>CM067335.1:136968662-138227078 GCA_034376525.1 Nicotiana benthamiana
ATTGTCTTGAAACAGTGAGGTCTGGAATTTTTCAAAAATCACCAACAATCGATTGTCTATATCTAACAATCGATTGTCGTTAGGCAGTGTAATCTGGAATTTTTCAAAAATCATCCACAATCGATTGTCTATGTTTAACAATCGATTGTCTTAAACAGTTTTTGATCTGAAGTTTTTCAAAAATAACAAATAATCGATTGTGTGTGTTTAACAATCGATTGTCTATGTTCCAACAATCGATTGTGTGTTTAATAATCGATTGTCTTATGAAAAACGCTGATTTTCAAACTGCATAGTAATTGATTATGGACAACATATCTGATTTTGTTAGTCAACTGTTAGTAGCAGATTTTGAAAATATTATGTGACACAAAAGGATTGAACTTGTTTATTCTTATGTTCGTGTATCTCCTTTTTTGTATGTCAAACTATGGGAAAGCAAAATGGATATCTCACAAAGCGAACTTGGATCAACATCCAACTGTAAAAGTATTTGCCTAGTTGATTCATGTACTACACATACAATACTCAAAGAAAGGAAGTATTTCTCTCAATTGAATATGTGTAAGGCAAACATTACTACAATCTCTGGAAGTAGTAAATTGATTGAAGGCTCCGGAAGAGCTATTGTAACTCTGCCCAAGGGCACGATGTTAATCATAGAGAATGCAATGTTCTCCTCCAAGTCTATGAGAAACTTGTTGAGCTTTAAAGATGTACGCCGGAATGGCTACAATATTGAGACAATGGATGAAGATAATCTTGAATATCTCGTCCTCACTTCAAAGAATGTCTCCGGCCAAAAGAGGGTTATTGAGAAATTCCCGTCTTTATCTTGTGGCCTGTATTGGACAAGAATTAGTGCAATTGAGGCACATTCAACAGTAAATCTAAAGAATACTGAGTCCAATACATTTGTACTTTGGTATGATCGACTGGGTCACCCAGGATCAACCATGATGAGACGGATTATAGATAGCTCATATGGGCATCCGTTAAAGAATTTCAAAATTCTCTCAAGTAATGAATATCCTTGCACTTCGTGTTATCAAGGCAAGCTGATTATCAGACCATCCCCAACAAAGGTTGGGACTGAGTCACCCCAGTTTCTGGAACGTATACAAGGGGACATTTGTGGACCTATTCACCCACCTAGTGGGTCGTTTAGGTATTTCATGGTCTTGATAGATGCATCCTGTAGATGGTCTCATGTGTGCCTGTTGTCATCTCGCAACCTGGCGTTTGCGAAGTTAATGGCACAAATCATTCGGCTACGAGCACACTTTCCAGATAATCCAATCAAGTCCATTAGACTGGATAATGCTGCTGAGTTTACATCCCAAGCATTTAATGATTATTGCTTATCAATCGGGATAAAAGTTGAACATTCTGTAGCCCATGTTCACACTCATAACGGTCTTGCAGAATCGTTAATTAAGCGCTTGCAGTTGATTGCAAGGCCATTACTGATGAGAACGAGGCTGCCCACTTCAGTGTGGGGTCATGCCATATTGCATGCAGCAATGCTAATTCGTCTCAGGCCGACGAATTACCACAAGTATTCTCCGTTGCAATTGGTTTTGGATCATGAACCCGATATATCCCATTTAAGGATATTTGGATGTGCCGTATATGTGCCTGTAGCACCGCCATCCCGCACCAAAATGGGTGCGCAAAGAAGGTTAGGAATATATGTTGGGTTTGATTCGCCCTCCATCATTCGCTACCTTGAAACATTGACAGGCGACCTGTTTACTGCACGATTTGCAGACTGTCGATTTGATGAAACACTTTTCCCAAAATTAGGGGGAGAAGTTGGTGAAACCAAACGGGAAATTTTGTGGAAAAATGAATCATTATCTCATCTTGATCCACATACCTCTACTTGTGAGAAAGAGGTACAAAAGATTATCCATTTACAAAGAATAGCAAATCAAATGCCTGACGCATTTACGGACTTGAAGAGGATAACGAAATCCCACATTCCTGCGGAAAATGTTCCGATCCGTATTGAAGTCCCTATTGGACAATTATCTAGTGTCATATCCAATGAGTCAAATGCCCGCCAGAAGCGTGGCAGACCATTAGGTTCCAAAGATCGAAATCCTAGAAAGAGGAAAAAGAACGATCTAAATGACACTATGAAAGAATCACATGAGGACGCTCATGATTTGATTAATTCCGAGATTCACGAAGAATCTATTGAGCCTGAAGCTCTTGAAAATACGGAACTACTCCCAAATCCAATTAATATTGAGGCAAATATTAATCGAGTGGATGTTGTGGTAGATAATGTCTTTGCTTATAATGTAGCATCTAACATTATGAAAGAATGTGAGGATCTTGAACCTCAATCTGTGAAAGAATGTCGAGAAAGACATGATTGGCCAAAATGGCAAGTAGCAATTCAATCTGAATTGAATTCGCTGGCAAAACGTGATGTTTTTGGCCCTATAGTTAAAACACCTAATGGTGTTAAGCCCGTTGGCTACAAGTGGGTCTTTGTACGCAAACGAAATGAGAAAAATGAAGTACAAAGATACAAAGCACGACTTGTTGCACAAGGTTTTTCCCAAAGGCCTGGTGTCGATTATGAAGAGACATATTCGCTTGTAATGGATGCGATAACCTTTCGTTATCTCATAAGTTTTGCTGTCCATGAGAAGCTGGACATGCACTTAATGGATGTCGTTACTGCCTATCTTTATGGCTCACTTGATAACGACATATACATGAGAGTTCCCGAAGGACTCAAGGTGCCAAATGCGCACAATTCCAAATCTCGGGAAATGTTTTCAATCAAGTTGCAAAGGTCCTTGTATGGTCTAAAGCAATCAGGACGAATGTGGTATAATCGTCTAAGTGAGTACTTGTTGAAAGAAGGCTATATAAATGATGCCATTTGCCCATGTGTGTTTATAAAGAAAACAACATCGGGATTTGTTGTACTTGCCGTATATGTTGATGACATAAACCTTATTGGAACCCCTGAAGAACTCCAAAAGGCAATTGATTATCTAAAGGATGAATTCGAGATGAAAGATCTCGGTAAGACTAAACTATGTCTTGGTTTGCAAATTGAATATTTGGCAAACGGAATTTTGTTCATCAATCTACCTATACAGAAAAGGTACTGAAACGGTTTTACATGGATGACGCACATCCGTTAAGTACACCGATGGTTGTTCGTTCACTTGATGTGAACAAAGATCCATTCCGACCTAAAGAACGAAATGAAGAGATACTTGGTCCTGAAGTACCATATCTTAGCGCAATTGGCGCATTAATGTATCTTGCAAATACTACAAGGCCGGACATTTCTTTTTCAGTTAATGTCTTAGCAAGATTCAGCTCGGCTCCTACGAGGAGACATTGGAATGGGATCAAACACATATTGCGGTACCTAAAGGGGACTACCGATTTGGGCCTATTTTATGGAAAGAATTGCAGCCCGGATCTTGTTGGTTATGCTGATGCTGGATATTTGTCCGACCCACACAAGGCTCGATCTCAAACGGGTTATGTGTTTACCTGTGGAGAAACCGCCATATCTTGGCGATCGACTAAGCAATCAATTGTGGCTACTTCATCTAATCATGCCGAGATAATTGCTATTCATGAAGCAAGTCGGGAGTGTGTGTGGTTAAGGTCGATAATACATCATATTCAAGACAAATGTGGTTTGAAATGTGATAAACTACCCACAACTTTATATGAAGATAATGCAGCATGTATAGCTCAATTGAAGGGAGGATTCATAAAGGGAGATAGAACGAAGCATATTTCACCAAAGTTATTCTTCACACATGATCTTCAAAAGAATGGTGATATCAATGTTCAACAGATTCGTTCAAGTGACAATATGGCTGATTTGTTTACAAAATCTCTACCAAAGTCAACCTTCAAGAAGCTAGTTCACAAGATCGGGATGCGAAGACTTAAGGACATAAATTGATGTTCTTATCAGGGGGAGTTAATGCGCGTTGCACTCTTTTTCCCTTACAAGGTTTTGTCCCACTGGGTTTTCCTTGCAAGGTTTTTAATGAGGCAACCACTAGGCGCATATTCAAACATGTGTACTCTTTCCTTACTTTAATTTTTCCCATTGGGTTTTGTTTTAAGGTTTTAACGAGGCACATCATTGAATAGACATTCAAGGGGGAGTGTTATGAAATAGAAGATTCTTACACTTCTATTTAAGGTGAATGTCTTTAATGTATTTAATTAGAGAGATTTTAGAGTCCTATTATTGGTAGCAAGATCTTCCTCCTCCCTATAAATAGAGGTGTTCTCTACCATTGTAATTCACCCCTCTCAACTCAATAAGAAGAACTCTCTCTACTCTTCTCTCTATTGCTATTGTTCTTGTTCTATTGTTCTTGTCTTTTGCTTTAGTTTATAACAAATTCACAATTATTTTTTTTTTTAAAAAGTAAAAGATGGTGCATAATATCGCTAGACAATAGACATGCGTTGAATTAGCTATTTTTCTGGCTGAATGCAAACATAAATCTATATATAAAAAAATTATCTTTATTGCTAAGTGAGATATGTATAAAAACTACGTGTCAAGCAAAGGTAATAACACCAAATGTTACAGATTAACAGATTATTGTTTGTTTCACTGTATAATATTTCATATATCGAAAAGTTTTATATACTGACCGTATAAAAAAGATTACACTTATGTCACTTTAAGATAATACAAATAAATCATGAAAATAATATTAATTGGTAACATGGTAAAAACAATAACTCCCCTACTATTACAATGTTAAAATATAAGGAAATTTTATTTACATAGTTCGCAAATATCTCTTTTCTTATAATCTAAGTTGCTCGGACACAGGTGCGGGTGTCCAACACGAGTGTGGATCTAAAGGTCGGATTCTTCGAGATGTAAATCTAAAATTCGGGGATACGAATTTTATTACGGATGCGGGTGAGGGGATGCAGCAAAAAATAATTAAAAGAATATAAGAACATCTCTAAATTATGATAACTTTGTGTTATACTTACGTATAGCTTGTAAATTGTGAATTTCTTTTTCATTCTCAAGTTGTAGATGAGTGAAGGATTGATTTCCTAAATAAAATACACTATTTTCTTCAAATTTACCCTAGTTTTAACTATGATTTCGAGAATCAAATTGTATCTCATCTCGAATTTTTCCATACGTCGTGGTCAAAGTACGCAAAATTGTTGGACCAGATCCAATACGAATTCCATACCCATACTCATACTAGTGTCGTGTCGACATGAGTGCAACACCTAAACTGCTATGTCGGAGCAACTTAGCTTATAACGAAAAAGTTTCCGAGGGACAATGGTGCAGGGTTTGAAACTATGAGGATTCAAACCCGTGACGTGCGCCTAATAATCCTAACCCACAAATCAGATGTTATGCTCTTATCATTAGACCGAAGTCTGGATTTAAAAATAATATCTTGCAAAAGTATAATCACAATCTAGGAATGATCGGAATAGAAGCTCACTTGCACAACAAAATTACAAATGATCATTATAAATTGATGCTGAAGAGGTTTTACTAAGTTACAAAGGGAAAAAGAAACAGAACTTACTGGTGCTTAACAAGTCGAAATGATTTGAAAAATCATAAGCACAAGAATTTCAGATGGATTAAAGTTGGAAAGGGTATCAAGAAATGGTGTTTTCTTCATCCTCTATACAAAAAGAGAGAACCCCGTCGAGCTCTGCAACTTGATGAAGAGTCTGTATCTAACTGCATCTTGACCTTAATTGGCTCGGTTTACCTTCAGATAAGGCAATGCACCAATTACATTGTTGTAGTCGCTGCGATCAACTTGTACCTGTATCCACAAACATCAAGATTATGAGCGATCTAACTTGACGAGAACATACTGCATATCTTACAGTGGAAGTTAAAGAGTTTCACGAGCCAGAAAATAGACGTGTTTCCTTCTCTACGTTTTTGGCTTAAATTCGTTACTTCGTTCTATTCGTGTGATACTGTTAAACCAACAACAACTACAACAACAACTCAGTATAGTCCCACTTAGTGGGGTCTGGGGAGGGTAGTACGTACGCAGACCTTACCCCTACCCTTGGGTAGAGAGGCTGTTTCCAAATAGACCCCCGGCATCCTTCCCTCCAAGAACTTCCCACCTTGCTCTTGGGGAGACTCGAACTCACAACCTCTCGGTTGGAAGTGTGATACTGTTAAACCAGCACTCATTTTATCTTGCACTAAGAATAAGCTTCCAAATTTCAAGAGAAATCAAATGTATGGTTGATCTTGCTTACTCAAAGAGTATGTGGTACCATTAGTTTTACAAAGGCAACACAGCACACATATAAGAGGTCAGTCGGCTAGATGCTGAACTCAACTAAGCTTTAGAAAAAAGTACTAATGCCCAAAGAAAAATCTATCACGAAAAAGCAAATGCACACCAAAATGGAAAAAATGTAACAAAAAGATACGTGATAAGAAGATTCAAGGGAGCTAGATTTAGATGCTGAGTATTTTTCAAGTTTCAATTTGTGGCCAAGAAGCATCTATAGCAAGATTTCTCGGGGTATAAGAAAAGAGGTCATAATATTAAACAAAAGTAAACATCTTCGATGGAGGAAATTCCATAGACTCAAAGGTTAAAGAGGATAGGGAAGATATTAGAAAGTGGAGGGAGGGTAAGAAAATGTGTAAGCCGTATTAATAAAATATCATCAACACGATGACCTACTAAGGGATCAAACGGTCGTAAAAGTTGAGAGGAAGATGGTCAGAACCAGAGACTTTGCAAATTGCATATAGTCAATCTCCTCAACGTCAAAAAGTGGCTCTTGCAATTTCGATAAATATGAATTAGCAACTAACGTATCCTCAACTGTACCATCATTCATTCGCATCGCTAATATTATAGAGCAAGATGGCATGCAGAAGAAGGGAAGTTGCATTACCGGAACCTGTCAGCAAACACTTGGAAAATCTTACTCTCAAAATTACGTCAGACTCTAAGACATTTAGAAAAAGTCTAGTGCATACAATACGATGGTTTATAATCATAATTTCCAACTCTTTTGGTACCTCTGTGTATTTGTGCAAGCCTACAGGCTACAACAACAAACAACCAAAAACCCAGTGAAATCCCACGTGTGGGCCTGAGAGGGTAATGTATACGCAGACCTTACCCCTTCCTTATGAATGAAGAGAGGTTGTTTCCGATAGATCCTCGGCTATTGACAGAAATATCATTTAGATTACACCTATGGCAGAAGCATACTTGGACCATTGTGTTGGAATAGAAAAGCGTACAGGGCATTTCTGGAGAACATGGCTGTTATAAATAATAAACTTGTACTTTACATGTCAAGCACACTTACAGGAACTGGACCAAATATTGTACAATCATGGGATGAATCTATGAACTGTTAGGAATTATTCAAATATCACGTATCTAACAACTGTGTAAATGACATTCTAACTTCTTAGTCATGGACATTCACAGATCCATAAAAACAGTTGAAACGGGTTCAAAGAAGCATAAGGGATAGTGAAGATTCCCACAACAAACTCCAACTCGCTTGGGATTCTGACACTTGTCGTTGCTTTATTGTATACGCAAGGATAGTCAACTAATCATGTCAACTGGTGGATAGCCAAAATACCTAGGCCTTTTCATAAATATCGGAAAGCAAGGGCATAGTCTTAAACCCTATTCAGCAATCATTTACAGAACGACGGGGATTCCCCGCAGGGCTATTACATTTTTTCCCCCCCCCCCCCCCCCGGGTAGCTACAAGAATAACCGATTTAACAAATTATACAGAGTGACTGCAGAAACTATTCGCAAGCTTGCACACATGTGGGAAAATTGAAGCTTTCTGAGAATGGAGAACCCCGAACAGCCGTGGACGCCTGAAAGCAAGACATTCCGAAAAAGGGGCCTTCTGTCTACATGCTTTCGAGGGTATAGTTACTGTTATCAAAGCTAATACATGTTCAACACATTCATTATATAAGTTTTGAGAGACTTGAGAAAGCGCTATAATGGAGGTTTGAGTTGAACAAAACAAGCAAAGAGTGTGGAGGAGCTTGGAGGTAGCTGTATGGAATTGAAAGCCCGCCATCCCTTGATTTAGGGAAGTAGCATTCTCCTTCTATTGATGGACGTGAATGAAGCGTCAACCTCCTGGTTGTTGATAAGGAGCATGAGCTGGCGGGGAGCTCACACAAGTAAGTGAAGGGCATCTTTCTAAGTATGGCATGCTACACCACCAGGGAGAGAAGAATAGGGAGGGGGTGTAGCTTACTAATACACGACAAGATGGGTTGAATTATTTAAAAATAGCTCCAAAGGATTTTCAACCCGCATAGCTTACGAGGTAAGTACGATGATTATATTGAATTTAGCTTAAAGGAAGAAGTGAATATCTGCCGACCCCAACTTGTTTGGATTGAGGCGTAGTTGTTGTTGTTGTTAACCTTACGCAGTAAATATTGATAGAGAGACCACAGTTCCCTTAATCCAAATGAACCAGCTAAGAAGATAAATAAAGTATATTCTCTCTTCACTACCGTCTAATAGAATAACATCTGTTGTAGCGTGGTTTGCATTAGTATTCTTTTGACACAGTATTGAGCAATGCTTAACCAAAAACTACATGAATAAATAAGTTATTTTCCTTGCTTGGAACTGAAAACTAGCAGTAGATATTTGCACATAAAAAATCTTTTCGAGATATTTCCTTGGAATGTTTCACATGCTTAAGCATCTCTTTTCATTATCTTATCGATGCAATACAAAATATGGAGTCTCTTCCCAAATTCATTAATCACCATTTCAATAAAAAGGGCAGCCCGATGCACAAAGCATCTTGCATTCACGCAGGACCTGGAGAAGGGACGCACCCCAAGGGGCGTGATATAGACAGTCTACTCTGATACAAGCATTAGTGGTTGTTTTCACGGCTCAAACCCGTGACCTATAGGTCCCACAAAGACAACTTTACTGTTGCTCCAAGATTTGATCTTTTTTAGTTTAAGTAAGTAAGCATTAACAACACAATTTATGAGTTCTCGGAGACAGGTCAAACCGTTTTCGAGAGTCTATTTCTCCTCTTGGCATTTTTCTTCCTAAGCAAATGCTGCTTCCCAGCTCTCCTCCTCAATATCTTCCCAGTACCTGATACCTTAAACCTCTTTGCTGAAGCCTGAAAATTCCAAGATTATCACAAATTCAAACCCCCAAAATCACATTCAATACATAAAATCTCCAGGCGTATCAACCCCCCCTCCTCACACACACACAAAAATACATCAAAGTTATGAGCAAATAGAAACTTTACTTTGCTGAAGCCTGAAGTTTCCAAGATTATCACAAATTTAAATACCCAAAGTATAAATTACCACAAATAAACTCTGCATAAATGGAAATAAAAAACACACACACATACAACATCAAAATAGAGGCATACGTTGCTGAAGCCTGAAAATTCCAAGATTATCACAAAATCAAACACCCAATTCACATTCATCATCAAAACCCAACACCCACAAAATATCAAATAGCGAGAAAAATAGAAACTTTACTTTACTGAAGCCTGAATATCCGAGCTTATCACAAATCCAAACACCCAAGATCACAATTACCACAAAAAACCTCCTACATATCAAAACCAAACACACATACACACAAACATTAAAAAAATATTGAGAAAAATGCAAACTTTACTTTGTGGGTTTTCATTTTGTACCCTTTGGCACATACCACAGTCAATGGCCGTGAGTTTCCGTTAGTAGATTTTGCAGTGTAAAATTTCAACAAATTCAAACCCACAATTCAAATTCATCACCAAACTTCCACAACAAACATACACACACAAAACAAAACAAAAAACATAAAAAAGTGATTAAAAGTGTAAACTTTACTTTGTGGGTCTTCATTTTGTACCCTTTAGCACACACTACAGTCAATGGCAGTGGATTTCCACTAGTGGGTGTTGCAGAAAAAGAGATGTTGTTGAAGATGATTGGGCCAAAAGTTGAGATGTTATGTGAAGAACTGAGATTGAGGGAAGTTTTCTTGGTAATTGATGGGATTTTAACTGATTTACGGCAAATAAAATCAGTAGTTTTTTGAGGGGAAAGGTTGAGAAATGTGGAAAAGAGTGAAGTTGAAGATGAAGAAGCCATTGTTAGTAACATTTGAGCTTTGTTTTTCTAAAGGGGTAGTAGTATATGGATAATGTGAGGATTTGAAGGGAGTTCTCTATCCTTTTGTGGTATTTTTCTCAAGTTTTATGGACCTCAATTTAACTTATGGAAATGTTAAAAACAACCCCTCGTGTTTGTGGGATTACACTTGACACTGTTAGTTGGCTAGTATATGGTCCTTTAATTAAAGATCTATCTTTATACAAATAGTATGTTCGATTTACTATTTAGTTTTTCTAGCCCGTATATATAAATTGTTCATCGTTATAAATATTTACATATAAATTATGCATATATATATTATATATTCAACAATTATTTTTTATTCAAACAGTTGGGTTATGGGCTAAGTTAATTCTTCTTAATTGATTAAAAGACACATTTTAAGAAAATCGTGTTTTTCTTTCCTTGTTTTGATAGTTATGATTAAATTAACTAGTAATCGATTTTATCAATTTTATTTTTATCAGTTTCTATTGTCAATAATCAACCTCCCCTTTATTACAAGGGTAACAAGACTCGAACTCACAACCTCTCGGTTGGAAGTGGGAATTGCTTACCATCATAGCAATCCCTCTTGTCTTAACCTCCCCTTGATTGTTTGCTAAGATTCAACCTCCTTCATTGTTGCTAATCAACCTCATTTTACGGAGATTCAAACTCCTTCTTGATTGTTTCTTAATTATGATCGCTAATCAACCTCCTTGGTTGACAAAGGTCATTTTCTTAATTTCAAACCACGAGAAGAAGGAAAAAAGGAAGAAGAAAACAATTCATTTCCTTAATTCAATACTTATGGGGTCCTTTGTTTAAATCTTCTCTAGTATATTAATGTAACCTTATACTCGCCAAAATTCAACCCTATGCGGGCACCAGAAGAGGAACACTTGGTATTCTATGCTAGAAAAGTACCTAAATATCATTGTAAATCCTTTAGATTTTCCAGCATTTTTCCTTTACAGCAACACTTCCTCATAATGAAGAAAAATAAAACAGCACACTTTCTCATAATTGATAGAAGACCAACACTGAAGTGCTTGACTATATCACAAACTCAAACTACAACAAAGATAACCCGTCGCCATATAGCTAAAGTTCTCAGCTTCGCAAGCACTAGTCTTTCAAAGTTCTCAGCTTCATAAGCAGCAGTTAAGACCTTGTCAAGATGGCTATCGACTCCCACTCCAAACTACAAATGATGTCCTGCAATGTAATGTTCTTGACGTTAAAATTTAAACGCAAACCACAGTAGCAAAATGATGGTCTTATAGAGCACATCAAGTTATCATCAGATACGGTTTCACATACTGATGGGTTTTGTCGATCAATATCAAAGCTGTTGATGGCACATGGTTCAGCAAGAAGCTCACACGGTTCTTCACCTGTGCAAATGAAGTCGAACCACATCAGTCTTAGACCATCAGAAATAATACATACGAAAAAACATGGAGAAGAACTCTGAACCCTTTATACCTTGTTCAATTACGGCAAGAATACCATCCTCTGAGCAAATCATGGCAGGAAGAACACGTGATTCTGAGATGCTGCGGCAGTTGGATGAAGTAGTATAGTTGTCATAGTGGACCTCCCAAACATCACTTTCCGATGGTGAAAGAGCAGAAAAATCACTGGTTCCCACACCAGCAAGTATTATAGGCTGCTGTTGCCAGCGAAGATCCCATGCAAACACAGTACCAGAAGAACCTCCTGCCTTCAAAGAAAATAGAATTAGAGAGGTGAAACTTGAAACAACCTTGCAAGCCGAACAAGAAAACATCCAACCATTCTCAGTCATAACCAAGAAAACAATTGACCTTAGTACTAGTTATATGGTTCTTTTGCTTCTAAAATTTTCCAGAGTCACTCTCCACTTCATTGCCCTCCCCCTCCCCTCCCCATCATACCTGCCCAACCTCCAAAAAAGATGAAGAAAATAAAAGAATAAAGAAAAGAAACTTCATTTAATTGGTACTTCTAATTTTGGACTTCAGTTGATTTCTTGCAAATGAACTTTAAGTTAAGAAGTTCTCCAAGGGCAGACCCTCAGATCTATCATGGGTTGAATAAAAATAACATACTCGTTTGAGACACCTGTATAGTTATGCTATCAGCTACAATTTTTCAATGTGAAATTATTCTAGCCTAGTTATGACATCAAATGGTACCGATGAACTCCTTGTCACTGATGCAACTAATAATTCCCTCACTCCTCTAGAAATGGAATTGATGATATCTTTACATGTTTTAACCACATTGAAGTGGCACAATGTTTCAGTTTTATCAGCGACTGAAAGTTGAGGTAGTCACTAGCTTTCTTCTCTAAATTATCACTTCTCAATATCTGTTCTACTCTAGCCATAAGTTCACGTCCTACTAGCTAAACTGAAAATTAAGTTTTATGTTTCAGCTTGTTAAGGTAGTGAATAAGGGGTGGCCTTAGAGGTCAAAGAGCTGAGATGACGACCTTGGTCACAGGAAAGGCAAACTAGCTAAATTTTTCCCATTTGCCTAAAACTTGAAGGTTACCTCCACCAGTAATAGGAATCTGAGTGGATTAGACTAAGTTACACACAGGCTGACTTGAATACCACCGTTATAAAAAAAAGGAAAGGAAAGAAAAAGTTGGAGAACGAGAGGTAACAAGCTTTGTCGATCAAGAGTCAAGGGAAGGCATAAATATCAGCTTACAAGACAAGTATGCTTTCTTGATGGATGAATATCAATTGAATGTACAATGCCAGAAGTTGATCCGTGAGTCCTGCAATGTAAATAAACTTTCAGAAAAATGGACTAACAACAATACATAACAGCACTCTTGGCCAGTTAAAGGGTGTAGACTACAGAATCACCACAAAAAAAAATCTTCATGCTATAACTAAGGGGTTGAGAATAAACATATCACTTTTCTATTTTTGACATTTTAAGGTATGAGACGAGTCCTAACTGCAAGTTCATGCTATGAGAAAGGTTCCAAGATTAATTTTTTCTCCTCCTTGATTTTTTCCTTTCGATAGCTTAATTCCAACATAATAGCACAGCTCCAAGCAGAAAAGCTAATAAGCAGACTCATGGCATCTGTTCAAATACACAGTGGCCCGATTTCCTCATTCCAAACAGGATCACTCTTATTTACCTTAACTAAGATTTAGACCTTTACGTCATAGCAGAGGTGCCTTTCCATCAATTAGTCCTCAAGTAAGAAGTCTAACAAAAGCAATCAAAGAAATGCAAAAACGAATCAAAAAATATACACCATTCATATACATTCATGATACTAAACCAAAAAAACTTGGACAGATAACTCAGGGATCAAAATAGACAAAGACATGAAGAACAATAACTATTACGCATCAATCGTAAACAAGTTGGGATCAGCTATATGAATCTTCACTGACCACATTACTCCATTCAAATTATCTCATGTCAATATTATGCAAATTCCAACAAAAAGCACTAGAAGCTTTATTATTTTCTACATGTAGAAATCTCTTAAAGGTTAAACCACTCATAGAAAGCATAAAACCAACATTAAAAGTGCTAACATTTTAAGCATATTCTCAACTAACGTGTATCATCTATATAGATCTTTTTCTTCCATTACATCCTATTGCAAAACATGAATAGCAATAACAACTAGTATCACTATGCTTCATTCCTAAACAAGTCGTGATCAACCATTTGAATCCTCACACCACGTCCCTCCATTTAAATCATCTCATGACAATATTTAGCAAATACAAATAATAAGTATTAGAAGTTCTGTACATAAGGTATAAAACACTGAAAGGTTATACCACTCTTAGAAAGCATAAGATGTACATCAAAAATGCTAATGTCTAAAACATTTTCTCAACTATTATGTATCGCCTATTACAAGAAACGATCAGAAATTAAACAAAAAAGTTCAATTACCAGTTCCTTTTAAACTGCGAAACGGGTCCACCAGGTCGTCGTTGATCCCACCATTGAAGACCAAACCCCAATCCACCACTCACAAACTCCACCGGAGACGCCCATTTAACCGCCCCATACGAAACCAACCCATTCCCATCAAAAACCGTCTTAGAACTCAATCCCCCATTAACAAAACTCACCAAATTAATCCTCCCATCCTCCCCAACACTCACAAACTCCGACCCATTTTCACTCACATCAATCCCCGCAACCCGACCCGAATGAAACACTTTTGCTGAATTGACAAAATCCAACGACCCATTAACCAAATCAGCTTTATAAACCAACAAATCCCCCGAAAATGTGGAAGCAGCAATAAGGGGTTTATTGGGATTTTGTGAGGTTTTTAGTGAGCTGATTCTTGATGGTGTTGTGAGTGAGCACTGAAGTGTAATTTGTGGTGAGTTTGAGTCTGAATTTGAAGTTTTTTGGGTTAAGTTTAGGATTTGGAGTGATGAGTTGGAGGAGTCGGAGTTAAAAGTGGCGAGGATTATGTGACGGTGAAAAGCGGAGAGTTGAGGGAGCCAACGGAGGGAATCAACGTAGTTGTTTTGAGGGTAACGATGGACCTGGAGTTGTTGAGAAGAAGAAGAAGAGGTGATTACTGCCATTGTTGAACGAGGGTTTTTGCTTTCAGGGTTTTAACTGAGAGTGGACTGTGAGGAGTGAGAGGTTTTGATGTGTTTTTTTGCTGCATTACTAATTGAATTGAAGGAAAAGAAAAACGTAAACCTACTCAATGAAAAAGATAGATGGGTTCCTTTTTCTTTTGCTAGCCCATAACATTATAATAGATTTTTGTGATCTGATCTTTTCTTAGTTTTCTCGTAATCGAGAACTTATGAAAATTTGGGACCTAGAAAAGAATGAATGAGGTGAAGAAAAAGGAAAATAATAATAAAAAATTATATTACAACATACTATTATGTTAAGTTCTCATGACATAGTAATTTATATAAGACTTAATGGTGATATTTACTTTATTAACATGCACATAAAGCTAGAAAAAAACAGATCCTTATAAAAGCAAAACTATTTTCTGGAAAGAAAAAGTCTGTTATAAAATTCAAAAGCAAAAATAGAGAGAAAGAAAAACAGGAAAAACATATATATGGATTGATAAATATTATCATCCCCTTTTCTTTTTTCTTATCATGTGCTCTTTCCTTTAGATAATCTTTTTATGGAGAAAAATAGTGATGAGAGTAAATAATGGTATTTATAAGGAAGCAGAGAATTTTAAAAAATTTCTTTTCTATTGATTTCGGTGTATTTAAATATGCGCATGGTATTGTATATATATAAATCAGAAAGAGCAAAAAGAATATTTTTCCTAACTAACTTGTCACAACTATCATATATATTATTAGCTGTATGATAACTAAATTTATGTTGTGTATAGAATAATTACATAAAAGGAAATATTTATCTACAAATACGCGCGTGTATTCTAGAAATATCCAATGTAACATTGCGTTCTATTCTTTTCCTTTTGGGCTGCATTCTTCTTCTATTGGGCTGTATATTGGTAAATTGTTGGGCCTGCTAAGAAAACTTCTAGTACAATTTGCTTTTATAGTTTCAGACAAGACCAAACCAATCATTTCCTTAAACTTATTACAACTTTTTCCTCTTTCATTCGATACAACCAAAGCCCTAATTTTTCTTTCATCTTCCTTGGTTCTTTGTCAATTAGAAACAGGAAAATTATTGGCAATACCCCATCCCCCACCCCAAGTTGGAGGGTGCGAAGAAACCCCCAACTTGTCGATAACTTGCTTATGACGAAGGCCAGTGAGAGGTTTGGTGCAGATGTCGGCAAGCCGAGAAATGGAGGGAAAATTTTTTAAAGTAATGAGGCCGGCAAGGAGCTGCTGGCGAAAAAAATGACAATCAAGCTCCACATGCTTGGTACGCTCACGGAAAACGGGATTCTAAGCAATATGTGTAGCAACTTGATTATCATAATAAAGAGAGATCGGAAGAGATTGTGAAATGGTGAGGTCAGATAGCAAACGAACGAGCCAAGTAAGTTCGGCAACAGCGCACCTCCTGGATCTATACTCTGCTTCAACAGAGGAGAGGAAAATTAAAAGTTGTTTCTTTGATTTCTAAGAAATAGGAGAGCCACCAAGGCTAACGAAATAGCCGCTAACACAGCGACGAGTCTCCGGACAAGAACCCCAGTCAGTCACAAAAGGCAAGCAGTTAAAAAGAGAGATCAGTTCTAAAAAATAAACCAAGACCAGGATTGGGAAGTAAGTATAAAAGACAATGAATGGCTACTTGAAAATGACATTGTCGAGGAGTTTGCATGTATTGACTCAAATTCTGAACGAAAAAGGATAAATTTGGGAGGGTATGAGTAAAAAATTGAGCTTTCCCAGTAGGAGACGATAAACAGTAGGATTAGGCAAAAGCTTGCCAATATCAGCATAAAGTTTAGTAGATGGCACAAGTGGAGAAACCATTAGTTTCTTGTCACGACAGTCAAATTCAGACAACAATTCTAAGGTTAACTTTCTCTGTGTAATAATTAGTCCTCGTAATTCCCTTAAAAGTTCCATCCCAAGGAAAAAATTAGCCAGCCCCAAGTCTTTTATTTTAAATTTCGAGTGAAGAAAGTCCATTAGAAGAGCCATCTTAGTAAGATAATCTCCTATTAAGAAGGATATCATTAACATAGACTGCAAGGAGGCGTACTCCCATAGTTGTCTTCTTAAAAAATAGGGAGTAGTCATTCTGGGAATGAGAATACCCTTTAAAATTAAGAGCAGCAGTTAGTCTTGCATACCACTATTGTGAGGCCTATTTTAGATCATATAAAGACTTCCCCAATCTGCATACATGATTAGAACTAGGAGGTTGCATACCAATATGGAATTTCATATACACTTCTTCTTATAGATCACTATGAAAAAAAACATTATTAACGTCTAATTGAAAAAAGCCCGGTTATTTTTAACTGCAACTGCTAGGCATCTTACAGTGGTCATCTTGACCATAGGTGAAAAAATTTTCGTGTAATCAATTCCCTATTGCTGAACATCTCCTCGAATGACTAGTCGTGCCTTGGACTGTTCAATATTGCCATCTGCCTTGTATTTGACTTTGTAACCCATTTATAAGGTAGTGCCTTTTTCCCTTTAGGAAGAAGAACTACATCCCAAGTGTTGTTGGCCTCCAATTCCTCAAACTCCTCTGCCATCGCTTTCTGCCAACAGGGGTGTAAACAGGCTTGGAAAAAAGTAGCTGGCTCATGAAATGAGAAGCTGAGTTGAGCAAAGCCTGATTAGAATGAGAAAAAGCATAAATAGGTAGAGTAGGAGGTGAGGATGAGGCTTCAAAATAAGTAAAGGTTAGATCAGTCATGTAAACTGCATTACATACATAATCCTTCAAATAGGTAAGATGATGCACATCTCTGTAGGACCTTCTCAACTGAAAAGGAGAAGGGGAAGATGCAGATGTAGGAAAAGTGAAAGGTACTGGACTGTGAGTCATAGAATAAGAGGAAAAGGGGACATAGTTTGGAGGTAGAGAGGTAGTGGAAGGGGAAATGGGAGAGATAGAAGGAGAAATATGAAAAAAATAGGCTGGGAATAATAGAAAATAGGAGATAGAGGTGATACTGGAAAAATAAAAACATAGGGAATAGAGAGAAAAGGAAAATAATCTTCATGAAATCTTACATTTCTGGAAACAAAAACTTTCATAGTGGTAAATCCAACAGTTTGTATCCCTTTTGGTCAAAAAGATAACCCAAAAATACATATTTGAGAGGTCTAGGGTCCAGCTTAGATATGGATTGAGGTAGAGCAGAATCATAGCAAAGGCAACCAAAAATTTTGAGGTTATCATAAGAAGGAGACCTGCCAAAAAAAACTCATATGGTATTTTGTAATGGAGAGCCTTAGAAGGAAACCTGTTAATCAAATAAGTATCAGCCAAAAGACATTCACCCCAATAAGATAAAGGTGGATTGGATTGAAAAAGCAAAGCCCTGCAAGTCTTCAAAAGTTGTTTGTGTTTTTTTCGACTACTCCATTATGTTGTTGTGTGGCTACACAAGAAGTTTGGTGTAAGATACCTTGGGAAAATAGGAAATCAGAGGTGTTTAAGCTAGAACCCAACTATTTGACATTGTCAAATCTAATGATTTTCACCTTGGTATTGAATTGCCTTTCAACTAAAACCAAAAAATATTTCAAAAAATGAAAGCATTACTTGTTGTTTTAGGAAGATATGTCAATGTACCCCTACTAGAGTCATCAATAATTGTTAGAAAGTACTTATAACCATCATGAGTTATGATTTTATAAGAGCCCCAAGTATCCACATGAATAAGTTCAAAAATAAATTTAGTTGAGATTGTACTAGTAGGAAAAAGAAGCTTAAACTGTCGAGCTTTTGAACAAACATCACATAGATCAATAAAAGTAGATAATGAAGACAATGGAGAAGTTGAAAGATTCTTCATACTAGAAATAGGCAAATGCCCCAATCTATTGTGCCAAAGGCATACATCATATAATCTTTTGGAATTGGACTGAGAATTAGAAACATGAGTAGTAGTAGAATTATTACAAACAGACTTAGAAGCTAAAGTTCTAACTGAAACTGAACTAGGAAAAACTAAAACTGAGGCATACTTGATTGGAGCATCACTAGGCTTGATTGGAATAGACTTGAGAACATATATTCCTTCTTGAACTTCACCAAGAACCACTGGCCTCTTTATTGAAGAGGCTTGCAAGATTGCACCAAGAGAATAAAAAATTAACAAACAACGTAATTGAGTAGTGAAATTTTGGACTGATAAAAGATTAAATCTAAATTCTGGTACAAAACACACATTGTGGAGAGTAAGATCAGGCAAGATATGAAGAATGCCTTTACGAGTAACTTTGAGTTTTTAAGAATTAGGCAATTTAACATACAATATTGTGGACAGAGGCATGATGTTAAATAAGAGTGAATGGTCATAGTTCATGTGTTTTGAGGCTCCAGAATCAAGCACCTATGAGAAAGAATCAGTGTGAGATAGTAGTGAAAAAAAACAAGGGTCTCATTTAGGTGTGATTATACCAGCACAGTTGGCAAGAACTGTAGCATCAGACATTTGATCACTCCGCTGTCCAACCTTCACTTCTTGGAGAAGCTGAAAGAGCTGAAAAAATTGTTCTTGTGTGCTGAAATTTCCAGGAGAGATTCCCTCCATGCTCTGAACTGGCTGCACAATATGTTGTTCAGCTATAACTGGAGCTGCATTGCTGTGAACATGATGCTGATACTTCCTTGATTTGGTAAATTTGAAGTCTGGTGGGAATCCAATCAACCCCTAACAATTATCAATAACATGATTTGTCATTTTACAATAAGTGCAAAATTTTAATCCCTTTGGCTTATCGAAGTTGTGTTGCATAGGCCCTACAGTAAAATTAAACTTCTAAAAATTGTTTGTCCTCTCATTATTGTTAAAATTCTTATTTGTAACCAGGAAAGCAGCTTCATATGGATGAGCAGCAACGTGGACTTCTCTTTGTTTCTCATTTTGAATGAGCAAAGAATAAGCATGTATGACGATGAGACGATGATCCATCAATAGAATACTGCTCTTAACACTTGAATAGGTTTCATTAAGCCCCATCAAAAATTGGATCAGCCTGCCATCTTGATAAGATTTGAGGGTTTTCTGCTTACCACCACAGGTGCACTAGCAAGAGCAATAGTCAAATTTATTTATGGCATCTAACTCATCCCAGATCTTCTTGACCTTTGTGAAATATCCTGCTATATCTGAAGCACCATGGGCAACATCACTGAGTTTCTTTTGGAGCTGGTATAGTTGAGCTCCATTACACTGCCCAAATCGGATTCTAACTCCTTCCATATTTTCTTTAGCGGTTTTGAAGTAGAGAACAAATTCAACAATGTCCTTAGAGAGTGAGTTGAGAATACAGGAGATTACCATGTCATTACATCTGCTCTAAGACTTGTAGTGAGCAGAAAAATCAGTTGGCTCCGTAGAAGATCCATCAATGAAACCAAGCTTGTTCTTGGCTGAAAGGGAAATGACAACAGCCCTGCTCCATAATACATATCCTTTCCCATCAAAAGGAGAGTTCACTAGAACCATTCCAGGTGAATCAGATGGGTGTAAGTAATAAGGATTGGAGGAGTCAGGCAAGTTTGAAGAAGAGGTACCAGAAAGTGGAATGGACTGATTGTCAGCAGATAGAGCCATTTGAAAAGAAAAACTGAAGACCTGAAGAAGAAAAACAAGACTTTTTGAGAACCTAAAGCTCTGATACCATGTAAGAAAGCAGAGAATTTAGGAAATTTTCTTTTCTATTGACTTTTGTGTATCAAATCTGTACATGGTTTTGAATATATACAAAAGAGAAAGAGCAAAAAGAATATTTTTCCTTACTAAATTATCACAACTGTCCAATACATGATTGGCTGTGTGATAACTAAACTTGTACTATGTATAGAATAATCACAAAAGAGAAAACATTTATCTACAAATACGTGGGTGTATTCTAGAAGTATCCAATGCAACATTGTGTTATATTCTTTTCCTTTTGGGCTACATTCTTCTTCTATTGCGCTATATATTGGTAAATTGTTAGGCCTGCTCAGGGAGTCCAAAATTTCTGGTCCATTTTGCTTTTATAATTTCAGACAAGACTAAACCAATAATTTTCTTATACTTTTCAAATGTTTTTCTCTTTCATTCGATACAACCAAAGCCCTAATTTTTCTTTCATCTTCATTGGTTCTTTGTCGATTAGAAACAAGAACATTATCGTCAACATTTATTGGAATTACAACTTTCACAATATACAAAAAGACTGGAAAATCAAGATGACAGTGCAGGAAAAAAGGTTTTCCATTTGAACCATTTGATTTGGTAGGTGGACACATGGCTCTATTATAGACGTATTGAGGGATTTGTAGACCTGTACCTCGTGTAATTTTAATACAAGGTATAAATTTGACTATTTTTTAAATAGAGCTCTCTATAAAGTGGATATCTAGATGCACACATATATAAAACCCAAAATGAAATGGGCTCATTCAACAAAGTGAAAAGGGTCTGACCCATAAGCAAGTTGGCTTTTTCAGATAGTAGCATATCTAGTTCTTACCACATCGCCTATAGAAGAAAGCTTTTGCAAGCTTATAGACTGAAACAAGAACAAATGAGTTCGTCCCTTCGGGGACATTCGATAAAATTGGAATGATATAGAGAATATTAGCATGGCCCCTACGCAAGGATGACACACACAAATCGAGGAATGGTCTAATTTTTTCCCACATTTTTGTTCTAGGTTTCGTTGGAATTCGAGGTATGTTTCTTTTTTCATCGTTTTCTTTAATCTATTGTTCCTCTTTGTTGTGGATTGTTGAAAAGTTTCTTGCTTTAACAATATTGGTTAAGGTATTGTGAAATTTTTAGGTTTCAGAGTGAACCGTGAATAAGCTAATTGTTCACTCTGATCTAAGAGTGTTTTATTATATATATATATATATATATATATATATATATATATATATATATATATATATATATATATACAGTATAAAATTCCTTGTCACAATATCCTGAGTGGAATATCTAACTCGTCCACAACTTCGTGAGTAGGAGCATCTGTCTCATCAACATTAGCATTGTTATCACCATCACCATCTCAACATTAGCATTGTTATCACCATCACCATCAATATGCTAATCTGGGTTATGGTTCTTGGCATCACCATCATCATTGAGCCCACCAACGCCGTCCACATTTGTATGAGGAACTTGATCAAGATTAATTAAACCTTCATAACTTGAAGATTTTAGCTTTTCCGCTTTGTTAATATCTTCAATGGTTTGATCCTCCATGAAGATAACATCACGGATTCCCACGACCTTCTTCTCAACTGAATCATATAGCCTATAACCAAACTCATCATGGCTATAACCAATGAAGATCTACTGCCTTGTCTTGACAATTAATTTTGACCTCTCATCTTTAGGCACATTTACAAAAGCTTTGGAACCAAACACTTTCAAGTGGTCATAGGAAACATCCTTGCCATACCAAACTCTTTACGTAACATCACTTTGCAAATCAACCGTAGGGGATAGATTAATAACATGTGGGGCAGTCAACAAAGCCTCATCCCAAAAGGAATTCAGCAACTTTGCTTCAGAAAGCAAATATTGACTCTTTCCATCAAGGTCACATTCATCATTTCTGCTAAACCATTAAGCTGAGCAGTCCTAGGAGGAGTCTTTTGGTGTTTGATACCCTGTTACTTGCAGTATTCGTCAAACAGTCCACTTATTCACCACCGTTATTAGTATGAATATGCTTCAGCTTCTTCCCTTCCAAATGGCATAATTTGTGCCACTCAAAGTAAGCTTTAGCTTAGTGTTGACTTCTATCGTTTATCAGAAATACAAATACTATTTATTAGGAGACCAAAGTAATTCGTTTATGGTGTGGAAGTTCAAACTGTGCTACAACCACAGAAAATACTCTGATAGAACCTTGGCTCTGATACTACTTGTTGGGAATAAAAGTAGACCCGCAAAAATAATATTCACGGTACTAGTGATAAACCCGGAATACTAAGTTATGGTTAAATCATCAAGAATAAAAGTGCAATAATAATGATACCAAGATTTTACGTGGAAACCCTTCTGAATAAGGGAGAAACCACATCCAATAAGAGCAACCGATATCTCTATAGCAAGGAATTTTATACTGTATATTAACGAGTACAAATACTCCTAAGACCACCACACTCTCAAAAGAAAAAAAATACGCTTTTGCTTTTTCATCTTACTATAATATTTCTCATACTCTATTTTTTTAACAAACTACTTTTATAGTCTATGAAATATCTTGCTCTCTCTCTCTCTCACTCAAATGTATTGTCTGAGATTTTGGTGTATCTGCAACTGATGAAATGCTTCCCTATTTATAGGGAAAAAATGGGCTTGCTGATGTAAGCAGTGACTCAAGCAAGCACAAAAAATTTCAATGTTTAAAGTGTGAAAGATATTTGGCCGGTCGGCCATATGACAATTTACCAAAGAAGAAGATATCTTCCTTAGAACACGGGGGTGGACCCTGCAGAAGATGTGATTATAACAATGAAAGTTAGTATACTTGCGTTATAGAGTTATTCTAAAACTTGAATTTAGGCGCTTCGATCAAAGTCTGGTATTTAAGTTGGAGGAGGATAGACCGTTGTTTCCACACTCTCTGGAGTTCCAAACGAATTGTTGGAATTCCTAATGTAATACACTCTTACATGGCCACATATCTTTGTGCTTATAAAAAAAAATATTGGTTATTCTTCCATATGTTTAAACTGCTCAGATACGTTTGCAATCGAGATAATTGTCCTTTCAAACATAGCTCCATTCGGTTGAGTCTCCTCATTTTTTGTTCTATTCTCATGTCCCTAAACTTCTAACCTCTTGTTTCAATAATGAACTATCGTTAACATATTATCACGCCATGTTTTATTAACATAATGACATCGGGCCCTTATTGCGGCCCACCCCTGTGTTTGTGTTATGTGACTATGTGAATGTGAAGCTGAAATGCTATCTAGTCAAAGATATGAGTTGTAGCTAAGATACTCAACACAGAAATATTTTTTCTGCTCATATATTGATCTTTGATGACTTATTATCTTCCATACGTGATGCTATGGTTTGCTTTTTCATCTTCTCAATTATTAGCATAAATTTTCTCATTAACTCTAACATATTGCTTTGCAACATATTTCACTACATAGTTAATCTATGAGCCAGTCTCTTAGGCTTTAATGATGCATCAAAACACTACAATCACAAAAAGGCTCTTGCTTTATCAAATAAGTGTCGATTAAGCATTAGTGTGCAATCGTGAAATTTCTCTTTTGGAGTGCAATGGTGGACTTAGATGTTTTATACGGAATTTCTTTAGATGATTTGTCAATATAGATTTCAAGAAAATGGGTAAGACACTGTTGTGAGCATATTATTTACTACTCTTCTTTAAACAGAATAAAGTATTTTATATGGTGATGGAAATTAAAGTAAAGGAGGACTTCTCTTTATAATTGTTCTTGCTTACATAAGTTCAGGCTAATTACTTAGAAATGGGCAAGAGGAAGTCATTATATATACAATGAAATTTTAGTATTTGCCATGTTAAATGGGAGGGGCTTCAAATATGCAAAATGGGTAAAGATAACATTCCTCTTGTTATATATAAGTTATTGAATCTCTTCGACATAAGGTAAATTTATAGTGCAGTGGTAAATGGGTTGAAACATTGTAGTATTTTTTTGAATCCTCTTGTATAAATTGTTAGATCTGACTTTAATGATGTAAATAATATATATGTGTTCTATGTGCAGGAACTTATCGATAACATCAATTAGAGATGATTAAGGAATCAATGGTTAACTACGAGATAGAAGCAATCAATCAGGGAAATTAAGAAAAGCAATCTGAGATTAGCAAAGATCAATCAATCAATGGATGGTTACGAGATGGAAGGAATCACGGAAGGTAATCCGGAATTAGAGAAATCAATCAAAGCCAAGATGGAATCAATCATGCCTATACTTAAGGAATCGAGTCCAAATCTGGAAGTTGGAAGATCCTGGGAAGCATCTGGAAAATCACTCAAGTCTCTTGTATATATAGTCGTTGATGTATGACCTTATTCTTTGAAAGAATTAATTTCTCTCCAAGGATCAAATCTTTTGGGTTGGCAAATCTCTCCAGAAACCAAGTCTCTCTCAAAGTATTTAAACATATATCTATACCCTAGAGCCACATACTTTAATCGAACCAAATACCCTCTCTTTATTCTTACTATAAACAAATATTGCAGCTCTACTAGATCTGTTGTGTAAAAAGTTAGAGAAGAAAGAAAGAACAGCACATGTGAGGCATTGTATCAAAAGAAACCAGTGAAATAGGAACTAAGCGATCGATGTAGATCACACCATTCTCTGTACTCTTGAAGAAACTCATTCACTCAAAAAGAACTCCCTTTCAACCCAAGGGGACTTGACTAGGATTCACATTAAATGTGAACCAGTATAAAAACTTCAGGTGTCTTTAATTCCTGTATTTAAATTCTGCATCTTAAATTCTGTCTTTACTAGTATCAAGTTCTTATATCGAGTCGGCTAATCATAATACTAGTCAACTAATAGCTATTAAGCTTAAAAATAAATAATTTCTCTCCCCTGTGTACTTTCAATTGCTATCGGAGTAAGACTCAGATTTTTTTTTGCTTAACAGCTTGTGAGAAAAGATCATGGCTAATCAAATTGTTATAGGAGCACTTTTTCTAGCTCCATCACCGGGTATGGCACAATTATGAGTATGTGATGTGGATCCTAAGTCTGCTCTGATATCAAATACTAGTACTCAGTTTGATGAAACTTAAGGCTCGCTTACACATGCTGGGAGAATTTGTAAGCTCCTCTACGAAAGCAACAATACTAGTAGACGTTACACATTAATTTTCATATTACAGATCACGTCTTAAGTATTTTGACGATGATATTAGTTGAACTTAAAGAAAGAAGTGGAGATTCATACAGGCGATTCCAACTTATTTGAGATTGAGACGTAATTATTATTTTTATACACTAAGTCTTCTGCAACCTCCATTTATCCGCTTCCGATTCCTTATCTAGGTCCCTTATCTAGGGATGACATTGTGATGTACCAACCTGGATAACAAGGATTTATTTTCAAAAAAGTGATTATTTGTTGAGAATATCAAGGATTGTTGAAAGTGGAGGTTCTGTTCCAATTTGCAAGACAGAAGTTGTAAACAATAAACATAAACTCCAAATGGAGTCTTGTCGATCTGTTTGCCCAATTTCTTTTTTGAGCCAAAAGTGTACCTTTTTTATAGCTAAAATTTTTTTTTTGGGCCAAAAGTACTTTGGGCCAAAAATTTAATTTTCCTTTAAAAATATTTTTCTGAGAAGCACTTTTGATAGAAATACACTTAAAAGCAGCTTTTAAAACTTTTGGCCAAATAATAATTACTGCTTAATAGTGCTTTTCAAATTAATTAGTCAAACACAAATCAATTCTCATCAGAAGTACTTTTTTGAAAAACACTTCTTAAAATAAGCATATATTAGAAGTTTAGACAAACAAACTATATATCTCTAATGGATTTGAGCTTAGGTTTATGTTTTCTTTGTCGTTTGTTTTAAGTTTTGTTAAATTTC
Organism: Nicotiana benthamiana; assembly: GCA_034376525.1. Taxonomy (NCBI): domain Eukaryota; kingdom Viridiplantae; phylum Streptophyta; class Magnoliopsida; order Solanales; family Solanaceae; genus Nicotiana; species Nicotiana benthamiana. The sequence continues at coordinate 136,995,073 of CM067335.1, forward strand.
AGCTTAGCGCTTTGTTGGTATAAACGTGAAAGCTTCATGCCAAAGAGAACTTGCTCCTACCATTAAACTAGTTGCAAGAAGAGTTCTATGAATATGCCTTGAGAACACAGTAGAGCCCAGAGCACTCAGTTCCTGCGAGTTAATTTTATTTATGGTCTCTCAACTATATTTTAATTTCACTTAAGTTATTGAACTATTTTTATCTCTTAAGAGTAACGAAACTTTCACATTGTCACTTAAAAATCATTTTGGCTTAAACCCCTAACATAAATATGACATGACATAAAATTTAATGAAAAAAATTAAAAAAAAATAAAGCAACATAAGCTTAAATGGATCATACCCACTTTAAATCCATTTCTTCCTTAATATGATTTGGCCGATGCCCCAAATGCTTTTGATAAAAAAAATATTAAACTTCACATGAGTTTAAAATGATTATCTTATACTAAAAAGTTCTTGCCTTTTCTGTTGCATAATGCCTCTTTATAATTATTCTATATTAAAAAAATGCTTATCTTGTTTGTATGCTCCATCTAAGTCGTTTTATAACTCTACTGAAGTTAAATTAGTACTGTATCCAACCCACATAACATATTTATAATTTTTTGTAAAATTAAAATAGTATTATATTAATCTTACATAACATATTAATGCATCATAAGCATACGAGAATAATAATAAGGCCAATAAGAGTCTATTTTCACATTAAACATGCAGTTACAGACAACCTATTGCAATTGTTTAGACAAAAAAATATTGTATTTGTACGATAAAAACCCCCACAAAAATTTCATAGGATCTAGTTTTATTGGGGGGGGGGGGGGGGTGTTTCCCCCTATTGAAATCCATTTGGGTTATGGGAAGATCACGTAAAGAAGAAATGAATCTAAAGTGAGTGTAGTCCATTTAAGCTTATGTGATATTTATTTTTGAATTTTTCTCACTAAATTTTATGCCATGTCATATTTATAGTAGGGGTTTGAGCCAAAATGATGTGAAAGTTTAGTTATTTTTAAGTGACAAAAAATAGTTAAGTGCTTTAGTAAAATTGAAACATAATTAGATGATCATAAGTGAAATTAACCCCAACTCACGCTATACGCTAGATCCGAAGAAGGACCGCATCGCAAGGGTCTGATTGCATCATATACAAGCTATATAAGATGATGCAAGATGAACATGTCTAATTGTAATTATACATGCTTTTTACATTTACATATATGTAGCTTTGTCCATATAGTGATTGCATGAATGATATATCTTGATCATCTTTTAATGCACTGAAACTATAAACGGATGCTCTCAAAGATATCTTTTCTCTTCTCTCTAGAACCTAATAAATCTGTACTACAAATAGGGGCAAATGCAGGATTTGAAACTGCAGAATTCAAAAAAAATATTAAAATGTCACAGCTAACAGTCAAATTTATGACCTAAAACGTTTTCTGTACATCGTTTATTCGACATACCATTAAAAGAAAAAAAATCAATTATATATAGTATAATTTTCTAGAAAAAAAAATCTATTGACCATCCTCGGCTAATATGACTACACCACTAGCCACAAAGAGGTAAATCTTTTTTCGGGATATATATATATATATATATATATATATATATATATATCCCGACCCCTCATAACCAAAGGCACAGTGCCGGAGGTTAATGGCTTAAATAAAAATAAAAAAAGTTCATTGACAAAAAAATCAAAATACTTTAAATTGTTTTATAGTGTTAAACTTTAATTTGTTTTCTGATGAGTTAACTTTATGTTTATACTCCTTTAATTTCCTTTTCCTATACGTTTGCTTGTATATATTTAACTTTTACCCTAACCAATTTGTTTGTGCGGTGTACATATAAAAAATTTCACTTCTAAGATTGGCCACGTGGCTTTAATGCAAGGCTAAGCTAATTGATTAATTGCGGTTGTTGCTTTTAAGAGACAAATTTATTGCTTCAAAAATCTTTGAAGTGTGTTTTGCTTCTCTTTGAAATTTGGAGATAAATAAATAAACGTCTCCCCTAATAAATAAAATATTCTCCCAATAATACTTTCATATGTTTGTCTATATAGGATCTTAACAAAACGAGTAAAACATTTTTGAGCAAGTTCTACTTAAAAAAGAATACATTTTTATTAATGGAAAAGGGCCATACATTCCCCAGTATTATCAGAAAATATTTAAATATATTTCTCATTATAATATCAATTTAAATATACACTTTCGTTATATTATTGATTTAAATATATATATATATATATATATATATATATATATATATATATATATATATATATATATATATATATATCTTTCGTTAAATTTATGCGAAGTGGACATCCAATATTACATGATAATGATATTTAATGGTATGGATGTCACATAACTTATCATCTCAGTGCCCGTAACCTATTTTATCCTTCCCTTTTATTTTTTTTTTCCTCTACTAAAATTTTCTTCCTTTCCAACAATATTGTCACCATTACCGTTAAGGGTGGGCTTAAAATCCGAAAAATTGAATTCCGAACCAACGTGAATTAATTTGATATTTCGATTTCGTTTTTTTCGGTATTTCAATTTATTTGGGTACAAAAATTTCGGTATTTCAATAATTTGGTATTTTGGTATACCGAAATACTGAAATAGTTTAATCCAAGCCCAACTTTGTTTTTTGTTTTTTAGCCCAATAACATTAAGCCCACGCTCCAAAAGTCCAAATTTTAATACGAAGTTTCAGGATTCACTTCAATTCTACACGAAAAATACAGTAGTATTTTAAGTTTACAACTAGGGGGACAGTTATAGGCTTATAGGAGTTGAAGAGCAATATAATATAGTAAGACATGCTTTTTATCCGGGGCTTAAATAACAACACCTTAATCCAGTATTTCCCATCACAAATATTGTCTACTAAACTCCCTCCAAATTGTTACAGCAACAAACCAAGCAGACTCTCACTAATGCCAACTACCAATCTCACATTCATGAAGAATAATCTGCTCACTGCAAAGGTCCATTGATCAATCTTTTTATATACAAAACATTAACATTTAAATAAGTTTTTAGTGGTTATTTTTCTTTACCAACAGAATAAACTGTAGTTAAAATTTGGTTGTTTTTCAAGTGACTAATTCTAAAATACGACTCGCTATTTTATGGTATGCTAATTTGGTTTAAACCGACACCGTACTGAAATAGTACCGAACCAAAAAAAAAAAATCGAACCATACAGAAATATTTTAGTACGGTATTTGGTATACATAATTGATAAGCCGAATACTGAAATACCGAATCGAAATTTTTAAATACCGAACGAAGTACAGAATGTCCATCCCTAATTACCGCTACCATGAAAATATTATAGACAAATTTTAGTCTTTTATATATTAATTAGGGGCACTGAAGTGACATGTCACGTGACATCTACCTCATCAAATATTAGTGTCACGTATGATTGGATATCCATCTTAGACAAACTTAATATAAGAGCAGGGGCGGATCTACATATAAAAATTGGGTGCTCGAGCACCCATTAACCTCGACCCCGAACACGTATAATTATATAAAAAACTTAAGAAAACGTATATAACAAAATAGCAAGCACCCAGATAACAAAAGGCTTGGTGGGTGCTTTGGTTATGATGGATGTTGAAGGGCTCTGAATGAGTATATGGTCGAGAGATTGAATCTCACTCACGCCCCTTGCTAGACTTTTTCCTCCATTTATCAAGCACTAACTTTCTTTTGCTCCAATTAAAAAAGTTAGGCACCCACGAACTCAAAATCCTGGATCCGCCATTGCATAAGAGGGATATATTTAGTATTATAACATGAGTATATTTGAATCTAAAATATAACAAAAGGTGTATTTAAATTTCTTTTATAGTACAGAAGTATATTTGATACTTTATATCATTTTATTAACAGGCACGATTCTGTTTTAACTCTAATAAGATTTTTTAATATTATATATTTCTAGTTGTATTACTTCAAATGATGCTCTAAGGCATCTTAACTTAAGTAATAGCCAGCAAAGACTTTTTTGGATGAGTCGCCAACCAATTCTACGTAAAAGCCAGCAAAGTACTTTTTTTATAAAAATAAAAAAATGTAAATAGTCAAACTCAAAATTACCTCAAGAAAATAAATATATATTTCAAAATTTTAGCCACAGGCATTTTACAGAAGAATAAAAAATGAACCCATCACTCATCCTCCATTTCTCACCTTCCCCCCAACTTTGAAATTTCATTCTTGTTTACTACTACTATTTTTAATTTTTTAATTTTTATTTACCACTCAACAACAAAATGGGTACTCACAAAAAGAAACAGAAAATTTTACATGGAAATTGTTCAAGTGTGTTCTTGCAATTAAACTCTTTTTCTTTATTATAAGATTTTTGAAAGACATGTTTTATTCTTGAGTAGAGCAGAAGCTATTTTTTTTTTAAAAAACTGAATAAATGTAGTATTTCCCAAAAAAAATTTGTAAAAAGCACTTTTGATAAAACACACTTAAAAATATTTTTTTAAAGTTTGGCCAAACTTTATTTGTTGCTCAAGAGTGTTTTTTAATTTAATTACCCGAACATAAACTGTTTTTTACCAAACGTATATTTTTTAAAAGTACTTTTAAGAAAATATATTTTAATATAAGTTAATTTTAGAAGATCGGTCAAGACTATCTACAAATATTTATCCTGTTATAAGCATTCATGATTCATATAATTGAAAATGACAATATGCAAATAAACTATGTTCATTATTGAATTCTAAATTCTAGTTTAATAAATTGAAAGATACACTATGAAAAAATTAATGTGTAACACAATCACCTATGTACTTGCTATATATTCATAGACAAAGTGTAAATTTGGTAAGTAGTTCCAGTAATTTCACTAACTTATAATTAAAAATCCCTGCAAATATCTACTATATTAGGAAATAAATTTTGTCAAAATTAAGTTATATAAACTAAGAGCATATAAAAGGTGTACTTACACGTTAATTTATTATAGACAATTCAATAATATTTAACATAAAGATTTACCAGTAAGTATTTTATAAGTAATCTTTATGTTGTAAGATATTTTTATCATTATCAGTACATAAAACATAAATTCATTTTGTTTATATGTGAGTAGAAATTAACCCATGCATTATAACATGTTAGTTGTCATTAAGTTTTATGCACCAAATTTGTAATGTATATTTAAACAATTAGGTCTTTTTATGTGATAATTATAGATAGATATCTTAATAAGCATTAATCTGATTAAAGTAGTAATTAATTCACTATTTGTTTAAATCTTTCAATTAAGACCTATAATGGTTTACTCCAACAAAATCAATCGCATTTAGACGTCTCTCTCTTGTATTAGTCAAAAACACCCTGGAAAATCAAAAGAACAATTCAACTAATCCAAAAATTAATTAAAAGATTTAAAAAAAAGTCTATACTTAAAATAATAATTAGAGGCCGTACGTCGTTTACTACTATAAGTATTTGTGTGCATCTGCCAACTTTCAACTAGCTCCACATCATTGGTAACAGTTAGATATATTAGCATTTTCTCAAACACATACATTCAACGTTTTCCGGCGAAAATTCGCCGGAAACTGAGATCGACCACGTCGGAGAAATTGAGCTAACATGAAACGAAGAGGAGGAAAGAAGATCTCGAAACTCAGCAACAGCGAACGAATTGAATCAGGAGATCGAATCAACAACGTAAGAAAAAATGGTCAAAAATTACATCGAAGAAAATTGGTGAAATACGAGGCGTTACCTGAATATCTTCAAGATAATGAATTTATCAGAGATTATTATCGTTGTGAATGGCCTCTTAAGGATATTGCTCTCAGCGTATTTTCATGGCACAATGAAACTCTCAATATTTGGACGTAAGATTTTAAAAAAAAAAAAGGAAATTCAAAATTTTGAATTTCAATTTGTTGCATTTGCATTTGAATTTCATTGAGTATTCTTCTTTTCTTATGTTTTTTTATAAAATTTTTGTTAGGCATTTGGGAGGTTTTGTGATATTTGTAACGTTAACGGCGATGAGCTTGACGGAGAAGACAACTGTGGAAAATTTATTTTCCGGCATTTTCAGGTTCGATTAAAGTAATTTGCAGACTGTTTTGTGGCTATTTTTGTAATTTCAGATGTTTAAAATAGTTAAATAATGATAAACAGACCGACGGGTGACGGACCGTGGATAACAATGAAGAAAAATGGATCCGCTGATTCTTTTCCGGTGAGTTTCCCGATCATCTTTAAGGTGTGTCATTGTTTGATTATATACGAAAGAGATGAATTTTTTTAATACCTGGTATTTCTGTAATTATAAAAATTTGTCATTAAGCATAAAACTTAAAAACTTAAAAGTCATTATGTATATTATATATATTGATTAAAGTTACAATAATAACATACCTAATATTATCCTACACCGTAATAAAAAATTTCTTATACTATCAGTAAATTCTTAACTTATGATAATAGGTGATATTTACTAAAAGAATTACCTGTAATGACTTAATTAATAAGTGAATAATTTTTTTGCGTAAATGTTTCATCTTGGCGGGAAATATGGTAAAAAAATCGTACTTCGTAATTCGTACATATAAAAGTAAGTTGTTGTTGTTGTTATTAGTGGAAAACTTGGTCACAGGAAACCTATTTTATATAGTTTTTAATAGTGTTGGGTCTATGTAACGATCATCGTTTTTGTTTTGCATCTATTTTTTTTTTTAGTTTTATGATGATATTTTTCTTATGGTTTCTGTTGATAGTAATGATATTATCTCTTTTTATTTTCTTGAGCCGAGAGTCTTTCGGAAATAATCTTTTTATTCCTTCAAGTAGGAGTAAAAACTTTGCGTACACACTATTCTCCCCGGACTTTACTAGCGAGATTTCACTTGATTGTTACTATTGTTGTTTCAGAAAAAAGTATGAGACAATTTTTTTTTCTCACAATTTTATAGACCCAAATTTCTGTGAATCTAAAAATATAAAATTAGAATTCATAAATTTGTGAAACAAAAAGGAGCCTCATAGAATTAATTTCAGTTATACGAAACACAAAATAAAACTTTCCCTTCTTTATCTGAGTGGGGCATTTGTTTTCTCATAGAGGTACAACGGTCAGCGAAAAGTTAGGAGTGTTGGTCCAACGTTTTATTGTAGGATTTTCAGTAATATTATAGGTATCAAAATTAATGTTTTATTACTGATTACCTTTTGTCCCTAATTATTATATATTAATTTCCTTTAGTAGGAGTATTTTATTTGACAAATTAGCAGTTCTGAAGTGATTACAGCTCGACATTTTAAGGAGTTCTTCTAGCTGTATCTCACATGCATGGTTTGCTAATGGCCCTATATTTTTTCTTTTGGTGCTTTATTGTTCTTTTATGTTTTCCTATGGGTCTTCAGCGAATAGTGGCGGAAAAATTGAAACAATATTTATATCATGTTGCAAGATGAAGCTTTCAGTCCATTTTAGATTTTTAGTTATTATGTTTCTCTTTTATCCTTTCCTTAAAAAATTATTACTTTCTCCTGTTAATCATAAGTGACCATTTTATTTTTTTATTTTGGTTCAAAATAAATATTTATTTATATAATTAAGAAAGAATTAATTTTATTTTTTCAAAATTTTTCCTTATTTATATATTCTAATTTATCAAGGTAACAATTAATTACGGTTAATTTAATGAATACATTTTTTTTTCTTTAAAAGTTCATATTTCCTTAATGAGTGTGCCAGTAAAATTGTCACTTATTGTGGACGGGAGGGAATAATGAGAAGACTTTTTCACTATTATACCCTTATTTACTTTTCAAGTTTAGTTTTTTAACTTTAGAATGGACTTCACCGATTTTATTTTAAAGGGAAAGAGGAAGCCCCGGAAGTCAACTTCTTTAATGACGACCAAGAGGGTTTGACAGCCCTAATTAACATCTGTTTTTGTTTTTGCTAAACGAACTAATAATGTCATTTAAGCTAGTGATATTGTGAGAATTGTGCTTTGATGACTTTAGCAACGTTATAGCTTGGCTTCTTAAGTAGAGGCGAAGCCAAGATCTAGATTCACTAGATTCATCATAAGTGTGATTACATATTATAAATTTATTTTGTATATGCATATATAGTTCGAACAGAAAGCAATAAGTTCAGTTTAACTCCAGGAACTTGTCCTAAATCTGTCTCGGGACTTAAAAAATCTTTTGATTGAGAAAGCCAAGATTTTTATCTTTCATAGTTTAGTGGAAGGGAAAGAGGGTGCTAATTGATGTGTTAGTATTTGACCACTAGGTTTGTTTTGCTTATGTGAAGATTGCAATACAAGAACAAGACATCAGCTAGTTTGATATTTGACTGCAGGATTCTTATGCCAAGCATATCTCAAAGTCAATTTTAGATGTAAATGGAGATGGCTATGAAGTTGCCATATGGCCTTGGTTTGTTTTCTTAGGAGGGGCAATGAGTTGTTTAATCTGCAGCACTCTCTCCCACTTGTTTGCTTGTCACTCACTTAGATTTAGCCTCTTCTTTTGGCGTCTAGATTATGCTGGTATTTCTATTATGATAGTCTGCTCTTTCTTTTGCCCCATTTACTATATCTTCTGCTCTCAACCATATTGGTGTCTCTTTTACCTATCCACCATTACTATATTTGGCATACTTGTCATTATCACCCTTCTTTCCCCGGCTCTTTTCTCCGGTCGTTTCAGATCATTTAGGGCTACTCTCTTTCTCGCTATGGGTTTCTCAGGACTGATTCCAGCTACACATGCCCTTTTCCTCCATTTTAATCATCCACAAGTACTTGTGGCTCTAGGATATGAGATAGTCATGGGACTTTTGTATGCTACTGGAGCAGTATTCTACATGACAAGGTTTCCGGAAAGATGCAAACCTGGTGCATTTGACCTAGTAGGACACAGCCATCAAATCTTCCATGTATTTGTCGTTGCAGCAGCCTTAGCACATTGTGTAGCTTCTCTTCTTATTATGGATTGGCGTCGAGGATGGCCACCCTACAATGCAGGTATGCAATGATAGACATGGCTACAAAAGGGCATTTGAGCTTCAACAATGTTCTAACATGACTAGGATTTTAGGAAGAATACCATTCTTGTTGGTTTTAATGCCATACACTCCAGCATTTGTATATAATTTAATTTTTGTACCTTGTAATGTTCTTGGAACTTTCAATTATCCAGTATGCCAATGACTCTCTTGAAGTGCTGACATTCACGAGATGATATTCAAGTTTACATATTTATTGCTTATTATCTTCTCAAACTCTCTCTCTCTGAAGGGGAACCTTGACGTAATAGGTAAAGTTGCTGTTATGTGACCAGGAAGTCACGGATTCGAGTTGTGGAAACAGCCTCTTGCAGAAATGCAGGGTAAGACTACGTACAATAGACCCTTGTAGTCCGGCCCTTCCACTGACCCCGTGCATAATGGTAGCTTAGTGCACCGGGTTCCCCTGTTTTATCTTCTCAAACTCCATGGAGGGGAAAAAAGTTACTAACTCAAGCATTGTATTGGATTATGAAATTCATACTTGATTGTCTAAACAAGGGATTGTCAAATAATTCCTAGCAACAATTAGATATTACCTCCAGAATGGCTCTATTATGCAACAATGGCCTTATTTTTATATATTACGGATTTAATAAATAGTATAAATTAGATCAGGTCAAATATTTGTGAAAGTAATAACTAAAATGCATATGCAAAGCTCAGAAAAGCAAGTCTAGAGTAGATTTCGAGAAGCCAAAGAGTTGCACTCAAGGAGGATGGTAAGATAAATTACAAAATCCATGAAGCTGTCTTTACTATACAAAAAGTTATAGACTAAACTATAAAGCATCACTTATTAGAGGATGGTAATCAGCATTCAAACCTGGTTATTGCAAAAGTATGTGAAGAGAAAACAAACAATCTTGAACTCAATTTTAGAAGAGGATTTGCTTCTCATGCACCATTGTACATCTCAAGTGTATCACCTGACAAACTCGAAACAGTTGCAAGTCTTTTGCTTCTTCTGTTCGAGCCCACAAAATTGAAGAGAAAATGGAACTTAACACATACATGGTTCGATGTAAATCTCCGTGCAGCAACCTATGGTTGAGCTAATAAAAAATTCCACCAAGCTTGCTTCAACCAACTCAAACTGTACCAGGAAGTCAGCGCATTACCGGACTTTGAACTTCACCGTGTGTCCTAAGCAGGAAGTAACTCTCAATTCAATTCCTGTCCTTACGGGGGTTCTCCAGTCTGCTGCAAAGTAAAGAAACAAAACTAATAGACCAAGATCAGGTCACTGCTCTTAACACAAATGCAGTAACTCTTCAACTTGCTACCTCAACAACCTCATTTTCACCATCACTATAATCTCCCCAACGCTTGGTTGCTTTCTCCTCAGGGGAAACAGTGTTGCATGTTTCTTTTGAAGCAGTGATCTCATCAGATGGTGCAGCTGTATCTCCAGACTTTTCTCCATTTTCACATTGTGATTTGTTAACATCTTTAGGCATGTCAGATTGCAGTTTTTCCCCATCTTCTTCCTGATCGTGTGTGATCTGCTGACTTCCTGTGTCGGCTGTTACCAAACTACAGGAGGGTTCCACGTTGGTCCCATCAGCCTCTGCCGTCTCATGGTTTTCAGCAGCACCTTCCACAATTACAGCTGAAGGGGATTCTCCTGCCTCAACCGGAGAAACTGAAAGTTCATTTTGAGTCGTTGGCATGTCGTTCAAAGATGCTGGGAAACTATCTGGTGACACTGGTATGCTATTTGGTGATATGGCATATCCATTTGGTGAAACAGGCATACCATTTGGGGAAGCCATGTAACCATTTGGAGCAACCGGAAAGCCATTTGGAACCCATGGTTGACCAGGGACAAACTCGGCTGCATGTGGGTTCATGATTCTAAGAGTAGTGAAATGGCTCGCATCTCCATTATGTTCACCATTGAGAAAAACAGGCTTGTTTCGTGGAACTCGATTTCCAGACCTACCATAGCCACCTGACAAGCGTGGGCCATAAGGAACTCTTGCTGTTGCTGACTGATGCAGTGATCTACGAACAGGATTCACAGTAAGCATAGGTGGGATATTCAAAGGAGGGGGTAATATTCCTCCATGCTCCTTGAAACCTGCTGCTGGGATAGTGCCAAAAACTGGAACAGTCGATGGATTAAATGGAGGTGCAGCTGCCGAAAGTTTCTTGGCTGTTTCTTTTGCAGTCTCAGAGTCACCTTGCTTATCTGATTCAGTAGGCACAGTACTAGCATTTTCGGTAGGTTCATCATCATTCCTCTCTTCCACTGCAGCTCCTGCATTTGTAAGACTAGCATCCTTCTCTGTTCCCGAATCAGCAGCAGGTTCAAAATCAGAAGAGGCGTCGGGGATTTTATCAGCTTTGCTTTCTGGCATATCGACTTTGGGAGTTACATTTGCATCAGTGGAAGAACCATCATATAGGATCCCCGTAACCGAGCTATTTGCTGAGTCTACTCCTTTGTTTTTAACAGCAGTCTTTATTTCTGAAGCTATGACGACATCTCCTTCCTCCTCTCCAGAAGCGTCAGTTTTTGCACCCTCCGAAGATTTGGCTGATACAAGTCCTTCTTCTTTACTTTGTTGAGGGTCATTGACTGCTTGATTGGTTTGTCCACCAGAATAATTATGTTGCTTCTCTTCACTGACTTTCTGAGCCTGCTCTCCATCACTGTTTCTCGCTGTTGTCAGCAGAGTTGAATCTGTTGCCACAGTCTCCTTGTTTTGTTCTGAACTATTGTCCTCTGGCAATTGCTCTGCCACTGCTTTTACAATTGTACCGGGTGGAGCTAAAGCAACTTCTTTGTAAGAGAATAGTTTTCCAGCTGCCTGAACGCTGATTGAGCTGACAATCGAATTGGTTTTGACAATTTGTTCTGTTGGAGCAGGGCTGATGGGTGCCGATTTGGGATTAGAAGCAGCTGGTGAAGAAGCATTGTTTATCTTAGGGCTGAAACCGGCACTTTTCACAAACTTCTTTGAAGCAGGAGATGGCGTAGAAGATGTTGCAGATTCATTTGGACTCGATCTGGGAGATGTAAAATTAGTGGCTTTACCTCGAGCTCTTGGTAAATGGGAAGCATTTGCGAAGTTGGTATTAAGTTTTGCAAGGTTAGGTCTTCTAGAACTGGAAAGCTTACGCCCCATCGCTGAACGGCCTTTGGGTAAAGCCTCTTGCCATCCTTCCTCAGACATATCCTCTTGTATCAAGTCATCATTTTTCTCCATTAGTGTCTGTTCTACCAAAATGTGATCAGATGGCTTAGGTGTGGAGTCTGCAATCTGTAGTTCCTGTTTGTTGTCTAATTCAGACTTGTTCTCTTTATCACTGGAGTTCTCCACAACAGGACTATTTGGAGAAAGAAGTTCATCCTTCTCAAATTCATCCGTAGCTATTCCCCCATTTTGCCCTGCTTTGCCTTTAACCTGTACAATAAATGAGGAAATGTGGACAGGATACTTCAGTTATGTAAACTAAAAAGAAAATGGTTGTGTATATTAGGAAATGCAAACGACAGAAGTCGAAACTCAAACCTTTGTGCGAGCTTGCTTCTTTTGGGCTTCTCTAGCCTTCATCTCTGCATCTGGAGCTATGTAATCCAACAAGTCCGAGACACTACATATATCGATGAGGAAAACAATTTTTGATTAGCATATTTAAGATGTCACACATTACTTTATTCTGGTTCTTCCGATTAACTAGAAAAATAATGTAAGTATGGAATCGGAAAAAAGAATATTACCTTAGATGACCTTTGCTAGAGATAGAGGCATCGGGCTTTGGGGTACCATTTCGTGCAGCTTCTTGCTGCTCGAGAGCTTTGGACTCTAAATACTCAAGCCATGCAGCAGCATCCTGCAGAAAATTCTGAATAAGATTGACACGAGGATCATCATCAGGAACAAACTGAATGACCAGACTAACAAACTAACTTTTTACCTGAGTACGTAAATCATCAGGTCCAAGTTTAGCTTGTAGAATCTGAAGCGTAGTTTGTTCATGCTGAACGCTTAAGGAATATGCTTCCATTAAAGAAAGAGCAATTGCAATTGCATGATAGCTGGCAGCAGTCTGGAGGAAACAAACATTTCGGTTAAATAATTTAAGTCGCCAACAGGCTGATTTTCTAGACACTCAAACGTGTTCCCTCCGTCCCAATTCATGTGTTTGACTGGGCACATAGTTTAAGAAATAAAGAAAGACTTTGAAGCTTGTGGTCCAAAACAAACCATAGAAATTTGTGTGACAAGAGGGGTTGCTCTGATGGTAAGCAACCCTCACTTCCAACCGAGAGGTTGTGAGTTCGAGTCTCCCCAAGAGCAAGGTGGGAAGTTCTTGGAGGGAAGGATGCCGGGGGTCTAATTGGAAATAGCCTCTCTACCCAAGGGTAGGGGTAAGGTCTCCGTACACACTACCCTCCCCCGACCCCACTAAGTGGGATTATACTGGGTTGTTGTTGTTGTTGTTGTTGTTGTTGTAGATATTACTACTAATCACCATTGTTACTAAATATAGAAATGTGTTATTCTCTTTTTTTTTTGTGACTGACTGAAAATGAAAGAATGTCATAGGACAGAGGAAGACAGATAGAAAAGAGAGAGAAATTACTTGAATGTGGTCCGCTCCAAGAAGTCTCTGGTTACACTTAAGAGCCTCGTGAAGATACCTAAGTGCAACATGGACATTTCCGAGACCTTCTTCCATCATTGCTACGTTTATATATGTAGCAGCTGTATTTGGATGTGAAGGTCCACAAGTAAGATGCAAAAGATAGAGGGCACGATTGACATACCTGAATAGAGAAAAACAGGTATCAGTTTTTGTCCTTAAACATAACGATGTGTTCTCATACAAGATGATGCAATGTCCTAGTTGTAAAAAAAAAATTCACGACTTTGAACACCAGAGTTTTCCGTGGTGGGAGATAGAGTCCACATACTTTAATGCCAACTCTGTGTGTTGAAGTCGGTAGTAGAAAACTGCCAAATCTCCATAACTCTTCATTGTATCTGGGTGGTTAAGTCCAAGTTCTCTTTCATTAATATCCAATGCTTTTTGTTGATAAATAGTAGCCTGATATGAAGAAACATTACAGATATAAGAGAGAAAATCACGATTCCTACACGTTAATGGAAACTAGTATAAGAAAATTACCGTTCTATCCAGAAAAATAAATATGGTCAGATAATGCGGCACGCTGAATTTCTATTACAGTTTTTTCCTGAAATGGAACACTCTGCTTCTAAAGAATTCTACCGACTAATTATAGAACACTTTGCTTCTGAAGCCATTTGAGAATCTAGTTATGAACTAATACCTGATTAAAATCTCCGGTGTGGTAGAGTACCACAGCTAAGAGACTGTATGCACCAGCTGTCATTCGATGGTGAGGACCACAGACAGAAACGAGTTTTGAGAGTGCCTTCACAATTAAAAACAATCTCAGTTCAAGACCTTGAGGTCGAATGATATCAAGACGTGCCACTCAACCGCAGCGAGCGTTACCTTAGTTCCATAGTTTACAGCATCCTCCAGTTTGCCTTTGTCGAGGGAAGTTTTTGATGATTCCAGCAGCTTACGCCCATCCGCTGATGAGCACGCAACATGCTGTGAAGGAAACATATACCATTGTTAAAACTTCCTGAAGTCCTCTTAATAATTCATATTCTACATCTAAAAATTGGAAACTAGTGCATACCTTGTACACGGGGACCATGCTTATGATATCCGACTTCTTGAAAGGAAATGGAGAGTCCACATCATAGTCTTTGGGAACAAGCTCAAGTCCTACCTGTAATAGTATTTGTTAGTGCGGATGAGGAGAGTAAGACTTACTAAAGACAGGACACCGATTTCTTAGCATTCGAATTTGCATACCTTATGGCAAAGACCTCGAAGAATAGCAAATTTTCTAAGATCCTGCCGACTTTCATCCTTCCACTGCCACCCAAACCTCTTCAAAAGAAAAGTTTCAATCCATTTCCATTTCAAGTCATCATCTGAATCACCATTTTCTGCAGATGGCGTCCCGAGCAATACATTTAAACAAGAAGCTATTGATGCAGCCACATTAGCAATATTATCAACTGCTGCCACAACAGCCTGCAGTATGTGTTTGTAAGCTCTAACAACCATCTCGTGAATACAAAGAGATTGCACATGAGGAAGCTTGTCTGCAAGTTCCACCTAACATCAGAAGCAAAAAAGTTAGTAAAAGAAAGTAATGCTAAATATCAACCCTAGAAATTAAAATAAAACTTAGAGGTTGGAAGGAATATTTCTACCAAGAAGACATCAAAGAGCATAACAGTCCCCACTTTCCCTTCCCTCAACTCTTCTGTCACTGTTCAATATTCTATAGAACAGGAATCTAAGAGCCTATCTACAGATTTAAAAGAGCCAATAGAAAAGAAATTAAGCTGAAACATGGAGTAAGGAAACTTAGATAATAGTATCTTTTTTTCAAGGAAAACTTGGTTAAATCTCTCTTGAAGCCAACTCTTATTCACAGAAGACTCTCCAAAAGGATAAAAGCTAGACAGGTCAGAGTTTCTGACTCCACTAACAAGAGAGTTTTAAAGTATTGCTATTGCTGTTATGAGGCAGGTTAATCATATGGACGGAAGTTGTCTCAAAAGACCAATCAAATCCGCGAACTTAGAGAAAGACAAAATATAATGAAAGGAAAGGATCCATATAGGTGATATCAACTAGCTGGGAATAAGGCGTAGTACTGTTACTACACTAATATTAGATCCTGATATTTATCTAGGGTCCTTTCTATTCTAATTCAATACTTGTTTGTCAATGCAAGAATAAGTGTCCGATTTAGAGCTATGTTGTGCGAACTCTCCAAATGCTTCCACACCCGTATTGGATCCTCCAAAAATACACTACTTTTGGAGGATCCTACACACAACCGGTGACATTTTCGGAGAGTCCGAGCAACATAGATTTATAGAACTCCTAAGTTGTAGTTAATATAAATCTATATCCTCCCCAGACCCCACGGTGGGATGATACTGGGTATGTTTGTTGTTGTTTGTTGTACTTGCCTTGCTATAGAATATAGGAAAAATTAGGGGCTGGGGACTGCACTAATAAAGTTGGAAATGACATTCATTCATAGATTTATTGCGCTAAATGTAAGGCCTGAAGCAATTACCACACGCCCCAAGGAGCACATTTGCAAACCCCTGGTGTGCATGAAATCTGTCAGCGTCCTTCCATCGACAGGTGAAAGCTCCAGCGACCCGAAATCAGCAACCTTTCAGAAGTTCAAATAATGCAACCAGCAAGCGTTAGTTCAATTTCGAAGCAGGATAGACATGCAAAGTATATAGAGGCACACTAACCAGTTTTGGAAGGGCAGTATCAGCATAGTATTTATGTGCCATATCAATCAACTCATCAGGTGACTGACAAAATAAACAGAACCAGAACTTGGTTTAAGAACTGGATATGATCGCCTCTTGCAAAAGCTACTTGTAACAATAAAAATTGCAACACACCTTAAGGTGAAGACCAGTTTCTGATTCCTTTAGGCGCAAATATGCTGCTTCAGGTAGCACCTTTTTCCAGAGAATCTCTGTTTCCTCGTCTTGTTTCTCTATTTCCTTCTTGTTAGTTTCACTTGAAGAAACTTCCTTTCCCGAACTCTTGTCATCTGATTTCTTCTTAATATCCTTCAGCAAGCCACCATGTCTCCCGAGACCCTTTACCGCCGGCTCTACTTTAGCTTCATCGGTTTTTTTTGCGTCAGCTTTCGTGGAGGCCTGATT
The DNA here is from genome assembly GCA_034376525.1 of Nicotiana benthamiana. NCBI lineage: Eukaryota > Viridiplantae > Streptophyta > Magnoliopsida > Solanales > Solanaceae > Nicotiana > Nicotiana benthamiana. The sequence continues at coordinate 137,011,956 of CM067335.1, forward strand.
TTGCAAATGTTGCACCCAACATGCACCCAACTCCCATCTAATAGATTTCACTTGTTTGCTTTCTTCTTCCTGTAACTTGTGCAAGCTTTCACCGAGCACCTGTCTTACTAAAGACTTAGAAGCCACAACGTCTTCGACATATGCACCATGTAATTTATGTACTTGGCTAGATGACTGAGGTGTTGATGACTTGTGCAATAGCATCCTCAAGCTGCCCCAAGATGAAGAATAAAGTAAGCAGCATATTTCATGAAAATCAAAAACAATTGACTAAGGTACATACATAATCTTCGGGCAAGTTACACATTTGGCCGATCAGCCAAAAACAATTACATCCGCTAGCCAAATATACAAAAAATATGTATAAACATGTCTAAAATATGTAAACTGTACGCATATTAGACATTAGTATACAAAAAATCTACATTTTGCCGGCTATTATGTTTGGGAGTGGCTATACTATGTAGTTTTCCCTCAATCCAATCATCTAATCAATCTGATCTTATTGGTATCTGATTATGGTTAACTCTACTGACCTGTTAATGTTTAATGCATTGGCACCTCCCTCCGCCTGGTCATCTATTTCAATGTCCTGAGGAATGGGATTAGAACCCCAGTTCACCTCAGCTGCAACTTTTACGATAGCTGTGTAGCCGCAGTGTCTAACCACCACTACACCCAAGGTAGAAGTATCCTACAAACAAAAATAACATCATAAGATAAACAAAATCTACTTGCAGATAAATGACAAAAAATCATATATATATATATATTCAAACTGACATGAACTGTAGCACTCTCATCTGCAGTTATGCCTTTTAACAAATTTCTCTTTGCAAGCTCCTCCGCAGACATGCTCAGCACCTGATTCCCGTCATTTTTGTTGTCCAATTTCTTGCTTGCATCCGAAATGTCTTTTGTCACACTGATTAGAAGATCTCCAATTCTTTCCTCGTATGAACTAGAATGATTTGTTCCATTTTGGCTGTTGTCCACTAGATGCTTTATGGCAGCAAGAGCTTTGAGAACTGACACATCGACGAATAGACTGTGAAGTAGAAATGCTTTCCTATCTCGTATTTGCCTTTCTTCTGCCGTTTTACAAGGCATTGCTGCAAGAATAGCAAATTCCTTCGCCCATGGCCTATGATCATGCTTACCATCTCTTCCTTGTCCACCTCCATTTCCTCCCCAATTCTCATCTTCCATTGGAAGTTGAGGAAAAGTAGCCGGATTGTCGGCAACAAAAGGAGGGACAACCCATGTGTTTGCTCGAAAACCATAAGGAAGGTTTCCAAACTGTAAGTAAAGGTAACCATTCCTGAGCGTTCATTGTTTTTAACATTCTTGAAGCCAGGATAATCTCAAATGTCACTAACCTTATTGTGCTCGGTGAAAGCTTTCATGAGAGCCTTGTATGCCTGGACCAAACAAACAGTTAACCACGAAATGGCATATATAGTAAATGCCACTATCAGCAGCGTAGCCACATGTATTTAAGGTTACACTATGTAGCTAAGTAAAAGATTCCTTTTTATGCATATATACTATGTATTAACTCCTTTGGCTTCTGAGTGGGTTTACTTCTTTATATTTTGACCCCCTTAGTAAAAAATTATGTCTCTGTCACTGACCACTACATACTGAATCTTTATGGTTCGATAGACAATAAAAGTTTTAACAAAATACATTCTTACTCACAGCATCAAAAACTCGACTTAATTGTTGCAATAATCCAACCAAAGAGTGACTCAAAAGAGCGCGTTTTCCAGCAGGATAGAAACCTGTCCGAGAAGCAACAATGGTTGTTGGCTTGCCACTACAAATCCGGACCTGTATTGTATTTCAAGAACCATTATTCAAAACATTGATAGAGTTCTAAAATTTCAAGAACCCCTCAATATTTGCAAACTTCGCCACAACAACAACAACAAACCCAGTGAGTTCCTACAAGTGGGGTCTAGGGAGGGTAACGTGTACACAAACTTTACCCCTACCCTAGAGGGAAGAGAGGTTGTCGCCACATTATATTTAAGAGAAAGAAAGCTCACATCTATTTGGAAAAAATCATCTTCTGTTTTATCCTCGAGGAATGGTCGACTTGATCTCCTAATATCTGCAAAATCAAACAACAAATTACCAGTTAAGGAAAAAATCTTTATGACAAATTTTTAACATTAAACAAGATATTTGTAGCTTGTAAGCTGGCTCGGACACCGCTATCATTTAAAAGGAAAAAAAGAAAGATAATTGCAACTATGAAACGCTCTGAAAATTCTTTCCTGAGCATTTCCAGCTCCAATAAATTGAATTATTTATTGCTTTGCACCTCAGTTCAGAAACAATAGAAAGGGTATTCTTCTAAACCTTTTTATAATAATTAAAGACGTTACCTTTTAGTCTACATTGTCACTGATTTCATAAAATAAAAAAATAAAAAAACAGAATTCTGAATTGCAATGAGTAGTTGAAGACTATTTTGTTAATCAAATAGAAAGAATAACATATGTCTATAGTTGATAATCTGTTTATTTTATCCGATATTTAAGACTAAGTTTCGTGGGAAAAAAATATCGTATACACTATGTATCTCACATAAACTAGAAGGAAGGAACTATATAGTAAAAATAGCATGGGTTAGATATTTTTTGGACTGATCATTCAAAAAACGGCGCTTGCAAAATTATTGGAAAATAATTGTTGTTTTGCTGCACCAAGGAAAGTTCCAGCGGTGCACTTGTATATAAACTTCTAGCATATTATGCTGGAACTCCAACACGCGAAAACTTCCGGCATAAATATGTTGGAGATTAGAGCACATGGGTATCAACTTCCAACATATTATGCTGGTCCGTTATATTATACTAGAACTCAAGCTCCAATACACTTATGCTGGAATTCTAATATATTATGTTAGAGTTCCAATATAAGTATTTCGTTCAAAGTTAACTTTACATGAAAATTGATTAAATTTTAATTACTTTTAAAATTGTGACTATTTCTGAATGACACAATACTATTTTTAAATTTCCCCCAAGTATATAACATAAACCCAATAATGAAAAGCAGTAAACTTAGTTACATATTACCAAAAAAATAGAAAAATTAAAACAACTCACATTGGATTGGAGGAGTGAGATGAGCAAACGAGAAAAAGTCATAAAACTGTCCCAACCGGGGTGGGGGACACATCATTGCAGGGTCGCCTTTCTCCGCCGAGTCGCCGGCGTCTGCGCCGCCGCATACGGCGGTGGTATCTGGCTTCGACGGCTTAGCCTTGGGTGAACCGGAGGCCTTTTTCGGTTCCTGGCTTTTGGGGTTGCTTGATTTTGATTCGGCATTTTCTGGACCGGGTTCGGTTGAACCGGATCGGCTGCTCGGTTTGGGCGAAGAAGATGAACCGCCGAAAGAAGTGGTGCAGGCCACTATGTCCAGAAGTCTTCTAATATGAGCCACTGATTGTTCTTCTGTATAGTCCTCTGCACAATAAATTAAAATAAAATTTAATTAGATTTTAATATTTTGAATTTATGAAATTATATAAAATGTGAATAATGTCATACTATTTTTATAAACAGAAATGTCATATGAAATGAGAAAGTTACATTATGTTAACTAGTGCTCGCATATTTTTTGGGCAACTTATATATTTAGCGGGCCGATTAAAAATAACTATACTTATTAATAGGGATGTACAAGTCAAACCATCAAATAAATCAAAGAAAAAAATCTACTTATGATTTGTTTTGTTTGATTTGATGTTGGAAATAAAAGACGGATTACTCTTGATTTGATTTGATATTAACAAAAAATAAATCAAAGTGAATCTAAACCAAACCGATGTTATATATAAATAAATTTTAAAAAAATTTATAATAAAAAAATAATCATTAAAATCTAATTTGGAAGTATTTTCTAAACTATTTTATAGTTTTTAATGCCTTGAGATAATATTTATTTGTGGGCTTGTAAATTCACTATCCACTAAGTAGAGGGGCATTTGCATTTATATCCGCTTTTTATATCACGTTTTAACTTGTACCCGTTTTATAAAAAAATTACAAGCGTATCCGCTTTTTCGCATAACTTTAGCAAACGGAGCTGAAGTAGCAAATACAATCACGCAAAACTTCAGCATTCTAGTAGACAAGCCTAAAGTAGCAAGTGTGATGAAATTTTTATTTGTAATTGATGAACTTAAGCATAGTAGCTGAAGTTATGTTTTCTGTTTGCTAATTGCTGAAATTTTTTATTTTTGTAACTGGCGAATTTCAGCTCTAGAAACTGAAGTTTTTGTTTTTTTAACGGGCGAAGTTTTATTTTTGTAACTGGCGAACTTCAGCTCTGGAGCTGAAGTTTTTGTTTTGTAATGTAACCGCCGAACTTCAGCTCTAGAGCTGAAGTTATTTAGTTTATTTATAAAAACTTCAGCACTATATAAACTGAAGTTTTTGAAAAACGCTTTCTAACATACTACGTAAATAGATTGCCAACAGTATCCAAATCATAAATTTTGAATACAATAAACGTGAAAAGAACAGAATTATCATTGTCTACTAACTTGCGTACGTGGAAATATTCATAAATTGTTGTTTACTAACTTACGTAATTATTTATAATTTGTTTTTAAATAATCTGATAAATATAGTTATGGCAATCATCTCATCAACTGAAGTTCCATAGCAGCAAAAGAAGAAGAAGAAGAAGAAGAAGAAGAGCAGGAGGGGGAGGAGGAGGAGGAGGACGAGGAGGAGAAAGGGGGCTAAAGTTATTTCAAAAATGGGTGCAAGTTAAATTTTTTTAAAACAATAAGTGTACATTAAATGGAGGCGACCAAATAGGATACCCCGTGTAATTTTTACCTAAGTAGATTTTATCTACATAACCTAAATATCAAGCCCAAATTAAAACCCAACAAGATAAAAGACAATAAAATAAGTTATTCCATATTTTCCATGTGTTCCAATTCCAAAACTCTTCCCCCACATTACATATGTTTCCTGTTTGTCATTTTCTATTATGGAATGTTTTGGAATTATGATTTATACGAACAATTGATATTCCTCATATATTATTAAGCAAAATACTAATCATGTAGATAATTGGTGATTATTTGTTCTCTTAATCAAGAATAATATAACTAAAAAAGAAAAATCGAAAATAAATCAAAAAATCGAGAAAATCAAGAAAACTGGAAAAACCGAATTTATGTTAGGTTTAATTTAATTATAAATTTAATAAATCGATATAATTGATTTGATTTTGATTTAATAAAAAATTAAACCAAACAGCCTCATTTACGCCCTTACTTGCTAGTCAAACAACAAATTATATTAGATATCCTAATACGAGTATTCACCTTTGTTTGCGACTATTTTCGTCGATAAATTATATTGTATATATAAATCAAATAAAAAAGAAGGCCCAATACATTAAGTTCTAACGGTATGTGAAAAAGGATAAGATTATAAGAGTTCATTGTATGTAGTCCTATCTTATATTTTTACAAGCACGACTTAAACACGTGATGTCCTGATCGAAAATATATATATAATATATATATATATATATCAGGTAGGACCGAGAGCATACAGAACAGTACCTTCGACCAGGCTGAGGTGGCAAGGTTTGAGCGACACAATCTCCACTGTATCTTTCAGCCTTGTTCCTCGCACCTGTCCCATTCCAAAATGCCACCATTATTTTCGATATATCTATAAAAAAGAGTTTTAACTTTAGAATTTATCATATTAAGTAAAAATTAATCAGATATAATTATTTAATAGTAATATAGTATTGATTACTTAGAAAGTATGATAAGCAACTTAGTATAATATAATCAAATACTAACTATTTCAAAATATAATCAAATATTAATTAGAGCATTTATTAAAAGCTATATTGCAGTCGTACTGATACCTAAAACAGTAATTTAAATACCATGCCTTTTTATTTGATTAAAATTATGGTTTAAATAAGCACAACTACATTTTTAACCACTTAATTCTCATAATATTCTTTTTGCATTTATCATTCTCTAATTTTAACTTGTACTAAATTGAAGCTAATTATACAAATATTTTTTTATTTTTGTCTGGAAAGCTTGTTTTTACAATTAAATGGCTAAGATCCACATGATAAAGTCACTTTTTTGTCTTTTATATATTTTTTCAAAAAATGAATTATATTTTGAATTGAAAATGAAAATGACATGAAATATCTAATTTTAGAGTACAATATCCAAAAAAAAAGGAAATAAATTATAAATGTTACCTCATGTGACATGGAGTAATTGGTCACGTGACATGTCTCCACATTGACGGCTAAGAGCTTTCTCACATCTATAATTTTGTCCGTTGATATTCCCTAAAGTCAACGATTGTAAAATTGACCAAAATTATATACGTGTACCGTATCATTGCTTATAGCTACCGTTAATTTCCTTTTTTCACCTAACTACCGTTAAAATTTAACAGTAACTTTAACTTTACCTTAAGCAACACTTGCGAATCTTCTGATGTTCCCACCGTTATCTCTATAACGTTTGGCAGAACTGTAATTCAAGAATTAACATCGGCAAGTTATAAAATAAAATGCTAAAAAGAATCCAAAAAAAAAAAAAACTACTCTACTATATTCCTTGCATAAAATAATTAATGATTTCTTTTCGATATTTAAACTACATACACTAAAAAAAAAAGAAATGTTTTACTATTAATGTAATTTAACAAGTAATAACAATCGAGTTATCATTTTTACGTAGTTACTAATTAATGTCTATTATTGATATTTCGTAATTACCTTGTAAAAAACTTAGTTTTATACATATTTTTACAGAATCCATACATATAACCTAAACTCGTATAAAAAGTTGGCATGTGATACATTAGTAGGTAAATTTTTTACGAAGTGATAAATAGCTTGAACTGGAGAGTATAAATAACAATAACAACAACCCAGTATAATCTCACTTAATGGGGACTGAGGAGGGTAGTATGTACACAGACCTTACCCCTACCTTTGGGTAGAGAGGCTGTTTCCAAATAGACAGACCCCCGGCATCCTTCCCTCCAAGAACTTTCCACCTTGCTTTTGGGGAGACTCGAACTCACAACCTCTCAGTTGAACTGGAGAGTAATGTTTTAATATAACGTGGTGGACTCGAGGAAAAAGTTATTATAAAAACTATTTTAACTCATAAATTAGGAGTGAAGTGTAATTGAATTGAAAATTGTTGTTGTTGAACCATCTACATCAAATATATTAAAAAAATGTAGCAATATTACTGCAAACTACATTGAAACTGAAAGAGAAGACATAAAAAGTTAGAAACATGACTAATATAGAAACTTATTAAACAATAATTTATTTGAGTCATTTATTAAATTTTTGATAAATAGGAAAAGACAAAGGGAAAAAGCCATGAAAATACATTCAAGATAATAAGAAAAAGATAAGGTACCTTTCTCTTCTTTCTTCTTCTTCTCCCCCTTAGCTTTGTGTGCCTTAGCTTTTCCTGTTTTGGGAGCCATTATTTCACTTCCTCAAACTTCACACAACATATACTTGTCCTTCCAGTAAAACGCAGCGTGTTTGAATTCTACTTCGATGAAATCTTACACAAATGAATAACACTAAAAATACATAAAGAATTTCAAACATATATTCATATATATATATATGTCAATGGAAGGCTTTTATTAGTAGGGAGGACTTAAAAAGAAGCAAGATAAGAAGAATATTATGAAAGAACATTCATTGTTTTTTTTTTCTTTTCACTTTGTTGTTCTTGAGAGTATAACTAAGAGGATATAGGAAAAAGAGAGAAATATGAAGAAATAAGAAGAAGGGGTTTTATTTTTATTTTTGTTGGAGATAGGATAAGGTAATACACAATCAAACCCATAGCCTAAGAGCTTTTAGCATATATTTTCTTGTTTTTACATGGTATGTGTATATCAAAAGAATGTAAGGCTGGCAATTTCAGACCTCTCATTTCTCTTCCATTCTTCTTCTCTTTTTTTCTTTCTTTTCCATTTGGTAGTTTTATTTTTTGTCATTAAGTGGACTAGAAGCTGCTATATTACTCAAGAAAATGTTAATAATCTTGTTATCATCTTCAAACTTTTTGACCAATCACTAAAAAAACTGAAATAAGTTATAAATTTCATCAATAATATAATTAATCCAAATAGTCGTACACCTAATCTGTTAAGCTAAAAACAACAAACGAATATATAATATGTGCATAATTTTGTATAATTAATATATAATATATGTGTTTACCGGCTAGAAAAAGTAAATAGTAAATCTTGGCCGGCTATTTGTATAACAAGCTCGTAACTAATAGCATTTTTAGATAGTGTATTGCCAATTAAATTTTTCTGCTTAGCTATAGAATTTGTCACTCACTACTTCTTATTTTTTTAGTAGTGAATTTTTCCCACATAGGTTTTAGGAGCGTGGAAGTGTATGTGATTATTTTTTTTTAGAAGTTTTAAGTCGTAAGAAAGAGTTAATCTCTTTATTTAATTATATTTTTATGATACATTCCTTCACTCTGATTTGATTCCTTTTTATGAGTCAAGCACATATAAAACTTTTCTTTCTTTATTTTATAATGAGTAACTGTAAAACTTGAACTCAAAACTTTGTCAGCTCTCATATTAATTATATTAAACATTTAAGCTATCTGATAGGACATATTTTTATTTACTTAATTAACTCTTAAAAAAAGTTGGAAAAAAAATAGTTCAATTTGGCTTTGTTTAGAGGATGAGAGATTTATTTTGATATAGTAGATTTTAAGGGTTTAACTAATGCCACGTTCATATAAAGATAATGCTTATGAAGATCCATTTACATGTTAGCACCACATTTCTTCCCGTTTTCCTTCATTTATTTTAGTAGAATAACTTATAACAGACAATGTAATAAAATTTTATATTATTATCTTTTAGTATAAGTTAATTAGCTATAATAGATTATTATTCTCCTTTCAAGTTATCTTCTTGTACTTGTTATAAAAAAATAATTGTTTAGTCAACTTAACCTGATATCGGAAGCGAATTCAGAATTTAGATTCAATGGGTTCAACTTTTAAGGTTTTTAATATTAAATTTATTGTATTTTTAAAAGTTTCAACCTACCATTTATTAAATTTTTAATGAATTTTTATATATAAATATATACTCCGAATCAAAAGTACTGGATTCAAATGAATCCGACGATCAAAATCTGCCCCTGCCTGATGTTACAAAATTCCTTACTATTATTAGAGCACAAAAGTCGAACTAATTTAATTCATTGGTCATTGTTTAAGAAATGAGACAGGGAATTTCGTTATTAAAACTAATTATTCCACTTGAGCATAATGGCAAATTTGAGTACCAAATAGGATTTGAACTAACACGCAATAAAGTAACATAATTAACATGGCACTCTAAGTAAGTAGGGTTTCTCCTCTTTTTGTCGGGATATTTATATCTATACCCGCTTTTTGTGTCACGTTTTAGCGCGCTTTGCAAAAAAATTACAAGCGTACCCGCTTTTTCGCATAACTTTAGTATACGGAGCTGAAGCTGCAAAGGCAATCACGCAAAACTTCAGTATTCTAGTAGTCCGGTCTGAAGTTCAACTCTAGAACTGAAATTTTTATTTTTTAACTTGCAAACTTAAGCTTTAGAGCTGAAGTTTTTGTTTTTGTGTTTTTTTTTTTTGTAACTAGCAAACTTCAACTCTAGAGCTGAAGTTTTTGTTTTGTAACTGGCGAACTTCAGCTCTAGAGCTGAAGTTTTTATTTTTGTAACTGGCGAAATTTTTGTTTGGAACTTCAACTTTAGAGGTGAAGTTTTTATTTTGTAACTAGGGAACTTCAGCTCTAGAGCTGAAGTATTTGTCTTTGTAATTGGGGAACTTCAACTCTCGAGCTGAAGTTTTTTTCCATATTTGATTAACTTCAGCATATTGTAGGCCTCTTCGGCTTGTTAGTCTCTGCAGCCTTGCACTTCCCAACCTTGGATTCATTACCTCCTTTTGATCGTTTGGAATGACACAAAAGAGTGAAGAAGTAGTCAATTTTATCATGTTTTTTCTTCTCTGTTTGTGGTTTACCAGTGATATTTCGAAGCTCTGCTATGATTTTTGAAAGTCCAACACTGGATAATCGAGTCTGTAATCAAATAAAATCAGCTATAGAAATTTAAAATTGACAAAAAAGAGATACTCAAAATGGAGAGAAGAAGAATCATCCAAAAGTAACTCAAGCGGGAGACATTGAAAATTCAAAGAACTTTTATTGTCAATTGATTTGGGATTTTTAACGTTATAATAATCCAAGTGGAAGCTTCATTAATCAAAGAGAGCAATGTTGAAGTCATCGTTGTAGAAGAAGAAAGAAGAAAATAAAAGAGGAGAAGAAGGGGGATGAAGTTGTTTAAAAAATAGGTACAAGTTAAAACTTAAAAAAATAGGTATAGGCTAAATGAGTGCGATCAAATAGGGCACCCCGTTCAATTTTTACCTTTTTGTCTGACCTACAATTTTTTGGGCCTTTCTCACTTTTAGTTTGCGACAGAAATTATTTCCATTCGATAGCCGAAAATGTATAAAAATTGTATAATTTTTTTATATAACATACAATATATATAAAATATTTTTCAGTTATTACTTTTAAAGGGCTATAGGGTGTTGATATTAGGCTTTATAGATAATATTTACACCTTAATATGACCATGCTTTATTGTTGTTTTATAGGTAAATTACCAACATAATGCTCTAAACAACGTTCTTTTGTTTCGCAGGGTATGTTATACATGAGGAAGCACCACGGAGTGTTTTGAATGTGATAATATGGAGAAAACACTCACTCGAGAAGTACCCGAGCCCAAAGAAGCAAGGAAAATGGCCAGGTCAAATTCCACCACGACCGCGGTGGATTAAAATCCGAGGCAGAAAGTTTAACTCTCACCGCGGTCTTGCCGCGACTGTGGTGAACTGTTCACACGTTAGGAAAATTTGGGGACCAAAATGTAAATTTGAATTTTTTTTCCAAACCTTATAAGCTTTAGAAACTCGTCCAATACTATTATAAAGCTTGTTTTTAGACTATATTGAAGGAGAGACAATTGTGAGAAGATCAACCAAATATTACGGTTCTTCTATCTCTCTTATTTTCTTGCAATTAATCATTATGAGTAATTTAGTATTTTCCTTGTTTCTTAATGAGTAACTACTTCCTTTATCGAGGGTTTTGATGGAACGTATTGACGGATGAACTTCTTGATTATGTTAATATAGTTTGCCATTTTAATCTCTATTTGTTCAACTACGTGCTTGTTCTAGTTAATTGACAGCCTCAATTAGTTGTGCCTATTTAGCGTACATAACTGGGGGGAGAGTGCATATTTAGGTAGTTGTTGAACAACACCACTCTCAAAGTATAAAAGGGATCTATAACTGCAGGTTTAAAGGCAAGATTAGGGATAACTGAGCATTGGGTGCAATCTAAAGTGAGCTGTAATAAACAAAGTCAGCTAGTGTATCTCGGGAGAAAGCATCTAGTAAATTATCGTAATTACTTGAGACATATTTACGGTAAGATAAGCGCTCATGATGTATATAGATGATTTGGTGATTCTTTGTGAAGCATAATCAAAAGGGATTCCATAAATAGGTAAAATCATAGCCTTAGAACCTTCTCCTATTTGTTTACACTTCAATCATAGTTAGTTTTCAGTTATTTATTTACTGTCAATCAAAGTTAGTAGAAATACCATCAAGTGTTATTGATAACGTTTGGAAAATTGATTCTGTAGAATTTAGTAAGTCCAACAAAAGTAATTGATAGGTTAATTCCCTGTGGGTTCGACTCTAGGCTAAATACTCACATTATATTTGCTACATGCGCATGTCTTTTTTATAAGGCAGAGTTGGGCGTGATCAAAGTTTGGTTTCGTTGCTGGGGAATTAACAGTGCTATCAGTTACTATTGAAAGAAGTACAAAAGTTTTTAGTGTAGCCAGTTTTCTCTATACCCAATCTTTACATTGAAATTTTAACGTTTGTTGACTAGATTGTACAGGTGCATGCCTAGAAACTCCTCGAGAACTGGTGAAGTACTTGAAGCATTATCAGATCTCGAGAGAGTTTTCAAGTCCTTGAATCGAGCCAACCGGAAAAACAAATAACAACAAACAACTGAACAATTCGAAACAGACATGGGAGATCACGAAGATAACCCAGCTGTACCAATAGTGCCAGAGGCTGCTCTGTATGACTGGCCACAAACCACAACTGAAAATCTGGCCATATCGATTTTAGTCCCGCAGATACAGGCTAAATCATTCCAAATCGCGAATAACATGTTGCATTTGTTGCAGAATAAGAGACTATTTTCGGGGTCACAAGTTGAAGATCCTCAGCAGCATTTGCAGAATTTCCTGTCAATTTACAAAACCCAACGGCAGCCCAACGTAACTCAGGAAGCAATCAGGTTGTTGTTGTTCCCATTCTCAGTGATAGGAGCTGCTCATACCTGGCTAAACTCACTCCCCATAAATTCCATAACAACTTGGGAGGAGTTAGTCAAGCAATTCCACAACAAGTTCTACCCACCCAACAAGATTGCTCAGCAAATTGATGAATTTTTTAGTTTTAAATAGAGACCAATGGAGACACTTCATGAAAGAAGGGAACGCTTCAAAAGGATGCTGGTTATATGTCCGCAGCATGGTAATCCAGATTTGATGTTGGGGCAACGCTTCCATGTTAGATTGTCAGATGGTGTAAAGAACATAGTTGATGCTTCAGCTGGTGGAGCATTCTTGAGTAAAACATGGAGAGAGGGCCAGAGCCTGCTGGACAAGATGGAACAAAATTTGGGATGGATAACCAGGAATACACCTATCACCCTAGTGGTGCACTCAATGCCCCTAGATCTAGCCAACTCTATAACTGAAAATATGGCCACTCTATTGACACATATGATTATACTCACCAAAAAGATAGAGGAGTCGGGGCAGAAGCAGCAGGTACACATCGTAGATACTACCAATGGGGGTTTGTGCACATCTTACGTCAGTCAGCCAATGGGTAACCAGTGGAATGCAGACCTTGATCATCATCACTACCCAGAAAATATGAACTATGTGTCTAATTATGGAGGCCAGAGACAGGGCGATCAGAATTGGGGCCAGCAGAATCAGCAGTACAGGCCAGCCCAGCCACAGTTTAACAACAGGAACATGGTAGGTATGAGATCCCCTAACAATATGGCACCTTACCCAAGACCATATGGTTACAATAATCAGAATCAACACAAGGGATATCACCCTCCTCAGCAGCAACATGGTGGAATGCAGGAAGATGGGTTTGCTAGACTTGAAGCAATGATGCAGCAGGTTATTGGGTCTAATGCAAAGATTAGTGAGAGAGTAGATGCACATGACTCAGCTATCAAGAATATTGAGCTGCAGATGGGCCAAATTTCGATGTCTTTGAATAATCATCCTCATGGGACATTACTTGCAGACACCTAGATAAATCCAAAAGATCAAGGTCTGAAGCAATTGATGGATGTGAGTTTACGTAATGGCAAAGATTTGGATGTAGAGCAAGAAAGAGCTCGAGAAACTAGACAGGTTGAGACACTCATACCAGTGCCCATTGAGCTGGATGAGTTAATGAAACTGACAAAGTTGATAGTCAAGCCTGCCCAGGAAGAAAATAACATTTAGATTGAGAATGAGAAAGAATCTAAGACAGCATAGGAACCAGTAGTGGAGGTGACAGCTGATAAAGATCAAACCCAAATCATTGGGAAGAAGAGACCTCCTGCACCATTCCCTTAGAGGCTAGCTAAGTACTAAAAAAAGGAGCAATATAAGAAGTTCTTGGAGATGCTGAAACAAATCAAGGTAAATATTTCATTGATTGATGCTTTGAAAGAGATGTTGGGTATGCAAAAATGATGAAGGACTTAATGTCCCGAATATTCGATTTTCAATATTTGGCCACAATTACTCTTACTCAGACCTGTAGTGCAGTGGTAACTAGACCAATTGCTGAGAAGCTGTCTAACCTAGGGAGCTTTACAATTCCATGCACGATCGGTAATTTTGTTTTTGCTAAGGCACTGTGTGATCTAGGGGCCAGCATAAATCTTATGCCCCTAGCAATTTACAAGAGACTGAGGACTGGAAGAGCTAGACCTACCTCTATGTTAGCTGCAGGACTGTAAAAAGACCCTATGATATCCTGGATGATGTATTGATTCAGGTAGGGAAATTTGTGTTCGCTACAGATTTTGTGATTTTAGACTGTAAGGTGGATGAAAAGATACCCATAATTTTGGGAAGGCCATTCTTGGCCATTGGGAGAGCTCTCATTGACAATGAGATTAGGGAGCTCAAGATGAGATTGAACGATGAAGAAATAGCATTCAATGTGTAAAAATCTATGAGGCAACCAAGAAAATTCGCTAATTGGTCTCTTATTGATGCCGTGGATGTAATTGTAGAGACTGGTGATGAGATGCTAACTATTAAGGACCCCTTAGCTACATGTTTGATAAATTTGGATGAGGTAAATGGAGAAGAACTGGCAGAATGGGTGTTGGCATTAGAGGGTAGAGGTTTCTGGGATAGAACTCTTGAATTTGGGCCTTGGCACATGGAAAATAGAGAAACTCCTCCAGCTAAGCCATCCATCGAAGAACCACCAAAGCTGGAGTTAAAGCCAATGCCAGCCCATCTCAAGTATGAGTTCCTTGGACCTAACTCTACAATACATGTTATTGTCTCATCTAGTTTGTTAGATGTGCACGCTCAACAACTTTTACAGGTACTTAAAGAGTGCAAGACTGTCATTGGGTGGACCATGGCAGACATAAAGGGAATCAACAATGCCTACTGTATGCACAAAATTCTGCTGGAAGAGGGACACAAACCTTCCAGGGAACACCAACAAAGGCTGAACCACAATATGAAAGAAGTGGTGAAGAAAGAAGTGATAAGGTGGTTAGATGCGGGAATCATTTTTCCAATCTCTGATAGTAGCTGGGAATTATCCTGGTTCAATGTGTACCTAAAAAAGGGTGGCATGATGGTAGTTAAAAATGATAACAATAAACTGATATCTACAAGAACCGTCATGGGCTGGAGAATTTTCATAGATTAAAGAAAGTTAAATCTAGCCACCCAAAAAGACCACTTCCCACTTTCCTTCATTGATCAGATGTTAGACAGATTGGCAGGGAGGTCACACTTCTGTTTTTTGGATGGGTACTTAGGGTACAATTAGATCTCCACTGCACCAGAGGACGAAGAGAAGACTTCCTTCACTTGCCCGTATGGCATTTATGCCTTTCGGAGGATGCCCCTCGGCCTATGCAATGCACCCGCCACATTCTAACGTGCATGATGGCCATATTTACTGACATGGTAGAGGACATAATGGAGGTGTTCATGGATGATTTCTCAGGGGTGGGGAAATCATTTGATGAGTTCCTGATAAATATGAATCGTGTGTTGAAACGGTGTATCAAGACTAACCTGGTTCTTAATTGGGAGAAGTTCCATTTCATGGTACAAGAGGGCATAGTCTTGGGGCACCGAGTGTCAACAAAAGGGATTGAGGTGGATCGTGCTAAAGTGGATGTGATACCAAAGCTGCCCTCTACAACTTTAGTCAAAGCAATCAGGAGCTTCCTCGGGCATGCTAGTTTTTAACGGAGATTCATTAGAGACTTCTCAAAAATTGCCAACAGTCTTTGTAAGTTGTTAGAAAAAGATCACCATTTTTTGTTTTCCGATTATTGTAGGGTAGCATTCGAGGAGCTGAAAAAGAGGGTTGTCACAGCACCTATCATAGTTGCCCCTGACTGGGAGCAACAATTTGAACTCATGTGTGATGCCAGTGACTACGCAGCGGGGGTAGTGCTGGGACAGCAAAAGGACAAGTTGATGCATTTAATCTACTATGCTAGTAGAATGCTGAGTGGAGCTTAGCTGAACTACACTGTGATTGAAAAGGAGATGTTAGCTGTGGTGTTTTTTTTTTTGACAAGTTCAGATCATACATGATTGGTTCTAAGGTAATTGTATACACTGATCATGCAACTCTCAGGTACTTGATTGAGAAGTAGTCTAAGCCGCACCTAATTCGGTTGGTGCTGCTACTGCAAGAATTTGACCTCGAAATTTATGACCATAAGGGCACAGAGAACCAAGTCGTTGATCATCTATCACGACTTGAGGGAGCTAAAAATTTGGTGGAGGTTGAGGATGTTCTAGAAACCTTTCTAGACGAGCAGCTGCTCGCTACTAGTATTGAGGAAGCACCATAGTATGCTGACTTAGCAAATTACCTGGCCTGCAGTATAGTTCCCTATAACCTTTCATCTGTACAAAAGAAAACATTTTATCGTGATTGCTGCATGTATTATTGGGATGAGCCTTATCTGTTTAGGATATGTGTTGACAATATGATTCGGAGGTGTGTCCCCGAGATAGAACAATCTTCTATTTTGCATGCTTGTCATGCATCGGCATATGGAGGATATTTTGGAGGGGTCAGGACAGTTGCGAAAGTGCTAGAGGCCGATTTCTTTTGGCCAACAGTGTTTAGAGATGCGCTCAAATGGGTAAAGGTTTGCAATGAATGTCAGCGAACCGAGAATATTTCATGTCGCCATGAGTTGCCCTGAACCCGATTCATGAGGTGGAAGTATTCGATGTCTGGGGGATTGACTTCATGGGTCCCTTCGTCAGCTCCTTTGGTAATAAGTACATAATCATTGTTGTGGATTACGTGTCCAAATGGGTAGAAGTTGCAATGTTACCCACTAATGATGCAAGAGTGGTGGTGGTATTTTTGAAGAAGAACATATTCACTCGCTTTGGGACACCAGATGCGATTATTAGTGACGGAGGCACCCACTTTTGTAATAGAGCTTTCGATAAGTTGCTAGAAACGTATGATGTACGCCACAAGGTTGCTACCCCGTATCATCCCCAAACTAGTGGGCAAGTTGAAGTGTCCAACAGATAGATACAGAGTGTGCTAACCAAGACTATGAATGCCACAAGAAGTAATTGGGCGAAAAAGCTAGATGATGCACTCTGGGCTTATAGAACTACTTTTAAAACAACAACTGGTATGTCACCACATAAGGTTGTGTTTGGGAAGGTTTGCCACTTGCCAGTGGAACTTGAGCACAAAGCTTGGTGGGTAATGAAACAGCTGAACCTAAGATATTGAGCCTGCGGGCACAACAAGAATCACTGAATTGCATAAACTCGGCAAGTTCAGACATCTCGCTTTTGAGAGCACTAGGTTGTACAAGGAGATAATGAAAAGGTTGCACGATCAAAACATTATTGAGCGACACTTCAAACCCGAGGACATCGTATTGCTTTACAACTCAAGATTACAGTTGTTCCCTGGTAAGCTAAAGTCACGATGGTCTAGTCCATTTCGGGTGGTAGAAGTATTCCCTTCAGGGGCTGTAGAAATTGCCGCGGAGAAAGACTCTCACACACTTAGAGCCAATGGACAGAGACTAAAGCTATACATAGGCATGAAAGAACCAAAGGAAGTGTCAGAGATTCAACTGATGGATCCTTAGAGGTCGAGCAAGCATTAAATTTACTTGTCTGCATCGTGCCACAAAGTTAAATCAGGCGCTGCGTGGGAGGCAACCCATGAATGTTGTTGTTAATATTGTCTTGTAACTATATATTAATCTCCAAAAGCAAAAAAAAAAAAAAGCAGTGTCAGCACCGCGACCGCGGAAAACCGCGGTGAAACGGGAGTATTCTACCTCAGAACTGGGCAGTTTAAACAAAAGTGTTCTACCTTATATTTTTAAACCCACCGCAACTGCGGTAGGACCACAGTGGGTACCAGATATGTTTATTTATTTTTTCGTTTTCCATTCCTTTTCTTCTTTTAATTTTTTATTCCTACTTAAAACTATACCCCCTAAAACATCGGTAACCCCCTCAATTATTCCCATTCCCAAATCTCTCTTTGTCTCTATCTCTAAACCATACCCCCCCCCCCCCATCCTTCTCTTCTTCTTCTTCTTCTTCTTCTTCTTCAATTACTCCACCTCCCTAATCTCCATTCCTCTGTTAAGGTATGTTACTCACAGCTCCTTTCTCTTTTCTTGTATATTATGTTGTAGTTTATGTTAGTTTCATGTTATAATGGGTTGTAATCGATAGTAGATTTGTGTTAGTTCTTCTTGTTTTTCTTTTTGAACTTTGTTTACATGATTGGTGAAGGGGCTGTGTGTTGAATGTGGTGGTGAGGTGTATGTTGGTGGATGTTGAATGAAGTAGTATGGGGTATGATGGTGTAGTATTAAATCTGATTTGGGAGGAATTTGATGTACTCGTGAGGGTTATATGTGTTAGGATCATGTCTTGCCCACAAGGTGTTTGAGAAATTGCCCCAATGAAGTTATAAGGGGTAATTTGACATGGTTTGTGGTGAAGTCTGAGTAACCACCCATAGTCACACATTTCACACACTCACTAATAGGCATTTATCTATTTGATAGGTACAATGAGTTCATCTAGAAAGAGACGCACCATAACGCTCTCCATTAGTGGACCGAGAAGCTCCTCGAGAGGTAGGGGCAAGCTCATACACCACAGTCTGGCAATACCAGGTTTGTTTCCCAAGCAGCGAATGCTAGATACAATGTGACGACGATATACAAACTTCTCCATGAGGTGCATATTGACCGCTAGGCACTAGAGGTGGAATGCCCAAATATCTTCAATAAGTTGAGGAAGTGTCAGCTGGACATATTCTTCGAGGTGCCGGAGGAGGCAAATGTTCGGGTAGTACGGGATTTCTATGCGAACTACCTGGAAAATGAGGATGGAATTGTTACTGTCTGGAATACATTGGTGAATGCATCTATTAGGTCTATCTGTAGGGTGTACACGTTGCCGGTGTTCAGGGGAGATACTGATGATTATCGGACCTATAGCTCAACATGAGCCTTGTGGTGGCCTATTCTTGAGGTTATTTGTGTGCTCGACAGGGAATATATTTGGATTAAGTAAAGGATCACACTTAACTCCCAATCTCTCAATTGGGAGGTTAAGTGTTGGCTTACCATCATCAACAGTCGGTAGTTGCCCTTCAGCAACAAGACTGATGTCAATCTACCACGGGCAACTGTTATTTACTATTTCATGGCACACATGGATTTTGATGTGGCAAGGCTTCTCCATGACGAGATGTTGATTAGATCACCTGAGTTGCTCAAGGGCTTCTACTTCCCTTCTCTAGTCACCAGGCTATGCCGACTTGCTAGAGTCCTCGAAGACCCTTAAATTGATGGAAAGCTAGCAATAAAAGCCCCATTCTTAGCTAGAAAGATTAGAATTGGGATGGTGTCTGTGGTGAATGTTGATGATTTCGATGATGATGAGGACAATATAGAAGAAGCTTCGGTCCCCCCACCTTCAAGAGTTGATGAGGCAGGCCCATCACAGCCCCCGCCAGAGCACCCGCATGATAGCTATAGAGCGGGAGATGGCTGGGTTGTGTACCTCAATCCATGATTTGGATGCCCGTGTAGACGAAGTGGCTGACCAGCAGGTGAAGTCGGAGAAGAAATTCTTGGGCTGGTTGAGAGCTCTGGGTCGTGCCTGCAACGTGAACCTAGACAATGTCTCCGATCAGGACTGATCCTTCAAGAAAGTTCCTTTACCTCACTGCTCTTTCAATTTTTGTAAGCCATGAGGACATGTCTTCATTTTAAGTGTTGGGTGGGAGATTCTTCAGTATATGTATGTAATTGTAACAATTGGCTGTTTGATTTTACTTTGTTTTGTTTTGCTTAGATTGTTTTGGTGTTTGAGTAATAGTTCATCAGGGAAGTTAAAATAGTAAGTGACTTATCCCGATGACGGATCTCTTTTGGTGGGGTTCTTGAGGGATTAATTCGAGAGAAAATATATATATAGATAAAAAAATAGAAACAGAAAAATGGAATATGGAGACTCTTCTTAATGATGGATCCTTTAGACAATTTTTTTGAGGGAAGTAGTCTAGAGAAAATACCAAAAAGATTTTTTATTTTATTTTTAGGTAGTGTAGTAACTCCCTCTTAGTTTTTCTTTGTGCCACGGTTCTTTTTCAGGGGTTTGGCTTGAATTGAGTGTAGGTAGTTTTTGTTCATTTTGTTTCTTTTTAGTTTTACATTAGGATTAATGTGCTACGGGATAAAATCGAAGGGAAACCCCTTCGCATTAATACCCCAGAACACAATAGATACTAGAGTGCAACACTTAGCTTCAATGGTTGAATCGTGTTAAAGTGCCTTAAAATTGTATGTTTGAATCTAACTTGAACACACAAAGGAGAATGTCTTGATAAACCAATCTGAAGTGAGTCATGTGCCATGTGTGTGTGAGTTTTACTGTATTCCATGATTCACATTTGATGCCTAGAACTTACCATGTGTGTTTGCAAAGCGAAATAGTAGTTTCACTCAGTTTTAGAAGTGATATAGGCATTTCTTTGTTGAGCCAGACATATAAAGTAAACCCACCTGAATGCAATGAATCTTAGTTAACCTCGTTGAGCTTATGAGCTTGTTTCTTTGGCAACCACATTACAAACTTTGCCCACTTATTTGAATAGCCTGCTATTTGAACCCTTTTTTCATCCCATAAGCACTTGATTGGAACCATTGAAGTAGAGAATAGGTGCTGAATTTTGAAGCATAAAAGAAGAAGAACCACGAAAAGAAAAAAAGTTATAAATAAATATATCGGTTGTTAAGTGGTAGCTTGATGCAAAGACACCTAATTGATGGGGATGTTTGAAATATAAAATAGATGAATGTTTGGTTGACATAAGTATGGATTGAAAGGTTAATGTAATTGTATTAAAATTACTTAAGGAGGTTAGTCACTATATGAAAATATATCCTACCCATCCTTTAGCCCACATTACAACCAAGTGAAGTCATATTGATCTTAGACTAAGTGGGATCAATTAATAGAGTATTACACTACGGGCAAGCTTATGGTGCATCTTTGTGACATGTGAATGTTTTTTTGAGAGTGAGCGAATTTTGCATATCTAAGCTCTTAATTGTTCTAAATATCATCATATGTGGAACTACTCTCTTGTGTGCTGTGAGGCAATGTGATTTACAATGGAAAGGCAAGTCTTGACTCTTGTATAGAGTGGTTTGAATAAGTGCGAATGGTTCATGGTACGAAAGATTCGACTTTTGAGGTAAAGGTTGTTCATTACCATGTGCAATGTTGGTAAAATATTCAAGGTGTGAGTCGTTAAGGGAAAAGCTTAGGGAAGGAATGTTGATGGAGTGTGGTGGATTACTCGAGGACTAGAAATAATTCAAGTGTGGGGTGTTGATATTAGGCAATATAGATGATGTTTATACCTTAATATGATCATGTTTTATTGTTGTTTTACAAGTAAATTGCCAACAAAATGCTCTAAACGGTGTTCTTTTGTTTTGCAGGGAATGTTCTACGTGATGAAGCACCACGACGTATTTTGGAGGTGATAATGTGAAGAAAATGCTCACTCAAGAAGTACTCGAGCACAAAGAAGCAAGGAAAATGGCCAGGGCAAATTCCACTGCGACTGCGGTGGAACTGGGGTGGATAAAATCCAAAGTAGAAGTTCAGCTCTCACTGCGGTCAAGCCGCGATCTCGCCGCGACCGCGGTGAACTGTTCACAAGTCAGGAAAATCTTGGGACCAAAGTATAAATTCGGGAAAACTTTTGCCAAACCCTTATAAGCTTTAGAAACTCACCCAATATTGTTTTTAAGCTTGTTTTTAGACTACTTTGAAGGAGAGACAATTGTGAGAAGATAAACCAAACATTAGGGTTCTTCTATCTTTTTATTTTCTTGCAATTAATCATTAGAATAATTTGGTATTTTTATCTTGTTTTGTCAAGAGTAGCTAATTCCTTTGTCTAGGGTTTTGATGGAACCTATTGACGAATGAACTTCTTGATTATGTTAATATAGTTTGCCATTTTTTTCTCTATTTAGTCAACTATGTACTTGTTGTAGTTAATTGACAGGATCCTCAATTAGCTGTGCCTATTTAATATGCATAACTCGGGAGAGAGTGCATATTTAGGTAGTTGTTGAACAACACCACTCCCAAAGTATAAGAGGGATCTATAATTGCGGGTTGAAAGACGGGATTAGGGATAATGAAGCCTTGGGGTGCAATCTAAAGTGAGCTGTAATAAATAAAGTCGGCTAGTATAACTCGGAAGAGAGCATATAATAAATTATCGTAATTACTCAGGAGAGATTTACGGTAAGAGGAGCGCTCATGATTGATAGAAATGAGTTGGTGATTCTATGTGAAGCATAATCTGACGGGATTCTATAAATAGGGGAAGTTATAGCCTTAGAACCTTCTCTTAACTGTTTACACTTTAATCATAGTTAGTTTTCAATTATTTATTTACTGTCAATCCTAGTTAGTAGAAATACAATCAAGTATTATTGATACTTTGGGATTGGTGTCCTTTTTATACTATTTAGGTTAAATATATTTGTAACGTCCGTGTGTCCTTTTTATGAGGTATAGTTGGACATGATCAAATGTCATTTTCCCTAATTTTTCTCATTTTTCATATTTTAACTTAAATATTCCACTTTCATTTGAGAAAATAGATACGTAACGATAGGCTCATTTTTAGACTTAATCTAATTTCAAATCTTATTTTAGGTGTTACAACTTAGTGAATTATATTTCAATATTGTTGTAGGATATATTTGGTGGAATTATGCAGTCAAAGGAACCAATAATCTAACTCTCCGGCTACAAAATGGTTGAGGCTGATTGACATCAAAAGAGATGGTTAAAAAAAGTAATAAAATGAGTCAAAAGGAATTAAATTGATAGGTACAACTTGTTCTTGACTTTATTTTTCATTTTCTTGATATTAAGGGAGGGATAAGCCAATAAGTCCTTGCTCTAGCTAGTGTCAAATGTCAAACTTTTGTTTTTTCACCTAGTATTTGGTAATTGCTTGGAGTCTGACAAATCCGAATTGGAGACAAAAAATCCTATTTTGGGATATATAGCATTTTCTACCAAAGGTAGAGCTTCATATCTAATACTCGAATTTTAGACTTCTAATTAAAGATAAATGAGTATTTATCATTTTATCGCAGACTTTAATAGTGGCAAATGTCTAAAATATTCAATAGCATTGAGGTTTGTTCTTGCTAACAACAATACAATCAAACCTCTCTATAATAGCATCGTTTTTGTTTTGAATATTTTTAGATGTCATAGCGAAGCGTTGTTAAAAAGAACATATATTATAACATTAGATAAAAATTGATTCCGGAAAAGCTGACTTTTATAGTAAAGTATTATTATATGGGGATACTGTTATAGAGAAATCTGACTATATATAACTAATGATGTTAATAACTATCTTCAAATATGAATATTACTGTATGTTGTTTCTCATTACTTAATCTCCAAATTTTTAGATTTGTAATAATTTTAGAACTTGGTTTCATAAAAAAGAACAAGTAGGAGATGACACTCATAAGGAATCAGGCAGCTGATACTGACAAGCATTTAAGTTGGTAAGCTCCTAATAAGGTGCACATAACACTTTAGACAATTTTCACATCCAAAAATGTGAGAAAAATGAAATGTAAGACAGAACACAAGTTTATATGATACACACGTTTTAGATAATAAAGGTGAAGCCCAAGGGACACATCTGTAAGGTTTGTGGGGCCAAGAAGACAATAACGACTCAAGTCTATGACATGTATTATTTATTCGACCTAATATACCTTACAAATTTGTACATTGGTCTACATCATTATAGTGTCTAGAATTGCGCATCCATGTGCCTAAGATTTGCCTAAAATATCATATATGCCCTATCACGACCAGTTTCTCCCTCAATGATCTGTCGTGACAGCACCTAGTCTTTACAACTAGGTAAGCTTAATATTGCGGCAATGAAATGAAAACACAAAGATAACAACTAACAGATATAGTTAATAAGTGAAAACAGTGTCACTCGGCATATACAATAAATATTTTTTTCAAAACCCGAAATGTCGTAATGTCACAAGCTTCTGAGATTTTCAAACTGCTCTAGGGGAAATAAACACAAAGGGATAGAAGGGGACTCTGAGGTATGCGGATGCGATAGATGTAGCTTGAAGTCTCCTACTAGACTCGAGGCTGATAGCTAGTACATGGATCTACACACGAAAAACATATGTAGGAAAGGGCATGGGTACATCACAACAGTACCCAGTAAGTACAGAGCTTAACATCGATCGAGTAGTGACGAGATCAGGTCAAGACCCTATCGGTATAAATATAATGAAATAAGACAGAAGGAATATTACAATAAAATAAATACGGAATTCTAACAGGAATAGAACTCAATTGAAGCCAACAGTTCATAACAGAATAATAGCAACATGGGGATTTCTCGGAATACGTCTCGTAGTCCCGAATGTAAATGTGCAGAGGGGTTTGCTGTAACACCGTTCTGTAGTCTAAATGTAAATATGCAGCGCTGGGAGATCTCCCAAAATACTATTATGTAGTCCCAAAGTAAATATGCAGCACATGTGGATCTCCCCGAATACCATTCCGTAGTCCCAAAGTAAATATGCATCTCAATCAATATAAACAACAATTTCAGCAATGAAATCTACAGTTTAATCTAAGTTCACCTAAAAGAAAACATGTAACTTTTACTAGACATGTTGCGTAGAGTTCAAGTAGACAGTTAAAATGTGTAGGCATGTTTTTCTAACCAAAACAAGGTAATTACATATTCTAGTGTAGTTAAAACAAGGAAAAACAAGTTAAGACTTAGTGAAAAACGGAGTTTTACAACAAATAATATGTGTACATACTCGTCACCTCACGTACAAGGTGATCTTATATCAAACAATACCAAATTCAAAGGGGGCTTGCTCCACACAAGGTTAGTCAAGCTACTTACCTCGAACCAAGCTCAAATCAATCCGAAATAATGCTCTTTCCACGAATATCCGGCTTCGGATGGCCAAATCTACCCAAATAAATTACATAACGTAAATATAATTACAAACAACTAAATTAACTAATGAAATCAAAGCTAATGAAAGAAAATAGAATAACGCCCAAAACTCCTCTCCAGTCCCACGTCTCAGAATCGGGTAAAAGTCACAAATTATGAACACCTATTCACTCACAAGTTACTTGTAAAAAAATTATCCAAATCCGATGTTAAAATCTCCCTTGAAACTCAGAAATTCGATTGGGGAACTTTTCCCCCATTTTCCCAACTATCTCACTTAAATTCCTTGATTAAATAAAGAAAACAACTGTAGATTAATGAAAGGCAACCAAAATCGAGTAAGGAATTGTTACCTAGAAACTTCCTCTGAAAATCCCTTGTAATTTCGCCTCAAACGGAGCTCTCTAGGTCCAAAAATGGAGAACGAAATCAAACTCTCGATTTTATTCTTTTTCTGCCAGTCAAGCCACACCTGTGGACCCTTCTTCGCACCCGCGGCGCCGCACCTGTGTAAATTCCATTGTAGGTGCAAAATTCACTTAAGTTGGCAGGGACCGCATCTGCGAGCCTGCTCCTATCAAACCGCTTCTGCACCTCCGCTTCTGCGGACTCCTCAACTCATCTGCGGACTCAACTGGGCAAGGTCAAAATCCGCTTATGTTGCTCCTTAGCCACGTATGCGGCTTCGCACCTGCGGCCCAAGGTGCACAGGTGCGAAAACACCAGATGCAGCAACGTCAACAAATTGAATAAGTCTCAAACTAATCTATTAAGCACCTGAGGCTCATGGGACCTCAACCAAACGTACCAACCAATCCAAAAATACCATACGAACTTAGTCGAGTCCTCAAATCACATCCAACAAGGCAACAACAATAAAAACAAAAATCACCCTACTATCCAAGGTTATTGAACTTGAAACTTTAAGAACTTGTGCTGAAACCAACCAAATCACGTCCGATTGACCCCAAATTTTGCACACAAGTCATAATTCACACTATGGACCTACTCCAACTTTTGGAATCATATTTCTACGCGATATAAAAAATCCACTACCGTCCCAAACTCCAATAATTCAACTTTCGCTATTTCAAGCCTAAATGAGCTACAGACCTCCAAAATACAATCCAGATACGCTCCTAAGCCCAAAATCACCCAGTGGAGCTAACGGAATTTATGGAACTCTATTCCAGAGTCGCACGCAGACCTGACTACAATCTAAATTTTAATGCTTGAGCTCTCATTTAGGGACTAAGTGTGCCAAAACACTCCAACACTCAAAACAAATCATCCCGGTAAGACACAATAGCATAAATAGATATGGAGAAAGCAATTAATGGGGAATCATGTCTATAACTCTCATAACAATCAGCTGGATCGTTACATCCTCCCCCTCTTAAATATTTGTTCGTCCTTGAACGAACATAAAGACATTCTTGAAGTGGTGAAAAGATGAGGATAACAGCAGTGCATATCCTGCTCGGTCGCCCAAGTCACCTCCTCGATCGGTTGACCCGCCACCGAACCTTTACTGATGTAATGTTCTTTGACCTCAGCTTTAGAACTTGCGTGCCCAAAATAGCCACTGGCTAAGATAGATATTTGTCCAACTACATTGAGCTGAAGTCCAACACGTGAGATGGATCACTGTGATATCTCCGTAGCATCGAAACATAAAATACCGGATGAACTCCTACTAGGCTGGGAGGTAAGGCAAGCTCATAAGCAATCTTCCCAACTATCTGCATACCTCAAGGGACCAATAAACCTGGACTCACCATGCCCCTCTTTCCGAACCTCATAAAGCCCTTCATAGGCGAAACCGAGAGCAAGACCCGCTCTCTAACCATAAATGAAACATCAAGAATCTTCCGGTCCCCATAACTCTTCTGTCGGGACTTGGCTGTGTGAAACCTATCCTGAATCACCTTAACCTTCTCCAAGGCATCCTGGAGCAAGTCTGTGCCCAATAATATAACTTTACCTGGCTCGAACCAACCCACTAGGGACCGAAACCACAAACAATATAAAGCCTCTTACGGTGCCATCTGAATGCTGGATTGATAACTATTATCGTAGGCAAACTCCACAGTTGACAAGAACTTATCCCAAGAACCTAAAAACTCTATCATACATGTATGGAGCATATTCTCAATAATCAAAATCGTGCGCTCGGATTACCCGTCCATCTGAGGGTAAAATATGGTGCTCAACTCAACCTGAGTACCTAACTCATGTTGTACAACTCTCCAGAACCATGATGTAAACTCCGTACCCCGATCAGAGATGATAGATATTGGCACGCCATGAAGTCTGATAATCTCACGAATATAAACTCGAGCCAGCTGCTTGGAAGAATAGGTAGTCATCACAGGAATGAAGTGAGCTGACTTGGTCAGCCTATCCAAAATCACCCAAAAAGCATTAAACTTTCTATGAGTCCATGTGAGTCCAACAACGAAATTCATAGTGATCCGCTCTTATTTCCACTTTGGAATCTCTAACTTCTGAAGCAACCCACATGGTCGAATGCTCATATTTAACCTCCTGGAACTGTAATCATTGAGCAACATACTCCATTATATCCTTCTTCTTCCTCGACCACCAATATGTTGCCTCAAGTCTTGATAAATCTTCGCGGCACCCAGATGAATAAAGTACAGCAATCTATGAGCCTCCTAAAGGATCAAGTCACGCAAACCATCTACATTAGGCACACATAGACTGCCATGGATTCTCAATGCACCATCATCCCCAATAATTACCTCCTTGGCATCACCGTGCTAGACCGTGTCCCTAAGAACAAGAAGATGTGGTTCATTATACTGACGCTCCCTAATACGATCATAAACAGAAGACAGGGAGACTAAAAAAGGCAACAATCGACTAGCCTCAGAAATATCCAATCTCACAAACTGGCTGGCTAAGGACTCAACATCCAACACCATGTGCCTCTTTGCTGCTGGTAGATAAGCCAAACTCCCCAAACTCTCTGCTCGACGACTCAAAGCATCAACCAACATATTGAACTTCCGCAGGTGGTACAAAATAGTGATATCATAATCCTTATGTAGCTCTAACTACCTCCTTTGACGCAAATTAAGATCCTTTTGCTTGAACAGATTCTAAAAACTCTGATGATTAATATAGATCTCACAAGGTACGCCGTACAAATAGTACCTCCAAATCTTCAAGGCATGAACAATAGCTGCTAGCTCAAGGTCGTGGACAAGATAGTTCTTTTTATGCACCTTCAATTGTCCGGACGCGTAGGCAATCACCCTATGGTCTTGCATTAACACTGGGTCGAGGCCAATACGCGACACATCACAATAAACTGTATGAAACCCTGAACCTGTAGGCAATATCAATACTGGGGTTGTAGTCGAAGCTGTCTTGAGCTTCTGAAAGCTCACCTCACACTCTTCCGTCCACCTAAACGGAGCACCCTTCTGGGTTAGCCTGGTCATGGGTGCTTCAATAGATGAAAATCCTTTAAGAAATTGACGGTAATACCCCGCCTAACAAAGGAAACTCTGAGGATGGTTTGGGCCAACTCTTTATTGCTTCCACTTTCTTCGGATCCGCCTTGATCCCTTCATTCGATACAACATGACCCAAGAATGCTACAAAATCTAACCAGAACTCACATTTTGAGAACTTTGCATATAGTTTCTTTTCTCTCAAGGTCTGAAGCACAATTCTCAGAGGCTTCTCATAATCTTCCCGACTATAGGAATATACCAAAATGCCATCAATAAAGACAATGAAGAACGAGTCAAGATAAGGCCAGAATACACCTTGCATCAAATGCATAAATGTTGATGGGGCGTTGGTAAGCCCAAATGACACAAGGAACTCATAATGACCTTACCGAGTCCTAAAAGTAGTCTTCGAGATATCCGGCTCCTGAATCTTCAACTAATGATAACCTGAATGCAAGTCAATCTTGGAAAACACTCGGGCACCCTGTAACTGATAAAATATGTCATCAATACGAAGCAAACGATACCGGTTCTTCACCGTAACTTTGTTCAATTGGCGATAATCAATGCGCATACGTATAGAACCATCCCATTTCTTCACAAAAAACATAGGAGCACCCCAAGGCGATACACTGAGTTGAATGAAGCCTTGATCAAGTAATTCCTGCAACTGTTCCATCAACTACTTCAACTCACAAGGGGCCATGCGATAAGAAGGAATAGAGATAGGCTGAGTGCCCGACAATAAATAAATGCCAAAATCAATATCTCTATTGGGCGGCATGCCAGGAAGATCATTTCGAAACACATTAGGGAAATACCTCACTATTGGTACTGAATCAACTGTAAGGTATCAATACTGAAATCTCAAACATAGGCTAGATATGCATCACACCCCTTCTCAATAATTCGTTGATCTATAAGAAATGAAATAATTCTACTGAGAGTGTAATCTAAGGTACCCATCCACTCTAATCACGGTACACCTGGCATAAGCAATGTCACGATATCGGCGTGACAATCAAGAATAGCATAATAAAGAGACAAGCAATCCATGCCCATGATAACATCAAAATATACCATGTTGAGCAATAATAAATTGGCTCTAGTCTTAAAATCACAAAGAGAAATCAAACACAATCGATAAATGCGATCTACAAAAAGAGAATCTCCCATAGGAGAAGACATATAAGTAGGGGAACTCAAAGAATCTCGAGATACGCCCAAATGCGGGGCAAAATAAGAGGACACGTAGGAATAAGTGGAGCATGATCAAATAGAGCCGATGCATCTCTATGACAGACTGGGACAATACCTGTAATAAATGAATCGGAAGCAACAACCTCTATATGAGCAGGAAGGGCATAATATCTAGCCTGGCCTCCCCCTCTAGGGCGACCTCCACCTCAGTCTGGCTGAGCAGGTGGGGTGGCAGCTGGGGTTGTAATCATAGTCTAAGGTCTTGGTGGAGCACATTGTGGCTAAGAAGTCTATGGAGGTGAACCCCATAAATCTAGGGCAATCTCTCACCATATGGCCAGTGTTTCCACACTCAGAACTAGCTTTGGGAGGACGTAGCGGCTGTGACTGGCTCAGGCTAGCACCCCGTGTAGGAGGCACGCTAGATACTAGAGGTAAATAATAAGGCTTTTAAGGTCTAGGAGGAGCCAGAATATCACTAGCTGCTGGAAGAGCTGAATGAACAAGGCGACTATAATAACCCATACCATGACGAACTGCAGCTAGGGCACGGGCACCAAAATAATGGCCCGACTCATGAGACCTCTTGACCTATCTCTCCTCCTTATCCCGAGCAAGCATGCCTGCCACTCTCCTAAAAATACTCACCACTTGCTGATACGCGATATCCATCTCTAACTCCTGGGCCATGCTAGTACTGATGCTTGAATTAATCCCTCAATAAACCGCCGAACCCTATCTCGAACTGTAAAAACCAAGGCCGGTGCATGTCTATCCAAGTCACTCAAACGAACTGCATACTCTAAATTGTCATAGTATCCTGACGCAACTGCTCAAACTTCGCGCCCCATGCATCCCTGAGGCTCTGAGGGACATACTCTCTCAAAAACATGTCCGAGAATTGCGTCCATGTAAAGGAAGCTACCTGAGCTGGACTGTCCAACTCAAAAGTAAGCCACCACTGACACACTGCCCCTTGAAGTTGGAAGGCAGTGAAAGAAACCCCACTCGACTCTGCTATGCCCACAATGTTGAGGATTTGATGTCACTCCTCCAAAAATCCCTGAGCATACTCTGATGCTAGACCACTGAATGTGGGAGGGTCGTACTTTTTATACCTCTCAAGCCTTCGCTGCTCCTCCTAGGAAGATGTTTCCCTGCCCTCAGGTTGAACTGGGGCTATGGGCAGTACCGGTATAACCTCTAGGATCTAATCAATCGGAACCAACTATTCTAGAGTGCGGGTGGCGGGAGTTTGTGCTCCTCCCCCGGCCTGAGATGTGGCTGCAGCAAGGGGAATAAACCCTACCTGCGCTAGAGTGTTGTACATGCTCATAAACTATGAGAGGGTCTCCTGAAGTGTTGGAGTAGTAGTATTAGGCGTATCGGGTGTATGTGATCTGGATAGAGCTACTTGTGTCTCCTCTATAGTAGCTCGCCCGGGTGCTCTGGATGCACCACGCGCTCTTTATCGATCTCTACCCCAGCCCTGACCTCTGGTAGCTCTAGTAGGGGGCGCGAGTGCATGATCATCTCCGGTAGCACGTGTCCTCACCATCTATGAGAGAATAGAAGACATAAGTTTAGAATCTTGATGTCAATGATCTCGCACGACAATGAATCAAATGAAGTAGAATTTTCCTAACAGTTCCATAGCCTCCCGGAGATAATTACAGACGTCTTTGTACCGATCATGAGACTCTAATAAACTGACTTGTGACTCATGACTCCTATAAACCTGGAGCTCTGATACCAACTTGTCACGATCCAGTTTCTCCCTCTGTGATCTGTCATGACGGAACCTAGTCTCTATGACTAGGTAAGCCTAATATTGCAAAGATGAAATGAAAACACAAAGATAACAACTAACATATATAGTTAATAAATGGAAACGGTGCCACTCAGCATTCACAATAAACATCTTTCCCAAAACCCAAAATGTCACAATGTCACAAGTTTCTAAGAGCTTCTAACTGCTATATACATTTATGTCTGAAGAAAACAAGGGGGAAATCAACACAGGGGGATAGAAGGGGACTTCGAGGTCTACGGACGCGACAGATGTACCTCGAAGTGTCTTGAAGCAACAACCACACAGCTAGATCTCGGGGTTGATTGCTAGTACGTGGATCTGCACACGAAAAATATGTGCAAGAAAGGGCATGGGTACACCACAACGGTACCTAGTAAGTGCAAAGTCTAACCTCGGTCAAGTAGTGACGAAATCAGGTCAGGGCCCTTCTGGTATAAATATAATGAAATAAGCAGAAGGAATATTACAGTAAAATAAATATGGAATTCTAACAGGAATAGAACTCAATGGAAGCCAACAGTTCAGAACATAATAAAAGCAATATGGGGTCTCCCGGGATACCGTCCTATAGTCCTAAATATAAATATGCAACGGGATCTTCCATAATACCGTTCCGTAGTCCCAAAGTAAATATACAGTGCTGGGGGATATCTTGGAATACCTTTCTGTAGTCCCAAAGTAATATGAAGTTCAATCAATATAAACAACAGTTTAAACAAGGGAATCTACAGTTTTGTCTAAGTTCACATCAAAGAAAATAGGTAATTTTCACTAGACATGCTGCATAGAGTACAAGTAGACAGTTAAAATACGTAGGCATGCTTTTCTAACCTAAACAAGGCAATTATATATTCTAGTGTAGTTCAAACAAGGAAAACATGTTAAAATTTAGTGAAAAGTAGAGTTTTACGACAAATAGCCCGTGTACGTACTTCTCACCTCACCTACACGTCGCTCATATATCAAACAGTACCAAATCCTAGAGAGAGTTCCCTCATACAAGGTTAGGCAATCCCTTACCTCGAACCAAGCTCAAATTAATCTGAAATAATGCTCTTTCCACGAATATCCGGCTCCGAATGTCCCAAATCTAACCAATTCAATTACATTACGTAAATATAGCTACAAAAACTAATTTAACTAATGAAATCAACGCTAAGGTAAGAAAATAGAAAAACGCCTAAATATCCTCCCCGGGTCCACGTCTTGGAACTGAGTAAAAATCACAAATTATGAACAATAATTCTGCCACAAGTTCACTCGTACCAAAATTATCCAAATCCTATGTCAAATCTCTCTCAAAACTCATAAATTCGATTGAGGAACTTTTCCCCCATTTTTCCAACTTCTCGCTCAAATTCCTTGATTATTGAAGAAAACAACTATAGAATGATGAAATGCAACAAAAATTGAGTTAGGAATCATTACTCACAAGTTTCCTCTCAAAATCCCTTAAATTTCGTTTTAAACAGAGCTTTTTATGTCCAAAAATTGAGAACGAAATGAAATCCTCGATTTTGCTCTTTTTCTGCCAGTCAAACCACACCTGCAGACCCTTCTTCGCACCTGAGGAAATTCCATCGCATGTGCAAAATTCACTTGAGTGGGTAGGGACCACATCTGCGAACACTGGGGCACCTCTACGAGCCCGCTCCTGTAGTCCTCAACCACTTCTGCTCCACCGCTTCTGCGGACTCCTCATTGCATCTGCGGACTCAACTGTACAAGGTCAAAATTAACTTCTACGCATCAGCACCTGCGGCCCAAGGTGCGCAGGTGTGAAGACACCAGTGCAGCAACTTCAGCAAATTGCATAAGTTTCAAACTAATCCATTAAGCACCTGAAGCTCACCCGAGTTCCCAGGACCTCAACCAAACATACCAATCAATCCTAGAGTACCATGCAAACTTAGTCGAGCCCTCAAATTACATCCAACAATGCTAAAAATATAAATCACTCTCCAATCCAAGCTTACAACAACAACAACAACTACCCAGTATAGTCCCACAAAGTGGGGTCTGGGGAGGGTAATATGTAGACGAGCCTTACCCCTACCCGAAAGGGCAGAGAGGCTGTTTTCAATCGACCCTCGGCTCAATGAAGGAAGGAAAAACAAAACAAACAAAAGAACATTAGTAACTCCAGTAGAAATAGCGTAAATAATTATCTAAACATAAGAACCATAAATAAAATAGCATGCAATAATATCATACAGTAACTATCATAATCAACTACCATAAGGGAGACACAGTCCAAAACACAGATCATCTATGGATAGCCCTGTCAAGCCTCACCCAAACCCGGGTGAGGATTACGAAAAACTCTATGAGCCCCTATCCTACAACCCTGATACTAGACCTCCAGACTTTACTAGATCTCCAATCCAAGCTTAATGAACTTAAAATTTTAAGAATTCTACAACTGATACCAAAACCAACCAAACCACGCGCGATTGACTCCAAATTTTGCACACAAGTTGTTATTCACACTACGGGCATATTCCAACTTCCGAAATTAGATTCTGACTTCGATATCAAAAATTTCACTGCTTGTCCAAAACTCCAAAAATTCGACTTTCACCATTTCAAGCCAAAATGAGTTACATACCTCCAAAATAGAATCCGGACACGCTCCTAAACCCAAAATCACTCGACGGAGCTAATGCAATTGACGAAACTCTATCCCGCTGTTGTCTTCACAGAGATCCCACTGCGATCCAAATATTATGGTTTAAGCTCTCATTTAGGGACAAAGAGTCCCAAAACACTCTGAAACCCAAAATGAATCATCCGAGCAAGTCACAATAGTAAAAATAGATACGGGAAAAACAGTTAATAGGGGATCAGGGCTCTAACACTTAAAACGACCGACCAAATCGTTACATGTCCCTACTTCAAAAGCTTGCCAATCTAGCAACAAAGCCAGTCTTTTTTTAGGGCGTCACATGTGCTACAACTTTTAATTTCTAGTGGTGAAAATCATGTGATTTATGTTCATTTTTGTCTTGGTTCTTATAACTTATAGTCTTTTCATTTTATTCAGTACAAAGTACTTGAATTAAATTGGCAAAGATATGTGTCTAATATATATACCGTCAATCCTTTATCTCTTGGCCCCATTATTTTGACTGGTTAATTTGAACATATTTTAAGGCAAAAGGTTCCCAAACTATTTAAGAGTCTGAATTAATTCGTTATATTATTCTTAGTCACCTCCAGCTGCTTAGTTTTTCTTTTAAAAAAATTAAAGTTTCATTTACCAGACTATTATCCACAAAAGCAACGTAAGAAATTTTTGGAGTGAAGGATGACGAGGGTGTAGTTTATTTGAAAACAGCCTCTTTATCCCAGAATAGGGGTAAAATATGCGTATATACTATCCTTCCCAGACCCTACTAAGTGGGATTATACTGGATTGTTGTTGTTTACCAGACTATTATCCACAGTAACTCCTTTGACAGATACACATCTTCATTCATTTAGTATTAGCTAAAGTATAGTTATACATGTGATATTATTATCTTTTTATTTGTTTCGAAAAAATGACATGTTACAATATTCGAAAATATTTAACTTTAATCTGCTTATGTTGTCTTAATGACACGTTGCATATCTATATTTGCTATTTTCGAGTTACTATTTAAATTAATTTTTTTATATTGGACGTTCGAAAGCCGCGGTGGCCCCACCAAATGTCAATCATGGGCCTCTGATCTCCTTAGTTGGGTCAGGACAAATTCACCAAATCCTTGTGTGTCAAATATTTCGAGATAGAATTTAATTAAACGATAAATAACTTTGATATATTAGGTTAATTCTAGCCATGACCAAAAATAATAAAAAATTAAATACACTTCCAATTGTTCGAAACAACCATGTGCATAAAAGGAAAGAAGTCTGTGATTCTGTTTGAGTACAAGCACCAACTAAAAGTACAGAAAGAAAATTGTTTGTTTTAAAAAAAAATGATTTTGGCATGAAAAACATAACCATTTTTTTATTTTCCAACCTTTTCCATTTCTGTTTATTAATTTTAACCATTGCAATATTCTATTACATAACATTGTCCTATTTAAATTAAAGATACTGAAGTTAGTTATATAGTAGTAATAGATCTCTTATCTTAGCAGAGGCAGAGCTAGAATTTCAAGCTTATTAGTTTAGGATTCTAATCTGTTTAAGTTATTGGGTTCTAAATTAATATTTATACATAATTAATGAATTTTTAAAAAAAATAAATACAAAATTTGAAATAAAATTATTGCGTTCGGCCGAGCCCATAATCGGCACTGTGGCTCCGCCACTGCATCTTTGTATTGTCAGTACCGAGCTCAAGAATTTCATTTATATATAATTTATATGGGACATGTTTGTGGTCTTCAAATGTTACTCCCTTCTATCCAAAATCTTGAGTATTAGGATGTCAAACTATATTAGTATCAAAATATTTGATAATTTAGAAGAATAAGAAGTGATTTATTAAAATTTTCCAAATTTGTGTTTATTATTAAAATTGGTGAAGTGTTAGGTTAAACAAATACACTTCTGATTAAGTTTATTAAATATCTTTTTTTAAAGTGTACAAAAGCCTTAAAGAAACAAATAATATAATCGAGAATATTAATTGTTTATTGAAAACTATATGTCCATCGCATTGAAAAGAAATGTCAGTCTCGAACTTTCATGAAAATTAGATAAGTATAACACACCATTGATGACCAAATACACTTAGTAATGAAAGAAATTGCGAACCTTATTTACGTGCAAACACCAAAGTAAGGTAAAAATATCAACGATCAAATATGTGATGCAGTGGATATAATCGTTTTTCTCTTAACCAAAAATCTCGGGCTTGAGTGTTAGGTATGAAAAAATTCTTGGTATAGAATGCTTAATCAGAGGTTTCGGGTTTGAGTTTTGTGTATGAAAAAATCTTTGGTAAGGAGCGTTTCCACCTGAATGGAGTCCTACGTGGCGTAAATCTAAATATAATCGAACTTCAATACAGATACCGAATACCAAAGTAAGGTAAAAATATCAAGCATCAAATATGTGGTGCAGTAGATATAACCGTTTTTCCCTTAACCAAAGATCTCGGGTTTGAGTGTTAGGTATGAAAAAATTCTTGGTATAGAACGCTTAATCAGAGGTCTCGGGTTTGAGACTTGTGTATGAAAAAATCTTTGTTATGGAGCGTTTCCACCTCAATGGAGTCCTACGTGGCGTAAATCTAAATATAATCGAACTTCAATACAGATACCGAACACCAAAGTAAGGTAAAAATATCAACCATCAAATATGTGGTGCAGTGGATATAACCGTTTTTCCCTTAACCAAAGATCTCGGGTTTGAGTGTTAGGTATGAAAAAATTCTTGGTATAGAACGCTTAATCAGAGGTCTCGGGTTTGAGTCTTGTGTATGAAAAAATCTTTGGTATGGAGCGTTTCCACCTGAATGGAGTCCTACGTGGCGTAAATCTAAATATAATCGAACCTCAATACAGATATCGAACACCAAAGTAAGGTAAAAATATCAAGCATCAAATATGTGGTGCAGTGGATATAACCGTTTTTCCCTTAACCAAAGATCTCGGGTTTGAGTGTTAGGTATGAAAAAATTCTTGGTATAGAACGCTTAATCAGAGGTCTCGTGTTTCTGTCTTGTGTATGAAAAAATCTTTGGTATGGAACGTTTCCACCTGAATGGAGTCCTACGTGGCGTAAATCCAAATATAATCGAACTTCAATACAGATACCGAACACCAAACTAAGGTAAAAATATCAACCATCAAATATGTGGTGCAGTGGATATAACCGTTTTTCCCTTAACCAAAGATATCGGGTTTGAGTGTTAGGTATGAAAAAATTCTTGGTAATGAACGCTTAATTAGAGGTCTCGGGTTTGAGTCTTGTGTATGAAAAAATCTTTGGTATGGAGCGTTTCCACCTGAATGGAGTCCTACGTGGCGTAAATCGAAATATAATCGAACTTCAATACAGATACCGAACACCAAAGTAAGGTAAAAATACCAACCATCAAATATGTGGTGCAGTGGATATAACCGTTTTTGCCTTAACCAAAGATCTCGGGTTTGAGTGCTAGGTATGAAAAAATTCTTGGTATAGAACGCTTAATCAGAGGTCTCGGGTTTGAGTCTTGTGTATGAAAAAATCTTTGGTATGGAGCTTTTCCACCTGAATGGAGTCCTACGTGGCGTAAGTCTAAATATAATCGAACTTCAATACATATAACGAATACCAAAGTAAGGTAAAAATATCAACCATCAAATATGTGGTGTAGTGGAAATAACCGTTTTTCCCATAACCAAAGATCTCGGGTTTGAGGGTTAGGAATGAAAAAATTCTTGGTATAGAACGCTTAGTCAGAGGTCTCGGGTTTGAGTCTTGTGGATGAAAAAATCTTTGGTATGGAGCGTTTCCACCTGAATGGAGTCCTACGTGGCGTAAATCTAAATATAATCGAACTTCAATACAGACACCGAACACCAAAGTAAGGTGAAAATATCAAGCATCAAATATGTGGTGCAGTGGATATAACCGTTTTCCCTTAACCAAATATCTCGGGTTTGAGTGTTAGGTATGAAAAATTCTTGGTATAGAACGCCTAATCAGATGTCTCGGGTTTGAGTCTTGTGTATGAAAAAATCTTTGGTATGGAGCGTTTCCACCTGAATGGAGGCGTAAATATAAATATAATCGAACTTCAATACAGATACCGAACACCAAAGTAAGGTAAAAATATCAACCATCAAATATGTGGTGCAGTGGATATAACCGTTTTTCCCTTAACCAAAGATCTCGGGTTTGAGTGTTAGGAATGAAAAAATTCTTGGTATAGAACGCTTAATCAGAGGTCTCGGGTTTGAGTCTTGTGTATGAAAAAATCTTTGGTATGGAGCGTTTCCACCTGAATGGAGTCCTACGTGGCGTAAATATAAATATAATCGAACTTCAATACAGATACCGAATACCAAAGTAAGGTAAAAATATCAAGCATCAAATATGTGGTGCAGTGGATATAACCGTTTTTCCCTTAACAAAAGATCTCGGGTTTGAGTGTTAGGTATGAAAAAATTCTTGGTATAGAACGCTTAATCAGAGGTCTCGGATTTGAGTCTTGTGTATGAAAAAATCTTTGGTATGGAGCCTTTCCACCTGAATGGAGTCCTACGTGGCGTAAATCTAAATATAATCGAACTTCAATACAGATACCGAATACCAAAGTAAGGTAAAAATATCAACCATCAAATATGTGGTGTAGTGGATAGAACCGTTTTTCCCTTAAGAAAAGATCTCGGGTTTGAGTGTTAGGTATGAAAAAATTCTTGGTATAGAACGCTTAATCAGAGGTCTCGGGTTTGAGTCTTGTGGATGAAAAAATCTTTGGTATGGAGCGTTTCCACCTGAATGGAGTCCTACGTGGCGTAAATCTAAATATAATCGAACTTCAATACAGACACCGAACACCAAAGTAAGGTGAAAATATCAAGCATCAAATATGTGGTGCAGTGGATATAACCGTTTTCCCTTAACCAAATATCTCGGGTTTGAGTGTTAGGTATGAAAAATTCTTGGTATAGAACGCTTAATCAGATGTCTCGGGTTTGAGTCTTGTGTATGAAAAAATCTTTGGTATGGAGCGTTTCCACCTGAATGGAGGCGTAAATCTAAATATAATCGAACTTCAATACAGATACCGAACACCAAAGTAAGGTAAAAATATCAACCATCAAATATGTGGTGCAGTGGATATAACCGTTTTTCCCTTAACCAAAGATCTCGGGTTTGAGTGTTAGGAATGAAAAAATTCTTGGTATAGAACGCTTAATCAGAGGTCTCGGGTTTGAGTCTTGTGTATGAAAAAATCTTTGGTATGGAGCGTTTCCACCTGAATGGAGTCCTACGTGGCGTAAATATAAATATAATCGAACTTCAATACAGATACCGAATACCAAAGTAAGGTAAAAATATCAAGCATCAAATATGTGGTGCAGTGGATATAACCGTTTTTCCCTTAACCAAAGATCTCGGGTTTGAGTGTTAGGTATCAAAAAATTCTTGGTATAGAACGCTTAATCAGAAGTCTCGGATTTGAGTCTTGTGTATGAAAAAATCTTTGGTATGGAGCGTTTCCACCTGAATGGAGTCCTACGTGGCGTAAATCTAAATATAATCGAACTTCAATACAGATACCGAACACCAAAGTAAGGTAAAAATATCAACCATCAAATATGTGGTGCAGTGGATATAACCGTTTTTCCCTTAACCAAAGATCTCGGGTTTGAGTGTTAGGTATGAAAAAAGTCTTGGAATAGAACGCTTAATCAGAGGGCTCTGGTTTGAGTGTTGTGTATGAAAAAATCTTTGGTATGGAGCGTTTCCACCTGAATGGAGTCCTACGTGGCGTAAATCTAAATAAAATCGAACTTCAATACAGATACCGAACACCAAAGTAAGGTAAAAATATCAACCATCAAATATGTTGTGCAGTGGATATAACCGTTTTCCCTTAACCAAAGATCTCGGGTTTGAGTGTTAGGTATGAAAAAATTCTTAGTATAGAACGCTTAATCAGAGGTCTCTGGTTTGAGTCTTGTGTATGAAAAAATCTTTGGTATGGAGCGTTTCCACCTGAATGGAGTCCTACGTGGCGTAAATCAAAATATAATCGAACTTCAATACAGATACCGAACACCAAAGTAAGGTAAAAATATCAAGCATCAAATATGTGGTGCAGTGGATATAACCGTTTTTCCCTTAACCAAAGATATCGGGTTTGAGTGTTAGGTATGAAAAAATTTTTGGTATTGAACGCTTAATTAGAGGTCTCGGGTTGAGTCTTGTGTATGAAAAAATCATTGGTATGGAGCGTTTCCACTTGAATGGTGTCCTACGTGGCGTAAATCTTAATATAGTCGAACTTCAATATAGATACCGAACACCAATGTAAGGTAAAAATACCAACCATCAAATATGTAGTGCAGTGGATATAGCCGTTTTTGCCTTAACCAAAGATCTTGAGTTTGAGTGTTAGGTATGAAAAAATTCTTGGTATAGAACGCTTAATCAGAGGTCTCGTGTTTGAGTCTTGTGTATGAAAAAATCTTTGGTATTGAGCGTTTCCACCTAAATGGAGTCCTACGTGGCGTAAATCCAAATATAATCGAACTTCAATACAGATACCGAACACCAAAGTAAGGTAAAAATATCAACCATCAAATATGTGGTGCAGTGGATATAACCGTTTTTCCCTTAACCAAAGATATCGGGTTTGAGTGTTAGGTATGAAAAAATTCTTGGTATTGAACGCTTAATTAGAGGTCTCGGGTTTGAGTCTTGTGTATGAAAAAATCTTTGGTATGGAGCCTTTCCACCTGAATGGAGTCCTGCGTGGCGTAAATCTAAATATAATCGAACTTCAATACAGATACCGAATACCAAAGTAAGGTAAAAATATCAACCATCAAATATGTGGTGTAGTGGATATAACCGTTTTTCCCTTAAGAAAAGATCTCGGGTTTGAGTGTTAGGTATGAAAAAATTCTTGGTATAGAACACTTAATCAGAGGTCTCGGGTTTGAGTCTTGTGGATGAAAAAATCTTTGGTATGGAGCGTTTCCACCTGAATGGAGTCCTACGTGGCGTAAATCTAAATATAATCGAACTTCAATACAGACACCGAACACCAAAGTAAGGTGAAAATATCAAGCATCAAATATGTGGTGCAGTGGATATAACCGTTTTCCCTTAACCAAAGATCTCGGGTTTGAGTGTTAGGTATGAAAAAATTCTTGGTATAGAACGCTTAATCAGATGTCTCGGGTTTGAGTCTTGTGTATGAAAAAATCTTTGGAATGGAGCGTTTCCACCTGAATGGAGTCCTACGTGGCGTAAATCTAAATATAATCGAACTTCAATACAAATACCGAACACCAAAGTAAGGTAAAAATATCAACCATCAAATATGTGGTGCAGTGGATATAACCGTTTTTCCCTTAACCAAAGATCTCGGGTTTGAGTGTTAGGAATGAAAAAATTCTTGGTATAGAACGCTTAATCAGAGGTCTCGGGTTTGAGTCTTGTGTATGAAAAAATCTTTGGTATGGAGCGTTTCCACCTGAATGGAGTCCTACGTGGCGTAAATATAAATATAATCGAACTTCAATACAGATACCGAATACCAAAGTAAGGTAAAAATATCAAGCATCGAATATGTGGTGCAGTGGATATAACTGTTTTTCCCTTAACCAAAGATCTAGGGTTTGAGTGTTAGGTATGAAAAAATTCTTGGTATAGAACGCTTAATCAGAAGTCTCGGATTTGAGTCTTCT
The DNA here is from genome assembly GCA_034376525.1 of Nicotiana benthamiana. Lineage (NCBI taxonomy): Eukaryota > Viridiplantae > Streptophyta > Magnoliopsida > Solanales > Solanaceae > Nicotiana > Nicotiana benthamiana. Next base: position 137,053,889 of record CM067335.1, read on the forward strand.
GTATGAAAAAATCTTTGGTATGGAGCGTTTCCACCTGAATGGAGTCCTACGTGGCGTAAATCTTAATATAATCGAACTTCAATACAGATACCGAACACCAAAGTAAGGTAAAAATATCAACCATCAAATATGTGGTGCAGTGGATATAACCGTTTTTCCCTTAACCAAAGATCTCGGGTTTGAGTGTTAGGTATGAAAAAAGTCTTGGTATAGAACGCTTAATCATAGGTCTCGTGTTTGAGTCTTGTGCATGAAAAAATCTTTAGTATGGAGCGTTTCCACCTGAATGGAGTCCTACGTGGCGTAAATCCAAATATAATCGAACTTTAATACAGATACCGAATACCAAAGTAAGGTAAAAATATCAACCATCAAATATGTGGTGCAGTGGATATAACCGTTTTTCCCTTAACCAAAGATATCGGGTTTGAGTGTTAGGTATGAAAAAATTCTTGGTATTGAACGCTTAATTAGACGTCTCGGGTTTGAGTCTTGTGTATGAAAAAATCTTTGGTAAGGAGTGTTTCCACCTGAATGGAGTCCTACGTGGCGTAAATCTAAATATAATCGAACTTCAATACAGATACCGAACACCAAAGTAAGGTAAAAATATCAAGCATCAAATATGTGGTGCAGTGGATATAACCGTTTTTCCCTTAACCAAAGATATCGGGTTTGAGTGTTAGGTATGAAAAAATTCTTGGTATTGAACGCTTAATTAGAGGTCTCGGGTTTGAGTCTTGTGTATGAAAAAATCATTGGTATGGAGCGTTTCCACCTGAATGAAGTCCAACGTGGCGTAAATCTAAATATAATCGAACTTCAATATAGATACCCGAACACCAAAGTAAGGTAAAAATACCAACCATCAAATATGTAGTTCAGTGGATATGACCGTTTTTCCCTTAACCAAAGATCTCGGGTTTGAGTGTTAGGTATGAAAAAATTCTTGGTATAGAACGCTTAATCATAGGTCTCGTGTTTGAGTCTTGTGTATGAAAAAATCTTTGGTATGGAGCGTTTCCACCTGAATGGAGTCCTACGTGGCGTAAATCTAAATATAATCGAACTTCAATACAGATACCGAACACCAAAGTAAGGTAAAAATACCAACCATCAAATATGTGGTGCAGTGGATATAACCGTTTTTGCCTTAGCCAAAGATCTCGGGTTTGAGTGTTACGTATGATAAAATTCTTGGTATAGAACGCTTAATCAGAGGTCTCGGGTTTGAGTCTTGTGTATGAAAAAATCTTTGGTATAGAGCTTTTCCACCTGAATGGAGTCCTACGTGGCGTAAATCTAAATATAATCGAACTTCAATACAGATACCAAACACCAAAGTAAGGTAAAAATATCAACCATCAAATATGTGGTGCAGTGGATATAACCGTTTTTCCCTTAACCAAAGATCACGGGTTTGAGGGTTAGGTATGAAAAAATTCTTGGTAAAGAACGCTTAATCAGAGGTCTCGGGTTTGAGTCTTGTGTATGAAAAAATCTTTTGTATGGAGCCTTTCCACCTTAATGGAGTCCTACGTGGCGTAAATCTAAATATAATCGAACTTCAAAACAGATACCGAACACCAAAGTAAGGTAAAAATATCAACCATCAAATATGTAGTGTAGTGGATATGACCCTTTTTCCCTTATCCAAAGATCTCGGGTTTGAGTGTTAGGTATGAAAAAATTCTTGGTATAGAACGCTTAATCATAGGTCTCGGGTTTGAGTCTTGTGTATGAAAAAATCTTTGGTATGGAGCGTTTCCACCTGAATGGAGTCCTACGTGGCGTAAATCTAAATATAATAGAACTTCAATACAGATATCGAACACCAAAGTAAGGTAAATATATCAAGCATCAAATATGTGGTGCAGTGGATATAACCGTTTTTCCCTTTACCAAAGATCTCGGGTTTGAGTGTTAGGTATGAAAAAATTATTGGTATAGAACGCTTAATCAGAGGTCTCGTGTTTGAGTCTTGTGTATGAAAAAATCTTTGGTATGGAGCGTTTCCACCTGAATGGAGTCCTACGTGGCGTAAATCTAAATATAATCGAACTTCAATACAGATACCGAACACCAAAGTAAGGTAAAAATATCAAGCATCAAATATGTGGTGCAATGGAAATAACCGTTTTTCCCTTAACCAAAGATATCGGGTTTGAGTATTAGGTATGAAAAAATTATTGGCATTGAACGCTTAATTAGAGGTCTCGGGTTTGAGTCTTGTGTATGAAAAAATCTTTGGTATGGAGCGTTTCCACCTGAATGGTCCTATGTGGCGTAAATCTAAATATAATCGAACTTCAATACAGATACCGAACACAAAACTAAGGTAAAAATACTAACCATCAAATATGTGGTGCAGTGGATATAAGCGTTTTTCCCTTAACCAAAGATCCCGGGTTTGAGTGTTATGTATGAAAAAATTCTTGGTATAGAACGCTTAATCAGAGGTCTCGGGTTTGAGTCTTGTGTATGAAAATATCTTTGGTATGGAGCGTTTCCACCTGAATGGAGTCCTACGTGGCGTAAATCCAAATATAATCGAACTTCAATACAGATACCGAACACCAAAGTAAAGTAAAAATATCCAGCATCAAATATGTGGTGCAGTGGATATAACCGTTTTTCCCTTAACCAAAGATATCGGGTTTGAGTGTTAGGTATGAAAAAATTCTTGGTATTGAACGCTTAATTAGAGGTCTCGGGTTTGAGTCTTGTGTATGAAAAAATCTTTGGAATGGAGCGTTTCCACCTGAATGGTCCTACGTGGCGTAAATCTAAATATAATCGAACTTCAATACAGATACCGAACACCAAAGTAAGGTAAAAATACCAACACTCAAATATGTGGTGCAGTGCATATAACCGTTTTTGCCTTAACCAAAGATCTCGGGTTTGAGTGTTAGGTATGAAAAAATTCTTGGTATAGAACGCTTAATCAGAGGTCTCGGGTTTGAGTCTTGTGTATGAAAAAATCTTTGGTACGGAGATTTTCCACCTGAATGGAGTCCTACATGGCGTAAATCTAAATATAATAGAACTTCAATACAGATACCGAACACCAAAGTAAGGTAAAAATATCAAGCATCAAATATGTGGTGCAGTGGATATAACCGTTTTTCCCTTAACCAAAGATCTCGGGTTTGAGGGTTAGGTATGAAAAAATTCTTGGTATAGAACGCTTAATCAGAGGTCTCGTGTTTGAGTCTTGTGTATGAAAAAATCTTTGGTATGGAGCCTTTCCACCTGAATGGAGTCCTACGTGGCGTAAATCTAAATTTAATCGAACTTCAATACAGATACCGAACACCAAAGAAGGTAAAAATATCAACCATCAAATATGTGGTGCAGTGGATATAACCGTTTTTCCCTTAACAAAAGATCTCGGGTTTGAGTGTTAGGTATGAAAAAATTCTTGGTATAGAACGCTTAATCAGAGGTCTCGGATTTGAGTCTTGTGTATGAAAAAATCTTTGGTATGGAGCGTTTCCACCTGAATGGAGTCCTACGTGGCGTAAATCTAAATAAAATCGAACTTCAATACAGACACCGAACACCAAAGTAAGGTAAAAATATCAAGCATCAAATATGTGGTGCAGTGGATATAACCTTTTTTTCCTTAACCAAAGATCTTGGGTTTGAGTGTTAGGTATGAAAAAATTCTTGCTATAGAACGCTTAATCAGAGGTCTCGGGTTTGAGTCTTGTGAATGAAAAAATCTTTGGTATGGAGCGTTTCCACCTGAATGGAGTCCTACGTGGCGTAAATCTAAATATATTCGAACTTCAATACAGATATCGAACACCAAAGTAAGGTAAAATTATCAAACATCAAATATGTGGTGCAGTGGATATAACCGTTTTTCCCTTAACCAAAGATATCGGGTTTGAGTGTTAGGTATGAATAAATTCTTGGTATAGAACGCTTAATCAGAGGTCTCGGGTTTGAGTCTTGTGTATGAAAAAATCTTTGGTATGGAGCGTTTCCACCTCAATGGAGTCCTACATCGAACTTTAATACAGATACCGAATACCAAACTAAGGTAAAAATATCAAGCATCAAATATGTGGTGCAGTGGATATAACCGTTTTTCCCTTAACCAATGATCTCGGGTTTGAGTGTTAGGTATGAAAAAATTCTTGGCATTGAACGCTTAATTAGAGGTCTCGGGTTTGAGTCTTGTGTATGAAAAAATCTTTGGTACGGAGCGTTTCCACCTGAATGGTCCTATGTGGCGTAAATCTAAATATAATCGAACTTCAATACAGATACCGAACACAAAAGTAAGGTAAAAATACCAACCATCAAATATGTGGTGCAGTGGATATAACCGTTTTTCCCTTAACCAAAGATCCCGGAATTGAGTGTTAGGTATGAAAAAATTCTTGGTATAGAACGCTTAATCAGAGGTCTCGGGTTTGAGTCTTGTGTATGAAAATATCTTTGGTATGGAGCGTTTCCACCTGAATGGAGTCCTACGTGGCGTAAATCCAAATATAATCGAACTTCAATACAGATACCGAACACCAAAGTAAAGTAAAAATATCCAGCATCAAATATGTGGTGCAGTGGTTATAACCGTTTTTCCCTTAACCAAAGATATCGGGTTTGAGTGTTAGGTATGAAAAAATTCTTGGTATTGAACGCTTAATTAGAGGTCTCGGGTTTGAGTCTTGTGTATGAAAAAATCTTTGGAATGGAGCGTTTCCACCTGAATGGTCCTACGTGGCGTAAATCTAAATATAATCGAACTTCAATACAGATACCGAACACAAAAGTAAGGTAAAAATACTAACCATCAAATATGTGGTGCATGTGGATATAAGCGTTTTTCCCTTAACCAAAGATCCCGGGTTTGAGTGTTAGGTATGAAAAAATTCTTGGTATAGAACGCTTAATCAGAGGTCTCGGGTTTGAGTCTTGTGTATGAAAATATCTTTGGTATGGAGCGTTTCCACCTGAATGGAGTCCTACGTGGCGTAAATCCAAATATAATCGAACTTCAATAAAGATACCGAACACCAAAGTAAAGTAAAAATATCCAGCATCAAATATGTGGTGCAGTGGATATAACCGTTTTTCCCTTAACCAAAGATATCGGGTTTGAGTATTAGGTATGAAAAAATTCTTGGCATTGAACGCTTAATCAGAGGTCTCGGGTTTGAGTCTTGTGTATGAAAAAATCTTTGGTATGGAGCGTTTCCACCTGAATGGAGTCCTACATGGCGTAAATCTAAATATAATCGAACTTCAATACAGATATCGAACACGAAAGTAAGGTAAGAATATACAAGCATCAAATATGTGGTGCAGTGTATATAACCGTTTTCCCCTTAACCAAAGATCTCGGGTTTGAGTGTTAGGTATGAAAAAATTCTTGGTATAGAATGCTTAATCAGAGGTCTCGGGTTTGAGTCTTGTGTATGAAAAAATCTTTGGTATGGAGCTTTTCCACCTGAATGGAGTCCTACTGGCGTAAATCTAAATATAATCGAACTTCAATACAGATACCGAACACCAATGTAAGGTAAAAATATCAACCATCAATTAAGTGGTGCAGTGGATATAACCGTTTTCCCTTAACCAAAGATATCGGGTTTGAGTGTTAGGTTTGAAAAAATTCTTGGCATAGAACGCTTAATCAGAGGTCTCGGGTTTGAGTCTTGTTTATGAAAAAATCTTTGGTATGGAGCGTTTCCACCTGAATGGAATCCTACGTGGCGTAAATCTAAATATAATCGAACTTCAATTCAGATACCGAACACCAAAGCAAGGTAAAAATATCAACCATCAAATATGTGGTCAGTGGATATTACCGTTTTTCCCTTAACCAAAGATCTCGGGTTTGAGTGTTAGGTATGAAAAAATTCTTGGTATAGACTACAGAACGCTTAATCAGAGGTCTCGGGTTTGAGTTTTGTGTATGAAAAAAATCTTTTGTATGGACCGTTTCCACCTGAATGGAGTCCTACGTGGCGTAAATCTAAATATAATCAAACTTCAATACAGATACCGAACACCAAAGTAAGGTAAAAATATCAACCGTCAAATATGTGGTGCAGTGGATATTACCGTTTTTCCCTTAACCAAAGATCTCGGGTTTGAGTGTTAGGTGTGAAAAAATTCTTGGTATAGAACGCTTAATCACAGGTCTCGGGTTTGAGTCTTGTGTATGAAAATATCTTTTGTATGGAGCGTTTTCACCTGAATGGAGTCCTACGTGGCGTAAATCTAAATATAATCGAACTTCAATACAGATACCTAACACCAAAGTAAGGTAAAAATATCAACCATCAAATATGTGGTGCAGTGGATATAACCGTTTTTCCCTTAACCAAAGATCTCGGGTTTGAGTGTTAGGTATGAAAAAATTCTTGGTGTTGAACGCTTAATCAGAGGTCTCGGGTTTGAGTCTTGTGTAAGAAAAAATCTTTGGTATGGATCGTTTCCACCTGAATGGAGTCCTACGTGGCGTAAGTCTAAATATAATCGAACTTCAATACATATACCGAACACCAAAGTAAGCTAAAAATATCAACCATCAAATATGTGGTGCAGTGGATATAACCGTTTTTCCCTTAACCAAAGATCTCGGGTTTGAGTGTTAGGTATGAAAAAATTCTTGGTATAGAACGCTTACTCAGAGGTCTCGGGTTTGAGTCTTGTATATGAAAAAATGTTTGGTATAGAGCGTTTCCTCCTGAATGGAGTCCTACGTGGCGTAAATCTAAATATAACCGAACTTCAATACAGATACCGAACACCAAAGTAACGTAAAAATATCAAGCATCAAATATGTGGTGCAGTGGATATAACCGTTTTTCCCATAACCAAAGTTCTCGGGTTTGAGTGTTAGGTATGAAAAAATTCTTGGTATAGAACGCTTAATCAGAGGTCTCGGGTTTGAGTCTTGTATATGAAAAAATCTTTGGTATGGAGCGTTTCCACCTGAATGGAGTCCTACGTGGCATAAATCTAAATATAATCGAACTTCAATACAGATACCAAACACCAAATGAAAGACCTTAAAAGAAGGTAATTTTTTTATTAAAAAACTGTTGAAAGAGGATGTGCCTTGGTGTATGCTATTTGCTGATGACATAGTATTGATAGATGAGACGAGGGTCGGTGTTATTGAAAGGTTAGAGGTATGTAGACAGACTCTCGAGTCTAAAGGTTTCAAAATAAGCAGATCTAAGACAGAGTACCTGGAGTGCAAGTTTAGCGCCGAGCCGAGCGAAGTAGGCAGGGACGTGATGATTGGTTCTCAGGCCATCGCCAAGAGGGACAGTGTCCGATATCTTGGGTCTGTGATTCAGGGGGACGGAGAGATTGACGGGGACGTCACTCATCGTTTAGGAGCGGGGTGGTCAAAGTGGAGGCTTGCATCAGGAGTCCTGTGTGACAAGAAAGTTCCATATAAACTCAAGGGGAAATTCTATAGAGCCGTGGTTAGACCTGCGATGTTTAATGGGGCGGAGTGCTGGCCCGTGAAGAACTCTCATGTTCAGAGAATGAAGGTTGCGGAGATGAGGATGCTTAGGTGGATGTGCGGTCTCACCAGGCTAGATAAGATTAAGAATGAAGTTATTCGAGAGAAGGTGGGGGTGGCCCCGGTGGATGAGAAGATGCGAGAAGCGAGGCTGAGGTGGTTCGGGCATGTGCGGAGGAGAAGTCTCGATGCCCCGGTGAGGAGCTGCGAGCGGCTGGAGATTGTTGGCGGTCGGCGAGGCAGAGGGAGGCCTAAGAAGTATTGGGGAGAGGTGATTAGGTAGGACATGACTAGAATGCAGGTTTCCGAGGACATGACCCTTGATAGGAAAGTCTGGAGGTCTAGAATCAGGGTTGTAGGATAGGGGCTCCTAGAGTTTTTCGTACTCCTCATCCGGGATTGGGTGTGGGTCAGCAGGGTTACCCATAGATGATTTGTGTTTTAGCTTATGTCCCCCTATGGCTGTTAGTTATGGTAAGTACTGTATGATATTATTGCATGCGATTGTATTTATGTTTCGTATGTTTAGATAATTATTTACGCTATTTACGCTATTTCTGCTGGAGTAACGAATGCTCTATTGTTTTTATTTTTGTCTTTATTTTTGTTTTACTGCTATTTTTCCTTTTATCTTATGAGCCGGGGGTCGATTGGAAACAGCCTCTTTGCCTTTCGGATAAGGGTAAGGCTTGTCTACATATTACCCTCCCCAGACCCCACCTGGTGGGAGTATAGTGGGTTGTTGTTGTTGTTGTTGAAAGGCTTTGGCTTTGGTCTAGTAATAAGGTAAAATGGAGAATATAGTTGGTAGTGAATTTACAAGCAAAATGGAGAAGTTGCAAAAAGCTGTGAGTGAATACGTTTCCACATTATCAGCGTAACGTCAAGAACAACACTGTTGCACTTGTTAGGAAAAATATTAGTTTTGAGGATTTATTCCTTTTCACATCAGAATTAACTGAAATCCCCGTCCACCTAACTTTTAAATTAAAAATAATTGGTGAATAAATAGTATATATAATGCATGTATAATATACTCATATAGACTAGAAAAAGTAAACAATAAATACAGCTAGTTATAAGTACTTTTTTTTGGTTTACCTCGTGTCCAGTACCCGCTTTGGACCGACTAATTCAAATTTCACGTAAAAAAATCTTATTCTAAATCTGAAATGCTTTCTAACAAAGGTGACTCTATTCTCAAACATGATTCCGATAGCATCAAATTTGTTACTAATTTTAGGCTAATAATCGGTTACTATGTCCATGTCTATCCTATAAATGATTAATTTATTTTTAAAACAACAGATAACTCTTAATAGCAATTTTTATTTAATAATTTGTATAGTAGAGTAATTGGAAACAGCCTCTCTGCCCTTTTCGGGTAGGGGTAAGGCTTGTCTACATATTACCCTCCCCAGACCCCACCTGGTGGGAGTATACTAGGTAGTTGTTTTTGTTGTTGTATAGTAGAGTAATAACAAGTTTTAACAGTTAAATTGCAACAGTAAATTAAAAAATATTATTTACGTTATCAATATATATATTTATATATATATATTTGTTAGAGAATAACTAGAGTGCTGGAAATTAACTATTTGCGGAAAGAGACAGACCTAAAGGACAATCAGATGCTTTAGGTAGCACTTTACCCTTCAATTTAGGACTTTTCGGTATGAATCAAAATTTTGTCGGACACTAATATAGGTACCAGAAATCGAGTAGAAAAAAGAAACAGATTGAATCAATATAGTGCAATCATTTTGGAGTTAGAAATTCCAAATTTTTGTGCTTACATAATTACTCAGTTACACGGATAAAATAGGAACAAAACCGTAGAAAGCTTTCAATCCTCAATTTTCTTATTAGAGAAATAAAATATCAGAAAGAGACATAAAGGTACTATAAAATATGCTGCAATTTTTAGCAACTCTTCACTCTCTTTCGAGATCACTCCAATTCTTGACCAATCTCCACTATACCTGAAATATTAAGTAAAAATTAGAGGTAAAATAAGAAAAGGGAGGAAAATAAAAGTTCTTTATGTAGCATCTTGAAATGTTTTATGAATGTAAACATATATAAAATTAAAAAAGGGCACTCATGTGCGCGTTCGCACAGAATCCGAAAAAGGACCGTACACCAAAGATGCTAAATAGTATACCATAATCCGAGCATTAGTGGCTGCTCCACATGTTCGAAACAAAAATCAAAGCTTAAAATTAAGGAAAAATTACCCTGCATCAATGAACCCTAGAGTAAAGACTCCAATAGCAGCTTGAGCAAGAAATTTTCTAGGAATTTTTAGAGAGAAAATGGAGTTTTCTTGGCCTGTTGAATTTTCAGAAATTTCTCTCTTTTTTGCAAATGAAATTGTTGCATGTTTTCTTCTTCTGTTTCTATATTTCGGAAAGAGATGAGAAAAATTAGTAGAAGAATAGCAATTGGCAAAGTTTTGTGTGAACAACATTTTCTTATCAAAGCAAATGACTATTGGCAGAAATGCACAAGTTATCCATTTTTTATGTGTGGCTATTAAGAGTTCATTACTTATCAAGAAAAGTTTGAGAAAATAGCCAAATCTGGTCATTTTCACAAGATAATAAAAATAGACAAAATCTGGTCATTTTCACAAGATAATAACGATGAACGTCCCTTTCTATTGAATTCTTGTGGTGATTCCAAAGAAAGTATTTTCAGTTGAACTTAGGTATATTCCAAGGGCTCCAGGCCTAAAATAATATGAGTCAAAGACTTTAAGTCCTAGAGGCATAAACATTATGAAGAAATGAATTTCAGTTAAAATAAAATTTCTGAAACTAGAAAATTACTAAGTGAAATCGTTATTTTACTTGAAATACTCTTCCGACCAAAAAAGAGCAAGCATGCACGAAAAGTTCTGTGTTCACGTATGGTTATGAGGAAGGGTCATATTTTTGGGATGAGATACCTAACCTTATGCAAGCATTAATAACTAATTTTACGGCTCGAAATCTTGAACTACAGGCCACATAAAGACAATTTTACCATTTTGATCCAAAATAACTCTTCAGACCAATATTCCAATATTTCACAAGGTATTTCAAATACGGAAGTTCAATCTTTCCAAATATTAATGGTTAAATCAGTATTTGCAAATACTGAAGTTTAGTGTTTGAAATATTAAAGCATATTTGATGTTCAAATGGGCTAAGCCAGTATGAATTATGGGATTTTTACCTATGTATACTATATAGTAAATCTTATTATCAAAAATGTTTATTATTTTGTATTTACCCGCCTAGACCATAGTTTGTTTACAAAAATTGTACCAAACCATAAATAGGTGAATTCTACCCTAAAAAGCGCCAATTTTGTAGCAATCAGATTTAATGTGATTCTATCACCATTAATTTCAAATTTTAAAATGAAAGAAAATCCATTGCAGCGTAATTCTCTCATTCTCCATATATTTTCCACTATTGTTAGCCATTAAAAAGCTTGAAAGCTTTTAATTCAAATTTGAATTTTCAAAAACATTATTTGTTTGGATTGGATGTTGTTGTAAATAATTCGAAATATGTTATAGGAGTTTATATCTCAATTTTGAGGGGTTTTCGTGAAGATTAGACTTGGTTTTGACTTAATTTCAGATTGAAACTCGTCGAAGAAGAAGAAGACATATTTTTCCAGAAATTGTAGATACATTGTAGTTAACTTGTAGAATTGTAGATAAATTGTAGATCAAATGTAGATAAATTATAGATTGAGAAGACTAAAACTTCTACAAGTCTTCTACAATTATGTCGAAAATGCCAATTATGCTACAATTGAAATAAGAATTGGAATATTAAAATTCAATGTATTCAATTTGTAGATACAATTTCTACAAATAAACTACAAATCAGTTTAAGTATAATGTTGTATTCTAACATTTATACTACAATTAAACTACAATCTTGTGTCACAAAAATTTAAGCATACCAAATTTCAATTTATGTACCTAATTCAAATTAATGGTATAATTATTGCTTCATTTATTCTAGGCATGAAAAAATTACCTTCGTTTGTTAATTAGTCGCCGCGGAAATATTACAAATAAAAGGGTGGTCTCATTATGCACAAATGACACATTTGATGTGTTTATTAATCAAGATTTTCCGTCATATTTCAATGATAAATTTGGTCACATTAGACTTATTGGTCCATGTAATGAAATTGTTTGTTTATGTGGATATCCAGATAATACTGTTATATGGAATCCTTCAATTAGAGATTATAAAATATTACCTCAATCACAAATTCAACGTCCAGTTGGTTCAACTGTACGTGGGAGTGATTTTGGATTAGGGTTTGATTCCAACAGAAATGATTATAAGGTAATACAAATTTTATTTTGTCTTTCAAATGATCGTGTTGTTGTTTATCCAGTTCAGGACCCTTTGTCCTTAACTTTTGAGCTTCTTAGCTAAAGTTCAGGACCTATTGTCCTTAATTTTTTAGCTTGTTAGTATAAGTTTAGGACTTGAAGACCTATTATCCTTAACTTTTAAATTATAACTGCAAGTTCATGACCTTTTATCCTTAACTTTTGAGCTTGTTAGTCTAAGTTTAGGATGAATTGTCCTTAACTTCTGAATTTGTAATTCTAAGTTCAGGATCAAGTATCCTTAACTTTTAAATTTATAACTAGTGGGATGCAATTTTTTGGATCTACAACTCAGATTTGTTCGTCTGTGGTCATCTTTGCGCATATATCCCTCTAATAGGTTGAAGGCTATCGATTACTGTTGCTTTCTCATTTATTATCTATGCATGCTCCTCTCTATTTATATGTTTGTGTACCTTTTAGGTTTTTCCTGGAGGATGGACAGCGATCATGGCATCTCTTGACAACGTTGGGGTATGGAACCTCAGAGCAGAAAGGGTAAAATGTCTTTTCGTATTAATTTTTATAAAATAGTAATTATCTAGGCTTAAAAGAACGGTGAAAATAAAGCAACCAAACAATAGTAACAACAATGTAATATGGTAATGGAAGTGAATGACATATCATGTAATAATAACGAACCATGAATAAGAAAATACAAAATATTCCTAGTACTACTGGAAAGCCTAGGAGAAAACACTTTTACCTGTCAACCGTCAACCCTAATTCTCGACCTCCACACCTTCCTATCGAAATCATATAACACTCACCTACATTTTCTGATTACAAGATCCAAACTAAAGCCCACAATGTTTCTTTGTCAGTATCGTGCAATGTTCAGTTTGTCTTAGCTTTACTGAATTTTTTAGTTTTGTCAAGATTCAACCTACTAAGTTCAGTTAGATATAGAAATCTTCTGGATGATAAAAACCAAAATTAAACACAAACGCTAGCGTTGATGATTGATAATTGTTAAAAATCATACAAGGAGAAAACAACTAGTGTTAGACTTTAACCCCCCCCCCCCCCCCTATACCCCCAAAATATTAAATCGAGTAAAAGAGAGAGCTACGTTCAAAATTTTAATCATAACTCATGGAATCGGTTTAATCACTGCTATATTCAACAACTATTGAGGCATATTGCTAGGAAATGGATTTGAACCATCAGATGTACATTTATTTAACATGTATTAAACTTTAAAAATTTGGGACAAACTATTCTTCAAAGCTTCTACGATCTGAAACATAATATTCGCTATTTTTTTACAGAAAAAGCTCGTATTTGTTTTCATTTGTGCGTATTTACCTAAAACCTACTCGGACCACAATCATTTTACTTTTTAAACTCAATTTTTTCTCCGTTCTTGTAATACCCCGGAAAAAAATTTGAATTACTTAAGCGTTATTAAGAAAGTTGGCGTGCGTTAATTATATTATTTCATCTGCAAACGAGGACTATTAATATGATAGATATCAATTGGATATGATAATAAGTGTAGGATAAATATTATAAGTGATTTGGGGTCTAAAAAGAAGCCTAAGTCCAAGCCAAGTTAAAAATTATCATTTTAGAAGAAAGTTTCAAATGAGCGTGTACAAGACCAAATTTTGCACGAGTATATCTGTCACGACCCTAGTTCGCCCTCCGTGAACTGTCGTGATGGCACCTAGTTTCTATAACTAGGTAAGCCTAACAATGCGGAAATAATAACCTTAACTTGCGAAATAGTTAATTAAAATTGAATATATTAAAATAATAACTAGATCTGGATCTGAGATGAAGTACCTGTATCTGCACATGAAAAACAAACGCAGAAGAGGCATGAGTACACCACAACGGTACTCAGTAAGTGCCAAGCCTAACCTCGGTTGGGTAGTGACGAGGAAAGGTCCGAGCCCCTATTGAGGTATAACATAATAAATAATAAGACGAGGAAATAAAGAGTATAGATAAAGTTTACAACAAGAATCTAAACAAGATGAGTACGGAAACTATAGTAGAAAGAAAAAAAATAGGACAATATTAATAAATATTACTCACAATAGGAACCACAACCGGGGATCTTTGGGTATCCCGAGGATCTCTTAGTATCTTCAAATCTTACAAATTCATGTGCTAGGGATCTCTTGGTACCCTCAAATATTACAATTTCATGTGCTAGGATCTCTTGGTATCCTCAAATATTACAATTTCATGTGCCAGGGATCTCTCGGTATCCCACACCCTCAGTCCAGAACATATCAAGTGCAAGGGGATCTCCCGGGAAGCCAACACGTAGTCCCAATTTAAAAACACACAATAGCAACCCAATCATTAGGAAAGATACTAACTCGGGACAAGAGATAGAAAATACTAGTCAAACATACTACACGGAGTACAAACAAGACAGTTTAAGCACTTAGGCAAGTAAGTCAAATGAACATGCTTGTCTAAATTAGCATAGAATAAACGTGCAATTTAAAATGAACAGGTAAGCAAGAAAACTCAATTTGAATACTTCAAGTAAAAATGGATTTCCAACAATTTTCTTAAGTACGCGCTCGTCACCTCAAGTACGAGGCATTCAATTACCAAACATCATATCCTAAGGGAAAAGTCCCCACACAAGGTTAGACAAGCAACTTACCTCAAACCGCCTCCAATTCAACTTGAAACTACACTTTATCCACGAGTATCTGACTCCAAATGGCCCAAATCTATACATTTCAATTACATCTTGTAAATAACACCTCAAACAGCTGATTCAACTATTAATTTAAAGTTAAGACACAAATTTAGGTAAAATTAACCAAAATGCCCCTCAGGTCAACGGGGTCAAAACTCGAGGTTCGAACTAAAATCCGGTTACCCATTCCCCCACGAACCCAAACATATGATTTGTTTTGAAATCGGACCTCAAATTGAGGTCCAAATCCCCAATTTTCGAAAAACCTAGGTTCTATCCCAAACCTCCAATTTCACCCATGAAAATCATTGATTTTAAGTTGAAAATATGTACTATGATTTTAAGGATTGAAAGAAATGAGTAAAAACCAACTTACAAACGATTTGGAAGAGGTCTTGTTCTTGGAAAATTGCCCAAAGGAGTTGTGTTTTGAAAAATGGGGTGAAAGTGTCCAAAACTCGACTAAGTATAAAAATTGCAGGTTGTAGATATAGAAATTGCGAACAGGGGTTCGCAGTTGCGAACCCTGCAGGTATGGGAAATGCGAGATTCTTGTTCACATTTGCGAACTATGAGGGAAGAAGGGAGGTTCGCATTTGCGAAACAAAATGTCGCATTGCGAAGACCTCACCTTCTCATTTTTCGATGGTATTGTTCGCATTTGCGGACTTTGCCAGGAAAGGAGGACTTCGCATTTGCGAGCCCTACATCGCATTTGCGACAACTACAGGTCAGGGGTAGTCTAGCATTTGTGAGCTGACCCTTCACAATTGCGAGCTCGCATTTGCGAGCCAGGCTTCGGAACTGCGAGGCCTGCAGGTCAGTAAAACCAACAATTTTTCCCAAGTTTAAAAATGCACTCCGACACCTATCCAAAACTCACCCGAGCCCTCGGGGCTCCAAACCAAATATAAACACAACCTTATAAATATCCTACGGATTTATCCGTGCGATCAAATCGCCTAAATAACACCATATCCATCGAATTAAGCCTCAAAACTCATGATTTCCTCCAAATTTCCATAAAACATCAAATTCCCATTTTAAGTCCGAAACACATCAAACGACGTCTGTTTTCAACCAAACTTTACAGAAAGCGCTTAAACTATACATAAGTCTTGTACCGGGCACTGAAACCAAGGGCCCGATGCCATAATCTTTTGATCAAATTTCACTTCCAATTTCCTTAATTATTTCCAGAAAATAATTTCACGCAAAAATTCATTTCTCAGGCTTGGGACCTCGAAATTCGATTTCAGACATACGTCCAAGTACCATATTTTCCTACGGACCCTCTAGGACTGTCGAATCATGGGTTCGGGTTCGTTTACCCAAAATGTTGACCGAAGTAAAATTTATTCAATTTTATATCAACATTTAGCATTTTTCTCACAGAATCCATATCTAAGCTTTCCGGATACGCGCTCGGACTACGCATGCAAATTGAGGCAACCCCATATGAGATTTTCAAGGCCTCAGAAGTACAGAATAGGTAAGAAAATAAGTGGGGGGTCATCACAATATCTATATATAGAGATATATAAGGATTTATGAGATGAAAACCCTACTAAAAGAAAGATCTTCGAGTGTAGTTTCTAACACTTCAAACCATTCGTCATTTGGACACTCCTACAATAAGTTATGGCCAAATTATAAAATGATGCCAAAATTTGTACTATCGTGTCGCCTCAAGCGCGCCCCGCCTGTAGGGAATTCCAGAATGATTCGAAATTTCATTTCCAGACATACTTAGTATATCCGCCCCGTAAACTCCCAATGTATCGCGGCTGTACAAAAAAAAGTTTTTAAGACCCGAACCCCATTTCATTCAACTCGTTTAGGATTCATTATTTGGGGATTTCTGGAGCTTTTAGAGAGAGGGGAGAGCATATCTAGAGAGAGGAAGAAGCTCAAGTGTCTTGTTCATGAAAAATCTCTTCCAAGCGTTGAAATCCAACAAGAAATCCTTCAAGTTCTTCATCAGAGAGGTAAGGTTCTATACCCTAGTCTTCAATTTCGTTTTTGGATGATTTTTAAGCAAGAATTCATGGGAAAACTTGAGATAAGTCACTTGTAGTCATTGCTAGTCAATAATATGGGATTATCATTGAATATCCCGACTAGATTACTTGTTTTTGGGGTGAAATCTGAAGGTTTGGGCCTAGGGATTTAAAAAATTTGATTTGAGGATTTGGAGGTCGATTTGATGTCAGAATTTGGTGAAATTTCTATAGTTGAACCCGTGGTTGGATGGGCATTTATATTTTATAACTTTTGTTGGGTTCCGAGACGCGGCCTCGATTTTTGGGTGTAATTTCGTATGTTTGTTGGAAAATTGGCATTTTCATATGGAATTCATTCCTATAATATATATTGAATGAATCGAATTAATTGTGAATAGGTTCAAGGCGTTCATAGCCGATTCGTGACAAGAGTACAGCGAAGTAAAGAATTACACGGTTTGAGATAAGTAAGTCTTTTAAACTTAGTGGTGAAGGTATGAAATCCCGAATTATGTGTTATATGATAGTTGTTGAGGCGACGCACATGCAAGGTGACAGGCGTGTGGGCGTGCACCCTATGATTTGAAACTTTTTTTTAGGCATTGAATGGTGGCCGTATCTTGATATTACTTGTGTTTTCACCATGTGATAAAGTAAACGAGTTGTACATCATGCTAGATATCATGTTTAGGCTTTATGCCGATATTGTTAGGACCCATAGTGGTAGTTTCTTGCAGTCATCTCAATGATCTTATTAATATTTCGTACTCGATCATATTCATGCATTCATATCGTATCTCAGACTCAATTGTTATTTATCAACACATCATATCATTGTTGTTGGGGTAGTTTTATGACATTGCGATCCCGTGAGTGAGACTGGAGAGATTGATGACTGAGTGAGGTCGAGGGCTGGATTATGAGATATTGATACTATAGCACGTGAGTTGTCCGTGCCGATACTGATACTGATACTATAGAACGTGAGTTATCCGTGCAGCACGTGATTTATCTGTGCGATACTGATATTGATACTATAGCACGTGAGTTGTTCGTGTAGAACGTGAGTTGTCTGTAGATACTAATATTTATACCATAGCACGTGAGTTGTACAAATTATAGCGATTGGGCTGTAGGAGCCCCTCCAGGAATCTGCACACCCCAGTGAGTGCATGTATATGATAGAATGTGAGTTGTCTATCCAGCACGTGAGTTGTTTGTGACGTGAGTTGTCCGTGCGAATTTTAGTGCTCGGGCTGTAGGAGTCCCTCCGGAGTCTGCACATACCCCAAGTAAGCGCAGTAGACTATGTATATATATGTGGATCGGGTTTCTCATCGCAACCAGTATTATACAGTACTGAATGGTTACGTATTTATGTATATGTATACCTGGAGATGGATCTTCTCCATGAGGCTGGACTGGCCTGTCCTCGGTACTGGGTGATTTATAGCCAGTTATGTATATATTTCAGGATGGATCTTCCCTGGGCCGTATGTGGTATATATAGTACCGAGTGGTTGATATGATAAGTGAAGGTGTGATACTGTGAGATTGTACTCTAAGAGTGTGAGTACATGAGTTCATCACTGAGAGGCATTGTATTTGACATACATACTTGAGATACATGCATAGAGATGCATTTCCTTTTAATGCCCGGTTTTGATGGCATTCATGACTTTTACCTGTATCATTACATATAGGCATAGAGATTTACTTTCCTATCCTATATGAAAATGAAACATTTACATGATGAAAAGGTGTTTTTTTGGGAAACGTTATAGTTTCAAACTATCTCATATTTTACGTCGATTACGGTAAATGATTTGAGTTTTTACTGATATTCTTTAAAGGTAGAATTATTTTCGAAAAAACTATGAAAAGTTGAGCATTTTTATCTCTGAGTTACTTCCTTATTTATATATGCTCTACGCTTTTATGAACTGTTATTCGTTACCGGTATGGGACCCGACCTATGTTCCAGCTCGTCACTACTTTCAACCTAAGTTTAGGTTTGTTACTGTTTGAATACATGGGGTCGATTGTACTCATACTATACTTCACGCACATTACGTGCAGACTTCGGATGACGACGTAGCTGAGTTCGATGGGAGCTGAATTGGAAGATGTATATGCATTCCGGTTGTGGTTGTCTCTTGTTCATAGTAGTCTTAGATTTATAAAACTCTATTTATGTACTTTTTAACAGAAGATGTATTTGTTTCATATCAGCTTTGTATATTTTATTCTTAGAAGCTCATGATTAGCACTACCAGTCCTTGGTAATGTATAAGATTCAGATAATCCCTTTGTTTAATTATTTAATTAAGTTAATTAAAAATGGATAGTTGTTAAGTGGCTTACCTAGCGGGTTGATTTAGGTGTCATCACGACTAGTAAATTGTTGATCGTGACAGTTCTCCTCTCCACAAGCCATTTAGGTTAGAGAATATTTGGTGTACACATCCCGATTTTTTAAACATAGTCTATTCAACCTGGGTTAATAACAACTTTAAGTCGGCCATGCATGAATTTGTTCTCAACATTACTAACTAGATCAAAAACACGTTTAGGGACATTTTTTTTTTAAAAAACCCTGGAAAGATGCTTAACCAATTTTCATTAGCTAAAAATCTATCTAATTTTTCCATGATTAGCCCTTTGTGCCTATTTATGTGATTAGATCACGTATACTTGCAACCCTTGCAGCCTAAATCGATTAGTTTACAATTTTTAATATGATTCCAAATTCTAGTATCGAGTGACTAACTCTTCTACCCCAAGTTTTTTAGATGTCATAGTTATATCATTTAGGTCACCTCCTACTAAACATGCACCATTAAAGTTATTAGCAATTTATTCTAAGTAATGCCATATAAATTCTCTATCATAGATATTTGTACTTTCATAGATAGTGTTAAGGAGCCAAGTGAAACGGAATGGTATTACCTCTATCATAGCGTGAATTTCATGCCCCCTCCTAGAAAAGTTATTGACAGTGACAATATTGTGATCATCGAGAACGTCTAAACCTCCGGATTGACCTTCAGCTGAAACCTCGATCATCTCTGTGAAGTTAAAGTCATTGAGTAGGGCTGCATAGGAGGACATCCTAGTTTCAAGCAAAGCTATTAATCAGGGTTTGTGAGTATCAATGAGATCCCTAAAATTTAAGCGGAACTCATCATTGTTTTCTCCATGCACGTTCCAAAAGATAATGTTAGTGGCACTATTCCTCATTATTGAGTCTTGGTGGTTCGAGGTGATCACTACCTCCAAAGTGGAATTGGGGTTCATTCCGCTGCATGAGACTAAGATCACTACACGAGAGCCTACTGTTGGGTTCCTTGGTGTCCTTATATCCATGAAACATTTGTACATTGAGGGAGGACAGTTGAATATGAACTTGTTGCTCAAGTTTTCCTTGAAGAGTAGAACGTTTACCTCATTTAGGTTTGTAGACTCCACACTCAGCTTCGTATTTAGGGATTCCAGCTCTTCCTCTTCCTCCATTAGGTTTCCTCCTTGAACTTGTTTGTTGGGAGGTGGATTGTTCTCCATCTGGTTTCGAATACTGGGATGAATTTAGTTTGCATGGATATTAAATGGGATGAGATGAGACTGATCTGAGACAAATGGTGCCTGGTTAGTAGGATGGCTTATTTGCAACAAAGGAATCCTTTGGTACATACAAAGAAACTCCACACTCTCTATTTGGAATGCTAGGTGGATTCCAAATTCCCTCCACCTTAGAAGCTGCATAGAAGACCCCTTAAATATAAATGACCATACTACAAAACTAGTGATCTTATAAACAACTCTTGGTCGTTTGAAAAACTATCTTTTGTTCTACTCCCTGATAATATCAACAATATTACCATTCCTATTAATCACCCCTATGACCGCCTCCTTTGGGAACCTAATAGTGATGGTACTTTTTCAACGGCATCCTGCTATCCCCTCATAGAGAATCCCACTCCTACCATTAAAAGCTTCAAATGGATATGGGATGCCCACTGCCCTAATAAAATAAAATTCTTTCTCTGGAAATATTATCACAACAAACTTCCCTCCCGATCAATCTTTTACCACATTGGTATGAACGTAGATAAATCATGCACTATTTGTAGGTTAGGCGAGGAAACCCTTCCTCATATCTTCACTGTGTCGTCGCAAAAAAGGTTTGGTATTCCCTTAAATGGGACAGTACAACCTCTAGCTCCAATAACCAGGGTTGGATGGACACCCTCAGACACTGTAAACCAAAGATTCCCTCGAACAGTATCAATTGGAATCAACTCCTTCCGTTCTTACTTTGGAACATTTGGTTAAACAGAAACTACAACTTAGAAAATAATACAACAACAACAACTACCTAGTATAGTCCCACAAAGTGGGGTTTGGGGAGGGTAAAATATAGACAGGCCTTACCCCTACCCCGAAAGGACAAATAAGTTGTTTCCAATCGACCCTCGACTCAGTAAAACTTAGAAAATAATACAAACAAAAATATTCCTCTCCTATACACCATCAACCAAGCAACTAAATATTACTACCTTACGGATAGAGAAAGCAACCAGGAAAAGAAACTTAGTTGTAATACCAACTGGAGGAAACCCCACGTGGGTCGGTTCAAATTAAATTTCGATGAAGCACACAAACAAACAACCAGTGGAATAGGTGGAGTTGTGCGCGATCATAACGGCAACTGGATGTTGGGATTCAACGTGAAAGTGCAAGCTGCATCCTGTATCCATGCAGAACTCCTGGCACTTCAGTAAAGTCTAAAGCTTGCAACGGAAAGAAATCTCTTTCCAACCGAAATTGAAACTGGCTCTATCCAGGTATTAAATCTCCTTGAAAATGGCAATTCTACATTCGACTCTCTCCTACATAATTGCAGGTGGTTGTTGTCCATGAAGGAGAAGGATCTAGTAGTCCAACATAGATTCTAAATCTGCTGCTAAGGAAGCTGCCAAGCAGACAACTATAAATAAGCTAGTGTTTTTTGTTATGCCGCCTCCTTTTGTCGTGGCCAGGATGCTAGCGGACAGTGATAGAAATTTTAGTAGGAAATTAGTGCTTAAAAGCACTTGTAGAACTCTAGCTAAGTTTGGAAATCAAAATGGTGCAGACGACATTAATACTATGTGTAATGATCCATTGGATCTTTGTAACAGTTTTTCATATTATTAAATAAAAGTATCTCCTTGTTGAAAAAATAAACCAAATACTTTATCACTGTGATGAGTTATGATAATAATAATAATTAAATTTTAATTTACACACGACAAAGTCAAAATGCAATATGTTTTTCCCGTACTTTGAGATGCTCCTTCCTGCCAATCAAGGAGCGAGACGGCTCATTATAGATAATACTTTAAGCCGCTATCATTATGAGTTTTACGACAATTTGATTGGCGGGTTTAATGGCAACAAAAAGAAAATCTATTAGCTCGTTATTTAGTACGAATCGATACTACAACAATAACAACAAAAATTAACCCAATTTAATGCAGACCTTACCCCTACTTTTGGGTAGAGAGGCTGTTTCCAAATAGACGCCCGTCATTCTTCCCTCCAAGAACTTCTCACCTTGCTCTTGGGGACTCGAACTCACAACGTCTCGATTGGAAGCGAGGGTTGCTTACCATCAGAGCAATCCCTATTGTTAAAAATGGGTTATCTCATTTCTGATTATCTATTCTATCGATAGAAACAAAAAATATTTGCACAATCAGATAGCTTAAAAAGTAATAATTAGAAGGTAACTTCATTTAATAAGCATTGAATCGTACCTAGTATAAATAGAAATCATCCCGCTATAACATGTTCAGTTACCTAAATTGATAAGTCTTCTTTTACCTAAGGTCAGAATAAGACCGAGTTTCCATGAAATTCCAAAGGGATATTGATATATGTCATTTTCTCCCTGATTCAAGAGATACTTTGCAGAGAGCCCATTCTTCCATTTCTTCTTTTGTTTAGTCCCTCAGTTTTGTCCCTTCTCGGATTGGAAAGCTTAGTAAAGAAAACAAAAGGTTAAACAGACATGAATGGGAAAGTTGAGCTTCCATAAGTAAGGCCTAAGAGACCAGCTTATAGATTAATTAAAAGTAAATGGCTAATTCGGTGCACTAAAATTTTGCTATGCGAGGGAAAAGGTTGGACCACAAAAATCTATAATATTCAAAACCTTTATTTTGCATTTCTGCAAAAAACTATTTTCACGGCGTGAATACATGAGCTCCTAGTCACATAACAGAAAGGTTACCGGTTACTTTAACGGGGAAAATATGTTGCACTGCTATAAGTTGAGTTAATGAGAAAACTTATGCTAATAATTGAGCAGATGAAAAGGCCACTACAGCATCACATATGAAGATAACAAGTCATCAAATATCAAATATTTGAGCAGAAAGATATTTCCCAAGATCAATAAATTCCATAGGCCATGTGGTAATAACCGGATAGTTGACCAGATGGACCGGCCCTTTCCACTTTGCTGAATTAGCCAATTTCATTTTGGGTTTTACATATGTGTGCATCTAGATAGCCACTTCGTATAGAGCCATGTTTAAATTATAGCCAAACTGATACCTTGTATTAAAATTATACGAGAACAAGTCAACAAGTCCCTCAATAAGTCTATAATAGAGCCACGTGTCTACCTACCAAATCAAATGGTTCAGATTGCAAATCTTTTTTCCTGCATTCTCACCTTGATTTTTCAGTTTTTTTCTTATGTTTATAAATGTATTTGTTCCTTTGTTCTCTTTCTTCTAGTTAGAGTTATTTTACCTTCTACAATGAATTTTAGTTTCTCAAGTTTTGATGTATCTTTTTTCTTTTTTCTCTTTTAACCTTGTTGTGGGTGTTATTTCACCTTGTTTTTTATTTTTTATATTTTATTTTTTACTCCATCTTTTTACCTTGTAGAATGAGTTTTCCATCCCAAAATTTAATGTATATACTAGATAAGGTCGTCCACATTTTCAAAAACAAGTAAAACTCTTATGGAACCATCTCCTGGCTCCTATAGTCCTATCTATATTCATATAATAAGTGGAAGTCCAAGTAAATTCGTTTCCTTGAAATAAAAAAAAAACACCGAGTAGCATTCAAATTCATCCACTTTCAATTAACTCAACTATAGATGTATAAAATTTTATACAAGTTTGTATTATATATATATATATATATATATATATATATATATATATACAATATATATATATATATATATATATATACAATATATATATATATATATATATATATATATATATATATATATTGTATGTTACATAAAAAATTATACATATTTTATATATTTTTTCGGCTATTATATTAATTATTTTTGGTAAGAGTTAAAAGTAATAATACCCCTTATAATAATATCTGCTCCTTGCCTTGTTGTATTATCAACCAAAACTTGGCATTTAACTTCTTTGTTGAAATAACCCAAAAGAACTGAGAGAATCTTGAGGTTTCTATTATCTATGATGATGATATTATTTGGATAACAATGTTAAAGCTTTACTATCAAGAAGGAAAAGATGAGAGATTTATAGAAGTGAATTTTAGTGATTTGCCTATAATGGATGATAAGGTTGCAGATGCTATTTATGAGGAGATAAATACAAGTAGATATGCAAATTTTGCTATTTAGATAAAGGGTAAATACAAAATGAAAAATTCATGGCAAAATTTGGATATTTATTGTGGAGGTATGAAACTTCAAATTTCATCATCATTCTATGTCGAATAATTCGCGTATGGGTTCGCGAAAATACTGTAGCAATATGTAGATGTTCCATATAGTAGGAGACCTGTAAAAGTACGAGCTCTATATATATCATTACGAAAAAAAAATTAAAGTTAGCTACAAACTTCGTTTCTAATCTATTGCTAAATAGCTCGTAACTAATAAAATTTCTTAATAATTTATCGTTAATATATATAATATACAATAAATTATCTTAAATTATATTCATGACGTAAAAATCGTTACACTACCAATATATATAAAACCTTTACCCAATATATGCATCTCTCCTTTGCCCAATAAAGTCCATATTTAATTAAGCTCTCACCTTCAATGAAGATTGTACCAGAACCATTCTCTCACGAAACTATTTGCAATAATAGCCACATTGAAGTTTCGTCCAATGGATAAAAGGTTGGTGAAAATTCGTTACAATTGTACGGCGTAGCCAGTTTTACGATTGACTATCGAAAAATAGTCACCAATTTAAATGTAATCGATTTCTAAACTTCTTAACTTAAAATATATTGATAAATAACATAATTGCTCTTGACCTTTTTAATATACTGTTAGCATTTATATTGCCTTTCTCGTTGTTTTTATAGAAGTTGTACAGATTTCGCTTTCCTGAGAGAGCACTTTTCTTCGAATTCGTATGCGTTAGGTCCAATTTCTTCAAAATTATGGGTGAATTTTATTTTTTACGATAATGTGTTTGGACTTTCATTGTTATTGTTGGTTCTCTAGGTTTAATTTTGATTTCCGTACTGTTAGGGTTTAAATATTTGTTGTTTTTTAACTTTTTTTATTTTTCCCCTATTCATTAGTTTGTCTTATTTTTGGTAAATGTGTCACTGTATTATTAGTTTTATGTTGTAATTTTGTAATTGTTGTGTAATTTATTTTTATAAGTTTTTCAAATTTTTTCTAGTCTCTGTATATTAGAGTTAATTTTCAAGTATTTTCTTGCTTCATCTGCATTTTAAGTTTCTCAATCTATTGATCAAATTTTGATTATATTTTTTGTCCAGTATATTATACTGGAGGTCTGGCATGTAAATGTTTATCATCCAGTATAACATACTGGAAGAATATTATAATATAGTTGAGTTTTATTTCATTCCAGTATATTTTACGGGACTTCTGCTGTGTGTGAATGTCTACTGTGTGGGTTTTGATTATGTTTTTTGTTTATTAAATTTAGTAAAATTCATTCCAGTATATTATATTGAAAGTCTGTCATGTGAATGTTCATCTTCCAGTATGTATACTGGATGAATATTGTAATTTGGTTGAGTTGATCTGTTTCATCCCCGGAAAATTTAAGGGACATCTGCTGTGTGTAAGCTTTTTCTCCAGTATATTATACTATATGAGTTCTGTTTATACTAATATGTCCTTTATTATTTTATCTTATTCTTTTTAATATGTGTTTTATTGTAGTGATTGTGGTATATATTATTCTGCATTTACGGAGTTTTGCATTGAAGGAGAGAAGATATTAGTTGACAATAACATCTTTGATCCTACACGTCTTCGATTCAGATATGCAACATTATTATACAATTACGATAAGAAGAACCAGTTGGAATATTTGGTTAGTGAAGATGAGGCCACATGAAGACTAGATAAATCTTCCGTTTCAGAAAGACGCAAGATAAAGACCAAAAAATAGTTTTTTCTTCTTTGCTATAATTGACTACATAAAGACTATAAAATTTTTGTTTCCTGTATATTTGGTTGTAGATCTATCATTTGAAATCATATTATCCAGTATTGTTCACTATAAAATATGATGTAATTGCTACTTATGAAGGCATATAAACCAGTATATTATAATTGAGAAGTTGAAAATAGTCGAAATTTGGTATCTAGAATAATTTACAAGAATTAAATAATTTAATATTTTATTTCATGTATATTACACTGGAGGTATATATTTTTAAACCATAATGTTCGGTATTTTATATTGACGTGAATAATCCAAAAAGTTTTATCCTAAATTCGTCTAATTTTGGTTACTCCCTATAAAATATGTTGAAAATGCTACTTATGAAGGGATATAAGCCAGTATATTATAATGGAAAAGTAAAAAATAGTGGAAACTTAGTATCTAGAACAATTTACTAAAGTCAGATAATTTAATATTTTGTTTCCTGTATATTATACTGGAGTTATATATTGTTAAACCACTATGTCATGTATTTAATACTGGACGTGAAAAATTCAGAATATTTTACGCTAAATTTGACCAATTTTGGTTACTCCATATAAAATATGCTGGAAATACTACTTATGAAGGGATATAATCTAGTATATTATAATGGAGAAGTGAAAAATAGTGAAAACTTGATATCTAGAATAATTTACTGGAATTAAATAATTTAATATTTTATTTCATGTGTATTACACTGGAGGTCTATATTGTTAAACCATAATGTCCAGTATTTAATACTTGTCACGACCTAAAAATTCCTCCGAAAGAGTTGTGATGGCACCTAGTCTCTAAACTAGATAAGCCTAACATTAACCGAGATAACATTTATATTTGCTAACTTTAATCTGAACAACTCTTAATAATTTGCAATTCCCAAAATCGCTGGTACAAGTCACAAGCCTTTCTAAGAGTAGTTAAACAAAATAAATACATCACTGCTCCGAAACAAAAGGAACAAATAGATAAGTACAAATAAAGGTGACTCCGAAGTCTGTGAACTCTGTAGCAGGTTTACCTTGACTCTCCACCGCAACGACCCGCATAGCTACTATCGATCAAATACTTGAATCTGTATACAAAAATACATAAGTGTAGTATGAGCACACCACGATGGTGCCCAGATAAATTAACACCAATATAGCTGGAACACAGACAAGTAAAGAAAAACGTAATCAAACAAAGAAGGCGATGCCAACTCCAGAAATCATATCATTTATGATGCACAATTTCCAGTCATCTCAAACTCGATGTCCCATATCATAACCTCAATTACCAAACTTTTAGCACACCCTGCACCTTGTGACCAATATTTCTATCTCAAATTACATAACAATGTTCTCATGTTACTAGGTTCATAGGGTCTATGATTAATACAATTAAGATGTTCAAGGAGTTTGATTTACATAACATAAGTGGAGTACAACTTCTAAACCAATTAGGAACTCAACAAGAAAAGATGAAGTTATTTTTAAAAATCATTTAAATAAAGAAAGTATTATTCTCAATTAAAGTACAACATCGAATGAAATATGTCACAACCCCAGTTCACCCTTCATGAACATGTCGTGATGGCACCTAGTTCCTATAACTAGGTTGTTGGAAATCATGTATATCTATGATATGTGCGCTTTGGTTGTATGAGCATGATTTTCAGGTATAGGTTTTGATGAATGACAAACAATGAAGTCAAGTGTCAAACAACGATATAATATGACAATCAATCAAATGGCGAGAAGCATACTGATGACGGAATTGCATGAACGAGCCAAAGAGTTCAAGACCGAAGACCCAAGACGTAGGTCGTTTGGTAGAACCAATGTAAGGACAACGTTTAAGTTATGTTATCCTTTGGCTCAACATTAGGTCATAAACATGCATAAAATATTTTATTAAATCATATTTATCATAAACATGCATCTTTGTGTTAAAACAAAATGATGTTGAAGGTTTTAAACATGTCTTTTAAATCTGGACCTCAACAATCGATTATTTGAATCCTACAATCGATTGTATTAAGACAGTGTGATCTGAAGTTTTCAAAATAGCAAACAATCGATTGTCTACTTTTAATAATCGATTATTTTGAGACAGTGTGCAACCGAAGTTTTTAAACATCTAAACAATCGATTGTTTTTGTCATACAATCGATTATATTCATAAACAATCGATTGTCATTTTCATACAATCGATTATATTTTGACCGTTCCCACAGAATCCTAAATTGATTTTTGAACGTTGAATACAATAGATTATTTAGTCCATACAATCGATTGTTTAGCCTAAAATCAGGAATCTGTCTTTTGAACGTTGGTCAAACAATCGATTATCTACTCCAAACAATCGATTGTCTGAGCACAGAATCAGGGATTTTATTTGTCAATTAAGCAACGGTCAGCACCAGTTTTTCACCTATAAAAAGAGGTCTTTTGAGCTGATTTTAAACACACAACTCCTCCATACATTGTTATACATATTGATCATTTTCAAGCATCATTTTAGAGCTTTTGTTGAGCCATTTGATAGACAACTTTGTGTTGTTCATAGAGCTTATTGTGTATCTCTTTATCCACTCTATTGAGAGAGTATTTGTTGTAAAAGAGAGCTGTTTGAGAAGAACATATCTTCTCATTTGTCGGGTTTGCTAAGTACCCAAAGTCCTAGTGGTTGAAGTCTTGGGGTGAGGTATCCTCAAGCAAGTGAAGTCTTAAGGTGTGGTATCCTTGAGCAACTGTAAAGGTTTCTTAAGCACCCGTAAGCTTGACGAAGATAGTGAAATCTCGAGAGAGTCTCTCGGGGACTGGACTAGCCACGGGTTGTGGTGAACCAGGATACATCGGTGCGTTCGTTCCTTATTATTTACTTATCGCACTTATTACATTCCTGCAATTTTTAAATTCCGCAAGTTTACGCTGTTTTTTATTATAACGCTATTCACCCCCCCCCTCTAGCGTTAAGCGTATATTCTAACATAGGTAAGCCTAACAATGTGGAAAACAACACAACTTGCGGAATAATTAATTAAAACTGAACAACTAAAAGAAATCTGTATATAACTGTCGCTCGGCATATATAACTCAAAATAAACGTGAAAGTCTACAAAAACACCCCAAAACCCGTAAAATCACGGGAACACAAGCTAATGGAAGGTAATATACGGCTCAAGCCTCCCGAATTTGTCTAAACAAAGTACGAAAGAAGGCTAAATACTATAGTGGAATAAAAAGGGAAACTCCTTGGTCTGCGGACGCGGCAGAAGTACCTCAAAGTCTCTATAGCCCACCCTGCCTCAAGGGTAGTGTGGTTGAGATGAAGTACCTGGATCTGCACATGAAAAACATGCGCAGGAGAAGCATGAGTACACCACAGCGATACTCAGTAAGTGCCAAGCCTAACATCGGTTAGGTAGTGACAGGTCCGGGCCCTACTAAAATATAACATAATAAATAATAAGATGAGGGAAAAACAGTGTAGATAAAGTGTACAATGAGAATCTAAACAAGATAAATACGTGAACCGTAATAGAAAGCAAAAAAAATAGGACAATACTAGTAAATACTACTCACAACAGGAACCACAACTGGGGATCTCTTGGTATCCTGAGGATCTCTTGGTATCCTCAAAACTTACACTTTCATGTGCTAGGGATCTCTTGGTATCCCAAGGATCTCCTAGTATCCTCAAAACTTACAATTTCATGTGCCAGGGATCTCATGGTATCCCGCACCCTCAGTCCGGAACGTATCAAGTGTAAGGGGATCTCTCGGGAGGCTAACTTGTAGTCCTAATTTAAAAATACACAATAGCAACCTAAACATTAGGATAGATCTAAACTCAGGAAAGGAAATAGAAAATCCTTGCCAAACATATTACAAGGAGCACAAACAAGACAGTTAAACACTTAGGCAAGTAAGCCAAGTAAACATGTTTCTTTAAACTAGCATAGAATAAACTTGCAATTCAAAATAAACATGTAAGCAAGAAAACTCAATTCAAATACTTCAACTAAAAATGGATTTCCAACAATTTGCTCAAGTACACGCTCGTCACCTCATGTACGAGGTATTCAAATACCAAACATCATGTCCTAAGGGGAAGAAGTCCACCCCACACAAGTTTAGACAAGCCACTTACCTTAAACCGGCTCCAAATCAACTTGAAACTACACTTTTTCCACGAGTATCCGACTCCAAATGACCCAAATCTATTCATTTCAATTACATTTCATAAATAACATCTCAAACAACTGATTCCGCTATTTAATTTAAAGCTAAGATGCAAAATTTAGGTAAAATAACCAAAACGACCGTCACACCAACGCGATCAAAACCCGGGGTTTGAACCAAACCCGATTACCCACCCCACAACCCAAATATATGTTTTGTTTTGAAATCGGACCTCAAATTGAGGTCCAATTCCCCAACTTTTAGAAAACCTAGTTTCTACCCAAAATCCCCACTTTCACCCATGAAATTCATTGATTTTAAGTGGAAAGATGTTAAATGATATAAATAATTTAAGGAATTAAGTAAAAATCGACTTAAAAATGATTGGAAGAAGTTTTGTCCTTGAAAAATCGCCTATGAGGTTTAGGTCTTGAAGGAATGGGGAAAAATGGTGGAAATTCGACTAAGTATGAATTTGCCCAGTCTCTAATGTCGCAATTGCGAACTTGCGAACCTCGACTAAATGTGGTAATTGCGAAGCTGGGTCCGCATTTGCGAACCCTTACCTTTTTGCCAAGTTTCGCATTTGCGAGCATAAAGATCGCATTTGCGGCTGTTTCCACATTTTGCAAGCACAGTGATCGCATTTGCGATCAGTGCCTAGAAATCCATCGTTCGCATTTGTGAGGAGTTGGATCTCATTTGCGATCATTTGCCAGGTCCAAGGTTCCACAACTGCGATGCAGAGTTTGCATTTGTGAGCTCGCAGTTGCGAGTCTCATCTTCGCAAATGCGAAGATAACATAAGGAAAAATACCAGATTTTTACAAGTTCAAAAATGCAATGCGACACCAATCCAAAACTCACCCGAGCCCTCGGGGCGCCAAATCAAATATGCATACAACCTCAAAAACATCCTACGGACTTATCCATGCGATCAAACCAAAATAACATCATATATATATCGAATCGAGCCTCAAAACTCATGATTTCCTCCAAATTTTCATTTTAAGTTCGAAACACGTCAAACGATTTCCATTTTCAACCAAACTTTACAGAAAGCGCTTAAACCATATATAAGACTTGTACCAGTCACTGGAACCAAAATACGGGCCCGATACCATAATATTTTAATCAAATTTCATGTCAAATTTCCTTAATTATTTCCAAAAAACAATTTCACACAAAAAGTCATTTCTCGGGCTTAGGACCTTTTAATTCGATTCCAGGCACACGCCCAAGTCCCATATTTTCCTGCGGACCCACCGGGACCGTCAAATTACGTGTCCGAGTCCGTTTATCCAAAATGTTGAACGAAGTCAATTTTATTTAATTTAATATCGAAATTTTGCATTTTTCTCACAGAATCCATATCTAAGCTTTCCGGCTACGCGCCCGGACTGCATACGCAAATTAAGGCAACCTCAAATGAGACTTTCAAGGCCTCAAAAGTACATAATAGGTAAGAAAACAAGTGATGACCCCTTTGGTTCGTCATATCCTCCACCACTAAAATAATTGTTCATCCTCGAACAGACAAAAGAAATAAGTACCTGAGTCGGGGAGAAGATGAGTATAACGACTCTTCATATCACACTCTGACTCCCAGGTTGATGCCTCAGGAGGCTGACATCTCCATTGGACACAAACAGAAGGAAATCTCTTGGACCTCAACTCACGAACCTGCCGGTCTAGAATAACTACCTGCTCCTCCTCATAGGACAAGTCCTTTTCCAACTGGACAGTGTTGAAATCTGACACGTGGGCTGGATCACCGTGATACCTCCGAAGCATGGATACATGAAAAATTGGATGCATGGTTGATAAGCTAGGCGGCAATGCGAGTTTATAAGTCACCTCTCCCACTCGATCAAGAATCTCAAGTGGACCAATGTACTAGGGCTAAGCTTGCCCTTTTTCCCAAATCGCATCACGCCCTTCATAGGCGATACTCAGAGCAATACACGCTCACCAACCATAAATGCTATATCTCGAACCTTGCGATATGCATAACTCTTCTGCCTAGAGTGAGCTAAACGAAGCCTATCCTGAATGATCTTGACCTTGTACAAGGCCTCTTGAACCAAATTTGTACCTAAAAACCGAGCCTCCCCCAGCTCAAACCATCCAACCGGAGATCGACACCGTCTACCGTATAAAGCCTCACAAGGAGCCATTTGGATGCTCGACTGGTAGTTGTTGTTGTAGGCAAACTCTGCTAAAGGCAAGAACTGATCCCAAGACCCTCCAAACTCAATCACACACGCACAGAGCATACCCTCAAGAATCTAAATAGTGTGTTCAAACTGTACGTCTGTCTGGGGGTGAAAAGTTGTGCTCAACTCCACCCGAGTACCTAACTCCTGCTGCACAACTCTCTAGAACCGTGATGTAAACTAAGTACCTCTGTCTAAAATAATATAAACTGGAATACCATGCAGACGGACGATCTCTCGGATATAAATCTCTGCCAACCACTCCGAAGAATAAGTGGTACGCACATGAATGAAATGAGCGGACTTGTTCAGCGATCCACAATAACCCAGATAGCATCAAACTTCTTCAAGGTCCTTGGGAGCCCAGATACAAAGTCCATGGTGATGCACTCCTACTTCCACTCCAGAATCTCTATCTGCTGAAGCAACCCAACCGGTCTCTGGTGCTTATACTTCACTTGTTGACAGTTGAGGCATCTAGCTACATATACAACTATATCCTCTTTCATCCGCCTCCACCAATAGTGTTGTCTCAAGTCTTGATACATTTTTTCGGCACCTGGATGCATGGAATACCGCGAACTATGGGCCTCTGCTAAAATCAAATCCTATAACCCATCAACATTCGGCACACAAACACGGCCCTACATCCTCAATAACCCGTCATCTCTAATGGTCACATATCTGGCATCACCACGCTGAACCTTGCCTTTAAGGACAAGCAAATGGGGGTCATCATATTGTCTCTCCCTAATACGATCAAATAAGGAAGACCGGGAAACCACACAAGCTAGAACTCGATTGGGCTCCGAAATATCCAATCTCACAAAAACATCCATCGTCGTGGGCCTCTTTGAAACTGGTAATCTACCCCGGTGACTCAAGGCGTCGGCCATCACATTGGCCTTGCCCAGATGATACAAAATAGTAAAATCATAATCTTTTAACAACTCTAACCACCTCATCTGGCGCAAATTTAGATCCTTTTGCTTGAACAAGTGCTGCAAACTCTGATGGTCAGTATAGATCTCACAAGGCACACCGTACAAATAATGACGTCGGATCTTCAAGGCATGAACAATAACAACTAACTCAAGGTCATGGACAGGGCAGTTCTTCTCATGTATCTTCAACTGTCTGGACGCGTAGGCAATCACCCTACCGTCCTGCATCAACACCGCTCCAAGGGCAACTCTCGAGGTATCACAATAGATAGTATAAGACCCTGAAGCTTTAGGCAACACCAACATTGGGACCGTAATCAAAGTTGTCTCGAGCTTTTGAAAGCTCACCTCGCACTACTCTATACACTGAAATGGAGCACCCTTTTGGGTCAATCTAGTCATAGGGCTGCAATCGACGAAAACCCCTCCACAAAGTGACAGTAGTAGCCCGCCAAGCCAAGGAAACTATAAATCGCTGTAGCTGAGGACGGCCTGGGCCAACTATGAGCTGCCTTTACCTTCTACGGATCCATACGAATGCCCTCACTCGATACCACTTGGCCTAATAATGCCATTGAATCCAACCAAAACACATATTTTGAAAACTTCGCATATAACTTCTTCTCTCTCAAATTCTGGAGCATTGTCCTCAAATGTTGCTCATGATCTTCCCAACTCCGAGAATACACCAGAATGTCATCAATAAAGACAATGACAAAAGAATCAATATACGGCTTGAACACACTATACATCAAATGCATAAAAACTGCCAGGGCATTGGTCAGTCCGAATGACATAACAAGGAACTCGTAATGACCATACCGAGTTCTGAAGGCAGTCTTCGGGATGTTTGGCGCCCGAATCTTCAACTAATGGTAACATGAGCGCAAGTCAATCTTAGAAAACATATGTGCGCCCTAAAGCTGGTCAAACAGATCATCAATACGAGGCAAAGGATAATTGTTCTTCACTGTAACCTTGTTCAACTGGCGATAATCAATACACATACGCATAGAACCATCCTTATTCTTTATAAAGAGGACATGAGCACCCCACGGTGAAACTCTAGGCTGAATAAAACCCTTATCAAGCAATTCCTGCAATTGATCCTTCAATTTCTTCAACTCAGGAGGAGCCATACGATACGGAGGAATGGAAATGAGCTGAGTGCCCAGCAACAGGTCAATGCCAAAATCAATGTCTCTATGCGGCAGCATGCCCAAAAGATCAGCTGGAAACACATCGGGATAATCCTGTACCACTGGAACTGAATCAACAAAAGTGGTATCAGTATTAACATCTCTCACATAAGCTAAATACGCGGCATACCCGTTCTCAACCATACGCTGAGCTTTAAGAAAAGAGATAACTCTACTTGGAGTCTGATCTAAAGTACCACTCCACTAAACAAGCGGGAATACCTGGAATAACCAACGTCACAGTCTTGGTGTGACAATCGAGAATAGAAAAATGGGGTGACAACCAGTCCATGCCAAAAATAATATCAAAATAAACCATACCGAGTAACAATAAATCTGCTCTTGTCTTAAAACCATGAATAGTAACCAAACAAGATCAGTAAACACGGTCCACAACAAGAGAATCCCCTACAGGAGTAGAAACATAAACGGAGAATCTCCTAATTACAATACATGTGTGGTGGAGGAGGTACATTGTAGTGGTGGAATTGGGCTGTAAATGGTTGGTCCTTTGTATAGTGTAATTACTGATGCTCTAGCTATGCACAACAATGTTCCGTACATCTTTGCTATTCCATCTTTCATGTTAAATATCACTGTTTCTATCCTAAAATTCAAACAAAAAAGATCATCATCAGGATAATATAGACAATGAATGCATCAATATAATCAGTTGTTCCTCTCAGTTGACTAAATAAATTCTTAATATTCATTACGCTCTATCCGCATGCGAATGATGGGGACTAATATCAACCTGATTGTATAAATATTTTTTTGCACTGTTAGTAGAAAAAATATGCACTCGTTGTGTACTTCATGCATGATAATTCACATATTATTTATGTTCGAATTGAAGCGGAACAATTATATTGCATGTTATCCTAATTTTCAACCATAAACACGCCCATTTTGAAGAGATCGTCAGAAGTTACCTGAGTATTATAGCCATGAGAAATGTGATAGCAGGGACATAATTTTTTATGGCAGAAGCAAAAGTAGGGAAGTGTAATCCAAACCCAACAAGTAGAATCCTTGGTCTGCAGTAATTCCGTTAAATAAAGGAAAAACATAGTGTAGGACCAAGTAAGAGGTGGCCTCTCTTTCCTAGTGAATTAATAAAAGTAGGACAAGAGTTATTAGATCCATCCTAATATATAAAGTTTTCATGGGATGCAGTTATTAACTAGTACTAGTCTTACTTTCCGATAGAGTATCCTTACGTTGTCGTATACATTATCCTTATGTTGTCAATTACTAATTCAAGTTATGACAATGAATTTTGTATATTTTATATTCAGAAAAAAATTGAGTTAGTTGCAAGCCAAAGCGCCACAGATGAGTCCGAAGTTTCACCAAATGATGTTGTTGGTAAGGTGTTAGAAAAAAGAGCATTCTGGAAGGGTAAGGTACTTGGAGTTAGGAGCTATCCCGAGTAAAGTTTTTAGACAAACAAGACGTCGTTTTGGAGGTATAAATTCTTTCAGTTGTGATAATGGTTCATGTTCGTCCATATGCGAAGAGAAGTACAATCAGATTGTAAATGCTCACAATAAAAGCCAAGAGAGGTACAATCAAATTGTAAATGCTCACAATCAAAGCCAAGAGAATTATGCTCAAATGATGACTACACACCTCCAAATGATGAATGCTTTCAAGACATATATGATTATGAAAGAAGGGACAATACCTGAACAGTTTTTTAGAATTTTCGTTTCTTTTCCTCCGGCAATGGTAAATAAAATCTAATTATATGTCATTTTTAATTTGAAAAACTAAAGAAAAAAAAGCTTTAAATGTTTTTTATTTCTTTGCAGCCAAGTGATACAGCTAGCGGATTTATTTCACCTATGGGCGTAAGAGGATCATCTAGTGATAGTAACCATAATGAAAATCATTGAATTTATTTGCAAATGTAATAGATGATTAAGTATGATACTTTACTTGAATGGTTGAACTAGATATTTTGTATTTAAGTTTAGTTTTTGAGATTAATGAAAATACTATATGCTTATGATTCTATAATATATGGATCTTACTTAACTTTTATGCATATATGGATATAAAACTCTAAATATTATAATGAAGTATATAAATATTGTATTAGAAAACAGGTAAGGTCTAAGTGGAATAAGAGGTTATAACTGCCATTAAATAAACAAATTAGGGGGGTTAAAGCTGCAGCGAAAATAGAATTCACATATTTTGAAAATATATTGCGGAGGTTGAAACCGCCGCAAAATAACCATCTTGCAGCGGTTTCAACCTCCACAATATATTTTTTACAAGTTGCGCATTTATTAAAATTATAATTTGTAGGGGTTAAACCGCCGAAAAATATCCTCCGTTAAATGGTTACGACGGGCTTTAAAAACTGCCACAAAATGATTGCGCAAATCTTACAACTGGGGTTTTGAAGACCGCCGCGATATCAAATAACGGGGGTCGCTGAACGCCGCAAAATATGAAAATACCCTCCGCAAATAGGCTATTTTTTTGTAGTGAAAATTGAGGAAACAAGTCAGCTTTTCTAACATGAGGGGGAGACATGAAAAACAGCTGAGAAAAAGTTACATGAAATGAATTATTATTTATACATCAAGTTCCCCGAATAAAATAATATGAACTTGAAATTCATAAAAGGATAATTCATGTACAGTTTATTTCAAAGCATGCAAATGCATTTGCTGACCCAAAGAAAGTCTATATTCTTACTGCAAATGCTCCCATTATAATAAGTCCTAAAGGACAATGTCTATGGTACGCTTAAAGCGTATAGACAGATCGATTTCAAATAAAATTCTTGATAAAGAAGATGAGCAAATGATCAAAATGATCATAATAAATAAGGCAAGTGATCTAGAAGATTACATGACATAACACTTCTAAAATCTCATGAGAGATTCAGGTATTTGAATATATGAATGAAGAGACCTCTATGCTATGTCTTTATGAAAAATAAGGAGGTTGGAACCGATATAAAATATTTTTCAATGACATTGATAATAACGCTAAATATATATGAGGGTCTTAAGTCAAGAGAAACAATTCAAGTAGAATTGGTTTCATATGAAAGACATGTTGTTTTGGACTTACAGTTCAAACACTTGAAAGTACAAAGTCAATGGTAAGTCAATGGTATGTATAATCAATTTTCGATATCTTATATGTCTAGCATGACATAAAAACTTGATATGCGTCTAAAGTATCTTTAGATGGCTTATATGACTTAACTTATATGACAACCCATGAAGGATTTAAATTGCTTGAAGCATATACAATTCTTGATCTTGAAGTACCACATCCTCAGTGCAATTTATGCACAAATATATCTTGTTATAGCTATAATCATGATAATATGGTAGAAAGAGTTTTCACCTCTATGCGAAGATACTGAACTGACCATTTCAACAAGATCATAGGAAGACAATGCATTTATTAAGAATGATGATTTCAAGGTTCAACATATTCATTCAAGTTAATATGGTTGATTTATTTATCAAATCTCTACTAACAATCTCTTGAAGATGGTGTACAAGATTAGGATGTGAAGACTCAAGGATGTGAATTGACGCTCTCATCAGGGGAAGTTAATATTTGTTGCATTCTTCTTCTCTTACAAGGTTTTGTCCCACTAGGTTTTCTTTGCAAGGTTTTTAACGAGGCAACCAAAAAGTGTATTATTAGATGTGTACTCTTTTTCCTTTACTAGAATTTTTTTCCCACTGAGTTTTCTTTTAGTTAAGATTTTAACGAGACGCATTATTTGTTAAATAGATATTCAGGGGGAGTGTAATAAGTAGAATTCTATTTATGGTGAATGTTTATATTTAAAGAGATTCTAGGGTTTATTACTTGGTGGCTAAGTCACTCTCTCCCCATAAATAGAGGGTTCTATTCCATTATAAGTCATCCCAAAATCAATAAAAGTTCTCTTTCCCTATTTTTCTCTGTAATACTCTTCTTCTTCTTTTGTTGTTTCATAACAACATACAAATATTACGTTACATATTGTATCTGCATATGGATCGAGTGCAGTATGGTAAATTTTAAGGTTTGTTTATTTTAGGTAATATAATTCGACTATAATTCTTACCGTAATATTTGATTGCAAAATATTATTACATACTTAGTTAAATTTTAGAATCCAAAAAGAGATGATATTAGGTATCAAAAAACTAAATAATCGTTTTTTATATGGACAAATAAATGAGCTTTAATGGGTGACAAAAAACCATGTGTTTAGATATAATACTTATTGTAGGATAAATGTTTAATAAAATGTAATTAAGATTTAAATAGATCATGTATTTGTTTATGTATTTTACTTATACAGTAGATGATTTTGTGTATAGAGTTCTGCTTATATAAGATAAATTCATCAGTTGTTATAAGTTATAAAGATTGTGTTTAAAATCTAGCGATGGAACTGGACAAATCATCGAAATAATTGTAGCACAAGATTAAATATAATTTATCTTGACTATGAGAATGGTATAATTTTGTAATGATACGGCCGGTCTTTTTGAGAGTTGTAGCCCCATTCCCCCATTTTTCTGCTTCCTATGTGTTCTATAGCTTTATTATGATTTACCGGGTTAGTTGGTTTAGGTCCGGGATAATTTTGGAGTGAATTGAGACACTTAATATCTTAATCTAAAGCTTAAGTTGGAAAAGTTAAACGATCCTTCTGTTAGCTTCGTTAGGTGATTTTAGAATTAGGAGCGCGTCTGTATTGCGTTTTGGAGGTCCGTAGTAGAATTAGGCTTGAATTGCGAAAGTTAGAGTTTTGAAAAGTTTGACGAGGAGTGGACTTTTTCATATTAGGGTCACGGTGGATTTCCGAAAGTTAGAGTAGGTTCGTGGAATTATTTATGACTTGTGTGCAAAATTTGAGGTCAATCGGACATGATTTGATAGATTTAGACGTCGTTTGTAAAATTTGAAAATTTCAAAGTTCATAAGGCTTGAATCCGTGTGTAATTCATGTTTTGATGTTGTTTGAGGTGATTTGAGGATTTGACTAATATCGTATGCTATTTTAGGACTTGATAGTATATTTGGTTGAGGTTTGGAAGGCCTCAGGTGAGTTTCGGGTGGCTATGAGATCATTTCGGCCTTAGCTTGTTAGCTGAAGTTTCTGGTTTTAGCTGGTATTGGTTCCCTTGTACGCGATCGCATGGATTTCATTCGAAATCAGGTATGCTTATTTGGGGGGGGGGAGCAGAGGTAAATTTTTTCTATGCGGTTGGGGAGTCAGGAACGTGATTACGTAAGTGTGATAAGCTATGCTTCGCGAACACGTGGCTAAGGTTGTGTTCGCATAGAATGTTTTGAGTAGAGGAGGAGGTGATGCAATTGCTCTATGCAACCGCGTGAAGCTGGATGCGATGGCGTAGGTTTGAGAGGTAATAAATCATGGTGGGGTATCCGCGTTCACAAAAGCTAAGCTGAGGGGTAGACTGTTTAGTGCTTCACGATCGCGACCTATTTTCGCGATCGTGGTGAAGGCGTATTTGGGCAGATTTAAATGATTCAAAATAAGGGGTTCGAGTCCGTATCATAAAATTGAAGTAGGATCTCGGTAGAAGGCGATTTTTAGAGATATTCTTGCTTTGGTGTTTGGGATAAGTGATTCCTATCTTATTTTGGTCAAATTC
Organism: Nicotiana benthamiana; assembly: GCA_034376525.1. Classification (NCBI taxonomy): domain Eukaryota; kingdom Viridiplantae; phylum Streptophyta; class Magnoliopsida; order Solanales; family Solanaceae; genus Nicotiana; species Nicotiana benthamiana. The sequence continues at coordinate 137,094,133 of CM067335.1, forward strand.
TATGAATATATATTTAATTCCATTATTTAATTTGTGATTTGGGGTAGAAAATTAGGGAAAAATACGAAGTGTTCTTCAGACGAATTTTTTATCGAATTTGAGTAAATTTGGTATGGTTAGACTCGTGAGTGAGTGGGCTTTCAGATTTTATGACTTTTGCCGATTTTCAAAATTTGGATATGGGGACCGGGTTTGAGCCAATTTCATATTTTGGCTACAATTAAGTAGTTTGCTTGTGAAATTGATCCCTTTAGCCTATGTTAATTATGGTGTACTGCTTGTGGCTAGATTCCGGACGTTTGAAGACCGATTTGTTAGGCAAAGGCATTTTAGAGCAGGGTTTTGCCCGAATTGAGATAAGTAATAATTTCAAACTTATTTCCGAGGGTTCGAAACCCCGAATTATGTGTTGTATGATTGGTATTGAGGTGACATACATGCCAAGTGATGGGCGTGCGAGTGCGCACCATGATAATCGTGGCCTGGTTGGTTCCATGGCACCGAATAGTGATACTATTTGATATCCGTATTTTTATTATGTGATAAAGTAATTGAGTTGTCAATCAAGCTAGACATCATGTTTAGGTTTATGTTGGTACTGTTGGGACCAATAGTAATCGTTTCTTGCTGTCACTTTATTGATTTTATTGATATTCCGTACTCAGTCATACACATGCATTTCATATCATATCTCGGTCTCAGTTGTTATTTGTTGATTCATCAAATTATTGTTTCGAGCTAGTTTTCATGATATTTTTAGCCCGTGAGTGAGATTGGAGGAGATTGATGACTAGGTGAGGCCGATAGCCCGATTATGAATGACAACTTTGGGATCGGATTGTACGGCGCAGTGGTTATACTGATGTTAGGTAGCGCTTGGGCTGTAGGAGCCTCTATGAAGTCTGTACAATACCCCCGGTGAAAAGCGGATGATATTATTTTGAGGGATAGATCTTCTCCATAGGAATGGATTGGCCTTCCTCGATACTAGGTGACTTATAGTCAATGATGTATATACTCCGATATGGATCTTCCCTAAGCCGAATGAGCTATATACAGTACCGAGTGTTTGAGCATTTGAGAGTGAGAGAACATGAGGCTGACAGCATGGTGTATCACATACAACATGTGCTTTGGCATATATATAGATAGAAGAGTTATATTCTTCACATTTTTCGGATCTGGTCTACTTCACAATTTGAGTTGTCCATTTAATTTGAAAGCATGCCTATATTTCTGCATTATTAATACGATTGTTAACTGTAGTGGTTGAGTTCGTCACTACCTTTCAGTCCAAAGGTTGGACTTGTTACTTACTGAGTTTGATGTACTCGCGTTACTCCTTGCGCTTTGTGTGCAGATCCAAGTGCTTCTGGCCACGGCTGCTGCTGCTGATTGAGGCATCAGAGTTCGAAGATCATCAAGGTTGCTGCGCGGCGTTCGCGGGCCTGACTCTCCTTCTTTATCTCTATTATATTCCAGTTTTTATTCTTTAGACACTGTAATGGACTGTATTTTGGTTTAGACGCTTATGTAAGGGATGGATTATATCGTATTTTGGATGAAATTATGTTTTCAAAAAGGCTTTTGTTTAATATTAATCACTTTCGCCTTTATTTTTAAAAGTGTTTTACTGTGTTGAAAATGTTGAATTGTAGCTTGCCTAGTTCTACGATAGGCACCATCACGATGATTGTTTTTGGGTCGTGACAAATTTCGACTTCTTATGCTAGTAGAATATATATATTAAATGGATCAAGTAGAGATAAAATTTTATGCAAACTTAATAAAATAAATTCTCTAGTCTATTAAATGTACTTATACTCTTAATCTTGATATAGTTATATTAATTGTGTGTATAATTTATTGTCTCAATTTATTAAAATGAGAGATTCTTTTGTGGGTGAGTATCCTTGATAATAATATATATTCGCATAATAATAGCTAGTTGATGAAATTCTGCATCTGACCTTATACCTATCACATGAAAGAAGTTATATGAAAAACTAAAGAAAATAATTATCAATGAACTAAATTGTCAATAATCTAATTTATCGACGTATATATGAATTTTAACATGGAAAGTTAATTTATTCGTCATGTATGTAAATTCCAATATTTGTTCTAATTATCCTTCAATGTTTGTGTTGGAGTTTTTGTGTATCATCTTTATCATAGTTGCAAAGTGAAGAAGAAAAATAAAACGAAGATGAAGTTTGAGTTAGCTTCCATTCCCCTATACTATTTCATGAGAATAGTTACACAAAAAGACGATTGACTGTTTATTTTGTTTTGTTGATATATATAAATTATTAAATACATATATATATATATATATATATATTATACATATATTATGTATTTGTCGATTATTTTTACTCTAAACAATTGTGTGAGCGACTATTTAGATTAAATTTTCATATTTCATTATATACTTACTATTCCCATTAGCTTTAAGTATTCAATAACTCTTTCTTTGTGTTTAATATAACTAAGTATGAATCATAATTTCGCATGACTTTCACTCGCTTCATTGACCGCTTATATCCTTCAATGCAATTCGTTAATGTTCTATTTTGGAACAAAAAAGGGTTAAAATTTCACTTTAAATATGTAGAGCTGATGAAGTATTTTTTGTGTAAGTTGAAATTATAGTTGGTTATAGAAGAGAACGACAACAATAACTACCCAGTATACTCCCACCAGATGGGGTCTGGGAAGATTATAGAAGAGAACAACAACTCAAATAAGAAAATACATATAATGTCAAGACACTAATTGCATATAAATTAAAACTAAACTCTTAAAGAAGGGAAAAAAGAAAGAAAATAGTAAATAGCACCATATAAAGGTCAGGGTCTCTATTCCATAGGCGTTGTGTTGAACAAAAAGGGCATGGTATTTTTGGTGCCATCTTTATTCAAAGAATAAAATAAAACTCAAATTTTGATGATCAAGAATTCACGGGAGGGAGTGGCATAGGCAGAATATTCATCAAAAAAAATTTAAAAATAAAAATAAAAATAAAAACGTGAATAAACTAAGGGAATTCAACACCTAATATATATACATGCAACGGCCTCTTCTTCAAGTCATTAAGGAATTTTAGTTTTACTGGGAATCCTTAATGTAGTTTTACTGGGAAAATAACCTAATTATTAGTGCCTTGTTAAGAATAGAATTCTAATTAGAGTGAATGTCTATCTTGTAGAGAGTTTTAAGTTATTTTTCCTCATATAAATAGAGGGGTCTTACCCATTGTAAACCACCCTAAAAATTCAATAAGAATTTCTCTCTCTTTAACTGCAATATTGCTCTTGTTCTTTTATTGTTTTATAACACGTTATCAGCACGAAGCTCTACTATCTCAAGAATCTCTTTGAGAAAATTAAGGCCTCCAATATGGTTCCTGCCCTAATTAACGCCGAGTTGCTGCCCTATTATCGATCCTCATCATAGCGCCACCAAACCAGAATTTGGACTGGAGAAAGGTACAAATTTTCTATATTTTGGTTGTGGTTAGATATTTAGTTTATAGTTTGGTCCGTTTGAATTGAATCTTTGTCATATAATTGCTTCAAAACATGACACTCTATTGTTGCCGTCATCTTTTCATCCATGAGGTCCAGCACTTTAATTATCTTTTCTGTTTCAAAATCTCGTGGAAGATTCTTATAAGCTATTAAACTTGCCTTCAATATTCTAAGGTTTATTAGAAATTTTATTTAAAATAAATAAATAAAAATTTAAAAAGGAAGTAACTCATAACATAACTTCCGAAAACTTTCTCATTCTTCTTTTTTTTATTCCTAATCTTCTTCAAGTGCTTGGCTAAATATTAAAGTACTGATTATTTTTTATATTCTTCGATCGTAAAGCATAATTTCGAAACAACAATATATGTAGTTAGGAATTAGATTAAGAGCCAAGCCTTGAAGGTTTCCGTTCTTTTAGTCTTGCACTCTTAGACATGGGAAGCATATATTATGATAGTAATTTGTGATTTTTTTTTTACTAAGTTAGATTCGTTGCAAAATAATAAACGGTGTTCAATACTGAAATTGATGGTATGACTTTGTATAATTTTAAATCTCTTGCGGGAAATAATGTTGTCAAAAAAATAGAGTTGAGAGATAAAGTAGTTTTCCATAATTTTGTGAAATTTGGGAATAAATTATTTGGTAATGGCCTGTGATACCATAAAGACCATAGACTATATACTAAATTCTTTAATATTAGTATTATTTAAGATCATGTGTTAACTACAGTTAAGAATTGATAATTATAGTTAAAGATTGTGACATATATCATTTACTTATTGGTTGGGTGTAAACACCCGGTGCGGATAATTTTTTTCTTTTTTTTTGATGTGTAAGGTTCCTAATGTTCTTTGTGGATCTTTGGTCTTGGTTATCAGGCCTTGCTTTTCCTATTTCACTTATACTAATTGTGTATTTTCCACATTTTGTGTCTAGTCACATGTTTCTTATGATATTGCTATTTCCTTTTTACACATAATCTGGTCCATTGATTTTAATGATAGGGAGTTTCATATGCTATTCTTCTTATTAAAAATTACTTTAGCCATCATCCAAATATATTTATAATATTGGTTCACTACAAAAATTCACATTGTTTTCTGTTTATCTCCTTTTTTTTTATTGGGTTGAAGAGTTCTTGTGATAGATAAAATATAAGAGTGTACTTTAATTTTGTTATGAAATATTAGATTATGGTGTATGTCCATAACTCCTCCAATATGGTTCTGCAACAACAATACAGAGAGAAAGGTTTCAAAAAGTACTCTGAGCTGATTTCTTTTAGATTACACATTCATCTTATGCTTTATTTGTAATAATTTTTCAGTAAGTTAATCGATTAACATAACAGATAATCGATTAACCAATATATTCTATTAAACTGGACCTTTTCCGCAAGGTATGTTAGTCGACTATCCGATTTAGTTAATCAACTAACCTCTGCAGATTTTGAAAATATTGTTTAAATACTAATATTTTTCGTATATTCCTTTTGTATGTCAAACTGGAGAAAGCAAATATGGATATCTCACAAAGCAAACTTGGATCAACATCCAATTGTAAAAATATTTGTTTAATTGATTCATGTACCACACATACGATATTCAAAGAGAAGAAATATTTCTCTCATTTAAGTATGTGTAAGGCAGATGTTACTACAATTTCTGGTAGTAGTAAATTGATTGAAGGCTCCGGAAGAGCAACGATAACTCTGCCTAAAGGAACAATATTTATCATAGAGAATGCAATGTTCTCTTCCAAGTCCAAGAGGAACTTGTTGAGTTTTAAAGATATCCGTCAAAATGGATATCATATTGAGACAATAGATGAGAATAATCTTGAATACCTCATCATTACAAAGAATGTCTCTGGCCAAAAGAGGGTTATTGAGAAGTTCCCATCTTTATCTTGTGGCCTGTATTGGACAAAAATTAGTGCAATTGAGACACATTTCACAGTAAACCAAAAGGTTACTGATTCCAATATTTTTGTACTTTGGCATGATCGATTGGGACATCCTGGATCAATTATGATGAGACAGATTATAGAAAACTCATATGGGCATCCATTAAAGAATTTAAAGATTCTTTTAAATAATGAATTTTCTTGCACTTCTTGTTATCAAGGCAAGTTAATTATTAGACCATCACCAACAAAGGTTGGAATTGAGTCACCTACATTTTTTGAACGTATACAAGGGGATATTTGTGGACCTATTCACCTACCTAGTGGGTCCTTTAGATATTTTATGGTCTTAATAGACGCATCCTCTAGATGGTCTCATGTGTGCCTATTGTCATCACGCAATCTTGTGTTTGCAAAATTAATGGCACAAATAATTCGACTACGAGCACAATTTCCTAATAATCCAATTAAGCCTATTAGACTAGATAATGCTGCTGCATTTTCATCCCAATCATTTAATGATTATTGCTTATCAATTGGGATAAAAGTTGAACATCCTGTAGCTCATTATCACACTCAAAATGGTCTTGCAGAATCTTTAATTAAACGTCTGCAGTTGATTGCAAGACCATTACTCATGAAAACGAGGCTGCCCACTTCGGTTTGGGGTCACGCCATTTTGCATGCAGCAATGCTAGTTCGTCTCAGACCGACGAATTATCACAAATATTCCCCGTTGCAATTAGTTTTGGGTCATGAACCTAATATATCCCATTTAAGAATTTTTGAATGCGCAGTATATGTGCCTATAGCACCGCCATACCGCACCAAAATGGGTCCGCAAAGAAGGTTAGGAATATATGTTGGGGTTGAATCGCCCTCCATTATTCGCTACCTCGAAACATTGACATGGGATTTGTTCACTGCACGATTTGCAGTTTGTCGATTCGATGAGACACTTTTCCCAAAATTAGGGGGAGAAGTTGGTGAAACCAAACGGCAAATTTTGTGAAAAAATCCATCATTATCCCATCTTGATCTACATACCTCTATTTGTGAAAAGGATGTGCAAAATATTATCCATTTGCAAAGAATAACAAATCAAATGCCTGACGCATTCACGGACTTGAAAAGGATAACAAAATCTCACATCCCCGCAGAGAATGTTCCAATCCGTATTGATGCCCCTATTGGACAATCTTCTAGTGTCATATCTAATGAATCGAAAGCACGCCTAAAACGTGGCAGGCCATTAGGTTCCAAAGATCGAAATCCTAGAAAAAGGAAAGCAAATGATCAAAATGACACTACGAAAGAATCTCATGAGGAAATTCACGGTTTAATAAATTCTGAGATTCATGAAGAATCCATTGAGCCTGAGACTCAGTAAAATAAGGAACTACCAATAAATCCAATCGATATTGAGACAAATTTTAATCGAATGGATATAGTGGTGGATTATGTCTTTGCATATAATGTTGCATCTAGCATTATGCAAGAAAGTGAGGATCTTGAACCTCAATCTGTTGGAGAATGTCGACAAAGACTTGATTGGCCAAAATGGCAAGAAGCAATCCAATCAGAATTGAATTCACTTGCAAAACGTGAAGTTTTTGGGCCTATAGTTGAAACACCTAATGGTGTTAAGCCTGTTGGCTATAGATGGGTCTTTGTACGCAAGAGAAATGAGAAAAACAAGGTACAAAGATATAAGGCACGCCGTGTTGCACAAGGATTTTCTCAAAGGCCTGGTGTCGATTATGAAGAGGCATATTCACCCGTAATGGATGCTATAACTTTCCGTTATCTCATTAGTTTTGTTGTCCTTGAAAAGCTTGACATGCATTTAATGGATGTGGTTACTGCCTATCTTTATGGCTCACTTGATAATGATATATACATGAAAATTCCCGATGGATTCAAAATGCCAAACACTCATAATTCAAATTCCCGGGAAATATTTTCAATTAAATTGCAAAGATCTTTGTATGGTCTAAAGCAATCAGGACGAATGTGGTATAATCGTCTTAGTGAGTATTTATTAAAGGAAGGCTATATAAATGATGCCATTTGCCCATGTGTTTTTATAAAGAAAACAACATCGGAATTTGTTGTACTTGCCGTATATGTAGATGACATAAACCTTATTGGAACTCCCATAGAACTCCAAAAGGCAATTGATTATTTAAAGAAGGAATTCGAGATGAAAGATCTCGGAAAGACAAAATTATGTCTTGGTTTGCAAATTGAATATTTGACAAACGGAATTTTTGTTCATCAATCTGCCTATATAGAAAAGATATTGAAACGGTTTTACATGGATGGAGCATATCCTTTAAGTGCTCCGATGGTTGTTCGATCACTTGATGTGAATAAGGATCCATTCCGACCGCAAGAAAAGAATGAAGAGCTACTTGGTCCTGAAGTACCATATGTTAGTGCAATTGGCGCACTAATGTATCTTGCAAATACTACAAGGCCTGACATAACTTTTTCAGTTAATGTCTTAGCAAGATATAGCTCTGCTCCCACAAGGAGACATTGGAATGGAATCAAACATATATTGCGGTATCTAAAAGGGACTACCGATATGGGCTTATTTTATAGCAATAATTTCAGTCCTGATCTTGTTGGTTATGCTGATGCTGGATATTTATCTGACCCACACAAGGCTCGATCTCAAACAGGTTATGTGTTTATCTGTGGAGGCACTGCCATATCTTGGCGATCGACTAAGCAATCAATTGTGGCTACTTTATCTAATCATGCTGAGATAATCGCTATTCATGAAGCAAGTCGAGAGTGTGTGTGGTTGAGGTCTATAATACATCATATTCAAGACAAATGTGGTTTGAAATGTGACAAACTACCCACGATTTTGTATGAAGACAATGCAGCATGCATAGCCCAATTGAAGGGAGGATTCATAAAAGGAAACAGAACAAAGCATATTTCACCAAAGTTATTTTTCACACATGATCTTCAAAAGAATGGTGATATCAATGTGCAACAGATTCGTTCAAGTGATAATATGGCTGATTTGTTCACAAAATCTCTACCAACGTCAACCTTTAAGAAGCTGGTACACAAGATTGGAATGCGAAGGCTCAAGGATGTGAATTGATGCTCTTTTCAGGGGGAGTTAATGCGCGTTGCACTCTTTTTTCCTTACAAGGTTTTGTCCCACTGGGTTTTCCTTGCAAGGTTTTTAACGAGGCAACCAATAGGCACATTACTAAATATGTGTACTCTTTTTCCTTTTCTAGAATTTTTTCTCCCATTGGGTTTTATTTTAGTTAAGGTTTTAATGATGCACATTATTTATTGGGTAGACATTCAAAGGGGAGTGTTAAGAATAGAATTCTAATTAGAGTGAATGTCTATCTTGTAGAGAGTTTTACTTTGAGGCTAAGTTATTTTTTCTCCTATAAATAGAGGGGTCTTACCCCATTGTAAACCACCCCAAAAATTCAATAAGAATTTCTCTCTCTTTCTCTGCAATATTGCTCTTATTCTTTGTACTTATGGTTTAGTCATATAGAAATTAGTTTTTGAAAGGTTCTTAAAAATTATTTTTCGGAAATTGATAGGCACAATTAGAGAGAGAGCGGAAAAATCTTTTTCACGCCGAGTGTTTACATCAAACTATATTAACTTACCATGATTAATAAATTTAGTTAGATGAAAATATATATAATTTACTTTGATTAAATAATCGAAGTTCATATGCAAGACAAATGTCATGTATGTATTAGTTTGATGTAAATATCCGATGTGCGTAAATTTTTTCCGAGAGAGTTTAATACTTCATTTTAATACAAGTAGTAATCATTGTTACCTTCATTAGTTATGTTCCTATAACCTTTCTCAAAGAATCCGTCAAAGAATTAGCTTGCTCACATTTCGATTATTTAATAATAATACTATTTTTTATTGCTATACATATTAATATTAAGTAATTTTGTCCATTAAAATTTAGACATATTATAATAGTTTATCTATTTTTTTGGCCTTTATTCATATCTCGACTTTCCATAACTTTCATCTACTTTATTAACCGCACACTTTGATTTGTTAAAATTCTATCTTCAAAAAGGGGGTTGTACAACTATTTAATTTAATGGAAAAGAGGCATTAAAGAAATGCTTGCAATGGCTAAAGTTATTAGTATCAAGGTTATTGGTATTTATATTGGAATGGAATAGAAACTTAATAGGCAATTGGCCATGTGTTTTGGAAGTCTTTTAAAAAATAAAATAATTTCAAACATATTTTAGTTTACAGAATTAATTTAGTTTTTCGAATTTTGAAAATCAAAATTTCAAATCTAAATATATAACTTAAAACCTCTTTTTGGGACAAATTATGATCATTTGAGACTTTTTAGCTAAAAAGAAAAAAAGAAGAAGAACACTTGTAACATATCAAAGTTTTCAATTCAAATAAAACTTCACCTAAATTATTTTTTTCAAAAAATATTTAAGAATCTATGTCCAAATGGGTCGTTAAAGACCCCAAATTTGGAACCTAACTATAGCACTAAGTGCAACATTTTAACAACAAAGGACGGAATAAATAGTGACACACACAATTTTTGAGTCATAGAGGTGTATTCGGTGCTCGTTTGGCCATAAAAAGAAAGTTGTTATGAAATAGAAGATTCTTACACTTCTATTTAAGGTGAATGTCTTTAATGTATTTAATTAGAGAGATTTTAGAGTCCTATTATTGGTAGCAAGATCTTCCTCCTCCCTATAAATAGAGGTGCTCTCTACCATTGTAATTCACCCCTCTCAACTCAATAAGAAGAACTCTCTCTACTCTTCTCTCTATTGCTATTGTTCTTGTTCTATTGTTCTTGTCTTTTGCTTTAGTTTATAATACGTTATCAGCACGAGACTCTACCGTCTCAAGTATCATTCTCGAAAATCCAAGGTATTTTCCCTCTTCCTAATTTAATTTTCGAGTATGTCTGACATTATGAAAAGAAAGTTCGTTGCCCTTGAAATTTCGGGCAAGAACTATATGACATGGGTGTTGGATGCTGAAATCCACCTAGATGCTATGGGTCTCGGAGACACCCTCAAAGATAAAGAAAAAGCATCCACCCAAGATTGTGCGAAGGCCTTGATTTTCTTGCGCCACCACCTTGACGAAGGTTTGAAGATTGAATATCTCACCGTCAAGGATCCACTCGTTTTGTGGAACAGCTTAAAGGAGAGATATGACAACCTGAAGTTGGTCACTCTGCCACAAGCACGATATGATTGGGCCCATCTGAGGCTACAGGACTTTAAGTCCGTTTCTGAATATAATTCTGCTATGTTCAGAATTACTTCTAAACTGAAGCTATGTGGAGATAACATCTCCGATTACGATATGCTTGAGAAAACGTTTACAACGTTTCATGCCTCCAATATGGTACTGCAGCAACAGTACCGAGAGAAAGGCTTTACGAAGTACTCTGAACTGATTTCTCTCTTACTAGTGGCTGAGCGAAATAATGATCTGCTCATGAGAAATCACGAAAATAGACCAACTGGGTCTACACCACTGCCTGAAGCAGATATGGTGCACTCGCATTATGCCAAACATAAAAAGGACCATGATCACGGTCATAAACGGGGTCAAAGCCAAGGACGTGGACAAGGAAGAAATTCCAAAGAAGTCCGTCACCCCCCAAAGAGAGATAACCACCGAAAGCAGAAACGGGGTCTAGAAGATCCTAAGGCAAATAGTTCAGAAACTATATGTTATCGTTGCGGTGGAAATGGGCACTGGTCTAGGATTTGCCGTATACCAAGACACTTGGTTGACCTTTATCAAGCATCTCGAAAGAGAAAAGGCCCTGAAACAAATTTTGTCTATGACGACAATGAGGATATCACCCACCTGGATGTGGCAGACTTCTTTGAGCAACCCGATGGAAAAATAGACCACCTAATCGGCGATGGATCCGTGATGAAAGAAGATGGAGTTATTTGATTTTGTTCTACTTATTTGTATTAGTTAGTGAATAAACTAATAGTCATTAGCATTAGCTCGTATTAGTTAGTTCATAAAGCAATGTTAGCAGTAGTTCTTTAGAATATCTTCAATATGATCAAATATCAATAAAACTTTTATTTTCCAGTGGGGGTAATCGACTAGCCTGAAAAACTAGTCGATTATCAACTATTTTCGCATTAAAGTTGAAAAACAATTGATCAACCATCGATTGTCTTTGGCTAACAATCGATTGTCTTGAAACAGTGTGTTCTGGAATTTTTCAAAAATAGCCAACAATCGATTGTCTTTGTCTAACAATCGATTGTCTTGAAACAGTGAGGTCTGGAATTTTTCAAAAATCATCCACAATCGATTGTCTATATCTAACAATCGATTGTCGTTAGGCAGTGTAATCCGGAATTTTTCAAAAATCATCCATAATCGATTGTCTATGTCTAACAATCGATTGTCTTAAGACAGTGTGATCTGAAATTTTTCAAAAATAACAAATAATCGATTGTGTGTGTTTAACAATCGATTGTCTATGTTCCAACAATCGATTGTGTGTTTAATAATCGATTGTCTTATGAAAAACGCTGAAATTTTCAAACTGCATAGTAATTGATTATGAACAACATATCTGATTTTGTTAGTCAACTGTTAGTAGCAGATTTTGAAAATATTATGTGACACAAAAAGAATTGAACTTGCTTATTCTTATGTTCCTGTATTTCTTTTGTATGTCATACCATGGAAAGTAAATTGATCGAAGGCTCCGGAAGAGCCATTGTAACTCTGCCCAAGGGCACGACGTTAATCATAGAGAATGCTATGTTCTCCTCCAAGTCTATAAGAAACTTGTTGAGTTTTAAAGATGTACGCCGGAATGGCTACAATATTGAGACAATGGATGAAGATAACCTCGAATATCTCGTCCTCACTTCAAAGAATGTCTCCGGCCAAAAAGAGGGTTATTGAGAAATTCCCGTCTTTATCTTGTGGCCTGTATTGGACAAGAATTAGTGCAATTGAGGCACATTCAACAGTAAATCTAAAGAATACTGAGTCCAATACATTTGTACTTTGGCATGATCGACTGGGTCACCCAGGATCAACCATGATGAGACGGATTATAGAAAGCTCATATGGGCATCCGTTAAAGAATTTCAAAATTCTTTCAAGTAATGAATATCCTTGCACTTCGTGTTATCAAGGCAAGCTGATTATCAGACCATCCCCAACAAAGGTTGGGACTGAGTCACCCCAGTTTCTGGAACGTATACAAGGGGACATTTGTGGACCTATTTACCCACCTAGTGGGTAGTTTAGGTATTTCATGGTCTTGATAGACGCATCCTGTAGATGGTCTAATGTGTGCTTGTTGCCATCACGCAACCTTGCGTTTGCAAAGTTAATGGATAATAGATGAGAATAATCTTGAATTCTTCATGAAAACGAGGCTGCCCATTTCGGTTTGGGTTCACGCCATTTTGCATGCAGCAATGCTACTTTGTCGGCTGCCCGCTTCGGCTTAGGGTCACGCCATTTCGCATGCAGCAATGCTAGTTCGTCTCTGACTGACGAATTATCACAAATATTCCCTATTGCAATTGGTTTTGGGTCATGAACCCAATATATCCCATTTAAGAAGCTTTGGATGCGCAGTATAGGTGCCTGTAGCACCGCCATCCCGCACCAAAATGGGTTTGCAAAGAAGGTTAGGAATATATGTTGAGTATGAATCGTCCTCCATTATTCGCTACCTCGAAACATTGACAGGAGATTTGTTCACTGCACTATTTGCAGACTGTCAATTTGATGAGACACTTTTCCCAAAATTAGGGGGAGAAGTCGGTGAAACCAAATGGGAAATTTTGTGGAAAAATGTATCATTATCTCATCTTGATCCACATACCTCTATTTGAAAGAAAGAGGTACAAAAGACTATCCATTTGCAAAGAATAGCAAATCAAATGCCTGACGCATTTACGGACTTGAAGAGGATAACGAAATCCCACATTCACGCGGAAAATGTTCCGATCCGTATTGAAGTCCCTATTGGACAAAGATCTAGTGTCATATCCAATGAGTCAAATGCACGCCAGAAGCGTGGCAGACCATTAGGTTCCAAAGATCGAAATCCTAGAAAGAGGAAAAAGAACGATCTAAATGACACTATGAAAGAATCACATGAGGACGCTCATGATTTGATTAATTCCGAGATTCACGAAGAATCTATTGAGCTTGAGACTCTTGAAAATACGGAATGCAAGAATGTGAGGATCTCGAACCTCAGTATGTGGTAGTACAAAATTAATTGAGAGCTCTCGAAGAGCCAATTATTACTATGTTGGAGAAACACAATTGAGTATTGTGCTGTAGTAAGTCTCAAAGAAACTTATTCAGTTTCCAAAGTACACGCGAAAGCGATTGATTATATTGAGACTATAAATAAAGGAAAGCTTTGATTCTCCTATTACTACAACTTGTAGCGGGGTAATTTGTATATGAAAAGCTACCCGCTTTGTTCTCCAGTTTGTACTACACAAACGAAAGAATGCCACAATAAAGTGGATATCTATTGGTATAAAACCCATGTCATAATAAACCCGAAGTTTATTGATAAGTGCACATGTCATGGTGTAAATTTGAAGTTTACCAATATTGATAATTTATTCAGTTGACATTCGTGTTAGCCATCTCATTTGAAGTATGATGTGCAAATTCACATAGGTGAATATCAAATAACTAGAAGTTCTTGTTCTCAGTAATGAACTGACCAACTAAAGAGTTCGGGTTGAAGCCCCTAAATTCTGGAAATATCAAAGGTGAATATGGGCCCATTCACCCACCATGTATACCACATATGATGCATCTATGGAATGGTTACATGCGCAATTGTTATTAACCCGCAGCCTGGCCGTGCTTGCGAGGTAAAACGCTCAGTAATCTAACTTCGAGCATAGTTTCCAGATTCTCTACTCAAGACAGTTAATCTTGATAAGTTGGTTTATATCAAAGTTGGTTTAGCAAGATAATTATTGAGTGCTTCCACTTAATAGCTAAAAGGTTCCTTATGAGAACGAAGTTGTATATATCAGTTTGATATAAGTTGTATACAAGAGTATATTCTCCCCTCAAAAGTGGTTCAGGGTCAGGAACCAAAATAATTTCATCTTATATTAAGGTGCTGTGTATATTGACATAATGCACAAAGATGATTTTCCAAAGTTGAGGAAACATGTTAGCTTTACTAACATGAGGGGGAGACATGATAAACACTTGAGAAAAGGTTACATGGGATGAATTATCATTTGTATATGTATATCCCCGAATATCATGATATGAACCTGAAGTTCATAAAAGGGATAATTCAATTGCAACATATTGCAAAGCATGCTATACGCATTTGCTGACCCAAAGAAAGCAACTAAATGGAAGAGATACAATTCAAGAAGAATTGATTCCATATGAAAGACATGTAGTTTTGAACCTATAGTTCAAATGCTTGAAAGATAAAAGTCAAAGGTATGTATAGTCAGTTTTCGATATCTTATTTGTTTAGTATCACTAATGAAAGATTGATATGCAGCTAAAGTCTATTATGCGACTTATATGACTTAACTTGAAAGATTTAAGTTGCTTGAAGCATATGCAATTCTTGGTCCTGAAGTACCACATCCTAAGTACAATTTGTGTCCATATGTATCTTGCTATAACTATAAGCATGATGGCATTGAGAATGCATCTATGGAGATATTGAAGAGCTATTCCACGACATCGTATGAAGATGTTCATACCTATCAAGAATGATGATTTCAAGGTGCGGAATATTTATTCAAGTCAATATGGTTGATTTACTTATCAAACGTCTACCAAAGATCGTTTTGAAGATGATGCACAAGATTGGAATACAAATGCTCAAGGATATAAATCGATGTACTCATTAGGGGGAGTCAATGCGCGTTGCACTCTTTTTCCCTTACAAGGTTTTGTCCCACTGGGTTTTCCTTGCAAGGTTTTTAACGAGGCAACCAATAGGCGCATATTCTAACATGTGTACTCTTTTTCCTTACTTTAATTTTTCCCATTGGGTTTTGGTTTTAAGGTTTTATGAGGCACATCATTGAATAGACATTCAAGGGGGAGTGTTATGAAATAGAAGATTCTTACACTTCTATTTAAGGTGAATGTCTTTAATGTATTTAATTAGAGAGATTTTAGAGTCCTATTATTGGTAGCAAGATCTTCCTCCTCCCTATAAATAGAGGTGCTCTCTACCATTGTAATTCACCCCTCTCAACTCAATAAGAAGAACTCTCTCTACTCTTCTCTCTATTGCTATTGTTCTTGTTCTATTGTTCTTGTCTTTTGCTTTAGTTTATAATAAAAGTCATTTATTCCGATTTTTTTTTGGAATCAGCGTTTGTTATGAATTTCAAATTTTCGAATATTTGGAAAACTCCAAAAAATTATGTTTCAAAATTTCTTCATTTCAAATCACTCATAAAATCGAAAATAGTTCCAAATATGTTCTTGAAATTTTTAGCACAACTCTGATTTTTAAATATCATTTCCAATTGAAATTGTTTTTCACTTTTTTTCGAAATTTCATAATTCTTAGGTCCAAGCACCCACTTAATTTGAAAAACTCACCTAAGAATTTTTTGTAATCCAAACAATTACTCTGACAAATTGTATTTTTAAATTATTCCCCTTCAATTAACTTCTTCTATTCCCCACAAAAATCTTGAATTTAACACTTTTACCCTCACCAAATCTTATAAAAACATTTAGCTTTTCCCGCCCACTGAAATTTCCACCAAAATCCATTCCCCCTTCTCTTTCCCTCTTCTATCTCTCACACGCAGTCACACAGTGACACACAGAACTGATGCAAACAATTCCCTACAAAAACTACACACTGAAACCCTCTTAATTATCAATCTTTATGGTTTTACAAATGCCTGATTTTGGCAATCTTTTGGACCCAAATATTGAAATTTCAAGTGAATCAGATAGCCAAATCCAGGCTCTTGTTGTTTCTGACCCAAATACCCAAATGGGGTTCCCTATTTTGCATAAAGAAGATGAATTGAATCTTGAAAATAGGGGTTTGAGGCAGTGTGGTGATGGGTCTGTGGCTAAAAAGAGTTTGGATGGTTTTGTTAAAGATTGGGTTCAGAGGAAAGTCAATGCTGGTGTTGATAAAAACAATTGTTTCTTGCCATTCCTTGTTCATGCTCCTAAATTGGTAAATTTTCTATTTATATTTTCCTCCTTTTAATGATTCTTGTTGAATTTAAAGTATGTCGGTGGAAAATGTAGTTATGTGGTTTCTGCTGTTACCATTTGGGATTGGCATAAGATATACATTTTTCTTGTTATCTTCTATTTTTCCTTATTAAAAAAATGTAGAAAAACAATAACATTAGGCGATTTCTTATCATTTGTCTAAGTCTAGGTTGGTAGCGGGTCAAAATGGAGTGAGGTGAGAATTATGAGATTTTAGCGGAAGGAACAACGGCCTTGTAAACAAAAGAGTCACATGGACTAGCACCTCCTAGTTGACTGAGTAAGAAATTAACAAAATCCAGCAAACCCTAGGTCGAAATAGACGCCTCAAATAACTCCAAAATGAAGGATCAATCGCCAGAAGATATTCGCTGCTAATGAAAGCTTTCATCTTTGTCATCAATACGGAAGAAACAAACTCAAAGTATCGGTGAAGATTCGCTGGAATGAAGAAACCCAAAAAAATCAATGCATAGAGAACGGCGGAATCTCAACAAAACTCCAATGAAACTAAGCAATTGTAGCCTCGGAAGAGAGATAACATCATAATCTATATAGATCTCGGCTCTGATACCATGATAAAACTCTATTAATGGTGAGATCGAAGAAAGATGAACGGAGAAGGAGAAAGGCGGAAGTTTCTATTTTTCATTAGAAAAATATAAATCTCAAATCGGTCTGTTAATATTTCCCCTTACAATATATGGGCCAGTCCATTACCTGATACATGTATTAAATAAATACAGTGTAGGCCCAATAGTAAATGTAGAAAAAAATAACCCAATTAAAACTAAGCAACAACGTTTTCTTCTTGTATCTCAACAATGATATTGTTGATGAATTTAAAGTATTTAGTTGAAAATGGGATTGTCCATGATATATACATTCTTCTTATTATCTTTTATCTTGTCCTAATAACAAATGTAGAAAAGCAAAAAATAACTAGGTGATTTCTTCTCATCTTAAGTCTTGGTGTGTAGAGTTACTTGGTATTAGTTGAGGTGCCTGCCAGCTGGCACGTCATAGAAAAGCCCCTTATTCATGCTCTGGAATCGACATATTTCTTCTTCTATCTTTTTCCTAATGATACTTGTTTATGAATTTAAAGTATGTCAGGAGAAGACGTAGTAATCATAAATTGCTAAAGCATGCTTATCCACTGAAGTTAGTTTTGAAATAGGTAGAGTGCTTCATGTTGCATGGAGAGAGGTTCACTTTAGGACCAGGGCAATAAGATGTGCAATGTCGTAACTCGTAAGCTCTATCTTGAAGGGGCAACAGTAATATGTAATGTTTCACTTAGTCATGGTTTGTTGCAATTCCTTTGTCCATATAATTGTGGTGTGTGTTTGTAGTTAAGTTTCTCACTTTGTTGATGAAATGAGTTGTTTCCCCTTTCATGGTTTTGAGTAATCCTTGCCTCATGTACTGGCTTTTGGAGTTGAGTTAGGAGTAAGGTCTATTTTCTTAAGATGGTATCATAGTCATTAGTCAAACCTATTCTAATTCTTAGTTACCCATTGTTGGCCTCCATGTTATGTTGTCCATGCTCCGGATGACAAAACCTAGGCACGTGGGAGAATAAATTGTTTATCTCCTCACATGGTGTTGAACAATCCTCAACTCATAAGCTAGTTTTTTGGGTCTAATTTTGGTAATTATTCTTGAATTATAAATGTATGCAACATTTTTTTATGGAAACCCACACTTTGTTATTTTTCCGCTTAAAGCTCCTAGAGAACTTTATGCTATTTTTGGTTTCTAGCATTTTCATAATGCTATAGTCAAACATCATGACCTTATCTCAACATGGCTCGACTACACCTTGTCTCCATCAAAGTAACAAAGGGAGTTTGAGAATCTTTATCACATTGGCGATCGAGAATTGCAAA
Source organism: Nicotiana benthamiana (assembly GCA_034376525.1). Classification (NCBI taxonomy): domain Eukaryota; kingdom Viridiplantae; phylum Streptophyta; class Magnoliopsida; order Solanales; family Solanaceae; genus Nicotiana; species Nicotiana benthamiana. The sequence goes on from CM067335.1 coordinate 137,112,752, forward strand.
ATAATTAATCTTTTGCTCTTTAATGCATGATATTATTGTATTTAGTATGGTAGCATACTATTGAACGAGTGGGATTGGGAAGTAATTAGCTCACACAGAAGAGCAGCCTTTTACCCTTTTCTGTTAAACGTCTAGGAGTGCATACATTTGTTTAGATGTTATATTTGATCAATTTTTTTCAACGGTTCGTAATGTTTTGTCAGGTTGAGTGCTCTGTTTGCCAAAGATTAATTTTTCCTGGTGAGGAGGTAGGATGCTCTGTTCGAGATTGTACGGGAGTTTTCCACTTAAAATGTGCAAAAGAAAGACTTGGGTTATCTTCTCCCAAATCATTTAAGTGCCCTCAGCATGTAAGTTAGATTTTGTATACATCTTGGCTGAAAGATCATAAAACACATTTCTTACTTAATATGTTTGATTCGAGATTTGATTAGTACGCTGTACTCTCAGTCACTTTGATTTGTACAACAGTTTTAGCTTTTCACATTTTCTTTCTTAAACCTTTGCGATTTCCTGCCTCACCTTAATAACATGCTAGGATCTTAGCTTCACCAATGTAGTATACCACTTGTATCTGCTGCTTCGATTTGTGCAGTAGAACTGAAGCTCTAATCTTAAAATTGAAAGTGGGGTTTTGGGGGGGGGGGGGGAGTTTCCTCCATGGAACTTTTACTTTTGAGCTAAGTTTTGATCTATCTGGTAGAGTAAAAGATTAATATCATTTCTCTTGTAAAATTTCCCATCTATAAGATAGAATAGTTAAATACCAAGCTCTCGCCCTGAGAGGACCAGTATAACTAGTGTGTATATGATGTTTTCTTGAATAGGTATGTTATGTTTGTAATAAAAAGATACATCTCTGGCGGTGCATCAGATGTCCACTAGCATCACACGATAAGTGTGCAGCATTTCCGGAGCACGTGGTTCATTTGAATGATCAGCCAGGGCGAGTAATTTGTTGGAAGCATTCTGCCGATTGGCATTTGGAGAAGGTCAATCTCTTCTTTTGTTCATCAGCACAATTTTATTTCTTTTGGATAAGAACATCTTCTGGAAAACAATAATGAAGTGATCGTAATTCGTAATGCAGAATAAATATTTGAGGAACCACTCTCTTAAATGTTCTTTCTGTGAATGTTACTTTTTCCTCTACGAGACTGCAATATTTGACAGAGTTTGCTATGTTTTTGCATTGTTCTTGTGATCCATTATTCCCCAATGAGCAATAACGTAATATAGATGATTGAGAATTCCACGTTCTTTTCTAGTTAAGTTATTGTGATGTTATCTCTGTGATGCTTTTAGTATTTGAGAAAGCTATGAACGGAAAGTAAAATAATTCAATATATAGTAGTTTCTACTGCTGGATCTTTATTTTTGATTGATTAGGCCGGATGACTTGACAGGACTGATGTATCTTGTTTGATAAGCAGCATGAAGCTCCATTGAGTAATTTTGAGGTTAGACATTCATTAAACCATGTTTTTTGTTTGTGATTATTAGATGTAAAGCCTTTTATTCATTGATCAATAAGCCCTGAACTAATAGCATATTAAGACAGCATCAAAAATATATAACCATGAAAATGTGGCTCAACCCCACTCGTTTACTAAGTTAACTCAATTATCTGTACAACAAGGTGCTCGCTTTATAGTTTATACAAAACAACAACAACAACAACATATCTAGTATTATCCCACATCGTGGGGTCTGGGGAGGGTAGTGTGTACGTAGACCTTACTACTGCCTTGTGAGGATAGATAGACTGTTTTTAATAGAACCTCGGCTCAGGAAAGTATAGTTTATACTAAAAATATATATCAAATAAAAAGATGGTTTTATACTTCTTAGATCTGTTTACTATTCTTTTTTTAAAATAGTAAAAGTTTTATTGATAGGAGGTACCAAGATGGTACAAGTAGTACAATAACAAAGGGAATGCAGATCAGAACATAAAGAGCATAAAGACTACATCTACTGTCTGCCCTCTAGCAGGTCCAAGAAATCCGTCCACTATTCTGGATCACTTTTCTATCTATTTCATACCAAATAAGTCAAAGGAAAAAAAAAATTACACACTCATATACACAACGCTGTCCTCCGAGTTGGTTTTTTTCTTTTTCTTTTTCCCAGATAACAATCTTCTATAGCCCCCGACTTGACACTACTTCATCCATTTTCTACTGAAACATCTAATAAAATATTGAACAGCAAAAGTACAAGGGTCTGTACATGTGATTGGACCAGTCCTTCTTCATACTCTTTAAGCAAACAACACCATTTGCTATTAGAACTGCATCAAGAATTTGCTTTTATCCACAAATAAATTATGAAACTTGAAGGTAAGCTTATCCATTGCCTATTTTACTCTTTGTGAGCACATGCATTATTAAATTATCTGCCAAACCAGTAGGCCTAAATCCTATGTCCTTCAGCACCACTCTTCTTTAGGGTAAGCACAATAAATGAAGAGTTATTAACTCCTCCTTGATGGAGCCCACATGGTATAAATACTTTAGGCAATCCATCACATCATAACTCATACTCTCTTAGTAGTGAATCAAAGAATGTCGAAGGGTGAACCCATATGGTCTTTGCTATGTTGTCGGCAGTGTTGTCAAAGGTGCGCTTAAAGCGCGCTTAAGCCCTGAATCGAGACCCAAAACATGTCGAGCGCTTTGCCTCGCTTTGTGTGTGCTTTAGTGTCACATCAAGGCTCTAAGACATACTTTTCCTTGCCAATGAGTGTAATCCTGAAAAGGCGACATAAAACAATTAATATTTCACTTTTTCATAAGTTTTTTCCAATTTCTTTGTCCATATATTTATTATTCATGCTTTTAATTATTAGTCTTGGACTACAAATACATATTTTTACTTTTTCTCCAATTGCATCTTTTTTTATTAAAGCCCACGCTTTATTTGCGATTTGCGCTTAAAGCCTCAGCGGATCTTAGAGCTTTTTTTGCGCTTTTCGTCTTTGATAACACTGGTTGTCAGACTCTTCAAAAATGCTGATAGGTGCTTGTTGAATCCTCCAAAAGTAGTGCATTTTTGGAGGATCAGATACGGGCGCGACAACATTTTTGGAGTTCGAGCAACATAGGCTCTTTGTACCTTGTCCCCTACGCAGTGCACTTTTTTACAGCACCTCCATCTAACTCCAGTCCACCCCTTTCTTTTTTGTTATATAATTGGTAATAAAATCATACTATTTCCTCTTTCCTATTAGTTCACTACCATCTACTTGACTTTCTCAATATAGCTATATCATTCAGTGTTTGAAGCAAAACTTTTGGAGGCATTTGTTCAGTTAGTTCTTTTAGATACTCAGAGAATCTAGAGTTCTCAAAATATTGATGGATAGATTGTCACTTTCTTATTTATTTCTCATAAATGTTAAAGATCTCACGGGTTTAAGAAACCCTGAGACTTAGTTGTTTCGAGAAGATTCTGAATATCGTTTTCTTTTCTTCAGTTTGGAATCCTTATCAGATTTACTTATTTACCTTAAATAACAGGAGATATTCAATCATTTGCCTTTACCATACGTGGAGGAGGAGTTCAAGATTGACATAAATTGGAAAGACATGATTGAAAACAGATTTGAACCACCACCATACGCGCATATCAAGAGAAGTATCCTTTGAATGATGTCTACCTCATTAAGAAATAGTAGTAATATTCAACAAGTTAGTTTGTCAACAGGAAAAGTAATACTATGCAGCCAAACCTTAACTGCATTAGATGTCTACCTCATTAAGAAAAAACGTGACGGCATTAATGCTGATATTGGGTGCACAAACTGCAGAGCTACAGAATGTTCGGACAATTGTGTCTGCAGGTAGTGCCAACTGTTGCATGGTTTTCTAATCTGTTCTTGCCAGACCGGATGTTTCTCTTATTCTATGTCAAAATGCAAGTATTGGTGCTATGATTCCTGATGTGAATCCTAGGGAGTCTGAAGATTTATTTTCTGATGCAACTTAGAGAAATTATTCTTTGTGCATAAGTGTCTCAGTTGCAGGATAAGGTCCTGTATGGGGAAGGTTCTAATGATAAAATATTAAACCCCCGACAAAAGGTTGAAAAGAATTTTCCGAATCTTATGTTCTGGATATTGTCATTTTTGCATTCTGGGCGTAATATCTTATGCATGTTGCAAAGTTAATAGGCAAGTCAAGCTAATTTATACAACAATTGAAGGGAGTTGTTCTTCAGTTTACTGCTGCATTTTCTACATTGTGGTCTGTTCGTTATGTACAGTCTTTCCTTGTCCAGCATGTTGGATACTTTTAGTGGGAATTGAGTTCCAGTAGCTGCAAAGTTGGTTTGTCTAAAAATGTTTGCTAATCTGAATGAAGTATATTAGTCTTCCATTTGAAGATCTCTCTCTCTCTCTCTCTCACTCACACACACACACACACATATATATATAGATAGATAGATAGATAGATAGATAGATAGATAATGAGCTTTCTTGACAATTAAATTGTGACTTAATAGGGTTCAATGCATAAGTTGTTCGAAGGCGTGCCGTTGCTCTGATATGTGCTCAAACAGACCTTTTCGGAGAGAGAAAAGGATAAAAGTTGTCAAGGTGACTCATGTTTTGATTATCATGTTTATTAAAAGCTGTAGAATCTCTTCATGCATTATTGTGGCTGATTCTTTTCTGTGTTACAGACAGAATTTTGTGGTTGGGGGGTAGTAGCAGCTGAATCCATAAAGACTGGTGACTTCATAATTGAGTACATCGGTGAAGGTGATTATTTTACAAGTGAAGCTGTCAACTCTTAGATACTTTTCTTAGTACATTTCATGGATTCACATGTCACTATTTGCGTAACTGAATATTGTGATTATAACATCTTTCAACCATTCCTACCCATAAAATGTTATGCTCTACAACAACTACGCTTCAATCTAAAACAAGTTTGGGTCGACTTTATGAAACCTTACTCATCATGTGACTTCGTTTAAGCTCATCTTGGATTAAAATAAACATAAAAATAAAGTACTAAAAGTGCTCTACTTGTTTTCTGAAAAGGTAGTATATTTATATATTTTACAAATATACACGTAAAAATCTCTGACATATAAATCTCTGATGAGGCGAAAAGACCAAAAAAAACATTGAACCTAAAGTACACGTAAAAAATATGACCAAATCATAGTCCCAACTAACTGATATTGCATTATACCTAATTTTTCGCTAGGTCTGTATGGATTCCAAGAGAAAGTAGATCCTTTGATACAATTTCCTTCCGTATGGTTTTAGTTCTATCTTGTTCTCTTTTAGCACTACTCACTATGGTCTTACACCTATTGGTTGGTGCATTTGGAAATCAATGCAAGATATGCCCAAACTATCTCATGCGACCCCTTTATCCTCAAAGTGGGCTAGTTGCTCCTGTCAAATATGGTTTTTAAATCTTGTCCTAATTTATATGACCACACATCCATTTTAATGCCCACTGCCCGCATCCCTAAGACACATTTTTTCTCGTGGATATGTGAATTATAGCGGCACAATATTCACTCCCATATAACATTGCTGGTCTTATAACTTCTTAGTAGGGCATGCCTTTCACTTAGGTAGGTATCCTTCTATCATATAACACTTCTCCATTTCAACCATCCTATTTTGATTCTATGTGCAATATCTTCATCTATCATACCATTCTCCTGGAGCATCGAGCCTAGATATCTAAATTGTTTGTATTTACGTAATGCAATCCTGTCTAACTCACCTCTACTTCACTTTTCTTTTGCTGACAAAACTTGCAGTGCGTATTTGCAGTTCTACTTCATTTATCCTAAGTTCTTATTCTCTAGAGTGCTTTTTCACAGTTCAACCTTTTGGTTGATGCCCTCATTGGTTTCATCAATTAGCATGATACTGTGGGCAAATAGCATACACCACGGCATTTCATCCTGTATAGTGTTAGTTTGCTCATCCATAACTAGGATAAATTTGTACGCAGTCAATGTCGATCCTTAGTGTAAACTCACAATCATGGAATACTCTACTATAAATTCGTACGCAGTCAAATGTCGATCCTTAGTGTAAACTCACAATCATGGAAAACTCTACTACTATTCTCACAACAGTGACGATTCCTTTACACATATCCTTTATGGTGCTATATATATAATATGATTTCCTTTCTCTAGCACCACCAAATGACCATTCTTGGTACTCTATCTTATACTTTCTCTAAGTCAATAAATACCATATATAGTTCTTTCTTCTCTTGCGAGTAATTTCATCGATCTTTTCAGCAAAAAATATAGGTTCTGTTGTGGATCCATCATGCATAAATTCAAACTGGTTCTCTGTTACTCGTGTAATATCTCTAAATTTACGCTCTATTCTTCCCAAAGTTTCATCATATGTCTCATAAATGCCACAATAGTTTGTACAGCTTTGAATATCTTCTTTGTTTTTACATATAGGAATCAGAGTACTCTTTCTCCACTCGCCAGACATCCTACCACTTTTCAGTGAAACGTTAAGTATTTTGGTAAGCCATCCTACTCCAGCCTTCCCAAAACACTTCCAGACCTCTATGAGGATACCATATGCACCACAGCGTTTCCTAATCCTCATATTTTTCATGGCATTCTTTACTTCTGTCAGCCTGATTCTACGAGTGCAGCTAAAATATCTATCGTACACAAATGTATGGTGATTTATAAAGTTATTCTCGCGGTTCGAGTTGAACAATTCATTAAAATTGCCTCTTCATCTCTCCTTGTCTGATTATATCGTGTCACACCTATTGAGAACATAAAATGTTATGTATAAAATAATGAGTATTAAGAGATAAATGTAAGATGAAATGGTTCGTCTGATCCTAACAACCGTAGGTGATGTCAAAACCCTCCTGCATTTTCTTTTTTTCGGAAACCTACTTTTGTTTGAAATGTTTTATAGGATCTGATCTTCAGGGCATTAGCTGATAATTGAAATTATTACCTGTTACGCTTTTGACTAAAGCATTGGGATTCTTATATGCTTTTCAGCATCTCAGTCTTTTGTTTGAAAAAAGGTTATACAATTTTGGATTGCTCACACTCACTAATCGAAACTCATATACTCCATAGCATTTGACAAACCAAATTTTGGAACAGAACTATAAACGAGTGCCCCACCTCCCCCTGCCAATGTTTGAGTTTACTCCAAATATTAAGAGCCTATACCACATCTTTTTATGCATTAAGCATAGATGTCTAGATGCTCTTCAAAGAGAATCATATTGTGATTTAGGATTCCCTACTTTTTTTTTTATGCATCTCGTATGCCGGGAATTCTCAAGTATCATAATCAGATTTACCTTTACTAATAAAATAAATCGAATATACCATATTAAAGGTATGAAGTGTAAATCCTTTTTTTGAATCCCAAGGGTCTATTTGACATTTTGAAACCACTTGTTTTCTTACTATTGTGTCATCCATGATTCCTTGTACAGCTCAGCAGGCTCATCAACCTGAAATGTACAATGTAAAGCAGAGGACTTCTGCTAGTTAATTCGAATACAGACATGTCAAACTCTTTTGCATCTAAATTTTCTTTTGTGACCCATTTATGTGCATTCATTTTGTATTTCATTAAATGTTGAAACATTTTGTTTTTGTTTTTAGCAAGCATGTTATGCTTCTAAATTGGTAAGTCTATATTTTTTTTTTTTCAGTTATTGATGATGCCTTGTGCGAGAAAAGGCTGTGGGATATGAAATATAAGGGAGTGAAAAATTTCTACATGTGTGAACTACGGAAAGATTTCACAATTGATGCAACATTCAAGGGAAACTTGTCCCGCTTTCTCAACCATAGCTGTGATCCTAATTGCAAATTGGAAAAATGGTTAGTTAACTTCTTATAATATTTTCTAGACCCCGCTTGTGGGATTCCGCTAAGTTGTTGTAACTTCTTCTAATAGCTTATCCCTTTTTCATTTTTTTTGATTATTCTTTGAGATCTGATGCTGGTGATCTTTAACATGAGTTAACATACTCCAGTTACATCTTCCTGGATCAGACTAGAGCTGAGAATTTTGAAACGAAACATCGACATGAATTTTGCAAAGGATATAATCAAATACTAACATTCCAGATTTTCACTTTTTTTTTTGAAGTTAGATGAACTTAGCCCTTAAACCACGTTAAAGAATAGGTGCATGTATGGCATTTGCGATGTCATGCTTTCAAAGTAATATAGGCTCTTCTTATTGTTGTCCGGTTTTACGATGTATTCCTTTATAATTGAATGCTAGAGGATTTTATCAAAGTTATTCATTTTACTATGTTACACTTACTTCCAACTAGAGGAGAAGCTCATACTAGACCAGCCGAAATACCAGGAATAACAGTCATGCAATTTATGTGCATGTTGCCAATCTTGGTTCTTACGACACATCGAATGCTGAAGTATGACATTTTTCAGATGATGTGATGGCTTCCTTCAACATGCATCTAGCTTTGTTGGTTAGTGGAGATTGTTGATAAACTTATTTTTTGAGATTCCCTCAACTGTTTGTGTTTCAATTTCTATCATGTCTTCTCGCTGTATCTAACATCCAATCTTGTTTAGGAACTAATTAATGAATAGGCATACGAATAGAATGGCGTGGCTTTTATTTTTCCTGTATAGTAGTTCCCACATATATATAATTTTCTTCTTCTTTTGATAGTCACGTATTCATCATTTCTAAGGTAGCAAGTGTTACAGTCCGACATATTTGATTCTTCCTTTAGGCTCATTGTGTGCTTTGATCAACAATTCAACATTATAATGGTTAAATTTTATTGCCTATTAAAGGCAGGTTGAAGGTGAGACTCGAGTTGGTGTCTTTGCTGCTCAATCCATTGAAGTAGGAGAACCTCTGACCTATGATTACAGGTATGCTTCTTTTTGTTTGCAGTAAAGCTATATTTAGGTTCTTGTATTCTTCTTGTCTATCTAACTTTTGGCGATACTTTCAAGTTATGTCAGTAATACAACAACAACAACATGCCCAATAATATATGTATGTAATCGTTTAACTTTTTGGCGTTATACATGATAATATATGTTATTTTATTTGTATGAGCTAAATGACAATGAAGAAACCTCCTGTTCATCCGAGATTATTTGGCCATGTAATTTTCTGTGATATGTTGAGTGTTTGTAAATTTCATAGTGGAAGCCTCCAGTAATGTGATTTTGTTTGATATATTGTTTTATTTCACCAAAGTTGTAATATTTGCTTGTAGTCCTAACGCACACCAGGCAGACGATGTCATGTTTTCAAGTAACAATAGCAACAACACACTTAGTTATTTCCACAAGTGGGGTATGGGGAGAATAATATGTACGCAGTCCTTACTACCTTGTGATTGTAGAGAGGTTGTTTCCGGAAGACGTCATGTTTTCAAGTAGTATATATTAATTTAAGAATTGAACTTCACAACATATGCATTTGGCTAATTAGCTCAATCTGCAGCATATATTATGGTTTTCAATCCGAATAAACATCTGATTTGTTCTTGTACGCAGATTTGTGCAGTTTGGACCAGAAGTGAAGTGCAATTGTGGAGCTTCGAATTGTCAAGGCTATCTGGGTAGCAAAAAGAAAATTGTGACAACGCTGGACATCTGCTGGGGTACGAAGCGCAGGAGAACATCTACATCTTGCCTAGCAATCATTAAATTGAATACATGTTAGCCTATTTTTTTATTTGATCATTTGTTTCTGTATATTGCTATTTCCACTAAATGCAATAAACCAAACGCTAGTCACTGGAAAAAAAAAAGAAGGAAAAAGGGAACAATGATTTTGTTGTATGAAGCAGTTACATTGGCCACAGAAACTCTGATTTATACTGTCATACACCCTTTTTCAACATAGCTATTTGAGCATTGATTCTCTCATTCTTCTGCATTCTGATAGAATCCTCATTGTAAAAGAGGTAGTATATCTTTTCATTTCATTACCTTCTTTCAATTCTGGTGCAGTCTTTTTTTGTTGCACAAGTATAACGTAGAAGAAGGGAAGCCTTGCAGGAATGGTAAAGTTGTCGTGTTGACCTGTAGGTTACGTGTTCGATTATAGAAGCATCTACTAATACTTGCATTAGGGTAGGTTGTCAACATCACACCTCTTGGGGTGTGACTCTTCCCCGGGCTGCCTAAGTATAACGTTGAAGTTTTAGTTTATTCTGGGTGATCCGAGACTATATAGAACAAACAAAAAGAACCGAAGATTTGACAAAGATCCCAACTTTAGTAAGAACCAAAACTATCTATCAGTAACTCAAACCAAAACACCATAGCTATGTTATCTAAGCTGCTGTTCTATGGATAGAAATCCAGCTTCTGTAATCTCTTTGTTAATTTGGTCTTCATTGTACCTTTGCTTAAGACATCTCGAGTTACTTGTCTAATTATCACTCCAACTACTATTGAAGCATCAAATTGCTAAGCTATACTATGAAAGTTTAGGAAAGGATGATGGGGATGAGAATGAGGAGGAATCAGTGTTTTGGAGAGCGCAAAGCGCAAAAAAGCGATAAGGGCTCGCATCGCTTCAAAGCGCAAAGCGCAAAGAAGCACATGCTTTTTGAAGTGAAGCGTAATTTTTAAAAAACATAATGTAAAACTATGAATAATCAATAACATCAATTTAAATACTTTAAAGTAGGTACTAGGTACCACCAAATCATCCACAAACCATCCATAAACTACAAGACAAGCAAAATCAAAGCTACTAAATTACTATAAGTCAATCAACATCTTATTCTTCTATGTCTTCTTCTCGTTCAAGATTGTCAAAATCTTGAATTCCTCGGTTATCTTCATATTGCTCGTCATCTTCTTCTTCCCCCTCCTCTTCATAATCATTCTCATCTTCATCAATGGATCGACTTGTAGTAACCACATTTTTTTCCTTCCTAATTGAACTTGAATTTGGAGTACAACTCCTTAAACTATAAGGATCCTCCCCAACTCCACTAGCAACCGCAACATCACCCCAAGTTAAATCGGGGTCGCCTTCAAATACTTCTTCATCTTCACAATTTTCGGGGACTCCAGTTAGCCACTCATTAGCGTCATCAATATTGTCCAAAAGAATTGGATCAATTAAATTGCGGTGGTTGTCAGTTACCACTTGAACAACTTTGCTTGGACCAATCTTTTCGATGGTGTTCTGAAACAAGGTGAACATTTTGATGTGGTCGGTGGATGAGTCACTAGCATCAATGGACTCAAGAAACAAACTTCCCCGGGGAGAATTCACCAACACATTAATAATCATCTTTTCCGTTCTTGCCATCCACTTATCCATCATAATGGAGCAGCCATACTTGTTCCACACAACTTTATGCTCCTCAACAATTTTGTTTGTTTCATCTACTTCCTTATTTAGATAAGGACCCCTTATTTCATGGTAAGTTGGACACTTCATTCCAGGTCCGTATTGACCAACAAGCTCAATAAAGTCTCCAAAAGTGTCATAGTTGACACAATTGAAGGGGAGCCTCAGCATCATAGACCCATCGTGCAAAAGCACTAACTGCACGGTCCCTTAAAATGTCTCTAGCAACTTTTTGTATAGCTTTTCCACCGTCTTTTGCTCCCTTTGATCCCTGCTTCTTTGAGAAGTAGCAATCAATAGGACCTTTAGTCGATGATCTATGGCTTGAGCCATCTCTTCCCCGTTTTGTTGGAAGTGACAATTCTTCATCATCATCGTCGTCATCATCATCATCAAGATTGTTCACCATTGGTTGATGAACCATTTGACTTTTTATCTCCTTCTTCTTCTCAACAAAATTCTTTATTTCTTCCCTCACATCCGGTGGACATTTGGGACAACTTGTCACGTTTCTATCGCCACCAATTAGATGGTATTTAAAGCGATAAATCCCACCCGTTGTAACCTTGTTGCAAAAGACACATACAACATTTGTATTCTTCCCATCTACTCTTTGGCCATATCGCCAAGCCGTATCTTTCTCTTTCGAACTTTGAGACATTTAATTGTCCCTATAAGTGAAAAAATAATTAATAAACTAAAAATACACTAAAAATACACTGAAAATATACTAAAATTAAACTGAAACTAATAATAATAATACAATAATTATATATATATATATATATATATATATATATATATATGCTACAGTAGCATAAAAAAATGAAAAGATCTGGAGAAAAAAAAAATGAAACTTTGTTCATCGACTAAAGCTCTGTTCGTCGACTGTCGACATGAAAAAAAAAATGAAAAAAAGATGGAAACCCTGGGTTGGTCGTCGACGTCGACAGAGAGAAAGAAGAAGAAGATGGAAGAAGAAGAGGAAGAAGAAAGAAAAAACAAGAAGAAAGGAGAAGAAAAAATACCTGGGTTGGTCGTCGGTCGTCTCTGAAGATGGAAACCCTAATTTCCGTCACTGGAGAAGAAGAGCGGTCGTTGGTCGAGCTCTTTTTTTTTAATTTCCGTCACTGGAATTAACTGGTCTAATTTGTATATAACTGGTCGATCGCTTTTTTCAGAAAATCGATCGCTTCGATCGCTTCGCCTCGCCTCGCCTCGCTTTTCACTGTTAATCGATCGCTTCTGTTGGTCGCATCGCTTTAAGGAGTCAAAAGCGACAGTGTGTCGCGTCGAGTCGCTTCGTGCTTTAAGCAACGAAGCGCTCGCTTTTCATAACACTGGGAGGAATGTATCTATTTCCGGAAAACAATTCGAACTTTATGATGGAGGGATCAACTATGGAGCCATTCATCTATAAGGAGATTGTTGGAGTAGTATAGGGATAGAAAAAGTATAGGAATAGGAAAAGAGACTTAAATATGGTATTCATTGATCTAGAAAAGGCATACAACAAAGTTGCAAGGGAGACCTTATAGAGATGCTTAGAGTCTAGAGGTGTATCTGTGACATACATTAGCGTGAGGGCATGTATCATGGAGCAAAGACTCGAGTGAGAATAGTTGAAGGGGCCCTGAAATACTTCCTAGTCGAGATAGGGTTGCACCAGGAATAATCTCTTAGCCTCTTTTTATTTGCCTTGGTGATGGATGGATTGATACGACATATTCAGGAAGAGATACTATAGTGTATCTTATTTGTTGATAGCACATGCATACTATTGATTGACAAGACACACATTGGAGATAACCATAGATTGAAGGTTCGAAACATACTTTAGAGTCAAAGTTTCAAAGTGAGCAGGACTAAAAAAGAATACATGGAATGCAAGTTCAACAATGCATCATATGAGGTAGAGCGGGAAGTAAGCATTGATACACAAGTCATTCCTAAGAGCGAAATCTTCAAGTATCAATTATCCAAGAAAAATTGGGAGATTGATGATGATATTATACATTTTAATGAAGTAGGATGGATAGAATAGAACCTCCCATATGTTGTTCTTTGTGATAAGAATGTGCCACATAGACTAAACAAATATAGAGTAAGTGTTAGACCAACTATGTTATATGTATCGTATTGATGTGAGTGCTTTAAAACAGGGGAGAACATTATGATTGAAATTATTCGCATAAAACCTCCAAATTTCTTAACTTGGATAACTTATGAAAACCTATAAGAATATACCTAACTTTGTACTTTTTTTCCTTTTTTTAACGACGATAATATCTAACCAACTTGGATGCACCTCAATTAAACATTACAACTGAAATTATTAATATAACTTAAATCAAGAAAAAAAATTAAAAAATATTTATTTTGGATCGAAGAAAGTATTTGATATTAGTTAATTTATGGTGCGGTCGTGTTCTGACTTTCATTTAATTTCAGTTAGTACTTATGTTATTGTTTTTAGTAAATTTTGCGAATTCTTGGTTTTCAACTTATAAAAGCCATTTAACTGTTAACCACGTCTCCATTTAAGGTCATTGTTGGACTGTTTACAATTTACAAATCATGACTCATGATGATGAAGAGGTTGCTCTGATGTTAAGCAATTTTAACTTTCAACCAAGATGTCATGAGTTTGACTTTCTCCAAAAGTAAGGTAGGAAGTTCTTGAAAGGAAAATGCCGAAGATTTATTGGAAACAACCTCTCTATTCCAGGTAGGAATAAAGTCTGCGTATATACTATTTTTTTCATACTTCACTAAGTAGGATTATATGACTAGTTAACGAGTAATCCTAATTTGAATACAAAATTTATTTACTTAAAATTCTATGTATTAACAATATAATTTTTTTTTGTTCAAATTAAGTCATTTAAAAGGTAAGCGCGTGTAATTCATATTATTGATTGATGACTGATAATTATAATAATAAGTAACCTACTATAGCAGGTTAAATTACAGTTATGGAATAAATTCTTTTTAACTCATCAATGTATGACTTAAACGGAATAACAATCCGAGTTTATCTCAAAAGACGTCTTTGTCCAATCAAATATAAATCTTATAAGAGGCTGTGATTGAATTGGCAATCAAAACTAGAAGAACGAGCTATCAGCTAATGGAAATTAAGTCAATAATGTAATAAACCAATAAAAATAAAAGAATAATATTGCAGAGAGAGTAATTTTTATTAAATTTTCGGATGATTTACAATGGGGTAAGACCCTTTTATTTATTAGAAAAAAATGATTTAGCCAAAAGTAAAACTCTCTAAAAGATAGACATTCACTCTAATTAGAATTTTATTCATAACAATCCCCCCTTGAATGTCTACTCAATAAGTAATGTGCCTCGTTAAAACCTTAACTAAAATAAAACACAATGGAAAAAGTTCTGGAAAAGGAAAAAGAGTACACATGTCTAATAATATGCCTTTTGGTTGTCTCGTTAAAAACATTGTAAGGAAAACCCAAACATTGTAAGGAAGAAAGAGTGCGACGCGCATTAACTCCCGCTTATGAGAGTGATGGGATTTCAATGTCTTCACCCTTATGTTTCTTTTGTTTTGATGATCTAACAAACTTACTGTTAAAAATCAGATAGGAAACCTGACTCACTTGGTACACATTTCAAATGAATAAAGTTCAGTCTGAACTCCGGCAATGGACTACTACAAAGAGGAATACAACAAGGACCTAATACCTTGGTGCTCTCTGACAGAAGTACAAGTCAACAGCTGGAACGAAATTGCAAAGAGTGACTGCCTACTACTGTTCACGAGACAGTGCAACAGTCACTTCCCATTAAAGAGGCTTGTACTAAGAATTGACATCATCCTTGCGATGTCTTTGGCGGTATAATAACATGTTGCAAGACACAAAATATTCACTTGAGCATTTTGTGATATTCTCTTATGCATTAAAGAGTCAATCCAGCAATGAAGTCACAAGTGTGTCAAAAATAAGAAGACAACTCCACTAAAGGATCAGTTTCACAATGAGACTATGTACATCAGTAGTTGAGTTATAATCTTGTTATTTGCTCTTTATTGTTACTCTTGTCTTGCTTTCTTCGAAGTTGTGTTTTAGGAAACCCAAAATTCACAAATCTTCTAAGTTTGTGTTGTGACTAGGGTTAGTCATAAGTTAAATCCTTTGTAACTAGCGAGTGATAAAGTGGCTTGTGATTAGTGTATTACAAGTCAGTAATTGAAATTTGTAACTAGTGAATGACAAAGTGGCTTGTGTTAGTGTATTACAAGTTAGAGTGAGTGAAGCCTTTGTAATAGAGTCATTACAAAGTGACATGTAATCGAGTGTTTACAAGTTAGTGAAGTTGGAAGCCTACAAGTGTAGGCCATGGTTTTTATCCCCTTGAGTGAAATTTTTTCACGTAAAAGTCTTGTGTCTCATTTACTTACTATTTCATTAGTATTCTCAATGGAAACTTATAGAGGTCTAAGTATTCTATAGTTTAGTGGACTCATATAAACTAAAAATTAGTACCAGAACATGTTCTTTCTAAAAGGTTAATACCTAGAAAGGATCTCAATGGCTGCTCCACCCAATCTTGAGGAAGGATAATTAACCTACAGACCTCCTAGATTCAATGGTCAGTACTACGACTGGTGGACGACTCGTATACATGATTTTATAATGGCTGAAGACTTAGAACTATGGACATCATCTGTGATGGTCCAAATGCTCCTATGAAGAAGCTTGGAAATTGGACCAATGGTGCCGAATGACAGATAAGAGTACAGTGATATTGACAGAAAAGCCGTAGAAAAGAATTATTGTGCCAAAAAATATTGGTATGTGGTATAGGACCTGATGAGTACAACAAAGTCTCAACGTGTGATTTTACCAAAGAAATATGGGAAGCATTACAAACCGCACACGAAGGAACTACTCAGGTTAAACAGTCCAATATGACATACTCACCATTGAGTATGATCTCTTCAGAACGAAGGACGATGGGTCTATACAAGATATGTACACTAGATTCACATCCATCATAAATGAGCTTTATTCACTTGGAGATATAAGGAAAATTCTCAGTGTGGCTGCTGTTTTATTTTTGGCTTACTCTTTTTTTGTTGGTATGCTGAAATCATCATTACTGCTCCTGTCTTGCTCTGTCAACTGTAAGCATTAATAAAATAGCTCCCCTTTTTGCATGTTAAATGTTGTGTCCCTCTGGCTTCTCTTTTATGTTATGTTGTATGCACATATGTGGCATGACCTATCTGTGTTAGACTTCTTTATGCTAATTACCTTCTTGTGATCTTTTTTAATGATGCCAAAGGGGGGAATAATTGTGGTAGGTGATTAGGTGATTTCAGGGGAGCTATGAGATTAAGGGGGAACTTTGTGTAGTTCTTGGAATATCATAAGATTTCTGGAGAACTCTAAGATTCAGGGGGAGCCTTGTGTAGTTCTGGTACCTTATCTGGTTATTTCTGCTCTAAACAAATACCATCCATGCCTAAGTTTGACATTATAAAAAAGGAAAAAATTGATGGGTTTTATGTGTCTTTGCCTTATGCTTATGATCTAACAAACTTGTTGTGAAGAACCAGATAGAGAACCTGACCCATATTTTAACTGTCCTGGAACCACAACAGGGACCTGGTGACCTGATCCCTTAGGGCTCTTCGACGGAAGTACAAGTCAGTGACTGTCCGCAAACATTATAAAGAGGAACACAACAAAGACCTGGTCCTTTAAAGTTCCCCGACAGAAGTACAAGTTAACTGAACAACAGGAATGTAACTGTAAAAAGTGACTATCTCACAACTGTTACAGAAGAGGAACACAACTGGGACCTGGCCTGTTAGTTTTCTCTGATATAAGTACAAGTCCACTATCTAGCTGGAACATAACTACACAGAAGTGACTGTGCACACAGTGCTGCAGTCACTTCTCATTGGGAAGAAGCATATATCAAGAATTGACATCACTATCCATTGTGATATCTTTTGTTATATAAAAACCTGGTGCAAGACACAACACCTTTGTGCATTCAGTGATATTCTTTCAAGCATAACAGTATTTATCTGACATTGAAGTCACTGGTATGTCAAGAACAAGAAAACAACTCCACTAAGGATCAGTTTCTTAATGCGTTTATGTACATTCGTAGTTGAGTTATAATCTTGTTATTTGCTCTTCATTGTCTTTCCTAGTTTTCTTTCTTAGAAGCTTTGTCTTAGGAAAAAAAACCAAAAATCCGTAAATTTTTGAGTTTATGTTGTGACTAGGAATAGTCAAAAGTTTAAAGCCTTTGTAACTAGGATATTTATAAAGTGGCTTGTGGTAAAAGCATCACAAGTTAGTTGAAGTCTTTGTAATAGGGTTATTTCAAAGTATCTTGTAATAGGGAGATTGCAAGTTAGTGGAGTTAAAAGTCTACAAGAGTAGGTCGTGGTTTTGTTCCCTTATGTGGGGGTTTTTTAGCATGTTTCCCATCTCTTCTCGAGAAACAAGTGGGCTAATGTAAAAATCCTTTATCTTCTTTACTTTCAGTTTCTATAGCATTCTCATCATCATCTCATATAGGACCAAGTAATCCATAGTTTGGTGGAACCATATAAACTAACAATTATGATACAAGTTTTTATATCAATAAACTTATACTTTATTGTGACATTTTTTTGTTTGTGTAGTACAAACTGGAGAATAAAGCTGGTAGCTTCTTACATACATATTATTTCGCTACAAGTTGTAGTAATAAAAGATATTAAATCTTTCCTTTATTTATAGTCTCAATATATTCAATCGCTTTTGCTATACTTTGGAAGCGGAATAAGTTTGTTTGAGACTTACTACAACACAATACCTTATTGGTACTCATTGTATTTCTCCAAATATAGTATAATTGGCTCTTGCAGAGTTCTCAATTAATTCTGTACTATCACATATTCATCAATATCCATATGGTGAATATCTCATTTAGAAAGAAAGTTATACCATTATGGTTATGGTCAAAATTATATACAAGATATGTTTCTTGTATTAATGTTATTCTTTAATAATCACATTATCAAAATAATTTGGCATGCAATAGGTACGCGACAAATGATCATTCATGCCATAATAATGATTTATTTTCTTGTATCATCTCAAACCTCCTTCTAGAGGTGAGTGTGGTATATTCACTACCATTAGCACGTTCATATTTTTCCAAGAATGAATATATATTCATGAATCAGATATTATCACATTCACATCATCAATAGACCATAATCATCTATATGTGCTTTATAAAATCTCATGTCAAATCGATGACAAATATTACATTCACAGAGTGAAAGATTATTTTGAAAATCCTTATTATTCTCATTTTATCACAATGATGACGATTATAATTTCATCTATTGCCACGTCCACATCCATTGATACCTTCACATTAATAATTTTTTCTTCTTTCAGATTTATTATATATTTCTACCACATTCTCCTAAGGGAATGAGATGAAGCAAATTCAATGGGACGTGTTTCCACTTCTTGTCCTCACGAGTATACATGAATTTGATCATGACAAAACAGAGAAATTTTACCATTACGAGTGGTTATAATTTCTTACTAACTCCATTAGAGTTATAATCAAAATTTATTGTCTTTGCTTGTATATAAAATTAAATTATAAAACAAAATAGAAAAATACTGTAAAATGCATACCGTAAATCCAGAATGTAATCATGAAGAAAGTTCATGGAACAATTAACAATCATTATTCTCAATCACAAAGCCTCTACTCATCTGTTTTAGAGTCTCGTGCTGATAATATGTAATCAAACAATAAAAATAGAAGAAATATTGCAGAAAAAGAGAGAGAAGAGAGAGAGAGAGAGAGTAATTCTTATTGAATTTTGAGATAATTTACAATGGGGTATGACCCCTCTATTTATAGAAAAAAATAACTTAACCACAAAATAAAACTCTCTAAAAGATAGATATTCACTCTAATTATAATTCTATTCATAACAAATAAAAATATTTGTAAATAACCTTTCAATCCAAATTAAAGGATTTTATAGCATGAACACTAATATTGATCATTTAGGAGAATATATTCCACATGCATTCCTTATTCTTAGCATATTCCATTGCAAAAGTGACTCATATTGCCAAATAACTTGTGTAAAAGAAAGAAAATATAATGTTGAGCAATGCTCCTCCATTCATTAGGTGTGAACCATAATGTCACATTCATTAAAATTTAACAACTTGTTTGGATGGTTGTTACATATTATTTTATGATGTATCGTATCATATTATATTATATTATATTATATTATATTATTTGATAAATATAATATTTGAATAAATTATATCATTTACATCGTTTTGTGATATCACTCATTAGTAATATGAAGAATAAACTTGCAATATTTAAAAAAAAATTATAATACTGGGTAAAAGCATTATACAAAAAAGTAGGGCAAATAATAAAATTAAATTATTTTATAATAATGAAGGGTGGAATGAGAGAGAAGACAAGGTACCGATATGACTACACCAACTTGGTTATTATATAAAGTGTTAAATTTCATCATTATGTAAAGACGAATTTAATGATACAATACAATAAAATTTAAGTACCAATTAAAGAAAATATTATATTTGATAATACGATACAATATAATAGATAACAATTATCCAAACAAATAATAAAGAATCCAACTTTTATCATAATAAATAACATGAAAATTCTCAAGAATTTATAAACAAGTCAGTATAAAATGAGGTTTGATACATATAAGACCAGCTGTTTTCTTTATCTGGTTAGCCCTTAATTCGTCTAACACTTCTCTGTTAGGATCCGTTCAGGGAGTTACGTTAGACCCCTTAGGTTTTTTTAGTATCGAAGACAACATATCAACCATTAATTCTTCCCCGTTAATTTATCATTCATTATAATTTGTTGGATGGTTGTTACGTATCATTTCATAATGTATCGTATTGTATTGTATTATTTAATTAATGTGATATTTGAATAGGTTATATCGTTTATCTTTGTGATATCACGCACCAACAATATAAAGAATAAACTTGCAACATTATTACCAAGAAAAATAGGATACAAAGTAGAATTATTGTATAAAAAAGTAGGATAAAGAATAATATAATTATTTAATAATAAGAAAGGGCAAGATAAGAGAAAAAAATAAGGTAACGACGTCACCACATTAGATCCGTCGTTTCATTAACTGACACTTTTCGTTATTACGTAACAACAAATTTAATAATACGATATAATAAAGTTTCAGTAACAATTAAAACAAATAATATATTTAAAATAATAATATAATACAATATAATAGGTGATTTCAAACAAACTGTTACTCTTTTTCCTTCTCTCTTCAATTTCCCCTAGTAGAAAGATATACCGAGCAATAAAAAAAATTTAAATCTTCCTTCATTATACCCCGTAATAAACCTAATATTGTTATAAAAATGTTATCATTTTTTACTATTATCATTAAGTGAATCTGAAAAATGAAAATATGAACCCAACAACTGTATTTCCTTTTCAATTGAATATATTCTGAACATTCATTTGAAATTAGCGTCTCTACATTGGCTTTATCATTGTATTGTATTTATAGTATCCAATTTAGATATGCTTTAAGTCAAGAGGGGTTGCTCAGATTGTAAGCAACCCCCACTTCCAACCGAGAGGTTATGAGTTCGAGTCTCCCCAAGAGCAATGTGGGAAGTTCTTGGAGGGAATGATGCCGGGGGTCTATTTGGAAACAACCTTTCTATCCCAGGGTAGGAGTAAGGTCTGCATACATACTACCCTTCCCAGATATCACTAAGTGAGATTATACTAGGTGGTTGTTGTTGTTGTAATTTAGATATGCTTTACATATCATGAATTTATGAAAAGAGTGTTAAAATTATTGATAATTTAGGTACTCTTTTTCTGGTACAGAAAATTTACATGGACTCGACATTTATACTAAAGCCAATGTATGCAAAATATTTGTCTTTCGTACACCTATTTTTTTTTTAATGATGATTGAGTTTTGTACTCTCACTTAAAATTGCTATGATAAAATTATTTGATTTGGTATAAATACTAAATGTGATGATATTTTCATCAATCTTAAATGATACGCTTAAATTACATAATTATTACATTCAATTATTTGAAAGATACATTTAATCAATTAAATATGAATAATTAGCTTAATCTAATTAAATTGGATAAGCTGTACGCTTGTGGTATTTCAAGTATATTAAAGGCGAAATATGATCTGTACATGACCCACTTAAAACACAAAAATGGAAATATTTTGGATAATTTAAGACCTTCTATAGATAATAGAATACTCATTTCATGTCCTATCTTTTGTAGTAAGGCTAAATGTTTCACTCCTCAAAATTCTAGTAAATAAATTAAATTAATCCTAAATTTTTAAAACATAATTATAAAAAAGCATTTCTTTTGCCCTAAAATTTTTCGCTTGAGCAACCCTATATATAAAACTTTAATTCTTCAATTTATTTATTCCCAATTCAAGAAAGTATGCATGTAGATATATGATGAAATGAATGGGATTTCTCTACTCTAATTTTGACCCTCGAATTAAAGTTTTGAGAATAATTTTTTTTAATGTAAAACATTTCCTGCATCACAAATTTAAATTAGCCCAACCAATAATTTTTGAATATCACATGAGTATAAAAGAAACTAAACAAACTTTGCATCTTAATTTTATTTTTGTTAAGAATAGAATTCTATTTAGAGTGAATGTCTATCTTGTAGAGAGTTTTACTTTGAGGCTAAGTCATTTTTCCTCCTATAAATAGAGGGGTCTTGCCCCTTTGTAAATCATCCCAAAATTCAATAAGAATTCTCTCTCTCTTTTCTGCAATATTGCTCTTGTTCTTTTATATTTTATAACACGTTATCAGCACGAGACTCTAACCACAAGCAACTTCTCGACCTCACGCCAAAGAAACCAGTCCACCATTGTTAATCTATTCCTTCTCTTATAAAACAATAAAATAAGCAAAGTATCAACTTGGGGAAGCCATGTTTAGATCGTAAACTTATTTTTGTGAAGCTTTGGTTCTGCTTGTTGCTGTACTTTTACACCTTTCGGATAAGTTCTTGTTTTACTTTTTTTGGTCCATCGTTTGTGTAAAGGGTCAGTGTTTGTATGATATTTGACGCATGTGATAACAACATGTTTTACAGGTACAAGAAATTATTTTCTTGAAGGTTGGATTGTCTTTTAAACTTTGTGTACAGGAACAACCCAATGGAATGGGACAGTGGAAAGAAAGCATTGTCATAACTTGACTTTAGCCCGAGCCTTGCGCTATCAAGTGTGCATGTACGTCACATAATATATTGGGTAGAAGCTTTGGGATTGAACATAATGATTGTAAGTTGTTCCATGAACTTTCTTCATGATTAAATTCTGGATTTAAGGTAAGTAATTTACTTTTCTCTTTCAAATTCTTGAAATTTTACGATTTGATTTCATATACAAACAAAGACAACAAAATTTGATTATAACTCTAATGGAGTTTGTAAGAAATTATAACCACGTGAAGTGGTAAAATTTCTATGCATTGCCATGATTAAATTCATGTATGATTGTGGGCAAAGAATTGAAAACTCGTCCAATTGAATTTGCTCCATTCTCATTCCCTTAAGAGAATGTGATCGCAGTATGTGATAAGTCTGAAAGAAGACAAAATTATTACCCTGAAGGTATCAATCGATGTGGACGTGGCAATAGACGAAATTATAATCGTCATCATTGTGATAATGAGAACAATAAGGATTCTCAAAATAATCATTCACTTTGTGAAAGTAATATTTGTCATCGATTTGACATAAGATTTTATATAGCACATACAGATTATTATGGTTCATTCATGGTGTGAATGTGACAACATCTGATTTATGAATACATATTCATTCTTGGAAGAATATGAACGTGCTAGTGGTAGTGAATATACCACACTCACCTCTAGAAGGAGGTTTGAGATGAAATAAAAAAATAATATCATTATTATGACATGAATGGTCATTGATCACGTACCTATTGTACGCCAAAATATTTTGGCAATGTGATTATTAAAGGACAACAATAATGCAAGAAACATATCTTGCATATAATTTTGACAATGGCCATAATGGTATAACTTTCTCTTGAAAGAGATATTCACCATATGGATATTGATGAATATGTGATAGTACCAAATTAATTGAGAACTTGCAAGAGCCAATTATACTATTTTGGAGAAACACAATTGATTACCAATAAGGTATTGTGTTGTAGTAAGTCTCAAAGAAACTTATTCAGTTTTCAAAGTATACGCGAAAGCGGTTGATTATATGGATCCATGGTTAAAGAAGATTGAGCAGTTTGATATTTTTATTTTTACTTATTCGTAGTAGTTAATGAATAAACAATTATTATAGTTTACATAAGTTATCTATTATTGTGATATGGTTCAAATTTTATATTTTCTGCTTTAAGCTAGTAAAGCTAAGTATCAAGCAAGTATTTGATATGTACCTTAAGAGTTTTATCAACTTGACAAATAATCTGTATTATGGTTTTAAAATATATAACTTTAGGCTACACATTCATCTTATGCTTTATTTGTAATGATTTTCCAGTAAGTTAATCGATTAACATAACAGATTATCGATTAACCAATATATTCTATTAAACTGGACCTTTTCCGCAAGGCATGTTAGTCGACTATCCGATTTAGTTAATCGACTAACCTAATGATCGTTTCCTAAGTTAATCGATTATCACTTTAGTTAATCGATTAACCTTATGTCCGTTGCCTGTTCATCGACTAGTTTTTAAAACGTTGAAACAGGTTAGTCGATTATTTATTTTGGTTAATCAACTAACCTCAGCAGATTTTGAAAATATTGTTTAATTATTAAGCAACAGATACAAGAGTATTAAAAGGAGAATAACTTTGATAAAAGATATTTCATTATGTTGAATCATAGACTTAAATCTCATATTTTTCGTATATTTCTTTTGTATGTCAAACCATGGGAAGAAAATATGGATATCTCACAAAGCAAACTTGGATCAACGTCCAATTGTAAAAATATTTGTTTAATTGATTCATGTACCACACATACGATATTCAAAGAGAAGAAATATTTCTCTCATTTAAGTATGTGTAAGGCAGATGTTACTACAATTTTTGGTAGTAGTAAATTGATTGAAGGCTCCGGAAGAGCAACTATAACTCTGCCTAAAGGAACAATATTTATCATAGAGAATGCAATGTTCTCCTCCAAGTCTAAGAGGAACTTGTTGAGTTTTTAAGATATCATTCAAAATGGATATCATATTGAGACAATAGATGAGAATAATCTTGAATACCTCATCATTACAAAGAATGTCTCTGGCCAAAAGAGGGTTATTGAGAAGTTCCCATCTTTATCTTGTGGCCTGTATTGGACGAAAATTAGTGCAATTGAGGCACGTTCCACAGTAAACCAAAAGGTTACTGATTCCAACACTTTTAGTACTTTGGCATGATCGATTGGGACATCCTGGATCAATTATGATGAGACGGATTATAGAAAACTCATATGGGCATCCATTAAAGAATTTAAAGATTCTTTTAAATAATGAATTTTCTTGCACTTCTTGTTATCAAGGCAAGTTAATTATTAGACCATCACCAACAAAGGTTGGAACTGAGTCACCTACGTTTTTTGAACGTATACAAGGGGATATTTGTGGACCTATTTACCCAACTAGTGGGTCCTTTAGATATTTTATGGTCTTAATAGACGCATCCTCTAGATGGTCTCATGTGTGCCTATTGTCATCACGCAACCTTGCGTTTGCAAAATTAATGGCACAAATAATTCTATTACGAGCACAATTTCCTGATAATCCAATTAAGTCTATTAGACTAGATAATGCTGCTGAGTTTTCATCCCAAGCATTTAATGATTATTGCTTATCAATTGGGATAAAAGTGGAACATCCTGTAGCACATGTTTACACTCAAAATGGTCTTGCAGAATCTTTAATTAAACGTCCGCAGTTGATTGCACGACCATTACTCATGAAAAACGAGGTTGCCCACTACGGTTTGGGGTCACGCCATTTTGCATGCAGCAATGCTAGTTCGTCTCAGACCGAAGAATTATCACAAATATTCCCCGTTGCAATTAGTTTTGGGTCATGAACCTAATATATCCCATTTAAGAATTTTTGGATGCGCAGTATATGTGCCTGTAGCACCGCCATACCGCACCAAAATGGGTCCGCAAAGAAGGTTAGGAATATATGTTGGGTTTGAATCGCCCTCCATTATTCGCTACCTCGAAATATTGACAGGGGATTTGTTCACTGCGCGATTTGCAGACTGTCGATTCGATGAGACACTTTTTCCAAAATTAGGGGGAGAAGCTGGTGAAACCAAACGGGGAAATTTGTGGAAAAGAGGTGCAAAATATTATCCATTTGCAAAGAATAGCAAATCAAATGCAGACGCATTTACGAATCCTCTTATATTGCTTGTTCTCATTAATTAAGAGACCAACTAAAGTTGGGATTAAATCCCATTAATTCTGGAAATATCAAAGGTGAATATGGGCTCATTCATCTGCCATGTATACCACATAAGATGCATCTATGAGATGGTTACATGTGCGATTATTATTAACCTGCAACCTGGCCGGTGCTTGCGAGGTAACTTGCTCAGTAATCTAATTTCGAGCATAATTTTCAGATTTTCTATTCAAGATAGTCATCTTGATAAGTTGGTTTACATCATAGTTGGTTTAGCAAAATAATTTTATTGAGTGCCTCCACTTAATAGCTAAATTATTGCTTATGAGAACAAAGTTATCTATATCAATTTGATATATGTTATACACGAGAGTATATTATATTCTCCCCTCACAAGTGGTTCAGGGTTAGGAACCAAATAATTTCATCTTATTATTATTGATGTGCAGTGTATATTAACATGATAATGTACAAAGATGATTTCCCAGAGTTGAGGAAACAAGTTAGTTTTTCTAACATGAGGGGGAGACATGATAAACACTTGAGAAAAAGTTACATGGAACGAATTATCATTTGTATATATAGATCCTCGAATATCATAATATGAACTTGAAGTTCATAAAAAGATAATTCAATTGCAACATATTGCAAAGCATGCCATACGCATTTGCTGAGCCAAAGAAAGTAACTATATTCTCACTGCAAATGCTCATATTAAGTCCTAGAAGGACAAAGTCTTTGATACGCTTAAAGCGTATAGACAAATCGGTTTCAAAAGAACTTCTTAATAAAGAAGATGAGCAAATGATCAAAATGATCATAATAAGGAGGCAAGTGATCTAGAAGATCACATGACATAACACTTCATAAAATCTCATGAGAGATTCAGGTACCTGGATATATGAATGAAGAGATCTCCATGTTATGTCTTTATGAAAATTTACTGGAACCGATATAAAATGTTCGTCGACGACATCTATGATAAGCGCTAAATATCGATGAGGATCTTAAGTTTGTCGAATACAAACAACATATTGGCCAAATGGAAGAGATACAATTCAAGTAGAATTGATTCCATATTAAAGACATGTAGTTTTGGACATGTAGTTCAAATACTTAAAAGTATAAAGTCAATGGTATGTGCAATCAATTTTTCATATCTTATTTGTTTAGCATGACATGAAAACTTGATATTCATCTACAGTCTATAATATGGCTTATATGACTTAACTTATATGACAATCCATGAAGTATTTAAGTTGCTTGAAGCATATACAATTTTTGATCTTGAGGTACCATTTCCTTAATGTAATTTATGCACAACTATATCTTACTATAACTATAAGCATGATAATGTGATAGCGCGGATACCTATATGAAGATATTGAAGAGCCATTCCACGATATTTGTGAAGACATTATATATCTATCACGAATGATAATTTCAAGGTGCGGAATATTCATTCAAGTCAATATGGTTGATTTATTTATCAAATCTATACCAACGATCTCTTGAAGATTGCGCATAAGATTGGATGAAGGTTCAAGGATGTGAATTGATGCTCTTTTCAGGGGGAGTTAATGCGCGTTGCACTCTTTTTCCCTTACAAGGTTTTGTCTTACTGGGTTTTCCTTGCAAGGTTTTTAACGAGGCAACCAATAGGCGCATTACTAAATATGTGTACTCTTTTTTCTTTTCTAGAATTTTTCTCTCATTGGGTTTTATTTTAGTTAAGGTTTTAGTGAGGCACATTACTTATTGTGTAGACATTCAAGGGGGATTGTTAAGAATAGAATTCTATTTAGAGTGAATATCTATCTTGTAGAGAGTTTTACTTTGAGGCTAAGTCATTTTTCCTCCTATAAATAGAGGTATCTTACCCCATTGTAAATCACCCAAAAATTCAATAAGAATTCTCTCTTTCTCTCTGCAATATAGCTCTTGTTCTTTTATATTTTATAACAATTTTCTTATTTTTCTAATACTTTTTTACATTATTTAGCTCCTTCCTCTCGAGCCTAGCTCATTTCATTTCACACACATACACACACCGAAATCTGAGACCACACAGACAAAAAATGCCGATAGACACATCCGCCAAGATCTTCGTCGCCGGCCACCGCGGGCTCGTCGGGTCCGCCATAGTCCGAAAACTCAACCAATTAGGCTACACAAATCTCCTCCTCCGTACACATTCCGATCTCGATCTCACAAACCAATCCGCCGTCGAATCCTTCTTTGCCGCCGAGAAACCTCAATACGTCATCCTCGCCGCCGCTAAAGTCGGCGGTATACACGCAAACAAAACATATCCAGCAGATTTTATCACTGTAAATCTCCAAATCCAAACAAACGTCATCGTTTCGTCATTCAATCACAAAGTCCTAAAGCTTCTGTTCCTCGGTTCCTCATGTATTTACCCTAAATTTGCACCTCAGCCAATTCCCGAAAATGCCCTTTTAACTGCCCCTTTAGAACCTACAAACGAATGGTACGCTATTGCAAAAATAGCCGGTATCAAAATGTGTCAGGCTTATAGGCTACAACATAATTTTGATGCAATTTCAGCAATGCCGACAAATTTATACGGTACAAATGACAATTTTCACCCTGAGAATTCACACGTTTTACCTGCATTATTACGTAGGTTTCATGAAGCAAAAATTAACAACCTAGATAAGGTTGTTGTTTGGGGTACAGGTTCACCTTTAAGGGAATTTTTACACGTGGATGATTTAGCTGATGCTGTGATATTTTTATTAGAGAATTACAGTGATTTAGAACATGTGAATGTAGGGAGTGGGAGTGAAGTTACTATAAAGGAATTAGCTGAGTTAATTAAGGAAGTTGTGGGGTTTAAAGGGGAATTGATTTGGGATTCGACTAAGCCTGACGGGACACCGAGGAAGCTTATGGATACTTCAAAGCTTGTTGGATTGGGATGGACACCCAAGATTTCGCTTCGGGATGGTCTTGTTGATACCTATAAGTGGTACCTGGAGAATTATGGCAAGCAATAGTTCAGGTGATTGTTGAATGTTTCCCTGTGTTATTTTTTTTACTACAAGATATGAGATTGTTATTCTTGTTTGTTACATTGTTCAAGGATTATTATAATAATCTTATGGAAGCTTAGTTGAGTTATTGATTATCTTTGTATTGGTTTGAGTGCTATGTTTATGTTAATTATTGTTTCCGCAGCTCCATTTTTATTGAATGTGCTTCTCTCAAAGAAATTATGTCGAATATTGGAATAGTTCGTTATGAAATCTAAAAGCACGGAGCAATTTGTATTGAATTCTACTTCTGGTTGGTGATAAACTAGTTGAGAATGTAAATAACTACTTTACACACTAAGGGATTGTTTGGTTAGAATATGATTTATACCGGTATAAGTTATGCCAGTATAAGTTATATTGAGATAAGTTATGCTGAGATTAGTTATGCTGGGATTATTGTTTATTCATTGTTTGGTATGTTGTATTAAGAATGACAATTGCATAATTTCTAAGAAGGTATAAGTTATACCGGTGCTAATTACCCCACCTTCTCTAAGTTATAAATTATCCCAGTGTTAAAACTAATACCGGAATAACTTATACCTTGTTTGCGAACCAAACAGAATATTAAGGTGGTATTAAATTTTTATACCACCCTTATACCTACTTATACCTCATACCAAACGGCCCCTAAGAGTTTCTTTTAACCACTTGTGGGAAATCCATCTTGCTATAAAGATTTACTTTTTGTTTGGCGTTTGCATCTACAAGCGGATGTTCATTTATTTAGGAAAAGATACGTACTTCCTTCTGTTAGACATTGTTAGTTATGGAATTCAACATGTAGTGTGCACACATGTGCATTATATACAGAAAATGTCCTTTTCCAAACATTCTGTATTATCACTCTAGTACTGAAAGAAAGTGACAAAGAGGGACCACACAGATTGATTTGGCATGACACAGGAAGCTTCCACTTCCTGTAATTTAGCCCTTGGAATATGGGGGTGCAAGAAATACTTGTAAATTGATTGTAGGGGTATCTGTTCGAGTCTAAAATCATAACTGAGGTCATACTATTAGTTCCTATTCTGATACCAACCTTTCATATGAGAGAGCTGATATCTGCGATAATAGCTCAAAACTTTGTACCCTGTTCACCACTTCACCTGTACCTTAAAACCAACTATAACCTAAAATGTCATGTACTTACTATAGTAGTGTTATCATATTGCGTTAGGTAGTTGTGCAGATAGGCATACTCTGGTCGTGTCACTTCCAGCATATGCAGGGCCCATGCTTTTTATTTTTGGGTATTGCTCTGCCAAAGGTTCCTATGAGCCGGTCTGCATATCCGTTCCTATATGCTTTGTGTATATGCTGCAGACTGCAGTTCAATTCTGAAATGGATTCTGAAACTCATTTTGTAATGCTGCTTTGAATTTTAATGTTGCTAAGCACATGCAATATTGCGTTCACGGAAACTTACTCCTGCAGAAAGATTATTACTGTTAAGACACCTCGATCCATTTATGAACATCTCTATATTTCTGTTCAATTCTTTCAAATGGACGTGTTCCAAGTATATATGCTGGTCCCACAACGTTTCTTGAAAGAGTAGGTTATAGTTTTAAGGAACACAAAACTATATGGTGTTTTTTCAACTAAAATTGCTCTCTCCAATGTTTATAGACTTTTCCCAGATAGGAGGTATAGAGGTCGTAGTCGTGTGTTTTTCTTTGTCTTCCTCAGTTCGCTAGCGTTGATGTTAGTATGATATCTTTTTATTCATAGATGACTATTACTACTAGAGTGTAACCGCTTTCTTGGCTTCGATCTTATTTTATCTTGTTGTTATTCCTACTTGTTGCCATTACTTTTTTTCATCTGTTCTACGGCCGAGGGTCTATCGGCAACACCCTCTTTGTCCTTTCAGGATATGCATAAGGCTGCGTACATCTTACTCCCCCAAACCCCACTTGTGGAAAATTACTGAGCCTGTTGTTGTTGTAATGTTTATAGACTTTTACTTGTTTTGAGGACTATATCAGTATAAAGAAGGCCAAAATATAACAATTTTAATTTGCGATAGATAAAATGCAAATTATTCATTCAAATTCTAGACACTTTCCTGTAATATATAAAACTCAAAGTAAAAGAAGCATAGAAATACTCCGAAATCTTCACTAAAAGATGAATATTGACAAAATGGGAGAAAGTGAGGAGTTTTATTTTTTCATATATACACGTGTGTAACGGGGATTAAATCTGTTTTCGAATCATTATGTGTCCCTATGGTGCTGCAAGAAAACGAAAAAAGCAACCATGAAGAATTCTTTGACATGACACAGGAAGCTTCCAGAGATGTGGCTTGGATATGGGGTAAAAGCAATGGTTGTTGATGCATATTTTTAGTTCCTAACCTGATGCTGATCTTTCCTATGAACTAGCTCATACTTGCTAATAATTGTCAAATTTTTGTAGCCGGTCACTTGTAACCTAGCAGCAACTGTAATTTGAATGTCATGTGACTTATTACAAAATCATTCTCATAAATTATGGACTGGTTGTGCAAGAAAACATACTGCACTAATGTTTAATTCAGGATAGAGAACTGCATGCCATTTTCAGTAGATTGTATGCTGGGCCTAGACTTCCTATGTTGGCATTCCTACTAGTATGTCATGCGACTAATCTACAGTGAACTTATCTGCTTGTATATATGCTGCAGTTAGCCCCTGAGTGATTTCTGAATATGCATGTTGATGCTCTTTCTAAATCTTAATGTTACTTAGAAGAAAAACATGAAATATTGCATTCTAATTGGATGATCACTGGTTCCAAGGACCTGCAGATTATGCGGTCGCTGCCCCAAAGTGGCCAGCATATTTCTCGAGTGCGTAATGACAGATGGTGGACTGTGATTGTTTTCCACCCTAGCTCCCCTCCTCTATGTTGAGCGAGACTAGTGAACCGAATTACTGAAGCCTGTTGAGTTCATATGGTTATTTATTGGAAAAGCTGTTAGAGATAACATAACAACAACAACAACTACTATCCAGTATAGTCCAACAAAGTGGGATCTGGGGAGGGTAATATGTAGACGAACCTTACCCCTACCCGAAAGGGCAAAGAGGCTGTTTCCAATCGACCCTCGGCTCAGTGAAGAAAAGGAAAAACAAAACAAAACAAAAACAAAAACAAAAACAAAAGAGCATTAGTAACTAAAATAGCGTAAATAATTATCTAAACATAAGAAACATAAATAAAATAACATGCAATAATATCATACAGTAACTACCATAAATAACTACAATAAGGAGACACAAGCCAAAACACAAATCATCTATGGATAGACCTGCCAAGCCTCACCCAACCCCGGGTGAGCAGTATGAAAAACTCTAGAAGCCCCTATCCTACAACCCTGATACTAGACCTCCAGACTTTCCTATCCAGGGTCATGTCCTCGGAAACCCGCATTTTAGCCATGTCATGCCTAATCACCTCTCCCTAATACTTCTTAGGCCTCCCTCTGCCTCGCCGAACGCCGACAATCGCCAGCCGCTCACAACTCCTCACCGGGGCATCAGGACTTCCGCACATGCCCGAACCACCTCAGCCTCGCTTCTCGCATCTTCTCATCCATCGGGGCCACCCCCACCTTCTCTCGAATAACTTCATTCTTAATCTTATGTAACCTGGTGAGCCCGCACATCCACCTGAGCATCCTCTGTTAGAGATAACATAATGCTAAATAAATGACTTCGTGTTGCTGACATTGGAAACTGTTATTTCTGTTACTGGTGTTCGTTTCACCATTCACACAAGAAGCTGCTAATAGGATGAGTATCGCTCAAAGTTTTCTCTGAAATTGATTTCTTTGCATATCATGTTTATGATTAGGTGGCTAATAAACTTCATTATGTCACGATGCATTTATGTCCATATTTTCAACAACAACAATAACTCAGTGGGATCCCACAAGGGGGATTTGGAGAGAGTAATGTGTTCGCAGACCTTATCCCTACCCTTACCTTGGAGGCTGGAGAGGCTGTTTCTGAAAGACCCTCGGCTCGAGAGGAAGATTGAAACTAATTCTTGCCGGATATTTATCTTTGTTCATTATGCTTCTCTAAAATGGAATGTGATAATGCTTGTGTGTTAAATCTTTGCGCTTCACATCTTTTCAATGGGTAGATTGTTGAGGGCTGAAGGTAAAAAAAGGTTCAGTTATAACTATGGACTTGCTTTGTTTGAAAGCTAATAATTCACGACCGGTTAAGGTTCTTGCATTTTCTAGTGATGGATGAAAGGGGCAAATGCACATGACGTTTCTCAGAAATGTTATTTAGAGATTAGCCAATATTCATTTGTCCTGAACTTTTAAACAATAATTTTAACTCCAAGACAATTCAAGAATGATGATAAAGAAATTTCTCGGCGCATTTTAACCAATAGAACAGTAGACCAACCGGCGCACAATAGCAAGGCGGAAGATTCGCCGGAAATGGCCAGACGACGGCGGAATGCAGCCCAGACTACCACAATAACACAACCTACACTCGTCACCCCTGCTAATGGTGTCTCTACAACCCTAGAACCACTGACATTTGGGAGCTTCCTTCCACAGAAGTACCAACTGCCAGTAAATGCGCATGCAGAGGTTAAAGAAGCAAACAATGATCCTGCGGAAGGTAATGAAGAAATATTAAAATCGACTGCGAGGAGATTACAATTTTCGGAGGAGACTGAACCAGTTAAATCAGTACCAACTGCTGCTGAAGTTGTCAGAGGTAACAGAGATGTACAAATGGGGAAGGTACTCTCATTTGTGCCTCCTTCTGATCTAAATGGGACAAAAGTTGTGAAGATTAATGAGGACGATCTAAAACCCCAGGTAGAATACTGGCAGAATGCACTAATTGGATTTGTAATAGGTGATAATCCCAGTGAGAAGAATATGGAAGGCTTTGTCATGCATGTATGGAACTTTGTTGCTAAACCTCAGGTATTAATGCATGCTGAAGGTTACTGTATTTTTCGATTTAATAGCCTTGAGGATAGGGATCTGGTGTTGCAATCTGGACCCTACACATATAGAAATAGACCGATGGTTCTAAAGCCCTGGGAGATTGGTTTTGATTTTCATAGTGATGTCCTTAGCACTGTTCCAATTTGGATTAGATTTCCTGGGCTACCAGTTGGCTATTGGTCTGTTGAAGTCTTAAGTAAATTGGCCAGTGCAATAGGAAAGCCACTATATACTGATAAATACACTGCACATTATGAGAAGATTTCATTTGCCAGAGTTTTATTTGAGGTGGATGATGCTTATCCTTTGCCTGACCAACTGGAAATTGAAACTCCTTATGGTTCAAAAATTCAGACAGTTGAGTATGACTGGAAACCTTCCTTTTGCAACCATCGTTTGAAGTTTGGGCATGACTATATTGAATGCTGGTATTCTACTGATAACAATGAGCATAAGGAAAGGAAGCATCAGGATAAAATACCTAAGCAGAAGGGGAAGAACAAGCAGACAGGTAAAACAGAATGCAAATCAAACAAGCTATAACAGAGGTGCAGAAAATTCATGAGGTTACAGTAACAGATAAAGTGTTGGAAAATCAGCTAGTGCAGGAATCTAGTAAAACAGATGAGAGCCAAGCCAAATCCCAGCAAAATGCACTGAATGAAAGTATGAGTCATGAGGTGACTGTCACAAATGGTAATACTGACCAAATAGCTGACACTGTGAGAAGGGTAAGGCAACAATGACTGTGGGAAATAGTGGAGTCCAGCAGATTGATCCAGGACCCTCTTACAGTGGTACCCCTCCTGTTCCATGATTATAGCCACATGGAATATTAGGGGCCTCAATCAGCCCCATAAACAGAAGGAATTAAAAAATTTCCTTGCTGTTAATAAAGTGGATGTCATGAGAGTAGTAGAAACTAGAGTAAAGGAGCATAAAGCCAATAAAATACTGAATAAGGTGGCCAAAGATTGGAAGGTACAATTCAATTATTCCAAGGCTATCAATGGCAGAATCTGGTTACTATAGAAGTCTTATATCCAAGTGCATATTTCTTCTATTACAGACCAACTAATACACTGTTCTATTGCTGATACAAGAACACAAATAAAATTCCAGTTTAGTGTTATATATGGGCACAATACTGCACAACTCAGAGGGCAACTGTGGCATGATCTAAGAGCATTACATATACCCAATCTAGATGCTTGGCTTATTAGTGGAGACTTTAACTGTGTGCTTAATTCTGAGGATAGAATTGGATCCCTAATCACTGAGGCTGAAGTTAAAGATTTCAAAGATACAGTGGATGACTTACAGCTTACTGCTTTAAGAGCTCCTGGTTGGCATTATACTTGGACTAACAAGCAAGATGCTGGTTCTAGAGTATATAGCAAGATTGACTGGGCTCTGGGCAATTATCAATGGCTTCAGCAGTTTGGGCACTTGGAAGCTGACTACATGAATCCATTAGTATCTGATCATTCTCCTATTCTGGTTAAATTTGGTGATTGTAAACCACTGCATCCTAAACCTTTCAGGCTATATGATACTGTCATGGAACATGTTTAATTTCATAACATTGTTAAACAAGTTTGGGAGAAGGATTATCTAGGCTCACCAATGCAGCAGATTTGGAGCAAATTCAAGGCATTGAAGCAGCAGCTAAAAGGTATAACTAACCACATGGCTAAATACAAGCAGCAGATTATTCAGACAAGGGGAAAGCTTGACAATATACAGGTGCAGATGCAAAACAACCCTCTCTCACAGGAGCTGATAAATGATGAAAGAATCCTACTAGAAGAACTGGAAAAATGGAACAGTGTTGAGGAACAAGTAATGAGGCAGAAATCCAAAGCTATATGGATTGAATGTGGTGATGCAAATACCAAATATTTTCATGCACAATGGAGGATCAGGAAAGGCCAGAACAATATCACTTCTATTTATACTGATACAGGTATAAAATTAGCAGATCCTCTAGCTGTGGAACAGGAATTCTTGAAGGTGTTCCAATCTTTAATGGGGGAGTATGCTCCTGAACTTCCCTGTGTAGATACCAGTATTATGAAGGAGGGTAGATGTCTTACACTTGATCAGTAGAGAGCTCTTATTAAACCAGTTACTATGGAGGAGATCAATGCAGCTGTAACTGAAATGCCAAAGGATAAGGCTCCAGGAGTAGATGGTTTTCCTATTGAATTCTTTACAAAG
The DNA here is from genome assembly GCA_034376525.1 of Nicotiana benthamiana. NCBI lineage: Eukaryota > Viridiplantae > Streptophyta > Magnoliopsida > Solanales > Solanaceae > Nicotiana > Nicotiana benthamiana. Next base: position 137,148,913 of record CM067335.1, read on the forward strand.
AACTGGGAGGTGGTGCAAGAAGATATACTATCTGCTACTGAGGAATTCGTTGAAACCTGCCAAATGCCACATATGATTAATACCACTACAATAGCCCTTGTGCCTAAAATCAAGACTCCTACCACTATGAAGGACTTTAGACCTATTGCATGTTGTACTACACTGTACAAAATCATATCCAAAGTCATTTTCAGAAGGATGAAGGCTGTGATTGGAGAACTGGTTGGACCTGCCCAATCTGCATTTATTGAAGGTAGGGGTATCATGGACAACATCCTACTGAGCCATGAAATATTCAAAGGATACTCTAGGAAAGGTGTTTCTCCTAGATGTGTTCTTAAAGTGGACCTAAGGAAGGCATATGATACACTTGAATGGGGATTCCTGAAGCAGATTCTAATAACACTGGGATTCCCTGCCAAATTTACTGCATGGATCATGGCTTGTGTCTCAACTGTCTCATACTCATTAGTAATGAATGGTGGCCTTACTAAACCATTCATTGCTAAGAGAGGTATAAGACAAGGGGATCCTATGTCACCTTATCTCTTTGTATTGGCCATGGAATATCTGAACAGATTGCTACAACAACTTCATAAAGATGGGAATTTCAATTTCCATCCTAGGTGCAGGAAACTTAACATTTCCCATATCTGTTTTGCTGATGACTTGCTTATGTTCTGTAGAGCTGACACAATATCCATCCAGATATTGCACAGAACCTTTCTTATATTCTCAGCTGCATCTGGCCTTCAGGCTAATGTAAGCAAGAGTGCAATCTATTTGGCTGGAGTTCCACATGAAATCAGAGAGGAGATTATTGCAGTACTGGGATTCACTGAAGGACAGCTTCCCTTTAGATATCTTGGAGTTCCTCAGGATTCAAAGCTAGCTATTCAACACTATTTGCCTCTTATTGAGAAGATTACAGCAAGAATCACTTGCTGGTCAGCCAAATTGTTATCCTATGCTGGCAGAACTCAATTGATCAAGTCAGTGATTTTTGGAATGCAGACTTACTGGGCTCAGGTGTTTATAATACCTAAGAAAGTCTTAAAGGCTATAGAGGCAATATGTAGAACTTATCTTTGGACAGGTAAATCTACACTATCCAGGAGAGCACTTGTTGCCTGGGACAAGGTATGCCAACCTATCTCCTCTGGGGGTCTTAATATTCTGAGGATGGATGTCTGGAATAAAGCAGCCATAGCCAAATTACAATGGGATTTGGCTAGGAAAAAGGACTGTCTATGGGTCAGATGGGTGCATTCTTACTATATCAAGAATATGAGCATTGACACAGTTGCTGTGCCAACCAACTCTTCTTGGGTGGTCACAAAGATACTGGATAGTAGAACATTGGTGATGAACAATACTCAGCTGCAAGGTGACTTTACAAGCAGGATGCAAAGTGTCTGCATGCTGGGGAAATTTCAGATACACAAGTTGTATATTGCTTTGCTGCCTGAGTTTCCTAAGGCTGCATGGAGGAACCTAATGCTTATTTCAACTGTTCTTCCTAAGAACAAGTTTACTGTTTGGTTAGCTGCTCAAAATAAGCTCCCCACAGTTGAGATGTTACAGATTATGGGCATACAAATCCCAACACTGTGTGCATTCTGTAAACTGCATGATGAAGAGTTTAAACATCTGTTTTTTGAATGTGATATCACCAACAGAATATGGAGAAGAATTTGTGTATGGCTGGGACACTCCAGGATCATTGGTTGCTGGGAAAATGAAGTACACTGGATTTGTAGCAAAACTCGAAGCAAGATTTGGCAAAATTCTGCTTTTGTAAACACTACTGCTATCATTTGGAGGGAAAGAAACCATATTCGTTTTGAAGGTGCAACTTTTGTAGTAGATATGGCATGTCGTGAGATTGCAACACTTCTACATCTTAAGGGCAGAAGATGTAAACATTGGCAGATTGGATTGAGCAAACTTAATGCTTATCCTTAGAGAGATCACATTGATACATACAAATGTATAGATAGTATTAGCTGATAGTTACTAGAGCAGTGTAGTAGTTAGTCCATACTACTGCCAATCTTGATACATTGTAAATATTTTGACACTAATGATATACGATAGTTGGATTAAAAAAAAAAATTCAAGACATTTTTTTCTTGAAAAATTAAAATTTAGGACGCATTAGCCAATTTTTAAATAGCAATCTTTAGAGTGGCTATCCGAACAAATAGCTACAAGATGAGAGGATGAGATTTCATGATACATGCTGTTTGCAGACAATTTATTATTTATGTTACCTAACAAAGTGAATGATAGTTTTCTAGGACAATTTTAAGACCAATAATATTATACGTAAGTGAACTGGACCTCTAATGTTCAACATATCGATACAATGATAAGAAATACATATGCAAATTCATAAAAAGGTTATTTTTGATAGGCTTTTGGCTCGAGCAAAGCATAGCCATGCAGATTTTAATGTAGGTACAACATTATATTTACTATAAGCCTAAAATTGTGTAGAGGAAAATTGTCTCAAGAGACCTATGATCTCCCTTAGTCAATAAATTAAACTAACAATAGTACAAATGGAAGTAACGAGGTTGCGTAAGCCAAAACTAATTGGATATAAGTGATATATACAGCAACAGGTTTGGAATTAATATAAATAACAAATAAAAAAACATGAAAAATGGTAACCTACAAGATATGTCAGATAAACTATTTGTCCATCTCTTTGAGCTTGTTTGGTTCATTTTCAAATTTGGCAATAAAACAGAATAAGTACAAACTAGTTTGATCAATGAGGACAAAGGCAAATCCATTAGAGTTCTGCAACAATATTCTTTTGGTTTTCTAATAATTATATTCTTTTGAAAGTCTAAAGTGCGATGTTTTTTTTTCTTTTTTCAATTGTGGTATTTGTGCCGGTTTATGCGCGTCTTAAATAAATACTTATTCTATCCTGATGGGGTGTATTTTCCCACATGAATGTTTGTCATGGAGGTTAATATTGCCAATGCATCCACAGAGAAATCGTTTTTTTTGGCATTACTAGAACTTGAACTTGGTCATTCATAATTTTTAGGTTGGCTATTGTGGTTCCAGTGAGAGATAGAGGGGAAAAAATCGCAAATCGTCCTAAATTTTTGTTTTATGGTCCTAAAAATAAAAAAACGAGTAAAAATTGTAGCGAAATGATAACTATTGTTCATTAGGTCGTTTCTGATGGTCCGAAAAAAGTCTAAGTCTTTGGGAACCTATCGCTTAAATTTATGAAGATAGCGTTGACATTGGCATACGAAATATTGGAGATCGTCTGAGTTTCTGTTTTATGGTCTTAAAACGCCAAAAAAGAGAAACAATTATGGCTTTGCCATGATTATTGTTAATAAGGATGTTTCTGATGTAACCATAAATTTTTAGGGCGAACCGTAGCCTGTCGCCTGAATTAATGACGATGGCATGAACATTAGCACAAAAAAATTAGAAATAATTTCAAATTCTTGTTTTATAGCCCTAAAATACGAAAAACGAAGAGCGGTCATGGCAAAGCAATGTCGTTTCAGATATGCCTACAAAATTTTAGGCTGATCCCGTCTCCCGAATCATGAAGATAGTGTAGACTAATATTACACGAAAAAATTGAAATCGTCTTGAATTCTAGTTTTATAACCCTAAATGCCAAAAGACTATGAACAGACATGGTGAAGCAATAACCGTTGTTCATTAGGTCGTTTCTGATGAGCCCACAAAATTTTACGAGATTATAAGGTCGTCGTCCGAATTCATAAAGATTGAAAATGGTCCTGAATTCCTATTTTATGGCCATAAATACCAAAAAACAAGTTATGGTCATGGCGATGCAATGATTACTGTTCATTAGGTCGTTTTGATAGCTCATAAACTTTTAGGTGTATCGGAGCCCGTCGCCCGAAATCATGAAGAAGGCATGGACTAATGCACACAAAAAATTATAAATCGTCTTGAATTTCTAATTTATGGCCCTAAAACGTTAAAAAATAAGGAACAATCATGGTTAGACAATTACTATCATTCAGTAGGTCATTTCTTATGGGACCAAAATATTCAGCCGGTTCGGAGACCGTCGTCGAAATTCATGAAGATGTCATCGATATTAGCACATGAAAAATTGGAAGTATCATAAATTCCTATTTTATGGCCTTAAATGCCAAAACTGAGGAACGGTTACGCCGAAGTAATGAAATTCATGATAATTTTGATGAGACTTCACATCTAAATGAGTTTCAAGTTTATTTGTCGCAGGGACTTGAAAAGGAGAATCCATACAGCAGCTTTGATCTTTTGGAATGATGGAAGGCAAGGGAAACACAATTTCCTGTTCTTGCAAGGATGACTCGGGATATTTTATCTACTCAAGCTTCAACAGTTGCATCAGAGAGCGCTTTCAGTCAAACAAGACTTCAAATGGGTGATCATAGAGCATCTATGAGGGAGACCTTGGAAAATCAGTACTATTCAGAGATTGGATCCGCGTAGAAAGAAGAAACATTGGACTTGCAGAATCACTACCAGAGATAGACGACGCTTATGAAGAAATGATAGTGGAACTTGCGGAGAATGTTGCTTCTGCCGGAATCAGTGATGAACAAGCTTCTTTTCCGCCACCACCAACGGAACCTCCTCCGAACCTTGAAGGATTTATGAGATTTGTTAGAGATACAATGTAGATTATGGTGTAACTTGTACTTTGGCACATCTTCTTTCGTTTTTTTTCTTTTAAAGGTGGTATTAGCACATTGTTGTGCTCATTCCATTGGGGAGAAGAAGACTAAGAAAGATATGTCATTTTTAGAAATAAAAATTATAAGACATTCCCTTGAATATCTCTTTGCAATATTTTTTAGTCTTTAACGTGCAATTCTTTATAAGCTATAATATATATACATAACATACTATATATACTATACTACACACTACATATATATATATACGTAACATACTATATATACTATATAAACAATATATACTATCTCACTCATACATATATAGTTAGGACCTCGGTCCTGGGCCGGACCACTTGGCAACATTATATATATATATATATATATATATATATATATATATATATACACACACACACACACATAATACACCCTTATGTATATATATAAGGTAGAGTGTATAAATATTATATATTTATATAGCTATATATAAACAATTTATACTAGTATATATATATATATATTTTACAAGAAAATACCTTAGATAAAAAATAAAAAAAAATAGTCAGGAATGAAAAAGTCCGTTAGGCTCGTATAGGCCCACGAGCCCGGCACATTTAGCCCGGGACCATGTGGGTTTAGGACCACCATGGGCCGGTTCCACTCATTGGGACCGTGAAGACCGGGACTGTTTGGCCCGGGATCGTCCAGGACCGGCCCGTCTCAAGCCCGGGACCGCCCGGACCGGCCCATTTAGGCCCGGCTCAAAAAGCAGCCCTAAGGAGCAATTATTTATTTTTAATCATTAAAAATAATTCAAAACTTTACCTTGTTTGGAAAAGTTGTTTATTTATCCACAATAAATTTCTGGCCTGTTTCATTGACAAATACATACTGCAAAAGTTGATCAGATCAGAGCACTCAAATGCATCGACGTTTGGCGTTATCTTAATGCCGAAAAATAGTTTACATTATCTAAACAATTGTCAGATTATACAAACAAATGTTTAAGCTCTTGTTAATTTTTTACTTTTTCTTTATAAGTTCATGACATTTATTTTTTTTAAAACAAAAAGGACCACAAAGAAAGGAGGTAAATGGCGTCGTAGTATACAAGTTTGAATCCTTTACCATTTTGCAACCCAAACCTTTTTCTACTTTTAATCAAGACTAGATTTTTGAAAGAAAAATTATTTATAACAACATTATAAATGACTATACAATATTAAATATTTTATATATTGGAAAATCAATTGGATAATTTGGAAAATGAATGATCCTCATATTCATTGGTAACTTACACACTTGGCAAATCGCTTAAAATAATTACATTTATAAAATGAATTATACAAACATAAAAAAAATGTTTTGCCGAATATTATTTTATATATATTTATTGGCTATTATTTTGAAAACGGCTATACAATATAATTTTTTCGTATTAGGACAAATCGCTCAAAAATAATTATATCCGTCATAATTTTTTTTTAGCTACATACCATTCACAAAAACAATTAGAGAAATAATGAACAAATCTACCCTGAATCAAACACAACCAAAGGAGTTGAGAGTAAAGAAAGTAACAAAAACAAAATATTTGGGAAACACAACATAATTTTATAACTTTCAAAAAAGACAAAAATCCAGACACTATCACCTTACAAGTTCACAATATGTCAAATAATGAACCATTTCAAGGAAAATTCGCACTCAATTTAGGGCCCCATTAAAATAAAATAAAACCCTCTAAGAAAAGTTTCAAAAAAAAAAAAGAAGAAATAAATCACTCCTAAATTCACTTGCATTGAAAACAAAATGCCAAATTATTAAACCAAAAAAAAGACACAGAATAAATTGCAACACATTGATATGTTTTGATGATAAATAGAGTACATATAACTTCCGTATGTATCCCATTCTCACATCCCACATTCCCCCTCCCCTACTCCATCATATCTTTCTTTTTCGAATAATTTTATTCAACTTATATGCTAAAGATAATTGGGAAAGTTTGCATCGTCGGTAAAGTTGTTACCAAGTGATCAGGTGGTTACGGGTTCAAGTTGCAAGAAATATAGGATAAGATTACATACTAAAGACCCTTATGGTCCAACCCTTTTCCATATTCTCACATAACGGGAGCTTAATGTAACGAACTACCCGTTTACTCTTTTTTTTTCAAATAAGGACGCGCGAGTGATAATTGGTCGAGGAGCCGTTGGGCCTAAGGGAATAGATCGTAGTTGTATACAAAGGGGGCGAAGCGAATAGGGAGTGTACGAGATGCAACTTCTTTAACCTACTTGCTATCGATTTTAGGGGGAGGCGGACCAATGTTGTAAGGAGCGGATCGCTCCTACCCGGAAAGTTAGGCAAAAATTTTATGTATAATGTATATATTCTTAAACAACAACACAAAATTCAGGATAATCCCATAATAGAAGTGTGGAGAATATGATGTATACACCGATCTTACTCTTAAATTACGAAGATAAAAAGATTTTTAAAACATTACAAATATATTAATATTGGCGCCATATGTATAAAGTACATGTCAATAGAATCTAAAAATGCAATGCCGACCTTCAAATCCTAGCTATCCAATTTTAGGATTATTAATCTATGATAACTAATGTACGAAAATCAATAACAACACATAAAGTCACCAAACTATTTGTTGTAATGAAAAATCACTCAATTTCGCTCAAGTATCACGAAAGTAACTGAAAAATTTTTTGTAGCTAAAAAATCACTCAACCTTACTTAAGTATCACACAGAATCACTAAACAATTAATTTACACTATTATTACTATAATATAATAGGTCGTACTAGGTTACCTGCCATTTTTCTTCAATGGCATTGTTAACTGATTGCTGTTATTATTTTTCCATTTATGTTTCTTTACGATATTGATATTATTTTTTTGTTGCATTATTGTTATTGATCTATTGTTCATTTTCGTCTTCTTGAGTCAAGGTCCTTCGAAAATAGCATCTCAATCATTCCAGGATCACCCCGGAGTAAGAACAAAATCTGCGTACACTTTATACTTCTCAAGCCTTACTTGTAGGATTTTACTAGGTTATTATTGTACTTAATATTACATATGAGCATCCCTAAATCAAATTTCACACCAAAATAGTGTTACACCAAATTTACTCCAACAATTACTCTATTTTTTTATACCAAATCTTTTCTCTCTTCTATATTATATTCTTATCTTTTATTTACTTTTCATTTTTTATTTCCTTCAAACAAATACTATCTTTTTTTCTTTTTTTCATATTCATTATATATAATTCACATTCACCACATATATAATTATTTATTACAGAATTATTTTAAGGGATAAATCAACAAAAGTGAAATCATTGATAAAAGATAATTAAATAAATATTCACCACTTATAATTTTATATAAATATAATATATACAAAAATTAATAGTAAATCAAAAAATAGGATACAAAATTAAAATTATAAAGATCTCAATATAAAAATTAATTATACACAATCTATGGTAAATTAAAAGTCTAAAAAATAAAAAGATGAATATAATAATAATAAACTAAATTTGGTGAGATGAATAATATTATATCAAATTTAGTACATTCTATAATAATACAAGATTTAGTGTTTTATTGGAGAAAAAAAACACCAAATTTTGAACCAAATTTGGATTTGGTGCAACATTTGGTGGCAGGGAGATGGTCTTAGTGAATAAAAAGATAACATTTAAGAAAAAAGAAGAAAAAAAAACTAAATAAGCCTATACTAATTTTACTATGTTGTCCTACTGTAGCAAGTGTAAACCTAGTAATTTCACCTACTAGCTTTTGTTGTGTCACCATCTCTCTGTTCAACCACCCCACAATCAAGATCCAAATTTCGAAAAAAGAAAAAGAAGACAAAAATTGAAATAGAAACAAAAGGGGAAAACAATAACTATTTAGCATAAATTTGATGTTTTTAATTCCCTTTTTATGCATAGAAAACAAACAAAATGAATAAATTGCTAATGCTGCATAATCCAATTTAATTCTAATTTTTTTCTTCTTGAAAATGGGCCAAAAAGATAATATAGTTAAAATTCCAAATTTTCTACAATAACAATAAAAACCAAAAGGCGATGTAGAAAAATTAAAGTTAAAATCAAGATCAAAATTATATACAAAAAGGTACCATTAAGAGAAAGATTGAGCCGTCCCCGCCAATATCACCACCACAAACCACCACCCTCCGGCGCTAACCGCCACCGTGAGCCGCCGTCAACCGCCGTGAATCAAGAACAAATGGAACAACACTTGGAGAAATCCATTTCAAGCAGAAAAAGTTGAAATTTTGAACCCATAAAGTAGCTGGAAATAAAACCGCCCATCTGCATTTGCATTTGCAGTTGATGTGCTAACATTCTCTTCAAATCTACAAAACCAAAATCTTCTGAAACCTTCGTTGCACACAAGATGTTTGATTTTTTTCCCCACTCGTTTTTTCTCAGCTTCCAGCAGCAGAATAAAGTCCTACATAGTATTGGGACAAGAAAAAAAATGAGATTTTTGAAGCTTCCCATCTTCAAGAAACTTAAATGGGTATTTCATTTTGTCTTTTTTCGTGCATTTTGAGTCAAATGATTGTTGAAGGTTAAACCAACGTCAACAACAAACTCAGTGAAATCCCACAAGAATAGTTTAACAGTATAGTGTACGCAGATATTACCCTTACCCTCGTATAGAGAGTTTATTTCGGAAAGACCTTTTTCTCAAGAGAAAGAATAATGTTGAAGGTTAAACCAAGAAAGGTAAAAACTTGGGCTTTGAAATGGTGAGATAGTAGCAAAAATATTGTCTTAAAACTTACCGGCTCAACTAATTCAGATTAGCACCGTAAAAAGTCCACTATTAGAGTTTAACCGCTCCCAATCAAAGAGGACTTTATTTGACAATATTAAACTCGAGACGTTTTGTTAACGATGAAGAAGTCTTTACCATTTCGCCGTACCCTTTCATGAGTACTTTTTTCTCCTTGTTTTCTTCTCTCCTTTGATGGTTTTTCAAAAGGGGGGCCTTAATTTGATGAGAAATATTGTCCTAACCTTAAAATCAGAAGTAAAAATGTCTTTCAGTAGTTGTAATGTACTACTGAAGTCTATAAAGAAATTAGGGGTAGGAAGAGAAGGGGGCAAAAGAAGAAGAGAAAGAAGCTTAAGGAGACAGCTCAGTACATAGAAATGTTTGCATTGTGTGTTTGTGTGTTTGTTTGTATATGTCTATTCCCAACACAGTGACAGTTTGTCTTAAACAACATAATAAAGCCAAGTAAATGAAACATGAAAAATAGTGTTTGCTTTTGTGTGTACGGTTTATTTGGGCATGGGCTTGACATTGATTGCCACTAAAACCCCATCTCCTAAAACCCTTATCGAGGGCTCGTTGGTACGAAAAATAAGTGATAGTTAATTTTCGAGATTAAATTTATGATGAGTTTATTTTATATTTATTTTGAATAAAATTATATTATGATTAATTTCGAAATTAATTATTCCGAATTTGTTGTATTATATTTACTCCTATGAAAGAATATGATAATAATTGTGAAATAATTAATCTTAAGATAAACTTGTTTCCCAATCAAATGACCCCAAGTTCCTAAGCTACATAAGGCTGGATATTTAATACTTTTAGGTTTCGAGCTAATTCGCGCGCACTTAGTTTATGTAATCTCTTACAAAAGATCCTAGGCGAGTATGGAGTCGCTTTGTTTATCAAAATTTAAGCAAATATAAAAATATTTTTTATTATGTATGTATATATATGTATATAGAGATTAAGTTGAAAGTAGCGATTATCTTCAGTTGAACCTACAAAACTCGCTCTAAATCTATATATGTCCAATGCAGCTTTTTTAAAATTTATGAATTTTTTGTAATGATATTAAATCAATACATTTTATTGATGCATATATAAAAATTTAGACAAATATTATGAACTCGTATCTCACCCACAAAATTTCTCAAAGAGGGTAAATGTTGCCACTTAACCTCTACTTTTCACCTCCAAGAAAACACCATTGGGTCAATTTCCCAAAGCAAACTAAGAAATAAAAGCAAGTGAGAGGAAACCCACTTTTTCACTTCATACCTTAGTTGCCTCAAAAGTCCAATTCCCAGTATATCTAGATTTCCACAAGCAATCTCTATCTTATTTCCTTTCCTTTATTTAACATTTCATTAATTACAAATTGTCCTTTCTATCCTCCCTAGATGCTGATGCTGATTGCAGGTTCAAGAAGGGAGGGTCATTTGCTAGGGTATATCAGAGTAGTAAGAGGAAGACAAAAGGGGTTGCGCCGATCGTAAGCGACCCCTATAATCGAGAGATAGTGAGTTTGAGTCTCCCTAAAAGTAAGGTCGGAAATTTATGAAGGGAAGAATATCGGGAGTCAATTTGGAAACAACCTCTCTACCCCAAGGTAAAGGTAAGGTTTGCGTACATACTAATCTCCCTAGACCTCACTGCGTGGAATTATACTAGATTGTTGTTGTTATTGTTGTAAGAGGGGTAAAGAGTTTGTATTTGATAAACCCTCAACTGATTAAGATGAAAAAAGACGATAAAAGATAGTATATTAGTACAATTAATAAACTTTAGAAAGTAATAACAATATCACAAGTACTTAATATAGTGTATATAAGAATAATATTGAGTAAGACATATTAGTAATATTAAAATTAGTTATGGTGGGATTATCTATTATTGATTGTTTGATTGTTTGATTGTGTGTATTACTAAAGGTTTTGAAAGAGTAATTTTTTTCATGTATTAAAACCTAATGTATTGCTAATGTCATGATTTGTTGTATATACGAATGGTACATAATAGATATACTAAATTGAGTATATTTGATTGGACATAATTTTAAAAGAAATGGAGAAGATTTTTTAATGTGTGATGTAAAATATGACACATATATAAAAATAAGTTATTTTCTTTGCACGGATTAAAAAGGAATTATATATACATAATTAAAACAGATAAAATGTCAATTATAAAATATTATTTTCCCTTATATATCCTACCAAACGACCCCTTATAATTTTTTCTTATACTTCTCTTTTTCATATTAAATGAGGTACTTTCGTTTTAGTCTCTAAAATAATGACACATTTTTAAATTTGAAAATAATTCAACTTTAAACTCTTCATTTTACCATTTTTGCCCTTAATGAGAAGTTTTTGTAGTCACATAAATAATATGGCCTCATAAACTTACCCCTTAAGTTTTTATGATCACAACTTTTAAAAGTTTTTTTTATTAGATTCCGTGCCGACTCAAACTACCTCAAATAATATGAAACGAGTGAAATAATTTTTAAAAAAACTTTTACATTTAATAACACTAATTCAAACTGCATTTTTGCAGCTTTAGAGTAATGCATATTATATGTAGTACAAGTATTTTATGAGAGAAGACCAGACTCTACTGACTAAAAGGGCATCAATTTCAAGAAATCAAATTTTCTGATTTTTTAAAAGATTTTTACCGTGTAGTTTTTTTACGTATTTTATATAATTTCTTTATGTTTCTCGAGACTATCACCAAAGAAAACTAACACCCACCTTTACCCTAGAATACTGTTTTTGTGGCCTAACATTCGTTTGTGGATTCTAGGGGAAGGTATTTATATATTAGCAGCTAAAACAGATTTTTAATTAGCTGCTTTTCCCAATAATAACTTGGTTTTGTTGACTCTTTTTAGTCAAATATAATAAGAACTGTGGGCCCATGTTTTCAAACTTGGTGGTCCCACTAAGTAACTTTCAGTTTCTTAATTTACCTTTTAAAATATTTTGTTACCATTATCATGTCATCATTGACAGTGCGGTAAGATTATATTTTAAGGAGATGATTGATGTAAGCAGTTTATTCTTATATACATATCAGTGACTAATTTTATGATATAAACTCATGATTTATAGGTCATATAATAACTTGACTATTGTTTGAAGATTCTCTTTTACAAGTATCGAGTCATCAAAAAATTAATTATAAGTAATGGTTGATAAAATATAATTATTAACCTAAAAATATAAGATAAGTTTCTTGACACAATATGTTAAAATAAATTTAGAAGTATAAAAAAATTCTGTAACTATCAGTCTATATAAAAGGGAGGGTAATATGGGAGTGGGGTAACTCCACAAAATACAACAACAACAATCCAGTATAATCTCATATCGTGGGGTTTGGGGAGGGTAATATTTACGCAGACCTTACCTCTACCCTTGGGTAGAGAGACTGTTTCCAAATAAACCATCGGCATCCTTCCCTTCAAGAATTTCCCCCTTGTTCTTTGGAAGACTCGAACTCACAACCTCTCCGTTAGAAGTGGGGGTTGCTTACCAGCAGAGCAACCCGATTTTGTGAATAGATGGGTAAAATTTAAGAAGACTAACCATGTTTGTTTGTTTTTCCTAGCCATTTTAAATATATCTGCCAGAACAGTTTCAACAACTAGTGGTTCATTTATCATGATGTGAACTCCTATATTATTAGGGTTCTGTCTTGATTGGAAACTTGTCCCGCTTAGGTCAATTAAAAACTTGTCTCAATTTCTATCCCAATTTGTGTGATGACATTTGATTTGATTTAAAACTTTCAATAACAACAATAAATATAGTTAAATTTTTTTATCATTATTTTGGGAAGATAAAAGGGCCGTTTTCGAAAAATTTTGGGCTCGAGATAAATTTGATTTAAAATTTAAGAGAGAAAAAAGATCATTAAAACGTTATAATTTCAATTGAGTCTTAGATAATTACAAAAAAAATTCATTAGTGCACGAAGTATTTCGTATTTACGAGTGTTGGAGAAGATCTACAACCTAATAAAATTTAATATAGGCAACGACCTTTAAATAAATGCTAATGATTGATTTTATTGTTTGAATTCGTGACTTATATATATAATTATAAATTATCTCAGTATTTTGATGAAATTTCAGTGATCCAAATTGAATGGTAAAATACTGATCCCCCTTCTTCTACTTCTTCATTTACTTGTTACTTTTGCTTTTAACAAGTAGTAGTAACTTTCTTTGCCACGTATAGAGTGGAAATGAAGTGCCCTAGTAGAAATACCCCTCAGGTTACGCACACTATTCATACTACTAGAGCCCATTAAGGATCATAGGTTTGAATAAATATTTAAAATCTCATATTGTGTTTAATCGAATTTTAAGTTTCTTTTAATAAAATCATATGTTTTATATAAATTATAAATGAATTGATAATTAGATTGGATTTTTTATTTTATAAAAATAAATCGAAACAATACCGAACCGCATCAAACCTCCCTTAAAATCTCTTAATATTAGAGATTTTAAGAATATTTCTCAAAAGATTGAAAGCATCAGGAAAGAACTGGAAGATGTGCAGCATCAAATGGCTATCTCTTATTCAGACACACTTCAGCAAAGATCAAAATCTCTGGTACAACAGCTAGAGAAATGGTCATTAATTGAAGAGTCAGCTTTGCAGCAAAAGTCAAGAGCTAAATGGATCAAACTAGGGGATTCCAACAATAAATACTTTTCAGCAGTCATGAAGGAGAGGAGCAAGTATAAGAAGATTATTGAACTCTCTACAGAAGGAGGACTGAAGATAACTGATCATGAAGAATTGAAGAAGGAGATTAGGGATTTCTATCAAGCTCTAATGGGAACTACAGCCAATTCACTACCAGCTGTGAACAAGATGCACATGAGGAATGGACCAAAGCTATCTCAACTCCAAAGGATGGATCTAGTTGCTGATATTACTGACACAGAGATACTTGACAGTTTGAAGGGTATTGGAAATGATAAAGCTCCAGGGATTGATGGATTTAATGCCATGTTCTTCAAACAATCTTGACATATCATTGGTAACCAGGTTATACTAGCTGTCAGGAATTTCTTTCAGACCTCCAAGATGTACAGACCTACTAATTGTGCCACACTCACTTTGCTGCCTAAGGTATCCAATCCTCAGACAGTTAAAGAATTCAGGCCTATAGCTTGTTGCTCAGTCTTGTATAAGATTATTTCCAAGTTGTTGGCTAATAGACTCCAGAAAGTTACGAGTAGCATTATATGTAATTCTCAAGCTGGATTTATACCAGGAAGAAGAGTAGCATATAATGTTATATTAGCTCATAAGCTAATAAAACAGTATTCCAGATCACATATCTCTCCCAGATGTATGATCAAGATTGATCTTCAAAAAGCTTATGATTCAGTGGAATGGTGCAGTTTGCAACAGATTATGGAAGAACTGGATTTTCCTAGCAGATTTATTAGATGGATCATGGAATGTGTCCAAACTGTTAGCTATACTGTTGTGGTTAATGGAGAAACAACAGAGCCTTTTCAAGCTGCCAAAGGATTGAGACAAGGAGATCCAATATCTCCCTTTCTGTTTGCTATTATAATGGAATATCTTAGTAGATCTTTGGCAGAGTTGAAACATACTAAAAGCTTCATATATCATCCTGGTTGTAAGAAGTTGGGAATTACTCATTTGAGCTTTGCTGATGACTTGCTATTATTTGTCAAAGGGGAGCTTCAATCAGTAAGTTCCATGTTCTTATTCTTTTCTCAATTCCTTGCTGCTACTGGTCTTAAGGCTAATTTACACAAAAGTGCTGTGTATTTTGGTGGGGTGTCTATTGAGATTCAACAACAAATTCTTGATCATCTTGGTTATGTTAAAGGGGACCTCCCTTTCAAATATTTGGGAGTCCCTTTAACTACCAAAAAGCTGTCAGTTGCTCAATGGCAACCTCTGATTGATAAGATTTCTGCAAGAATTACTTCCTGGACAGCAAGATACCTGTCTTATGCAGGCAGATGCCAGTTGGTTCAGTCAGTCATATTTGGAGTTCAAGCTTATTGGGCTCAATTGTTTATCATGCCATCAAAAGTTGTTAAACTGCTGGAGACTATATGTAGAACTTATATCTGGTCAGGGTCTGTTAATATCACAAAGAAAGCCTATGTTGCTTGGGAGAAAGTTTGTATGCCTAAGTCTGTTGGAGGTTTGAACTTAACAAATATCTCATTGTGGAATAGAGCTGCCATAGCTAAACTAAGTTGGGATTTAGCTCATAAGAAAGACTTGTTGTGGGTGAAATGGATCCATACTGTTTATATCAAACATCACCAGTTGGAGAACCTTACTATCCCAGCTAATGTTATCTGGATGGTAAGGAAAATTGTGGAGGGAGCTAAGCTACTACATCAGCATCAATTGCTAGATAACACTGACTGCACCATAAGGAAAGTATACTTACAACTGCTTGGAAAATCAACTAGAGTTTCATGGAAGAATCTGGTAATGCAAAATGCTGCTAGACCTAAAGCTATCTTCAGCTTGTGGTTGTTACTGCAGGATAGACTTCCTACCAAGAACAGACTGCTGCAATGGAATTTGAACATATCAGGCATCTGTGTTATGTGCCAACAAGAATTGGAAACTAGAGATCATCTATTTCTGCGTTGCACCTATGTTTCCCAGTTGAGATATCAAACAATGCAATGGCTGGGAATTGAAGACTTCACTGGACAAGTTTGGACACAATTCTGCCACTGGATCATCATACAGTCCAAAGGGAAATCTCTCCGAGCTCACACATTCAAGATGACAATTACAGAAATGCTGTATAGTTTATGGTTAGAAAGGAATGCGAGAATCTTTGAAAACATTTATTGTAATTGTGATAAACTCCTAAGTAGTATAACCTATATCTGTAATGTTCGAGCTCCTCCTAGGCTTAGTTCATATATTCAGCATTTCATGTTATAAATGCTGAATGATTAGAGTAGCATTGATACTTCATGTTCCAGTTTTGATAGGCAGTTGAGATTAAACTGTCCTATGATTTTGTACGGCAACCTTTTGGTGATTAATAAAATTTAATTACCAAAAAAAAATGTGAATAATATATTTATATATAAAGTTTAAAAATAACAAAGCATGACATTATTTCTTGGGCCTTGGAGTTATGAAACAGCAACAAGTAATAAAACTCAAAATCATAATTCTCAAACATATTATGATACTCCTATTGAAACTAAAATAAGTCCAGCATATTTACTAGCAAGACATAAGGTATTGTAGTGATTATGAATAGCAAACTATAATGTGTTGAACATGTTCTCTTTTGTATGATTTTGATTTATCTTTTTGAATATTTAATCTTCTATTAATTTTATTCCTGAATTCCAATTTAGTTAATATTTTTTCACTTGAGTGATTTATATTTTTTTTTGTTTGCTTAGTTCTTTTTCGGCGATGTAGAATAGTTGACGGATCTATACACTAGCCATCTTTCATATTTTTTTAATTTATCACCTTTAAACTGTAAAAAATGTCTACAGTGTTTTGCTAAGTCCTATAAAAGTTATATTATTGCATTCTACTTCTACTAGTGATTTTTACGTGACATTAAAAAATTACTAAAAATTTGCCGAACCGTACCGATATCGAAGAGAAACCGACATGATTGGGTTGATTTCGAAAAGTCCAATTTGGGCTACACATAATAGAATAACCGAAAATTTGGTATGATATAAATTTTAAAAAATAATCGGTTGAATCGAACCATTGACACACCTAGTTAAGATAGTGAGATGGTGTGCCATCTATATGGCGTCTACCTCAACCAAATATCAGTTAGAATATTTATAGCGGGGATGGAGTTAGTATGTAGGATATATGGTTCAGTCGAACTAAATAACTTTTATCAAAATATTATATTTATCTTAACAAATTTATTAAATATATATAAATTACTAATTTAAAATTCGGTAACTTAGGAATCATTTGATTACTGGGATAAGTACAAATTCCGAAATAGAATTTGAAAATGAATTTATCTCATGATTTTGGACAATCAAATTTTAACTCCATCTCTAATGGAGTCGTAGCCACGACAGGCCTCCATTATAAATATCTGATAAAAATAGTAATTCTTTTGGATTTTGACCGTCAAACTTTTTATTTTTTTAACGTGAATTTAAATATAAAAATTTTAAGTTTTTCAAAATAAAATTTAAATATTTAAAATTTTCATTAGAAATACTTTAATTCACAATAATTAACAATTCAAAAGACTAAAAAAGATTATTAAAAAACCAAGATCAATACTACCAATTCTCATTAAAAAAAATGCTACCTTAGAAGTTAGAACTAAGAGCATGATGTCAAGTGCTAAGTTTCAGATCAGTGAATAACCGAAAGGAAAGAAGAGACCTTTCTCGCTCAGCGCCTAAAGCGCACTATGCTCCGCTTCAACAAATGAGAGTTTTCAGTGGAACCGGTGAACCACGCGAGCTGGTTAGATGCGAGGGACATGTTTAATAATTAGTACTACCAATTCCCATATACCAAAGTGGAACTCAAGAAAACGATAGAAGCTCAAAGATTATATAAAGCAAAAACCCTATGGAAATGAGAAATCAAAATATAGAGATCTGAGACTGAATTCAGGATTTTATATTTGTGAAATAATTAATAAATTTTTATATATATATTTATGTCTTTTTTGAGCTGCGTCTATATGGAAACAATATTTCTACCATCACAAGGTAAGAGCAAGATCTGCTTATATACTACCTTTACCAAATTTCACTTATGAAAATACATGGGATATATTGTTACATCTATATTACATATTGAAAATATGCACAATATGTATATAAAAATTTAATGAATCAAGAAGAAAGTGTAAAAGAGAAATGAGGAGTACCTTTTATATTTCCATTAATAGAGGCAAGAAACTTGTACATAGAGACATAACAAGCTTTATTATTGCTTACTCAACTTATTTTGCTTTGATACAATGAAAAGAAATAGTAGAAGAAGGAGTAGGAGAAAAAAAGAATATATAAAGATAAAAATTGATAAGAAAATGAAGGGACAAAATAATATTTGGAAAAAGAAAAATGGTTGCATATCTTTTACACTTTACAGCAGAATTGATTTTCTTTTTGTTATTCTATGAAACTTGGGATTTTTACTTTACTTTCTTTTTTCCTTCACTTCCCTTTAAAACCTGGAGAATTTAAAAGCTGACAAATTAAAGGGTTTAAAAGCTTTTTGATGAGGATGCTTTTGCAGAATTGTAGTCTGAGGAAAGTTGAATAAATGGAAGTTAAAAGAAATAAATTAATTTGTGCAAATTAGATAAAAAGATTATGCATCTTTTATATTTTCAGCAGAAGTTATATATTTAGTTGTTCTAAAAAGTAATAGACGATAATATATATATATATATATTTTTTGTATATATATGTCATATAAAATGCATATTTTATGTGGCAAAGTGCTGGCCAGTGAAGAACTCTCATATTCAGAAAATGAAGGTTGCGGAGATGAGGATGCTCAGGTGGATGTGCCGGCTCACCAGGTTAGATAAGATTAAGAATGAAGTTATTCGAGAGAAGGTGGGGGTGGCCCCGGTGGATGAGAAGATGCGAGAAGCGAGGCTGAGGTGGTTCGGGCATGTGCGGAGGAAAAGTCTCGATGCCCCGGTGAGGAGTTGTGAACGGTTAGCGTTGGTCGGCGTTCGACGAGGCAGAGGGAGGCCTAAGAGGTATTGGGGAGAGGTGATTAGGCATGACATGGCTAGTATACAGGTTTCCGAGGACATGGCCCTTGATAGGAAAGTCTGGAGGTCTAGTATCAGGGTTGTAGGATAGGGGCCCCTAGAGTTTTTCGTACTACTCACCCGGGGTTGGGTGAGACTTGACAGGGTTATCCATAGATGTTATGTGTTTTGGATTGTGTCTCCTTTATGGTAGTTATTTATGGTAGTTACTGTATGATATTATTGCATGCTATTTATTTATGGTTCTTATGTTTAGATAGTTATTTATGCTATTTCTGCTGGAGTTACTAATGCTCTTTTGTTTTTGTTTTTGTTTTTGTTTTTGTTTTGTTTTTCCTTTTCTTCACTGAGCCGAGGGTCGAATGGAAACAGCCTATCTGCCCTTTCGGTTAGGGATAAGGCTCATCTACATATTACCCTCCCCATACCCCACTTTGTGGGACATTACTGGGTAGTTATTGTTGTTGTTGTTGTATAATATGCATATTTTGGTCGACCGTCAATTTTATATTTTACCTTATTATTTTATGTATCTTAAACTTATTTTAAAAATGATATGCACATACTTAATGGGGAAAAATTAATTTTGGAACATCGAAGATTGGGCTAATTGTCATGGAGTAATTTCAAAATTAATAATCGATAAAATAAAATTATTTTTGTATACATGTATATTATATACATGCGGTATACATATTTATACACTTTTTAACTAGTAAATGCAATTAGTTTACGCCAACTGGTCAATTTTATATATTGCATCATAAACTTAATTAGAAAATTATATGCATAGGTTCAATGGGGAAAGTTAAATTGGGAGCTCGAAGATTGAGTTAATTGTCATGGAGTAATTTCAAAATTATATTAAAGTCAGTCTTGTTTTTTTTAAAATTATATTGGCATGATTATGGGAAACAAAAAGAAAATGTTATGTTGCTGATGAGGTTTAATACGCAAGCTCAAATGCGAAATAACGAAATTCACCACACACAAAAAAAAAAAAGATTATAATAAGTTGAAAAAAGAAAATGTTATGTTATTTATGAGGTTTGACGAGTGACCTCATATATAATAGGGAGGAAATTCAACAAAAATAAAAAGAAAAAGATTGATCTGAATTTACTCTCATTTTCTACGGTCATATGTCCTTACCATAAAGTTTGAAACAATTAATAACTTAATTTCAGATTATGAAATAATTTGGCCTACTTTTAATTCAAAAAATTGACTATTCTCAATTGCAGATGCAATGATGAAATAGAGATAGGTATATGAACTTTCAATTACTCAATCTTTGAAATAAAAGACAGAGAAAAAAAGAGTAAAAACAAATGAAATTCAAAAATTTGAAAATAACGGAAACACATGAATGAACTACTCAACTAATGTCCCATCGGACTTTTAGTAGGCGTTTGGGCATAAATTTCAAGATTTTTTCACATTTAGAATTTCACTGTAATTTAATTTGAAGATCAAGTTGTATTTCGATATAAGTTTTGTAATATATTTAGATGTACTTTTTTCAATATCATAAAATACAATTTATATCCCATTATTTGTAAAAAAATATCAAAACCATCTTGACTTGTTCTTCTACTTGAGATAAACAATCACAAAATGCCGAATGTTTAAATGTACGGAACAATCTCTAATAGAAATTGTAGTTGTTCGTTTAGGTAAAAGTATAAATGGTAGATCTTAATAGTGGATATCAAAATATAATCCAAGGCCACTCAATTAGATGATGGGTAGGTGTAGGTATTACCTAAGTTTAACATTTGATTCTGGTCCTTTTATAAATTTCAAAAATACAGGATAAATTTGTAAAATTTAAAAATACCAACTTTTTAATTTTTTAATTGAAAACTGGTTCTCGGCAATTTTTCAAATCTGAAAATACATTATCAACTTGGATTTGAAAATATATAAATTTTTCATAACCAAATATTTTTTTGAATTTTTTTTTCTTTTTTGGAAAAAAAAATTTCTTATGTCCAAACGGATTTTTAATCTTGAGGGTTCCAAATAAAGTATATAAATATTTCAAACATATAATAATTAGAATTTTTTTACCAATGTTAACAGCGTCGTCGTTAATCCTTTTTCTCTGTAAGTGATTTTTTTTATTTTTAATACCGGAAACTCAAGGTTTCTGGTTAAAATGAAGATTTCATTCAACTCATCACAATCTTTAGGAATAAAAATAAAATAAATATTTCTTGGAAATGGAGAAAGAATTCAAAAAAAAATAGAAAAAGAGAAAAACAAAACAAGAAAAAGAAAGAAGATTGGCCCAAAAAGTCATTTCAGAACTTTTCATAATGAAAACACTTTTCTTTAGTAATCTTTTATTGCTTTATAAGTAATGAGTAGTAGTTGGACCACTCGCACACTAGAACCTGCAGTATATATAGTCAATGTTAAAAAGCAGCCGTTATTTCTGACGTTAATTTAAAAAAAAAGGACGAAGATAATTTTTAAAATTACAGGACTTAAAATAGTGTAATTTAGAGTCAATAAATCGAGTTAAGAATTATAAAGTTTCAGATTTAAATTTAATAAAGACAAAAGAATGTGTATTTTTTTAATTTGCCCAAATATTAATGGAATAAAATTATTCGATACTTATGCTAACGGGGATAGAAAATCGTAGAACTTATCGTGGTATGCAAAGATACCATGAGAGGTCTCGGGTCGAGCCCTGAATATGAAGTCGACTTTGTTAGGGAGCACTTTATTTCAACTAGAGGAATTTTTGGTTGGAATTTGAATTTAGTCGGACCCTAATGCGGATACCAGACCGAATGAAAAACCAATAACAACAACAACAATAGCATACCAGTATTATCCCGCACTGAAGGGTCTAGGGAGAGTACTGTTTACGCGGATTTTACCTCTATTTTGTGAGGATAGAGAGTTTTTTCAATAGACCCTCGGATCGGGAAAGTATAAGTACCCCATTTATAAATATATAAACAAGAATGAATAGTATCAAAAAGTCATACAAAAGCACAATAAAATAACAAGATAGTAAGTTGATCAATACTGAAAAAAAATACAGATAGCCATAAAAATATGTTACCAACAGAAAGCTAAATTGCGTGTCAATATTACTGTTATAAACACTTTAAACTACCTACTCTAATGCCCTAATCCTTAATCTCCATACCGAATGGATAACCAATGACGACGACAACAACAACAACAACAATAACAACAATAGTATATCGGTATTATCCCGCACTGAAGGGTCTGGGGAGAGTATTGTTTACGCATACTTTACCCTATCTGTAAGGATAGAAAGTTGTTTTCAATAGACCCTCGGGTGGGGAAAGTATGAGTACCCCATTTATAAAAATATAAACAATAATGAATAGTATCAAAAAGTCATATAAAAGCAGAATAAAATAATAAGATAGTAAGTCAATGAACAATGAAAAAAACACGGTTAGCCATAAAAATTTATTACCAACAGAAAGCGAAATAGCGTACCAGTATTACAGTTATGAACACTTTAAACTACCTACTCTAATATCCTAATCCTTAATCTCCATACAATGAATAACCAAAAAATTAAAAAAATAAAAGGATAAAAGGATTAAAGGAAAATAAATTCTAAGGTAAAGTTATAAGTGGGTAAAGATGATTTTGATATGATTAGATCACGTTATAGATGAAGACAGTGACCACGTTGCCATTCTCTTTCCTTTTCGGATCACGTGAGCTACAGGCTCTCACTTTTTCTTTTTGGGATGGTGAAATTTTGTAAAATTATGTTAATTTATTGAATTCTATAATTATATTAAAGAATAATTTTTTTTCACTTTTCATTCTTTCTCCTTTGGTCAAGCTATTTGAGTTTAATCAGTATATCATCAATCTTTTGCCAACTAGTGGAAACTTTTAAAATAATTAATAATCTTATTTCTCTTTCCTTTTTATTGAATAACAACAATAACAATCCAATATAATTTCATAAGTGAGATTTAGGTAGAGGATAATATGTATGTAGACCTTACCCCTACCCCGAGAGGTAGAGAGGTTATTTTCAGGAGACCCTCGGCTTAAGAAAGCAACAAGAGACGATATATTAGTGCTATCAATATACTCATAATAAAATAACATAAAAATACATAACATAACATACAATAACAAAGTAACAACAATATAAGAAATATAGGAAATACGAAAAAGATGGAAGGCATACTAATATCCAATAGATAAAGCCTTGCATTAGTAGTTGATCAGTAGCATCCTAAGACTAACTCCTAACTAGTTAGTTCACTCTAGTGCGCTGTAGAAATATTCACAACTTCCCCCTAACCTACAACCTTAATGCTCGACCTCCATAATTCCCTGTCAAGGGTCATGTCCTCAGTAATCCTAAATCGCGCTATGTTCTGTCTGATCACCTCTCCCCAATACTTCTTAGGTCTCCCTCTACCTATCCTCGTGCCTACCACAATCAGTCGTTCACACCTTCTCACCGGTGCATCAGTGCTCCTCTGAATGAGCCCGAACCATCTGATTCTTGCTTCCCGAATCTCGTCCTCCATGAGGGCCATGCTCGCATTCACTCGAATATCTTTATTCCTAATCTTATCCATCCTTGTATGTCTGCACATCCACCTCAACATCCTCATCCTGCTACTTTCATCTTCATGTGTGAGTTATTAACCAGCCAACACTTGGTCCAATACAACATGGCAAGCCTAACCACAGCTCTATAAAACTTACCTTTTAGTGATGGTGGCACTTTCTTGTCACACATAACTCCCGTTGCTAACCTCCATTTCATCCACCTCCACCCCTATACGGTGTGTGATATCCTCGTTAATCTCTCTGATCCCCTGAATAACTGACCCAAGATACTTGAAACTACCCCTTTTAGGAATGACTTGAGAGTCAAGCCTCACTTCCACCCCCACTTTCGTCGTCTCGGCCCCAAATTTGCGCTCGAGGTATTCCGTCTTCATCCTGCTCAACCTGAAACCTTTATGCTCAAGGGCATGTCTCCAAACCTCTAGCCTCCCGTTGACCTCACATCGTGTCTCATCAATTAGGATTATGTCATCAGCACCACGACACCTCCCCCTGAATATGATGCGTTATGGCTTTCATTATCAGGGAAAATAGGAAAGGGTTGAACGCAGACCCTTGGTGCAACCCCAGAACAACCAAAAATGCTCGAAGTCGCCTCCTACTGTCCTAACCCAAGTTTTAGCTCCATCATACATGTCTTTAGTCATCCTACAATAGGCAACCGGGACCCCTTTAACCTTTAAGCATCTCCAAAAGACCTCTCTAAGAACCTTGTCGTACGCTTTCTGTAGATCGATAAACACCATATGGAGATCCTTCTTCTTATCTCTATATTGTTCCACCATCCTCCTAATAAAGTAGATAGCTTCTGTGATAGATCTCCCTGGCATGAACTTGAATTGGTTGTCTAAAATAGACATCGTCCTTCGCGCTTTTATTTCTACCACTCTCTCCTAGACTTTTATGATATGACTCGGTAATTTGATACCCCTATTGTTGTTGCAACTCTGTATATCGCCTTTGTTCTTATACAACAGAATCATTGTGCTCTACCTCCACTCTTGAGACATCCTATTAGTCTTGAATATAACATTGAACAACCCAGTAAGCCATTCCAAGCCTACTCTACCCACACACCTCCAAAGTTCAACCAGAATTTTGTCTAGCCCGCTCTGCCCCTCCTCATCTTATGCATTGCCTCCATGACTTCATCGACCTCAATGTCCCTACAATAACATAATTCATGGGGTGTATCGGCATTCTTCAATTCACCTAGTACAATATCCTGTTCCCCTTCTTCAATTAGAAGTTTATGAATATTGAATGAAACAGATTTAAGCTGAGCAAGTGATTATTGAATGATTTTATACGGATAAATTCAATCTAATTTGAGGGGAAAAGCTAGTAATTATAACTGTTGGAAATCATGTATATCTATGATATGTGCGCTTTGGTTGTATGAGCATGATTTTCAGGTAAAGGTTTTGATGAATGACAAACAATGAAGTCAAGTGTCAAACAGCGATATTGTATGACAATCAATCAAATGGCAAGAAGCATACTGATGACGGAATTGCATGAACGAGCCAAAGAGATTCAAGCACAAGACAAAGATCGAGATTAAGTTTTATATGAGTCGGTATTTAATTGTGATCTTGATCCGACAACTTAAACTCAAGACTTGGCTTCTCTCGTAAAAATATTTTTAACAAATCATGCATATTTAATTTAGAGAAAAATGATTTTAAATAATGCATATTTACTTTAGCCAAAATGATTTTTAAACATGCCTCTAAAATCTGGACTAAGATAATCAATTATGTACTTATGATAATCGATTATGTTTAAGTCAGCTGCTTGACAATCGATTGTGAACTTATGACAATCGATTGTGTTAAGGCAGTGAGCATCAGATTTTCCAAATCTGCATGACAATCGATTGTGATGAGGCAGTGTCCATCAAAGTTTTTCAAAGCTCAAAATAATCGATTGTGAAGCTAATGACAATCGATTGTGAAGAGACAGTGTCCATCAGATTTTTCAAAGTCACAAAATAATCGATTGTGAACTTATGACAATCGATTGTGTTGAGGCAGTGTCTTCCAGACTTTTTCAAAGTTAGCAAACAATCAATTGTGAACCTATAACAATCGATTGTCAAGAGGCAGTGTCTAAATTGATTTTTCAAGACTGATATATAATCGATTGTTAACTTAGTATAATCGATTGTATAACTGACCGTTGCCAAAATATTTTCAAATACCGTCAGGTAATCGATTATTGATTTCTTATAATCGATTGTTTTAATTAAAATCTGGAAAGGATTTTTTGAACGTTGCTGAGTAATCGATTATTGATTTCTTATAATCGATTGTTTTAATTAAAATCTGGAAAGGATTTTTTGAACGTTGCTGAGTAATCGATTATAGATTTCTGACAATCGATTGTTTTAAGTAAAATCTAGAAATGATTTTTTGAACGTTGCCAGTAATCGATTATTGATCTTAGATAATCGATTGTTATGCGTAAAATCTGGGATTGATTTTTGGAAGAACTGGCAAACAATCGATTGTGGTAATTTGACAATCGATTGTCACAGAGTAAAATCAGCAATTCTTAATTGGCAATTAGGCAACGGTAATACAAAGTTTTTCAACTATAAATACAGCTTCAAATCAGTCTTTTAAACAATAACAACACACAACAACTGATCATACAATTGCTAAAGCTTGCATACTTTATTGCTTATCATTTTATATTCATTACATAAGCTTTTGAGAGCCAAATTCTTGTCGAAAGTTGTTGCGATCTTGAGCGTATTCTTTTTACTCATATCTACTCATAAAGGAGTGTCTTGTTTGAGTGCTAAGTGTTTTTGTACACTTGAAGGGAAGTGTTAGTCCCTTGTGTTGTAAGAAGGAACTTGTGTTTCCTTGGTTGAAGTCTTGGAGTGTTGTATCTCCGAGCAAAGGTTGTTGAGGCTTGTGTCCTCAAGTTGTAATGGTTTGTTGAGCATCCGTAAGCTTAACAAGTTAGTAGAAATCTCGAGAGAGTCTCTCGGGGACTGGACTAGCCACGGGTTGTGGTGAACCAGGATACATCGGTGCGTTTGTTCTAATTTATTTACTTATCGCACTTATTTATTTCCTGCAATTTTTAAATTCCGCAAGTTTACGCTAATTTTTATTATAACGCTATTCACCCCCCTCCCCCCTCTAGCGTTAAGCGTATTATCTAACAATAACTGTAATGAAGAAAGAAGATAACAAGTATTTTTGTCAGATTATTTTCAAAGTACGACCTTTTTTTAGGCTCGTTAAGTGATGTCATTTCTTTTTGAAGACAAATTTATCCAATTAGGTTACAGAGGTAAAATTTAAATAGTGGTGTCAAAAAGGTCATTAGTGCAAATGACCATTTTTGCTATGGTATCAGAGACTCATGCTTTTGAATTAAACAATTAACCTAAACATCCCACCTAACCACTTAAATTAAAAATAATGGGTATAGGTATAATATATGCATAATATATATATTATTATGTGCATAATTAATGCATAATCTAATTATACTACTAGAAGATATAAATTATAAATATGACCGGCTATTTATGTAAGAATACCTTTAGAATTAGCATCAGGCGAATCAAAAAGCCTACCAAAGCAAGCTTAGGCCCACATATTTGGGCTTTGCCAGGAACAAATAGGAGAAGGTAAGACTTCAAAACCATAATAATTTGTCAAAAAGTCACAATTTGAACCCCAAATCTTTCATAAATTTGCAATTCAGCCCAATTTTTTTTCAGTCATACCAAACCAAAAGTACAGCATGGTGCATTAAACTCCCGCTATGCACAGGGTGTGGGGAATGGTCGGACCACAAGTTTATTATACGCAATCTTACCCTAAATTTATGCAAGAGGATGTTTTCACGATTTGGGTCTGGGGAAGGGTCGGACCACAACGGTTTATTATACTCAATCTTGCCCTAAATTTAGAGCCGTCAAAATAGGCTTGGCCCGTGAGTCCAACCCAACCCAACCCGCTACTTGGGTAGGGCTGCGTTGAGATTCTCTTAGCCCATTTAAAACTGAGGCTTATAAGCCTGGTCCAAGTCAGTCTGCTGGCCTTTGAGGCTTGATCGAAGCTGGGCCTAGGACGGCCCATGTGCCAAAAATTAATTAAATTTAAATTTAGATATTTTAAAAAAGTAAAAACTATTTTTTTAACTATAATCCTCATTTTCCATTCTTAGATTGCTCATTTACCTTTTGATATCAACTATAATATATATTTTTAACATGCATGTAGTATGACAAGATTATTTTTCTTTTCATTAATTAACAACGAACTAGAAAGGTTTTAAGTGGTCAATAATAATTCTTTTCAAAAGAAAATATTACTTTAAGTGGCCATTATCAGTTTGGTTACTTTAATATAGTATTAATCATTCAATTGCTCTTCAATATAGAAAAAGGTCAAGTTTTATTGCCCAAAAAAATGACAACACTAGTAAATTTCATGTATTTTAAAAGTTTATGGACTATAACGATGAAATCAACAAATAATGTTAAACCTAAATTAAAAAACCTTAATATATAAACTTATTGAAGCTATTCCCGAACTTAAGCAAAGTGAAAAGTACTAAAAATATATTCATGTAATGTTAAAAAAAGAAGAGCTAAAGATATTGAGAATTTATATTTCAATTACGAGATTCCTTGTCAAATATCAAGATTGTTGTATGATGTTTAGCTTAAAGAATATATATATTTCAATATATATCGCCTCATAGTGTACTCTTGGTTCGTGAATTTGGGATGTTAAAGGCCATGAGTTTATTTTAATTTGAAGTATTTTTGCTTGTAGGAATGATACAGGAGAAAGTGTGGGCGGAACGTACAAGATTTGAGCTAAAACGAACAAAACCGGAAAAAGAGGCCATTTGGGCGTCACAGGCAGCGCCTGGTGCCACCTATGGAACTGAAGACAGTGTGCGCAATTTGGGAAGTGCTCGCCGGGCTAGGTGCCGGTGACGCGAATTTTGTCCTATTTTATCCAGGACACAGTTTATTCAACCCTAGACCTATCCAACACGTATAAAAGGAAGGCTAAGCCTAATTTTTTTTGGGGGGAGGGGGAGATGCACCTTTGGAGCAAAGGGGAAGAGTAACGCCTTCTCTCAGTTGTTGACTCATAAACCACATTGTGCAATGGTTCTTAAATTTCTCATTTAAATGTGTTTGCTTGAATTGAGAGTTGAACATAACCGTTTTGATTGAGTCATGTGCAACGTGTGTGCGAGGATTCATGATTTTCTTTGCTATCCTGTGTAGTCTAGAACTTGATCCGTGTGCTAATTGAAGCGAAATTGTAAGTTGTGCTAATATAGGATAACATAAGCATTTTCTTGTTTGATCATGGATGTGCTTGTCACAAAAAAATAAAAATCATTTGTTGCTAGCCCCTTAAGCTTATAGACCTTTCTTTTGGCACCCATATTATAAGACATCCCTTATTTTATTCTGAATTTGATATTGATTAAACCTTTACCTCCTAAGGCTCTTAGGCGCTAAAAGAAGTAAGGTTAGAAATTGGAGAGTATCTTTTGAGTGGAACAATGGAAGGGCCTGTTGGTGCATTAAAGTTGAAATTAAAGGTCACTAGCCGATAACTTTATTGTATGGAGTGTGTGGAAAAAAGAAAAAATTTTAAAAAAAATGAGAGAGAAAGTGCTTAAAAAATTAAACACCTCCAATTCTTATTAATTTGTGCTAGTGAAAAATAGAGAAGTGCTTAATTGAAAAGAGGGCTATGTTACATATGGCAAGTGATTTGGTTGAGAAGAATATGAACTTGAATTGTAAATGTAATGTATTAAAGTGCTTAGCAGGGTAGGTCACTATCTCTAAATATATTCTACACGTCCCTTAGCCTATATTACAACCTCAAAAGCCCTAATTGATCTTAGATTTGGCTAGCTTAAATTAGGAGAGATATACACTACATGCAAGCTTATGGTACGACCACGAGATGAATATGAATTCTTTGTGAGAGTGAGCGAATTTTGTTAAATTGTGTGATGTCCTTAATCTATATTCAAAAGCATATTTGAATGCATGCACCAATTTATATTCACTCTTTTGTTTGTTGGTGACGACACATGATCTCATGAATGATTGGTAATGTTGAAAACTTTCTTGTTGGGTAAGTGCATGAATTGAGGGTGCTTAGTAGTTGCAAGTAGACTTTTTAGGTTGGGTGGTGACGAATAGGTTGTTGGAAGTTATTGAATTGAAATATTATACTTGTGCATGGTTAAACGAGAAGAATATGAATTTTTGTGCGTTCATGCTTGTGTGCCGATATTGATCATAATCAAAGGTATTTTGTGTGATTGAAAGTTAAGGTGCTCCTCTATGATTGAACTTTTTACATAGTTGGGGGTTTCTTAAATTGTCCCATTGCTCGAGGACGAGCAATAATCAAAGAGTGGGGTGTTGATGTTTAGCTTAAAGTATAAGTATAAGTATATATATATATATATATATATATATATATATATATTTCTATGTGTATCGCCTCATAGTGTACTATTATTTTGTGAATTTGGGATACTAAATGCCATATTTCATATTAATTTGAAGTGTTTTTGCTTGTAGGAATGATTCGGGAGCAAGTGGGGGCGAAACGTACAAGATTTGATCTAAAACGAACAAACCCCGGAAAAAAGGCAATTTGGGCGCCATAGGTAGCGCCTGATGCCACCTGTGGCGCCAAAGACAGTGTGCACATTTTTGGCAGTGCCCTGGCGGGTGCTTGGCGCCGGGCTGGGCACCGGTGACGTGGATTTTGTCTTATTTTACTCGAGACACGGTTTATTTGGCCCTATACCTACCCAACACGTATAAAAGGAAGACGAATCCTAATTTGGGGGGGGGGGGAGGACACACTTTGGAGAAAAAATACACACAAGAATGTTGAGGAGCAAGAATATCTCAGAATTCTTCATCTAGTATTTTCAATTATTAAAAACTTATGCAATTGTTTGATTACGTCATGAGTAGCTAAACACCTATTGTTCTGGGATTATGATTTAGCCATGAATATTATTGTTTGATATTAAATTGACATTGATTATAATTCACTAATATATGGTTGTTTCTTCAATTCTGTGTTGAATTGCTTAATTGTCTGGCCAGCAGTTAGGTTTTATTTACTATTAATGCTATGCTTGGGAAAACCGTGTTTAGATTAGAGAAGAATTGGAGAGAGCATGATCTTAACCCTTATGGGGAGGGGATTTATGGTTAGGTTAGGAATATACCTAGTCACCATGATCAATTAAGTAGTAATCTTAATGAGTTATGCATAGATTGATTTCATAAGAATATAAGCGTTAATCTATTGAGAATAGGTGAGTAGTACTTCGGGAGAAGTCTATGAGAGCATTTATATATTAATTAGAAACCACAAGTGAATTATATGAACGAGACAGTTAATCAAAACACAATACGAATGGTGTATCGATCACAACCTTGGAATACTTGTCTCTACTAAATACACAACAATCAACTCGTTACTTGATAATTTAGTTATTATTTAGAATCGTAGTATCATATAATCATATCATAGGACTTATCATTATATTACTTGTTGACCACGTATACTTACGTGTGCGTTTGGAAGCAATATATATGACGACCCGACCGATCGTCTTAAGAATTACCACCCCGATCCTCTATTAACTGCTTTCCCCAAATTTATAATGCTTATATGATTTTTCGGGACGTTTGATTTCGAGTTTCGGAGAGATTTTGGGACACTTAGTCCCTAACTGACACCATAAGTGTTGGAAAGTTGTCCCTAGTCAGAATAGTGTGAAGACAAGCTCGGGATAGAAATCCAATGGTTTTGTTAGCTTCGTTAGGTGATTTCAGGATTGGGAGCACGTTCGGAATGTGTTTTGGAGGCCCGTAGCTAATTTAGGCTTGAAATGCCGAAGTTTAAATTTTTGAAGTTTCCGGTTGATAGGAGAGATATTTATCCGAGGGTCAAAACGAAATTCCGGAAGTTGCAGTAGTTCCGTCATGTCATTTGGGATATGTATACAAAATTTCAGGTCATTCGAACGTGTTTTGGTTAGGTTTTTTTATCGAAAGCGTACTTTGATGGAATTTGAAGTTCTTAGGCTCAAATCCTTGATTAATTTGGGTTTCCGGCATTGTTTTAGGTGGTTTATGGAATGGTACAAGTTTGAATGAGGTAATGGGATATGTCTGTAGGATTGGTTGAGGTCCTGGGGGCCTCGTGAGTGTTTCAGATGCTCAACAGAGCATTTAGGAGTTGTGAAGAGTTGCAGAAAATCCTTCATTGGTTGCAGGTCCAATTCCTTCTTTGCGTTCGCCAAGTTCTGACCTTTTTCTTCTACGCGTTCTCGTCCTCATCCATGCGTTCGTGTAGAGTAATTTTGGAGGGAAACCAGTCTGCTCATTGCGTTCGCGTTTAGTCCGCGTTCGTGAAGCTTCCCTTTTTCCTCAATCGCGATCGTGTCCAAGACATCACGTTCACATAGCTTTATTTGACTCTTAGGGCCAATTCCTATTTCTACTCATCGCGTTCGCATTACCCTTGTTGTGTTCGCATAGCTTCACCAAGTCCAGGCCTTCGCGTTCGCAGACTCTTCCTCTCATTCACGAAGGGCATTTTTGGCAGCCTTCATTTTCCTTCTTCGCGAACGCGAGACTTTCTCGCGATCGCGATGCATTGAATACCTGGACAGATATAAATATTACAAAATTCGAGGGTTAGCCATTTTTATCAAAATACAAGCTTGGGAGCTCGAATTTGAGAGAAATTTCGAGGGATTTTTAGTGCAACTACTGGGTAACGATTCTCTTCCCTCATATGCTTAAAATCCACTAATCTAATCATGAATTCCTCCTTAATTTCAGATTTTTGAATGAAAAGGGGGTAAAACTTTATCGACCAAATTATTGAGTTTTGAGTGGGTGTTTTATCTCCGATTTAAGATATTTTTATATGGTTAGACTCATGAGAGTACGAGGGTTCTGAAAATTTAAAGTTTTCCGATTCTGAGACGTCGTTCTGAGGGGCATTTTGGTTTTTTACCTAATTTCACACCTTAGCTTTGAATTAAATAGTAGAATCAGTTACTTGAGATGTTATTTACGATATGTAATTGAATTGAATAGATTTGGGCCATTTGGAGTCGGATACTCGGGGCAAAAGTGTTATTTCAAGTCGATTTTGGAGCCTGTTTATGGTAAGTGGCTTGTCTAACCTTATGTGGGAGACCTTCCTCTTAGGATATGATATTTGGTAATTGAATGCCCTGTACGTGAGATGACAAGCACGTACTTCAACTAATGGTTGAAAATATGGTTTCACTTAAATATTTAAATTGAGTTTCTTTCTTACTTGCTTATTTCTATTTGTAATTATGGCACGTGCTAGTTTAGGACAGCATGCTTAGTTGATCTAAATTGTCTATTTGCTTAAGTTGCCTTGTTTATACTACGTGAAGCATGTTAAGCTAGAACTATATGTTGCCTTGTATTATAGTACTCCAAATTCTAAATATTTTCTCGTTGTGACTGCGTATTTACATTGGGGCTACAGATGTGGGATTCCGGTAGCTCCCCTTGCTTGTTTACTTTGGGACTACAGGTTAGATTTTCGTTAGATTCCCTTGCATATTTATTTTGGGACTACGGGTTAGATTTCTGGTAGATCCCCCTACACATTTACTTTGGGACTACAGATCAGATTCTGGTAGATCCCGCGCATTGGTAGTAGGACTACGGGCTGGTATCCCGGGAGATCCTTCAGATATACACATATGATGGACTATGGGACAGTATCCGAGAGATACTTGGACAATTGATGAAAAGTACTACAGGACAGTATCCTGGGAGATCCTCGTTGTTGGTACTGGTATTGAGCTGTCTACTCCATGTTGCCTTATTTTCTGTGTGTTATTTGTTGCCTTGCTTTAGCAGTTAGCATTCGTTTTGCACTGTTATTTTAGATATTCCGGAGTTAGAGCTATGTACTACATTCTGTTAGCTTGTGTTCCCATAAGTTTTCGGATTTGAGGCGATATTGTAGACTTTCTCATTATTGAGTTGTATATGCCGAGTGACATTTTACATTCCGCGTTTCATTTTGATGAATTTGGGTTTTGAGTTAAAATTTTTCGCAGATTATTTATTTTTCCGCATTGTTAGGCTTATCTAGCTGTAGGGACTAGTATCGTTACGACATATTCACGGAGGGCAAATTAGGGTCGTGACAATATTGTACACTCTAAATAAACTAAAGTCCTTCATATGATTAATAGATTATGTCACGAAAAAATATCTAGAGATTTGTAAATATAAATTTTTTCTGAAGGGTCGGCCTGTTGCGCTCTTAGGGATGGACTGGGTTGGACATTTTGAGGTCCATATATATGGAGGGTCGACCCGTTCTAGCACAACAAATTTAAAAGCGCACGAGGCTTGGGCTGAATTGGGATGGGCTAGCTCGTTTTGACGGCTCTACCTAAATTTATGCAATGGGTTATTTTCACTATTTAAATTCTTGATCTACTGGTCACATGGTAGCAACTTTACCTACCACGTCAAGACTTCCTTCGACCATACCAAACCATAGACAAAAAGTTATTTTATTTTATTTTTTATTGCGATCAACTATTGATGGAAACCTTTGTGTTTGTACGTTAATAGGCATCATTGGTGATGTTGAATTACAGAAAAATTCTGCCTAATAGTCCTTGTGGAAATTGTGAAGGAATCCAACTTAGATTCTACTATTTTCCTCTTAAGTGAATCTGTATATATTCGTTTTTATTAGTTGTTTCTTAAAGTACGAAGAAAAGCTTTAATGTGGTTGGTGTCACGGGCTCGTGTCACTTTAAAATGGTCCGCGCAGCAGCCAAGCACCGACTTGACTTTAGTCTGCTTCAACACTCGACAAAAATTTCAGAAATTTTTGACTTTGATTAATTTTTACAGTCTTTTAACGTAGTAAACTTTAGACTGATTTAGGCAACAAAAATATAGTGAAGGGACAGAAATAAAACGTGAACACAAGACATACAATATACATGAACTCTTTCCCAACTTTGTATTTAACTCGAGAATACAAAGAAAACTCAAACTCAAAGTACACTCCGCGTACAAAAATGAAGATCACTCTTGACCCTCACAATACTACTCTTAGCCTTAGTGTTTCACTCTTGAAAACAAGACTTAGGACTCTTCCTAAATTAAAAAACATGCACTCTACACGTTTTCACTTTTTAAGTGTGCTCCCACACGTTTTTCTCTATCTTAGAACTTAGGACTCTTCCTAAGTCAGAAAACATTCCCTCGTCACGTTTTCCACTCTATTGTGAGCTCTCTCACGTTTTTCGCCTTAAGTCACAAAAGAGAAGGGTGCTTCCCATTTATAACACATGAAAACTGCCCCATTACACACTAGTTGCCTAGTTTTTAGGCTTGCACTTGCCCACTACTTTATCCTAAGTGTAGTTGACACCCCCAACTACTAGGAACATGTTTAGATCATGGGATCATGGCCTCAATTCGTGCTAACTCCTGCTAGCATGATAGACAAATCTCAACCGCTGCCTATGTGCACAGCATGTGCCGGTAACCGCCGTTTGACTTGGTCCATTCTCATGTTGCTGGCCAAATTTGGTATATTGGTTTGGACCAGGCGCCAATGCCATTATATCCAGCTGCATTGTGCCTCAATTTGCCTTAGCATTCACACGAACTTGGCCCGTTTGCCGCAACTCGAACCCACACCAAATCTGCCCGCACATTGCCTTTCCGTTTACACATTTGCTTGTCTTTTCCCATCTGTTTCTGCCATGTCTTGGCATCAATGTCTCATGCCTTGATGCTATAATCATGATCAAGTGCCATCCGTAGCCCGCAACTCATTTTCAAGCCCTCTCCAAACTGCCTCGCATCCGTTCAAAGCCTTAGCCATCGCTTGCCCGTTTCCCTTTTGACTTTTGGCGCAACTCTTGCACCAATTTTACAACACTCTTGCTTCCTCATGACAACACTCTTGTTGTCTCGCCGAGTTCAATAGTCGGAGGTCTAACAGTTGGCCACTCTGGTTAATTATTTTTTTTGGGAGGAGGGGGCATATATTATCTAATGCATCGGAATTATTTTCCAAAATATTTGTTCTGACAAAAAGAAAATTACAAAGGAAAATTTCGATCATCGTATCTAATCATAGTTACACTTTTCTTTCTATATGAGATACTCTTTAATTTTAATGGTTCCTTAGATATGTTATGATTTGTAGGTGTATCAATAGATATTTGAAAATTGACTGAACCGTATTATATCGTATCGAAGCGAAGGTTAGGTTTATTTTAATAAAACCACGAGTCTTTATATCTATAATCGTACCAATAACTAAGGTAGATTTTTTATTTTATAAAAATAAACGGAAAAAATACTAAATCATAACGAATAAATTTACAATGTGAATAATATATTTATATATTAAGTTTAAAAATAATAAAACATTAAATTTTTTCTTGGACCTTAGAATTATATAATAGTTACAAGCCAACAAGTAATTAAACTCAAAATTCTAATTCCCAAACCTATAATAATACTCCAATTGAAACTAAACTATTTCTAGCATGTTCACTAACAAGAAACAAGGTATTGTAGTTAGGGGTGTACAAAGAAAACCGATAAACCGCACCAACCCGATAATCCGAGTCAAACCGAGAAAAAAAACCCAACTATGGTTTGGTTTGACTTGGTTTGGTGTTGGAAAGAAAAACCCGACCATAATTGGTTTGGTTTGGTTTTAACTAAAGAAAGTCAAACCGAAACCAAACCAACCCGACATTACATATATATCAATTTTAGATATATTTAATATATAAATATACTTATTGTAATGTAATTTATAATTATTTCTTAAAAAATTTCATAATTTTATCTTTTAAGGTATTATTTCAAGGTTTGATTTAGAAGTTTTGAATGCTCCAATAAGTTTTATAGCCATTAATATTAGTAAATTGAATAATGCTAGCAATCAATACTAATGCTAACAAAAGACATTCAATTCAATATTACGAACGAGAATGTATTAATTGTCTATTTTTTATTTAGCAATAATTTAGATAAAAATACATAACATATTTTTATTTTTCTTTAGCTTTTAGGCATATAATTAATACTCCCTCGTTAGTCTATCTAGTTTAGCATGAATTAGTGCTTTTAGATTATGTTTATTTTTATTATGACTTTTTAATTAGCAATATTTATAGTACATAATTTTATTATTTTTTATGTTGAATATTTTAGGATAATGTCATGAGTCATGACATATCTCATATTTTGTATTATTTTCTTGAAAAATACTTTATATATTTGTATCTTACTAGGATTAAAGAAATATTTTGAGCATACGTTATATATTTTGTTCTACGAAGATTTTACCGGAAAAAAATTCGAAAAAATCCGAATAACCCGAAAAAACCCGAGAAAAACCGATATTGAAAAACCCGAATTTATTGGTTTTGTTTGGTCTTTAAATTTAATAACCCGACACAATTGGTTTGGTTTGGTAATTGTAAAATCCGAACCAACCCGGTCTATGTACACCCCTAATTGTAGTAATTATGAGTAGCATACTACAATGTATTGAATATGTTTGTTTTCGTATGATTCTGATTTATTTTTTTAAATATTTAATCTTCTATAGACTTTATTCTTGAATCCCAGCTTGGTTAATATTTTTCCACTCATGTAATGTTTTGTAATTGCTTAGTTTCTTTTATGTTGATGTAGAATAGTTGATGGATCGATAGTCTAGAGAGTTTTTCTAAGTTATATAGATGTACATATGTTATTGCATCTACTTCTACTAGTGACTTTTACATGACAATAGAAAAATTATTAAAAATTTACCAAACCGTAACGATATCGAAGAGAAACAGATATGATTGCAATGATTTCGAAAAGTCTAATTTCGATTATACATAATAGAATAATTGAAAAACTAGTATGATACAAATTTTATAAAACCGTCCGAACTGAACCATTGACACCATTGATGTACTCTTGTTGTCACAGAATTTATGTTAAATATTTAAGAACACAAGTTCAAGGGAATCTTTCATAGTTAAACATATCTATATCTATATCTATTTATACTATATTAAAAGCACGAAAGTTTTTAGCGAAATGTCGTTTGTCTTTTTAACCCTTTAAAAAAAGATTTTACCGTGGATAAAAGTGTAATTTAATTTTGTAGGACTTTTAATTGTTAAATATTTCCTTGTTTGATTATGCAGAAATTCCTAATATTTAGGAACTTAAAATCAAAAAACATAATACAAAAAAGAGAGGATAATTTTCCATAATTAAATTCAATAATTATTTCCTTTAAAGACGTTTATTGTGGCTAAAGTAATTTGACTCACGACTGTATGTTTGAGTCCTTGAAATTCGATTTCTGCCATAAATTCTCACAATTTCTTGCTTCTCAAATGCAAGGCTTTTAGTCTAGGACAATAATTTAACTTTCTAGGATTGTGTTATACTGTTAGTATAGTCCCTCCTTCACGATTAATATGGATATAGCTAGGAGTGGTAGACGTGTGGGTCGTGTCGAATATAGTTCGGGTCGAAATAGAATAATAAAAACAAATAAATTATTTGATTCGGCTTATATTTAATACGAATAATATATGAATTAACCATCAAATATACGGGTAACCATTTTATCTATGTCCCGACCCATATTTCTTTTTTGCTTTAATTCTATTGTGCAACCCAATAATATGTTTTCTGGATATATACATGCAAGGAAACATTATTTGTTAACTTTAAATATAAATGTTGAAATAATAAATTAAACCGGCTAGCAAAGTACATAGGTTTTCCTTTTGTGTGAAATTATGTTAATTTGATTCTTTCGATATATAACAGTATGTCTTTGACCCTTTAAATTTCCTTCTTTCTCGTTGGTCATCAGCAATTTTCGATACAAAAAGTTATGCTTAAAGATAAACTAAATCTTAACATTATACTTTTGAAATCAGTTAAAAATTTCTTTAGTTAAACTATGGAGGAAATCCGAATATAATGACTTAAAAACGAATATATCTTTATATTAGAACAAATATAAAATAAATTCTGCTCATCCTTTAAAATCTTTTTGCGCATGATTCCAATATTAGAGGCAAAATCTGAAGTCACAACAAGGTATCTGAGGTATATGGGGAAGAATTGATTTCTTGATTAACCTTAGCAAAATCGGATCAATATTGATCATTTTAAAGAATTTACACTTTTTTCCTATGTATTTTATATGTATTTTTGTAATTCTTTTAAAAATCATCTACTTCATATATAAACAGTCTTTCTGCCCTTCCATATTAGAGGTAAGACGTAATTGTCTTTTTACATATAGTTTTTATTGATTGACACAATATGCACGTGCAACGCACGTTTTAGAATAACGTTTTTTGCTTTAACAAACAATTTTAGCATTTAGATTTAGATTTGGGAGTATTGGGTTTGATTTAGAAGAATTGATCCATGCTGTTTTTCTAAAAATGGATCTTTAGAGTCTTTGTAGCCAAAGATTTTGACAGTTACACAATAGACTAGGTAGACAGACAAACATTTCCCTGTATTTAATTATTGACTTTAAGGTCTATTGGAAATAATCTCTCTTACATTGTGCCTCTCCATCCTCATAAGGTAAGGGTAAGGTCTTACACATTATACTTCCCAAACCCCACGGTGTGCGATAATATCGAGTATGTTGTTGTTACTTATCGACTTTGTTCTCCATTAATCACCTACAGGACAAAGGCTTGAATCTTGAATTTATCGACAATCAGAGGTGTTGGTCATGAAAAGTAGAGTTATATCTGATAAGCTAAAACATAGCAAAGCTGGAAAATTTGATACTGCAACAAAAAAGGACAATCTTAACATGATAGTTAAACCTTAATGTAAACCCCTCCTTTGTCAAATGAGTATATGCAAATAGTTACTTAGATAATCTACTCATCTAATGTTGAGAAACTAAACTGAGATATATAGTAAACAAAATAAATTTCAAGTACGAGGATCTGCTCAAAAAATGTATAGAGAGAAACAGAGAGATTCAGCCCTCTGCACAAACACAAGAAACCGTTCTTTAGAAGCACCAGAACATGTCCATGGAAGCAGATGAATTCCTGTGCAAGCATTTGGTATTATGAGGCACTACAAGAAATTGATGCAAAGCCATAAACTGATGTCTTGTGCCATCAACAACTAATTCTATGATTAACTAAACCAAATTTTATTTTTGTATGTGTATGTGGTGGTGGTGGTGGTGGTGGTGGTGTGTGTGTGTGTGGGGGGGGGGGGGGCATCCTTGATACTACTGCGGATGAACCACTCCTACTGTGGCAAATAAATTAAAGCCTGAAAATAATGACATATTTCTGCATCGAGAGTTCAGTAAGCATCCGCTTCGTCTAAAGTTACCTTGTTAAGCGATAAGTACTGATAAATCTCGATTTTACGAGACTCTGTACTCATAATCAAGGAGATAGATGACATAAACCTTTTTCCAGAATTAGAGCAGCTAGATAGCAGCTTTACCTTCACATTGCTTTAAAATGTAAAGCATAGAAAGAAGAGCCAACAATAATACTAGATGAGTTCACTCCGAGATTAGCTCATGACCTAAAGGATTTCCTCAGGAAGGAAGAATTACTTATTGAATCAAATATGGGGACCAAATTA
Source organism: Nicotiana benthamiana (assembly GCA_034376525.1). NCBI lineage: Eukaryota > Viridiplantae > Streptophyta > Magnoliopsida > Solanales > Solanaceae > Nicotiana > Nicotiana benthamiana. Next base: position 137,189,601 of record CM067335.1, read on the forward strand.
AAAAATCACTTTGAAAAAAATATAAATATGAACAAGAAAACCTGGGAATATTCTTGGAATATTTGTATACAGTATTATCTCAAGCATTAAGGAATATATTAACCCTCACTTCCCTTGCCAAAGGAAGGAGAGACAAGACTATTCATGAAGGTTTGAGCCTCGTGTGTGTGTGTGTGTATCAACCATGAAATCCTTGCTTAAAAACATTATGCACAGAAGTGGTCTGCTTTACATGAGTTGACTGTGAGATTAACTCACATTTTTTTTTTTACTCGCGATTCAAAGAAGAGAGTAAAAATCTAAAGCTATTCCTTTCAAGATTGTTGGCCAATCAATTTCGCCGGCAGACCGGAGAGTATCTCAACTATGATTTCTTCAGGTAATTTTTCAAATTTGCTCCTCGCCATTGTTGGATTCGGAGGAGATTGGAATCAAAACTAGTAGTAGTAAGGAAACAATACCTAATTCAATTAGTAGTATACAAGAGTCGTATGTTGGGGAACCAAATGATTTGGGCCAAGTTGTTCGGAATTGGGCTTAGCCCATATTTATAGGGATGCTTACAGAAATAGCCGTCCGGATTCATTGTGTGTATATTTAACTTTTAACTACTAGTTTCTATTTCTACTTTCTAAATAAGTGAAAGCTTCATGTACGACGAAGGGAATTTTCGTCAATTCAATTTACTTTAGGAGTAAATTAGGTGTTCCCTCTTATACGCAGAGCTAAGATTCTCAAATATATATCTTCTAAACCTCTCTTCCTCATCTACAAAACTCCTATTACTAATGTACTTCTTCAGATATAAATGTACCCCATTACATGACTGAATAATACAAATTGGAACACCAAATACTAACTGTTTTATGGTATCAGAAGCCGTAAGCTCATACTACCAATTCCAAAAAGTCTACAAATTCTTCTTTCCCTCATCCAGTTAAAGCCTAATGGGAGTAAACTCAAGCACCACCACTTCACCAACCATTTTCAGCAATGGATATGTGATCCAACCAACACAACTGATTTTATTCAACCGAGCGTCACAGCTCTCGATCAAACTGATGGGAAGCTCAAACTATTCGACTTGGCAAGACCAAGTAACCACCTTACTATTTGGATATGATCTTCTATCCTATATCGATGGCACATATGTTATTCCTCCAGTGTATATTGCAGATGACAAAGGCAATCAACATCCTAATCCAAACTATAAGTTGTGGCTAAGGCAAGACAGCCATGTTCGCGGTGCAATCATGGCCTCTGTCGATCCATCCATCTCATCGCTGATTGCTCAAGCACCTATTGCGAAAAATGCATGGGACAATTTGCAAACGACCTATGCGAACAAATCTCAAGCAAGAACTTTTGGTCTTCATGAGTGATTCTCAAACGGGGCGATCTACCATAGAAGTTATCCACCTTATTAGGAGGATGGTGGAACAATACAGGGATAAGAAGAAGGATCTCCACATGGTGTTTATCGATCTAGAGGAAGCGTATGACAGGATTCCTAGGGAGGTCTTATGGAGATGCTTAAAGGTTAAAGGGGTTCCGGTTGCCTACATTAGGGTGATTAAAGACATGTATGAGGGAACTAAACTCGGGTTAGGACAGTAGGAGGCGACTCCGAGCATTTTCTGGTTGTTACAGGGTTGTACCAAGGGTCTGCATTCAGCCCTTCCCTATTTGCCCTAGTGATGGATGTCATTACGCATCATATCAAGGGGAGGTGCCATAGTGCATACTATTTGCCGATGACATAGTCCTAATTGACGAGATACGACGCGGCGTCAACGACAGGCTAGAGGTTTGGAGACATGCCCTTGAGTCTAAAGGTTTCAGGTTGAGCAGGACGAAGACGGAATACTTCGAGTGCAAATTTGGGGCCTAGCCGATGGAAGTAGGAGCGGAAGTGAGGCTTGACTATCAAGTCATCCCTATGAGGGGTAGTTTCAAGTACCTTAGGTTAGTTATTCAGGGGATCGGGGAGATCGATGAGGATGTTACACACCGTATAGGGGTGGGGTGGATGAAGTGGAGGTTAGAGACGCGATTCCTGTATGACACGAAAGTGCCACAGTTATTAAAAGGTAAGTTTTATATAGCAGTGGTTAGGCTTGCCATGTTGTATGGGACTGAGTGTTGGGCGATTAGAACTTACACATCCAGAAGATGAAAGTAGTAGAGATAAAGATGTTGAAGTGGAGGTGCGGGCATACAAGGATGGATAAGATTAGGAATGAATATATTTAAGAGAAGGTGGGCGTGATCCATATGGAGGACAAGATGTGGGAAGCAATACTAAGATGGTACGGGCACATTCAGAGGAGGAGCATTGATGCACCAGTGAGAAGGTGTGATCAACTGGCTGTGGTGGGCACGAGAAGAGTTAGAAGGGGACCTAAGAAGTATTGGGGAGAGGTAATCAGGCAGGACATGGTGTGACTTAGGATTACTGAGGACATGATCCTTGACAGAGAATTGTGGAGGTCGAGTATTAAGGTTGTAGGTTAGGGATAAGTTGTATATATTTCTACAGCGCACTAGAGTGAGACTAGCCATTTAGGAGTTAGCTTTAGGATGCTATTGATTAGCTAATGATGCAGGGCTTTATCTGTTGGATATTAGTATACATTCCATCTTTTTTCGTATTTCCTATTTTTCTTATATTACTGTTATTTTGTATTTTATGTTATTTTATATTATTTTATTATGAGTCTATTGTTAGTTATAACATATCATCTCTTGTTGCTTTCTTTCTTGAGCCGAGGGTCTACTAGAAACAGCTTTTTTGCCCCTCTAGATAGGGGTAAGGTGTGCGTACATATTACCCTTCCCAGACCCCATTTATGTAATTATATTGGGTTGTTGTTGTTGTTGTGAGTTACTCTCAAACATCAGGCGAGACTCGTCAGCGACTACATGAAAGGAATTAACCCCAAACTGGATGATTTGGTTGCATCTGGCTCACCTCTAACCAATGAGGAACTAGTCATCAAATTTTTGAGTGGACTTGGAGCAGAATACAAAGAGATATCTGCGACTATATGCGCTCGTGATAATCCCATATCTTTCGAAGAACTATTTGACAAATTTTTTTCTTATGAAGTTTTCGTCGAGCACTCAAAATCAAAGAATGAGTAGCCTATTATCACTGCACAATTTAGCCAACATCACACCTCGTTCAACCAATCTAAAGGAAGAAATCACACTGGTTCACAACGAAGGGGAGGGCATTCCAATTTCATGCCTAACAACCGTAATTTTCTAGACAAATGACCAACTCAAAGGTGTTCAATAACATGTCTAATCAACAAACAATGCAGTGCCAACTTTGTGACAAGTTTGGTCATATAGCTAAGGTGAGTCGCTCTAAATCTCACGATGCACTTGAAGCTCGGGAAAATTTTACTAATCATGCAAACTACACTGTCAATCACTCTAGTTCATAGATTGTTGACTGGGGGGCTTCTCACTTCCTCACAGATAATTCAAACTCCCTTCGGTCTGCTACTCACTTTTCAGGCAATGATGAAATCATCATCGGTGACGGTAATGGAATACCAATTACTCATATTGGTCAAACTACATTTTCTTATGATAACACTAAGCCTTTTCATCTGCATAATGTTCTTTGTTCTCCAAGAATCAAAAAAAATTTAATTTCAGTTGCTAAATTTTGTCGCCACAATCAAGCATCTATTGAATTCTTTCCCTATTCTTTTTGTGTGAAGGATTTGAATACGAAGGCACACCTCCTGCAAGGACGGAGCAAAAGGGGACCTCTATGAATGGCCAATTGACAAGTCACAACATCGTCCATCTTCTCCTCTTGGTCACTTCATAACTACATCCACGCCAACATTACACCTATGGCATGCCAGACTTGGTCACCCTCAACCTAGAATAACGAAATCATTTGTTTCTTCCTTTAAGCTTCCCGTTGCTAGTAGTAGAGACGATTCGTTTACATTTTATCATTCATGCTTATGCAATTAAATTCATCGCCTTTCTTTTGGTGATGATTCCATTAGTATTTCTAGACCTTTTTAATTTTTGTACTCTGATGTTTGGGGTCCTTCTCTTATTCACTCATTTGATAATTTTTGATTTTATGTGATTTTTGTGGATCACTACACAAAGTACACTTGGTTATTCCCATTAAAAAATAAATCAGATGTTTAAGGGGTATTTGAGAACTTTTTTAGAATGGTGAAAAAATAATTTCACCTTACTGTTAGCACACTCTATTCAAATGGGGGTGGAGAATACATAAGCATAAAATATATTCTTACGCAACATGGAATTCAACATCTCACTAGTCCTCCCTACACTCCTCAAATTGTTGGAATAGCTGAACGCAAGCATCGACATATCATATATATTGCTCTACCTTTAATGCACCATGCATCTATACCTTCATGTTTTTGGTCATTGGCTTGTCAAACAGCTGTCTACCTTATCAATAGGATGCCTACTCCAGTGCTCAAACTTTTTTCTACTTTTCATTGCCTCTTTAATACATCCCCCAACCCTTTGAAATTAAGAGTTTTTGGTTGTTTATGTTACCCCTGGTTAAAACCAAACAACAAACTTGTTCCCAAATCAAGACCTTGTGATTTCATGGGATACTCACCTTCTACAAATAGTTATGCGTGTCTTGATCTTTCAACCTCCAAAATATTCATCTCAAGACATGTCCTCTTTGTGGAATATATATTTCCATTCAAAAATAATTAGCTAGGTCTTCCCAGAATAGAACCATCACTCTTGCACCAGTGGATACACTCCATAGAACCAACCAATGTTTCTCCAATACAAAACCAATCAGATATTGCCTTTGAAACTATCTCATTGCCTCTCTCAAGAAACTCTCCTTGTCAAGAGCCACCCATGGAAGGTTCACCGAGCATGTCATTACAGGATGATGTTTCACCTTCACTCGAGGTACGATCTTCTCCACCTTGTTCTTTTTCCACTACTACGCCTCTTCACTCTTCTTCTACCACACAAGTGGTACCTCTTCCTCCCTCAAGAATGGTGATGAGATCTCAAAATAATGTCTTCAAGCCCAAACAAATTTTTGATTACCTTGCTGTCTCGCCCAACAAAACACTGTCACTAGTACCTCATACATTAAGCAAGCAAACAAATATATTGAATGGCATGATGCAATGCAGGCTGAATACTCAGACCTTTTGAATAATGCTACTTGGTCTCTGGTTCCTCCAACTTCATCACAAAATGTGATAGGACGCAAGTGGGTGTTTCGTGTGAAACACAATGCAGATGGATCAATCGAACTCTATAAAATGCATCTAGTTGCAAAGGGTTTTTACCAAACACCGAGTGTTGATTTTCATTCTACCTTCAGTCCAGTCATTAAACATACCACCATTCGTCTAATTATCTCTTTAGTAGTGTCTTTAAGGTGGTCCTTACGATGATTAGATGTCAACAATGCCTTTCTCCAATACGCCTTGCATGAAGAAGTCTATATGCAATAATCTCAGGGATTCGTTGATCCTGTTTATGCCAATTATGTCTGTAAACTTCATAAATCCATTTATGGACTTCGCCAAGCTCTAAGGTACACAGAGCTCAAGAACTTTCTTCTTTCATGTGGTTTCAACAAAATTCATTCGAATAACTTATTGTTTGTCTGGTGTCAACACAATATCCTTATCTTTGTTATGGTGTATGTCGATGACATTGTTGTCGCTGGTTCGTCAATCAAGCATATTGACCACACCATCAAGTTGCTGGGCAATAGGTTCTCTATCAAGGATCTTGGATCTTTGCATTTTTTTTCTTAGTTTCAAAGTCATTCCACATTCAGATGGTCTCTTACTTACTCAAAGCAATTACATTACTGAGCTATTAGATACATTTTTGTTGGAAGCAAATGGTGTTGCTACTCCAATGTCTACCAGTGAGCATCTAAACATTAATGATGGATCCTGTTCAGCAGATGTGAAGCTTTATAGACAAGTCATTAGATCTCTTCAGTATCTTAGTTTTACAAGGCTGGATATTTGCTTTACCATCAATAAGCTTGCTCAATTCCCACATGCTCCATCGATTCGAAATTGGCAAGCAGCTAAGCGCTTGCTTAGATATCTCAAAGAAACACTCACCTATGGACTTCTCATAAAACCCTCATCCACTACCATACTTCAGGCTTACTCTGACGCTTTTGGGTCGGAATGATTGATATAAGACATTCAACTTCAGCTTATGTGATTCTTCTTGGGTCTAATCCTATCAGTTGGAGTTCTAAAAAGCAGCAAACAATTGCTCGCTCATCTACTGAAGCTGAGTATCGAGCTGTTGCAGGAGCTGTAGCTGAAGTAAACTGGATTGTTAATCTCCTTAAGGAACTACATCTTCCACCTAAGAATCTGCCAAAAATCCTATGCGATAATGTTGGAGCCACTTATCTCAGTCGTAATCCTGTCTTCCACAGTAGAATGAAGCATGTGTCCATTGATTTGTTCGTCCGTAAACAAGTTGAAAGGAATCAAATTGATGTTCAGCACATGAGCAATGCCTCACAGCTTGAAGATGCCCTCACAAAACCTCAACCTGACGACCTTTCTCAGACTTTGTGACCAAGATTTGACTCCAACAAGTGGAGCCACTCTTGCAGGAGCATGATAAGGATAAGGATAAGGATAAGGATAAGCAGAGACTAAGATTCTCATTTGAATTCAAATTATTGTATATATCTCCTAAACATCTCTTCCTCATCTACAAATCTACGACCAATGTATTTCTTCAAATGCAAATGTACCCATTTACATGACTGAATAATACAAGTTGAAACACCAAATACTAACTGTTTTACCCTTTACGTTCATTCTTATACAGATGCGTGTACACCGTAAGTTTTGAGTTACCACCTCGGTTTTCTTCTTCCTCAATATTCCTGCATTCCACAAGTTTTGTTTTGATATCTCTCTCGCTCCTCTGTATCTCCTGTAATTGTCCATCGCTTCTGGGTATCATTTTTCTATTTGTGGTTTCTAATTTTCATTCTTTACTTTTCGTAAGTTTTTTCCTTTCTTGCACCGATTTCTGCCCATAACTTTGGAATTCCTTTGAGAGTTTTTTCATTTTTGTTTCAATTTTAGTTTCTTACTCTTCTGCTTAATTTTTTGTTAGATTTTTATATGCATGTCAGTAGATTTGTAGGCACTAATTACTATCTGCGATTTGAAATATTTAGGCAAAAATCTGTAATATTAAGCTTTCTGTTGGAAGATTTTGGGTCTTTGCTACAGTAGCAAAGATTTAGTTATTGACAATGTCGGTTTATTTGTACAAGTACTTTCATGGGGCTCTATATTTAGATTTTGACTATTTATAGTTAGTCATATTTTTACTCTTTACTCTTCTTTTACTTTATTCTTCGGGTTAATGAAATTTAAATTATGCAGACTAATAAACCTAAGGTGTTCGATGATATGCCTGAAACAACTAACTATTTGCTAAGAATTTCTTGCCTCTCTCTTTTTTGTTATATTCGAATAAATTAAGATTGCCTTCAACTATGCAAACTTTTATATATTTGTGAACTGGGAAAAAATTTTCATGAACTTTTCTTTACAAATATAGAAGGCTTGAAGCAAGAGTAGACTTTTGTAGTTTACTTGTTAGTTCAATTAAGTGTGTTGTTATTGACCATGATATTAAAGTTGAGATGGTCAATAAGTTATCACTGATGGCCTAAATTTTCTTGAGAAGGTATAGTTATACAACTAAAAAGTTATTGAAAGATAAAACTAATGAGATGGACTTCTAGAAATAAGTTATAATGAATTTTTCGAAGCTCTAGCAATGATGTTGATGCTTGTGATAAACAGATTGGAAAAATGTCGGTGAACTATCCATTCGGTTTTTAGTTGCGTGTGCGTTTGGAGCAACAATCATATCCAAGGATAGGTATAAGGTCTGCGTATACTGGGTTGTTGTTGTTGTTGTTGTCAACAACACTACCAGGAAACACAAAGTATGTTTTTTCAGTTCCTCCATTCTATGCTTCTGTCATAGCGCGGGGTTTTGAATGAATTGATTTCTGATATTAGTACACAAACTAACGATGCTGGGCAAGTACATCTATTGAACTTACCCTTCAGTGCATCAAAATGGCAAGACACTCTAATATGCTATATGGAAGTAAATAGTATAAAACTTTTGTATGATATATGAAAGTATCTTGTTGGTATTAATCTTGTGGCTGAACAAATAATACAGACCATCATGTTGGGCACAGCACACGCGCGCGATTAAACACACATTATATGTGATTTGTGCAAATATTATAGGAACTTGCACAAATGTCCCAAATAAATATCAACTTCTAGCCCTTAGTCACATGTTTACAAAAACGAGTCAATAAAAATTGAAAAACCAAATAAGTAGGATTCTTTCTCTCAAAGAAGCACATGCAAAAATCACCTTTCATATTTTTAAGCATGATTAGCAACATTAGATGCAAGACGGAAAGAAAATTTCAGGAATAAGAAAATTTCAGGGATGAGGTAGCAAATAAGGTGATGAAATACAAAAAATAAATAAAAATATACACAATATTACAAAAATTAAAGCAAAAAATGAACTTTTTCGACGGGTATAGTTGAAATTTAGTGAAATATATAAAAAGTCAATATACAAAATTTTAGGAAGATTGAAGATGATTTGGGCTGGTTTTGTATCAAAATTTGTAATTAAATCAAGTTCAAATAAGGAAAATTTTCAAGATGCACTATCTTTTAGTGGTAATTAGCTATTTATAGATACCGTTTGCTATATTACATCCTATAGATACGGTTTTAGATGTATTTAATATATTTAGATTACAGTTTTTGTGAATACATTAGGAAACAAAGGCGTCAATCGTGGAAATCCAATTAATAAGATTATGTATTCAACTATATTCAAGATCTTTAATATTGAATACAGTAACATATTTTTCTTAAAAAGGGACCTTTTAACTGATTTAAAACGGAAACAAAATTAATCTAGCAAATAGTCTCCTAATATAACTCAACTAACACAATTATATCACCCATAATTTGTAATTCCCCCGCTATTGAAGATTTTCCATCCGAAAGTACTAAAAACAGAACAATCTGTGGATTTCCAATCACCCTTCTTTCTTTTCTTCTTCTCTTCTTCTATCTTCTTCTTCTGTTACAGTTCGTAGAAATAAATCTCCAACCAAGAAAATTTGAGATTGAACAATTGTATACGAAACATGTTCAAATTCGATTTTGCATATGGCAACTTTTACAATTTTCTTGCGACATTCTGGAAAATGGTATCGTGAGAGTAATTACGTCGATTATTTGATTAAGGGAATACTGATAAAAGAGTATGTGACGTATAATGATGTAGTCGTGTCAATTTCAAAGCAACTGGACATGGATTTGAGATCAAAGTCCATTAATATTCATTACAAAGTAGAAGGAAATTGCACGCCAATGAAAAAACATAATGATATGGGTTTTAGGGTGCATGTAGAGTTAAAAAAAGAAAACAAAAAATTTGGGATGTATCCTTTGTGCATAACAGCAATTGACAAAGAAATTGTATCCGAATGTAGTTTATTCAAGGCGACATTGTCCAAATGGAAGAAGCAGTTCAAAGGTCCAATTTCGATATAGATGATATTCTTGCCCTTGATGTTGTTTCAAGCGAACTAATTGGGGTGTTCGAACTGGACGATTTGATAATTTCAAAAACAAATTTAAAAAGAGATTATGGTTGGACAAGTATATAAAACATTAAAAGAGGTGATGGAGCATTACGCTATATCAGAAAAGATTCAATTCTAGGTTGATAGGTCTAATTCAATCAGGTTTAAGTGTTCTTAAGTATTCATTTTTTTTTCTTTATTATAGTTCTGGTTTGATTTGTAAAGTGTATGTAGGTGTTTTAGTTGTATTTGTAAAATTTGTACTTGACCTATATTGGTGTATGTTTTTGGTTATTATGTGTTAATAATACATGTATTGGTGTGGAGCACTGCCTTCGTACAGAAGAATTGAATATAAAATCAAACTGTTTGTAGATATATTTAGATGTATGCAGATGTATTTAGCTTCACTACGTATGTAGATACATTTAGCTATATGTAGTGGCTCTATCTGTTTTTTATTAAATGTATTAGCTGCATTTAAATATATGCTTATAAGTGTAGGTATATTCAACATTGAACACTATACATATTTGGGTTGTATAATACTCTATAAGTATATATAGATTCAATAATATATTCAAATTTATACAAGAGGGGTTGCTCCGATGGTAAGAAACCCGCACTTCCAACGAGAGGTTGTGAGTTCGAGTCTCCCCAAGAGCAAGGTGGAAGTTCTTGGAGGGAAGGATGTCGGGGGTCTATTTGGAAACAGCCTCTCTACCCCAGGATGGGGGTAAGGTCTGCGTACATACTACCCTCCCCATACCCCACTAAGTGAGATTATACTGGGTTGTTGTTGTTGTTGTTATATGAGTGTTTTCTTTTGTAAATATTTATACTCATCATATGTGTAATAATAACGTCTTTGCGGCTATGCATTACTATGTATGTTTGATAATTGTGAATGGAGGTTTAAGGCTTCTAGCATTAACAAATCATAATTGTTCAAAGTGAAAGAGTTCAATGATAAGCATATATGTCCGTTGAAGGATAAGGTGTATGAGGAACGCCAAGCAAGTAGCAACCTTATAGGTGGTATGATTAGGCCTAAGCTTACAAATCATAAGACAGAATATACCCCAAAGGATATAATTAATGATGTTAAAAGAGATGTAGGTATCGATTTTAGTTACATGTTGGCATGGCGGGCTAAAGAAAAGGAAATGAATTTTTTAAGGCGTGAACCTGTTGATTCATACAATAAATTACCAGGATACTTGTATACTATGGATATGACATATTCTGATCCGCACATTAGAATAGTAAAATCCCCACAAAATGAGTTCAAGTATGTGTATATATCCTTGTATGCCTTTATAAAGGGGTTCGATCAATGTAGACCCATTGTGGTTATGGATGGAAGCCACTTAAAATCGTATTACACTGGGACTTTCATCTTGGCCAGCATTTTGGATGGTGCAGGTGAGTATGCTGGTTATTTCAAAATATTATAATAGTACTGCATATAAAATATTGAAATACATATTTAAAATATGTATTCAATCTTATTTATAGGTCATATACTTCTCCTAGCATACGGTGTTATTAATTCAAAGAACAATGCTGATTGGACGTGGTTCTTTAAGCAATTCAAGGAAGCATATGGTGAGAGGGAAAGCATGTGCATTGTTTCAGATAGGAACAAAAGTATCATCAAGTCTGTATCTAGGGTGTATCCAACTATACCACATTTTGCTTGTATATGGCATCTTTGAAACAACGTGTATAAGAAATTCAAAAAGAGTCATTCAAAATTGAGCAAGATATACTTCTCAATGGCAAAAGCTTACGCACAGGCTGAGTTTGAAAGTCTAATGGAGAAGGAGGAGAAGGTAGATATTAGGGTGAAAGAATATTTGGAGTTAGCTGGATACAAAAAGTGGGCTAGGTTGTATGCACCTGTCAACAAAGGATGGGACAATGACGTCAAATATTGCTGAGTCGATCAACGTCGCACTTGTGTCAGCAAGGGAATGTTCAATATACGGCCTCCTCGAAGAAGTTAGGAAAATATTTGGACGTTGGAATTATTACAATCGTAAAGAGACTCTACAGACCTACACTTGGTAAGAAATACCAGGAGATGCTTACCTTGAATGAGGCAATATATACACGAATGACTGCAAATTGTCTTTTATTTATGTATCTTTTTCCTATACGTATCCATGGTACAAGGTATTTAACTGTCAATATTTCAAGGTAGCAATAGAAGTTGTATCCTATATTCTGTCAAGACTACTATTTAATATTCTGCTAGCATTCGTTTAGTATGTATTCATCTATATTCAATGTATTTATACGTATATACATGTATGTCTTTGAGTTTTGTATGTTTAAATATAGTTGTATCTAATATAGTTGTATTTTAATTCAATATATATTGTATTTCTTAAAAGTAAATAATATCCTAATACTATATATTAAAATCATATTCTTTTATATTCTTTGATATATATATGATTTATTTTTTAAAATGTCGGTTGCGCCATTGACCAAATATTTGCATACGGTGAATGATAAAGGAAGGCAATACACGGCATGCCTTTTAGAGAAAAAATATAGTTGTGGGCGGTTCCAAATGGACGAATTACCGTGCCCACACGCTTGAGCTGTACTGAAGAGCAAGTTTCTGATGCCAGAAGATTATTGCTCTAATTATTACAAATCAAAGTCTATTGTAATGACATATGAGGTACCCGTGTATCCTTTGCCTAACCGAAAAGAATAGAATATACCAGCCCATGTAGCATATGAAGTTGTATTACAACCCAAATGGAAAAGACCTCTTGGAAGACAAAAGAAGAAGTATGATAAGCCATTGATTGAATTGCTGCAGAAGAAAAATCAACACTGGTGTAGCATATGTGGGCAAGAAGGACATAATAAGCGTACTTGTAGAAATATTCCATGTAGAAATTAGTTCACAATCTGATTTGTATTAATGAAAAATGATTTGTCATGTATTATAATGTCATTTTGAATATATTTTGGATATATTTAGTTGGTGTATTAAATATGAATACGTAATTAAAATACAACCATTATATCTTTATTATATATGAATATTGATGAATACAACTATTGAATACAAATGATTAAAATAAGTAGTATACACTGTGTATGGCTGTGTCATAAATAGAACTGATGATTTTTTTCAAATACATATTGTATATCAGAGATTCAATATGATTTACTAAAATTAAATACATGTATGTAATAAAATTATTTATCATTATTTATTTATTTATATTTTTATTCATAAACTAATTATATTTTCTACTCAGAAATTTTTCTTTATTCTCCAATTCTTTTTTATTTCTATTCTTCTTCTTTTTTTCTCTTCTCCTTTGCTTTTTCATTTAACTTCTTTTTTTTATATTCTTTTTCTACTTATAATTTAATTTCATTTACTGTTTTCACTACTTTTAATTATTATTTTTATTATTACTAAAGAAAAATCAATTTGTGTACTAATTAAATATAGCTAATATAATCAAAAGATATTAAGTAACATATAATACTATATAGTTATACCATCATGATATACAATTGTACGTAAAGAGTTAAAAAAATGTAATTCAATTATTAAACTGAAATAATATCAATTGTCAATAAAAATTTTAAAAAAATTCTAAAAGGATATAATTATAAGAGTATATTGTTACATTATATATCATGCTATAATTTTTTTTTTGCATTTTCAATTTGCCCCTTACACTGGGTAAAAGCTTAAAGCAAATTAAAAGGGAAAAGGCAAGTGAATTTACGTGTAATAAGTATACTATTATAGTAAATTGTATACTATTACAACATACTGTTACAGTATATTGCATATTATTACAGTATACTCTAATAACATATTATATACTATGATAGTATATTGTTGCAGTATAACTATATACTCCTATAGTATATTGTATACTGTAATTGTATATTGTTAGTTAACTGTGTTCTTCTTGGATTATTATAATATATTATTGCAATATATTATAAACTATAATAGTATACTGTTGCAGTATAGCTATATACTAATATGACATATAGTATATCATAGTGGTACACTGTAGCTTTATTCTTCTTCTTTTCAGCTGAAAATTTCGATCTCAATCACCTCAAATTAGCTCCAATTGCTATCAAATTTCAGTATGAACTTTCAGAAGGTACTATAAGTAATATTTAACAGCACCCACTTTGAATATCGTTAAGGTAATAACCAATAATTGCAATTTGTATACTTTCTTAGCTTAAAAGACCAAAAATAAAATTAAGCATATAAATTCCATACTACAATTTTTCGCACTCATCAACCATAAAAGGAAAATTTAATAATAAAAAAAGAGGGAAAGCAAGAAAATGATAAGGAAAAACATGAGTGAGGGAAGTGGTTTCACAGCTGAATGGATGATCAGATTCTTAAGGGAATTTTGATAATGCAATCAAGTTTTACCAAAAGTATTGAACTCTAAGAATAGAAAAATAAAATCTAAACTTTAAGGATGAGCAACTAACAATCAAGCAATCTAAATTGGAATATACTTGAAAAATAGACTTTAATATGTTGATAACTTCTTTAACATATTCTGAGCAGAAACGAACATCCGTCCTCATCGTTCAGACAAATTCACTTGCTCAATTTAGCAAAGAAAAGAGGATGTTCAAATATTTAGGTCAATGAATAATATATTTTAGGAAAAAAACCAGGTAAATAATTTGGGCCCCATGGATAAAAGTAGTTAATAGTTTAAGCATGGATATTAAAGGATAAATAGTTTAGGATTAATAGGTATAATGTGAGATTTTCTTATGGACATGAAATTATTTCATATATGATTGAGGTTACGTAATTCACTTTTTATCTAACGAGATTTTTTGTTCTTCCATATGAATTATTTTGTGACTCTTTTGATTTGCTGATACATGAATAAGAGATTTATCGTTCCGGTGAAAAAAAACATCTCGTTGGATAGGCAGAGATCAATGATTGATGTTAAACCTAAATTAAAAGAAAAATTAACTTATGAAAAAGAAGAAGAAGAACTATAAAAGAATAACCTTTTTGAATTTACTTGGCACACTTTATTATGACAAAATTGATCGAGTTGTTTTCAACCACAATGTTAAGACTAAAGTAGTTAGCTGTTAGCTGTTAGCCGTTAGATTTAAAGGACTTCCACTCTAAAAGTCATAATAATAATCTTATAGTGTTATGAAATATTATACTTTGTAGTGGATGTCTATAACTCCTAAAAAAGTTACTCCCATTACTCTTCTCCATTATGTAGATAATCCCCACTACTTCTCACATTATTGTTGTAACTCCCATACCTTCATAATTTACCCATGATCTTTCTCCATGATCTCAAATACTTAATGACATACTTATGAAATTCTTTTGGTGTACCTATATGTTGTACTATAAATAGAGGATGAAAACTCATTTTGTAATACACTTGGATACATGGAAGAAATATATTCTCTTTCTCTTTCTCTCTACTTTGTTGTCTATCTTTTTGTTTATTACTTTGAGCTAAGTTTTGTAATACATAGAATATTGTTGAAGTATAAAATAATGGGATTTTTACATATACATCCCATATAGCAAACCTTATAACCACTCATGTTTAAGGTTAGTGTTTAATAGTTGATCCTTAAACCTTAAAGATAAATTTTGGTACATAAATTGAAAGGTGGTATACTTAAATGTAATAAACACTAACCTTAAACATGAGTGGTTATAAGGTTTGCTATATGGGATGTATATATAAAAATCCGTAAAATAATTGGCTAGATTTGGATCCTATAATCTTTTGTATGTGGATTACTCTTGAAGATTAAAGGTGTGTTTGGTTTCAATTTTACATTGTCTCCTTAAATAGTTAGAAAATCAGTTTTTCTCCTATTTCCTTTCGCATAAGAATACACAGAAATTAATGGGAACAATATTAAAACAATTTAATATTAAAACAATTTAATCAATGATCAAATATCGATATGTACCTTAAGAGTTTTATCAACTTGACAAATAATCTGTATTATGGTTTTAAAATATATAACTTTAGATTACACATACTATCTATATGCTTTAGTGTGATTATTTCATAAGTCAATATTCTGTGCTAGCTAGAATTTATTCGTTTATCAAAACATTAGACTTTGTTAAATATTAGACAAAAACAGTACATATAGCAAAATATTGTGCACAATGAGTAACTAGTGTCGTAATCTTATCTATGTATAGTGATTTTTGCGTTCTTCAAAGACATTGTACTATAATACTACAAATTGTTTCCTTACTATATTGCTTACAATTATAAGTATTGTGCTTGTGTATATTCAACAGTTTTTGTACCCACGGCATTTATTTGTGTAATCTACATTATGGCACATTTATTTTTCACATGGAATTGTTGCACTGTCTAAGCTGTAACTAAAATCATATTTGTCTTAAAACTTTGCAAAATTATATGCAATATTGTAAAATTTCTTATTAACACATTTAGACATATACATGTATAGAACTATATTTGGTGTCAATTAACAATACATGAACACGTTTTGAACTTTGAATGTATTGCAAGTTGTCACTGTGAATCAGTACTTAAGGCATGACTATGTATATTATTTAATTGATTCATGTACCACACATACGATATTCAAAGAGAAGAAATATTTCTCTCATTTAAGGATGTGTAAGGCAGATGTTACTACAATTTCTGGTAGTAGTAAATTGATTGAAGGCTCCGGAAGAGCAACTATAACTCTGCCTAAAGGAACAATATTTATTATAGAGAATACAATGTTCTCCTCCAAGTCTAAGAGGAACTTGTTGGGTTTTTAAGATATAATTCAAAATGGATATCATATTGAGACAATAGATGAGAATAATCTTGAATATCTCATCATTACAAAGAATGTCTCTGGCTAAAAGAGGGTTATTGAGAAGTTTCCATCTTTATCTTGTGGCTTGTATTGGACAAGAATTAGTGCAATTGAGGCACATTCTACCGTAAACCAAAAGGTTACTGATTCCAATACTTTCGTACTTTGGCATGATCGAATGGGACATCCTGGATCAATTATGATGAGATGGATTATAGAAAACTCAAATGGGCATCCATTAAAGAATTTAAAGATTCTTTTAAATAATGAATTTTCTTGCACTTCTTGTTATCAAGGCAAGTTAATTATTAGACCATCACCAACAAAGGTTGAAATTGAGTCACCTGCGTTTTTGAAACGTATACAAGGGGACATTTGTGGACCTATTCACCCACCTAGTGGGTCGTTTAGATACTTTATGGTCTTAATAGACGCATCTTCAAGATGGTCTCATGTGTGCATATTGTCATCTCGCAACCTTGCGTTTGCAAAATTAATGGCACAAATAATTCGATTACGGGCACAATTTTTCGATAATTTAATTAAGTCTATTAGATTAGATAATGCTGCTGAGTTTTCATCCCAAGCATTTAATGATTATTGCTTATCAATTGAGATAAAAGTGGAACATCCTGTAGCTCATGTTCACACTCAAAATGGTCTTGGAGAGTCTTTAATTAAACGTCTGCAATTGATAGCAAGACCGTTACTCATGAAAATGAGGCTGCCCACTTCGGTTTGGGGTCACGCCATTTTGCATGCATCAATGCTAGTTCGTCTCAGACTGATAAATTATCACAAATATTCCCATTTGCAATTAGTTTTGGGTCATGAAGCTATTATATCCCATTTAAGAATTTTTAGATGTGCAGTATATGTGCCTGTAGCACTGCCATATCGCACCAAAATGGGTCTGCAAAGAAGGTTAGGAATATATGTTGGGTTTGAATCGCCCTCCATTATTCGCTACCTCGAAACATTGACAGAGGATTTGTTCACTGCACGATTTGCAGACTGTCAATTCGATGAGACACTTTTCACAAAATTAGGGGGAGAAGTTGGTGGTGAAACCAAACGGGAAATTTTGTGAAAAAATCCATCATTATCTCATCTTGATCTGCGTGCCTCTATTTGTGAAAAAGAGGTGCAAAAGATTATTCATTTACAAAGAATAGCAAATCAAATGCCAGACGCATTTACGGATTTGAAAAGGATAACAAAATTACATATCCCCGCAGAAAATATGATAGCAGTATGTAATAAGTCTAAAAGAAGACAAAATTATTACTGTGAAGGTATCAATGGATATGGACGTGGCAATAGACGAAATTATAATCGTCATCATTGTGATAATGAGAATAATAAGGATTCTCAAAATATTCCTTCACTCTGTGAAAGTAATATATGTCATCGATTTGACATGAGATTTTATATAGCACATATAGATGATTATGATCCATTCATGGTGTGAATATGACAACATATGATTTATGAATACATATTCATTATTGGAAGAATATGAACATGCTATTGGTATTGAATATACCACACTCACCTCTAGAAGGAGGGTTGAGATGATATAAGAAAATAATGTCATTATTATGGCATGAATGGTCATTGGTCACGTACCTATTGTACGCCAAAATATTTTGGCAATATGATTATTAAAGAACAATAATAATGCAAGAAACATATATTGCATATAATTTTGACATGACCATAATGGTACAACTTTAAGAGCCAATTATATTATTTTGGAGAAACATAATTGATTACCAATAAGGTATTGTATTGTAGTAAGTCTCAAAGAAACTTATTCAGTTTCCAAAGTATATGCGAAGCGATTGATTGTATTGAGACTATAAATAAAAGAAAGATTTGATATCTTCTATTACTACAACTTGTAGCATGATAATATGCATGTGAAAAGCTACCAGCTTTATTCTCCAATTTATACTATACAAACAAAAGAATGCCACAATAAAGTGGATGTTTATTGATATAAAAACCCATATCATAATAAACATAGAGTTTATCGATAATTGCACATGTCATGATGTAAACCTGAATTTTATCAATATTGATAATTTATTCTATTGGCATTCGGGTTAGCCATATCAATTTAAGTATGATGTGCAACAATAATAGAGAATTCACATGGGTAAATATTAAAGAACTAGAAAGTTCTTAACGAATTCTCTTATATTACTTGTTCTTATTAATTAATTGACCAACTAAAGTTGGGGTTGAATCCCATAAATTCTGGAAATATCAAAGGCGAATATGGGCCCATTCGCCTGCCATGTATACCACATATGATACATCTATGATATGGTTACATGTGCGATTATTATTAACCTGCAACCTGGCCAGTGCTTGCGAGGTAACTTGCTCAGTAATCTAATTTCGAGCATAATTTCCAGATTTTCTATTCAAGATAGTTCATCTTGATAAGTTGGTTTACATCATAGTTGGTTTAGAAAAATAATTTATTGAGTGCCTCCACTTAATAGCTAAATTATTGCTTATGAGAACAAAGTTATCTATATCAATTTGATATACGAGAGTATATTATATTCTCCCCTCACAAGTAGTTCAGGGTCAGGAACCAAATAATTTCATCTTATTATTATTGATGTGCAGTGTATATTAACATGATAATGCACAAAGATGATTCCCGGAGTTGAGGAAACAAGTTAGTTTTTCTAACATGATGGGGAGACATGATAAACACTTGAGAAAAAGTTACATGGAACGAATTATCATTTGTATATATAGATCCTCGAATATCATAATATGAACTTGAAGTTCATAAGATAATTCAATTGCAACATATTGCAAAACATGCCATACGCATTTGCTGACCCAAAGAAAGTAACTATATTCTCACTGCAAATGCTCATATTAAGTCCTAGAAGGACAAAGTCTTTGATACGCTTAAAGCGTATAGACAAATCGGTTTCAAAAAGAACTTCTTAATAAAGAAGATGAGCAAATGATCAAAGTGATCATAATAAGGAGGCAAGTGATCTAGAAGATCATATGACATAACACTTCATAAAATCTCATGAGAGATTCAGGTACCTGAATATATGAATGAAGAGATCTCCATGTTATGTCTTTATGAAAATTTACTGGAACCGATATAAAATGTTCGTCGACGACATCTATGATAGCGCTAAATATCGATGAGGATCTTAAGTTTGTCGAATACAAACAAAATATTGGCCAAATGGAAGAGATACAATTCAAGTAGAATTGACTCCATATGAAAGACATGTAGTTTTGGACATGTAGTTCGAATACTTGAAAGTATAAAGTCAATGGTATGTGTAATCAGTTTTTCGATATCTTATACGTCTAGCATGACATTAAAACTTGATATGCATCTAAAGTATATAATATGGCTTATATGACTCAACTTATATGACAATCCATAAAGGATTTAAGTTGCTTGAAGCATCTATAATTCTTGATCTTGAGGTACCACTTCCTCAGTGCAATTTATGCACAAAATGTATCTTGCTATAACTATAAGCATGATAATATGATAGCGATGATACATTTATAGAGATATTGAAAAGCCATTCCACGATATTTGTGAAGACATTATATATCTACCACGAGTTATGATTTCAAGGTGCAAATATTCATTATTGTTAATATGGCTGATTTATTTATCAAATCTCTACCAACGATCTCTTGAAGATGGTGCACAAGATTGGAATACGAAGGCTCCAGAATGTGAATTGATGCTCTTTCATGGGGAGTTAATACGCGTTGCACTCTTTTTCCCTTACAAGGTTTTGTCCCACTGGGTTTTCCTTGCAAGGTTTTTAACGAGGCAACAAAAATGCATTTTGTTAGATATGTGTACTCATTTTCCTTTTCTATAATTTTTTCCCATTGGGTTTTATTATAGTTAAGGTTTTAGCGAGGCACATTATCTATAGAGATCCAAGGGGGAGTGTTATGAAATATTATACTTTGTAGTGGATGTCTATAACTCCTAAAGAAGTTACTCCCACTACTCTTCTCCATTATGTAGATAATCCCCACTACCTCTCACCATTATTGTTCAAACTCCCATACCTTCATAATTTACCCATGATCTTCCTCCATGATCTCAAATACTTAATGACATACTTATGAAATTCTTTTGGTATACCTATATGTTGTACTATAAATAGAGGATGAAAACTCATTTTGTAATACACTTGGATACATGGAGGAAATATATTCTCTTCTCTCTTTCTCTCTACTTTGTTGTCTATCTTTTTGTTTATTACTTTGAGCTAAGTTTTGTAATACATAGAATATTGTTGAAGTATAAAATAATGAGATTTTTACATATACATCCCATATAGCAAACCTTATAACCACTCATGTTTAAGGTTAGTGTTTATTACATTTAAGTATACCACCTTTCAATTTATGTACCAAAATTTATCTTTAAGGTTTAAGGATCAACTATTAATTAGAGGCTTGATTTGTGGAACAAAATCTTTTCATATTTTTTTTTACACATTTTTCTCTTTCTTCCAACCAAAACCGATGCATTTCTCCCCTTTTTTAATTACACCCCCCACCCACGTTTATTTACCAAGACAGTATCTCTGGTTTAATTTCATCCTCCATTGTCGAAGGTTGCCATTGTTTCAGATCGAGAGTTTCATCCGCCATATTTTCAGTCCTACGGTTGCATCAAAGTCCCAAACCCTCTACAAAACAATTTTCTCTTTCTCAGTGCTTCAATTTCATCCGCCATTTCCGAACCCTCTTCAAAGTTTTCTCAAGAAAATACATATTCAGTCACTGTGTTGTAGTTTTCTCAATTTCATCCGCCACATTTCTCCCCTTTTTTTCTCCTCAATGTGTTGTAGTTTAATATTTTTTGCCAAAAAATAGAATGCAAGTGTTTGTTTGGTGTTTAAGTGTTTTTTGTCTAAATGTACTGTATTATTGCATACTAGGGTTGTTTATACAAATTGTAGTTAATTGTAGTTTTTTGGAGTTAATTTGTAGTTAATTGGCAAAATGTACTGAATCAAATTTGTAGTTAATTGTAGTGTTTGTAGTTTAATGTAGTTGAATGTACTTTTTATTTGGAACTGTGACTGTTGACTCATATTTGTAGTTAATTATAGTTTTTGTAGTTTAATGTAGTTTATTGTACTTTTTATTTGGAATTGTGATAAAAATACAGCGTATAAAAGTAGTTACATTGTACATGCTCAATAATTTTCTAGTTACAGTATAGTTGCTTGTAGTTATAATGTAGCATATGTTGTCTGTCACAATGTAGTTGATATGTGGTCTGCAATTTTATAGTGTTGTTTGGAACTGTGATTAGAAGACATGATATATATATAGTTACAGTCTAGTTGATTTGTAATTTGTAAAGTAATTTTACAAATCAGCTACAAACAAACTGCATATAAACGTTAACTACATTTACTCACATTTGACTACATTATAAAAACACACTGGAAACACTGCATATAAACGTTAACTACTATTTACCCACATTTGACTACATTTTAAAAACACACTGGAAACACTGCATATAAACGTTAACTACATTTACCCACATTTGACTACATTTTATAAACACACTAGAAACACTGCATATAAACGTTAACTGCATTTACCTACAATTTAAATACACTTTGGAAACACTGCATATAAACGTTAACTACATTTACCCATATTTGACTACATTTTAAAAACACACTGGAAACACTGCATATAAACGTTAACTACATTTACCCACATTTGACTACATTTTAAAAACACAATGTAAACACTGCAACAACTACTGTTTTTTTTTGTTTTTTTTTTCCTGCACCAAACAAGAATATATCCGATGTGCAACGGAGGACAATTATCTGCAATGGAGGACAATTATCATTCACAATGTATTTTATTTCTACAATTTTATCCGATGTATCAATCGATAATTGTTCTGCAATTGTAGACTGGAGAATTCCGTAGCTTGCATTATCATCAACCAAAATGGAATCAACTTCAAAATCTCGGAATCTGCCATAGTTATCCCAATAACCATTACATTTCAGCATTATCGGAATTTTTGACATTGTAGAAGAATGAGTGATTTCCGAAACTGAATTCTGGAAGAACTACAATTTGATTGACTATCACGCTGTAAATTCTGATTTTCAGTATTTGATGTAGACAAATGAAAGATTTTTAAAACAGAAATCTAGAAGAACTACAAAATGGAAGAAGAATGAGTGATTTTCGAAACTGAAATCTGGAGAGATTCATGCTGGCTAAGATTTTTTACCGTTTTTTATTGATGCTTTAATTGGGACAGAATCAAATATTAATTGGGAGCCTTAAAATGTGGCGCAATTTTAGGCTATAAAATCAGCCATATCCGTTTTTGACTGATGCTTTAATTGGGACAGAATCAAATATTAATTGGGAGTCTTAAAATGTGGCGCAATTTTAGGCTATAAAATCAGCCACATGGTTTGGTACATATTTGGTAACGAAAACATGGAATATACGGGTAATAACCAAACAAGGCACAATAATGGTAATAAGGTTTGCTATATGGGATGTATATATAAAAATCCCTAAAATAATTGGCTAGATTTGGATCCTGTTATAAAATCTCCTATTTTAGGTGAATGTCCATAATTAGAGAGATTCTAGGGTTTACTTCTCCCTATAAATAAAGGGGTCTTCTACCATTGTAAACAATCCCTAACCATCCCAAAGTATCAATAAGAATACTAATCTCTCTATTTTTCTTGATTCTTGTATTATTGTTCTAGTTCTTATATTATTTCATAACACGTTATCAGCACGAGACTCTACCGTCTCAAGAATCGTTCTCGAGAAAAACTAAGGTATTTCTCTCTTCCTAATTTAGTTTTTCGAGTATGTCTGACATTATGAAAAGAAAGTTCGTTGCCCTTGAAATTTGGGGCAAGAACTATATGACATGGGTGTTGGATGCTGAAATCCACTTAGATGCTATAGGTCTTGGAGACGCTATTAAAGATAGAGATAAAGCATCCACCCAAGACTGTGTGAAGGCCTTGATTTTCTTGCGCCATCACCTTGATGAAGGTTTGAAGATTGAATATCTCACCGTCAAGGATCCACTCATCTTGTGGAAAGGCTTAAAGGAGAGATATGACAACCTGAAGTTGGTCACTCTGCCACAAGCACGATATGATTGGGCTCATTTGAGGCTCCAAGACTTTAAGTCTGTTTCTGAATATAATTCTGCAATGTTCAGAATTACTTCTAAATTGAAGCTATGTGGAGATAAAATCTCCGATTATGATATGCTTGAGAAAACGTTTACAACGTTTCATGCCTCCAATATGGTACTGCAACAACAATACAGAGAGAAAGGCTTCACAAAGTACTCTGAACTGATTTCTCTTCTACTTGTGGCTGAGCGAAATAATGACCTGCTCATGAGAAATCACGAAAATCGACCCACTGGGTCCACACCACTGCCTGAAGCAGATAAGGTGCATTCTCATTATGCCAATCATGAAAAGGGCCATGGATCTAATCATGGTCGTGATCGTAATCGGGGTCATAGCCGTGGACGTAGACAAGGAAGAAATCTCCATGATGTCCGTCACCCCCCGAGGAGAGAAAACCGCCAAAAGCAAAAACGGGATGATGAGGATCCTAAGGCAAATAGTTCAGAAACTATATGTTATCGTTGCGGTGGAAAAGGGCACTGGTCAAAGGCTTGCCGTATACCAAGACATTTGGTTGACCTTTATCAAGCATCTCGAAAGAGTAAAGGCCCTGAAACAAATTTTGTCTCTGACGACAACTAATATCAAGCATCATAGAAAGCTCATATGGGCATCCGTTAAAGAATTTCAAAATTCTTTCAAATAATGAATATCCTTGCACTTCTTGTTATCAAGGCAAGTTGATTATCAGACCATCACCAACAAAGGTTGGGACTGAGTCACCCACGTTTTTGGAACGTATACAAGGGGACATTTGTGGACCTATTCACCCACCCAGTTGGTCCTTTAGGTATTTTATGGTCTTGATAGACGCATCCTGTAGATGGTCTCATGTGTGCCTGTTGTCATCATGCAACCTTGCGTTTGCGAAATTAATGGCACAAATAATTCGACTACGAGCACAATTTCCTATAATCCAATCAAGTCTATTAGACTGGATAATGCTGCTGAGTTTTCATCCCAAGCATTTAATGATTATTGCTTATCAATTGGGATAAAGGTGGAACATTCTGTAGCTCATGTTCACACTCAAAACGGTCTTGCAGAATCATTAATTAAATGCCTGCAGTTGATTGCAAGGCCATTACTCATGAAAACGAGGCTGCCCACTTTGGTATGGGGTCACGCCATTTTGCATGCAGCAATGCTAATTTGTCTCAGACCGACGAATTATCACAAATATTCCCCGTTGCAATTGGTTTTGGGTCATGAACCCAATATATCCCATTTAAGAATCTTTGGATGCGCAGTATATGTGTCTATAGCACCGCCATCCCGTACCAAAATGGGTCCGCAAAGAAGGT
Source organism: Nicotiana benthamiana (assembly GCA_034376525.1). Lineage (NCBI taxonomy): Eukaryota > Viridiplantae > Streptophyta > Magnoliopsida > Solanales > Solanaceae > Nicotiana > Nicotiana benthamiana. The sequence goes on from CM067335.1 coordinate 137,214,740, forward strand.
TAGGAATATATGTTGGGTTTGAATCGCCCTCCATCATTCGCTACCTTGAAACATTGACAGGGGACTTGTTTACTGCACGATTTGCAGACTGTCGATTTGATAAGACACTTTTCCCAAAATTAGGGGGAGAAGTTGGTGAAACCAAACGGGAAATTTTGTGGAAAAATGCATCATTATCTCATCTTGATCCACATACCTCTATTTGTGAAAGAGAGGTACAAAAGATTATCCATTTGCAAAGAATAGCAAATCAAATGCCTGACGCATTTACAGACTTGAAAAGGATAACGAAATCACACATCCCCGCGGAAAATGTTCCAATCCGTATTGATGTCCTTGTTGGACAATCATCTAGTGTCATAACCAATGAGTCGAATGCACGCCTGAAGCGTGGCAGGCCATTAGGTTCTAAAGATCGAAATCCTAGAAAGAGGAAAGCAAATGATAAAAATGACACTACGAAAGAATCTCATGAGGAAATTCATGATTTAACAAATTCTGAGATTCATGAAGAATCCATTGAGCTCGAGACTCTGGAAAATACGGAACTATCCATAAATCCAATTGATATTGAGGCAAATATTAATCGAATGGATATAGTGGTGGATAATGTCTTTGCTTATAATGTCGCATCTAGCATTATGCAAGAATGTGAGGATCTCGAACCTCAATCTGTTGAAGAATGTCGAAAAAGACATGATTGGCCAAAATGGCAAGAAGCAATTCAATCAGAATTGAATTCGCTGGCAAAACGTGAAGTTTTTGGCCCTGTAGTTGAAACACCTAATGGTGTTAAGCCTGTTGGCTATAAATGGGTCTTTGTACGCAAGAGAAATGAGAAAAATGAGGTACAAAGATATAAGGCACGCCTTGTTGCACAAGGTTTTTCTCAAAGGCCTGGTGTCGATTATGAAGAGACATATTCGCCTGTAATGGATGCGATAACCTTTCGTTATCTCATCAGTTTTGCTGTCCTTGAAAGCTTGACATGCATTTAATGGATGTGGTTACTGCCTATCTTTATGGTTCACTTGATAATGAGATATACATGAAAATTCCCGATGGAGTCAAAGTGCCAAACGCTCATAATTCAAAGTCTCGGAAAATGTTTTCAATTAAATTGCAAAGATCTTTGTATGGTCTTAAGCAATCAGGACGGATGTGGTATAATCGTCTTAGTGAGTATTTGTTAAAAGAAGGCTATATAAATGACGCCATTTTCCCGTGTGTTTTTATAAAGAAAACAACATCGGAATTTGTTGTACCTGCCGTATATATCGATGACATAAACCTTATTGGAACCCCCATAGAACTCCAAAAGGCAATTGATTATCTAAAGAATGAATTCGAGATGAAAGATCTCGGAAAGACAAAATTATGTCTTGGTTTGCAAATTGAATATTTGGCAAACGAAATTTTTGTCCATCAATCTACCTATATAGAAAAGGTACTGAAACGGTTTTACATGGATGGAGCACATCCTTTAAGTACACCGATGGTTGTTCGATCACTTGATGTGAACAAAGATCCATTCCGACCACAAGAAAAGAATGAAGAGCTACTTGGTCCTGAAGTACCATATCTTAGCGCAATTGGCTCACTAATGTATCTTGCAAATACTACAAGGCCTGACATATCCTTTTCAGTTAATGTCTTAGCAAGATTTAGCTCGGCTCCTACGAGGAGACATTGGAATGGGATCAAACACATATTGCGGTACCTAAAGGGGACTACCGATATGGGCTTATTTTATGGCAATAATTGCAGTCCTGATCTTGTTGGTTATGCTGATGCCGGATATTTATCCGGCCCACACAAGGCTCGATCTCAAACGGGTTATGTGTTTACCTGTGGAGGCACCGCCATATCTTGGCGATCGACTAAGTAATCAATTGTGGCTACTTCATCTAATCATGCCGAGATAATTGCTATTCATGAAGCAAGTCGGGAGTGTGTGTGGTTGAGGTCTATAATACATCATATCCAAGACAAATGTGGTTTGAAGTGTAATAAACTACCCACGACTTTGTATGAAGACAATGCAGCATGTATAGCTCAATTGAAGGGAGGATTCATAAAAGGAGATAGAACAAAGCATATTTCACCAAAGTTATTCTTCACACATGATCTTCAAAAGAATGGTGATATCAATGTACAACAGATTCGTTCAAGCGATAATATGGCTGACTTGTTCACAAAATCTCTACCAACGTCAACCTTCAAGAAGCTAGTTCACAAGATCGGAATGCGAAGGCTTAAGGATATAAATTCATGTTCTTATCAGGGGGAGTTAATGCGCGTTGCACTCTTTTTTCCTTACAAGGTTTTGTCCCACCGGGTTTTTCTTGCAAGGTTTTTAACGAGGCAACCAATAGGCGCATATTCAAACATGTGTACTCTTTTTCCTTTTCTTTAAATTTTTTCCCATTGGGTTTTGTTTTAGTTAAGGTTTTAACGAGGCACATCATTGAATAGACATTCAAGGGGGAGTGTTATAAAATCTCCTATTTTAGGTGAATGTCCATAATTAGAGAGATTCTAGGGTTTACTTCTCCCTATAAATAAAGGGGTCTTCTACCATTGTAAACAATCCCTAACCATCCCAAAGTATCAATAAGAATACTAATCTCTCTACTTTTCTCTCTATTGTTCTTGATTTTTGTATTATTGTTCTAGTTCTTATATTATTTCATAACAGATCCTATAATCTTTTGTATGTGGATTACTCTTGAAGATTAATGGTGTGTTTGGTTTCAATTTTATATTGTCTCCTTAAATAGTTAGAAAATCAGTTTTTCTCCTATTTCCTTTCGCATAAGAATACACAGAAATTAATGGGAACAAAGTTTCAAGATTCATTCTGTTATAAAAGCATGATATTTGCATATCTTTACATTATAGGCGAAGTTAGAATTTAAAGTTTATAGATTCTAAATTTGTTATCACATAACTTATAACTAATTTTAATTTTCGGGTTCATAATTATATACATATAAATATATATATATATATATATATATATATATATATATATATATATATATATATATATATATATATATATATATATATATATATATATATATATATATATATATATATATATATATATATATAACGAATTTCTTAGTACAAATATATTTAAGTAAAAATGATTGAGTTTAATCGAATCAGCGCCTAATATACTAGCTCTGCCTCTAGTAAGTTCCTATATAAATGTTGGCACTAGTAATTGTCTTCTCATTATTTAGACTTTAAATTATATAGTTTGTTTATAATTCTCTCTCAGGGTGGGTTTATTTTTTCCAAACAAACCCTACAAGTTCAATTTTTCCAAGGTTAATAAAATTTTTCTCTGTCCATGGCAATGTTAACGTGCAATGTACCTAGACGTTTTCAGTCACAAAAGAAAACCATGCAAAATAACAAAGAAATTGTTAAAGTCAAGGAGCCTAAGCCTTTAGGACGATTGACCACTGCAAATTCTTGACTTAAACAAAAAACTTGAGCTAAAACATTAGTTACGGGTTCGGACCAACTTATTAAGTTTTGCTTATTTGTATTTGAAGATTTATTGAAATATATATAAATAATAAGTCCGAATTTAGTAAAAATTATGAGTTCAAATTTTTAGTAGCAAGTGAATTCATAAACTTCAAATCCTGGCCTTCCTCTACGCTTTAAAAAAGAAAAAAATCCTAAAACCAAGTGTCGAGCTAGGTAGACGGAAGGGATTTCGACCAAATTTCCTTCGCCGATAATTACATCGTGTATATAAGGTTAATATTTCTTCATATATATATATATATATATATATATATTAAGATGTTGGTTCCCCTAAGCATTTTTGCGTGTTTAGTTTTTTTTTGTATTTTGTAAATTTTATTAGTGAAAATCCTCGTTCCGTCACAACCTAAAAAGCTTGGTCGTTTAGGCGTAGAAAAATGACTAACAGCCGAAAGTCTTTGTTACTATAATTCCTTTTATTTTTTATTTTTATCAAAGTCAATAAAAATGATTTTATAGTGTTTATAATGTAGTATATATACACGAAAGAAATTCCATTAAAGTTTCATAGTTGTTTTAAATACAAAAGTAAAATATTAATGTCATTCTTGACTTGACCTAAAATACTAAATCTTTATTATTGTAATTCCTTTTTCTTTGTTTTTTCCCTAAGTCAAGAGAATGATTTGGTAAAGTTTCTAATGGGGTGTACTCGAGAAACATTCCACTAATGTAGCAAATAGCCAAGAAACTTGAACCTTCAGTAGAATATTTTGACCGTCACAATTAACGGCCGACTTAGAATTTAAATTTTATGAGTTTGAAATTATAATTATTTTAAGTTATTATGACTTTAAATTAATAATTTATATATATTTATTAAATTTTTAATATAAATATAAAATTTAAACAAAAACTTCTGAATTCGACTGACCGGCAACCAACACCGTGGCTTCGTCCCTAATCACGACATGTATACTAAATAGTAATGGAAGTTACATGAGTAATAAGATTTTTGTTCTCATTAAATTAATTCTATAACTCTTGTTTTATATTTTAATATTTTAATATTTAATCTTCTCTTTTGACAATGTCTTCACTATCGGCCAATTGGTTCCAAACAAACAAAAAGGAAAATACGCTGCAGTACACTTTTCCAACACCTAGAAATAATAAATTGAATCTCTTGATATCAAAAGTTTATTTTATTAGTAGGGGTTATCTCGATTTTTTTCGTTTATTAAACCAAATTAATAGTGTCAATATGCAAATAAACAAAACTAAAAAATTCAATTTTTTCAATCTCGATTTTTCTCAATTTTTCTTTTTGATTTTTTTTCCGTTCAGTAACGTTCTTTCATCATAAATACTTAATTAGTTGTCCAAATCAAACAAAACATTACTAATTTTTTTTTCGATTTGAAATATATTGTCGATTTTTTTATGATTTACCGATTTTCCTTGTACAATATTATTTACCACCATGGGAAGAAAAAAACACTAAATGGAAGTAAAACGTTTTATCAAGATTAAATATTATTCAAAAACATGCTTAAAATGGACATGATGACCCATTCAAAATATTAAAAAAGACAAACGAAAGAATTGACTTAAGTGAGATATATATTTAATGTTCCAAATCAACATCTCTTTAACCAAATTGACAGAGTTAAAAATGTTGGTCAATTTACTGTTTCACACATGAAAACAATATTATTTAAAAGCACCCTTTTAAATTTATTTTTTATATATATATATATATATATATATATATATATATATATATATATATATATTGTTTTTATACATGCTTCTCAATATGTTAAAAACGATGATAGCTAATGTTAAGATTTGCTATGTATAAAGAATAACACTAAATAAAGTGTATGATGGTCGAAAATACTATCACACAAAGAATTAATAATACTAAAGCTAATACACATATTATTTAGCCTATTGCATCAAGTAACTTGACTTATTTCTAAATAAGTAATCATTGTTCTATTCTTTATGGAAGTTTCCTGTAAATTTAGATGATATGATAGTGTAATTTCTTTCAATAAGTGTATATGAATTAAATTCAACAATAAATATAAAACTAAATAACTTGTTGTAGGAAGAAACTAAACGAGACTTAGTGTTACTTTGATAATGATAGCTCAAAATTTATATAGTAAATCCAACGTAGTATAAAATTGATAGGAAGAATTTTAATTGAATGGCCTGATATTTGCTTTTGGTATTTAGGGAACGGAAAAATGAATATGTCTCAATCTCAAATTAATTGAAATCGGTATATGAATATTTTAGACAAGAGGGGTTGCTCTGATGGTAAGCAACCCACACTTTCAACCGATAGGTTGTGAGTTCGAGTCTCCCCAAGAGTAAGGTGTGGAGTTCTTGGAGGGAAGGATGCCGGGGGTCTATTTGGAAACAACCTCTCTACCCAAGGGTAGGCGCAAGATCTGCGTATACACTACCTTCCCCAGGCCCCACTAAATGAAATTACACTGAGTTATTGTTGTTGTTATTGTTGTCGTATAATATTCAAAAACTTCAAATTTCTTATACTTGTAAATAATTTGCATTTAAGTAAAATCTCTCACTAATTAATATTCAATATTTGATAATGTTAAGTGTCCCGTTGAGAGATTGAGTTGTTGTCCCTTATATTATTAATATTCAATATTTGATATTGTTAAGTGTCCCAAGATCTAATTTGACTCATCTCTATTTTTATTTGAAATTTTTATATAAGTATTAATACCTTATTTATTTTAAATAAATATTATTTTCAAAAACTATTTTTATAAATATCTTTTAATGTTTATAGCAAAATTTTTAATTTTTATTATCTCCTATCCCTAAGCCACTAAATATACTATTTAGTTACACTATTTTCTTTCTCTCTCCACTTTGATATATCCCATTCTCGTCCCTCATCCCATTGAAATTTCTGATCTCCTCCTCCTTCTAACGCACAGCAACAACAAACCTTAACCCACACAAAACAAGCGCAAACAATCATTCTTTTTCGATCATTCTTTTCGCTAAGGATTTAGTTTAATTTGGTTCAACAAATTTGACAGCTCCATGTATAGTTTTTAATCTTACTCCAAAAAACTTTAGAGGAAGGACTATTTGGTTAAAGCAGTCACTTCCTCCAGGTTTGAGCGTGCAAGATCTTTGAAGATGGAAGGACTATTTGGTTACAAGGCGAAACTCAGGGTTTGTTGTTAAGCAAAGACGACGGGGTTTGGGGCTAAGCAATTTGATTTTCTGTTAATATATTTCAATATATTTTCAATGTATTTTTAATGTATCACGCTATATTTTCATGTATTGAGTTTGTTGAGTTATGTTTGTAGTCTATTATGTTAATTGATACACTTTCCGTTTAAAAATAGTGTAATTCCCTATTTCACGCCGTGAATACAGTCGAATACAGTGATCTGTCTAGCTGTAATCCCATGTTTCAAGTCATGAATACAGTCGAATACAACTGATTAGCTGACTTCCCTGATTTACGCTTATTTTTGCTACTGTATTCATGAATACAATAGCCTAAATACATCAAATATATCATATAACCACATAAAAGATATTTATAATCCGTAATATAACAAATGATATTTATAAATGACTAATTATTATTATAAGATAATGCTTTATGAAAATTTCCCTATTTATTTTACCAGATAAATATACCAGATGCCTAGTCCTAGGCATTCAAGGGCAATATCGAGCTTCTTTCGATATACACATTTTACTTGATGGATTATTTAGGTATTTTTGGAGACCCAGTCCAGGGAACAAATTCTGCTCTATATTTTTTCAAGATAAAATTAATCAAATAGATTACAACAACAACAACAATCCAGTATAATCCTACTTAGTAGGGTTTGGGGAGGGTAGTATGTACGCAGACCTTACCCCTACCCTTGAGTAGAGATGCTGTTTTCAAATAGACCCCCGGCATCTTTCCCTCCAAGAACTTCCCACCTTGCTCTTGGGGAGACTCGAACTCACAAACTCTCGGTTGGAAGTGGGGGTTACTTAAAATTAATCAAATAGATTAAAACAAAAAAATTACAAGAAACTTTAGTAAAGAAACTTTGACCTCCTTCATCTTTTATTTTATTTCTTGTATAGTTCCTCGAAACCATGCATGTTTACTAGTGTATTTAATAATGGTTCTATTTATTAATTATTAATTCCTTTACTTATTCAAGTAACCATATCAAAACGCGTAGATCTATAATATATTTTCATATGACTAAAAACACAAATGGAATCCTCTTTTTTCCTTATATAAATACATCATTTATGTACTCTCTCTAGCAGCAAATAGAATTGTCTTGATTCCAAAGATAAGCCAAGAATCCATTATTCTCTCCTCTCATTTTCACACACTCACATAGTGATTACCATCTATATGCCATAAAGGCCTTTGGGGGTCTTGGCGCATATCATGGTGTAGTAAAAACTCTTTCATTCTCCATTTTAGGGCGCCTTACTGTTCTTTCCGAAAAACTCCTGTAATTACGTCTTTCAATACTGAAACACTAGTCAAGTAGTTGAGATAAACTACTCTCCACATAAAAAAACTCTTGGAAGTTTCATTTTTCAATAGTGAAACTCCAGTCAAGTAGTTGAGATAAACTACTCTTCTTATAGAAAAACTCGTAAAAATTTCGTCTTTCATTACTGAAACTCCAGTTAAGTATTTGAGATAAGCTACTCTCCATATAGAAAAACTCCTGAAGTTTTGTTTTTAAGTACTGAAACTCCAGTCGAATAATTGAGACAAGCTACTCTCCTTACAGAAAAACTCCTGAAATTTCATCTTTCAATACCGAAACTCCGGTTAAGTAGTTGAGATTTACAGAAAAACTCCTGAAGTTACGTCTTTTAGTACTCGCTGCATTAGGCTATTTAAGAATGAAGATTGAAGGGGATAAGATTAAGAAATATGCTTTGTTATTGGCTGCAAAGGATTCAGATTATGTGAAGAAAGTATATGGAGGATATTTTAATGTATTTGTGGAAGCTTTAGGTGAAGAAGGAGAGAAATGGGATTTATTTAGAGTAGTTGAAGATGAATTTCCAAATATGTCTGAGCTTCAAAATTATGAAGGATTTGTAGTTAGTGGAAGTCCTTTTGATGCATATGGAAATGAGCATTGGATTCTCAAGCTTTGTCTTCTCTTACAAACTTTGTTTTTTATGCAAAAGAAAGTTCTTGGCATTTGCTTTGGCCATCAGGTATGTCAAAAGAGTGTAACTATTTAACACTATCAGATCGCTTAAAATAATTATATATGTTACCATTAATAATAATATTAATAATCTGAAATATTAGATAAATAACATACTGATACAGTAAGTTAAAACTCATTATCAACAACAATAACAACATAGTATAATCCTACTTAGTGGGGTTTGGGGATGGTAGTATGTACGCAGACCTTACCCCCACCTTGGGTAGAGAGGCTGTTTCCAAATAGAGCCCTGACATCCTTCCCTCCAAGAACTTCCCACCTTGCTCTTGGGGAGAATCGAACTCACAACCTCTCGGTTGAAAGTGGTAACATATTTTCACACTGTGAGGATATTAGATCCATGTAAAAAGAGAGCATAAATTCTTCCTCAACACATTGGAAATGAGTAGTGATGATATTTTCTAAGAATAAATAAAATCATCCAACAAGTTGGGTAAAGTACAAATACCAAAGTGCAAAGGACCACATTGCACTTGCTAAACTACTGGCATCTCTCAACCAAAAAAAAGGTATTTTTTTTGGTTTTTCTCTTTATATCGAATACCTGCATTGGGACCCAAATAAATTCAGATTTACATAGAAAAATCTCATATTATAGTGTCAAACGCTCCTTAGTAAAGGCAACTCAATATAAAATACTTGCATCTTGCTCTCTAAGGAAGACTTTTGCTTTGTAGATGTGGACATTTATTTTTGTCCAAATAAAAAGAGAATTTTGGATATGCAACATGTATATGTACTCAAATCTTTATGTTCATAGGTTCTATGTAGAGCTTTGGGAGGAAAAGTTGGAAAGGCTTGCAATGGTTGGGATATTGGACTAAGGAAATTAAGCATTGTGAAGAACTTATCAACACATAGCTTCCTTAGTGATTTGGAGGAAATCCCATCTACACTTTCAATCATTGAGTGTCACCAAGATGAGGTATATCTCTATTTTTCTATTGTGAAATCATATTTGCTCTAGGGTTCACGTACAATCATGAATTTTACCTAGTATAATAATAAAGTTAAAACTATTTTTGTTATGATAATATAACGTCTAAACTAAGCGTGAATTGCTAAAATAAAGTATGTTTGTACAAACGATTTAGGTTGTATTTGGAGTTTTCCTAGGATTGGTCAGTCGGAATGAAGCCACCTTAGCCCATTGAGTGTGTTACATTCTTGGGGTCTGGTCGAGCCTCTTTAAAATTGCATCCTTGCTTCTCGTCTAACTCGAGTTGCCCCGCTCCTTTGGCAGTTAAAGTAACTCTCTTCAAGAAGTAAGATTATATCCCTAGGGGTATATATATCACTGGGGAAGTAAGAGTAGCAAAGCTAGGACTATATATAAATATAATAGGGGATACGAAAGAAATTAGATACCTTTGAAGTTTTATCCGGTTGGAAAAGCCATAACTCTAGTATACCAGCTTAATAAAGGGCAGTGGCACAGTCACTGAGCTTCACCCACTGTAATAATAAAGTCAATACTATTTTTGTTACAATAATGTAATGACTGAACTAAGTGTAAATTAGACAAGAGGGGTTGCTCTGATGGTAAGCAACCCCCACTTCCAACCGAGAGGTTGTGAGTTCGAGTCTCCCCAAGAGCAAGGTGGGAAGTTCTTGGAGGAAAGGATGCCGGGGGTCTATTTGGAAACAGTCTCTCTACCCCAGGATAGGGGTAAGGTCTGCGTACACACTACCCTCCCCAAACTCTACTAAGTGTGATTATACAAATGACTAGAAGGTCAAATTTCTTTAATTTATCTTGAATAGGTGTGGGAGGTGCCAAAGGGAGCAGAAATAGTAGCAATATCAGAAAAGACTAATGTGGAAATGTTCACAATGGGAGATCATATATTAGGGATTCAAGGCCACCCTGAATATACCAAAGATATACTCTTTAATCTCATTGATCGTCTCCTTTCCAATGGTTGCATTGAGGTATATTAATTTAATTAGAATAATATTTTTTATAATTTTAAATCTATTATTTCATGGTTTTCTTTTTCTCATCAATTTTGTGTTTTCTTCTTTTTTACTTTTTTTTAATTTTTTTTTTTTTATACAGAGTGGATTTGCAGAAGATGCAAAATCTAAGCTTTATAAAGCTGATCCAGATAGGAAATGTTTGGAAAGGATTTGCAAAAAGTTCCTCAAAAGAGAATTGGAGTTTACCAATATTCCCCACAAAATATGATCTTTAGAACTCGACTTTTCTTGCTTTTATACTTTTTGTATCGACTTAAGTTTCATATTCTGATGGAAATAATCAAGTGTAATGCTATGTGAACCTAACAAAAGATTATTAATAATTTTGTATACCCTTTTACCCAAATACATGTTGTGAAAAGGAATCTATAATAGATCTTAGAATATTTGTGGGCATCATAACAATATTTCTTGGGTTCGAGTCCCATGAAGGGAAAATGTGGAAGCATGATAGATCCTCCTAATTTGGGAGGGGAAAACAAAAGACAAGTGAGGCTTGCTCAGTTGGTAAAGCACCTCCACCCTATGACCGTTAGGTCCTGAGTTCGAGTCACCAGGGAGGGGAAGTATGGAAGCACTATAGATCCTTCTAATTTGGGAGGGATTTAAAAAAAAAATTTCTTGTTATTTTTTTTTCTTTTTCATTTGGGAGTTTAAACATAATTGATCATCGTTCTTATTAACACGTAAAGTAATATGACAAGATTCTTATTTGGGTCGCGACCCCATCAATGCAAATACCTCCTAAGAGATCTTTATTTTTACACACACACTATATATCACCAAGATGCTAGCTTGTTCAAAATTTTGGGTCTCGCTCGATCGATATCTGTTAGTTTCTCGACTAATCAAGATTTGTATCGTGTAAGTTCCATAAAAGTAATATCAAAGTCAATTATCGTTAGGACTCAGCGTAGTTCCCGAATATAACATTATGAAAAGAAGGCAAATAATAATCCATCGACTCAGATACTGATAATCGTATTTCATAATTAAGTTTAATATTATGTGATATGAGTGTATTGGGAAAAATTATATTTAAGGTAACGTGTCATGACATGTAGGCTAATTGAATGGTTAAAGGATGACAGCTGGTTAGGAGGCACGAGAAATAGCAGGGATAAATTACAACATGCACGAGCTAATAACAGAAGAGAAGGCACGGTAGATATTCAAATAATTCAGCGCCCGTAACTATTGAAGTCGTTTATATTCAAGAGCTCAAAAGAATGAATCTGACCGTAAAAAGAGCGCAAATACAACATATTACAGACATTAAATATGAAATACGTTAGGGAATTCATATTAAATGTAATGATCATGTAACGTAGCATTCACGGTCTTTAATTACTCATAATAGCCTCATCATAATTTAGGCAAAACGCATATTTCTAGGACATCTATAAAAGAAGAAACATCAGATCAGTTGAGGACACGAAAAAAATAATTGAAATATATATTTGTTTACTCACTTTATACTTGAAATATTCTTCTGCTACATAATTTAATTCATTTTATATTTATTTTTTGATTATCAGTAACTCGAGTTCTTCTAAAATTTTAGCTTTGACTAAAATTCTATTTTTTTGGTTAAACAAATTGGTTCCATTACCGGAAACTGATAATCTATTTCTTCTCGATTAAATTTTCTTGCTGATCAATCATATCGAACAACAATATTAACATTCGATGAAACCAAGAAAACCAACAAAATTAGGGAGATTCACAATATATTAACACTCCGATTCCAACTCCGCAAGGCTCTCCCTGACAATCTCGAGAGGGAACCCCTGACAGCTTTCAAATGAATGAACACGCTCAACTTGTGAATGCTAAAACCATTGATGATGCCTTACAGAAATTAAATTCTTGCTCAGGTCAATAAAGCTGTGGAAGCACTTGTCAACTGGTTACCTGTTGCAACCCCTGCACCAACACCCAGTAATAACACTTTGGAAAACCCTCATTCTAGACTTGTCAACTCAGGTAGCGGAGGGACTCCTAGTGAATAGAGCGCATAGAGTAAATACCTGGGGTGCCACCCGTGGTCAAAGGAGTAGATATGGATTGATATTCACAACAACCTTGGAAGCCAAGTGTTTCTCCTCTCCAATTCAAAAAAAGTTCTAAATGCCTGACATTCCAAAATATGATGTTACATCATACCCACGAGACCACGTGACTGCATTTACAACAGGAGTAAAAGGCAACGACTTAACTAAGCAGGAAATTGAATCTGTATTAGTTAAGAAATTTGGCGAAACACTAACTAAAAGAGCATTCACGTGGTACTCTCTTCTACATGAAAATTCTGTAAACTCTTTTGCTGAGCTTGCAGATTCATTCATCAAACACACTCGGGAGCTCAAAAGGTGGAAAAAAGAATGGAAGATATTTTCAAAATTAAACAAGGAGATTCAGAGTTGCTCAGAGAATTTGTAGATAGATTCTAGAGTGAAAGAATGACATTACCGCGTGTACCTGAGAACTGGGCGGCTATAGCCTTTGCAAGCATGAAAATAGTTCAGGAGCCACGAGGAGGCTCAAAGAAAACCTTCAAGAATTCCCTGCTACAACTTGGAATGACATTAATAACAGATATAGCACGAAGCTAAAAATTGAGGAAGATACTGTTCCACGATTTCAAAAAGAGGAAAAAGTAAGTTCGGGACGTATGGAGTCTGAAAAAGGTCCCCAAAAAATAAATACGAGCCTTACATGGGACCCACAGGAAGATACTCACGGTCAAAGCAAGACAATCAGAGGTACGATCACAGATCAAGGAATATAGAATTAGGCTCGAGATTTAGGAACGTTCGAAATATTTATGAGCCACGAGATGATGATTCAAATTTAAATGCAAGATTCAATGGTTATAAAATCAATGTCAGCACCTCCCAGCTTGTGGCTACTTTGAAAGGCATGGGAGATAAGATTCGATGGCCAAAAGAAATAAGGTCAAACCCAAACATGGCTTCAACTTGCTCGAGGATACCGCATCTCAAGACTTCACCTTGCTCGTGGATACCGCACCACAAGACTTCACACACTAAGATTGAGGGTACTTAGCAAACCCGACAATCAATGAGAAGATATGGTCTTCTCAAACACCTTTCTCTTTTTTACAACAAGAACTCTAATAAGAGTAGATAAAGAGATACAATATTAGCTCTATGAACAACTCAAAGTTGTCTCTCAAATGGCTCAACAAAAGCTCTAAAATGATGCACAAATTATACCAATGTGTATATGAATAATGAGAGGTGTTATGTGTTTCAATTCAGCTCAAAAGACCTATATTTATAGGTGGTAGAAGTAGTATGTCTGTTGCTTAATTGGCAATCAATTATGCTATTTTTATGCCAAGATAATCGATTATAAGATTTGAATAATCGATTATCAGCTTACCGTTACAAAATCGGAAGCTGATTCTGCTCTAGAATAATCGATTACAGGTTTTGCACAATCGGTTATCTGGCAACGGTCAGTGAATAATCGATTATGCTATACAGGATAATCGATTATTGTCCTCTGTGTAATTTTTAATATAATTTGAATAAAGAGGATAATCGATTATCATATTACATAATCGATTATTTTGCTATTTTGTAAATTCCGGTTTACACTGTCTTAACATAATCGATTTTCAAAATAAACATAATCGATTATTTCTGTCCAGCTTTGAAAGACATGTTTAAAATTCATTTTGGCTAAAATGAAAATGTTTGAAATCATTTTGTTTGAAGTATTTAAAATATGTTTATGATAAATATGATTTGATAAAATGATTTTATGCATATTTATGATGACCTATGTTGAGCCAAAAGACGAGATAACTTAAACGTTGCTCTTACATTGGTTCTACCTAACGACATACGCCTTGGGTCTTCGGTCTTGAACTTTTTGAGCTCGTCTTTGGCTTTTCCATGCAATCCATTCATCAATATGCTTCTCGGCACTCAATCTCGATTGTTTGTCATATAATAACGTTTGTTTGACACTTGACTTCATTGTTTGTCATTCATCAAAACCTATACCTGAAAATCATGCTAATACAACCAAAGCACACATATCATGGATAGAATGATTTTCTACAATTTCCCCCTTTTTGATAATGACAAACAACAGGAGATATGCATATCGGATTCCCCCTAAATTCATGCTATATCTCAACATACAATTCATGCAAACAATTCCCCTTAATGATAATTCCCCCTCAAGTAAGGCATACTATAACGTAGATACATTTCCCCTTATTTGATGCATATCGCCTAAACTCTTCCCCCTTTTGGCATTAGCAAAAAGAGAATATGCAAAGGCTACTTTCCCCTTACGACACTTCCCCCTTTTGGGTATATCAATTGTTAGTGTCAAGAATAAAATAGGAAATACAATGAGGAATATATATTGACGATATTTAAACAATCATACCAACATGAAATAATACCAAATTTTAGTAAAAACATAACAACCATAATAACGGTTATTTTTCGCAAATCATATTACTTAAGAACATATCAACAGTTAATTTTTAACAAACCAATAGTTGTATTAAAAACATGAATCATTTATTTTTCAAGAATATATCAACTGTTATTCAAACCAAAAATAATATTCATCAAAACATGAATCAATTATTATTTTTAACCAAAATAATTGATACCAATTGTTATTCAAGATAAAAGTTATTAAAACATGAATTAACAAAAATAATTAATACCAATTGTTAAAAAATATATTAATCGTTAACACATATCAACTATTACGTTTTTATCAAAAATATGATAACTAACCGAAATTCCCCCTTGATGCAATAAGGTTTCGTGCTTGGTGCATCTACTACGATATTGTAGTCTTCAAGCACACCTGCAAACGTACCTAAAAATAGGTTTTTGGTACCCAACTGCTCTTGGGTCCTTGGGGGTTAGGCAAATAATAATCGTAGCCAAATGATAAATCTCTATGTTTTGCAAACCATACGGGTGCTATGTGTCCTACCCGGTTGCAATAATGACATATAACATTCGGGTTGTGCATATGTCTTGGTTGAGCCAAAAACGTACTAGGTGATCTAAAGTCGTTATTCCTAGAAGCGTTGAAATTCCTAGAGTCATTTCTAGGTGGTATAAAATTATTCATTCTAGACTCATTAATAAAATTCCTAGAGTTGTTTCTAGGTGGTCTAAAATGATTAATTTTAGACTCATTAGTGAAGTTCCTAGAATTATTTCTAGGTGGTCCAACTTCATTTCTATCATCCTTTTTAATTTCTTCAATTGTTTTAGGATTATCAACACTACGTTTTTCTAGTGTGTTCCTAAGTTCTATGTTCTCTATTTTCAAAGAACTACAAGAAGAACAATTGTAACTTTGATCAATTGAAGAGGCTTCATTCATTTCCTTAATTTTATTTTTAAGATCAATATTATCATTTTTTAAAAATTTATTTTCTTCTTCTAAATTCTCATTATCACGAGTTAATTTTTCAAATTCTTTTTCTTTCAAAAAGAGTTGTTTTTCAAAATCGTTTTCTTTCAAAGAAAGTGTTTTCTTCAATTCTTTTATGGTTTTGGAAGCTCTAATAAATTCACCATATAATTCATCATAGGCATTTTGCATTTCTTCAAATGAGTAAGAGTTAGAGTTACTTACCTCTTCTTCCTCGTTGGCCATGAGGCATAGTGCGGCAGTTTCATCGCCCGAGCTGTCCGAATCCCATGTCACGCGCCTATGGTGTTTCTTCTTTTTCTTGTCCTTGGGTTTTGGACAATGTGATTTGGTGTGGCCAAGTTTTCCACAATTTTGGCATGAAGGACTTGGTTCTTCCTTCTTTATTTCCTTCTTCATAAACTTATAAAACTTTTCCATTATATCATTGGAAATAATATCATCATCGCTTTCTGAATTACTTACCTCTACTCTTTTAGAAGATGAGGCTTTGAAGGCAATATTCGAACTTTTACTTCTAAGATAGGGATTAAGAATTGTGCTTTCATAAGTTTCGAGGTTACCTCTTAGTCCATCAATTGTGACATCCGTGATTCCTATCGACTCTTGGATGGCATTGGCTTTGGAACGCCATTCGGGAGTGAGACTTCGTAGGATTTTTCGAACAATATCTTTGTTCGTGTACACTTTCCCGAGAGCATGAAGATCGTTGACGATTCTTGAGAATCGTTCGAACATAATACCGACGGGTTCTTTCTCCCTCATTTTAAAGAGTTCATATTCATGTGTTAGAAAATCAACTTTAGATTCTCGGGCTTGAGGCGTACCTTCATAAGTAATTTCAAGTTAATCCCACATTTCCTTGGCGGTTGTGCAGCAAGAGATCTTCCGATAGTCATCCGGATTCACCGCACAAAATAATAAATTGACGGCCTTTGCATTATTTTCAATTTTCTTGATGTCCTCGGCATTATATTCATCTTCCTCCTTTGGAACCGTGGTTTCTCCAACTTTCGTGGTTGGCATTTTTTCACCGTTCTTGATGATTTGCCACAAGCGAAAGTTATTTGATTGGATGAAAATTCTCATCCGCTCTTTCCAATATGTGTAATTTGTTCCGTCAAATAGTGGAGGCCTATCGGTGGAGTGTCCTTCGCTCATTATTCCTGCGTTCAATATTCAACAAATATATATATATCGTTCTCTCAACCGGTTAAGGTTTTCAGAGAGTTAGGCTCTGATACCAATTGTTAGGATGTATGCCCGTCACTAGAGGGGGGGGGTGAATAGTGCGACACGAGAATATTGATAAATATTGCAGAATTAAAATTGCAGGAGTAAAATAAATGCGGTAATTAAAATAGTAAGGAAAGGACACACCGAATTTATCCTGGTTCACCACAACGTGTGTTTAGTCCAGTCCCCGAGAGACTCTCTCGAGATTCCACTAACTCCGTTAAGCTTACGGGTGCCTAACAAACCGTTACACTTGGTCATAGATGTACACTCTACAAGACTTCAACTTGCTCGAGGATACCGCACCTCAAGACTTCACCTTGCTCGTGGATACCGCACCACAAGACTTCACACACTAAGATTGAGGGTACTTAGCAAACCCGACAATCAATGAGAAGATATGGTCTTCTAAAACACCTTTCTCTTTTTACAACAAGAACTCTCTAATAAGAGTAGACAAAGAGATAAAATATTAGCTCTATGAACAACTCAAAGTTGTCTCTCAAATGGCTCAACAAAAGCTCTAAAATGATGCACAAATTATACCAATGTGTATATGAATAATGAGAGGTGTTGTGTGTTTCAATTCAGCTCAAAAGACCTCTATTTATAGGCGGTAGAAGTAGTATGTCCGTTGCTTAATTGGCAATCAATTATGCTGATTTTATGCCAAGATAATCGATTATCAGATTTGAATAATCGATTATCAGCTTACCATTAAAAAATCGGAAGCTGATTCTGCTCTAGATAATCGATTACAGGTTTTGCATAATC
The DNA here is from genome assembly GCA_034376525.1 of Nicotiana benthamiana. NCBI lineage: Eukaryota > Viridiplantae > Streptophyta > Magnoliopsida > Solanales > Solanaceae > Nicotiana > Nicotiana benthamiana. Next base: position 137,232,967 of record CM067335.1, read on the forward strand.
GGTTATCTGGCAACGGTCAGTGAATAATCGATTATGCTATACATGATAATCGATTATTGTCCTCTGCGTAATTTTTAATATAATTCGAATAAAGAGGATAATCGATTATCATATTACATAATCGATTATTTTGCTGTTTTGTAAATTCCGGTTTACACTGTCTTAACATAGTCGATTATCAAAATAAACATAATCGATTATTTCTGTCCAACTTTGAAAGACATGTTTAAAATTTATTTTGGCTAAAATGAAAATGTTTGAAATCATTTTGTTTGAAGTATTTGAAATATGTTTATGATAAATATGATTTGATAAAATGATTTTATGCATATTTATGATGACCTATGTTGAGCCAAAAGACGATATAACTTAAACGTTGCTCTTACATTGGTTCTACCTAATGACCTACGCCTTGGGTCTTCGGTCTTGAACTTTTTGAGCTCGTCTTTGGCTTTTCCATGCAATCCATTCATCAATATGCTTCTCGGCACTCAATCTCGATTGTTTGTCATATAATAACGTTTGTTTGACACTTGACTTCATTGTTTGTCATTCATCAAAACCTATACCTGAAAATCATGCTAATACAACCAAAGCACACATATCATGGATAGAATGATTTTCTACAGTAATATCTCTAATTATATGTGATACTAATGTAAAACGAGTGTTGATTGATCCAGGTAGCTCAGTAAACATTATTTTGCTAAGAGTATTACGTAAAATGCAAGCCGAAGACAAAGTAATACCAAAAGCCCACACTTTATCTGGATTCGACAATTCCAGTGTAGTCACGAAGGGGATGGGGGTAACACTCACCACATTCGCCGAAGGTGTCATCAAAGAAACAAAGTTTCAGGTAGTAGATATGGATATGGCTTACAACATAATTCTTGGGAGGCCATAGATCTACAAAATGGATGCAATACCTTCAACTTTATATCAAGTTGTTAAATTTCCATCACCATGGGGAATTTGTCAAATTCGTGGAGATCAACATGTATCCAGGGCGATCAATTTTTTTGCAGTTACAAGCACGAGAGATGAAGTTAAATAGCAACCACAGAAGTCAGTTAAGGTCACCACAATGCAAATCTCGACTGAGCAAAGGTGAATAGATCTAGATTCAAGACCCGATACTATTTAAGAACCATAGGAAAATGAAAATATCAAAACCACAACTGAAGAATTGGAGCATGTCGTGTTATTTGCTTAATGGTCCAATAGAAAAGTCTACGTCGGGGCTAATCTCAGCCAAGGAACAAGAGGTACGTTGAATTTTTGTAAACTAACGTGGACTACTTTGCTTGGTCCCATTCTGACATGATAGGTATTCCACTGGAGGTGATGACTCATAAACTGAATGAAGATCCCTCATATCCTCTGGTCACGCAAAGGAAAAGAAAGCAAGTAACTTTCAAGAATCAGGTGATTCCAGATGAAGTCCAAAAATTGCTGAAAATTGGTTCTATTCGTGAGGTAAAGTATCCTTACTGGTTAGCTAATACAGTTGTGGTTCCAAAGAAGAAAGGTAAGTGACGAGTTTGTATAGATTATATTGATCTTAACAAAGCTTGCCCTAAAGACTCTTTTCTATTTCCACACATAGATCAATTGATTGATGTGACAGCAGGTCATGAGCTATTAAGATTTTTAGATACATGTTCAGGTTATAAAATTAAAATAGATCCAGAAGATGAAGAAAAAACTTCATTCATAACAGACAGGGGGACTTATTGTTATAAGGTACTGCCCTTTGGTCTAAAGAATGCATGAGCAACGTATCAAAGGTTAGTTACCAAAATATTTCAGGAACATTTAGGGAAAACTATGGAAGTATATATAGATGATATGCTTGTTAAAACTCAGTATTCAAAGGATCACATATCTCATTTATTTGATACATTTTCAATTTTGCGCAAATATAATATGAAATTAAACCCCGAGAAATGTGCATTTGGTATTGCATCGGGTAAATTTTTTTGTTTTCTTGTTTCTAACCGTGGAATTGAGGTAAATGCTGCACAGATTAAAGCCATCGAGGAAATCCCTGATATACTTCCAACTAAGAAAGAAGTTTAAAGGTTAATAGGAAGGATTGCAGCTTTGGGGAGATTCATCTCTAAATCATCAGAAAAATGCTTTAAATTTTTCTCCGCTCTTAAAATACAAGATCATTTTGAATGGAGTGAAGAATGTCAACATGCGCTTAGAAACTTGAAAAAGTACTTGTCAAATCCACCCTTACTGGCAAAACCAAAGCAGGGGAAAGACTACTTATTTACCTTGCCGTTTCAGAAGTAGCGGTAAGTGTTGTTTTGGTCCGGGAGGATCAAGGTAAACAATCCTTCATTTATTATGTTAGTAAATATTTATTAGATGCGGAAACATGGCATGCTCAATTAGAAAAACTTGCATTTGCATTAGTCATGGCATCTAGGAAATTGAGACCTTATTTTCAGTGTCATTGTATTGTTATAATAACTGCCTGTCCTTTACAAAATATATTGCATAAACATGAGTCATTAGGAAGATTGACTAAGTGGGCTATTGAGTTAAGTGAATACGAAATCGCCTATCAACCTAGAACTGCTATAAAATCACAAGTATTACCTGATTTCGTGGCCGATTTTAGTAAAGATATGCAATTAGATGCATAAAAAGAGTTTCAAGTGTTAAATGGAGTTAACCCGGGGACTTGGACATTATTTGCTGATGGTTCGTCTAATGTAAAAGGTGCGGGTTTAGGGAATGTCTTGGTTACACCTACGGATGAAATTATTCGACAGGCCATTAAATGTAATTCCATGACTAACAACGAAGTAGAGTATGAAGCTGTTATTGCTGGCCTGGAACTAGCACGAGAACTTGGCATAAATCAGATTATAATCAAGAATAATTCACAACTCGTGGTTAATCAAATGCTAGGGGCTTATACAGCTACAGAAACAAGGATGCAGCAATACCTAGAAGAGGTACGAGACTTGATAAAGCAATTTCAAACATGGAAAGTTACACAAATAATAAGGGATGAGAATGTTGAAGCAGATTCTTTAGCTAACCTCGCATCAACGGCTGACATGGAAATCAGTTCAAACGCCTCAGTTGTACATTTATTTCATTCAGTTCTTGACCTTGATAAAAATGAGGTAAATTTTAATAATTAACTTGGGATTGGAGAAACCAAATTGTTGCTTTTTTGCAGTATGGTACCATTCCCGATGATAAGAAAAAATCCCATGCACTGCGAAAAAGGCTGCTCGGTACTATTTAAAACAAGGTAATTTATATTAAAAAATGTACGTTGGTCCCTTAGAAAGATGCCTTGGACCTTCACAAACGGAGTGTGTAATGAGAGAGGTACATGAGGGACACTATGGTAATCATGCAGGAGGAAGGTCACAGGTAAATGTGATAAATACCAAAGATACGGTAACAATATGCACATACCCGCAGAGTTATTACATCTAGTCATTGCACCGTGGCCATTTATGAAATGGGGATTGGATATAGTGGGAACATTACCTAAATCCAAAAGACAAGTAAAGTTTATGCTCGTACTTACTGATTATTTCACTAAATGGGTGGAGGCAGGAGCATTTAAATAGGTGCGAGAAAAAGAAGTCAAAGACTTTGTTTGGTGGAATATCATATGTCAATTTGGTGTACCTAAGGAAATCGTATGTGACAATGGCCCTCAACTTATCGGAGCTCAAATCACAAAGTTTTTTCTAGAGTTGGCAAATTAAAAGGATTACATCTACACCTTACCATCCGGTGTGTAATGGGAAAGCACAATCAACAAACAAGGTTATTATCAACAATTAAGTGATTACAGGAGTCAAAGGGTAACTGGCTGAAGTGTTACCCGGAGTTTTATGGGCATATCACACTACAACAAAAACGAGCACAGGAGAAACACCCTTTTCATTGGTTTACGGAGTTGAGGCTTTGATTCCAGTTGAGATAGGAGAACCAAGCACACGATTCATGCAAGCGACACAAGAATCTAATGATGAATAGATGCGGGTCAATTTGGATCTACTGGAAGGCAGGAGAGAAGCTGCATTAATAAGAATGGCATCACAAAAACAAATGATAGAACGATATTACAACAGGAAAGCACGCCTCAGATTCTTCAAAATTGGGGACTTCGTTCTTAAAAAGGTTTTTCAATCCACAAAGGTAGCCAACACGGGTAATTTGAGTCCAGCTTGGGAAGGACCCTATAGAGTTCGTGATATTGCATGCAAGGGAGCATATGAATTGGAGACAATGGATGACAAAGTATTACCTTCATATTGGAATGTTGTTCATTCGAAAAGATATTACTTCTAAGGAATACCCACGGTTAGGTATCACCATTTTGCATTTAATTTTTTGAATTATTAAAATTTACTATTGATTTTAAGTGATAAGAAACAAGCTAGCCCCTACTAAATGATGAGTCACGACATGTAAGGCACACAGAATAACTTAAAATTCCTGACCTAGGGTTACAATTATTCTGATAGAAATCTAAATGGGTTAAGCAGTCTTCATTTATAATTGTACCTCCGAGTCCCATATGTCTTTCCTTTTCAGGAAAGACCAAATGAGGGAAACTATCAAGTGCTCGAGGTTTCATACTTCAACACTCAAACACTTAGGGGACTACATAATATACACAAGTATATATAAAGAAGGCAGAGAAGACAAGATTGAAGAAAAATCAAGCCTACAAGACTGAAGAAAAATCAAGCCTGAAAAAGTCAAGTACAGAGTAATAAAAGTCACATGAAGTCATGAGCCAGGGCTAAAGAAAACCTTACTATAGTTAGGGTAAAAGTTATGTACTAAAGCAGGTTATAAAAAAAACCTTGCAGTTATTATTCTAAAACGGGTTATAAAGAAAAATCTCGTATTCTTAAAAAAAAAAATCTGTTACAATGAAAAACAGTTATGAGAAAGTTATAGATGTAATTCAAATACATATAAGATGTTATTCAAAACTTGTCAAGGTTTAAACTAAACATGTCAATGTTATTTCAAGAAATATGTGTGTTCCTATTTATTTTATCGAATGTTAACACCATTATGAAGTTGAGACGTCTTCTTCATTAAGTGTTGAAATATAAAAGGGCCCTCTTTTATAAGAACTCATGTTTAAACTATTTATTCATGAGATTAACAGAAACATTTTTAAAAGAGAAAAAATACAAGTTATTCTACAAGTCCTTAAAAATAAAAGGCAAGAATAAATACACAGAAGTCTAACATCAAAAACTTCTTAAAATACTTAAGATTAAGTATGAGCTTGATCACAAAACTGAAAAATTGTTTATACAGATTGCCCCATAAATGACTTGGAGACTCTAGTTTAGAAACCAACATAAATAAGAAATTCAAAGATAAATTTTTTACTAAAGAGATGTAGGAACTGAAGAAGGAGCATCAGAGATTGCAAGTTGATCTTGATTCAAAACAATAGACTCAACTTGAGTAAGGGCTTCAGCAGAGGTGGTCTCAACTGGGCTTGCAGCAGTGAGTTCGATTGAGCTTGTAGAAGATTTGATACCCGTATGAGCTTCAACCATGGGAACTTCAATCACGGGAGAAGGGAAGTCTTACGGTTGCTAAGCTTGTTCTATGGTTTCATTGACCTTAGCTTATTCAGCTTCCAGGTCAAAACCTTCTTGCCCAACTTCAAGCAGGGTATCACGATGGGAAATCAGAAAAGCCCAACTTACCTCAACATCAAATTTTTCTTCAAGGATCTCATAATCTTTTTCCCAAGCAACAACCTTACTCTTAAGCTCTTCGTTTTCAGCCAAGGCTGAATTACAAGAAGCTTGAAGGGAAGCATGAGAGCTCTCTAAAGCATGTACCTTGTCAACTGAAGCTCGAAGGTCTTCTTGTGCTTGAGTCAAGTTTTGCACAAGTTCTTCAGTGTAAACTTCCTTTTGAGCCAACAATGCCTTTAATGGCCTATTCTCATCGCTAGGATTAGATAGTTGTTCTGAAAGGAGGATTCAAGGCATTATTTTCCTTCTCAAATTGATTCAAGAAAGCCTTTATACCGCTAGCTCCGAAGTTAATGCTCGTACTTGTTGTTCTAAGGTACTTCTACTCTCTTGTAAATCCTCCACCTCAATTTGAGCACTGTCAAACCGTTCCTTCCAGTTGTTTGCCTCCAACTGAGAATCGCGAGCAACCTTCTCTGCATCATGAGTAGCCTTCTCCAAGGCACGTGCAACCTTCTCCAAGAGGGAGATTATGTTCGTCAGCTCAGTGCCAATAAGATTGGCCTAATAAAAAAGGGAAGTGCAAGAATCCTAGAGTCAAAAATCTTTACAAAGGGGAGAAGAAAAGAAAATACCTTCAAATGGCATGCACTATGTCATTCATAAGGGTCAGGTTGCTACGGCTTTCAAGCTTCACTTTCTCGATTGGGTCAATCAAAGGCTCGAGCCAAATATCAGCTTGGCCGGATTTTCTCAAGAGGTTGTTGTTGGCAGGAACTTCAATGGTTATGCTTCTCATATTGGTACTTCTACTTGAAGACTCCACCTCCATATGATGAACGATAGGTGGGGGAATTGTCAAAGGAGGAGCGGTGGAAGGAGTAAAGACAGTGGATGAAGAAAAAGAAGAAACGGTTAATGCAGGTAAAGAAGCAATAACATGTACGGGAAATGAAAAAGAAGATAAGGGAAGTTCATCTAGAACGGGTCCTAAATTTCTACTACCAAAACCACTATCAAAAGTTGGTCAATAGACTGACGAGTATCGAGAGGAGAGATGTCGTCATCAGGAATGATAATTGGAGCAACAACCGGCTCGGTAAGAGACATGTGAGGAGAGACTTCAGCCTTATCATCGGAGACGATACATTTCCTAGCTCGTGGTCTCGTTACCAGAGAGCTTTCACCTTCTTCCTTAGAGTCTTCTTCTTGAGCAACTTTTCTTTTGGAAGAAGAGCACAAGACTATATCTTGGGACAAAGAGGTACGAGTACCCAAAGAGTCATGAGAAGCCATGATTGCTCCAGCAGTGACCCCTCGAATAACAAATCCTGATAAAAAAGAAGGATAAAAGTTAGAACAATACTAAAAAATATTTATGTACGTACAAGGAAAAAATAAAAACTCTTACCATTAGTTTTCACTTTCCAACTGTAACGACTAAAAAGATTTTTCCATGACCTACTCTCCATTGGGATGGTCCTTAAAAATTTTTCTACCCAACCTTGGAAGTTTGGTATGGTATCCACAACACCTATGGTTGCTGAAAAAAGAAAAAGAAGCAACATTAGAAAAGTCAATAAGATTAAAAGAAAAAGGCATGAGAAAGATGTAATACTTACGTGCAAAGTTCCACTTATAGGAAAAGGGACGTTCACTTCACCCACAAAACCAGCAGTGGGAGCAGCAAAAAATTGAGCATACCAGCCACGGTCTTTGTGTCTCAAGCAGGCGACGACCCTCCAAATAATTGGACCAATTTGACCCGGACAAACATTGAAAAAATGGCAAAAATCCAGAATGACCGGGTCAATGGCTGGTTTAAACCCTAGAGTAAACGGGTATATGTAGACAAAAGAAAATTCAATCATGTAGGAAGTAATCATATGATTTGGATTAGGAATAATAATTGAAAAATCATTACTCTGGTGATAGTCCTTACTATCTATAGGAGCTAATATTTCTGTAACTTGAGTAGGGAAAATATCGGCACGATCTAAAGTATTTCCTTGGTTCCTTAAAGATTCCCTATCATGATGAAAGGATAGTTCAATAGGGACTATCTCATCCTAGAGGCTCACACAAAAGTTAAGTGGGTTCTTTATTCCTAGAAGAAGTCCTCTGAGAAAGAAAACCTCTAGTTCTAGAAGAAGGACCAGACTAGGAGACAGTGCGGATCTGCTACCACCACGAGTAGACCCCAAGCTACGAGTCTACCCCCTCTTCTATGCCTAACAGGAGTATTGGGGAAGCTATCTAATATGGGGATTCTCCTAGGGTTAGGGTTTCGTGAGTCATGACGAATAAGACCAAGATCGAAGCAGGGAAGAAATAAATAGAGATTTAAAGAACATGAATGTTCAATAAGTTTTATGTGATAGAAGACAAAGAAATAGGTTATATTTAAATTGGGGAACATCTGGCAAAAGGATAAAGTATGATGATGGAAGAACCATAATAATGATAACTGACACTTCGAAAATAGTGAATCCGTAGGAAACTTGAAAAGCGCTGCAAAGCTGCAAAACCAATGAGAAAATGACACGTATACAGAGCATTAAATAGAAGCGACAATTGAAGCGTCAATTTTGTCATGACATTTATGGTGACAAAAAATTTTCTTTTAATGAAATCTACTTCTAAAATATTCAATGGATGAATGAATGGAAAGTGGGGGGACTATCTGTATTGGGAAAAACTGTATTTAAGGAAACATGTCATGACACGTTAGACTGATTGAATGGTCCAAGGATGACAGCTGGTTAAGAGGCACGAGCAATAGCAGGGATGAATTACAACATGCATGAGCTAATAATAAAAGAGAATGCACGGGTAGATATTCAAATAATTCAGCACCCGTACCTGTTGAAGTCATTTATATTCAAGAGCCCAAAAGAGTGAATCTGATAGCAAAAAGAGCGGAGATATAACATATAACAGACATTTAATATAAAATACGTTAAGGAATTCGTATTGAATGTAATGGTCATGTAACATAGCATTTAATGTCTTTAAGTACTCATAATAGCCTCATTGTGATTTGGGCAAAACGCATATCTCTAGGACACCTATAAAAGGAGAAACATTTGATCAGTTGAGGACGCAAAAAAAATCATTGAAATATATCTTTGTTTACTCGCTTTATTCTTGAAATATTCTTCTGCTACATTATTTAATTCATTTTATACATTCTTTTGATTATCAGTAATTCGAGTTCTTCTAAAATTCTAACTTTGAGTAAAACTATATTTTGTTTTGGTTAAACAATGAGCACAACATCTCTAGTGGAAACTCCATATCCAAATATCCCTTCTCAAACAATGAATACAAAAAATATGCCTCTTTTGGATGAATGTGTTCTCTCCTTTATAAATAGGTATTAACAAAAATAATAGTGCTCATATTTTAATTAGCACGTTTTGTTTTATTTCTCTTACCAGAAAGATATAATGTTATATATGTGAATTCATGATTTGAAGTTTATTAATTTTTATAATAACCTAGTTTATATGCAATAATAGTTGTGTTGGTCAAAAATTTATAAATATCTAATGAAATTCATAATACATATCTGCGGGAAAGTTATTAAGTTCTTGCATAAGTAATATTATAAAATATACGTAAGAAAAGAAAAGGTACAGTTTAATTTATTGTATATTTGTCAAAATTTGCAGCTCAAATTTCCCAGAAATTCCATTTGTTTCAACATACTGAAAATTGACGAACTATTCTAAGAAGATTTGAGAGGATTTGACTTTAATGAAATTCCTTGATTGTCATCTTTCTTAGTATATCACTAAAGTTTGACTTTCTTTCTTTTTCCATTGCTTTCACTTTCTATACATAGTTCGAAACACTAGTGCCAAAAGTGGAAATAATCTCTTTAAAATAATATAAGAGAAATTTTGTCACACTTAAAAGGTATTTTGGTGCACTAAAGTTTCTATTATGCGCGGAGTTCGAAAAAGTGCCGAATCATAACGATCGATTGTATAAAAGTCCTTACTCTGTATTTCTGCAAAAGGTTATTTCTATAGCCCGAATTTGTAATTTCCTGGTCACTTGGTATCAACTTTACCAGTTACGCCAAAGTTCTCCTTCTTCGTCGGACTTATCCTAATATGGTTAGTTACACAAAAGCTCCTATAGTATAATATCACTTAGTTTCATATGCACTCTATTTTTTAAATGAAACACTACAACCCTATACTATGGAAATCTTATATTTTCATCGTAGATGAGGTATATATGTAACTACATATATTAAAATATAATTATTAAAAGGTAAATTAAAATTTCAAATAGAAAGAAATTTAAAAAGAAGATAAATATTCTTGTTGAAAATTTTTATTCACGCTTTCTATTAAAAAAGTGAACAAATATTTCTTTAAAACATTTATCTTTCGAAACTCATAAATACGAAATGACCACAAATCATACTATTTTTATCGAAACATGTTAGTTTCATGACCAATTTTCCAAGGGATCACATCATAGGTTGTATACCTTTAAAATCGGATAACAATTGAATTTGTGTGTAATTATAAAGATACGTAAAATAATTTGACACAAAGCGATAAATAATTGTAATTAAAACGAACAATGATAAAAGTAAATTTAAACCGTACAACTTGAATAGTAATAACTTTGAAGAGTAAGTTTCACTTGAATTGAATACAATTCAAATGATATCAGATACAGAAGAATGGTAGCTTACAGAAGAATAAAAAAGATTATATTGCTTTAGGATACTTCTAACAATGTGCTTTATAATTAATCAGACCTCCTTTATTAGGGATGGCTCAAACACTTGAGAGGCCTAAAGCCAAATTTTTTTGGAGGCTTTAAATTTAAAAATTATATTAAAAATTCATTCATTTAATTTTTTGAGATGCAAAGTTAATAATTTTATTATCATTCTAATAATTCTTTTTTTAGTGGTATATAGCCTACTTATTTAATCTTTCTTGAGAATTCTTGGTCTTACTGTTGACGTAATATTATAGGAACTGTTAATATTATTTTATAAAAAAAATATAAGCATTTAAAAAAGAATCAAGTCATTATTTGATTGAATATGTCGATTAAAAAACTTCTTTCTATCGAGGCAATATTATAGGGACTGTTAATTTATAAAAAATATAAGTATTTGAAGGGGGGAAATCATGTCTTTTTATTTGATTGAATATGCTGATTAAAGAATTACTTTCTGCTTGTATATGTCTTTTTAATATTTTTAATTTAAAAGATAAATCTAAACCGTCAATATCAGAATTACTATTATATTTTAAGGAATATTTAAAGTTAATGCAATAACTTTCTAAATTATCGTCATCTAATGATTTCAAATTTTATCACTAAATTTTTGAACAGTTGAACACTTGAAGTTTTAAATTCTTGGAGAAAGAAAGTAAGAAAGAGATAAGAGAGAAAGTATATAATCCTATTATGACTGAAGGTAAAAATAGATTGTGACTGTGAATAAATAAGGAAGAAAGTGCAAAAATTTACAACGATTCATACAAAATTATCTTTTCTTTTCTGTGTGAATAACGCTGCTTTCTACTAAAAATACTCAATATTTTTTTTTAATAAAAAGGAACTATAAATATATTATTTCTAAAAAATGGGCCTCTAAATTTGGGGGCCTAAAGTATCTGCCTTACTTGCTTTACTATTGCCGGCACTGTCTTTTATATAGTAAGAAAGTCCTGCTTCAGGTATAATTATATAAAATGTAAAAATCTCATAATTTGTTATTTTGCCAGTTTCTCGTTGATACATGCGGAGATTTTCGACGTGATATCAGACTAGTTACGGCAATGTTTCTCTAGCTCATTGGGGATCAGGATTGATTACGGGTCGTGAACTCAACATTTTCGAGAACGGGCATTTTGACCTTGTATCTTGGTTCGATGAAATACTACTATAAATTAAGTTAACCTATTAAAAAGGTTATTAATAATTTTATGTACCCATGTTTATCCAAATACGTGTTATGAAATGGAATCTAAAATTATGGAAAGAAAGAAAAAAATAATCCACTGACTCAGGTAGTGATAATCATATTTCTAATTAAGTTTAATATCATGTTCTCAAACAAAGGATACCACAAATATATCTCTCTTTCATGAATATGTTCTCTCCTTTATAAATAGGTATTACCAAAAAAAAGGAATTAATGGAATAATAGTAGTCATATTTTAATTGGCACGTTATTTCTATTATCGGAGAGATATCATTATATATTACCGTAGAAGTAAATTCATAATTTGAAGTTTATTTATTTCTTACAATGACCTTATATTAATATGTAATAATAAATTTGATAACAGTAGAGGCAGAGCAAGAGCCAAGATTTAAAATTTATTATGGGTTCAATATTCTAATCATTTTAAATTACTAGGTTCTAAATTAATAATTTTTGCATAATTCAATAATTTTTAAAGAAAAATATAAAGTTTGAATTGAGCTAAAGTGATGAGCTCACTTCGTTAAGCCCATAATGACATCTTCCTAGAGGCCCAGTTTGGTGCCACGTGTCAAATGACGTGGCACGCCAAGTCAAACAAAAGAGCCAATAGGATCATGCCATGTTTCAAAATGACAAGGCATGCCAAGTCATACTAAAAGGCTAATGAAATCGCGCCACGTGTGCAAGTGACATGTTCTGGCCAATCAAATACGGACATGTCACACTTCAATTTGATTGGTCGGAAAGAGTTTATTCTTATCACAACTCCTCCCTTCCACAACTATAAATAGGGGTCTTCATAACTCAGAAAAGTGACCAGAAGATATAACAAGAAGCAAGAGAAAGCTCGTGGATCAAACACCGCAAGTTTCTCTACAAGCTTCAAGTTTGAAGCAATCAAGTTCAAGTTCAAGCTCAAGAACGACGAACAAATCAAGTTCAAGCTCAAGAACAAGATCATCGTTCGTGAAAACAAATATAGATTCAAGATCAAGCTCAAAGGTCCTTGAATTTATACTAGAAAAGTAGAATCAGAAGAATCATAGAGAATGTACACTTAAATATTCAAAATCAAATACTATAATCGTTGTGATATTTTCGATTTTAATTTTATTTTTTCGAACCAAATTTATTGTGTACAGTTATATCAGAAATAAGAAATCACATAATACTCTACTTGCTTCAATTCTTTTGGGTATTCTCGTGGTTCGCCTCACGTTTTCATTCCCTTGTGGACCTATGACCTGGTTGCTCACAGTATTAGTTGACCGGACCTCTTTTGTTGATGCGTTCATAATAATAATTGCTTATCTAATCATTTAAATTAATAATAATCGACTAATATATAATATATATATATATATGTATATTATATATAATAAATATATATATGTCTTTCAATCTACAGTTAATTTTTGATAGGCAAAATGAATACTTTACCCGTTGATTTTTTACTGAAATTCCTCTTACACACTTGTTAAATACGGAAATAGTATTACATATTAAAATTTTTAAAAGTATGTCAATTGCACTTTTTTTGCCATGTGTCATATTCGTATATTACACATAAAAGAGGCGCGTGAAAACTAAAAGATTCACCTGAAATTAAGTTTTTCCCCTTTTTTAACTATTTTCTTTAAATTAAAGAAAAAATATATAACCCATGTCTTCCCCCCCTCCCCCCAGTTCGTCTTCATCCCCAATCTCCATCCTAGTTTTATCTACGACCTCATATTTTATCTCTCCAATCCCATGACTAAGACGAAAAGAAAAAAAACAAAGAAGAATATAGGAGTTATTGGATATTGTAAAAATCAACATTATTGATTTTTTTGAAAAAATTAAAAAGTTTATCGGGTCTTGTTGATTTTGGTGTTCCATGACCTAAAGAATTAGTTTGAATTCGTGATTATTATTGAGTAAACCTTTATTTAGGTAATTAATTTTGATAAAATTTAAAAAACACCATTAACAAGTTTGAAACTTTAGGTTTGAGCTTGAATTTGAAATTTATATCAAATTTTGTGATGGACGTTGTTAAAAATCGACAAAGAATTGAACTTATAGTTATGGAAGAAAGTTTTTGTGGTGGAAGATTGGTGATAGTATGATGGGGATGGAGAAGATGACGGTGTTAGGAAGATGAAAGGAGGAGGGGAGGGGTGATCTTTTTTGTATTTTTTTTTCCTTTGAGAAGATGAGAAGAGAGGGTTGGGGATTGGGGGGGGGGGGGTTGCAGAGGTTTATTTTTTTATTTTTTTATCTCAATTTAATACGTGTTAGATGCTGATTGGTGCGTGTAAGAGCGTTTTTGTACATATATGATCAAACATCAAAATGGTGTGTAATCGATATATTTTTAAAATTTTTAATATATAATATATTTTTTATATTTAAAAGATGTGTAAGAAAAATTTAGGAATAATTCGTATTTTACCTTTTTTATATTTAAAAGATGTGTAAGAAAAATTTAGGAATAATTCGTATTTTACCTTTTTTATATAATCAACACTTTGTGTCACCTCCCTGTTTGGATCAATTGGGAAGACATTTCCCACCACAAAATGTTTCATAACATTAATATTTTAAGTAATATTAATATTTTACACAAAATACAAAATAGGAAAAATACTATTTCATACCTCAATACGCATCTTATTTTTTGTTTGGAACACATCTCTATTAAAGTAGAAGGAAAATGATGGGTTCAGATGGAGTTAGAACGGAGTAAACGTATATATTAGAAATTTTTATCTCCGATAACAAAGATTGATATCTTATTTATTTTAAATAAATATTCTTTTAAAAAATTATATTCGATATTTACATTTTAATTTTTATAGTCAAATATTTATTTATGGTCACCTCCTACTCTTAAGTCATAAAATACGTTTTGTATTATTTTTCTCTCATATTCTTTCATATTTTTCTCCATCTTCTCTCTTAATGCTTTGTTTAATAACTAACGAGTTCTCTCCTTCTCCGTGAAGGAAATTCAATAGCAAGTTGGTTCCAGAAATTCCTGCCTAGTAAAGTAGGATTGGAAAATATAATCTCGTGAAATAATTCCTCTTTCTCTTCATGCCATTTCTCTGCCACTATCTCTACCATATCATAAAATTCCAACATAACGTACGTTTCCTCACCTAGGGTTCTTGATCGAAATGGGAATGACGACGTTTCGAGTCAGAATCGCGGCCCTCTCGATGAGACAATACTAGGGTTGTTCTTGAACAAAGACGACGGATTATGGGGTTGAAAAATTTGAAGATTCTGTTACATTTTTTTAATTGTATTTCAATATATCTCGTTGTATTTCTATGTATTTTATTGTATTCATTATCGTTTTTAATTGTATTTCAATATATCTTGATGTATTCTATGTATTTCATAGTATTCATTGTCTCGCTGTATTTCATGGATATATTCATATACTTTTTTAATGAATATAATTTATGTATTCAGATGTATACATGTATTCAAATGTATCCACAATATATATTCATATATTTTTGTACTATAGATGAATTTCGAGTTTTATTGGTTAAAAACAGAAACACCTATGAACGATATCAACAGAAAAGGAAGGATTAGAAACTCGGCGATTGCTCTATTTTGTTGTATTTATCGGCTGGAAAAAATATTCAGCATATTTCGCATCAAATACAGATTATAGGTGATGTAATTGAGTTAATTGAGTTATATTAGGAGTCTATTGTGTTAATTGATTCACTTTCCGTTTAAATATAGTTGAATAGACTACGGTTTGCGCTATTTACGTTATTGTATTTACAAATACATATCGTAAATATAGTCGAACACAATAATTGTCTAGATGGAATCCTCTGTTTTACGTCAAGTTTTGATACTGTATTCATGAATACAATAGCTTAAATACATAAAATACACTTTTAAAAAATTGAAAACATAATTGTAGAAAATAATATAGTAAATAGTAGTTACAACTAGCTAATAACCATTAAACAACAATGGTTTGTAAAAGGTCAAACCTAATAACTTGGTTCAGATATAATATTTTGCTTAAAAAATTTGTTGAAATATACAAATTCTTAATTTAAAACCTAATAATTTCAAATTCTACCTATACCTCTACAAGAAATGTGATATAATAAATGAGATTCCTCCGTATTTACTAGTTTAAAAGGTAACAAAAAAGGGTTCAATCGAATCCCTTCAATCGAAAATTACATTGTATAAATATATATTAAATTCCCCTAATATAAGTATATCAAACTTGCATTATTCGAATTCAATTGTTAGGATTCTTAACTACACCATTGTACCCATCCTTAATTAAATGTGTTGACTTCAGGGATAGAAATCATTTGTACTGAAATTTTTAGACCCATATAGGGAAGAAAAAAGAGAAAAAGAAAGAAAAATTTATATAGTATAATTGCTCTAAATAATTGTTTACGTTATTTCTGTTGGATTTACTAATGCTCTTTTGTTTTTGTTTTGTTTCTCCCTTTCGTTCACTGAGCCGAGGGTCTATTGGAGACAGTCTCTCTGTCCTTTCGGATAGAGGTAAGGCTCGTATACATATTACCCTTCCCAAACCCCACTTTGTGAGATTATATTAGGTAGTTGTTGTTGTTGTTGTTGCTCTAAAAAATAATAGCGGAATAATTATATATATATATATATATATATATATATATATATATATATATATATAAAATTATTTTTTATGTGTAACTTGAGCTAGAGGATAGCACGTCCATCCCCACTTGGCCACCACATAGATTTCCTCCGTGACATCAACTAATTAAACCGTGGAAAAATTCCATTTTCCGGAAAAAAAAAGGAAAAAAAAATAATTTCCTTTCCTTAATATTTACAAATCTCAGCCGCCGTATCTCCGTTAATCATTCTTCTCTTTCGCCGCCGTCACTGCCGCCGTCTTCTCCCCCTTTATCCCATTCATACACACATTTTTGTGCCTTTTTAGGAGCAATAAATATTTTTTATTACGGAAAATAATGAGAGTAATTATCTTTGAAGATATCCAAATTATCTTTCAAAGCTCCGATTTTCGCGGGAAAAAACGACACTTAAACAAATTCAGATAAATCCACAATTTTCTCCTTAGGAAAAATTACAGTGAAAAAAAATTCAATAATAATCTCAAAAGCAAAAGAAATGCATTCTCTTTGTTGTAACACCGACGTAGCTGATCAGAACACGGCGGCAGAAATGCCGGCGACCACATCATCTTCCTCTGACAATGTACCACTAGCCAAATTCCTAGACATGCAACCGCCGCGATCACCTCCTTCTCATACTTCCAATTCACGCGCTGCCGTCAATAACGGCGAATCCGAATTCTCCGGCGATCAACTCCGCCCGTCCTGTACGTCGTCGTCGGAATTTCATTCGGCGAGGATGAATGCTATCAACGTAGGCAATGAAATTTCGGGAATTTTATATAAATGGGTGAATTATGGAAGAGGATGGAGGCCGCGGTGGTTTGTATTACATGACGGAATTCTTTCGTATTATAAAATTCATGGACGGCATAAGATTGTGACGAATTTAGAAACGGAGAAAGGATCGATGATCGTTGGGCAAAAATCGTTTCGTCGGATAAATACTTCGCCGATGAGCAGCTCTTCACGATCTCACCGGCGAAAACCTTTTGGAGAAATCCACCTCAAGGTATCTAATTACATTTCCGCGACATGAAACTTTTTTGGAGAAATATTTCGGTTGTAATTAAATCATATAACAAGTTCTCATTTAATGTGATGTTGTTTGAATAATAGCAAAGTTTATGAGGACATTTCGAGTTAAATTTTGCCCTCGGCATCCAAGGGTGCCGCCTAGTAGTCAATAAAGCAGGTTGAGTACTTGAGTTCTCAGGTTCAAATTTTAGTGAAGATAAAAATACTAGGTAATTTTTTCCTATCTGTCCAAGCTTTAGTGGGGTTACTTGGTACCTCATGGTGGTGATAGGTTAGTCTAGGTATGTGCAAGCGGTCCATACACTATGGTTATCAAAAAGAAAAAAGAAAATTCCCTTGGGGCTTTGATCAAGTGGTAAGAGCATTGTGCATGATGTGTGTGTTAGACACACAGTCACCGGTTCGAATTTTGTCGAAGCTTGGTATTTAAGTGGAAAATGGTAGATTTTAAAACTTTTTCAGATATCAAGATAAAAAATTTGAGCTAAACTTTGTGGCAAAAATTATCTGTTAAACTTTCTGTTTTAGGTATATCTGAAAATTGTCTTCGTAATTCTATAATGAAAACTTTCCTCTGCATTAATCCAAATTCTGAATTTTTTCAGCTTTCAAAGCACTTTTGGCACCTACTTTCTACACAATGTTCAATTTTATTTTAGAGGTCAAGTTTATCTTCAGGTGTAGAATCACTTTTATCAAAGATAAGTAAATTTTCAACTGTTATCTTTATAATTTACGTCCAGATCAAATGGGAGAACTAAATTGAACAAAGGTAGTCATTGATTAGGTAGTGTGTTGGTAGAATCTTCGCATTACTGTGTAAAGTTAAATAGTTGAAAAGGTTTGAATTGTAAAAAATTTATCTTCGGGAACATCAAAAGTACAAAGTGTCATATAAATTGAGACAAAGAGAGTACATTATGGGCGCAAGTATCAAATTGAGACAAGAGGGGTTGCTCTAATGGTAAGCAACCCCCACTTCCAACCGAGAGGTTGTGAGTTCGAATCTCCCAAAGAGCAAGGTGGGAAGTTCTTGGAGGGAAGGGTGCCGGGGGTCTATTTGGAAACAGCCTCTCTACCCAAGGGTAGGGGTAAGATCTGCGTACACACTACCCTCCCAGACCCCACTAAATGGGATTATACTGGGTTGTTGTTGTTGTTGTTATCAAATGTGCCTTAGTGGCTAAGAGCGGAATTCCTATTCGTAGAAGCTGGCCTGTTTCTGAATATTTTTTATCGTGCCATATAAAAGATCAACTTGTAACATGGATGCTTTTTTTGTTTGTCCAACTGCTTTGATTTCGGAGTTGGATATTCTATTAACCAGTTAGTGTTTTTATAGGTCTCATCAGTAAGGGAAAGTCGATCAGATGACCGAAGGTTTTCTATAAATACTGGCACAAAGAGGCTGCATTTGAGGGCAGAAACAAGGGAGGATAGACATACTTGGTTGGAGGCATTGGTTGCGGCCAAGAAGATGTTTACAACAAGCGATCCTGTTCTTGAGACTCAATTGAATGAGAATGTGGTTGTATCAACTGAAAAGTTGAGGCAACGGCTCTTGGAGGATGGTGTAAGTGAGGTTGTGATTCGGGACAGCGAGCAGATTATGAGGAATGAATTTGTAGCATTGCATAATCATCTACTGCAGCTAAAGCGGAAGCAGATGCGACTGCTCGACAAATTGGGACAGTTGGAGGTATGACCTGCTAGAAAATGACATGTTTTTGCTATTGCTATTGCAACTTCTACATGCTAACCATTTTATACATTTTACCATTAGAAAATAACATTTATGGACTCAAATGGTTATCGAATGAAGTTCTACTGTTATCAAAAGGCAGCTCTTATTCACATTAGTGCGTCTCATAATATAGAATAGCCTACAAGGAAAGCTCTGTATGGAAAAATCTTAACTAGAAGCAGTATAGAGCAAAAATCATTCACTTGAAGAGTCTCATCAAAGAGAAAAAAATTTCAAAAGTAGAATTTTATTTTGGTCTACACCAAAGTGGATGACTTCAATGTGGCTTGAAGAGTTGTATAAACGCTAGCGAGTCTCATAATAGAGTATAGCTTACAGCAAATGCACTTTAGGGGAAAAATCTAAAATACTAGTAGCAAATAGAGCATATATCCTTCACTTGAAGAGTCTTGTCAATGAGAGAAAACTTCAAACATATCCTGAACTCCATTTGTTGTGAAACCGAATAGGAAAACTTCAATTTCATACGAAGAGTTTGGCTGATGAGAGATCCACTTACATTTACGCTCAATTGATTGAAGTAGTCTAAGGAGTTTCTTTATTGACTCTACACCATGTTGTAAGAAATTTCTCCGGCTGTACTCTTATTGAATCTCCATTCTAGCTGACTTAGCTACTTAACTAATGAATATGGTTCATGCTTTGATTCTGCCTTAATAATAAAGCTGGCGGTCATCAATTACTGGGCTTTCTTTGAATTACCATCAGGCCTGGATTACGATTACATGCTAGATGAGAAGAACTATATAAACATTTCTGCAGAGTTGATGAGCTTGAATTGCAACAAGATGGTCCTACCTATTTAGTACAGATTCTTCACGAGAGTTTGTTTCGGAGTAACATTGAGAAGAGCACTTCGAAGTACCAAGCAGTGCCAATTCTGGTTATGAGGATGGTGCCATCAGATTACACTACAAGAAGAAGCTTCTGTTATCTTCAACTTCAGGAGCTGATTGGAGTACTTACACTGTTAGTTCTGTTAATAGAATGGAATAGAAAGAAGAAAATTGCATAGTGTAGATAGATCTTCTTTTTGGAGTCATAATTAGGGAAAAAATAAGAACAGAACAGGAAGACAGGAGTGAATCTTGACTTTAAAATGAAGTATATTATAGTGGCTGGAAAAGTTAGATAGAGCTAAGGGTGGCAAACGGGCGGGTCAGGTCGGATGTGGGACGAGTCGAAAGCAAGTAATAAAAAAATGAATAAATTATCTGTACGTATAAAAAACGGGTTAACCAACGATAATATGGATAACCACATTATAAATGACTTCTTGAATATGATCAATTTTGGGAGAATTTCCAGTCTCCCAAACTTGAGTAACTCCCAAATTGAGGTTTTACAAATGTAAATGTTAAACCCATTAGTTATCCATTGATTATCCATTTTCTAAATGGATAATATGGTTCTTATCCATATTTGAACCGTTTTAAGAAGTTCATTATCCAACCCATTTTTAGTGGATAATATAAGTGGTTAACTGTTTCTTTTAACCATTTTGCCACCACTAGATAGAGCCTAGAGGAAGAATGGGAAAACGATGACGAAAGACCAGCTGAAGGAGAGGAGAGGAAGTGGAAAGTGTATGACTTTTTATTTGCAAAGGCAGGAGTAACATCCTTCTATAATGGACTAAAAGTTACTAAACTTTAAAGCTCTTCCGAATATGTCGTTGTATTGCATGAGAAATCATCAGGTGCCAGATTAGCTACTTTCTCTTCAGCAAAATGGAAATGCTTTTTCTCTTTCTGATAAAATGAAAAATCATGATTAAGAAGTTATTTGGAACATACCAGCATATTTATGACTTGCGTGAGTTTCGGCTGAATAATGTCTGCTTTTGGTGTGTACTACTACTGAATTTAGGTAACTAAAGGTTTCTATGCATTTGGCGTACAACTAAAATTACTAAACATCAGATCTCAGATAAGCAATACGAGCGCATACTCTCTTTATGCCCCAAAATGGTTCTGCTTCTATGTTTTCAGTAATGCCAGTTGAACTTATTTTTATTTTATTTACTTGCTGAATCCCGATGTTGGTGTCAATCTGAAAGCCATTATGACTTCTTATGATATTGAATTTAGGTTGTAGTTGAGGGACTTATAGTTTGTTTGTTGAATTCTGCTTAGTTGAACCTGAGTCACATATGAGACTCATGTGCTTTATGATACACTAAAATTGCTCTTCTGCCCACCCACAGACAGAAAAAGTCGACCTCGAGAACACTCTCATTGATGAGGGTCACAGACAAGCAAAAGATCGTCAAACTTCTTCTGAAGTATCCCTTGATAAATTCAGAGGTACGCATAGTTAGACATTTTTTCTCATTGCTGCAGTGCAACTATTTGAACTTCACTAATTGTATTTTCAATTTGTATCTCTTATCATTTGGAGAAATTTTACTTACTAAATTTCTTTCTTCTGGTAGTATTTCTAGGAGGAAGTGTAAGTGGATCTGACAACGAAGAGGAGGAAAGTGATGATGATGTAGATGCTGATAACTTATTTTTTGATGCTAAAGAGTTTCTTTCTTCGAGTTCCACAAGAAGCACCGATTCTGATGATGGAAGATCATCATTTGATTCTGCGGTCATAGAGTTTCATCCTTCTGAGGATGGTCTTAGTTCTGGTACTAGATTTGCGACATCTGATTATCCTTATGTTAAGCGGAGAAAGAAATTGCCAGAACCATTTCAGAAGGAAAAGGGAGTAAGCCTTTGGTCAATGATCAAAGATAACATCGGCAAGGATCTAACTAAAGTTTGTCTACCAGTGTTCTTCAATGAGCCACTCTCTTCTTTGCAGAGATGTTTTGAAGATTTTGAATACTCTTACCTTCTTGACCAAGCTTATGAATGGGGAAAAACGGTAATCATTTTGTGCGATTTTTATCTCTATGTTTATCTTTCTTCGTTGTTTCTATGCATTTATTATACATCATATATTCCTCGTTATATTTAGCAGTATCCCGTTAAAAATTCATTCAATCTAATGCTTGCAGCTCAAAGCATTAATAAAATGTTGGGAAATTTGTAATTTATGAAATTTAGTTGTCTTCTTTTCCCCTTAGTTTGAGGATCCCCATATTTCAGTTGGCATATTCGGAATGATCGCTTATATCCTCTCATTCTAGCCTTTCTATTGCTGTGCTTTATTTAGGATAATCGGAATGCTTAGTGATAGATGGGTTGCTTTGATGGTAAGCAACCCCTAATTCCAACCGAGAGGTTGTGAGTTCGAGTCTCCCCAAAGCAAGGTGGGAAGTTCTTGGAGGGAAGGATGCCGGGGGTCTATTTGGAAACAGCCTCTCTACCCAAGGGTAGGAGTAAGGTCTGCGTACACACTACCCTCCCCAGACCCCACTAAGTGGGATTATACTGGGTTGTTGTTGTTGGAATGCTTAGTGATAGATGACAATATTAACAAAAAGCATTCATCTTTGTAAATTTAAAATTGAACATGTGGAAAAGTATACTTGCTGATGCCTGCAATTAGTAGAAAGATAAAAGGTATTTGACACTTTTTCTCTTAAAGTACTTTTCTACTTTCCAATCATTAGACTGGAA
The DNA here is from genome assembly GCA_034376525.1 of Nicotiana benthamiana. Taxonomy (NCBI): domain Eukaryota; kingdom Viridiplantae; phylum Streptophyta; class Magnoliopsida; order Solanales; family Solanaceae; genus Nicotiana; species Nicotiana benthamiana. Next base: position 137,255,706 of record CM067335.1, read on the forward strand.
ATCAGGAACCTATTAACTCGTAATCAGAGGATAATTAATTGAGCAGTACTCTGTGGCTGTAAATACTTCTCTTTTCAAGTTTCTGTCATCTGTGATGCATGTCATGGTTTTGCCATCTTTTCCCATATGAAAATGTAACCACTTTTGTTGGCAAAACTTTGCAGGGAAATAGCATTATGAGGATTCTTAGCGTTGCTGCATTTGCTGCATCTGGATATGCTTCGACCGATGGAAGAATTTACAAGCCATTTAATCCATTACTAGGAGAGACATATGAAGCTGATTACCCAGACAAGGGAGTACGTTTCATCTCAGAAAAGGTACTCTTTAAAAGTAGCTGGTTTTAAATTGTCCCCTTTTGCTTATATTCTCCAAATATGGGCTTACTGTACACATGTAGAAACATGCAACGGGCTAAAAGGATGTCTTTTCTTGACCAAATATCATCTTCTGAATGTTAGCTGAAGTAGTTATATATGTTTTATTTTACTATCAAATTGTAGCATTCAATTCCTGATAGTTTTCCGAGGATTAAAAAAAATTTCTTCCCAAGTTTGTCTGTAATTTTTCTCCTCATGTTTGCCTCCAGCGGCACCTTTGGCATTTTTCTTTTTATATCATTTTGAGGTAGTGTCTAACAGATATGTCAAAGCTGAGGTGTGCATATAAGGCAAGAGATAGGACTAGAGTTGAAGCAAAGAGTATGCTCGGAAATTAGAAAGAGCCGAAGAATTAGAGGAATAAAATGGAAATTTTTTCTGACAAGTACATATTTTATTCATATTTGGTAAGAGTACAAGGCAAATAGAACTATTATTTTTATACCATTCTCAAATATTACATGAGTTAGCAATATAAACGTTTGTTTATTTCCCTTTAGGGCTATCAGTTAATCATTTTGACGAAATCAATGGCACAAGGGAATAGATTGGCATTTTTTCCTTTTCTGATGTGTTATAAAGTATTTTTTTGTTGACATAGGTTAGTCATCATCCCATGATTCTTGCATGCCACTGTGCTGGTCGAGGTTGGAAATTTTGGGGAGACACGAATTTAAAAAGTAAGTTCTGGGGTCGATCAATTCAACTTGACCCTGTTGGTATCCTTACCTTGGAGTTCGAAGATGGAGAAGTTTTTCAGTGGAACAAGGTATGTGTATTATACTGAAAATATTGCAACTCCTTTTGACACGCTTGCTGAACTTTTAAACTGAATTATATCAGGTTACAACTTCCATCTACAACATCATTATAGGAAAACTCTATTGTGACCATTATGGTACGATGTATATACGAGGGAATCGAGATTTCTCCTGCAAGCTAAAATTTAAGGAGCAGTCTATTGTGGAAAGGAATCCTCACCAGGTGCAGCATCTCCACTTTATTAGCGCTTGTGTTCTTCCCACACTATTGCACTAAATTCAATAAGTGCTCCAGTGATCTTCTTCAGTACAGTGATATCTGAAGGTTATAATTGGGGAATGTTTATATTTGTTAAAGAATGGAGAATTTAAGTCTTACTTCTGACTCTTAGAGGACATATTATTGCTATGATTTGAAATGTAATGTGCGGATAGTCTATAGGAAAAATTGAGCTCGTTAGTTGCTCTCAAATGGATTATGTTGTTCAAAAAAGGATGGTTAAGGCTCCATTAATCATCACATATCAAACTGTTTTTGTAGGTACATGGATTCATACATGACAAGAGTGGAAAAAGAGCGGCAACAATATCTGGAAAATGGGATGAGAGTTTGCATTACTCCATGGGCGATAGTTTGTCAGAAGATATAGGGCAAGATTCTGAATCGAAGTCACATTTGCTTTGGAAGCGGAGCAAACCATCAAATTACCAGACAAAGTACAACTTAACGCGTTTTGCGATCACCCTGAATGAGACCTCCCCTGAGCTTAAGGTAACGGAATATTATAATATATAGTCATTTTTTGCGTCCTGGACATCGGTATCTTTCAAATGTATTCTAATATCTGTACTTTTGTCTGTGCAAACAGCAAAAACTGCCACCAACAGATTCAAGGCTGAGACCTGATCAAAGGTTTCTTGAAAATGGAAAATACGACATGGCTGATTCAGAAAAGTTGCGGTTAGAACAGAGGCAACGCGAGGTGATACAAATAGTTAATTTCTTCAATACTAACATTCTAATAAGCATGGTTAGGCTTTGGGTTTTGTCAGATATCATTTGTAATTACCAGTTTAGCGTTTAATATAAGTATAATCTTGATTTATAATGTGGTAACAAGGTAACTGACATGCTTAAAACCTGGCTATATTTATGAGGCATCCAAATGAATTAGTATTTACTCACTTAATTATCTATGGATGTACAATATCAAACTTGGAGGAACTTACTAACTCGTGATGTATGATGATTCTTTTTTATGTTTACCTCACATGTAAGTCAGAAAAGCATCTTTTACTCAAAATTAGTTTACTAACGAAAATTATCATTTGCCTTACAAATTTTCCCTATTCTGTATAATAATCTAGGGTTTAGGGTTTAGTTGTTGTTGTTGTTGTTGTTGTCGGAATACTGAGATAGTAAACAGACCTAGTGAAAAATAGGGCATAACAGAAGAAAAAGATCTATACAAACGAAATATGTTAGTTGGGATTAAGCTTTAGTCATGATAGTACGTGTAGTATCGATCCAATGTTTATAGTAGAAAATACTGAGAAATCTCAGTGCTAGAGGAACTTTTTTCTTTTTTCCGAGGGTTTTTTGTTTTTTGTAATTTTTTTATTATAATATGGATTGGATGAGCCTAAATAGAGCGACATGGACAGTGAGTATTTATATACCCGATCTCAACTTGCTTAGGATTGAAGCGTTGTTGTTGTTGTTGTAGTAGTAGTATTTGATATAGTAATCAAGATTTTGTATATGCAGGCGACAAAGATGCAGGAAAGAGGCTGGAAACCAAGGTGGTTCGCAAAACCAAAAGGTAGTGATACATATCAATATAAAGGAGGATATTGGGAAGCTAGAGAAACTGGTAAATGGGAATCATGTCCAGATATTTTTGGTGAAATATCTCAAGAGATTTGACCCCCTATTTCTTTATTATGAACATCTTCTTGATCCTTTTTCTCATTGTTTTATACACTGAACAAACAAAATGGAATTGGAACTATACATGAAAACTAAAACCACAAATGAGAGAGAGAAGAAAAAGCGCATTTTCGCCTTCTTTTGGTCGTTTTCTTTTTCTCCAAAGTCTTTTTTGTTTCTCAATTCCATACTGTCCTTTTTTAACGACGATGGTGTTGGGGCCAGTTTGCATGTGCCTCGCTAATGGGAAGAAATTACCTAGTACTTTTTATCTCTGTTAGGATCTAAATCACGACCATGATTCTCTTCCAGTTCATTGACCGACTACGCGCAAATCTTCCTCAAGATCCCAAAGGAGTATTGTTTGATTCTAGGACATGTAACAATATGCAAAAGTATGCAATTCTTTTGATTATACATACTTGGCCATTCTTGAGAATTGTACTGTAGAATAAATCTCGAATTAATCTTGTCCATTTTTGGCAACATTAGTTTATTTATCTGTTTATCTAGTCGTTTCTAGCTCTTTTATGAGCATTGCGCTGAATTCATTGTGGGGTTAAAATTATAGGTTCTTTGTTGATATTTTAATAGGTTTATATATATTCTGTGTCAAAAGTTTTGGATTCAAATAAACTCATAGCAAAAAGGCTACATTGGCCTTTGCTCATATGCTACTAAGTTTCTTACTGTTGTCACACCTTTTTTTTTTCACCCTCGCAAATGAATACAGATATGTGTCTCAGAATGCGAGTTAAAAGGTTTTTCCAATTAAAGTGACAGTTTTCGAAATAGGGATTATTTTATTGTTCAGAGTCGCTATTGGTTTTCAGTGTTCCAAGTCACCTTTAATTTAAATCTCTAGTCAAAGGAAAGTTGACTCTATTTTTATCGGTCCGCGAAAATAAAGTTTGGGTAAGGAATTATGTTGACGGAGGAGAAAGTGCAAGGCATTCTCCAAGTCCCATGGTTCTAGCACGGTAGCTTTATTGACTTAAAAATTTGGCTTAAATTAATTTCGGACAAACTGTAATTTATATGACTTTTCATGTTTTACCTATCCGCTTTCATTTCTTGTTTATTAGGGAAAATTAAAGAACACTTTTTTAATAATAAGATTCATGGCCACACTATGCAAGCGAATGCGTGATCGATAAAATTTGTTATTTAGTCATAACAGCGCTATGCAAGTGAATCCGCAGTCATGATATACAATTATTAGTGTGTTATTTATTTCTGAAAAATCACTACAATTGTGCTTTGAGAAATTTATTTTTTTGAACATTTATTAAATGTTATTACCGCACTATGCAAAGCGTATCCACGATTTTTAGTAATGGATTAGCTAAATTAAAAAAAAGAAATTGGCTGAAACTAACGGATATGGTATGAGATTGTTAAATTAATTTATTGGATGCTGAACATCACGCTACGCAAGCTACTCCGTAAATAAAAAATTAAAGTGCGCCCTACTAATTTTCTAGCGCTTAAATTAATTATAAAAGAAACTAAATTATAAGTTATTTAGTGAAATAAAAAAATTAACTTTTTATTGAGTCCTTTCGATTAAATGAGAATATATATATATATATATATATATATATATATATATATATATATATATATATATATATATATATATATATATATATATATATATATATATATATATATATATATATATATATATATATATATATATTATTTATTTTAAAAATTGGATAACCTTCTTATAAAAAATGGGCCGATTTTTATTGGTATTGGCAACTTTAAAGGTGAAGGGCCAGCTATTTGGGCATTTGAACTACTAGCCTATTTTGGGCCACTTTGGCCATTGGGCCAGGCCTTGGTTGAAAAGAGAATGGGTCAGCTATGTTATTAATTTAAACAAATGGATCAACTGCTGGATCTTATTGGTGTCGGGCCGCTGGATATTATTTAGGGATTTTTACATATACATCCCATATAGCAAACCTTATAACCACTCATGTTTAAGGTTAGTGTTTATTATATTTAAGTATACCACCTTTCAATTTATATACCAAAATTTATCTTTAAGGTTTAAGATCAACTATTAATTAGTGGCTTGATTTGTGGAACAATTAGAGCCTTGATTTGTGGAACAAGATCTTTTCATATATTTTACATAATCATCAGTCTTTCAGTAAGCAACTGATTGTGATTTAGAATGGAAAGAGGCTCATGTCTTTCAGTTCGATAACTAAAGCCTCTAAATTAACATAATCATCAGTCTTTCAGTAATTGGAGGCCACATCTTAAGGTTTCATTTCACCCTTCATCGTTGGTGCTTCGTCGTCTTCTCCAGCCACCCTTGAACCAGTCGCCAGCTCCATAGCCAAACGATCACTACCTTCTCCGGCTATCGTCAACCTCCACGACCAGCTAAAATTGTCAACCCCGCATCCAGCTGTTCAATGAACCAGACGCGCCCCCCCCCCCCCCCCCCCCCCGGTTCCCCTCCAGTTGTTGTCCGTCGTCAACCTGGCGAGCAGTGGCGAAACTCCATAGTCACAACCATGGACGACGACCACTGCTGTTGTCCGAGTTCCAGCTCGTCTATGAATGAGCAACAACACTCACAACAGTCCATCCAACCTCTAATAGTTCAAATCCGAGTTCGTTCAATTTTCAGATTTTTCTTTCGAGATTATTTCATTCTTTTGATCTATTTTTTATTATTGTTCTTGGTTTAAAGTGTCGGTTGTAATCTTGTTTTGTTCATTCTATTTTTCAGATTATCAGTTCTTTGTTTGAAAGTGTTGTTTGTAATCTTGTCTTGTTCATTAGTCCTTCCTCGCACTGGAAAGTACCACATTCTTGCTTGAAGAAGTTGTAAACTTGTCAAGTGCACGAGCCTTGTAATCGTCTATATGTACCTACAAGTAACTACAATTAACTACAAAGTTCATATAACCACAAAAATTTGATTACATTTTAAAACACACTGGAAACACTGCATATAACCTTAACTACATTTACCTACATTTGACTACATTTTAAAAACTCACTGGAAACACTTCTTATAACCTTAACTACATTTACCTACATTTGACTACATTTTAAAAACTCACTGGAAACACTTCATCTAACCTTAACTACATTTACCTACATTTGACTACATTTTAAAAACACACTGGAAACAGTTCATATAACCTTAACTACATTTGACTACATTTTAAAAGCTTCTTCCTTTATTGGGTTAGTTGAATAGGATTGCCAAATCATAATTTCACGATTTTGTTTACTTTCATATATATATATATATATATATATATATATATATATATATATATATATATATATATATATATATATATATATATATATATATATATATATATATATATATATATATATATATATATATCTTATGTAAATCAAACACTCAAAAATCCCTTCCAAGCTTGACGTTATTTCCAAGCTTGACAGTAGGTTCTCATTTAAGAAAGTATGATTAATCGAAGGGATTTTTACCTTAACAGAATTAGCATTTATTTGGTACATCTATACTACATATAACTACAATTGCATAACTACAAATTGTTGGAAGTCCAATGCTACATGTACTGTTGCAGTACATTTTGAGCTGTTATGTTTTCGGATTAAACTTCTTGTCTTGAACAATGAAGAATAATGAATTGACGTTGCATAGAAATGCCATTTGTAGTTTTCAGCAACTCATACCATCCAGTAGATACAAAAAAATACGTTATTCAGACATATTTTTCAACTGACTACGATTAACTACAAGTAACTACAATTAACTGCAAAGTTCATATAACTACAAAAATTTGACTACATTTTAAAAACACACTGGAAACACTGCATATAACCTTAACTACATTTACCTACATTTGACTACATTTTAAAAACTCACTGGAAACACTTCATATAACCTTAACTACATTTACCTACATTTGACTACATTTTAAATTTAAATTGGATGTAAGTTTTGTTAGTAACCTCTATTGGTAACCTCTATGGGATAGACAAAAAGCAACCTCTATTGGATGTAAGTTAGTAGTACTGACTACATTTTATAATACAAGTGGAGTGACTAAATAATCAATAATAAACAATTTCCTATTCGTTTTAGTTGATTCTCACAAAATTCATTGTTGAAGTAACAAGTAAACCAAAATGTAAGCAGTCCTCTTGAATTTCGTGGCAAAATGATAAACTAATGCAAGCATCCAGAATAGTTATTAGTATAAGTTTATTGTTAGATGTCATGAGATATTGTTGAGAAAATTCAGATCCATAAAAGCTGGCAAATGTACATGATTTTCCATTAATAATCATGGCCACTGTACCATGATTACTTTTTCCTTATTAAGAGCGGCTAATCATTAATAATCAGGAGAGATTAGGAGCATTTAATATGTTACCTTACATGATTTAGCATTTATTTGGTAGAAAATCAAACATTAATTAGAAGCCATAATGATAGGCATTATTTTAGGCTACACTTTATTAAGAATCGTTTTTACCCTTAATTATCTGTCGTTAATTTAGGATGGAGAATCAGCCATTATTCCGTGTGGTATATATTATGTTACAAAAACATGGGATATGAGGGTAATAACCAAACAAGGCACAATAATGGTAATAAGGTTTGCTATATTGGATGTATATGTAAAAATCCCTATTATTTAGAAAATAATTTCTTGAACCAAAACCTAAACCCATATTGCTAACAATCTAAAACCTTATCTTTTTAAACTTAAACATTTGTTTTTACAAAGAAAAATTAAGACATAAAAAGAAAGATACATTTTAGTTTACCGTATGAACATTTAGAGAGTACATGCAAGAACTTAAGTTGATAACTTACTATCCAACAGGAATTCCATAAAATATATATATAGAAGAACATTATTTCTAGACAAACTTAATTTTACTACCAAATTCACTCTAACATGAATACTAACTCCACAATGATACACAACTTTTCAAGCTAAAATATTTTTTAACAACCTTTTAAGAGATATTAAAACTAAGAAGGAACTTCTAAATATCTATTTTTATATTCGAGCTAGAGAACAAATAAATAAACACAAAAAAATGCGCTATCTACTTAAATACTTTAACATGTATTTGAACTTATTTACAAAACCTCTGCTAACGCAAATGAAAACATAAGGGAAAAAAGTTTATGTCAAACTTAAAGAAAAGAGAGAAAAAAAACCTTTAAAAGAAAACATAGCAAACTAGTACAAATCCATAATCACAACAAAAAGAAACTTGGACCAAAGAACGTTCATACAACTGCCCTTAAACTTGAACTCTACCATACACACATCTTCGACTTAAAAACTCAACATTTATCTAAGTTATCCACTATCGGAGGATTTCAAATGTGTCTTATATTTACTTGCTCCTCAACTGAACTATGCCATAAATCTGTCACCATAGCTTCAATCATGCACAACTTTTGAGTTTAGGAGAGCTAAAACTTAAAAGAGAAATAGAGCGTATATTCATGAAGTTGAACATTCATTCATCCATTTATGAGCAAAAGATCAAACACAAATAGAAAGTAACAATAATAACACATTCATTGCAATAGCTTTATGCAACTAAAAGCTGAATTAAAGAGCTAAAAAAAATACCTAGTGTCCAGAAAGTAGAAGAAAAACATACAGTAGAGGAGGGAACCAACAAACCAAACTCCAGCCAGATGAAACAGCAACCAAACAGCAGTCTATTAGATCCGAAGTGACTCAGAAACCCAGACCAAAAGCTCACTGACTTAGGAAAGGATGAAAGAACTCGCAAACTTTCAGTTTTCAGCTTACTTTTCGATGTTTTAGCTGCTGATTTTTCTCAAAGTTTTTGTGTTTTTCTTAGTGTAAAAGATGTTCGGAAGTCATCTATCCAGCCCTCCCTTTTTTCCGTATGAAAGAATGACCTTTTTAAGTAGGGAAATAGGTCCTTTTGGTGCCAAAACAGTCCACTTTTCACCAAATTTTGACTCAAAACAGAGCAATTGCATTTCCAGCATGTTTAAACAGTAAAATATCCAACAAACACATACTTTAAACTCAAGTATTTAGCTTTTATCTATCCATGATTGAAATTCAGCTTATACACTCAAACTCCAACTAAATATGAACTAGCAAAGTAGAAACAAGACTCAAAATGCAATTGAACTTAGTATTCAGACAAACTAGATTAGCATGAATTTGAATTGTGCAAACTAACATGGAACAACAACCAAATTTCACAAACTATTACTTGAAACAAAAATTAAACAAATATTGTTAAACTATCACGATTAATAACAACTAAATATATGACTAACTATATAAACAATTGAACTAATCTATTGGTTTCTTCATGAAATTAACATAAAGACTTAGCTATTCGACCGGCTAGGTCTAAAAACTAAAAAAATTCAAGCTTAACAACTCTACACAATATAGTCGACCGACTAGGTCGAAGAATAAAAAATCAGAACTAAAGAACGAATAAACAAAAAGGACGACTGACTAGGACGAAGAACTGAATGTTCAAACTTAATCAAATCCACACAAAATAGTGGACCGGCTAGGTCGAAAACAGAAAATCAGAGCCAACAGGCAATAATAAACTACTCGATCGGCTAGGTCGAAGAACCGAGATTCACATTTATAAAGTTGAAATGTAATTAAAATTATAACCATTGCACATGAATAACAAAACATTAACGGAAACTAAACCTTAGAACTAATACTAATACAAAAGCCAAATAAATAAATAAAATCAGAAGAGATAAAAATAGGGAAAGGAAAGTGGTGTTTTACCATACAGAGGGATTCAACGCCAAATCGAGCGACGAGACGGATGTCGAGGGCGACGAACGGTGGATGTACGACCTCGAGGCGTATGTTTCTTTTCGGCAAACGCCAGCCAATAAAACTACGTCGTTTCAACCCTCATATGGTAGCCCCCATTTGGATCAGATCTGGGCACTTTGGGCTTCTAATTTTGGGCCAATTTTGGCTCAATTTCAATTAAAATATACTAACTCAATCCCCTACCCCCAATTATCTTATTTATGTTAGAAACACGTTCTCAATGCAATATACTAAACGTGTACTCTTTTGTAGGTTTTGATGAATGACAAACGAAGCAAAAATTGATATATGACGGAATTCAAGTACAAGCGCACAATGGTTGCGAATAAGATTGAAGTTCAAGATATAGCTTTTAATTGTTATTGAGTTGTTCTATTGTAATCTCGATCCTATAACTTGGCTCATAGCATGGCCTCTCTCATAAAACTATTTTCCAAAATCATGCATATTTAATTCTGTGTCAAAAAGATTTTAAATCATGCATATTTACATTAGACAAAATGTTTTCTAAACATGCCTCAAAAATCTGGGCTAAAATAATCGATTATGTACTTATGATAATCGATTATTTCTGAGCCAAGACTGCATGACAATCGATTATGAATTAATGGTAATCGATTGTGAGTAAGACAGTGAACATCAGGTTTTTCCAAATCTGCATGATAATCGATTGTGAACAAATGATAATCGATTGTTGTTGAGGTAAAGTTTTTCAATACTCAAAATAATCGATTATGAACTAATGGTGATCGATTGTGTTGAGTTGATGTCTTCCAGTGTTTTTAAATTTAATTAAGTAATTGATTATGTCTTTAGATAATCGATTATCACTGAGACAGTAAGTTTTATGATTTTCAGAAAATAACAAGTAATCGATTGTTGCAAAGGACAATCGATTGTTGAAGCTGGCCGTTGTCAAATGATTTTCAAATACCATAAGGTAATCGATTATTGATTCTAGATAATCGATGTTCTGCTTAAAATCTGGAAATGATTTTTAGAACGTTGCTGAAGTAATCGATTATTGATTTTATATAATCGATGTTTTGCTTAAAATCCGGAAATGATTTTTAGAACGTTGCTAAAGTAATCGATTATGAACTTAGTGTAATCGATTATCTGATTTTGAATATTGCCAGTAATCGATTATAGATTATGTATAATTGATTGTGAAGCGTTAAATCTGGGATTGATTTTTAAACTGACTGGCAGATAATCGATTGTTTGGTCTTAATAATCGATTATCACTGAGTAATTTCAGCAACTCTTAATTGCAATTAGACAACGGTTGAACCAACTTTTTCAACTATAAATACAGCTTCATTTCAGTGTTTTAAAAACAACAACATACACAAACTGATCATTACATTGCTATAAGCTTTCATTCAATTGTTCTTCATTTTCTACTCATTTCATAAAGCTTTTGAGAGCCATATTATTGCTTAAAGTTGTTGTGATCTTGAACATATTCTTTTACTCATATCTACTCAATAAGGAGTACTTTAGTTAAGTGAGTGTCCAAGTATTTGATATACTTGTAAGAGAATTGCGATTCTCTTGTTTCAAGGAACTTGCGTTTCCTTGGGTGAAGTCTTTGAGATTGCGATCTCCGAGCAACTGTTTGAGGCTTGTGTCCTCAAGTGTGTAACGGTTTGTTGAGCACCCTTAAGCTTAACAAGATAGTGAAAAATCTCGAGAGAGTCTCTCGGGGACTGGACTAACCACGTTGGTGGCCAACCAGTATACATCTTTGTGTAAGTTTATTTTTCTGCATTTATTTTACTTCCTGCAAAGTTTAAATTCCGCAAGAAAACGCTAAATTCTATTAATACGCTATTCACCCCCCCCCCCTCTAGCGTAAAGCGTAGTTTCTAACAATTGGTATCAGAGCCCAACTCTCTGAAAACTTAACCGTTTGAGAGAACCATCCATGGCTTCTACTCTTGACTCTTTTGCAGGAATTGAAGAAGGACAATGCTCTACACGACCTCCTCTATTCAACGGCACAAACTACTCATACTGGAAGGAGAGGATGCAAATCTTTGTGCAATCAAATAGCTTTCATTTGTGGAAAGTATTCACCAATGGAAACCAAATTCCAACCAAGAAGGTGGAAGACGAATGGGTTCCAAAGACCGAAGAGGAATATACCGCGGAGGATATTCGTAAGGTTCAAAATAATGCCAAAGCTATAAATTTATTATATTGTGCTGTTAATACTAATGACTACAGGAAGATATCATGTTGCAAAACAGCAAAAGAAATGTGGGATAAGCTTGAAGTGACATACGAAGGAACCGACCAGGTACGAGAAGCTAAAATTGATTTCTTAACTCACTCTTATGAACTATTCCACATGAAGGAAGGAGAGAAAGTAGACGAAATGTTTGAGCGATTCTCAATGATCGTGAATGATCTACGCGCCCTCAAAAAGACGTTTACGGATAGAGAACTTGTCCGGAAGATCCTCAGAAGTCTCACTCCGGCATGGCGATCAAAGGCCGATGCAATCCAAGAATCCATTGGCATCACAAATGTCACAATTGACGCATTAAGAGGTAATCTCAAAACCTATGAATCAACTATACTTAACCCGTTTGTTGATGATCAAAGAAGGCAAAGGATTGCTCTAAAGGCTAGCCAACCACAAATTGATGAGGAAGGTGACAACGAGTTTGGACTCGTTATCAAAAGGTTTCAAAAATTCATGCGCAAAGAGTATGAACGCAAGAACAAAAAGCAAGGCGATCAACTAAAATGCTATGAATGCGGAGAAACCGGGCACATAAAATCAAATTGCCCTAACATCAAAAAGGAGAAGAAACCCTTCAAAAAGCAACGTGCATACATCTCTTGGGGAGGAGATTCCGGAGATGAAGCAAGCGAAGAAGAAGACGATGAAGCAGCAAATTTATGTCTCATGGCTCAAGAAGACGGCAAAGATGAGGTAAGTCAAATCTCTTCTCAAAATTTCTTTACTCTTGATGAAATGAGAAATGCTTTTGATGAACTATATGCTGAACTTATCAAAGCTTCAAAAACTGTCAAAAGTGTTAAAGAAAGCGCTTCTCTAAAAGAAAAAGATTTTCAAACACAGCTTTCATTAAAAGAAAAAGAATTAGAAAAACTGGTTTTCGAAAATGAGAAGCTAAAAGAGGAAAACAAGTTTTATGGAAAAAGAAGTGCTGATAAACCTGAAGGTTCTACTAGAAACTGTTCTTCTTGTGTGCTTCTTAAGAATGAAGTAGCTAGACTTAAAGGCACATTAGATAAGTTTAATTCTTCGCATAAAAACTTGAATGATGTGCTTGTTAATCTAAAATCAACTAAACATGGAATAGGATTCAAGAATGAAGAAAAGGTTGGTGCTAAACCACAACAACCTAGAGCTCAACCTAGGACTAATAACCAAAATGCTTATCCTAGAAGTAGAAATCCTAGAAATAACTTGCATGTTAGACAAAATAGTGAAAATGCTAGAAGACCTAGAAATGATGCATATTTTAGGCCAAACCTTGAACAATTTAGAAGACCAAGAAATGACCCTCCACCTAGAAATAGATATTCTAGAAATGATGCATATTTTAGACAAACTTGTGAACCTCCTAGAGCTCATAATAGGAGAAACAATGGTGTTCAAAGTAGAGTAAGCAACCTTCATTCATCTAGTTACTATGTACCTAGAAAAATGCATAATCCCAACGTGACTTGTCATTATTGTAGATGTATTGGTCATATTGCTCCCGCTTGCTTTACTCGTCATAGACATATAAATCAATTGCATCATTATAACATGCCTAACCCTCAAGGACCCAAGATGGCATGGGTACCTAAAGAACATTAATTTGTTTTGTAGGTGTGCTTGAAGGGATCAAGTGTATTATGGTACCTTGATAGTGGATGCTCCAAACACATGACGGGAGATAAATCCAAATTCCTTCAACTAGAGCACAAAGAAGGAGGAAGTGTCACATTTGGTGATAACAATAAAGGAAAAATCATCGGCATTGGTTCGGCCGGTAAGGACGAAAACTCCTCTATTAAACATATACTACTTGTGAAAGGTTTGAAGCATAATCTCTTGAGCATAAGCCAATTATGTGACAAGGGAAATTTTGCTCTATTTAATTCGGATGAATGCCTTGTATTTAGACGTAGTGATTTCAAGATCATACTTCGTGGTTTTAGAATTGATAATATCTATATGGTTGATCTTGCAAACTCCTCACCCGAATATGTTGATTGTTTAGTAAGCAAAGAGGATAACTCTTGGCTATGGCATCGTAGAGTAGCACACATGAACATGCATCTTTTGAACAAGCTTCTTTCTCAAAACTTAGTAGTTGGTCTTCCCAGTTTAAAGTTTGAAAATGATTCTATTTGCGATTCTTGTCAAAAAGGGAAGCAAACCAAAGCATCTTTTAAATCCAAGAATATTGTTTCAACGTCTAGACCTTTGCAATTACTTCACATGGATTTATTTGGTCCCTCTCGTATTGAAAGTCTTGGTAAAAATAAATATGTTTTTGTAATTGTTGATGACTTTTCTAGATTGACTTGGACTCTATTTCTTGCAAATAAAAGTGATGCTTTTCAAAATTTCAAGTATTTCCTTAAGCGTGTTCAAAACGAAAAGGAATCGACCGTCACTTCGATTAGAAGTGATCATGGGGGAGAGTTTGATCACAATCTCTTTGCGGATTTTTGTGACGAACTCGGAATCGAACACACCTTTTCCGCTCCACGGACACCACAACAAAATGGGGTGGTGGAAAGGAAAAATAGGTGTCTCGAAGAGATGGCAAGAACCATGCTCGACGAAGCTAAGATTCCCAAATATTTTTGGGCGGACGCCGTGAGTACCGCGTGCCATGTTTTAAATAGAGCAGCAATTCGGCCGATACTCATGAAAACCCCATATGAACTTTATAAGGGTAGAAAACCCAACATTTCTCATTTACGTGTTTTTGGTTGTAAATGTTTTGTTCATAATAATGGGAAGGACCAATTGGGTAAGTTTGATGCTAAATCGGATGAAGGTATTTTCATTGGTTATTCCTCACGTAGCAAAGCATATAGGATCTTTAACAAAAGAACCCAAATTGTGAAGGAATCCCCTCATGTTGTGTTTTCCGAAGATAATACTCGCTTGGCGAGAAAGGAATCCGGTTTTGATCTTGCAGGTATCTTGGATAGCTTGAAAGATAAAATCCAAGAAGAACCTTCAAAGGAAAACAAAAATGAAATTGGGGAACAACCAACGGAAAAAGCGCCACAATTAGAAAAAGGAATAAATACGCCTAACGAGTGGAGAACGATCAAGGATCATCCTCTCGAACAGGTAATTGGCGATGTTGGAGAAAAGGTAAGTACCTGAAACTCTCTTAAGAACACTCTAGGACACAATTCTTAAGAGTTCACGGCATTACTTGTTAACACTAGTGTAATTTATTAATTTCGCTATAAATTACTAACTTGAGCGTCGGAGACGTTTAAATCTATTTTGCAGGTACCACCCCAAAGGTAGGGGGAATTATGAAGTTTTAGCACAAAATAATCGACTATTTCAAGCCACTAATTGATTATTTTCTGTGCAGTACATCGATTATCAGTATCAATAATCGATTGTTTATGACTGATTATTACTATTATGCATCTGTGTTTAATTTTTTACTTCCTAAATTGCATAATCGATTTCCGCCTCAGTCATTCAGCAATGCTTTCTACAACAATCGATTATTTTTTCATACAATCGATTATTTGACAAATTCTGATATTCTCCAAGTTCACTGTATCAAATTAGTTCCCTAAATAATCGATTACCAAGAATTGACAATCGATTACTTCATATTAATTTTTTGTTACCGTTTGGCTCCTCAATCGATTCCTGTCAGGTCTTAAATGCTCCATAATCGATTACCAAAATTTAACAATCGATTATTTTATTCAAATTTTTTACCGTTTGACTCAAGAATCGATTTGTCAGATTCAAAATCTCAATCAAACAGTAAATACAATCGATTATTTCAGTTCAATAATCGATTATCTAACGGTCAGTAATTTTAATTCTTACCGTTTTCTGACTGCTCCTAAACCAAAATCTCAGCAAATGTCTCCATTCAATGCTTGATAATCCTTTCCTCTATAAATAGGCATCATAAGAGCTCACATTCACCCACTCAAGCACTATCTCTAGTATTCAAAAGCTAAATCTCTTCTATTTTCTTTGCCAAATTCCAGCAGTCTTTCTCCTAACATGTCTGGAAGATCTTCAAAACGTTCCCGATCCAAACATGGCGCATCAGCCTCAACCGCCCCTCCTCCTTTAAATTTTCCATACCAAGACGGTTCCGTCTTGTTCTTTGAAACTGAAAATAAACTCACAAGGTTCCTCTCAAAATTTGAGAAACACACCATTCTTCCTCCTCGGTTCTCAAATAGTAAACTCCTTGAGCCTTTCACCCCTGCCGCAAATATGTTAAAGGAGTGTCAACTATATGACTTCTTGCTTCTCACTCATCCTCACATAAACACAACTCTCGTTCAAGCTTTTTACTCAAACCTCCATAAAGATGAAGATGGCGAACTTGTCACCTCCATTAATGGGGTTCAAATTCTTCTCTCTGAAGAGAATCTCCACACCATTGCCCGCCTTCCAAATGAAGGTGAAGACCTTTACCGGTATATTGATAAGGCCGGGGCTCTCTTTGATGAAACCATCCTTCTCCACCAAGCCGGTATAACCTCCTATGATCCATCTATCTCTACCCGTCGTCCTACCATAACGGGAATGGATCCAAACTACCGGTTGATTCTTTACTTCATCACCCGAGTCCTCAAGCCTAGACGGCACAATCACACCACCATCTCC
Source organism: Nicotiana benthamiana (assembly GCA_034376525.1). Taxonomy (NCBI): domain Eukaryota; kingdom Viridiplantae; phylum Streptophyta; class Magnoliopsida; order Solanales; family Solanaceae; genus Nicotiana; species Nicotiana benthamiana. Next base: position 137,272,508 of record CM067335.1, read on the forward strand.
CAGGAGGATACCAAACTTCTGCATGCCATTGTCACCGGAGCCAAAATAAATTGGTGTCGGCTCATCAAAATTCATATGCTCGATGCCATCGGTGATGACATGCCTCTTCCTTATGCCCTCCTCATTATGAACTTCCTTGAAGCATCCGGATTTGTCACGAAAAATGGTCCTCTCAAAAGGAGTACCAAAATTTGGGAAATCTCGGAGTCTTCTTTCCATCATGATGGTGATCATGCTCCAGCTCCTTCTTCAAGTCGTCCACCCCGTCGTGCTCGTTCGTCCCAAGAGCCTACTCTCCAAACCATATCCGACCAGCTTGCTCAACTCACTCATGAGATCCATGGATACTTTGATCATGTCAATTATCCATATGCAGCTCTCGTTCCTTTTGAAGCAGCGCCGGATAACGAGGCGGACAACGACGGAAATGAATAAATTTTTTTTGTGTTTTGTGTGGTTTTTGCTGTTGTTCTCTTTGGTTCCCATTGATGTACCCTCTTTTTTTTCCAATAAATAAACCTTGTTTATTTCATCTTTTTGCATCTTTCCTTACTATTTTTTTGCTAATGGCAAAAGGGGGAAGAAAACGGGATATCGGGTATGCACCACCTCTTAATTCATTGATTGCTTATAAGCTAAAATTGAGGGGGAACAGAACAAAATTGCATAATTGTTACTTGTCTTGAATTGTCAATATCTTTTGCCTAAATTGCATATCCCGCTTAATGTTTGCCATTATCAAAAAGGGGGAAATTGTTAGAAACACGTTCTCAATGCAATATACTAAACGTGTACTCTTTTGTAGGTTTTGATGAATGACAAACGAAGCAAAAATTGATATATGACGGAATTCAAGTACAAGCGCACAATGGTTGCGAATAAGATTGAAGTTCAAGATATAGCTTTTAATTGTTATTGAGTTGTTCTAAATTGTAATCTCGATCCTATAACTTGACTCATAGTATGGCCTCTCTCATAAAACTATTTTCCAAAATCATGCATATTTAATTCTGTGTCAAAAAGATTTTAAATCATGCATATTTACATTAGACAAAATGTTTTCTAAACATGCCTCAAAAATCTGGGCTAAAATAATCGATTATGTACTTATGATAATCGATTGTTTCTGAGCCAAGACTGCATGACAATCGATTATGAATTAATGGTAATCGATTGTGAGTAAGACAGTGAACATCAGGTTTTTCCAAATCTGCATGATAATCGATTGTGAACAAATGATAATCGATTGTTGTTGAGGTAAAGTTTTTCAATACTCAAAATAATCGATTATGAACTAATGGTGATCGATTGTGTTGAGTTGATGTCTTCCAGTGTTTTTAAATTTAATTAAGTAATCGATTATGTCTTTAGATAATCGATTATCACTGAGACAGTAAGTTTTATGATTTTCAGAAAATAACAAGTAATCGATTATTGCAAAGGACAATCGATTGTTGAAGCTGGCCGTTGTCAAATGATTTTCAAATATCATAAGGTAATCGATTATTGATTCTAGATAATCGATGTTCTGCTTAAAATCTGGAAATGATTTTTAGAACGTTGCTGAAGTAATCGATTATTGATTTTATATAATCGATGTTTTGCTTAAAATCCGGAAATGATTTTTAGAACGTTGCTAAAGTAATCGATTATGAACTTAGTGTAATCGATTATCTGATTTTGAATATTGCCAGTAATCGATTATAGATTATGTATAATTGATTGTGAAGCGTTAAATCTGGGATTGATTTTTAAACTGACTGGCAGATAATCGATTGTTTGGTCTTAATAATCGATTATCACTGAGTAATTTCAGCAACTCTTAATTGGCAATTAGACAACGGTTGAACCAACTTTTTCAACTATAAATACAGCTTCATTTCAGTGTTTTAAAAACAACAACATACACAAACTGATCATTACATTGCTATAAGTTTTCATTCAATTGTTCTTCATTTTCTACTCATTTCATAAAGCTTTTGAGAGCCATATTATTGCTTAAAGTTGTTGTGATCTTGAACATATTCTTTTACTCATATCTACTCAATAAGGAGTACTTTAGTTAAGTGAGTGTCCAAGTATTTGATATACTTGTAAGAGAATTGCGATTCTCTTGTTTCAAGGAACTTGCGTTTCCTTGGGTGAAGTCTTTGAGATTGCGATCTCCGAGCAACTGTTTGAGGCTTGTGTCCTCAAGTGTGTAACGGTTTGTTGAGCACCCTTAAGCTTAACAAGATAGTGAAAAATCTCGAGAGAGTCTCTCGGGGACTGGACTAACCACGTTGGTGGCCAACCAGTATACATCTTTGTGTAAGTTTATTTTTCTGCATTTATTTTACTTCCTGCAAAGTTTAAATTCCGCAAGAAAACGCTAAATTCTATTAATACGCTATTCACCCCCCCCCCCTCTAGCGTAAAGCGTAGTTTCTAACAATTTAATCTTAAAGAAAATATACAAGTAAAGAAAAAAACTTTTTTGGAATATATAATTTAAAGATGAAAACTAAATATACAAATAAAAGGTAAAAATATTTTTTTGGTATTTTTAATAGAGGATTGCAATAGAAAATGCACAAATAACTAAAAATCTATTATGAAATAATATAAGAACAAGTAAAATAATGCAAGAACAAGAACAATATAGAGAGAGCAGGGAGAGGAGTATTCTTATTGATACTTTTGGGATGGTTTACAATGGGAGAGAACCCCTTTATTTATAGGGAGGTGGTGACTTAGCCACCAAGAAGTAAATCCTAGAATCTCTCTAAATATGGACATTCACCTAAAATAGAAGATTTTATAACACTCCCCCTTGAATGTCTATTCAATAATGTGCCTCGTTAAAACCTTAACTAAAACAAAACCCAATGGGAAAAATTATAGAAAAGGAAAAAGAGTACACATGTTTAGATATGCGCCTATTGGTTGCCTCGTTAAAAACCTTGCAAGGAAAACCCAGTGGGACAAAACCTTGTAAGGGAAAAAGAGTGCAACGCGCATTAACTCCCCCTAAATAGAGCATCAATTCACATCCTTGAGCATTTGCATTCCAATCTTGTGCACCATCTTCAAAACGATCTTTGGTAGAGATTTGATAAATATATCAGCCATATTGATTTGAATAAATATTCCGCACCTTGAAATTATCATTCTTGATAGATATGAACATCTTCATATAATGTCGTGGAATGACTCTTCAATATCTCCATAGAGGTATTCTCGATGCCATCATGCTTATAGTTATAGCAAGATACATATGTACACAAATTGCACTTATGATGTGGTACTTCAGGACCAAGAATTGTATATGCTCCAAGCAACTTAAATCTTTCAAGTTAAGTCATATAAGCCATATAATAGACTTTAGATGCATATCAAGTTTTCATGTCATGCCAGACAAATAGATATCGAAAACTGATTGCACATACCATTGACTTTATACTTTCAAATATTTGAACTACATGTCCAAAACTACATGTCTTTCATATGGAATCAATTCTACTTGAATTATATCTCTTCCATTTGGCCAATATTTTGTTTGTATTCGACAAACATAAGATCCTCATCGATATTTAGCGCTATCATAGATGTCGTCGACGATCATTTTATATCGGTTCCAGTAAATTTTCATAAAGACATAACATGGAGATCTCTTCATTCATATATTCAGGTACCTGAATCTCTCATGAGATTTTATGAAGTGTTATGTCATGTGAACTTCTGGATCACTTGCCTCCTTATTATGATCACTTTGATCACTTTCTCATCTTCTTTATTAAGAAGTTCCTTTTGAAACCGATTTGTCTATACGCTTTAAGCGTATCAAAGACTTTGTCCTTCTAGGACTTAATATGAGCATTTGCAGTGAGAATATAGTTACTTTCTTTGGGTCAGCAAATGCGTGTAGCATGCTTTGCAATATGTTGCAATTGAATTATCCTTTTATGAACTTCAGGTTCATATTATGATATTTGAGGATCTATATATACAAATGATAATTCATCCCATGTAACCTTTTCTCAATTGTTTATCATGTCTCCCCCTCATGTTAGAAAAGCTAACTTGTTTCCTCAACTTTGAGAATCCATCTTTGTGCATTATGGTGTTAATGAAGATATACACCGCACATCAATAATAATAAGATGGAGTTATTTGGTTCCTGACCCTGAACCACTTGTGAGGGGAGAATATAATATACTCTCGTGTATAGCGTATATCAAATTGATATAGATAACTTTGTTCTCATAAGCAATAGTTTAACTATTGAATGGAGGCACTCAATAAATTATTTTGCTAAACCAACTATGATATAAACCAACTTATCAAGATGAACTATCTTGAATAGAAAATCTGGAAATTATGCTCGAAGTTAGATTACTGAGCAATTTACCTCGCAAGCACCGGCCAGGCTGCAGGTTTATAACAATCGCGCATGTAACCATATCATAGATGCATCATATGTGGTATACATGGCAGGTGAATGGGCCCATATTCACCTTTGATATTTCCATAATTTATGGGATTCAACCCGAACTCTTTAGTTGGTCAATTAATTAATTAATGAGAACAAGTAATACAAGAGAATTCGTAAAGAATTTTCTAGTTCCTTAACATTCACCCATGTGAATTCTCTATTACTGCATATCATACTTAAAATGATATGGCTAACTCGAATGCCAACTGAATAAATTATCAATATTGATAAGTTCATGTTTACACCATGACATGTGCAATTCTCAATAAACTTCAAGTTTATTATGGTATGGGTTTTTATACCAATAAATATCCACTTTATTGTGGCATTCTTTTGTTTGTGTAGTACAAACTGGAGAATAAAGCGGGTAGTTTTTCATATACAAATTATCCCGCTACAAGTTGTAGTAATAGAAGATATCAAATCTTTCCTTTATTTATAGTCTCAATATAATCAATCGCTTTCGCATATATTTTGGAAACTGAATAAGTTTCTTTGAAACTTACTACAACACAATACCTTATTGGTAATCAATTGTATTTCTCCAACATAGTAATAATTGGCTCTTCTAGAGCTCTCAATTAATTTTGTACTACCACAAATTCATCAACATCCACGTGGTGAATATCTTTTTCAAAGAGAAAGTTATACCATTATGGTCATGGTCAAAATTATATGCAAGATATGTTTCTTGCATTATCGTTGTCCTTTAATAGTCATATTTCCAAAATATTTTGGCGTACAATAGGTACGTGACCAACGATCATTCATGCCATAATAATGACATTATTTTCATATATCATCTCAAACCTCCTTCTAGGGGTGAGTGTGGTATATTCAATACCAATTTCATGTTCATATTCTTCCAATAATGAATATGTATTCGTGAATAAGATGTTGTCACATTCACTGCGGGGATATGTGATTTTGTTATCCTTTTCAAATCTGTAAATGCGTCTGGCATTTGATTTGCTATTCTTTGCAAATGGATAATATTTTGCACCTCTTTTTCACAAATAGAGGTATGTGGATCAAGATGAGATAATGATGCATTTTTCCACAAAATTTCCCGTTTGGTTTAACCAACTTCTCCCCCTAATTTTGGGAAAAGTGTCTCATCGAATTGACAGTTTGCAAATCGTGCAGTGAACAAATCCCCTGTCAATGTTTCGAGGTAGCGAATAATGGAGGGCGATTCAAACTCAACATATATTCCTAACCTTCTTTGCAGACGCATTTTGGTGCAATATGGCGGTGCTACAGGCACATATACTGCACATCCAACAATTCTTAAATGGGATATATTAGGTTCATGACCCAAAACTAATTGCAACGGGGAATATTTGTGATAATTCGTCGGTCTGAGACGAACTAGCATTGCTGCATGCAAAATGGCGTGACCCCAAACCGAAGTGGGCAGCCGACGAACTAGCATTGTTGCATGCAAAATGGCGTGACCCCAAACCGAAATGAGCAGCCGACGAACTAGCATTGCTGCATGCAAAATGGCGTGACCCCAAACCAAAGTGGGCATCCGACGAACTAGTATTGCTGCATGCAAAATGGCGTGACCCCAAACCGAAGTGGGCGGCCTCGTTTTCATGAGTAAATGAGGTATTCAAGATTATTCTAATCTATTGTCTCAGCATGATATCCATTTTGACTGATATCTTTAAAACTCAACAAGTTCCTCTTAGACTTGGAGGAGAACATTGCATTCTCTAAAATATTGTTCCTTTAGGCAGAGTTATAGTTGCTCTTCAGGAGCCTTCAATCAATTTACTACTACCAGAAATTGTAGTAACATCTGCCTTACATATACTTAAATGAGAGGAATATTTCTTCTCTTTGAATATCGTATGTGTGGTACATGAATCAATTAAACAAAAGAAATATACGAACACGAGAATAAACAAATTTAATCCGTTGCTTCATAATTAAACAATATTTTCAAAATCTGCTGAGGTTAGTCGATTAACTTAGTTAATAGTCGACTAACTTGGGAAGCAGTCATTAGGTTAGTCGACTAACTTGCCTTGCGGAAAAGTCCAGTTTTAATACGAAATATTAGATAGTCGACTAACTAAGTTGATGGCCGACTAACTTAGTAAACAGTCATCAGGTTAGTCGACTAACCAAACCAGATAGTCGACTAACTTAGCTTGCGGAAAAATCCAGTTTTAATGCGAAATATTAGATAATCGATTAACTCTACTGGAAAATAAAAATATTTTTGAAATTTAAGCATATTGAAACATTCTAAAGAACTAGTACTAACGTTATATCATAAACTAATTAATACGAGCTGATACTAATGACTATTAGTTTATTCACTAACTAATACAAATGAGTAAAATAAAATCAAACAATTCCATCTTCCTTCATCACAGATCCATCACCGATTAAGTGGTCTATTTTCCCCTCGGGTTGCTCAAAGAAGTCTGCCACATCCAAGTGGGTGATGTCAAAATTGTCATCAGAGACAAAATTTGTTTCAGGGCATTTACCTTTTAGAGATGCTTGATAAAGCTCAACCAAATGTCTTGGTACACGGCAAATTTTCGCCCAGTGCCCTTTTCCACCGCAACGATAATATATAGTTTATGAACTATTTGCTTTTGGATTCTCATCGTATCGTGCTTGTGGCAGAGTGACCAACTTCAGGTTGTCATATCTCTCCTTTAAGCCATTCCACAAGATAGGTGGATCTTTGACTGTGATATATTCAATTTTCAAACCTTCATCAAGATGATGGCGCAAGAAAATCAAGGCCTTAGCATAGTTTCAAACCTTCATCAAGGTGATGGCGCAAGAAAATCAAGGCCTTAGCATATTCTTGGGTGGATGCATTATTTCTGTCTTTAATGGCGTCTCCAGGACCCATTGCATACAAATGGATTTCATCGTCCAACACCCATGTCATATAGTTCTTGCCCGAAATTTCAAGGGCAACGAACTTTCTTTTCATAATGTCAGACATAAAATAAAATTACATCAAGAGCGTGTCCATACTTACCGGCTTTATTACAATTATCACATTCACTTCAGGGAATGTATCATAATTATTTGTATGTACTTTACACAATCTCATGTCAAATATTACTTTCATAAAGTGAAAGATTATTTTGAGAATCTTTATTTTTCTCGTTATCACAATGATGACGATTATAATTCCGTCTATTGCCACGTCCACATCCATTGATACCTTCACGGTAATAATTTTGTCTTCTTTCAGACTTATCACATACTGCTATCACATTCTCTAAAGGGAATGGAGAAAATTCAATTGGACGGATTTTTAATTCTTTGCCCACAATCATACATGAATTTGATCATGGCAAGGCATAGAAATTTTACCACTTCACGTGAGTGTAATTTCTTACAAACTCCATTAGAGTTATAATCAAACTTTGTTGTCTTTGTTTGTATATGAAATCAAATCGTAGAATTTCAAGAATTTGAAAGGGAAAAGTAAATTACTTACCTTTAAGGTATACCAATAAATGTTGTGATATTAAATATACCTCTTGAGTTTCCATCCCGTTGCATTACTTTATGATGATACCATCTCTTCTATTTTTCCGTATAGAAATTCTGGAAGAAGGAAGAAATCAAATTCAATTGGTTAGAGACTCGTGCTGATAACGTGTTATGAAATAATATAAGAACAAGTAAAATAATGCAAGAACAAGAACAATATAGAGAGAGCAAGGAGAGGAGTATTCTTATTGATACTTTTGGGATGGTTTACAATGGGAGAGAACCCCTTTATTTATAGGGAGGTGGTGACTTAGCCACCAAGAAATAAACCCTAGAATCTCTCTAAATATGGACATTCACCTAAAATAGAAGATTTTATAACAAAATCAACCAAATACTAGTATTTTTAGAAAAATTAGAAGTATGCAAAAATTAGGTATTCACAACTATAACTTCAAAATCAACATGCAAAACATGATTTCAGGGAGATAAAACACCCTTTGACGACCATCACCTTCTTCCTCTTCCTCTTCCTCCTCCTTGGCGAATTTAATATCCTTGATCTCTCCTTTGATAAGCTTTAACTTTATTTTCGCGGTTTCGTTAATTTCTGTAATTGATAGAATTTCAATCTCTTCTATTAAAGCTTCTTTCGTCTTGATCTTTCTTGACTGAACTTTCATTTTAATATACTTAGTTACAAGTATAACTCACTTAGGGTGAAAGTGTAAGATTTTCATAGTATAAAAGGTGTAAGTATTTGATTTTAGAAAATAGAAAGTGTATACGAAACTGAATCATATTACACTATAGGAGCTTTTGTGTAAGTAATATCAAATATATCAGAATAAGTCCGAGAAAATTTATCTTATATTATTCTAAATGTTATGAAATAATATAAAAGACAAGAACAATAACTCAACAACAAGAGCAAATAGAGAGAAGAGTAGAGAGAGTTCTTCTTATTGATACTTAGAGAATGTTAGGAGTTATTTACAATGGTAGAGAGCACCTCTATTTATAGGGAGGAGGATGATTTATCTACCAAGAATAGAACTCTAGAATCTCTCTAATTAAAGACATTCACCTTAAATAGAAGTGTATTTATAACACTCCCCCTTGAATGTCTATTCAATGATGTGCCTCGTTAAAACCTTAAAACAAAACCCAATGGGAAAAATTAAAGTAAGGAAAAAGAGTACACATGTTTGAATATGCGCCTATTGGTTGCCTCATTAAAAACCTCGCAAGGAAAACCCGGTGGGACAAAACCTTGTAAGGGAAAAAGAGCGCAACGCGCCTTAAACTCCCCCTGATAAGAACATCAATTTATGTCCTTAAGTCTTCGCATCCCGATCTTGTGAACTAGCTTCTTGAAGGTTGACTTTGGTAGAGATTTTGTGAACAAATCAGCCATATTGTCGCTTGAACGAATCTGTTGAACATTGATATCACCATTCTTTTGAAGATCATGTGTGAAGAATAACTTTGGTGAAATATGCTTCGTTCTATCTCCTTTTATGAATCCTCCCTTCAATTGAGCTATACATGCTGCATTGTCTTCATACAAAGTTGTGGGTAGTTTATCACACTTCAAACCACATTTGTCTTGGATATGATGTATTATCGACCTTAACCACACACACTCCCGACTTGCTTCATGAATAGCAATTATCTCGGCATGATTAGATGAAGTAGCCACAATTGATTGCTTAGTCGATCGCCAAGATATGGCGGTTTCTCCACAGGTAAACACATAACCCGTTTGAGATCGAGCCTTGTGTGGGTCGGACAAATATCCAGCATCAGCATAACCAACAAGATCCGGGCTGCAATTCTTGCCATAAAATAAGCCCATATCGGTAGTTCCCTTTAGGTACCGTAATATGTGTTTGATCCCATTCCAATGTCTCCTCGTAGGAGCCGAGCTAAATCTTGCTAAGACATTAACTGAAAAGGATATGTCAGGTCTTGTAGTATTTGCAAGATACATTAGTGCGCCAATTGCGCTAAGATATGGTACTTCAGGACCAAGTAGCTCTTCATTCCTTTCTTGTGGTCGGAATGGATCTTTGTTCACATCAAGTGATCGAACTACCATCGGTGTACTTAAAGGATGTGCTTCATCCATGTAAAACCGTTTCAATACCTTTTCTGTATAGGTAGATTGATGAACAAAAATTCCGTTTGCCAAATATTCAATTTACAAACCAAGACATAGTTTAGTCTTTCCGAGATCTTTCATCTCGAGTTCATCCTTTAGATAATCAATTGCCTTTTGGAGTTCTTTAGGGGTTCCAATAAGGTTTATGTCATCAACATATACGGCAAGTACAACAAACTCCGATATTGTTTTCTTTATAAAAACACACGGGCAAATGGCGTCATTTATATAGCCTTCTTTTAACAAGTACTCACTAAGACAATTATACCACATTCATCCAGATTGCTTTAGACCATACAAGGATCTTTGCAATTTAATTGAGAACATTTCCCGAGATTTTGAGTTGTGCGCGTTTGGCACCTTGAGTCCATCGGGAATTTTCATGTATATCTCATTATCAAGTGAGCCATAAAGATAGGCAGTAACTACATCCATTAAGTACATGTCAAGCTTTTCATGGACAGCAAAACTTATGAGATAACGAAAGGTTATCGCATCCATTACAGGCGAATATGTCTCTTCATAATCGACACCAGGCCTTTGAGAAAAACCTTGTGCAACAAGGCGTGCCTTATATCTTTGTACCTCGTTTTTCTCATTTCTTTTGCGTACAAAGACCCATTTATAGCCGACAGGCTTAACACCATTAGGTGTTTCAACTATAGGGCCAAAAACTTCACGTTTTGCCAGCGAATTCAATTCTGATTGAATTGCTTCTTGCCACTTTGGCCAATCCTGTCTTTTTCGACATTCTTCAACAGATTGAGGTTCGAGATCCTCACATTCTTGCATAATGCTAGATGCTACATTATAAGCAAAGGCATTATCCACCACAATATCCACTCGATTAATATTTGCCTCAATATTAATTGGATTTAGGGATAGTTCCGTATTTTCCAGAGTCTCGGGCTCAATGGATTCTTCATGAATCTCAGAATTTGTTAAATCATGAGATTCTTTCGTGGTGTCATTTTGATCGTTCTTTTTCCTCTTTCTAGGATTTCGATCTTTGGAACCTAATGGTCTGCCACGCTTCAGGCGTGCATTTAACTCATTGGATATGACACTAGATGATTGTCCAACAGGGACATCAATACGGATTGGAACATTTTCCGCGGGAATGTGGGATTTCGTTATCCTTTTCAAGTCCGTAAATGCGTCAGGCATTTGATTTGCTATTCTTTGCAAATGGATAATCTTTTGTACCTCTCTTTCACAAATAGAGGTATGTGGATCAAGATGAGATAATGATGCATTTTTCCACAAAATTTCCCGTTTGGTTTCACCAACTTCTCCCCCTAATTTTGGGAAAAGTGTCTCATCAAATCGACAGTCTGCAAATCGTGCAGTAAACAAGTCGCCTGTCAATGTTTCGAGGTAGCGAATGATGGAGGGCGATTCAAACCCAACATATATTCCTAACCTTCTTTGCGGACCCATTTTGGTGCGGGATGGCGGTGCAATAGGCACATATACTGCGCATCCAAAAATCCTTAAATGGGATATATTGGGTTCATGACCCAAAACCAATTGCAACGGGGAATACTTGTGGTAATTCGTCGGTCTGAGACGAATTAGCATTGCTGCATGTAAGATGGCGTGACCCCATACCGAAGTGGGCAGCCTCGTTCTCATAAGTAATGGCCTTGCAATCAACTGCAGGCGTTTAATTAACGATTCTGCAAGACTGTTTTGAGTGTGAACATGAGCTACAGAATGTTCAACTTTTATCCCGATTGATAAGCAATAATCATTAAATGCTTGGGATGTAAACTCAGCAGCATTATCCAGTCTTATGGACTTGATTGGATTATCTGGAAATTGTGCTCGTAGTCGAATTATTTGTGCTACTCAATTTCGCAAACGCAAGGTTGCGTGATGACAACAGGCACACATGAGACCATCTACAGGATGCGTCTATCAAGACCATGAAATACCTAAACGACCCACTAGGTGGGTGAATAGGTCCACAAATGTCCCCTTGTATACGTTCCAGAAACGTGGGTGACTCAGTCCCAACCTTTGTTGGTGATGGCCTGATAATCAACTTGCCTTGATAACACGAAGTGCAAGGATATTCATTATTCGAAAGAATTTTGAAATTCTTTAACAGATGCCCATAGGAGCTTTCTATAATCCGTCTCATCATGACCGATCCTGGATGTCCCAATCGATCATGCCAAAGTACAAAGGTATTGGAATCAGTAACCCTTTGGTTTACTGTTGAATGTGCCTCAATTGCACTAATTCTTGTCCAATACAGGCCACAAGAAAAAGACGGGAATTTCTCAATAACCCTCTTTTGGCCGGAGACATTCTTTGTGATGACGAGATATTCAAGATTATCTTCATCCATTGTCTCAATATGATAGCCATTCCGGCGTACATCTTTAAAACTCAACAAGTTTCTCTTAGACTTGGAGGAGAACATTGCATTCTCTATGATTAACGTCGTGCCCTTGGGCAGAGTTACAATTGCTCTTCCGGAGCCTTCAATCAATTTACTACTTCCAGAGATTGTAGTAACGTTTGCCTTACACATATTTAGTTGAGAGAAATACTTCCTTTCTTTGAGTATTGTATGTGTAGTACATGAATCAATTAGGCAAATACTTTTACAGTTGGATGTTGATCCAAGTTCGCTTTGTGAGATATCCATATTTGCTATCCCATAGTTTGACATACAAAAGAGATACACGAACATAAGAATAAACAAGTTCAATTCGTTTGTGTCACATAATATTTTCAAAATCTGCTGCTAACAGTTGATTAACAAAATCAGATATGTTATCCATTACTTTGCAGTTTGAAAATTCCAGTTTAAACGTTTTCTTCAAACAATCGATTGTTACTTACAAACAATCGATTGTTGAACATTGACAATCGATTGTTAAACACACACAATCGATTATTTGCTATTTTGAAAAACTTCAGATCACACTGTCTTAAGACAATCGATTGTTAGACAAAGACAATCGATTGTGGATGATTTTTGAAAAATTCCAGATTACACTGTCTTAATGACAATCGATTGTTAGACAAAGACAATCGATTGTGGATGATTTTTGAAAAATTCCAGATTACACTGTCTTAATGACAATCGATTGTTAGACAAAGACAATCGATTGTGGATGATTTTTGAAAAATTCCAGATTACACTGTCTTAATGACAATCGATTGTTAGTCAACGACAATCGATTGTTGATCAATTGTTTTTCAACTTTAATGCGAAAATAGTTGATAATCGACTAGTTTTTCAGGCTAGTCGATTACCCCTACTGGAAAATAAAAATTTTATTGATATTTGAGCATATTGAGGATATTCTAAAGAACTACTGCTAACATTGCATCATGAACTAACTAATACGAGCTAATACTAATGACTATTAGTTTATTCACTAACTAATACAAATAAGTAGAACAAAATCAAATAACTCCATCTTCTTTCATCACGGATCCATCGCCGATTAGGTGGTCTATTTTCCCCTCGGGTTGCTCAAAGAAGTCTGCCACATCCAGGTGGGTGATGTCCTCATCGTCGTCATAGACAAGGTTTGTTTCAGGGCCTTTTCTCTTTCGAGATGCTTGATAAAGGTCAACCAAGTGTCTTGGTATACGGCAAGTCTTTGACCAGTGCTCTTTCCCACCGCAACGATAACATATAGTTTCTGAACCATTTGCCTTAGGATCTTCATGACCCCGTTTCTGCTTTCGGCGGTTATCTCTCTTCGGGGGGTGACGGACTTCATTGGAATTTCTTCCTTGTCTACGTCCCTGGCTATGACCCCGTTTACGACCATGACCATGGTCCTTTTCATGTTTGGCATAATGAGAGTGCACCTTATCTGCTTCAGGCAGTGGTGTAGACCCAGTGGGTCGATTTTCATGATTTCTCATGAGCAGGTCATTATTTCGCTCAGCCACTAGTAGAAGAGAAATCAGTTCAGAGTACTTCGTAAAGCCTTTCTCTCTGTACTGTTGTTGCAGTACTATATTGGAGGCATGAAACGTTGTAAACGTTTTCTCAAGCATATCATAATCGGAGATATTATCCCCGCATAGCTTCAATTTAGAAGTAATTCTGAACATAGCAGAATTATATTCAGAAACGGACTTAAAGTCCTGGAGCCTCAGATGAGCCCAATCATATCGTGCTTGTGGCAGAGTGACCAACTTCAGGTTGTCATATCTCTCCTTTAAGCCGTTCCACAAGACGAGTGGATCCTTGACGGTGAGATATTCAATCTTCAAACCTTTATCAAGGTGGTGGCGCAAGAAAATCAAGGCCTTCGCACATTCTTGGGTGGATGCTTTTTCTCTATCTTTGATGGTGTCTCCGAGACCCATAGCATCTAAGTGGATTTCAGCATCCAACACCCATGTCATATAGTTCTTGCCCGAAATTTCAAGGGCAACGAACTTTCTTTTTGTAATGTCAGACATAATCGAAAATTAAATTAGGAAGAGGGAAATACCTTAGATTTCTCGAGAATGGTTCTTGAGACGGTAGAGTCTCGTGCTGATAACGTGTTATGAAATAATATAAAAGACAAGAACAATAACTCAAGAACAAGAGCAAATAGAGAGAAGAGTAGAGAGAGTTCTTCTTATTGATACTTAGAGAATGTTAGGAGTTATTTACAATGGTAGAGAGCACCTCTATTTATAGGGAGGAGGATGATTTATCTACCAAGAATAGAACTCTAGAATCTCTCTAATTAAAGACATTCACCTTAAATAGAAGTGTATTTATAACACTAAAGAGACTATTCCCATTTTTGGCATTAGTGTTTCAAACTATATATAGAAAGGGAAAGCAATGGAAAAAGAAAGAAAATTAAATTTTAGTGATATACTAAGAAAGATGACAGTCAAGCTATTTCATTAAAGTCAAATACTCTCTAGTCTTCCTAGAACTGTTCATAGATTTTCAATATGTTGAAACAAATGGAAATTTCTTGAAAATTTAAGCTGCAAATTTTGACCATTTCATACCATGAACTATATGATTGTTCCACTGATTCTTTTCGTGGGCTTTTTTTGTGGCGCCTACGACGAGTTACCAACGTCCAACCTTCATCATCATCAAGTTGGTTGACTTCAGCTTTGTCGCTCTCCAGTAATTCTTTATTTTTGCTTTCTTTAAAACTACATAATTCATTCGGACTGAATGAGTCAAGGGTGATAGATACTTGGTTTGCGCTTGTTTTCTCATCTTCAAGCACGATCTTTTTTTCGCGAGCCAAGTCCATGATTTTATCCTTGAAGACAAAGCACTTCTCCAGAGGGTGGCTTATAAGTCGGTGATATTTGTAGTAATTTGGGTCAGTTGTTTTCCCAGCTTCATTTGGTCGCTTCATCTCCAGAAGATCAATAAGATTTAACTCGAGGAGATCTTCGAAAATGGCAGGCACATCAGAATCCAGGAATGTGTACTGTTTCTCCTGCATTTCTTTTAAGGTCAACTTTCCACTTGGCTTGTCTTGAAAAGAAGTGGATTTCATACTCTGCTTCTTGCTCACCTTCGTCGTGAACTTCATAGGTGATGTATTGACATTCATAGCTTCTTTGCTTTCAGACTTAGGTACGAACTTGCCCCACTTCCTAACTTCTTGTTTGTCATTCGCTTTGCGAGGTTCATAGATGGGCAGCCTTTCATTTCCAACGAAGGCCATGCTCAATTCCATGTCATGGGCACGAGTTGCAAGTTCTTCAAATGTGCTAGGCTTGATACCTTGAAAGATGTAGTGCAATTCCCAATGCATGCCTTGGATGCACATCTCTATGCCCGCAGCTTCACTAAGCCTGTCTTTGCAGTTAAGGCTTGCATTCCTCCAACGATTGATAAAGTCGATAACCGGTTCCCCTTTTCTTTGACGAGTATTTGTGAGCTCTATCATACTCACAGTGCATCTCGTGCTATAAAAGCGATTGAGGAACTCTTGCTCTAGTTTATCCCAACTATCGATAGATCCAGCCTTGAGGTCTGTGTACCAATCAAAAGCATTTCATTTTAATGAGCGGACAAACTGTTTGACGAGGTAGTCTTCATAAGTCCCAGCATTGTTGCATGTCTCAACAAAGTGCGCCACATGTTGCTTTTGTTGGAAATAACGCTTTACGCTAGAGGGGGGGGGGGTGAATAGCGTTTTAAAAATATTAAGCGTTTTAGTGCGGAATTTAAAAACTTTGCAGAAATTAAAACAAGTGCAGTAAAATAAACTTACACAATGATGTATCCTGGTTGGCCACAAACGTGGTTAGTCCAGTCCCCGAGAGACTCTCTCGAGATTTCCACTAAACTTGTCAAGCTTACGGGTGCTTAACAAACCGTTACAGCTGAGGACACAAGCCTCACCTAGGTGCTCGGGGATCACAATCCCAAAGACTTCAATTGCTCGGGGATACCAATCCCAAAGACTTCAATTGCTCGGGGATAACAATCCCAAAGACTTCAACTGCTCGGGGATAACAATCCCAAAGACTTCAACTGCTCGGGGATAACAATCCCAAAGACTTCAACTGCTCGGGGATAACAATCCCAAAGACTTCAACTGCTCGGGGATAACAATCCCAAAGACTTCAACTGAGGAATCACAAGTTCCTCAACAAATGAGAATCGCAATTCTCTTACAAACACAAAACAAACTCACTTTACAAAGTACTCCTCAATGAGTAGATATGAGTAGAAATAGTACGCTCAAGATCACAACAACTTAGCTCAATAGAATGGCTCTTCAAAAAGCTTTATGGATGAATGAAAATGATGATCAAGGTAAGAAAGCTTTTAGCAATGAAAATACTTAAATTGTATATGTTGTTGTTGTGAAAACACTGAGTTAAGCCTGTATTTATAGGTGAAAAACTCAGTCTTACCGTTGTCTAATTGCCAATTAAGGATTGCTGAAATTACTCAGTGACAATCGATTGTCAAGACTAAACAATCGATTGTTTGCCTATCAGATCAAAAATTCAATCCCAGATTTTACGTCAACAATCGATTACTTCAAATCAATAATCGATTATTTATAACGTTAAAAAATCCTTTCCAATTTTTGGCATAAAACATCGATTATCAGGAAATCAACAATCGATTATTTTAACAACGTTCAGAAAATCTTTTCCAGATTTTACGCAAAACATCGATTGTTAAATATCAACAATCGATTACCTGAAGGTAATTTGAAAATGTATGACAACGGTTAGTTCCAACAATCGATTATCAAATAGAACAATCGATTATAAATTAATTTCAAAACTTACTGTCTCATATATAATCGATTATCAAAAGCCACAATCGATTATTAATTAATTTCAAAACTTTCTGCCTCATATATAATCGATTATCAAAAGCCACAATCGATTATTAATTTATTTAAAAACACTGGGAGACATTTTTCTCATTCTAATCGATTACCATTAGTTCATAATCGATTTTTCTGAGTTTTGAAAACTTTGCCTCAGTTAACAATCGATTATCAAAAGTACACAATCGATTGTTATGCAGTTTGCAAAAACCTGATGTTAACTGACTTACTCACAATCGATTATCATTAATTCACAATCGATTGTCATGCAGTCTTGGCTTAGAGATACTCGATTATCATAAGTACATAATCGATTATCTTAGCCCAGATTTTTGAGGCATGTTTGAAAAACATTTTAACAAATATAAATATGCATAGTTTAAAATCATTTGACACTTAAGTTAGATATGCATGATTTTGGAAAAATAATTTTAGTAGAGAAGCCATGTTATGAGCCAAGATTGAGGAATCAAGATCACAATTAATATTGACTCAATTATAACATTTCTAAACTTTGTCTTGAGCTTCTTGTAATGCATCCATTTTGTGCTTGTCCTTGAGCACTGCTATATATCGCTTATTGCTTTGTTTGACATTCATCAAAACCTACAAAAGAACACACGTTTAGTATATTGCATTTGAAACGTGTTTCCAACAATTTCCCCCTTTTTGATAATGGCAAACATAAGCGGGATATATGCAATAATTATTTTGATAATCCAAGACAAGAGTAAAGTATGCAATTTGATGTTCCCCCTCAATTCATGTTCCCCCTCACTTTAAGCATGAATGAAGTTGAGAGTGATATAGCATACTTCTTGATATCCCGTTTCTTCCCCCTTTTGCCATTAGCAAAAATTTACACAAGGGAAGAATATGAGAAAAATGTGAAATAAACACAAGTTTATTTATTGGAAAATTAAGATAACATTACAAGGGTGAAACCAAACATAACTAACCAATCAAGAACAAACAGACCAAAAACAACAATATCTCATAACAACAACAATTTCATCATTCATCACCCCCATCCCCTTCATCATCATTGGTAGGCGCTTGATATGGCACCATCTGAGCATAGGCATAATGCACGTGATCAAAGTAACCATGGACCTCACGGGTTAGTTGAGTAATTTGGTCAGAAATGGTCCGGAGGGTAGGCTCCTGGGGAGGATGAGCACGACGGGCTTGTCGATTTTGAGGAGGAGCGGGAGCATGATCACCATCATGATGAAAGGAAGACTCCGAAATTTCCCAGATTTTGGTGCTCTTTTTGAGAGGACCATTAGCAATATTGACTCCGGAAGCTTCAAGAAATTTCATTATTAAGAGGGCATAGGGGAGGTATGTCATCTCTGGTGGCATTGAACATATGAGATAGAATAAGCTTGCACCAATTTATTTTAACACCGGTGACAATGGCATGAAGAAATTTGGCATCCTCTTGGGAAATGGTGGTGTGATTAAGTTTACGGGGTTTGAGAACATGAGTGATGAAATAGAGAATGAAACGATAATTCGGGTCCATACCCTTTATGGTGGGACGACGGGAAGAGGACTCATCATAGGCTACTCCGGCTTGGCGGAAGAGATTAGCTTCATCAATCATGACCCCGGCATCATTTATGTACTGGTAGATGTCTTCACCATCATGCGGAATGCCGGCAATGAGGTGGAGGTTATCTTCAGAAATTAGAATGGGAATGCCGTTAACATTGGTAACAAGTTCACCCTCATCATCTTTGTGAAGGTTGGAGTAAAAAGCTTCAACCAAAGAAATGTTGTAGTAGGGGTGAGTAAGGAGTAGGAAATTGAAAAGGTTGCACTCTCTTAGCATATTTGCGGCTGGAATGAATGGTGCAACAAGAGCGTTTGTTGAAAAGCGAGGAGGGAGAATAAGGCGTTTCTCAAATTTGGTTAAGAAACGGGTGAGCTCTTCATTGGATTCAAAGAATAGAACCGATCCATCTTGATATGGATGGCGAGAAGAAGAAGCACCTTGTTTGGAACGAGCACGTTTTGAGTTGCGGCTTGACATTTTTTTTTTTTTGAAAGGATGTGCTAGGATTTTTCAAAGAAAACAAGAGAATTTGATGCTAGGGAGGCTTGAGTGAGTATACAAGAGCATATGTGCAGCCTATATATAGAGAAGGAATGAATCTTACATTTATTGGAAATGATTTGAAGAGATTTGAAGTCTGAAACGGTAAAAAATAAATTCACTGACCGTTCAACAATCGATTGTTTGAATGGAATAATCGATTGTCATTAATGAAAATGATCTGACACATCGATTACACGCCAGAACGGTAAGAAAATTTGAAAAAGATAGTCGATTGTCAAACTTGGTAATCGATTGTTTTTCATATTTATGACCTGTCAGGAATCGATTATGGAGCCAAAACGGTAACATAAGTTTAAAACAGATAATCGATTGTCAATATATAGTAATCGATTGTTTCACTCACAGAGAGTTTGAATTTTGGCAAATAATCGATTGGCAGAACAAACAATCGATTGTTTGGAAGGGGGATGCTGAAATGATGAGACTTAATTCTATCAGGCAATGTAAACATTTAACAAGATTTCATGGAAAAAAAATTGAATCAACAAATAATCGATTATTGATACTGATAATCGATTGTAAGCATAAATAATCGATTATGATCGAATTTTTTCTTGTATCAAGATAATTCATACTTTCCTCTTACCTTTTGGGGGATGCCTGCAAAATAGAATTAAACATCTCCGACGCTCAAGTCAGTAATCTATAAATGAAATAATAACTTTGAAACTCGTGTAGTCGGGTAAAAAAAATGAACTCTTAAGAATTTTGTCCTAGGATGTTCTTAAGAGGGTTTAGGGTACTTACCTTCCCTTCGACTTTGCCAATTACCTGATTTTGAACATCCTCCGTTCATTTTGGTCTTTTGGCTCATTCTCCAATTTACGAAGCTTTTTCCACAATTTTGCCTTTTGAATTTTTTTCGAAAATACTTCCGATTTAAAAAAACATAAGTCGACTTTTCCGTCTCTTCCTCCTTCTTTGTGCTTTAATTGAAGGAATTTTGAATTCGTCTCTCGTCAAGTGTTTGGAGCATCCACTACACTTGATTCCTTCAAGCACACCTGCAAAACGAATTAATGCTCTTTTGGTACCCATGCCATTTTGGGTCCTTGAGGGTTATGCATACTATAATGGTATGTTTGAGTAGCATGTCTATGTCTAGTAAAGCATGCGGGAGCAATATGACCAATTCGTCTACAATAATGACATGTCACATTTGGATTATGCATGCGTCTAGGCTCATAGTAGCTAGAATAATGCACATTGTTTACTCTATTTTCATTTCTCCTAATTAGAACACTATAGTCATTTCTAGGTTGAACATTTCGGGATCTTCTAGCATGATCATTGTTGTGCCTAAAATATGCATCATGTCTATGGTGACGATTGCTAGGCGGAAGGTCATGTCTAGGTCTCCTAATATGCATGTTTGTTTTAGGAAAGGCATTTTTGTTATTAATCCTAGGTTGAGCTCTAGGTGGTTGGGTTTTTGCATCAACCTCTTCTTCATTTATGAAGCCTATTCCATGCTTGGTTGATTTCAAGTTATCAAGCACCACATTCAAGTTTTTATGAGAGGAGTTGAATTTATCTAGTGTGCCTTTTAATCTACCTACTTCATTCTTAAGGTCTACACAAGAAGCACAATTTTTTGTAGAACTCTCGGGCTTGTCAGAACTTCTTTTCCCATAAAACTTGTTTTGTTCTAGTAGCTTCTCATTTTCCAAAACCAATTTTTCTAATTCTTTTTCTTTTAATGAAAACTGTTTTTGAAAATCTTGTTCTTTTAGAGAAGCATTTTCTCTTAAACTAGTGACGGTTTTTGTAACTTTGAGAAATTCAGCATACAATTCATCAAAGGCATTTCTCATGTCATCAAGAGTATAAAAATTTTGAGAGGAGATTTGACTTACCTCACTTTGATTTTCTTCCTGTGCCATGAGGCAGAGATTTGCCGCTTCTTCATTTTCTTCTTCACTGGATTCGTCTCCGGAATCTCCTCCCCAAGATATGTATGCTCGTTGCTTCTTGAAGGGTTTCTTCTCCTTTTTAAGATTTGGGCAGTTTGTTTTGATATGCCCTGTTTCACCACATTCATAACATTTAACTTGCTCACCTTGCTTTTTCCCTTTGCGGTCATATTCTTTTCGCATGAATTTTTGGAACTTTTTGATGATGAGTCCAAATTCGCTATCTCCATCCTCTTCAATTGGTGATTGACTTGTGCTCGCCTTTAGAGCAATCTTTTGCCTTCTTTGTTCGTCAACAACAGGGTTAAGAATAGTGGATTCATAAGTCTTAAGATTACCTCTAAGAGCGTCTATGGTGACGTTCGTGATTCCAATTGACTCTTGAATCGCATCGGCCTTTGATCGCCATGCCGGTGTTAGGCTCCTAAGGATTTTTCGAACTAGTTCTTTGTCTGTGAACGTCTTCTTGAGTGCGTGGAGATCATTCACTATTGATGAGAACCGCTCAAACATCTCGTCTACCTTTTCGCCTTCCTTCATATGGAACAATTCGTAAGCATGAGTTAAAAAATCAATTTTAGCTTCTCTTACCTGGTCAGTCCCTTCGTAAGTGACCTCAAGCTTGTCCCACATTTCTTTCGCTGTTTTGCAGCAGGAGATCTTCCTGTAATCATTAGCATTAACAGCACAGAGTAATAAATTAATAGCTTTAAAATTATTTTGGACCATTCGATTATCCTCGGCGTTGAATTCCTCTTCTGTTTTTGGCACCCATATTCCTTCCACCTGTTTGACAGGAACCTCATTTCCTTTGGTGTACACCTTCCACAAGTAAGGGCTGTTTGATCTGACGAATATCTGCATCCTTTCTTTCCAATATGAATAATTAGTCCCGTTGAACAAAGGAGGTCTTGTGGGGCACTGTCCTTCATCAATACCTGCAAAAGAGTCTAGAGTAGAAGCCATGGAAAGATTCTCTCAAACGGTTAAGTCTTTCAGAGAGTATGGCTCTGATACCAATTGTTGGAAATAACGCTTTACGCTAGAGGGGGGGGGTGAATAGCGTTTTAAAAATATTAAGCGTTTTAGTGCGGAATTTAAAAACTTTGCAGAAATTAAAACAAGTGCAGTAAAATAAACTTACACAATGATGTATCCTGGTTGGCCACAAACGTGGTTAGTCCAGTCCCCGAGAGACTCTCTCGAGATTTCCACTAAACTTGTCAAGCTTACGGGTGCTTAACAAACCGTTACAGCTGAGGACACAAGCCTCACCTAGGTGCTCGGGGATCACAATCCCAAAGACTTCAATTGCTCGGGGATACCAATCCCAAAGACTTCAATTGCTCGGGGATAACAATCCCAAAGACTTCAACTGCTCGGGGATAACAATCCCAAAGACTTCAACTGCTCGGGGATAACAATCCCAAAGACTTCAACTGCTCGGGGATAACAATCCCAAAGACTTCAACTGCTCGGGGATAACAATCCCAAAGACTTCAACTGAGGAATCACAAGTTCCTCAACAAATGAGAATCGCAATTCTCTTACAAACACAAAACAAACTCACTTTACAAAGTACTCCTCAATGAGTAGATATGAGTAGAAATAGTACGCTCAAGATCACAACAACTTAGCTCAATAGAATGGCTCTTCAAAAAGCTTTATGGATGAATGAAAATGATGATCAAGGTAAGAAAGCTTTTAGCAATGAAAATACTTAAATTGTATATGTTGTTGTTGTGAAAACACTGAGTTAAGCCTGTATTTATAGGTGAAAAACTCAGTCTTACCGTTGTCTAATTGCCAATTAAGGATTGCTGAAATTACTCAGTGACAATCGATTGTCAAGACTAAACAATCGATTGTTTGCCTATCAGATCAAAAATTCAATCCCAGATTTTACGTCAACAATCGATTACTTCAAATCAATAATCGATTATTTATAACGTTAAAAAATCCTTTCCAATTTTTGGCATAAAACATCGATTATCAGGAAATCAACAATCGATTATTTTAACAACGTTCAGAAAATCTTTTCCAGATTTTACGCAAAACATCGATTGTTAAATATCAACAATCGATTACCTGAAGGTAATTTGAAAATGTATGACAACGGTTAGTTCCAACAATCGATTATCAAATAGAACAATCGATTATAAATTAATTTCAAAACTTACTGTCTCATATATAATCGATTATCAAAAGCCACAATCTATTATTAATTAATTTCAAAACTTTCTGTCTCATATATAATCGATTATCAAAAGCCACAATCGATTATTAATTTATTTAAAAACACTGGGAGACATTTTTCTCATTCTAATCGATTACCATTAGTTCATAATCGATTTTTCTGAGTTTTGAAAACTTTGCCTCAGTTAACAATCGATTATCAAAAGTACACAATCGATTGTTATGCAGTTTGCAAAAACCTGATGTTAACTGACTTACTCACAATCGATTATCATTAATTCACAATCGATTGTCATGCAGTCTTGGCTTAGAGATACTCGATTATCATAAGTACATAATCGATTATCTTAGCCCAGATTTTTGAGGCATGTTTGAAAAACATTTTAACAAATATAAATATGCATAGTTTAAAATCATTTGACACTTAAGTTAGATATGCATGATTTTGGAAAAATAATTTTAGTAGAGAAGCCATGTTATGAGCCAAGATTGAGGAATCAAGATCACAATTAATATTGACTCAATTATAACATTTCTAAACTTTGTCTTGAGCTTCTTGTAATGCATCCATTTTGTGCTTGTCCTTGAGCACTGCTATATATCGCTTATTGCTTTGTTTGACATTCATCAAAACCTACAAAAGAACACACGTTTAGTATATTGCATTTGAAACGTGTTTCCAACAGCTTTGGGTTACCTTTACCATCAAACTGTTGAAACATTGGAGGTTGATAGCTAACAGGCATCTTTAACATATCGACCCTCGCAGTGTACGGCTTTGCATATGTAAGGGAGAATTTAGCAGCAACTTCATATTTGTTCTTGATGGTTCCTTCAATGAACTCCTTCAGTTGATCAATTGGAATCATCCCTTCAGATGAGGCATGGATAGCCTTAGTGGATGTTGCTTGTCTCGGGGGAGAGTCGCTCTCTAGAACTTCTAGGAGCTTGCCGGGTGCATGGGTAGATTCTTCCTCCATTGAGATTCCAACCTTGTCTGTTAGCTTGTCAATTCTAGCCTCTTGATTTTGCATGCATTTAGTCGAGCCAGCGATTGCTTCCGTCAAATTTGCCAACTGCTCCTCCATGGATAAAGTGTTTGTCACCATGGCTTGCATGATTGTCGTGGATGACGGAGAGTAGCATGAATTTTCACACATATTGATCCTTGATGGCTCACACTATGTGGTGTAAGTGGGGACGATCCATCACTTGAAGCATCATCATCTTCCTTCACAGAAGAGTGCTTGGAGCCGGAGAGCTCAAGCCGAGCCAATGTTTTTCTGATCTTTTCAGCAACATCGCTTCCTCTTTCAGATGCATTTGTGGCAGATTTTGATCCTTTTAAGAATGAAGATCCGAAAACAAGGGTTGATGCGGATGACACTTGGAGTGATTGCTGTCCTAAAAAGCTTGCTTTGCTTTTCGTAACTGGGCCGAAGCTTCCAAAAGTGATATCGAGGATGATTTCCACGTCAGCATAGAACCTAGAGTTAGTAGCCTTGGTGGAAGTTGAACCGGAGTTGATTTTCTTTGGAGCCATTTCAATGTTCTTGAACTTTGGTGATTGAAAAGTTGAGATAAGAGGTAGAGATTGTCCAACTAGGCGTGCCAGAATTTGTAGAAAATAAATTTGGTTCGAGGAAATAAAATCAAGACCGAAAATATCGCAACAATCATAGTATCTGATTTTGAATATTTGAGTGTACAATCTCTATGGTTACTCTGATTCTACTTTTCTAGTATAAATTCAAGGGCCTTTGAGCTTGATCTTGAGTCTATATTTGTTTTCACGAACGATGATCTTGTTCTTGAGCTTGAACTTGATTTGTTCTTCGTTCTTGAGTTTGAACTTGATTTGTTGTACTTGAACTTGATTGCTTGAAGCTTGAAACTTGTAGAGAAATTTGCGGTGTTTGATCCACGAGCTTTCTCTTGCTTCTTGTTATATCTTCTAGTCCCTTTTTTGAGTTATGAAGACGCCTATTTATAGTTGTGAAAGGGATGAGTTGTGATAAGAACAAACTCTTTCCGACCAATCAAATTGAAGCGTTGCATGTCCGCATTTGATTGACCAAAACATGTCACTTGCACACGTGGCGCGATTTCATTAGCCTTTTAGTATGACTTGGCATGCCTTGTCATTTTGACACATCACATGATCCTATTGGCTCTTTTGTTTGACTTGGCGTGCCACGTCATTTGACACGTGGCACAAAACTGGGCCTCTAGGAATATGTCATCCTGGGCTTAACGAAGTGGGCTCATCACTTTAGCCCAATTAAATGGACTAGCCCAGTGGATTAAGACTTATTTATTTAATCCATCTATATTGAACTTATAAATATAATTTCATTATATTAGCCCATAATATTTATTTCGATACAATAAGATCCAAATTATTTTATGAACTTACTTTTAATATAATTCGCATGCTTACAATAACAAATCTTATCTCATTATAATAGTACTCCATATTGAGCCAAAACAATTTACTTTGCGCTTTAGAAGTATCTTAAAAACAGTATCTTTTTCCTGTTTTCAATTTCAATTCATCTTTTAGGAGTATCATTTAAAAAATGACTATGAACTAGTACATTTTAATATTTGGTTCTCTTTGACTAGTATCATACTTTATCCTCGTACTATGTGTTTATACCTATAATTGCTTTCCAATAAAAATTAAAAAGAAAGAATTACAAGAAAATACACATGAATTTATATCATAATAAAAAAGGGGCTTGTATTTAGTTTTACCTAATCTATCCTATATTATACATATTTTGAAAGCACTACCAAGTTTAAAAATCTGTGTTCTTACCATCACTGCTTTCAAAAGCTATGGAGTTAAATTTGTGTTCTCACAACCATTGTTTTCATTCTCTCTTCTTCTCATATCTACTACATATGCTTCAAGATGCCGTGTATTTTTTGTTTCTCTTCTTGTGTCACCTATTTGCATTGTAAGAATATTGAAGAGTAAAAATTCACAATTGAAGACCATTCAAAGCTTTACTTTCAAAAATGGGGTTTTAAAATTTAATTTGTTAGTTGTTTGGAGTTGTTTCAATTGATTGAAAATATTAAAAGGAGTTCAAAATTTAAATTTGAAGTGATGTAGAGTAGATTTGAGTTAAATTTCAAAAAAGACGCTATAAAGAAGACGAAGCCAATTTTTTGTATAACTATGTATAATAGTATATATGAGTGTGGAAACATACATATATACTATTATACACTTTTATACATCTTTATACAAGCGTCTGCAGATGAACTTCTTTCACGATTTTCAGTTGTAATTCTCGTTCAAAACTAGTCCAAATCACCGTTACTATTTCTAACAAGTCTAAATAATACCCACTTCAAATTTCTCACAAAATTAAAGTCGAAATTAAACCCACATATTAAGCTTGTTAAAATCTAATTTTTATCACTTAAATGAATTTGGTTTGTTGAACTAATATTTGAGTCATAGTTGCCGATTGAAAAATTAACTTAAAAGCTTGAGAATTTTTTTTAAAATCAAATAGTAATTATGAGAATCTAATTAAAATTAAATAATGAATCTTAATCTATTATATTTGAACTAATTAATTATAAATTAAAATATAAGCTATAAAATTGAAAAATAAGAAGTCCAAAAATTATCTCAACTAAAAAGGGGAAGGACTAATTTAGAGGAAAGAGGTAGAGGGATTAAATAACCTTGTATATCATTTTTTTCAAATTGTCGCTTTGAATCGCCTGCATTATTATTTTCTAAAATTTTATTGGTGTTATGAAATAGAAGATTCTTACACTTATATTTAAGGTGAATGTCTTTAATGTACTTAATTAGAGAGATTTTAGAGTCCTATTATTGGTAGCAAGATCTTCCTCCTCCCTATAAATAGAGGTGCTCTCTACCATTGTAATTCACCCCTCTCAACTCAATAAGAAGAACTCTCTCTACTCTTCTCTCTATTGCTATTGTTCTTGTTCTATTGTTCTTGTCTTTTGCTTTAGTTTATAACACGTTATCAGCACGAGACTCTACCGTCTCAAGTACCATTCTCGAAAATCCAAGGTATTTTCCCTCTTCCTAATTTAATTTTCGAGTATGTCTGACATTATGAAAAGAAAGTTCGTTGCCCTTGAAATTTCGGGCAAGAACTATATGACATGGGTGTTGGATGCTGAAATCCACTTAGATGCTATGGGTCTCGGAGACACCATCAAAGATAAAGAAAAAGCATCAACCCAAGATTGTGCGAAGGCCTTGATTTTCTTGCGCCACCACCTTGACGAAGGTTTGAAGATTGAATATCTCACCGTCAAGGATCCACTCGTTTTGTGGAACAGCTTAAAGGAGAGATATGACAACCTGAAGTTGGTCACTCTGCCACAAGCACGATATGATTGGGCCCATCTGAGGCTACAGGACTTTAAGTCCGTTTCTGAATATAATTCTGCTATGTTCAGAATTACTTCTAAACTGAAGCTATGTGGAGATAACATCTCCGATTACGATATGCTTGAGAAAACGTTTACAACGTTTCATGCCTCCAATATGGTACTGCAGCAACAGTACCGAGAGAAAGGCTTTACGAAGTACTCTGAACTGATTTCTCTCTTACTAGTGGCTGAGCGAAATAATGATCTGCTCATGAGAAATCACGAAAATAGACCAACTGGGTCTACACCACTGCCTGAAGCAGATATGGTGCACTCGCATTATGCCAAACATAAAAGGGACCATGATCACGGTCATAAACGGGGTCAAAGCCAAGGACGTGGACAAGGAAGAAATTCCAAAGAAGTCCGTCACCCCCAAAAGAGAGATAACCACCGAAAGCAGAAACGGGGTCCAGAAGATCCTAAGGCAAATAGTTCAGAAACTATATGTTATCGTTGCGGTGGAAATGGGCACTGGTCTAGGACTTGCCGTATACCAAAACACTTGATTGACCTTTATCAAGCATCTCGAAAGAGAAAAGGCCCTGAAACAAATTTTGTCTATGACGACAATGAGGATATCACCCACCTGGATGTGGCAGACTTCTTTGAGCAACCCGATGGAAAAATAGACCACCTAATCGGCGATGGATCCGTGATGAAAGAAGATGGAGTTATTTGATTTTGTTCTACTTATTTGTATTAGTTAGTGAATAAACTAATAGTCATTAGCATTAGCTCGTATTAGTTAGTTCATAAAGCAATGTTAGCAGTAGTTCTTTAGAATACCTTCAATATGTTCAAATATCAATAAAACTTTTATTTTCCAGTGGGGGTAATCGACTAGCCTGAAAAACTAGTCGATTATCAACTATTTTCACATTAAAGTTGAAAAACAATTGATCAACAATCGATTGTCTTTGGCTAACAATCGATTGTCTTGAAACAGTGTGTTCTGGAATTTTTCAAAAATAGCCAACAATCGATTGTCTTTGTCTAACAATCGATTGTCTTGAAACAGTGTGTTCTGGAATTTTTCAAAAATAGCCAACAATCGATTGTCTTTGTCTAACAATCGATTGTCTTGAAACAGTGAGGTCCGGAATTTTTCAAAAATCATCCACAATCGATTGTCTATATCGAACAATCGATTGTCTTAAGACAGTGTGATCCGAAGTTTTTCAAAAATAACAAATAATCGATTGTGTGTGTTTAACAATCGATTGTCTATGTTCAAACAATCGATTGTGTGTGTTTAATAATCGATTGTCTTATGAAAAACACTGAAATTTTCAAACTGCAAAGGAATTGATTATGGATAACATATCTGATTTTGTTAGCCAACTGTTAGTAGCAGATTTTGAAAATATTATGTGACACAAAAGAATTGAACTTGTTTATTCTTATGTTCGTGTATTTCTTTTGTATGTTAAACTATGGGATAGCAAATATGGATATCTCACAAAGCGAACTTGGACCAACGTCCAATTGTAAAAGTATTTGCCTAGTTGATTCATGTACTACACATACAATACTCAAAGAAAAGAAGAGTAATTGTGTAAGGCAAACATTACTACAATCTATGGAAGTAGTAAATTGATTGAAGGCTCCGGAAGAGCAATTGTAACTCTGCCCAAAGGCATGACGTTAATCATAGAGAATGCAATGTTCTCCTCCAAGTCTAAAAGGAACTTGTTGAGTTTTAAAGATATCATTCAAAATGGATATCATATTGAGACAATAGATGAGAATAATCTTGAACTCTTCATGAAAACGAGGCTGCCCGCTTCGACTTGGGTTCACGCCATTTTGCATGCAACAATACTAGTTTGTCGGCTGCCCACTTCGGTTTGGGGTCACGCCATTTTGCATGAAGCAATGCTAGTTCGTCGGCTGCCCACTTCGGTTTGGGATCACGCCATGTTGCATGCAGCAATGCTAGTTCGTCTCTGACTAACGAATTAACACAAATATTCCCCATTGCAATTGGTTTTGGGTCATGAACCCAATATATCCCATTTAAGAAGCTTTGGATGCGCAGTATATGTGCCTGTAGCACCGCCATCTCGCACCGAAATGGGTTTGCAAAGGAGGTTAGGAATATATGTTGAGTTTGACGCGTCCTCCATTATTCGCTACCTCGAAACATTGACAGGAGATTTGTTCACTGCACTATTTGCAGACTGTCAATTTGATGAGACACTTTTCCCAAAATTAGGGGGAGAAGTCGGTGAAACCAAATGGGAAATTTTGTGGAAAAATGTATCATTATCTCATCTTGATCCACATACCTCTATTTGAAAGAAAGAGGTACAAAAGATTATCCATTTGCAAAGAATAGCAAATCAAATGCCTGACGCATTTACGGACTTGAAGAGGATAACGAAATCACACATTCACGCGGGAAAATGTTCCGATCCGTATTGAAGTCCCTATTGGACAAATATCTAGTGTCATATCCAATGAGTCAAATGCACGCCAGAAGCGTGGCAGACCATTAGGTTCCAAAAAATCGAAATCCTAGAAAGAGGAAAAAGAACGATCTAAATGACACTATGAAAGAATCACATGAGGACGCTCATGATTTGATTAATTCCGAGATTCACGAAGAATCTATTGAGCCTGAGACTCTTGAAAATACGGAATGCAAGAATGTGAGGATCTCGAACCTCAGTCTGTGGTAGTACAAAATTAATTGAGAGCTCTCGAAGAGCCAATTATTACTATGTTGGAGAAACACAATTGAGTATTGTGCTGTAGTAAGTCTCAAAGAAACTTATTCAGTTTCCAAAAGTACACGCGAAGGCGATTGATGATATTGAGACTATAAATAAAGGAAGGCTTTGATTCTCCTATTACTACAACTTGTAGCGGGGTAATTTGTATATGAAAAGCTACCCGCTTTGTTCTCCAGTTTGTACTACACAAACGAAAGAATGCCACAATAAAGTGGATATCTATTGGTATAAAACCCATGTCATAATAAACCCGAAGTTTATTGATAAGTGCACATGTCATGGTGTAAATTTGAAATTTACCAATATTGATAATTTATTCAGTTGACATTCGTGTTAGCCATCTCATTTGAAGTATGATGTGCAAATTCACATAGGTGAATATCAAAGAACTAGAAGTTCTTGTTCTCAGTAATGAACTGACCAACTAAAGAGTTCGGGTTGAAGCCCCTTGATTCTGGAAATATCAAAGGTGAATATGGGCCCATTCACCTGCCATGTAAACCACATATGATGCATCTATGATATGGTTACATGCGCCATTGTTATTAACCCGCAGCCTGGCAGTGCTTGCGAGGTAAATCGCTCAGTAATCTAACTTCGAGCATAGTTTCCAGATTCTCTACTCAAGACAGTTCATCTTGATAAGTTGGTTTATATCAAAGTTGGTTTAGCAAGATAATTATTGAGTGCTTCCACTTAATAGCTAAAATGTTCATTATGAGAACGAAGTTGTATATATCAGTTTGATATAAGTTGTATACAAGAGTATATTCTCCCCTCAAAAGTGGTTCAGGGTCAGGAACCAAATAATTTCATCTTATATTAAGGTGCTGTGTATATTGACATAATGCACAAAGATGATTTCCCAAAGTTGAGGAAACATGTTAGCTTTACTAACATGAGGGGGAGACATGATAAACACTTGAGAAAGTGTTACATGGGATGAATTTTCATTTGTATATATATATCTCCGAATATCATGATATGAACCTGTAGTTCATAAAAAGGAAATGCAATTGCAACATATTGCAAAGCATGCTATACGCATTTGCTGACTCAAAGAAAGTAACTAAATGGAAGAGATACAATTCAAGAAGAATTGATTCCATATGAAAGACATGTAGCTTTGAACCTATAGTTCATATGCTTGAAAGTATAAAGGCAAAGGTATGTATAATCAATTTTCGATATCTTATTTGTTTAGCATGACATGAAACTTTGATATGCAGCTAAAGTCTATTATGTGACTTAAATGACTTAACTTGAAAGATTTAAGTTGCTTGAAGCATATGCAATTCTTGGTCCTGAAGTACCACATCCTAAGTACAATTTGTGTACATATGTATCTTGCTATAACTATAAGCATGATGGCATTGAGAATGCATCTATGGAGATATTGAAGAGCTATTCCACGACATTATATGAAGATGTTCATATCTATCAAGAATGATGATTTCAAGGTGCGGAATATTTATTCAAGTCAATATGGTTGATTTATTTATCAAGCATCTACCAAAGATCGTTTTGAAGATGATGCACAAGATTGGAATGCAAATGCTGAAGGATATAAAATGATGTACTCATTAGGGGGAGTCAATGCGCGTTGCACTCTTTTTCCCTTACAAGGTTTTGTCCCACTGGGTTTTCCTTGCAAGGTTTTTAACGAGGCAACCAATAGGCGCATATTCAAACATGTGTACTCTTTTTCCTTACTTTAATTTTTCCCATTGGGTTTTGGTTTTAAGGTTTTATGAGGCACATCATTGAATAGACATTCAAGGGGAAGTGTTATGAAATAGAAGATTCTTACACTTCTATTTAAGGTGAATGTCTTTAATGTACTTAATTAGAGAGATTTTAGAGTCCTATTATTGGTAGCAAGATCTTCCTCCTCCCTATAAATAGAGGTGCTCTCTACCATTGTAATTCACCCCTCTCAACTCAATAAGAAGAACTCTCTCTACTCTTCTCTCTATTGCTATTGTTCTTGTTCTATTGTTCTTGTCTTTTGCTTTAGTTTATAACAATTGGGTTGTTGTTGTATTATTTTCTTTTGATCAAGAATTTTAAACATACTTGTTTATGAAGGTATCTTATTTTGATGATAATTAAATCCATGTTCATTAGTCTTCAGCAATCCACGTTCAAGCATTGACTTCTAGGGGGGGCGATAGCGAGACAAACGCAATTCCAGAAAGAGTACGTGTGTGCATTCTTTCACATCGCGAGACATAATAAAAATAGCATGGTATAATTAATTTTCGGATTAAAATATTTAAAAATAGTAAACTTTTATCAAGTCAATAAAAATAGCTATTATTTTGTTGTAATAGAAATCGGTCTAACATAATATATTAGAGTTCGGTACAGCATAATATACTAGAGTTCGGTGAACTTATGTATGAACTCCAGCAAATTATGCTAGACCGGTATACTTTGTTACCTCCAGTTTATTATATTCGGTATACTGGAGACTGGAGCACCGGAGCTCCAAACTCCAGTATATTATATTCGACCGATATACTTGCTGGAACTCCAATATATTATGTTGGAGTTCTAGTGTACTTATGCCGGAACTCCATCATCTTATGTTGGAACTCCAGTATAATATGCTGGAGTTCAAGTGTACTTATAATGGAACTCCAACATAATATATTGGAGTATTTTAGAATTTGAATAATATTTTCGCTTACATTTATTTGTAAAAAATAACTGAATTATAATAACTTTTAAAATTAAATTCTTTTTAAACGACCAATTATAAATTTTGCTATTTTTAAATTTCTTCGGAAGGCATATTTAAGCGCAATTGCATTATAGAGTTTACAAATTTTAATTTATGAGAACAGGCATAGTCTTTTCAATAACAAATACTATAGTTGAGTAGCCTCATATCAAAGGCACAGACAAACAACTACGGTACAAGTTCATACACAAGGAGCCAATTAAACAAAAAATGAAAATATTAATAAGAGGGGTTGCTCTGATGGTAAGCAATTTTCACTTTCAATCGAGAGGTTGTGAGTTCGAATCTTCCAAAGAGCAAGGTCGGAAGTTCTTGAAGGGAAAGATGCCGGGGGTCTATTTGGAAACAGCCTCTCTACCCATGGTAGGGGTAAGCATACACACTGCCCTCTCCAAATACCACCAAGTAAGATTATACTGGATTGTTGTTGTTGAAAATATTAACAAACTGCTGCTACAACAACATGCGAATCATTATACCCTAATGATAACTGATAAATCTGGTTGGGTTGTAAACAATATGCTAAGCAGAACCAACACAAGTAAAGGTAGCCGCCGCCCCGCTGCCAACGCCTGCCATCTCCGCCTCCTCCTCCGCCAATTCCTTCGAGCAACGCGCCATCGTCTTGGAATCGGTGTGGTCCGCCGTATTGGGATCGAAGTTGTCGGAAACGTGGACCGCGTGCCCTTTCTCCGCCTCGGCGCCACGGTGAAACACCGGTAGACTATGTACCCGTCACCTGGCAAATCTTGCTTGACAAAATTGTCACACGAGTACACTTCCACGTCAGCAAAAATATTCCCGTGGGACCTACCATGGCATGTGACGGCCACACTAAACTCAGCTGGCTCGAAATACGTCAACACCCGCTTGATCAACGGCTCGAGCCCGATGTACCCAGGGTCTAACCCCATGGCTACATAGCTGGCATAACTGAACCCATCGTCTGGTGTCACGTGCACCGTAGAGTATGCTGCGCCATCAATCCCATTCATAGAATATCCACAAGGCTCAAACTCGAAATCACATATCTCATGACTCGGTATTATTTCACTTATCCCGGACATTTTGGTCATTTCATAAGAATCCTCACCCGATCTTTTGAAAAAAACAGTCGCTTTTCCTCTTTTTAAGCCCGTCATGCATATCTCCAGGGTAATCTCATCCGTCCGATTGATCAACTTACGTAGCCCCACATTTGCCGCGTACAGATGCCAGTTTCGACTCGGTGAGTTCAGATCGCCGAGTACATAAGTATGGCCGTTTTTGAAAAACGAATTCAAAAACGTCACTTCTTCAGAGAAACTACGGTGAGGGGCAGATTGGGAATATTGAAAAATGAAGGTCCCACGAGAGTACTTGACTAAGTCAACGCCGAGGGAAAGTTCGTCGGCGAGTTTTAAAATCCAAGGTATTGACAAAAGCAATTTTATGGTCCCACAAGTTTTTAAAATAATTTTTAAAGGGTAAATAAATAAACTCGACTCAGAGAGTACGTAGGAATCGAACTCAGTGTTGGAGAGGTGTGACACTATGGTGCAACAAGTAGTGGCGGATTTAGAAATTTAAGTTTGTGGGTACTGAATTTTTTTGTATATAAATAATGGGTGCTTTTGTAAATTTTTATACATTTTCTCAAATTTTTTATATAACTATACATACTCTGCGTCGAAATTAATGGATGTTCGAGCACCGAATTTTAATATATAGATGCGCCCCTGACAAGTTCGAGCATCGAGTACAGTTGTGACCGCATCAGGGCTCGGAGACCGAGTCCGTTCGGGTCAGTGAACATGGGTGGCTCGGTAAATCAGAAAATTAATAGCGAACAGAAAATGGTGTAGATTGTAGATAAGATTTTATTCGCATCGTATTAATTTAACTTAAGTTATAAATCAAGATCATAACGTTGTTTTAATTAATTATGGTCTAGTATTAGTTGTGTATGTAAAAACATTATTTGTGTTAAGAATTGAATTCTGATTATACTTTGAGGCTAAGTCATCGTTCCTCCTATAAATACAGGGGTCTTACCCCATTGTAAACCACCCCAAAAATTCAATAAGAA
The DNA here is from genome assembly GCA_034376525.1 of Nicotiana benthamiana. Taxonomy (NCBI): domain Eukaryota; kingdom Viridiplantae; phylum Streptophyta; class Magnoliopsida; order Solanales; family Solanaceae; genus Nicotiana; species Nicotiana benthamiana. Next base: position 137,308,153 of record CM067335.1, read on the forward strand.
TTTTCTCTCTCTTTCTCTGCAATATTGCTCTTGTTCTTTTATTATTTTATAACACGTTATCAGCACGAAGCTCTACTATCTCAAGAATCTCTTTGAGAAAATTAAGGTATTTTTTTCTCCTCCTAATTTTGTTTTAATTATGTCTGATATTATGAAAAGAAAGTTTGTTGCCCTTGAAAATTCGGGCAAGAACTACACGACATGGGTGTTGGATGCTGAAATCCATTTGGATGCAATGGGTCTTGGAGACGCCATTAAAGATAGAAATAATGCATTCACCCAAGACTGTGCTAAGGCCTTGATTTTCATGCGCCATCACCTTGATGAAGGTTTGAAAATTGAATATCTCACAGTCAAAGATCCACTTATCTTGTGGAATGGATTAAAGGAGAGATATGACAACTTAAAGTTGGTCGCTATGAGAATCCAAAAGCAAATAGTTCAGAAACTATATGTTATCGTTGCGGTGGAAAAGGGCATTGGGCAAAAATTTGCCGTGTACCAAGACATTTGGTTGAGCTTTATCAAGCAAGTATTCGTTAAAATTATAATATGTTTGAAATAAAAAAAAATATTAAAGACCCGTGTATGACAATAAAAAATATTAATATGTACTTGTATGCATAAATAACGTTGAAACTGGAGTTGTATTTTGTTTATAGTATTTTTTGTTATGGTCTACTGTAATTATTTTACATATTCTACTTTTACTTGTGTGTACTTTTTGTTCAGTACTTAAGTTTATCATAATTTAGGCGCTTGTATTCATAAATACTCTGCGCAACGGTTATACATATACTTCATAGTAATAGAACGTATAAATTTGCATGTGTATATTTGGTTTATATAGACGCATTATTTTATCTTAGTTTGTGTATTACAAACACTCAATTGTTCTAACTATTAATGTTATGGTGAGATGTGTTGTTAAGTGTGTACAAATAAATATAAATAAATTCTAATAAGCTGCTATATAAAAATTGTTTTTAAACTTATATTTCTATACACGTCTTTTCTGCCATAAATATGCACTTGTTCTTATTCACACCTTCTCATGTTTATTCTCCCATCTATTGTATCCTTACTCTGCACTTTGTTGCTTCGATTATTATCTTTACTTTATCATTTTCTAACTGTGTACATATTCAACTGTGCATGGTGATCAGTGTGATAAGTATTATACACACAGCATTATATTTTTTTGTATGTCAAATCATGGGAAGCAAATATGGATATCTCACAAAGCAAACTTGGATCAACGTCCAATTGTAAAAATATTTGTTTAATTGATTCATGTACCACACATACGATATTCAAAGAGAAGAAATATTTCTCTCATTTAAGTATGTGTAAGGCAGATGTTACTACAATTTCTTGTAGTAGTAAATTGATTGGAGGCTCCGGAAGAGCAACTATAACTCTGCCTAAAGGAACAATATTTATCATAGAGAATGCAATGTTCTTCTCCAAGTCTAAGAGAAACTTGTTGAGTTTTTAAGATATCATTCAAAATGGATATCATATTGAGACAATAGATGAGAATAATCTTGAATATCTCATCATTACAAAGAATGTCTCTGGCCAAAAGAGGGTTATTGAGAAGTTCCCATCTTTATCTTGTGGCATGCATTGGACAAGAATTAGTGCAATTGAGGCACATTCTACCGTAAACCAAAAGGTTACTGATTCCAATACTTTCGTACTTTGGCATGATCGAATGGAACATCCTGGATCAATTATGATGAGATGGATTATAGAAAACTCAAATGGGCATCCATTAAAGAATTTCAAGATTCTTTTAAGTAATGAATTTTCTTGCACTTCTTGTTATCAAGGCAAGTTAATTATTAGACCATCACAACAAAGGTTGGAATTGAGTCACCTGCGTTTTTGAAACGTATAAAAGGGGACATTTGAATCGCCCTCCATTATTCGCTACCTCGAAACATTGACAGGGGATTTGTTCACTGCACGATTTGCAGACTTCAATGAGACACTTTTCCCAAAATTAGGGGGAGAAATTGGTGGTGAAACCAAACGGGAAATTTTGTGAAAAAATCCATCATTATCTCATCTTGATCTGCGTGTCTATATTTGTGAAAAAGATGTGCAAAAGATTATTCATTTGCAAAGAATAGCAAATCAAATGCCAGACGCATTTACGGATTTGAAAAGGATAACAAAATTACATATCCCCGCAGAAAATATGATAGCACTATGTAATAAGTCTGAAAGAAGACAAAATTATTACCGTGAAGGTATCAATGGATATGGACGTGGCAATAGACGAAATTATAATCGTCATCATTGTGATAATGAGAATAATAAGGATTCTCAAAATATTCCTTCACTCTGTGAAAGTAACATATGTCATCGATTTGACATGAGATTTTATACAGCACATATAGATGATTATGATCCATTCATGGTGTGAATGTGACAACATATGATTTATGAATACATATTCATTATTGGAAGAATATGAACATGCTATTGGTATTGAATATACCACATTCACCTCTAGAAGGAGGATTGAGATGATATAAGAAAATAATGTCATTATTATGGCATGAATGGTCATTGGTCACGTACCTATTGTACGCCAAAATATTTTGGCAATATGATTATTAAAGGACAATAATAATGCAAGAAACATATATTGCATATAATTTTGACATGACCATAATGGTACAACTTTAAGAGCCAATTATATTATTTTGGAGAAACATAATTGATTACCAATGAGGTATTGTATTGTAGTAAGTCTCAAAGAAACTTATTCAGTTTCCAAAGTATATGCGAAGCGATTGATTATATTGAGACTATAAATAAAAGAAATATTTGATATCTTCTATTACTACAACTTGTAGCATGATAATATGCATGTGAAAAGCTACCAGCTTTATTCTCCAATTTGTATTATACAAACAAAAGAATTCCACAATAAAGTGGATGTTTATTGATATAAAAACTCATATCATAATAAACTTAGAGTTTATCGATAATTGCACACGTCATGATGTAAACCTGAATTTATCAATATTGATAATTTATTCAATTGGCATTCGGGTTAGCCATATCAATTTAAGGATGATGTGCAACAATAATAGAGAATTCACATGGGTAAATATTAAAGAACTAGAAAGTTCTTTACGAATTCTCTTATATTACTTGTTCTCTTTAAATTGACCAACTAAAGTTGGGGTTGAATCCCATAAATTCTGGAAATATCAAAGGCAAATATGGGCCCATTCACCTGCCATGTATACCACATATGATGCATCTATGATATGGTTACATATGCGATTATTATTAACCTGCAACCTGGCCGGTGCTTGCGAGGTAACTTGCTTAGTAATCTAATTTCGAGCATAATTTCCAGATTTTCTATTCAAGATAGTTCATCTTGATAAGTTGGTTTATATCACAGTTGGTTTAGCAAGATAATTTATTGAGTGTCTCCACTTAATAGCTAAAGTATTGCTTATGAGAACAAAGTTATCTATATCCGTTTGACATATGTTATATACAAAAGTATATTACATTCTCCCTTCACAAGTGGTTCTGGGTCAAGAACCAAATAATTCCATCTTATTATTATTGATGTGCAGTGTATATTGATTAATACCATAACGCACAAAGATGAGTTCTCAAAGTTGAGGAAATAAGTTAGTTTTTCTAACATGAGGGGGATACATGATAAACAGTTGAGAAAAAGTTACGTGGAATGAATTGTCATTTGTATATCTAGATCCTCATTACGATAATATGAACTTGAAGCTCATAAAAAGATAATTCTTTTGTAATATATTGCAAAGCATGCTGTACGTATTTTCTAACCCAAAGAAAGTAACTATATTCTCATTGCAAATGCTCATATTAAGTCCTAGAATGACAAAATCTATGGTACGCTTAAAGCATATAGACAAATCAGTTTCAAATAGAACTTCTTGATAAAGAAGATGAACAAACGATCAAAGTGATCATAATAAATGAGGCAAGTGATCTAGAAGGTCGTGTGATATAACACTTCATAAAATCTCATGAGAGATTCAGGTACCTGAATATATGAATGAAGATCTCTATGTTATGTCTTTATCAAAATTTATTGGAACCGATATAACATGGTCGTCGACGACATCTATCATAGCACTAAGTGTAGATGAAGATCTTAAGTCTATCGAATATAGACACAAAAGTATTGGCCAAATGGAAGAGATACAATTCAAGTAGAATTGATTCCATATGAAAGACATGTAGTTCAAATACTTAAAGGTATAAAGTCAATGGTATGTGTAATCGGTTTTCGATATCTTATTTGTCTAGAATGACATGAAAACTTGATATGCATCTAAAGTATATAATATGGCTTATATGACTTAACTTATATGAAAATCCATGAAGTATTTAAGTTGCTTGAAGCATCTACAATTCTTGATCTTGAGGTACCACTTACTCAGTGCAATTTATGCACAAATGTATCTTGCTATAACTATAAGCATGATAATGTGATAGCGATGATACCTTTATGGAGATATTGAAGAGTCATTCCACGATATTTGTGAAGACATTATATATCTATCACGAGTTATGATTTCAAGGTGCAAATATTCATTATAGTTAATATGGCTTATTTATTTATCAAATCTCTACCAACGATCTCTTGAAGATGGTGCACGAGATTGGAATGCGAAGGCTCAAGGATGTGAATTGATTCAAGGGGAGTTAATGCGCGTTGCACTCTTTTTCCCTTACAAGGTTTTGTCCCACTGGGTTTTCCTTGCAAGGTTTTTAATGAGGCAACCAATAGGCGCATTTCTAAATATGTGTACTCTTTTTCCTTTTCTAGAATTTTTTTCCCACGGGGTTTTATTTTAGTTAAGGTTTTAACGAGGCGCATTATTTATTGTGTAGACATTCAAGGAGGAGTGTTAAGAATTGAATTCTAACTAGAGTGAATGTCTATCTTGTAGAGAGTTTTACTTTGAGGCTAAGTCATCGTTCCTCCTATAAATAGAGGGGTCTTACCCCATTGTAAACCACCCCAAAAATTCAATAAGAATTTTCTCTCTCTTTCTCTGCAATATTGCTCTTATTCTTTTATTGTTTTATAACAATTTGAGTTATATAAACATATTAATGTGCCAGAGTGAAGTAATAAATCAAAGTAAAAGCGTGTATTAACGTTTATTTATAGTACAAGTTATATCTGTTGGGATATATATTATTAACTATAGGTTTGATTTAGATATAGTATTTATTATGAAATAATTATTTATTGAGTTTTAATAAAATTTTAAATAGATTACATAATAGTCTGTGTTATTTGCTTATATAGTAGATGATTTAGTGTATGGAGTTTAGCTTATACACGGAAGATTAAATCATCGGTTCTTATAAGTATAAAATTTGAGTGCACAATCTAATGATGGAATTGGACAAACCATCAGGAATGATTGTAGCACAAGATTAAATATTATTTATCTTAATTATGGGAATGGTTTAATTCATACTTCTTGTGCTAGTACATTTATATGTATTGAACGGACCAGATAGAGATAAATATTTTATACTGGCTTAATAAAATAAACTCTCTAGCCATTGAATGTACTTATATTCTTAATCTTGATATAATTATTATTAGTTGTGTATATTATTATTGTTTTGATTTATTAAAAGGCGAGATTCTTTCTTGGTTGATATGCCTGGTAAATTGGATAATAATAATTTACATTGGCGAAGTAATAATTAGTTGATGGAATCCATGTCTCGGTTTAGAGATTGATGATACACCTTTATGAAAGCTTATACGTTTTCATGTGTAAACTCGGCAGGTGGATTTTGTATTCGACACATGAAATAAGTTAAGCGAAAGTCTAAAGGAAATAATCAATAAATTAAATCATCAATAATTTAATTTATTTGATTAGTATTTGAGTCTTAACATGGGGAGGTAAATAAGATTTAATGGATGAATTTCGAAATTGGATAAGGAGTGCAGTTACGAATTTTTAGTAGAATAATTCGTAATTAATTATGGTAGATATTAATTTTGAAAAGTAGAAATTAATTCCATAATTGGAGCCTTGTTAACTAAATTCTGTGGTCCCTACTGTACCTGAATAATAGGAAATAAAGGAATCCTAGTGGAAGAGAAAACCCAACAGGTTTTAGAAAATGGTCTTAACCCTTAAAACTTGTGCTATAAATACATAAGATTTTCCATCTAGGGAGAGAAGAAGATGGTGGCTGAAATTTTCAGCCAAGTTTTCCTAGAAATTTCGCCCACACGAAATTGCTATTTTCGGTATTATTTGGGTAACACAGTAGAAGACCGTTGAACGTTCGAGGATCACGATTGTGCGAGTGATGGAGATTCCATTGAGAATTTATGGAACAAAAGGCTCACGTGGTAAAAGAGATATGTTCACGCTTCAGGAGGTAACCCGCGAAATCTCATTTATGCTAGTTGTCTAGATTACATGTGATTTTGATACTCGGATTGCTTCTGTTGCTTATTATAATTCATCAATTGGTATTAGAGCCCACTCACATCTAATTAGATAACTAAATTTTTATGAAACAAGAATATGGTGTTTATGTGCATTTTTTGAATTACATATACATGTGATTTTCTGAAAAACTACACTGCTGTTTTGTGAATTAACTATGCAAAATTTTTGGATTATTCTTTTAATCATTTTCTTATTGATATTTGATTGAGATTTTCTAAATTTTTTGGGTAAACCCTAGAAAAATGCAAAATCTATTTTTGACCGAATAGCCAATTTTTTCGGAGGTCAACGAACTTGACGGGCTCCGATTGAGCTGAAATTTGATGGGTCCATCGGAAACAACGTGGTGAGAAAAACACAAGCAGTGAACCATGGTATTTTTCGGCATTTTGAGGTCGTTTGGACTATGTTTTGGACGTTTTTCTATTTTCTTAAAATTATTTCTTAATAAATTTTAATTTTTTTTAATTCAATGGTGGTGGGGCTGACTTCCCATGGTCCACATGATTAAATACTAGTCATATAATAGGTTTACACATTGACTATTAGCAAATAGACGTGTTGTTGTATTAAATTCAATAATAAATGTGTAGGATTTTAATTAACTATGTCTTACAGGGTATAATTGATATTGTGTGATGATATAATTATTTTGTAAGAAAGTAAAATTCCCTATTTGATATCCTGGATAACTAATGATTTGAGCGTTTGGCATATTTGTGCATAAAAAAAGTAATAATTTAAGTTTATGTTTTCATGCCCTACGTGACTACTAGTTTGAATTTTCGATCAAGTATTTTGTTCTCTGATTGGAGGTTCTAATTAAGTGAAATATGAAGGTATTTTTTATAAGTTTTATATTGTTGGTATGACTTTTTAAGCTATGGTCTACCATAAAATAATTTTATGAACTAAATATATATTCACTTGTAAATTGAGAATTTTATGAGTGATAAATAGTTACCGTTGAAGTGGTTTGTTTATTTGAACTCATGAAAACATCTTAGTAAATTTGTACATGTGAAATTATATCTATTCATGGATTGAGCATTATGATTAATTAGCAGGATCCACAAAATGGTCTATTTATTTGAGTCATTGAAATATGTTTAATATACCATGTGAAAATTATCTTTGAGAAATCTACATTAATGGTGGAGGTTCTTTACTAGAAAAAGACTTTTATCTTTGGGTACTAGTGAAATTAACTCCACCCACGAGAAGAAATATTGGGGTTTTCACCGAAAGGGAGAAAATATTACATCTCAGGTTCTTATGCGTTTAATAAAATGATAATTTATTGCAAAATGAGATATTATATATCCTAGAAATAGGAAGAACATATATATGCCTTGAGATCATAGTGTAATTATAAGGAGAATGAAAATCAATATCATATTTATTTTAATTCATGAGACTACTTAAAACGGTTATTCACCGAGTTTGGTTACAGGTTGGTTATCAACTATCACCATATCGCCGCTGCCACCATCATAACTACCGCGATGCCACCACCACCACCCTAATCGACCACAACCACCACCACCACTACTATCATGCTCAATTATAGTCGCCATCATTATCGACTATCATCACCCACTATCCCTACCACTCCCACCACCATCATTCTCAACCACGATCAACACAAATTCACCTCAACTACCGCAACTTACCACCACATCACCATCAACAACCACAACCGGCAATGTCCATCAATACAACCTACCATCACCTTCCTCAATTAAAACTACTACTACCATCTGTCATTATTAACTATCACCACCTTCCTAAATCATAATCGCCATCACTACCAACCACCACTAGCTACTACTCTGAACCACCACCATCAACCGAAACTACTACCAACCACAACCTCTCATCAGTATTCACCAATTAGCCATCACCCTTAACAACTATCATATTTTTAAAAACTATATATGTTACTGATATAATATTAGATTAATTAGTATTTTATTGAAATTTACGTTTTTAAATTTTCAAATAAAGATAAATTTTATCCATTCAGATGTTAAAAATCAAATAGTTTTAGTCATTTAGTATTCAGATCTTCATATACCTCTTAATATTCAGAAGTGTATTCAGATTGAGACATCTTAATCTTAAAAAAAGCAGATGAGGTGTTAATAGCCTAAACCACTTGGGTGAGAACAAAAGGAAACAAAATTTCAAGATTTATTGGTTTCCTTTTCATTTTTCTTCTTGTGTGCTTGTTTTCCATCTAAATGCTTGATTCTTTTATACCCATGACATTCGGGCCAACTTGCGTGTACTTTCACTAATTTCACTAATATTGCTATCTCTCATTCAAAGTGGAGTCTTGGAGCAACCTGTAAAGTAATTTCGATGAGACCATAAGTCACGAGTTTGAGTCGTGAAAGCAGCCATTAATATTGGCATTAGGATAGGTTGTCTACATCACATCCATTATGGTGCGGCTCTTAGCGAGATATTTTGTACACAGAATTATCTTTTTTTACTTGTTACCTCTTACTAGCACAAGAACTGACTAACTTTGTGCATGATCGAGACTTGGATAAGATAGAAAGTAATTACGTAGTTTGTGCCTCCACTAAAATTTGAACATGAAACCTTATCGTTCTCAAGCGACTTCATTGACCTTAAGGTCATACAATTCGATATAAAAACAAATTTGGTTATAACAATTTCACTATTAATAAAACTAAGAAACGAGAAACAAGTGTTGAGATAAAATTTATTGTTAGAAAATTTCATAAAGCAAACAAGATTTTTTGATATGTAAAAAGATTAAAACTATCAAAATTGTGATGACCCGACCAGTCGTATCATGAGTTGTCGCTCTGTTTCTCTCATTTCTGCTTCTTATTGCTTTGTCTATTGGTTCTAGATGTGATCGTGTTGGTTGACTCGGGCTTGGAAATGATTTGGTAAGATTTAAAACACTTAATCTTTTTTGAGGAAGCTTAAGTTAGAAAAGTCAACTGGATGTTGACGTATGTTCTAGAGGGATCGGATGTGAGTCTTGATGATTCGATTAGCTTCAGGAGGTTATTTGGGACTTATGAGTGTGATCGAAATGAGTTTTGAGGATTCAGAGTAGATTTAGACTTGAATTAGCGAAACTGAATTTTTGGCGATTCCCGATTGATAGGTGAGATTTTGATATAGGGGTCGGAATGGAATTCCATAAATTACAGTAGTTCCTTTATGTCATTTGGGATGTGTGTGTAAAATTTTAGGCCATTCAGACGTGGTTTGGTAAGATTTTTTATCAAAAGCGTAATTTATAAGATTTTGGAAACTTACGCTTGAATCTGATGTGTCTTGGTTGATTCGGTTTTGTTTGAGGTGATTTGAAGATTGGTATAAGTTTGAACAAGGTTTTGAAATATGTTGGTGCTTTTGGTTGAGGTTCCGGGGGCCTCGGGGTGATTTCAGATGGTTGACGGAGAGTTTGAGATTTTTAGTGAAGCTGCAGATTTTCTGCTTCTGTATTTCCGCACCTGCGGATTGGAGACCGCAGGTGCGATGCTGCAGATGAGAGGAAAGGACCGTAGAAGCGGTCAAGAAGGAGAAAGGCAGGAGCCGCACATGCGGCTGGCTGAACGCACCTGCGATGGCATAGGTGCGACTACTTGGTCGCAAATGTGATTTTGGATATTTAAGTGAAAGTAGTATAAGCGGCTCATGACCCCAAATGCCGTACCGCGGAAGCGATATCTGGGCCGCAGGTGCTGAATCCCTGGGCCAGAAGGTATATATTATTTCCTTCGCAAATTTTTTCTAAGTTCTCCATTTTTGAAGACGGGAAGCGAGCTAGGATAGTGATTTCAAGGGAAGATCAAAGGGAATCAGTTGGGTAAGTTCCCTAAGCTTCATTATTTGGGTTTGTGATCATTTTTTCATTGTTTAATCATGGTATTAGTGGATATTAAGGAAGGAAATTGGAAATTAGGGCTTGATATTAAGAGACTTTAAATGAGAATTTGAGGGGTCGTTTGGACTCCGATTTAAGTGTTCTTGGTATGTATGGACTCATGGAAGGATAAGGATTCCGTTGATGTGATTTTTACCGAGTTTTGAGATGTAGGTCCAGGGTCGGGTTTGGCCAATTTTGAAATTTTTGGTATAGTTTAACTTATTTCGCATAGGGTCCGTCCTTTTAGCTTATTATAATGTTATGATTCTGATTTTGGATAGATTAGGCACGAGTTGAGGCCGAGGCGAGAGGCAAATGCATCGCAAGGTAGTGTTTTCATCTGATTTGAGGTAAGTAACCATTGTAAATCTGGAACGGGAGGGTACAAAATTTCGGTATTTGAATTGTTTTGATAAATGTAGTGATGCACAAGCTAGAAGACGAGCGTGTAGGCGTACTTATATATATGGATCGGGTTGCACGCCGCATCGATACTTATATGTATTTGGCTGCACGTTGCAGCGATATATATTGTGGATCGGGCTGCGCACCGCAGCGATATGACGCTTGGGCTATAGGAGCCCTTCCGAAGTCTGTACATTCCGAGTGAGCGTAATCGACTATAAATTATGGATCGGGCTGCACGTCGTAGAGGTTACTGCGTTTTTTATTATTATGAGGTAATAATGAGCCTAAGTGTTGAAAGTGAGTAATGAGTGATGAGAGTTGAGTCACGAGTGACTAAGAGACTGCCCCAGAGGCCATAGTCTTAGTGATACCTTGCCCGATGAGTCCATTTATGATATTTTCTCTTATTTCACTCTTCTTTTGAAATACGCCTCTATTGAAAAATTGCCAAGTATATTATTTCAAGTATTCCAACTGAGACTTAAGATCTGATGATGACACTGCCTTTAAACTGTGGAGCTTGATCTGTTATTCTGTTGTTTATTCCTTTATATGATTGTTAATTGCTCGTCACTACTTTCAGACCTTATTTACTTGAGTTACTTACTGAGTTGGCATACTCACGTTATTTTCTGCACCTTATGTGCAGATCCAAGTTCTTGAGCGGCAGAGTGAGGGTCCTCAGCTTATCCAGAGTTTGCTGGAGATTGCAAGATAGCTGCATGGCATCCGCATCCCTACTTTCCTCCTTCATACCTTGTTCTTTTCTACATTTTTAGACTTATGCTGTATTAGACAGTCGGTTGTGTATTTAGATGCTCTAGACTCGTAACACCAAATATTTGGATTGTGTTGTCGTATGTTTTATTGAGTTTTGCACATTTTGGTTGTTTTCAACACTTCTTATGAAAATTGATATTTAACTCCGTGTTAGAAAAATGATTTTTATAAAAGACAAAGGGTTGTGATTAATGTTTGGGTTGGCTTGCCTAGTAATGTGACAGGCGCCGTCACAATCGATATCCGAGCTCACGACAAATATTAGCCTAAACAAAAGAAATGTTAGAAAAAATAAATAAGTTAATATATTAAAACAATCATGACACCGGTTGGATTAATATCTTGCTAACAACAAAATATCATAATTTTGAATTTATCTACTGCCTTTTTCATCATTGAAGAGTAGTACATGCATTTACGTAATCTATTACATACTAATTGGTTTTTGTCTTTCGCAATAAGTAATGATAAACTCATGTAGTATAACTTGGTATTCTCACCCTTAGTTTGTAAAATTGGGCTTTGCCAAACATAAGATTAAGTTGACTACCTACAATCATCAATTTAATAGGGGGGGGGGGGGGGGTGGGGGTGAGATCTTTATAATTTAATTTAAAAAAAAAACTTGATGGTTTTTTCCTCGATAAACCTCGGAGAAACGATGAAGTGAGAAGGATGATGGAGTTGTGTCATTTGATACATTTTTGTAGAAATTTATAAATCGTTTGAAAATATTGTAAAGTAAACATCAATTTGGTATATGGAGTAAAATATTAAAACTCCAACATCTAGTTAAGTCGATTTTTTCTCGATTCGATTTATGTCAGGTTTTGTCGGTTTTTGATTTTTTCGGTTATTTATCGGTTTTTTCTTAAATATAAGCTATACACTACCAACACATATTTCGACGACTACATTTTCAACGTAATACAATCAAATCAATTGCCATCTGAGAAATCTATTATTCACTAAAATACATTGATGATAATATAACCAAATAGTGATGAATAATTTAAGTACTCAATTAAAAATATATTTTTTAAACATGAATGAATTCTTACATTTAACATAAGAAAACTACCCATCAAACTAGAATATAAAGGTAAAGAAGTATACTAAAAGTGCAAATAATGAACATTCACCATAAAAATTTTAAAACTTTGTATATATATATATATTCAAAATCATATAGCCGGTTTAGTTTAATTTTCTTATTAAAACTAAACTCAAACTAAATTTGATTGATTTTTACAATTTAAAACCAAAACCAATTAAACCAAAAAGTATCAATTTTTTTAGTTGATTTAATTTGATTTTTGTTTTTTTGGATTTTTATGAACACCCCTAGCTAAGACGACTGTGTGAAGAGAGGGAGGCAAAGTAAAGTAGAAATACCATAATACTCGATTTTATTTCTAAATATTTTTTGTCACCTGTACTTTGGAAAAATATCAAAATTACTCTTAACCTTGTAGTTACCAATCGAGCCATGGATACAGTATGGGTGAGTAATTTTTTGTAGGTGATGGTGGCGTGGTGGTTGGCGGCGATGAGCAGCTCGCTTTTCCGTCACCAAAGTCTCTCTTTCTCTCTCTTAAATTACTCTTAACCTTGTAGAACTTTATCCAGAATTTCCCTTTTTTCTTTTCTTTTCTCTTCTAAGTGGGGAATTGGTTCGTTCTCTTTTTGCCAAAGTTAAGTAAAAGGCAATTTGCATAGTGTCTTTTATATTCTTCTCCGAAAACAAGGAAAAGTGGGAAAAAGTTTAAAAGACAACATTTTGGTACAAAATACAATATTTACGAAAAAAAAAATTTAAAAAGTAATTGATAATTGTTAAAGGGTATATATTAAAAAAAGGTGGGGGCAAACTGCAAAGGACTGAAAATGTGATGGCACGGGTGAATACCTTTTTCTTTTTCACCACTATTCCCAATTAACTTTATGGCTTTATATTTTAGCCCCTTTAAATTTTTAAAGTTTATTATATTCCAAAGTGGCCCCTCACATTTTGGACTATTGATTAAGCAAACATCCAACGTGGAAGAATCAATTCCTATTAATGGATTAGAATAGAAGAAGAAGAAGCAGTCAAGAAGAATAAACGAATTCCAACAAAGATTTGGATTATTGGCAATTCCCATAACTATTGTTATTTTATTTGTGTACTTTTGCAAAGTTTATGATATCTAATTTTACTCACATTCAAAAACTGTATACAACATTAATCCAAATTAGTCTGGACAATGAAGCATCATTGAGTCGATGTTGTACATAACAATGAGAGTTATTTATTATTTTCTCTGGTTCACAATAAGTGATTAGTTTTCTTTTAGTACGTTCATTAAGAAAATGTTAAATTCTATACGAAAATATCTAGTATAACTAAACTACCCTTATTAAATATTGGTCACATAGTTATAACGAGGAGTGAGAAAACTTGTTTAGGAATATTCACATAAGGGTAAATGAGTAAAAATAAATTAAATTTTTTTTGATTACATAACTGAACACTTATTTTGAACCAAAATAAAAAAATAAACTGGTTACTTATTATAAACCGGAGGAAATAATAGCCGAAGACAAAGGATAAAAACATCAAAGGATGAATAATATTTCTTTGCTATTCACTAGAGGCTTCATGCTCGAGCTTAAGGAATGAAAAATATTTAATGGGGAGTATTTTTTCTTTTAGTGAGTTTTACGCAACGTGAATTCGAAATTAGTCGAGGTTCTAATATAACTACGACGACCCAACGAGGATTAAAAAAACAAAAAATATATATAAAGAAGTTGTACCTTAGTGCATTCGATTTCTTGCTCGTTGGTGCTATTTTTTATTGCAGCTAGTGCGCTTGACTAAATGGAAGGAAAGATTAAAAGATAGGAATTGTTCGAGTTGAAGAATTAAGGAATATTGATACTATTTTTATGTACTAAAATGGTGACAGAACATACCTTTGAGCCACCAATTTACAAACTTTGTGACTTTAAGAGAGTCAAAGAAATGGTTTAATTTTATCATGCTCTAATTTTTGGATTTTGATTGGTTTCTTTAGATATATTCTTGTCCGTTTAGTTTTTGTCACCTTATTATATTCAAGTCCATATTCTAAAGTTCCAAATTAAACTTCCACCCTCAACAAAAAAGCATTATTCTATGATAGGATCATTCCTCTCCCATTAGTATAATATACAATAACAATAATATATTCAATATAATTTTTACAAATAAAATCTACGCTGGATAATGCGTATACAGTTTTATCCCTATCTTATGCAGATAAAAATATTGTTTTTGGTACACCCCCGACTCAAAGCAACCGTGCATAATCAATTACAACAGAATGCCACCACCCTAAATTATAACAAGCTTAGTGTTCTATTTGCCACCCTAAATTTTTTCAAGTGAAAATTCTAATACAAGATAACATGAGTTTTGAGTCGACAAGTCTTTTTTACTTTATGCATTCGATATTCGAAAATATTAGTTTAATTGGTCCAGATTCGTGTCAGACAAGAGGGGTTGCTCTGATGGTAAGCAACCCCACTTCCAACTGAAAGGTTGTGAGTTCGAGTCTCCTTAAGAACAAGGTGAGAAGTTCTTGAAGGGAAGGATGTCGGGGGTCTATTTGGAAACAGCCTCTCTAACCCAAGGGTATGGGTAAGGTCTGCGTATACACTACTCTCCCCAGACTCCACTAAGTGGGATTATATTGTGTTGTTGTTGTTATTGTTGTTGTTGTTGGTCCAGATTCGTGATCATGAGTTTATCCAACTCGAAGACACAAATTCGAGATATTATTAAGGTGAAGAAATCTCATGTATTCCACAATGAAGGAAATTAATCCGCCAATTAAGTAAGATATTTGTAATTAGTCATTTTTGGTGGGCAAGCATTTAAATAGAAGAAAATTAATCCACCAATTGAGAGAGAGAGGATTTTTTTAAATTTAATATTGGAAAGGACATTTTGTTGAGAATCCAATATTGCAGACTTGCACTTGAAGGATACGATGTCGCATTCTTTAAACAACTAATTCTTCTAAATTAAAGGAGGATTGTGGTCGATCGATAAATACTTTTTTATCTTTAATTTCGAAAATTTTGGATTCGAACTCTGAATATAAAATTGTCTTTAATTTATTAAGGAGCAGTTTACCTTTAATATATGTGAAATTTTTCAAGAAAAGTTTAAATTAATCGAATCTCGATACGAATATCAAATGAAGTGGTGGATAAAGAATAGTTCGACACTTTGAAATAAGATCCTAAACTCTCCTATAAGAGCAAAGATTCTAAAGCCGTGGTCCTTTTTGAGGAATTTATTCGTTAAAGATTTGTACTGCAACAACAATCTTTTAGTAGTTGTACTCCCAAATATTTTCAAAAAAAAAAAAAGAAAAAACTTGTTTTTCTAACCATTTGGTTCTTAAAAAAGGCACAAGTTTAATTAATTTGGATTCACGTAAAAAAATTAGTAAAGCACTTTTTTTTGGTAATTAAAATTTTGTATTAATCACCAAAGTGGTTTCCGTACAATTCCATAGTTCAGTTTTGTACACAACTGACTATCAAAAGATAAACAAAATCTGACTAATTGCACTATACCTAAAGTTCAACATTATAGTAGATAATGTTGAAGGTGTACTCTAACTCTAGGAGTTGCCCTTATATTACAAGTGTAAGCAATGTTTCTAAGCAGTTTATCACTAGAACAGAAAGTGTTTCCAAATATTCTCGCATTCCTTTCCAACCATAAGACATAGAACAGTTCTGCAAAGGTCATTTTGAATATATGAGCTCGAGGAAATTTCCCTTTAGCCTTATCAATGATCCAGTGAACAAACTGTGGCCAATTCTGTCCAGCAGGTTGTGTTACTCCAATCCACTGCAGTGTGTGATACCTCAGCTGAGTAGCAAAGGGGCAGTCCAAGAACAAGTGGTCTCTGGTCTCCACTGTTTGTTGACACATGACACAGGTGCCATCCACAGTCGAGTTCCATTTGATCAACCTATCTTTAGTAGAAAGTCTGTCTTGTAGGAGCAGCCAAAGGTTGAAAAGTGCTTTAGGTCGAGCAGGATTCTGTATGGTTAAGTTCTTCCAAGAGACTCTAGGTAACTGTCCAATCTGTTGAAGATAAATCATTCTTACAGAGCAAGCAGGCTTATGTAACAGGTGGCATTGCTGCAATAGAACAGTACCTTCAATCATCCACTCATAATTACCAAAAGCTCTATCCAATCTGCTGCACACTCTATCATTGCCACTTTGCTTATTAGTCCAGGTAAAGTATTCCCCCTTCCATGGAAGTTCTGCTAGACTAGCCTGTTGGATACACTGTGTAAAGTCTGCAACCTCAGCTTGTGTAACTTGGTGACACGATTGTCTATCATTACTAGACATAATGGCATTGAAATCTCCTACTACTAGCCAGGGGTCAATAGTAACAGCAGCAAGGTTCTGGAGTGTTTTCCACAATGTCCTCCTTTGATCAATGTCATTGAAACCATATACCACTATGAGGCAGCAGATAAGTTCACCAGTGAGAGTCCTAACATTGCAATGAATGTATTGGGCCTCCTCCTGAATACCAGTGACCAAAAATTTTATAGTATCCCATAGGATCCAAATTCTACCATTCATGGCACCCCCGTAGTTAGTTAGTATACCCCAATCAGGTAACAGGAACTTAGATATTCTCTCTGCATGCTTCTGTTTAACCTTTGTCTCTACCAGACCAACAAGGTCAAATTTATTGACTCTAAAGTATACTTTGGCTTCCTTCTGTTTGTACCTTTTATTTACACCCCTAATGTTCCAAAATAACCACTTCATTGAGTATAGCTGGTTCCCCCTTCATCCAGGGGATGATCTGCCCATCTCACTGACCCTACTTCAAATCTATTAGACATCACAATAGGAGATAATGGTGAAAAGTTTGTAATGTTAAAGACTGGAGATGCCTGTGTATCAATATCTTTCTGTTTACCCAGCTCTTCAGCTAATACTGCAGGGGCACAGGGTTCTTTCTGAAGGATTGGCTGCTGTATGTGAACTTCCTGCTTACTCTGGTCAATAGGAGCTGGAGCTTTAACTCTCCATTCCTGAGTCACCTTAGTCTTCTATATGGGATTAGATTGTGCAGGTTTGGCCAAACAGTTGTGCCCCACCATAAGGCATTTCTCACAATATGATGGTTTCCAATCGTAGGTCACATCCTGCATAGAACTCTTCCCATTTGGATCCATTAACTCAATCTCACTAGGCAATTCTTTGGATACATTCACCTCAATAAGCATACGAGCATATGAGATTCTAGTTTGCTTAGTCGTACACTCATCAGCAAAAATGGAAAGGACACAACACAGTGTCAATCCTACTCAAAGACCTGCTGCCCCAGCATGACATAGGGAGGTTAGGGAACTTGATCCACATGGGAATTTCCGTCGGGAAAGCAGCTTTAAAATCAAAATCAGCAGACCATTGCTTCAAGATCATAGGTCTATTCGCAATAGAATATGGCCATGCACAAAGGACTTCCTTAGCATCATCAAGGGATCGAAATTTTACAATATAGTAGCCCTCTTCATGGTAATAGAGATCTGGTTCAGGTACATGGGACCAATGTAGATTAATGAACCTTTTCATAGCATTGTAACCTGGACCATTCCCTATAACAAAGACAACTAGAGCACACTTCCATTTTTGTTCTTCTTCCTCCACTTCATCTTTAAGTAATTGACCCACTGGTTTTCCATTAATCATCGTTGGTGGGATGTACTCCAGAGACATGCTGTTAGCAGCAAGTCGATTCTTCTGAAATAGGTTCACCCACCCTTTGGGTGCTTTCATTTTAGTCCTTTCTTCGTTGGGCTTTGTCACTACTGGTTGTGGGAGTTGCTGCATGTGCTCGATTCCCCTATCTCCTTGTACCATCGGTGCTATCAACGGTATAATCTTAGGGCCTTGACTGTTATCTACATTATCAACAAGTGTAGAAAGCAAAGAAACCTCAGATGCGTTTGATTCTGCATTTGCATGAGGCAATGGAACAATGTCGACAATGTTGCCCAATGGAACAGTGTCGGGTGGGTTATCAACACTTACTGGTTGTTTGACGATGGGAATAACACGATCTATGAGAGCAATCAAAACTTTCCGGGGTCGACCCCTTCCTCTCGCCATGGAAACTCCCTCGGCGTACGTTTACTAACGTGCGCCGAGAGGAGAGAAGAAGACAATCCTTAGTAAAGCGCTTTACACTGACATGTTCTCTATTTCTTGGATCTCAAAGCTAAGCTCTCTGGCTAGGGTTTTATACAGGGGTGTTCATCGGTCGATTTGAATTGATTTTTCACTAAAAAGAAAACCACCCAAATTAGTTTTTAAATATTAAAATTAAACTAAACCAATTAAGTCGATTTTTCTTGATTCAGCTTATGTCGGGGTTTGTTGGTTTTTCGGTTATTTATTAGCTTTTTTTCTTAAATATAAAAAATATACTACCAAACACATATTCCAGTGACCACATTTTCAACGTAACACTATGAAATCAGTTGCCCTTTGAGAAATCTATTATTTACTAAAATATCTTGATGATAATTGAATCAAATAGCGATAAATAATTTAAGGACTCAATTAAAAATATATATTTTTAACAAGAAATAGATTCTAACACTTAACAAAAGAAAACTAACGATCAAACTGAATATAAAGGTAAAAAACTGTACTAAAAGTGCAAACGATTAACATTCACCATAAAATTATTGAAACTTTGTATAAAAATATACACACATATATAGGTGTAATAATAAATTTGAAATAGCTACTTCTATAGTCGGTTTGGTTCGGATTTTTTTTGGTTATTTTTTTATTAAAACCAATACCAAACCAAATTTGACCAGTTTTTAAAATTCAAAATCAAAACCAAACCAAATAAAAAGTATTGATTTTTTGGTTAGTTTAATTTGATTTTCGATTTGCTAAAAATTTTCGAATTCTTACGAAGACCCCTAATTTTGTATATCACAAGTTTAGGAATATTCGCCACAATATATAATCAACTCTAGTCGTATATTTGCATATTGTTGAGTTTTTGGATTATCCTGATCAGTACAACTAGACTGTAAACCTTTTTTTTATATGGTTGGACGTATATTATACATGTGACAATTATTCTTAACTTGATAATAAAATTGTTAGGTAAATTCTTTTTCCTCCGCCCTCTTTAATACTTTTCATATTAGAAAAGTAACACAAAAAATGATGAATAAAAAATGATAATGACAAGTAATTAACGACTTCAATTATAGCCCTTCCAATCGAGCTTCATTGATTGGAGAAGCAATGCGTTTTACGTGTGAAATGGGGGTCACTCAATCATTTTCGACTTTTAACACAAAATTTGCATGGCTTTCATAGTGATAAACTAACGAACCCGGGTTCAGAATTTTGAGTTTATAAATTTTTGAATATTAAAAAAAAATTATCATAAAATATTTGTATATATTAAATAAGAGGGCCTGCTCTGATGGTAAGCAACCCCCACTTTCAATCGAAAGGTTGTGAGTTCGAGTCTCCCCAAGAGCAAGGTGAGAAGTTCTTAGAGGAAAGGATGCCGGTGGTCTATTTGGAAACAGCCTCTCTACCCAAAGGTAGGGGTAAGGTCTGCGTACATACTACCTTCCTTGGACCCCACTAAGTGAGATTATACTGGGTTGTTGTTGTTGTTGTTGTATATATTAAATGAATTCTTTATCACAATACATACTTTTGACCAAAATTATTGAATTTTAACGAAATCTTAACTAAAACTCTAATGCCTCCCTAACCCTGGTGATGTATTAATCATCTCTTTTCTTTTTCCTTTTTTTCTTTTTCATTATAAGGTGCAAATTTATAATGTGCCAAAAGAACATCAAAACCTAAAACCAAGATTTCATAAATAGAACTCAACAAATCAACACTAGAAAAACAATAAAACTATTATTAATTATAGATACATAGATAAAAGAGTTTAACTAGTTCTCGATTGTATGCATCATTTATGCATATGAAATTATGGATTATATTAATTTTCTCTATATCGTTCTAATTTTATCGAAGAGGATAGGGACATATATACATATATAGGTACATTTGTATTCTTTTTCCCTTGGCATGAATAATGTGTGTACTATATGTCAGTCTAGGAAATTTACATTTTATTTTTTATTTTCCTCATTTTATATGACATGATTGTTTTGGACTTTATCTTAAATATTATGCTTGTTCTAAATAAAAACTATTAAAATAATTTCTTTCGAAATTAATTATTTCCCCACCTCAATAAGTTAAGTTCCTACTAGCTACTACTACTTTCTTACAGGACAAACGTTTTATTTCTTGGTTTAAAATAGGATATTTTCATGATTATAACTCGGATTATAATTTAAATAATTTAATTTATTCCATCTTTTATCTGAGATATTACCAAGATTTAGTATATAAAAGATATGAATTTTTAGTTTATCTTACAGCCAAACACGACATACGTTTAGTGCCCGTTTGGACATCAAATTTGATGGAAGATTTTCAAAAAAATGTACTTTTTTCGAAATCACTATTTGTTTATAAAATTTCATATTTTCACTTGGAGATGCATTTCAGAAATTTTCGAAAATTTTAAAAACTACAAAAAGTTATTTTTCAAAATTTTAATTCAAATCACTCACAATACTTCAAAAATAACCCAAAATAATATTCATGTTCAATCAGAACTCTTTCAAAGATGATTTTCACTTGAAATTTTATTTCACTTTTTTAGAATTTTACAATTCTTATGCCAAATGCCTACTTAATTTCAAAATTTATATGGGAATAATTCATTTAATCCAATGAATAAACGGCCCTGAATGGACTAATACTGACTAACTATTTTATAGAGCAAATAATTCCAATGAGCAAGTAACAGAAAATTGCTTCAAAAGGGAAATAGTGATAAAATTTCTAGAAAAGAGAGAATATTTCTAATTTTGTAATACTCATTTATATGATTGAAAGATACAAGAAACTAAACATAATAATCCCTAATAATCAATAAATAACCAAATCTATGTAAATAAAGTCTTTGGACACCTAACACTGCCATTTTTATTACCTTTTATTTCACCAAAAATTCAAAATTAAAAAAAAATAAAACTTTTATTTTAATAACATTTGAAAATGGATCATAGCCTTAATAATTACTCCCTATATTGTCAAGTCTTATTATTAATAGGCTATCAGAAGGAACAAAATGCACATAGACTAGTACTTTCAGATAAGGCTTTATTCTGTCGCGGTTCCGAATCGAAACCGGATCGGAATCGCGGCCTTACCGGTTCTGTCGGATCCGGTGATTCCGATTCTACCGGTTCCAGGGAATCGTGGTGGGGTGGTTCTACCTATTGGAATCGCTAGAACCAGACCCGCCAGAACCGGAACCCGCCAGAACCAGAACCGGCTGGCGGTTCTGGACCGGTTCTGGCGGTTCCAACGGCCATTTTTCAAAAAAAAAATTTAAAAAAATAATTATAGTAACGGATCTTTGCAAAAAGTAGCCGTTTGGAAGTTTAAAAAATAGCCATTTGGCCCCAAACTTTATATAATTATACTATTCCCAATTTCCCAACTATAAATACCCCCTCATTCTTTCATTTTTATTCACCAATTCATCAATATCTCTCAAGCTCTCTTTCAATCTTTCTAGTGCAAGTGCTTAATTTATTGTTGCAAATTCGTGAAAAATTGTGAAGTTGTTGAATTGAAGTTTTCAAGTGTTCAAGTTCAACGATTTTCAATTTTCAAGAAGTTGTTCGTCAATCCGGCAAACTCGTTTCAACTCTTACGTGCTAATAGTATTTTTTTGTGTTTTTAGTTTGCTTAATTCTAATTATTATGGCATTTTCGTTGAAAAATATGTTCGGTAAAGGAAAAGGTAAAATCGGTGAAACTAGTGGCCAAAAAACTCCCCCTCCCCGGCTCCCCGACCTAGAAAAGATAAGCAAGTTGAAAGTAGTAGCCAACCTAGATGTCCTAATCAACCCTTCGGAATCCTTGATAGTGATCACCCTTGTTTTCAATTTAGCGATATTGATTTTCTACATGATGTAGCAATAGGTGATAGAATAGACGATGATATTATGAATGCTCTTTATCCTAATGCACATATCTTAGAGGGAAATGAGGTTGATGATGATGATGATGATGATGATGATGATGATGATGATGATGATGATGATGATGAAACCCAAGCACCAAATTTAGAGGATACACCTACTAGTCCTACTCATAACTTAGGTGATGAACCGGCACACTCACCCGTACAAACTCCCACTTTTAGTAGACAACCTCCTAAACGTACAAGAGGGGAGGACAAGTGTTGATTCTACAGTTAACCCAAGTACTAGTTCAAATCTAGTTCAACCAGGAATAAACACTGTCACCTGAGGTATTTTATATTACGATCCAAATAAGGATTGTGAAGAATTAGCGAAAATGATTACTGTTATGTGTTTGCCTTATACTTTTGCTTCTAATCCTGCATGGATTCATTATATTAGAAGAGTATTTAATCCTACTTATAAAGGTTGGCCTCGCGCAGCAGTTAAGGCCGATATTTATAAATTTAAGCATGAATATGAATAATATTTGCGCTATTTATTTACTCATATAACTAATTGTATTTCTATTACAACTGATATTGGTAGAAGTGGAAATGACTGTGATTATCTAACTGTAACAAGTCATTGGATAGACGAAGACTGGACAATGCAAAAACGCATAATTGCATATAGAATAATTAATTCATGGCGCACGGGTAGGTTTATAGCTAACACTGTTTCAGATGTATGCAGATATTTTTGCTTTAGTGATAAAATAATGTCAATTTCTATGGATAATGCTTCTAGCAACACTAGTGCAATAGGCATGCTAACAAAAACACTTAATCCTGCATTTACTAATATTTTTCATGTTAGATGTATTTGTCATATTTATCATTTAATTGTTGGTGATGGTATGCGAATATTAAAATGCGAGTATTGACCAGTTTGACATGGATGAAAAAAATGAGATGATAACATTTAATTCGATATTTATTCAGATTTGTATATACACGCACGCTATATTTTTGCACTGATTTCAACTTCTGTATTAAAGTAGAACATATATAAACATAAAGTTGGAAGACCAAAATAAAACAAGGTAAAAATAAAGTGCCAAAATGAAAAGTAGTGCCAAGTTAGATGGTTTGTATATGTATTTGGCATTTTATCATCACGGTTGTAATGAGATGAATTAAATCCCCTGATTATATAAAAAAAATCCTATAACTAGTGTTTTTGTTTTCACAACAATAATAATAAAAAGTTCAATGAAATTTTATAAAGTAGAGTCTGGATAGGATAGTATATACACAGACATTATATTTATCTTGGTAAACCCTTAGCTTATTAAACATTTTCATTTTTAATAGGTCTTATGCGGCACAAATTTATATTAATTGGGTCCAAAGCACGTACTAAACATAAAAAAAATATATAAAATTAGTCGGTCAGCTAAAATTAACTGCATTCATTAGTCAAAATATATATAAAATATATGTATTATATGTATATACTGCTCATGGTTTCTGCCCCTTTTTTCCCATTTTTCTTGAGCCGAAAATCTTCAGAAATAATCTTTATATCGTCACAAGGTGGGTATAAGATCTGCGTATAAACTATTTTTCTCGAACCCCCTTTATGAGATTATACTGAATTTGTTACTGTTATTATTATATTATATATATATATATATATATAAATAATACACATATTATATAAAAAATATTTTATTGATTATTATTTTTAAATACAACTTAAAAATATATTTTTCGAAGAAAAAAATTGTTCTTTTAAGGGAGAGAGGGGTGCAGTGTGTTTTTCCGGTAACAATATATTGCTGTCACTCTCAAATTCTGAGCTTCAAACCAGCTCTTCTCTGA
Source organism: Nicotiana benthamiana (assembly GCA_034376525.1). Classification (NCBI taxonomy): domain Eukaryota; kingdom Viridiplantae; phylum Streptophyta; class Magnoliopsida; order Solanales; family Solanaceae; genus Nicotiana; species Nicotiana benthamiana. The sequence goes on from CM067335.1 coordinate 137,332,785, forward strand.
GTCCTCTCTCTGTCACTGCAGACTTCTCGTATCATATCATCTCCACCTGATTCGCTTAGTACAAAAACTAGGAAATCAAATATCCAAAAAATAATTTTAAAATAAAATTTACTCCTATAGATAAAGTAAAAAAAAAGTGTATTTGGTACAAATACCAACAAAATAGACAGACATATAAAGAAGCTTTCTTTTCTTCCTTCTCATGCTCTGCACTACTCTTTCTCCCCCTCTCTTTAGCTTTCTTTACTATTTTATTTGACTGAAAAAAAATAAATTAAAATCTCTTTTCTTTATGGGTTTTGCTTAATATATTTGTTGGAACATTTCACTTTCTTGTTATTATGGCTACTATGTTTTTAGTTCTCTCTTTGCTTCTGTTTTCTGCTACTGTTTCTTTCTCATATGAAGCTCGAAATCATGAAGGTAAAAAATAAGAAGAAAAAAAAAACCCATTTATTATTTTTTCATATTTTGTTCGAAAAAAACTTTTTTTGGGTCATTATTTTGTTTTGTTTTTGTTGGTGTAGTGGAAGCTTTAATTGCTATAAGGAGAAGTTTAAATGACCCAAATGGAGCTTTAAGTAATTGGGATGAAGACTCTGTTGATCCTTGTAGTTGGGCTATGATCACTTGCTCTTCTGAAAATCTTGTCACTGCACTGTAAGTTTTTCCTTTTTAATTTTTGAATTTTTTTATAGTGTTTCTGTTTTCTGATTGCATGACTTAGTGCTAGTCTTGTATCGATTGGTTTGCGTTTTTTTTTTTTTTAGTCGAAGGTCTACGAGAAATAACCTCTTTTATCGTCTTTAACTATGCCTTCCTAAAGGCATGAGTAACGTATGCGTTTTTGGCATTATACTGAGTTTGTTGTTGCAAAATAATTTTTATAATATTTTGATTTTACGATTGCATTAGTTAGTGTTGGTCTTATTTTCACTTTAATTTTCCGATTGATTTGCTTGTTATTGCATCTTCCTTTTATCTTTATTGAGCCGATTCCTTTTATCTTTCTTGAGCGGAGTGTCTGAAACAACCTCTTTGCCTTCTTGAAGGTAGGCTGAAGTAATGCGTACACTGATACATACTACCTTTATATATCCCACTTATGAAATTATACTGAATTTGTTGTTGTTGTAAATATTTTTATGATATATCATTATTTTTGTAGTCAAGAAATTATTTTACTGTTTTTTTACTGTGCAGAGGAGCACCAAGTCAAGGTTTATCTGGGGTTTTATGTGGGATGATATCAAACCTTACAAATCTTAAACAAGTGTAAGGGATAACATTTTTTTGTTCAAGTTTATATATTAATGACCCCATTTTGGTTAATTTTTTAAGTTTTTGATAATTGTGTTTTTAATTTTGTAGTTTACTGCAAAACAACAATATTTCTGGGCATATTCCGAAGGAGTTAGGAAAACTGCCCAATCTTCAAACATTGGATCTGTCAAATAACCATTTCTCTGGTCATGTTCCTGAATCTTTGGGTCTACTAAACAGTCTTCAATATCTGTAAGTAAGAGATATTCAATATTTTAGTTTCTGTGGGATTATTAAGAATTTTTTAATCTCCAGTGGTAAGAGTGTAGCTTGTGATATGTGGGGTAGGGGCACATGAAAAAAGGGTAAAGGGGCGAGACCCATTTTCTATCGAGTTTCAAACTACGCGCTATGTGATGTGTGGTTAGGCGCACATGAAGGGGCGGGGCCCATTATCTATCGAGTTCCGAATGATGTGCTATATGGTGTGTGGGTTAGGTGCATATCTAAGAAGGGTAAAAGGGAGGGGCCCATTATCTATCTAAGTTTCAAACTGTGCGTTGTGTGATTTGTGGGTTAGGCGCATATCAAAGAAGGGTAACCCATTATCTATCTGATTTTTGAATTGTGCGCTATGTGGTGTGTTGGATAGGAGCATATAAAGAAGGATAAAGCAGCGAGACCCATTATCTATTTGAGTTTCGAATTGTGCGTTATGTGGTGTGTCAGATAGGTGCACATCAATGAAGCATAAAAGGGTGAGGCCCGTTGTCTATTGAGTTTTGAACTTTGCGCTATGTGATGTATGGATTAGGCGCACATCAAAGAAGGGTAAAGGGGTGAGTCCGTTATATACCGAGTTTCCTATTGTGCACCAAACTGCGTCACTGGCTCTTGGGGATTTATCAGTTATAGAAAAAATTAAGATTTTTTTGTGTTTTTTAACTGCCCTTTTTCTTTAGTTTATGCTTTGTTATGTTGACTACGTTTAAGTGCTATCTTTTTCTTTGACTATGTTTGTGATGTCTTGTTGTGTTGTTTTTTTCATTTAATGGAGTAGGAGGTTGAACAACAATAGCTTGTCTGGTGCTATTCCTCTTTCTTTAGCAAGGGTCCCTCAACTTGCTTTCTTGTAAGTATAATTCTTCTTTTATACATGTCTTTGTTTGTGATTTGTTTTATTCTTTTGTCTGAATGTCCTTAGAATTGAGACACACAATCTTCACAGTAATTATCTAGTCACTTTCTTGATTCAGCCTTATGTAAATGTTTGTTGTGAAAAGGAAATGAATAGTGTTTTCTGTTTTTGTGAACCTCTTATCATTTCAGGGACTTGTCCTTCAATAACCTGACTGGACCTATTCCTAAATTCCCTGCCAGAACTTTTAAGTATGTGTTCTTTTCCTAATTCTTCCTTATTATGTTAACATTAAACATGTTTTTTTAAGTATATATTATGTATGCATTGAAATCGTGTGTTAAGCCGAGGGTCTTTCGGAAACAGCCTCTCTACCTTCGCTAGGTAGGGGTAAGGGTTGCGTGTATACTACTTCCCCAAACTCCACTTATAGAATATACTTGATATGTTTTAATTGTGATTTCCTATATCATTAATATTTTTGTAGTGTTGTTGGTAACCCTCTGATTTGTGGAAATCGCTCGACTGAGACTTGCTTTGGATCGGTCAACCCGATGCCACTTTCGTTGTCTATTGATTCCACTGGTAAAGTTCTGAAAATTTTCTTGTTATAGAACGTTTAAACATAACTACAATTTAACCCTCTTTAATTGCTTCCCACTGTAACCAGATAAACGCAGCTCGAAAAGACTAGCCGTTGCGCTGGGACTTAGCATCAGTTTTGTCTCTCTTTTCGTCTTAGGCTTTGGATTCATATTTTGGAAAAGGAATCAGAACAGGAAACAGTCTATTCTTAACATTAATGGTGAGTCAATATTAATTATTCCTTCCCCATAATTCCTCTATTTGACGATGGTTATATATTTAGGCTTCATCTTTTTGTTCCAGATATGCAAGAGGAGGATTTAGTTAGACTAGGAAATCTCAGAAGCTTCACATTTAAAGAACTTCAACGTTCAACGAACAATTTCAGCTCCAAGAACATTCTTGGTGCGGGTGGATTTGGCAATGTATACCGGGGAAAACTAGGGGATGGCTCGTTTGTGGCAGTGAAACGACTTAAAGATATTAGTGGAACAGCCGGAGAATCACAGTTCCGTACAGAATTGGAGCTAATTAGCTTGGCAGTACATAGAAATCTGCTCAGGTTAATTGGTTACTGTGCTACACCAAACGAGAGACTCCTCGTATATCCTTTCATGTCTAATGGCAGTGTGGCATCAAGACTTAGAGGTAAATTTTGCAACAAACCACGCTGTTTTTATGGGGTCGTGACGTTTCAATTTCTAGTTTCTAACCAATTTGGCTACAATTTGTTGGCCTGCCTAACTGCTTAAAATATGCTTTAGTTTCTTTAAGATTCTTTGTATGATTTTATCAAAGTTTTTGGGAGGGAGATAGCAATTTCAACCTGCTTCTAATGGCTAATAGACATGGTGCATTTATAAGAAGACATGTGATATTCCCCCACTTACTTTCTATTTGAATATGATGTGACCAAACTCTTATAATGACTCTTTCAAGTAATAGGAATACATGTTTGTAAGTCATGACTAACTATCACTTGCAAGAGTCTAAAATAGCAAAGACGAGTATATTCGACATGTCTCTCCATCAATTATTAGGCATTTTCTTTATTCTCTTTGTGTGAATGAGTGTGGTTTCTAGGCCCAAGATTGAGAATTGGATTGCATCCCATTTCGCACACAGGCAATTTTAATAGTACGGCGATGAGTTGAGGAATTAGAACTCCTCAGGAAACATTCAAATGATATTTGGGGCCTTTTTAGCATCCACTAAGCTACAGAAGCATTTTATTTAATGAAATTCTGGGTTCATTAGTTCAAATGTAACTGTACAACACTCTTGTGCTGTATGACTTATCTTAGACTTGTGTATTGCACTAGGCTCGTACCCATTTATCACATTTCTGAAAAAAATTAGGTGATCTGCTCAATTAGGAAGAAAATATTTTCTCAAACATGGGATTTCAGTATTTCGAGTTATTTTCTGTTAAATTTGGAGTATGCACGATTGAAGGTTATTTATCTCGTTGTCTAAAGGAGGTAGGAGGGAATAAAGCTCTGTTTCCAGAAGTCAAATCTTACAATTTTAGACCTAAAAATAAAATGTATGCACTCTAAAACATTCTTAATTTCTATCTTTCAATGACAGGAAAACCGGCACTAGATTGGAATACTAGGAAGAGGATTGCAATTGGAGCTGCTAGAGGTCTTCTTTATCTTCACGAACAATGTGATCCGAAGATAATCCACAGAGATGTGAAGGCAGCGAATGTTCTATTAGATGACTACTGTGAGGCTATTGTTGGGGACTTTGGCCTCGCTAAGCTTCTTGATCATGCAGATTCTCATGTTACCACAGCTGTTCGTGGCACAGTTGGTCACATTGCACCCGAGTACCTTTCCACTGGTCAATCATCCGAGAAAACGGATGTGTTTGGATTCGGTATCCTCTTGTTAGAGCTTATAACTGGGATGAGAGCATTTGAGTTGGGAAAAACAGTAAACCAGAAAGGAGCAGTACTTGAATGGGTATGTTTCTTAATTCTGCTCCTTTAGTTATTGGTGAATTCTAATTTGGTCCTTGTAATTTTTGGCTAAGCAACATTTAACCTTCAACTAACTAAAATATGTATATTTGGTCCCTTTATATCCTGTGATGTTTAGACTTTTTTAGGACTATATTAACCTCAAATATAGAGTAACATACAAAGTTTAACATAACACATCGGTATTTAGATGGTTTAGCACATAATAACTTGTTAATTTGTGAGGATTCACAAGAAGAGGGATCAACAACAACAACAACAACTACCCAGTATAGTCCCACAAAGTGGGGTCTGGGGAGGGTAATATGTAGACGGGCCTTATCCCTACCCGAAAAGGCAGAGAGGCTGTTTCCAATCGACCCTCGGCTCAGTGAAGGAAAGGAACAACAAAAACAAAAACAATAAAAGAGCATTAGTAACTTCAACATAAATAGCGTAAATAATTATCTAGACATAAAAACCTAAAAATAAAAAACATAAAAACTATAAATAAAATAGCATGCAATAATATCAGATAGTAACTAGCATAAGACAAAATCCAATACACAAATCATCTATAAATAGCCCTGCCAAGCCTCACCCAACCCCGGGTGAGGAGTATGAAAAACTCTAGGGGCCCCTATCTCACAACCCTGATACTAGACCTCCATACTTTCCTATCCAGGGTCATGTCCTCAGAAACCCGCATTCTAGCCATGTCATGCCTAATCACCTCTCCCCAATACCTCTTAGGCCTCCCTCTGCCTCGCCGTACGCCGACCATCGCCAGCCGCTCACAACTCCTCACCGGGGCGTCAGGACTTCTCCTCCGCACATGCCCGAACCACCTCAGCTTCGCTTCTCGCATCTTCTCATCCACCGGGGCCACCCCCACCTTCTCTCGAATAACTTCATTCTTAATCTTATCTAACCTGGTGAACCCACACGTCCACCTGAGCATCCTCATCTCCGCAACCTTCATCCTCTGAACGTGACAGTTCTTCACTGCCAGCACTCCGCCCCATACATACAACATGGCAGGCCTAACCACAACTCTGTAAAATTTCCCCTTGAGTTTCTGTGGAACTTTCTTGTCATACAGGACTCCTGATGCAAGCCTCCACTTTGACCACCCCGCTCCTATGCGATGAGTGACGTCCCCGTCAATCTCTCCGTCCCCCTGAATCACTGGCCCAAGATATCTGACACTGTCCCTCTTGGCTATGACCTGTGATCCAATCATCACGTCCCTGCCTACTCCGCTCGGCTCGGCGCTAAACTTGGACTCCAGGTATTCTGTCTTAGATCTGCTTATTTTGAAACCCTTAGACTCGAGAGTCTGTCTCCATACCTCTAACCTCTCATTAACACCGGCCTTCGTCTCGTCTATCAAGACTATGTCATCAGCAAATAGCATACACCAAGGCACATTCCCTTGAATATGTCGGGTAAGAGCATCCATCACCAAGGCAAACAAGAGAGGGCTAAGCGCCGATCCTTGATGGAGCCCTATAACCACTGGAAAATGGTCTGAGTCGCCACCCACCGTCCTAACCCTAGTCTTAGCTCCATCGTACATGTCCTTAATTACTCTGATGTAGGCTTCTGGCACGCTCTTCGCTTCCAAGCACCTCCCTTGGGACCTTGTCATACGTCTTCTCCAAGTCGATAAGCACCATGTGCATGTCCTTCTTCTTATCCCTGAACTGCTCCACCAGCCTCCTGACAAGGTGGACACAAGCAGAGGGATCAACGGTGTACATATCAACTAATTGAAGGTTAAATGTGCTTAACTATACATCACCAAAATTAGAAGTTGTCAATATTTGACGATCTAAAAGCGTGAATTTCCTTAAATGAAAGTGAAAAATGGGCCTTCGATCAGACAAATGACTGTTTTGGTACTTAACTGCAGTCAAATGACTATTTTGGTACTTAACTGCAGTCAAGCAGATGAATTAAGTTTTAAGTTTGTCTAGTTCTTGAGTTTGTTATTAAGGGTAATGATCTCACTTGTTTTGTGGTTTTAACAAGAAAAATCCTGATTTTCTGAAATCATAAGCAAGCTAGTATCTTAATGTGGTTAATTGCAGGTTAAGAAAATGCAGCAGGAGAAGAACGTTGAAGTGCTCATTGACAGAGAACTGGGGAGCAACTACGACAGGATTGATGTAGGGGAGATGCTACAAGTGGCTATACTTTGTACTCAATACTTGCCGTCCCACCGTCCCAAGATGTCCGAGGTGGTCCGAATGCTTGAAGGCGACGGCCTTGCTGAAAAATGGGCTGCCTCTCATAACTATGATAGTAACAAAACTCAGATTAAACATTCTATGGTCCCTGGAAATGATGACAATGATTATGATCATGACCATTTGACCATGTTTGGGATGATGGATGATGACTATGACACTCATGCCATGGAACTGTCAGGTCCAAGATAATAGCAAAATATCCAAAAGAAAAAAATAGAACAAAAATAGTTGCTTAATATTTTTTTAAAATATTTTTAGGTTTGTTCCACAATCAACTGTCTGAAGTTAGGAGTAGAAGCAAAAGAAAGTTGTTCTTTGTGTTTTTTGTTCTTTAGGATGTAGAGGGTGTGAAAATCGGCCTTTGCTTCATTTGATACCTTTCTAGGTTTTTTTGGCTATATTGTAAATAACAATATTCTATATTTCTTATGTCAGCTGTTATTTTGTTATTTTTTGTTATGTTATATATTTTATGATGAGTTTATTGATAGTACTAATATATTGTCTTTTGTTGCTTTCTTGAGCCGATGATCTCTTGAAAACAATCTTTCTGCCCCTCGGGGTAAGGTTAAGAGGTGCATACATATTAACTTTTCCAGACCTCACTTGTGAGATTATACTGGGTTATTATTGTTGTTGTTGTAAATAACAATATCTACTCGTCTTTATTGAAGTATTTAACTTATATGTAGTGATAGTGTAAAAAAGCTTAACTCTGGAGTAAATAGTCTTTTTAGTTGTTACCTTTAGGTTGTAGAGGGTGTGAAAAGTGGCCTTTGCTTCATTTGATACATTTCTAGGTATTTTTGGCTATATTGTAAATAATATCTACCGGTCTTATCGAAGAATTTAACTTATATATACTAAGGTATAAAAATTAAACTCCAAAATAAATAGTCTTTTGCACTCTATATAATTAATATATTTCTTATTGCGATTCACCTTGTGCTCTCCAACAACAACAATTATTCAGTATAGTCCTACAAAGTGGGGTTTGGGGAGGGTAATATGTAGATGGGCCTTACTCCCTACCCGAAAGGGCAGAGAGCCTGTTTCCAATCGACCCTCGGCTCAGTGAAGGAAAGGAACAATAAAAACAAAAACAACAATTAAAGAACATTAGTAGATTCAGCAGAAATAGCGTAAATAATTATCTAAACATAAGAATCATAAATAAAATAACATGCAATAATATGAGACGGTAACTACCATAAGTACCTACTATAAGGAAGACACAATCCAATACACAAATCATCTATGGATAGTCCTGCCAAACCTCACCTTGTGCTCTCCATTTGTATGATTTGTATTAAGTTAATTTAACTACTATTACTTTTTATGTATTAAGTTAATTTAACTCTTTAGAGTTAACATCAAACAACTATTACAAATTATTTTTGTTTCTTAAGGGTTAACATTCAATCTACTTTCTATTTCTCTTTCTTTGGTGGTGAATCTTTCTATAAATTTTTAAAAAAAATTATTTCGTTATTTCAAGTTTATTCTTAATATATGGCTCTTGCTTTTAGACAGAAGTTTTTTCTCGTGTCTACTTTCTCTCCTCTCTTCTCTCTCCCCAACGTCTCTTCCCCCCCCCCAGCTCACCGCTCCCCTCGCCCCCCCTCCCCCGGCGACCTCTCCACCCCAGAGACCACCCCCTCTGACGGTAGAAAAACCCCACTGGCATCCCCGACGAACCGCCGGTAGCCACAGGTAAGTACCCCTCTCTCTCTCCTCGGAATCGCCAACAGTGGTCTCTCACGGTGGTCTTTCTTCGACACCTCCTACACCACCGAGACATACACCGTCAGGCGCACAACCCTTGCGAGTTTCGTCGCCGGAAACCGACGCACGCGCTGCCGACGACTGCTCACGCGCCGACGACGACGACCACGCGCCGCGCGCGTGACACTGTTCCGGGCAGTTTTTCGGCGGGCTTCTTTTGGACAGTTTTTTCCCCACTCATTTTCGACCAACCCGGTACTTTCGGAATATTTACCCGCTCACTTTCATTGTTTCTCATATTGTTTTCTTGTCATTTTCACTTTCTCTGTTTCCCTTTTCACGCGTGTTTCATTTCCTCTGTTTTTAATTTACTTGTATAGTAATTTTCATTTTTGTTGCTGTTTCTCTTATTTGTTATCCATATTTGCTGCGTGTGTTTCTTAAAACTATAAATTCCGTGACTTTGATTTTTGTTTCCGCCGGAAATTTTTCCTGGAAATCTTGCACTTTTCCTTTTATTCCCCCCATTGCTTTTGTGGGTGTATTTTGTTTTCTTGGACAGGTACCTATTCCACCGACGAGGATTTCCGACAACTATCGTTCAAACGCTCGTTCAGACTCGTGGCAGGACGCAATCGAGCCGCACAGTTTGCTAAGATTCAGGAAAACTCGGACACAGCAAAGCACCCTTCCAGGTTTTTCTTCCGGGAGTTGGTACCTCCGCTCTCTTGCACATTTTGTATACCTTTTCACGTATTTTAGCTAGCATTCAGAGTGTGTTCTATTCTGTTGCTATCTAGTTTGATACATTTGCGTTTTTTGCTATAGTGCGTGCGTGTGCTACTGTACCCCATATCGGTTGGTGGGATAGTGGCCGCGGTGGGAGATGATAGCGTAGGTCATGTCCTCAGGGGGTGGGGGTGGTAGCGGGGGTGAGTAGGGGAGCAGGGGGTGGCACTTCGGGCAGGGCGGGAGGAAAGGGTGGGAAGAGGGCGGCGGACGTCCATAGACTAAGGATTGGGTCTTGGAACATAGGTACTCTGACGGGTAAGTCCATTGAGTTGGCGAAGGTTCTGCAACAGCGAAGGGTTAACATAGCGTGCGTCCATGAGACTAGGTGGAAAGGGTCGAAGGCACGGGACGCTGATGGGTTTAAGCTGTGGTACTCTGGGCTTGAGAGGGGTAAGAATGGAGTGGGCATCCTGGTTGATGGGGACCTAAGGGAGTCCGTGGTCGAGGTTAGGCGAGTGAATGATAGGTTAATGTCTATTAAGCTGGTTATTGGGGGTGGGTCCTCAACGTCGTTAGCGCTTACGCGCCGCACGCAGGCTTAGACGAAGAGGCTAAAAGGCGCTTTTGGGAGGACTTGGATGATTTGGTGGGGAGGATTCCCCAGTCTGAGAAGTTAGTTATTGGAGGAGACTTTAATGGCCATATTGGGGCTGAGGCTGGTGGATATGATGAGGTGCACGGGGGTTTTGGCTTTGGTGCCAGGAACGGAGGGGGCACTTCGCTGCTTGATTTCGCCAGGGCTTCCGAGCTCCTGATTGCGAACTCGACATTCCGGAAGAGGGAGGAGCATTTGGTTACTTTCAAGAGTGAGGCGGTGCGGACTCAGATTGACTACATCCTCATCCGAAGGAGCGATCGGGGCTTGTGCAAGGACTGCAAGGTTATTCCGGGTGAGTCGCTTTCAACTCTTCATAGACTTCTAGTGTTGGATGTCGATCTTTGGGTTAAGAAGAAGCGGAGGGGCGCCCAGGGGCAACCGAGGATTAGATGGGGCGCTTTGTCTAAGGAGAAAGCACAGGAGTTGGAAAGGAGGTTAGTGGAGGGCGGAGCTTGGAGAAGTTACGGGGAAGCGGGACGCTATGTGGACAGTGACGGCGAACTTGGTTAGGGGGGCTGCACGGGACGTGCTCGGGGTAGCTAAGGGATATTCAGGCAGACATCAGGGTGATTGGTGGTGGAACGAGGTAGTCAAGGGAAAAGTGGAGGTGAAGAAGGCGGCGTTCGCTAGGTTGGCCGGGAGCTCAAGCGAGGAGGAGCGGAGAGCGAACAGGTTGGTATACAGGGAGGCGAGAAGAGAAGCTAAGAAGGCTGTCACGGAAGCTAAAAACGAGGCGTTCGGACGCATGTATGAGGAACTAGGGGAGAGAGGTGGGGATAAGAAGTTATTCCGGTTGGCTAAAGTAAGGGAGAGGAAGACACGTGATCTTGACCAAGTCAGGTGTATCAAGGACGAGGATGGTAGAGTTCTGATGGGGGACTTGCAAATCAAACAGAGGTGGCAGGCGTACTTTCGGGACCTTCTTAATGAGGAGGGGGATCGGAGCATAGAGCTAGGGGAGTTGGGGCAGTCAGAGCGCCATAGAGACCTTGGGTACTGCAGGCGCATTAGGGTAGAGGAGGTCTTAGGGGCATTGCGTAGGATGAGTAGGGGTCGAGCGACCGGGCCTGATGAGATCCCGGTGGAATTCTGGAAGTGCATGGGTAAAGCTGGAGGGGAGTGGCTCACTAGGCTGTTCAATGCGATTTTTAGGACTAAAAAGATACCGAATGAGTGGAGGTGGAGTACAGTGGTGCCCCTGTACAAGAACAAAGGGGACATCCAGTGTTGCAACAATTACAGGGGCATCAAATTAATAAGCCACACGATGAAGGTTTGGGAGAGGGTGATTGAGGCGCGTGTGAGGGAGGCGACAACTATATCTGGGAACCAGTTCGGTTTCATGCCGGGACGCTCCACCACAGAGGCGATTCACTTAGTCAGGCGGATGGCGGAACAATTCAGGGATAAGAAGAAGGACCTTCATATGGTGCTTATCGACTTGGAGAAGGCGTATGACAAGGTCCCGAGAGAGGTGCTATGGAGGTGCTTGGAGGCGAAGAGTGTGCCAGAAGCCTATATCAGAGTAATCAAGGACATGTACGATGGAGCTAAGTCTAGGGTTAGGACGGTGGGGGGCGTATCAGACCATTTTTCTGTGGTAATGGGGCTCCATCAAGGATCGGCGCTGAGCCCCCTATTATTCGCCTTAGTGATGGATGCTCTGACCCGACATATCCAAGGGGATGTGCCTTGGTGTATGCTCTTTGCTGATGATATAATATAGATAGACGAGACGAGGGCCGGTGTTAGTGAAAGGTTAGAGATATGGAGACAGACCCTTGAGTCTAAGGGTTTCAAGATTAGCAGATCTAAGGCAGAATATCTGGAGTGCAAGTTTGGCGAGGAGCCGAGTGGGGTAAGCGGGGAAGTGATGCTTGGTTCTCAGGCCATCGCCAAGAGGGACAGTGTGAGATATCTTGGGTCTGTGATCCAGGGGGACGGAGAGATTGACGGGGACGTCACCCATCGGATAGGAGCGGGGTGGTCAAAGTGGAGGCTTGCTTCAGGGGTCCTGTGTGACAAGAAAATCCCGCACAAACTAAAGGGGAAATTCTACAGAGCCGTGGTTAGACCTGCAATGTTGTATGGGGCGGAGTGCTGGCCCGTGAAGAACTCGCATGTTCAAAGAATGAAGGTTGCGGAGATGAGGATGCTTAGGTGGATGTGTGGGCACACCAGGCTGGATAAGATCAAGAATGAAGTTATTCGACAGAAGTTAGGGGTGGCCCCGGCGGACGAAAAGATGCGGGAAGCAAGGCTGAGGTGGTTCGGGCATGTTCGGAGGAGGGGCTTTGATGCCCCGGTGAGGAGCTGCGAGCGGTTGGAGATTGTTGGTGGTCGGCGAGGGAGAGGGAGGCCTAAGAAGCATTGGGGAGAGGTGATTAGGCAGGACATGGCCAGAATGCAGGTTACCGAGGACATGACTCTTGATAGGAGAGTCTGGAGGTCTAGAATCAAGATTGTAGGTTAGGGGCTCATAGGTGATTAGTGTTTTAGTATGGTAGTTCCTGCTTGGTATTACTGCATGCGACTGTATTTATGTTGCTTATGTTTTCATAACTATTTACGTTACTTTTGTGGGAGTACCTATGCTTTATTATTTGATTTTGTCTTGCTTGTGTTTCTAATTTTATCTCTGTTTCTTAATGCAGCTTTCCCATTTTTACTCTACTCGCCGAGGGTCGATTGGAAGCAGCCTCTCTGCCCTTTCGGGCAGGGGTAAGGCTCGTCTACATATTACCATCCCCAGACCCCACCTAGTGGGAGTATACTGGGTAGTTGTTGTTGTTGTTGTTGTTGTATTCTTAATATATGATTAAACGATAATTCATGATATTATAGAAAGGACATGTCTAAATCTAATGAACTGATTTGATATAAAAACTTGTGAATTTCTTTTTTCCGTGGCTAACGAGGCCAGAGATAGACCATAAGTTTTCTCCACGAATATTTCAGATTTATCCATTAGGTCAGTCTGGTTGGTTCTTTGCACCTAGTTTTAGTGTAGCAGCTATATTTCGATTCATCCCCTTTTTTCAATAAGCTGATGGTAAAAATTACTCAATCAATATTTATACCTAAATGTCGAATGTCTGACATATCTCTTATACATTCATTTATTATTTAACATATTTTTATTTATTTAGTTGCAAATGTTATATCGTTTGATTTGGTGTAAATACATATAAGTATTTAAGTAACTCGACTATGGTAAATCAATCATTACACTAGTGTGGGTGGGGTGAGGGGTGGGGGTGGGTTGGGTGGGGGGGGTTTGGATGTCATCATAAAGATGCCCTTGCCTAGAATCTCTAAAGAACTTGAGACAGCAAAAAAAAAGAGATTTTGACAGTTTTTGACTGAAAGTGTGACAAATTGACAATGCATTGTTTTAGCTATTGGTGAAAAACTACCAATTAGTCTTTTTTTCCACTTTGTTGCTTTTGCAGAGTCATGAGATTTCTGCTGATTTTTTTGCTTTCTTTGGAAGGGAAGAAAAACCAAGGTTAGGACAATAGTGAGAGAAAGTTGAGGGTTTTTTTTTCTTCCTATTAGTGGATTAAAATTTAAGTTATATATATTTACATTAAAATTTAAGTTCTATATACACTTGGTGAACTTTACATCTTTGTTTGGATGACCATTTTATATCGTTTCATAATATATTGTATTGTTTCTTCACTGAGTCGAGGGTCGATGGAAACAACATCTCTGCCCTTTCGGGTAGGGGTAAGACCCGTCTACATGTTACCCTCCCCAGACCCCACTTTGTGTGGGACTATACTGGATAGTTGTTGTTGTTGTTGTTGTTGCTGCTGTTGTTGTCATAATATATTGTATTGTACTACATCATATTGATGTAACATGGTTTGGATAGATTGTATTTTTGTCGTCGTTTCGTAAGTCATACACCAGTAATATGAAGAATAAAATTGTAATATTGTAAAGAAAAAATAAATCACAAGGTAGAATTATTATATAAAAAAATAGAGTAAATGATAAAATAGGATTACTTAATAATACATAAGGGCAAGATGAGAGAATGATACGATAATGAGGCGACCACATCATATCGGTCGTTCCATAAAGTAATTTTTTTTGTTATTACATAACAACAAATTTAACAATATAGTATAATAAAATTTAAGTAATAATCAAAATAAATATTATATTTAAAGTAATAATATATCAGATGATAACCATCCAAACAAGCTGTTAATATATGAATGTAGGTCGCTAACTAATTTGGAGGTTACCGATTAATTTTATTATAAAAATATACATATAATTATCTTATAAGTGATCTGATCATGTATGTGTATATTTTCCAAACACATGTACTATTTCTTTTTAAACTAAAAGCTTGTTGCTTTTCCTTTTTCTTCACGCCTGCAAAAAAGTAGTATTTTTGTGAAGGACCTGCGGTATAAATTGTTAAAATTGTTATAAATAGAACTCTATTTAGAGTGAATGTCTAAGAGTTTTAGTTTGAAGCTAAGTCATTTATCTCCCTATAAATAAAGGGGTCTTCTACCATTGTAAATCATCCCTAACAATCCCAAGTATTAATAAGAATACTTCTCTCTCTCCCTATTCTCTCTCTATATTGTTCTTATTCTTGCATTATTTTAGTTGTTCTTTACATTATTTCATAACACGTTATCAGCACGAGACTCTACCATCTCAAGAATCGCTATCGAGAAAAACTAAGGTATTTCTCTCTTCCTAATTTGATTTTCGATTATGTCTGACATTACGAAAAGAAAGTTCGTTGCCCTTGAAATTTCGGGCAAGAACTATATGACATGGGTGTTGGATGCTGAAATCCACTTAGATGCTATGGGTCTTAGAGACACCATTAAAGATAGAGATAAAGCATCCACCCAAGAATGTGCGAAGGCCTTGATTTTCTTGCGCCATCACCTTGATGAAGGTTTGAAGATTGAATATCTCACCGTCAAGGATCCACTCATCTTGTGGAAAGGCTTAAAGGAGAGATATGAAAACCTGAAGTTGGTCACTCTGCCACAAGCACGATATGATTGGGCTCATCTGAGGCTCCAGGACTTTAAGTCCGTTTCTGAATATAATTCTGCAATGTTCAGAATTACTTCTAAATTGAAGCTATGTGGAGATAATATCTCTGATTATGATATGCTTGAGAAAACGTTTACAACGTTTCATGCCTCCAATATGGTACTGCAACAACAGTACAGAGAGAAAGGCTTCACAAAGTACTCTGAACTGATTTCTCTTCTACTTGTGGCTGCGCGAAATAATGACCTGCTCATGAGAAATCACGAAAATCGACCCACTGGGTCTACACCACTGCCTGAAGCAGATAAGGTGCACTCTCATTATGCCAATCATGAAAAGGGCCATGGTCGTGGTCGTAATCGGGGTCATAGCCGTGGACGTAGACAAGGAAGAAATATCCATGATGTCCGTCACCCCCAGAAGAGAGATAACCGCCGAAAGCAGAAACGGGATTATGAGGATCCTAAGGCAAAAGGTTCAGAAACTATATGTTATCGTTGCGGTGGGAAAGGACACTGGTCAAAAGCTTGCCGTGTACCAAGACATTTGGTTGACCTTTATCAAGCATCTCGAAAGAGTAAAGGCCCGGAAACAAATTTTATCTCTGACAACAACTTTGACATCACCCACTTGGACGTGGCAGACTTCTTTGAGCAACCCGAGGGGAAGATAGACCACCTAATCGGTGATGGATCCGTGATGAAAGAAGATGGAGCTGTTTGATTTTATTTTACTTGTTTGTATTAGTTAATGAATAAACTAATAGCCATTAGTATTAGCTCGTATTAGTTAGTTCATGATATAATGTTAGTATTAGTTCTTTAGAAAGTATCAATATGCTTAAATATCAATAATATTTTTACTTTCCAGTAGAGGTAATCGATTAACCTGAAAAACTAGTCGGTTATCTCATATTTTTGCATTAAAACTGCAAAACAATCGATTGTCTATGTTTAACAATCGATTGTCTTTAAAACAGTGTGATCTGGAATTTTTCAAAAATAGTCAACAATCGATTGTCTATGTTTAACAATCGATTGTCTTAAAACAGTGTGATCTGGAATTTTTCAAAAATAGTCAACAATCGATTGTCTTAAAACAGTGTGATCTGGAATTTTTCAAAAATAGTCAACAATCGATTGTCTATGCTTAACAATCGATTGTCTTAAAACAGTGTGATCTGGAATTTTTCAAAAATAGTCAACAATCGATTGTCTATGTTTAACAATCGATTGTCTTAAAACAGTGTGATCTGGAATTTTTCAAAAATAGTCAACAATCGATTGTCTATGTTTTAACAATCGATTGTCTTAAAACAGTGTGATCTGGAATTTTTCAAAAATAGTCAACAATCGATTGTCTATGTTTAACAATCGATTGTCTTAAGACAGTGTGATCTGAATTTTTTTCAAAATAGCAAATAATCGATTGTGTGTGTTTAACAATCGATTGTCAATGTTCAACAATCGATTGTGTGTGTTTAACAATCGATTGTTTTAAGAAAATGCTTAAACTGAAATTTTCAAACTGCAGAGTAATCGATTATGGAAAACATATAATCGACTATCTGATTTAGTTACTCAATTGACCTCAGCAGATTTTGAAAATATTGTTTAAATGTGAAACAAAAAGTTGTTTATTCTCATGTTCGTATATTTTCTTTTGTATGCCAAACCATGGGAAGTAAATTGATTGAAGGCTCCGGAAGAGCAACTGTAACTCTGCCCAAAGGCACGACGTTTATCTTAGAGAATGCAATATTCTCCTCCAAGTCTAAGAAGAACTTGTTGAGTTTTAATGATATCAATCAAAATGTTCTCCTCCAAGTCTTAAAGGAACTTGTTGAGTTTTAAAGATATCATTCAAAATGGATATCAGATTGAGACAATACATGAGTATAATCTTGAATACCTCATTTACTCATGAAAATGAGGCTGCCCACTTCGGTTTGGGGTCACGCCATTTTGCATGCAGCAATGCTAGTTCGTCGGCTGCCCACTTCGGTTTGGGGTCACGCCATTTTGCATATAGCAATGCTAGTTCGTCTCTGACTGACGAATTGACACAAATATTCCCCGTTGCAATTGGTTTTGGGTCATGAACCTAATATATCCCATTTAAGAATCTTTGGATGCGCAGTATATGTGCCTATAGCACCGCCATCCCGCACCAAAATGGGTCCGCAAAGAAGGTTAGGAATATATGTTGAGTTTGAATCGCCCTCCATTATTCGCTACCTCGAAACATTGACCGAAGATTTGCATGATTTGCAGACTGTCAATTTGATGAGACACTTTTCCCAAAATTAGGGGGAGAAGTTGGTGAAACCAAACGGGAAATTTTGTGGAAAAATGCATCATTATCTCATCTTGATCCACATACCTCTATTTGTGAAAGAGAGGTACAAAAGATTATCCATTTGCAAAGAATAGCAAATCAAATGCCTGACGCATTTACGGACTTGAAAAGGATAACGAAATCCCACATCCCCGCGGAAATGTTCCAATCTGTATTGATGTCCCTGTTGGACAATCATCTAGTGTCATAACCACTGAGTCGAATGCAAGCCTGAAGCGTGGCAGGCCATTAGGTTCTAAAGATCGAAATCCTAGAAAGAGGAAAGCAAATGATAAAAATGACACTACGAAAGAATCTCATGAGGAAATTCATGATTTAACAAATTCTGAGATTCATGAAGAATCCATTGAGCCCGAGACTCTGGAAAATACGGAACTATCCATAAATCCAACTGATATTGAGGCAAATATTAATCGAGTGGATATAGTGGTGGATAATGTCTTTGCTTATAATGTCGCATCTAGCATTATGCAAGAATGTGAGGATCTCGAACCTCAATCTGTTGAAGAATGTCGAAAAAGACATGATTGGCCAAAGTGGCAAGAAGCAATTCAATCAGAATTGAATTCGCTGGCAAAACGTGAAGTTTTTTGGCCCTATAGTTGAAACACCTAATGGTGTTAAGCCTGTTGGCTATATATATGGCATGAATGATCGTTGGTCACGTACCTATTGTACGCCAAAGTATTTCGGAAATATGATTATTAAAGGACAACGATAATGCAAGAAACATATCTTGCATATAAGTTTGACATGACCATAATGGTATTTCTCTTTAAGAAAGATATTCACCACATGGATGTTGATGAATCTGTGGTAGTACAAAATTAATTGAGAGCTCTAGAAGAGCCAATTATTACTATGTTGGAGAAACACAATTGAAGTATTGTGCTGTAGTAAGTCTCAAAGAAACTTATTCAGTTTCCAAAGTACACGCGAAAGCGATTGGTTATATTGAGACTATAAATAAAGGAAGGATTTGATATCTCCTATTACTACAACTTGTAGCGGGGTAATTTGTATATGAAAAGCTACCCGCTTTGTTCTCCAGTTTGTACTACACAAACAAAAGAATGCCACAATAAAGTGGATATCTATTGGTATAAAAACCCATGTCATAATAAACCTGAAGTTTATTGATAAATGCACATGTCATGGTGTAAATTTGAAGTTTACCAACATTGATAATATATTCAGTTGGCATTCGGGTTAGCCATCTCATTTTAAGTATGATGTGCAAATTCACATGGGTGAATATTAAAGAACTAGAAAGTTCTTTACGAATTCTCTTGTATTACTTGTTCTCATTAATGAACTGACCAACTAAAGAGTTCGGGTTGAAGCCCCTAAATTTTGGAAATATCAAAGGTGAATATGGGCCCATTCACCTGCCATGTATACCACATATGATGCATCTATGAAATGGTTACATGCGCAATTGTTATTAACCCGCAGCCTGGCCGGTGATTGCGAGGTAAATTGCTCAGTAATCTAACTTCGAGCATAATTTCCAGATTTTCTACTCAAGATAGTTCATCTTGATAAGTTGGTTTATATCAAAGTTGGTTTAGCAAGATAATTATTGAGTGCCTCCACTTAATGGCTAAACTATTTCTTATGAGAACAAAGTTATATATATCAGTTTGATATACGTTGTATACGAGAGTATATTCTCCTCTCACAAGTGGTTCAGGGTCAGGAACCAAATAATTTCATCTTATTATTAATGTGCTGTGTATATTGACATGATAATGCACAAAGATGATTTCCCAAAGTTGAGGAAACAAGTTAGCTTTTCTAACATGAGGGGGAGACATGATAAACACTTGAGAAAAGGTTACATGAGAATTATCATTTGTGTAGATCCTCGAATATCATGATATGAACCTGAAGTTCATAAAAGGGATAATTCAATTGCAACATATTGCAAAGCATGCTATACGCATTTGCTGACCCAAAGAATGTAACTATATTCTCACTGCAAATGCTCAGATTAAGTCCTAGAAGGATAAAGTCTTGGATACGCTTGAAGCGTATAGACAAATCGGTTTCAAATAACTTCTTAATAAAGAAGATGAGCAAATGATCAAAGTGATCATAATAAGGAGGCAAGTGATCCAGAAGATCACATGACATAACACTTCATAAAATCTCATGAGAGATTCAGGTACCTGAATATATGAATGAAGAGATCTCTATGTTATGTCCTTATGAAAATTTTATTGGAACCGATATAAAATGTTCGTCGACGACATCTATGATAGCGCTAAATATCGATGAGGATCTTATGTTTGTCGAATACAAACAAAATATTGGCTAAATGGAAGAGATACAATTCAAGAAGAATTGATTCCATATGAAAGACTTGTAGTTTTGGACATGTAGTTCAAATACTTGAAAGTGTTAAGTCAAAGGTATGTGTAATCAGTTTTCGATATCTATTTGTCTGGCATGACATGAAAACTTGATATGCATCTAAAGTCTATTATATGGCTTGTATGACTTAACTTGAAAGATTTAAGTTGCTTTGAGCATACGCAATTCTTGGTCCTGAAGTACCACATCCTAAGTGCAACTTGTGTACATATGTATCTTGATATAACTATAAACATGATGGCATCGAGAATACATCTATGGAGATATTGAAGAGTCATTCCACGACATTATATGAAGATGTTCATATCTATCAAGAATGATAATTTCAAGGTGCGGAATATTTGTTCAAGTCAATATGGTTGATTTATTTATCAAATATCTATCAAAGATCGTTTTGAAGATGATGCACAAGATTGGAATGCAAATGCTAAAGGATGTGAGTTAATGCTCTATTCAGGGGGAGTTAACGCGCGTTGCACTCTTTTTCTCTTACAAGGTTTTGTCCCACTGGGTTTTCCTTGCAAGGTTTTTAACGAGGCAACCAATAGGCGCATATTCAAACATGTGTACTCTTTTTCCTTCTCTTTAATTTTTCCCATTGGGTTTTGGTTTTAAGGTTTTAACGAGGCACATTGTTGAATAGACATTCAAGGGGGAGTGTTATAAATAGAACTCTATTTAGAGTGAATATCTAAGAGTTTTAGTTTGAAGCTAAGTCATTTATCTCCCTATAAATAAAGGGGTCTTCTACCATTGTAAATCATCCCTAACAATCCCAAGTATTAATTAGAATACTTCTCTCTCTCCCTATTCTCTCTCTATATTGTTCTTATTCTTGCATTATTTTAGTTGTTCTTTACATTATTTCATAACAAAAATGAGTATATATTCGATTGAAATAATTTTCAAAAATGAATTCTAGCAAAATAATTATTAAACCAGATTAAAGAAAATAGGAAAGACGAAATAGACATAAACGGTACGCAATATTGCAAGGTGAAGCAAGTTAGAAATATATTTTTAGCCATTTTCAAAAATAATAACTATCATAATATTTTTTTGTATATATATAAAATAAAAATAGACATAATTTATATACTTCTTTTTACTAATAATGCAATTAGTTTCGACTGTATACAAGTTTATATTTTGCCCAACTCCTATTGTTACAAACCCAATAAAGGCCCATGTTACTTGGCCCATAGTCTTCGTAAAAATATCACGTGCTAGTTAGTTTATAGACTGATCGTTCAAAAATAGCCAGCATTTGTGAATTTATTTAAAAAATAGCCATTAATTTTTTGCGATAGGTATCGGTCCAGCATAAAATACTGGAGCTTGGTGCATCTGTGTATAAACTTCCGGCATATTATGCAAAAACTTTAACATACGAAAAGTTCCAGCATAATATACTGGAGATTGGATCACTTGTATATGAACTTACATCATATTATGCTGGACCGGTAATTATGTTGGAAATCCAGTATATTATGCTGGAACTCTATTATAATATATTGGAGTTTCGATATACTTATGTTTACTGGAACTCCACTGAATTATATTGGACTTTTAATATATTATGCTGGAATTTCAGTATATTATGCTAGAGTATTTTCTGAATTTTGAATAGTGTTTTCGTTCAGATTTATCTTTACATAAAAAGTGGCTAAATTTTGATTACTTTTGAAAATGTGACTATTTTTAAGTGACTATTTGTGAATCTGGCTATTTTTAAATTGGAATTTTTACATTCATATGCCATATAGGAAAACTTTTTTACCATCAATGTTTAAGGTTTGACATAATTACACTTAGTATACCAAATTACTAATTCCATACCATAATAATTAAGGATATAATTAATGAGATATTTTTTACTCCTTAAATAAAGGATTTTCATTTAATTCAAGTATCTTCACTCATCCCACGTTTCTCTCTTCTGACCTTTTAGTCCCACCCACGTTTTACCCATACCCACTGTGAGCATGTGATTTCCATACACAAATTATTCCTATAAATTCAAAATAAAATAATTTTCCTTGTTTATTTGCAATTTTCAATTTTTCGCGGCGTTTTCTGTTAACGGTCTGCATTTGTTTGTGCATATTTATTTTATCTTAATTGAAGAAAAAAACAAAAATATGTGGCATGTGCATTTAGGATTCAATCTTGCATTTTTAGAATTAATTAGTAATTGGTCCATTTTATAAAAAAAAGAAAAATAAAAAATATATAGCTTAATTTGCTCTTTTAATTTTTATTTTTGATTTTTAGGTGATTTTGCTTTTAATTTAGTTATAATTAGTTGTGATAAAAATTATAGAGGATGATCAACATTTGAATGTAGGATTTATAATTACTTTTAAAATTTTTAGTAATTTTAAAAAAACAATAAAAGGAAAGAAAATAAAATGTGAAAATTAACTAAACCAAATAGGAGGAACCAAATTTGGGCCAAAAACAATTAAAATCCCCAAGCCCAAACCCCAAACCCATTTCAGAGCACCCATACTTGTTCCAACCCAGCCCAAAATCACCCCTGAACCGGCCCAGCTTTTTTACCCTCTAAACGACGTCGTTTGGGTCACGTTGCATCTGGAACGTTAATCTCATCTCATCCAACGATCTGGAACTAGGATGCCCATAATATAAATATGTCCAAATGTTATCCCCTACCCCCCAAACTCCCCATCTCTAACCCTTCTCTCATCAGAGACCCGTAAAGCCACCGCCTCCCATCGTAAACAGCCGGCCAGAAATCGTCTTCGCCAGTGGCAATAACCCAAAAGCCTCCAAATTAACACCACTCTACCTCCTCAACCTCCTCTTTCCGAATCTGGGCCTGGTTTCTCCCAAATCCCCACCAATCGTCTCGAATATCCATTTGAAATGTCGGCTGCTTCGCCATGTACGGCGCCGCTGCCGCCAATCGACCCCAAAATTTCACCATAGACCCACATCAACCCCCTACCTCCAAATCCTTAGCCCATACCCCTCGAATCCTTCCTGATTTTGTTGAATCATGAATTTAAGGATAAGGTCCAAAACCCCAAGAGGTCAATGTGTCAACTTTGAATCCCATGGCTCGCATAGCTACTTGTGTATGCTCTTCGTAAGATCGAAGCATTGTTCGAGCATCGAAGTGGTGTTGTCACTCTTTGTTTAAACCAATGTTCCAGTTAGTCTTCGAATCGTAATTTGGTAAGTTCTATTTCTCCCTTGTATTCTCCTTCATTATTTCACCTCCGTCCTCATCCTTTTGGGTCTGGTCAAAGTCCGTTTAGGTTTATTCTTAAAAAATTGAGTCTATCTTGTGTGCGGATTGCCCTCTTCTTTCCTCCTTTATTTGATCCCTAGTCTGCCTTGTTTTGTTTCCCAAGTCAGTACATTAATAATATAATTAAGTTTTCATCAGGGTATTAACCAATTAGCTAATTAAATCAGTTCCCTGAGTTAATTAAATCAGTGTTATGAAATGGGATAAAATGGTTCCTTCATTTTGTTGGTTTTGACTATTTTTAAAGGTTCCTAGCCTCTTGGTTCAGGACAATTTTTGGGGTCAGTAGTTCAATAAATTTCTACATGCCAAAAGGCCCAAATGAGGATCCAATTTGGACTTCTGCAGAGCCATAGGTTGGGTCGACTTGACCCAGTCAGTTAAAAGGGTAAATACCCAGGTTTTAAAGGGGCAATATGGGTAGTACTTGGGAAAGCTTTACATGATTAGGATATGAGACTTCTAGTAGGGGTCATCGTATAATTTCAAGTTTTTAAAACTTGGTCCATAAGTCAAAAATTGAGGGACTGAATGCAAACTAATTTTCAGCAAAATGCCCTAGTGCTTGCCTATAAAGACATTGTAAACTTGCCTTTCAAGGGTCTAAGAAAAAAAGAGCTGAAAAACCCAGAAAATAAAAAAAGCTGCATAACTTTACTGATTCATAGAATTTAGAAGTGAAAAAGAAATCAAAAAATAAAAACAACAAAAGAATTGATAAAACGTACTGTTTCATTGAGCTTTGCCAAGGATTTCTGAATTGTCTCTTAAGTTGAAATAATTTCTGGTTAGCTGACAACAGAAATGATTTAAGATCGATTTTGATTGAAGTATTTTTGGTTCATTGCTCGGTTTGAAATCAGTTTTTGGACTGGTTCACATCATTTTCTGGGGTGAAACTGGTATTCAAACTGCTGTTGAGTGCTAATCTGTGGCTGCTTTTTGCTACCTCATTTCGATTTTGTTTCTTCTTTTCCAGGTACTCACTTCACTTCCTAATGTATGAGAATGGCTAAGCTTGAAATGGGTTTGTGAAAATTGAGATTTGTGGTTGAGTAGTGATTTAAATGATAAATTTGCATCCTTTAAGTTGATGAATCTGTGTATTTTTATTAAATTGACCTCAGTACGTAGCAATGTTGTATTTATTTTCATTAGTCAATTCCTCTGGATGCTGTAAAAGAATTTGAGTAGCATGTTAGTATGAATGTACTGTATTTAAAGGGACATGGACATTATTTGGACGTCAAATGTTTATGTTCTGCATGTATCAGTATTGAGGAGTCAGGGTAATTCCCATCAGTGTTATTTTGTGGGTTTTTTTTTTTTGTTAATTTCCTCATGAGGTGTGGTAGTCAAAAGTTTGATAGGTTAAAAGTAGTAGGGAACATCTCTGTTAGTTTTTTTCCTCCACCTTAGTCATGGCTGAATGTGTAGTACAAAATCAAACAGGTCTAGCCATATTTAGTGTGAATTCAGAACAGGGTTTAAATTCAGTAGACTTTCTTGGTCAAATGATTCATTTTAACATTTGTGTTGCTTCATCAGATTCTAACAATCGCCCTTCAGTATCCTCCTATGAGATTTTTCGTTCCTTTTTTCTAAATTGTTGGCGCTTATGCTTTGAATAGCTCAAGTCATTGTTAATTGCGAGAATGGACGTGGTACCTTGAATGCAAATAGGTTTTACAATTGTGTTTTTCCTTCAAGGACTCGATCCCTAGGCAAGACCCCTCAAGGATCTCCTTTTCCATCAAGACTGGGCCTAATATAGGCCCAAAGTTGTGAAAGCTTTCCGTCTAGATGATTGCTTCCTTTGGTTTAACATCTTAAAAAATAAAACACAAGCCTAGGGCATGGACATTTCTTAATCAAATTCGAACCCTTAGAATCCGAGGTGCACCACTTAGCGAATTTCCGTGGCCCTCGCAAACTTAAACATACGAAATTGCTTTACGTGCGATAGTTATATAATTTATCTTCCTAATTATTGCTGTGAATTTATGTGACCCAAATCGAAATCCAACGATGTTAAAATATGCCAAAATCCACGGGTGCATTTATATGACGTGGTTCGAGATACATTTTGACGACGTTGCTATATTCCTTAAAAATTAAATAAAAGCGGTCAAAGTGTAAGATGTGCACATATGTACAAATGAATTAAAATCAGATAATTTATGCCAAATATAACAGTTCAGCGACCGTGCTCAAACCACGGTACTCGAGAGTGCCTAACACCTTCTCCCGGATTAACATAATTCCTTACTTGGATTTCTGGCTCATAGGCTGCTAAACAGAGTCAAACCTTCCTCGATTCGAGATTTTAAACCGGTTACTTGGGACACCATTAATTATCCCAAGTGACGACTCTGAAATCTCTTAAATAAATAAATCTCATTTCGCTTGTCCTTTAATTGGAAAAACTCCCTTATCTACGCCCTTCGTCGCGGTTGTAGTGTAAAAAGGAGGTGTGACAGCTCTGTCGACTCTACTGGGGATCGAACCCAAAATCTCTGGTTCAGGGTTTAAGAATTTGAGCTTTAAATTATTGTTGTATCTGGCTTTATTATTATCTGATTTTAATTGTGCCCAATGTGTTAAATATTTACCGCTTTTATATTATTTGGACTGTATATAAATTGCAGTGAAACCCTTCACTTCTCATCTCTGAGGATGTGCTCGCTGGTCGAAACTCCCTATTCTGTTAGTTTCAAGCCTTAAAATAAGAAAGAGGCTCGGACAAGTTACAAAGCCAGATGGTCTTTTGGTTCCCGGTACGTAGCCCCCTCCTCGACTCGAGTTGTTCATTCGGTTACACAATCTAGAATATATACCCAGGTTTTAAACGTAGAATAACTTAACCGCATGCTGAATCCCTAGTAGGAACGCTTCTTTGCATCATGCATTTGACTTAGGGGACTCAATGCATGGGTTGAGTCCGTCTAGGAAAGGTGCACCCAAAATAATGAACCATCATGATGCATTTTGCGTGCTACTTGTGCATTTATTCCAGATTTTGCATGCTGACCGGCTTGTGAATATCGGAGAAAAGTTGAGAAAAGAGAAATAACACTATGAGGGTAAAGAGATTTAGTCGCCTGTTTTGAAAAATCAATGTCCAAATACTGCCGAAACTTTGCCGAATTTTTGGAAAAAAAAACAAAAAACAAAAAAGCAAAAAAAGCAAAAAGAGTCTGTTTTATTTGCCCAAGAAAAAGAGAAAATGCCCTTGTTTTCGAAATACTAGGTTGGGCGCTTGAGCGCAACTTTCTCATATCGGTCCAGCCTTACAACCCTTCGCGGGTTGGTAAGAAGTCAGTCTTGTTTGGTAAGACGGAATTGGACAAAGAAAAGAGAGTGCTCGACCGGAACAACGGCCAATAACGTAATTATATAGATAACTGCTCCTCCCCTGATCCTTAAGGCCTTAAGGCGAACCGTATGGCGGCTGGAAAGAAAGACGACCTCACCTTCGTTTTTATTTATGAAATGAAAAAAGAAAGAAAAAAAGTCTTGTTTTCAAAAATAGTTTTACTTGCCCCAATGACGCCAGTTTGATTCTCACGGGGTGTGAGATACGTAGGCAACTTTCATCGGGCTCAACTTCATTTTTTCTCAAAATTAGCCGTGTGTCCCTAAAGGGGCGCCGGAAGGATGTTTTTGCAAGAACCGCCTTGAATTATTTTCAATTTCTTGACCGGTAGTAGGGACAGCCTTACAATCTTCCCCCAGAAGTGCTAAAAGACCGTATTTACAAGGTCGCGATCTCATTTTTGAAATGAAGATTTGAAAATCTCTTGTTTTAAGTCCGATAAATCTTAATTTTTTGCTTAATCACCTTAATAAATGTGCAGAATGAGCACAAATCAAAATTGGCCAATCTCAGTCATAAACAAAATCCCTTAAGAGCTACACATGTGGTGGAATGATACGGGTGAAGCAGGTCAAAACAGGTCAACACGCACTTGGGAGGACTTACTAGGCTGTTGAAAATTAACCTTAGATAAAGGAATCAATTACATCTGGGACCCGACCCTTAACATATTTCATTTCTCGGATCTCGAACTCACTCTAACCATGGAAGAAATAACTGGATATATTGGGGTTCCTACGATTCCTCTGAGGCATCAGTATTTGATTGCATCAAGAGCCATCGTCATACACAAATTCTTGGACTCATTAACGATCAGCAGGAAGGTTCACAACCCATACATGTCAGCCGGATTTTGTACCCCCACAGTTTATATATAAGAGGTACGGGCACATAGATTTAATGACCGGGAAAAATAATATTTGTCAAGGGAAATCGACTTAAATGGGAGGAACACCCATGTTTCGCGTTCATGATTTTTTTCTTGGGCCTTTTGGTGTTTTCACGGAAGGACAAAAATATTGACATACGGATAGCAGGGGTTGTCAGCACTTTAATCACTCAAGCCGAGAGTACCCTCGCTTCCATGATATTATCCGAAATCTTCCGTGCTCTCATCGCCTATAAAGCCGAAGGAGATTTCTTTGAGGGATGCAACCTGTTATTACAAATATGGATGATTGAAATCCTGTGCCATCAATCTCAATTCATGAGTTATGGGTCATCAACCAAAAGCTGCATAGAGGAATTCTACAACATGGTCGATGGGCTTAGATTACCAGAGGGTGCTACAGAATGGGTATCACGTCTCCGTGCCATAAGTGAAAACCAAGTAGAGTGGACATTCGGGTGGCTTCCCGTCGATGAAATCATATATATGCCATCCACCGGACCTCATTTCCTTCTGATGGGTCTCTGGAGTATCCGACTCTATGCTCCAGTGTTAAGACAATTAGGGAGGTGCCAAATGATTCCCAGGGATGAGAACATTAGTCATCACGTGGTCGAAATTAGTTCCAATGGGCAGTTTCCCGAAGCAGTCGTCCGTCGAATTTGGAGTGAATGTCAATATTTGACAACGGACACTCGGATACACAACTCATCTAAAGGCGAGGTTGCACCAGGTTACCTTGCTTGGTATAAGAAAGAAATAGAGTTCGGAAGGCCGGCTAAGAGGCCACATCTCCAAGAATTTGCTGAGGCGTCACAAGAATAATGGAACTGGTTAGCCAAGGAAAATGAATACAGGGCCACAATAGGGAAATTGGAAAAGCAAGTCAAAGACTTTCAATTTGAAAATGGTTTGCAAGTTGCGGCAGACGAGGGAGAAAAGAGAAGACTAGCCAAATAAAACGAAGCGTTGCGAGCTCAAATTCAGAGAATGAAAACAGCCGCGGAGAATCCCTCCAGGAGTGCGAAGGATGAAAAGCTCATAGACAATTTGAGGGGAAAAGTAGCAGAATATGAATTTGACTTGAATGAAATAGAGAGTAAGCTGTCCAGGACCGAAAACAATTGGCCAAAAATACGGAGGAACGAGACCGCCTGATTGAACAATTAAAGGAGAGGCATGACGACGAGGTTGTTGGGGTGAAGAGGAAGGTCATTATGGTTGAAAACAAAGTGGCCAAGCAAACCAGGGACTACAAGGCTAAGAGAAAACATTGTTACATAGCAATAACGTAGTTGGAGAAAGATTTGTAACAATTCAAAGAACTGAAAGAGGTAGCTGAACGAACTATAGAGGCAAGGGCGCAGCAAGTTGGTGAATGTTGCAAAAAAAGGGCGATATAAGAGAGAGGGTACAGATGATCGCTGACTACATCACCACAAAGTGCAGCCACTGCGAGGATATGACAAGATCTATGTTCTTTGCCACCGCCATGACCTTTGTTCGTCAAGTAATGGAAGACCTCTATCACATCCAAGAGGATTTAGTATGCAAGCGTGCGGCGAGACCGAATGATGTCTCCCGGGCCCCAGGAGCAAATTAGAGTCTTTAATGTATTCATGATTGTTCAAACCTGTTGGTCCGTTTGAGAGTCTGTATTCTCTTTTATTCAAAGTTCATAATAGGTTGTTGAGTTAGTCATTTTCATTTTAAGTTAGAGTCTGTTGTTTCCAGTTGAGTCAGAGTTTGTTAATTTCCTTGAATTAGTTGTAATCAAATGCTCTACTTTATGAAAATTAAAAATTCCAAAAATATTTCCTGTATTTATTTGCTAAAACTACACTCGATATGATTCATGCGGGGTCATGATACATAGGCAATCTCCATAGGATCCGACCATAACCAAATAAAGAAAAGGAAGAAAAGGGAGGAACATGAGAGAAACAGTGGTAAAATAAAGATGTAGGTAAAACAAATTGAGAGGGAAGAAGAAAAAGAAAAAACAATAGTGAAAAGAAAGATATTTAGGAGAAGAGTCGGGATGATGCAAGCAATCATGTCTGTGCATCATAGAAATGGGTAATTGATAAGATGCATTTATCCCCAAACATGTGGCTGCCTATGTGTTGAAACCTAACCGCTAACCAGTGTTGGTGTTACTTTTCCTAGTATCAGAAAGGTGGTTAGTTCTTGCGGCATTCTGGAAACCCACTCCTACAACACTCGGTCTAAGAGCAAGCAGATCATGGCCAATCAGGAAACTGATGCCAACATCATTGACCCCTCAAAAGAGGTAGACGAATTGGGCGTTAATGCAATGAAGGAGGAAAATGTACAAACTGAAACACCAAATGGCTGAATTGTATCAGGCATGGGTGAGAGGGCAGCCACCACCAACCTATCCTGCTAATCCGACCTTCATCCCACTGCTGGACCAATCACATGATCATCCCACCACTGATCCACCCCCAAGTTTCCCCGTCTACTCGCAATACCAGGGTACGACTTCTCAAGCACCCCCAGCTCCACTACCCAAAGTTGTTCCCCCATTCCACCAATTACTCCCATTTATGTAGCACCTCCTCCCTCCACACTCCATAGATCATCAAGTAAGCCTTTGCTTCAAGCTAACGACAATTAATACTACCCACCAGAACCCGCTTATAAAGCCCATGAACCTTACTAATATGCTCCCCGTCTTGAAATCCCGACGGAGGTTGAAAAACCAGTCAAAAATCTTGAGTAAGAGGAGGTGCTCAGGAATGTCAGAAGTTTAGAACAATCGTTCCGAGATATGCGACGGTTAGGTGTCCATGTGAGTGTGGCACTCAAAGACCTTTGTTTATTCCCAGGCGTGGAGTTGCCTCTAGGTTTTAAGATTCCTAAGTTTGATTTATATGATGGACATGGTGATCGAGTCGCACATCTAAGGGGTTTTTGTAGCAAAATAAGAGGATCATAGGGATGGTACATTCAGCAGGATCATGCTCGATGGTACACTTGGGATGACCTAGCACAAGCATTTGCCTATCACTTTCAATATAATCTTGAAATTGTCCCAGACCGTCTGTCTTTGACAAAACTGGAAAAGAAAAAGAATGAGAGCTTCAGAGAATACGGTTTTTATTTGAGGGAACAAGCAGCGAGGGTCAACCCCCCAATGAAGGAGAGTGAAATGGTAGATTATTTCTTGCAAGCTTTGGAGCCTACATATTTTGGTCACTTGGTGTCAGTAATGGGTAAATCCTTCAACGAGGTCATTAAAATTATAAATATGGTCGAGGAAGGACTCAAATCCAACAAGATCATGAGTTACTCCGCAATCAAAGAAACCACTCAGGCTATCTAAGTGGGACTGGGGGAACATTTGGAAAGAAGAAGAAGGAAGAAGTAGCGACAATTGAGTCAGAGACATGGTTCAAGTCTCGGGCTCCATCCCTTTACAGCCAACCCCGTCCTCACCACCAAACATACTCACTCACCCCATATGGCCCACCAAAACATTACTATCCACTGTTAGAACCCCATTTCTCAGTCCATCATGCACAAGCATATACCCAACTTCCCGCCCACGCATAATAGCGTGTGCCAGCTCTACAAAATAATTACCCATTTCCCCCAAATAACTACCCTCCAAGAGCTTACCAGCAACCCCCGAGACTAGCTTTCCGGGCCAACCAAGCTTTGAAAAATGAGAGAATGCAGAAGAAGAATACTTTCACACAATTGGGAGAATCAAATACTAACTTGTTCCACAGATTGAGGTAGCTAAGCATGTTAAGGCCGATCGAAGCGAAGTTGCCAAACCCTCCTCCAAGGAATTTGGATCACTCTATCAGTTGTAAATATTGTTCTGGCACCCCAGTGCATGATACCGAAAAGTGTTGGCATCTGAAGAACGCCATCCAAGAACTTATTGATTCACATCGGATTGAGGTGCAAGTTCTGGAAGCACCCAACATTAACAAAAACCCGTTACTGGCTCATCATGAGACAAATATGATTGAGATAGTGGACAAAGAAGGAGAGCCTAAAAACCCCTAACAAACTGTAATGATGATCAAATCCAATGAAGTCAAGCCAACTGAGAATGTGAGTGGTGAGAAGTCAGTGATCAAGATGAAGGAAATAGATAGCAAACCTATTATGGTGGTTCAGGGGGATCCATCAAGCATGGTTGCACTGAAGAAGGGAAAGGCAAAAGTGGTAGTGTGCGGGGCAGCAAGGGAACCCGTCATAGTTGTGGAAGGCGCTCGCATAGAGTCTGTCATCATAAAACCAATAATTCAGCTTCCAATCGTCAACATCAAAGTCATTCCTTGGAGATATGAACAAGAAATAGTGATGTAAAAAGGGAAGGAAGTTAGAGAAGAAGTTTGCGAAGCCAAGGGTTTGACCCGGTCAGGGAGATACTTTGCCCCTGAGGAGTTAAGGAAAAGAAGGATCCCCAAGGATAACCCAAAATCGGTAAAGAAAGCTGTATTAGAAGATTACGCAGAAGAATTCCTGAAGAAAATGAAAATGCAAGACTACTCCATTATAGAGTAATTGAGGAAAACACCGGCTTAGATCTCCTTGCTCTTCTTGTTAATCCATTCAGATGAACACAACCAGGCGTTGATGAAAATTTTGAACGAGGCCCATGTTCCAGACAAGATAACAGTACATCAGTTGGAGAAGATTGAAAACAAGATTTCGAGTAAATCGGGTCACTTTCTCTGACGATGAGCTGCCCATAGAGGGCATTGAGCATAATCGAGCCCTTTATTTGACTGTGAAGTGTGAAGATGTTGAGGTCACCCGAGTTCTAGTTGATAATGGGTCCAGCGCTAACATTTGCCTGCTCTCCACCCTGAACAAGCTGAAGGTAGACGATGAAAGGATCCACAAGAATAACATTTGCATTCGAGGGTTCGATGGAGGAGGTAAAGAATCAGTGGGGGATATAGCGCTGGAGCTGACAATAGGTCCTGATGAGTTCACCATGGAGTTTCAAGTGCTGGATGTGGTAGTTTCTAATAATCCATTTCTTGGGAGACCCCGGATTCACGCTGCTAAGGCAGTGCCGTCTACCTTGCACCAGATGGTGAAATTTGAATGGGATCGGCAAGAAATAGTGGTGCACGACGACGACCATCTGCATGCTCACACTGATGCTATCGTGCCCTTTATTGAATAAGATGATGATAAAGGGCCTTAGGTGTATCAAGTACATGACTCGGTAACAGTAGAGAAGGTCCCAGAAGGGGAGCATGTTCCAATACCAAGGTTAGCTACTGCAACGGTTATGGTGGAGGTTGAAATGCTAAATAATGGATTTGTTCCTGGAAAAGGTTTGGGGGCCTCACTGTAGGGTATCACACAGCCGGTGTCTCTTTCCCCGAACCTAGAAACTTTTGGTTTGGGGTTCAGGCCTACAAGTGCAAATATCAAGAGAGCTAGAAAGATGAGAAAGAAAGCATGGGTCCTCCCCAAGCATGTGCCTCACCTCTGCAAATCATTTGTGAAGCCTGACGCCAAGAAGTGTTTGACAACAACGAGTGCTAATATTGCGGTTAACCCTGACAAAGAGTTACTCGAGAGGTTTGAAAAGTTGTTTGAAAACGTGAACATGGTGGAGGCCGGGGAAGGACCAAGCAAGGCAGATGTGCAGTTTGTGGGACCCCGTGCAAGAGTCAACAATTGGGAAGCTACTCCTCGTCCCACTCGGAAGGTGTCTTAGTAGTCGACTTTGATTTTTCTTTCAGTTTAATCCAGGATTGTAATTCAGATGTTATGTTCTATCCATTTAGATGTGTAAACCCTGTTATCTTTCAATTTTCAATGAAATGCAATTTCCCTTTTCTTTAGTACTAATAGATTTTATTTTTTCTTTGTTTTTCTTTCCGTCTTTTACAATTATTTTTATGCTGGCTCAAATGATCTGACATGCATAAGGACTCTTCAGTCTAGTGTTAAAAATCGGTCTAATTCAGAAGTAATAGTTCAAGAAATAGAACATGGGGATGAGTCGGAATATGATGAGGAAAGAGCATTGGATGAAATTACTAAAGAGTTGAGCCATTTTGAGTAAAAACCCAAGCCAAACCTGAGCGATATAGAGGCGGTCAACTTAGGGGACCTAGATAATATTAGAGAAACCAAAATAAGTGTCCATCTGGAGCCACAACTTAGGGGAGAAATAATTGAAGTGCTACTTGAATACAAAGATGTTTTTGCATGGTCTTACGATGATATGCCCGGGTTGAGCACTGGCCTGGTGGCTCACAAATTACCACTGACCCAGCATGCCCTCCTGTCAAATGAATGTTGAGGAAGTTTAAAACTGATGCGAGCGTGAAAATCAAAGAGGAAGTTACCAAGAAATTTAAGGACAATGTTATCCATGGCCCGCGATATCCCACCTGGTTAGAAAATGTTGTACTTGTCCCAAGAAGGAAAGTAAAACTAAGGTGTGTGTCGATTATCGTGACCTCAAAAAAGCAAGTCTAAAAGACAACTTCTCATTGCCAAACATCCACATATTGATTGACAATTGTGAAATATATGATATTGGGTCGTTCGTGGATTGTTACGCAGGTTCCCACCAGTTCTAGATGGATGAGGAGGATACGGAGAAAACAACATTTATCACACCATGGAGAACGTATTGCTACAGGGTCATGCCCTTTGGTCTGAAGAATTCCGGGGCAACCTATATGAGGGCGATGACAACCATCTTTCACGATATGATACATAAGGAGATTGAGGTATATGTGGATGATGTAATTGTAAAATCCCGAAAGAAATCCGACCATGTCAGTGATCTGAGGAAATTCTTCCAGAGGCTCTGAAGGTATAATCTCAAACTGAATTCAGTAAAGTGCGCATTTG
This sequence comes from Nicotiana benthamiana, assembly GCA_034376525.1. NCBI lineage: Eukaryota > Viridiplantae > Streptophyta > Magnoliopsida > Solanales > Solanaceae > Nicotiana > Nicotiana benthamiana. The sequence continues at coordinate 137,367,296 of CM067335.1, forward strand.
GGGTCCCCTCATGGAAGTTGTTAGGGTTCATAGTCAATCGCTGAGGCATTGAGCTAGATCCATCAAAGATCAAAGCCATACAAGAACTGCCGCCTCTTGAGGAACAAAACAGAGGTGATAAGTTTGTTAGGAAGATTAAATTACATTAGTCGATTCATTGCGTAGATCGTGACAACCTGCGATCCCATCTTTAAGTTGTTGAAAAAGGATGATGTGATTAAATCTCCGGGAGAGTGTTAGGAGGCTTTTGATAAAACAATGGAATATTTGTCGAACCTCCCGGTATTGGTCCGGCTGGAACCAGGAATGCCTTTGATCTTATATTTGATACTCTTGGACAACTCATTCGGATGTGTGTTGGGTTAGCACGATGTCATCAGGATAAAAGAGCATGCCACATACTACCTCAACAAGAAATTTACAGCCTACGGGGTTAAGTATACTCATCTTGAAAGGACGTGATTGTCACACCCCAAACTAGGGGAAGCACGACTGGCCCTCGATACTGTATTTGACCAAGTTAGCCACTAAACATACTAGCTAACTAAATTGGGGGCCTAATAGATCGGGTACATAACAACTGAAATACTAAGCCTAGACCATTAAGGTCATGACCCGAATAACAATAAGGCATATAACTAAAAGTAGACGAGCCAAAATAATAAGGTACTAGCTGGTCAACGAGGCCGCGATTGGAGACATACATGCCTACACACACATATATATACATGCCAAGCCTATGGGCTGGAGAGTGAAAGCTACAAAAAGAAACCTAGAATACTATGTCCACAACAACCTCTAAGAGTGTCATAAGCATTATAGAGACAAGCCCCCGACTATACCCAAACTATACAACAAAAGTAACCATCCTATGAAAGCTCCAGGAAGAGGTGGAGCTTACATAATCACAGCTGAACCTCGAAATCCTAGCAGAGGGGTCGATCAGAGTCTCTACCTGGACCTGCACGCACGAACAAAATGCAGTGTCCCCAGGCAACGGGACATTAGTACGAATAAAAATGTACTGGTATATAAGGAAATCATACATAGCTGATGAAAATAATAATAATAAAGATACCACCTGACACTGAATTTCTGATAGCCTCTATGGACGACATCCGACCTCGTAATAAGCAAATATGCATGGTATGCTCGTGTAGTCGTATGTCGTCAATACATACATATATATATACATACATATACATACATATATATATATACATATACATACATATATACATATACATATATATATACATACATACATATATATATATACATACATACATATACATATATATATACATACATACATATATATATATACATATATATATATACATATATATATATATATATATATATATATATATATATATATATATATATATATACATATATATATATATATATATATATTGATGCAAATACATGACATACCCAACCAAATGCTAGCAGTGGTGGTCTCTTCCAGTAGCTAACCGGTATCATATTGCCAACATGTGGCCATCTGTACAATATATAGTTCTTCGGGCAAATAGGCCCCTTACCTCCGATTATATCTCGAAGTTCATGCATAATATTCCATGTATGATATGAACTTTGAATGCACATAATATGCCATAACAAGAACTTAGCCAATCTTGGCTCATATGTACTCTTATTTTCATGATCGCATAATCACCTTTGTATTGTATACAATTGTCTCGTGGAACCTTGCACAACCCAAAGACGAATAAGAATTCATATATATAGACATATAGTTAAGAAAGCCGACAAAATGACATGTATAGATGTCGAATACCCTATTTAACCGAATGAGTGGAACATTAACCTAATATCGTTATAAAAATACTTCAGCTATGATCCCAATGCCTTCCACATAAGGTCTTTCTAGCAATAGAATAGTAAAATATCACATTTGACGTCTTAAAAATTTCCCAGAGTTCGTGCTAAAAGAAAGGACAGAGCTTAGCCTTAACATACCTTTCCAACGAATGTCCTAATACCTGTAGTTCCTTCACAAAATTTGATCCTTCCGTCCTAAGCTTGGCAAATACTATATATATGTAGCTTCTACTCACCTATAAACAATTCATAACTGATTTTAAATTGGCAAATTCTCCCTATGACCCTAACTTGACGAAACGTTCGCAGAACTTTGTATAAATGCTCATAAAAGAGTCCCCAGATTATTACCTTCGCAAACCAAGTATAAAGCCTGAAGAACCAGCAAGAACAATAGATTTCTATCTTCCAAGAATATCTCCAAAAACCTCTAATAGAAGGGGGAAATGATTGCAAAGCGTAGAGATTGTGTTTCTAGGCACGAGGGCAAATCTTAACGGTAGAAATCGTTAAAAACACAACTTAATCACTCAAGAAAACCAGGAACCCGCTCTTCATATTTCTTACAGTTTTGGAACTGAAATGAAATTTTTTGAGGGTTTCAAAGACGATTTTACCGACTTATACCACATTACCACTTGTTTGACCCGACCCGGTTTCAGCTTGGACAATCCGGGGTAAAACAGTCATAAAGTTTTACTCTAATGTCTGTTTGATGTGAGGTGTATTTGGTTTAGAACTAGACTCATAGACCTTCGATTCGATTGGTCGTGGGTCTCATAACTCTATATATATTAGGAGAAATAATCTAATACATTTGACCCAAAATTTTGAAAATTTATTAGAGAAATTTAGGATAACTTTTGCCGACCCTTATTTTGCAACTTGCTTGACTCCAAAACATAACAAGTGACCAGTGTGATGTTACAACCAATCATATATAACTAATATTACCACATCACGTTATGTATATTACGTAAGAGAAGAGGAAAAAGAAAAACATCTGGTCTCACAGTGATGTGCCATGACTTGGGTAGCCCAGAAGTTGAAACATTACTTGTTATCATATACCACTTACCGCATCTCACGCCTGGACCCATTGAAGTACAATTTTCAGAAGCCCATGCCACGAGCAGGCTTGCAAAATGGTAAATCTTTCTCACTGAGTTCGTCATTGTCTACGTGACTAGGACTGCAATTAAAGCACATGCATTGGCTGACCATTTGTCCGAGAATCTGGTAGATGAAGAATATGAGCCTTTAAAGACATAATTCTCGGACAAGGAAGTAATGCATATTGATGAAACAGAACAGGGCGAGAAGCCGGGATGGAAATTATTCTTCGATGGGGCTGCCAACATGAAAGGCATCGGGATAGGAGCAATACTCATTTCTGAAACAGGGCATCACTACCCCGTTACAGCTCAGATCCGTTTTTATTGCACCAACAACACGACAAAATATAAGGCATGTATTTTGGGCTTGAGGTTAGCTGCAGACATGAGTGTCCAAGAAGTTTTGGATTTGGGAGACTCGAACCTTCTGGTACACCAAATTCAAGGGGAGTGGGAAACAAGAGATTTAAAGCTCATACCATGCCGGTAATGCCTGCATAATCTTTGTCAACGATTTCGGTAAATAGAGTTCAAGCATATCCAAATAATTCACAATGAGGTTGATGATGCCTTGGCTATTTGGCGTCAATGTTACATCATCTGGATAATGCTTACATTGATCCAACATATATCTAGGCTCATGATCAACATACTTACTATAATAAGGTGGAAGAAGAGTTTGACGGCGAACCGTAGTTTCACGACATCAAAGAATATATTAGGATGGGTGTATATCCAGTACAGACCACAAGTGACCAGAAGAGAACAATATGTCATCTATCAAGCGGGTTTTTCTTCAGTGGAGGAGAGGGGGTTCTATATAAAAGAACGCCGGATCTTGGGTTGTTAAGATGCACATATGCTGGGTAGGCCACGACCATTATTAATGAGGTACATTCTGGAGTCTGTGGACCGCACATGCGCGGATACGTTTTGGCGAAAAAGATTCTCTGGGCAAGGTATTATTGGCTCACTAAGGGGAGAGATTGTATCAGTTTCATGTGCAAATGTCACCAATGTCAGGTGCATAGAGACTTGATTCACTCCCCACCATCTGAATTGCATACAATGTCTACGCCATAGCCCTTCGTTTTTTAGGGCATGGACGTCATCGGGCCCATCGAGCCAACAGCTTCTAACGAACACAGGTTCATCCTGGTTGCTATTGATTATTTTACCAAGTAGGTTGAAGCTAAAACCTTCAAGGCAGTGACTAAGAAAGTCGTGGTCGACTTTGTACATGCAAATATCATTTGTCGGTTTGGAATCTCGATGGCACTCATTACTGATAATGGAGCAAATCTCAATAGTCATTTGATGAAAGAGGTATGTCAGCAGTTTAAGATTACACATCGCAATTCCACCCCATACCATCCCAAGACGAATGGAGCAGTCGAGGCAGCCAATAAGAACATAAAGAAGATACTTCGAAAAATGGTGGGTCCAAGCAATGGCATGAGAAGTTACCTTCGCACTGTTAGTTTATCGAACTACTGTCTGCACCTCAGTGGGGAAAACTCCGTACTTATTGGTGTACGGCACAGAAGCAGTAATTCCGGCTGAAATTGAGATCCCCTCCCTTCGGATTATCGCTGAAGCAGAAATTGATGATGAAGAATGGGTCAAAATCCATGTTGAGAAATTGAGCCTGATTGATGAAAAAAGATTTGCAGTAGCGTGTCACGGCCATTTGTATCAACAAAGAATGGCCAGAGCATATAACAAGAAAGTGCGCCCACGAAGGTTTGAAGTGGGTCAGCTGGTATTGAAACTCATCCTCTCGTGCCAGGCAGAGGCAAAGAGCAAGTTCGTATCCAGGGACCCTTTGTCGTGTCCAGAATGTTGTCCAACGGGGCGTTATATATAACAAATGTGGATGACAAGTATGTAGAAATGGCCATCAATTCAGATGCAGTTAAAGATATTATGTATGATTTTCTTTGTTTAAATCATTGTCTATACCTAGCTTGTTTGTTTGTACTTGACATGTTTTAGAGATTGAAATGACGAAGGCATATTATTCGGCTATCTAAACACTTTACCCTTTGCCAACCCTTTTGAGCTTCAATTACTTTCTTTATATATCCCTCTTTTAGAATCAGTAACAAAAATCAGAAACGCAAGCGGGAGAAGGAAGTGAAAGGAAAGGAAAGAAAAGAATGAACAAAAAAAGAAAAAGAAAAAACAAGAAAAGAAAAGAGAAAAGAGAAAAAAAAAGAAAGAAAAAAATAACAAAAAACAAAACAAAGAAAAGAAAAGAAAAGAAAAACAGAAAGAGAAAAAAACAGACAAACAACAACAAAAATAAGGAATCGGCAGGAACTACGTTTGACCCAATTCCTTTTTAAAGGATACGTAGGCAGCCTCACGGCTCGGTTATATTCAAATAAAATTCAAAGTCCCCAAGCAAGAAACTGGGGCAGAAATTGTGTTGTTATAATAAATTGGATTCCAAATATTGTAAATTCTGAACCCATAGGAATTATTTTGAGCCTCTTATACCCTTTCTTTCTAACCTTATCCAAAAGCTTTCATTGCGGTCCAAAAAAAGACCTTCTTATCAGTCTATAAGAAATGCCGAGTCAAGAAAGAAGAGGTGGGCCATACCCCGAGACAACACTCTAGTTCAAGCAGGAAAATAATAAAAATGAGAGAGTCTTATTGGTGAAAACCCTCACGAGCACCGTAAGGCAACGAGAGCTGAGAGAAATAAAAATGAGAGTGTCTTATCGGTGAAAACCCTCATGGGCACCATTAGGCGAAGGCAAGGCAAGAAGCAACAACTGGAAAAAGGGTTGTTGGTGGATATCCGTCCAAAACACCGTAAGTCAAGCAAAGTTAGGGTTTGGTTAAAGAAATTGGGTTAAAAATGGGAACAGCAACAAAGCATGGTAATCGAAGGCCGATCATCGAGACTGACTGGGTCGACTAAGCCAAAGTGTATGTCGTGCTCATTAAAAACCAATTGTTCCTCCTCAGATAAGTTTCTTTTCTTTTTCCCTTGATAGTCCCCAAATTCGGAATTCTTTTACACTTAAACAGTTCAGAGTCATTGCATTTCTTTTCCTTTCGCGTCTCCAAAGTCATTTTGTTTAAGCAAGAAGGAGAGGAATTTCAAAGCTTACTACCAAGTTCCCAAAGGGATAAAACACATGCCGGTCAAAAATGTAACAAAGGCAGCAAAGGTTGAAACAGCAAGGGGAAGGATCCACGAAAGCTTTGATGGTAAAACTGACTCAAGAGGCAAGAGTTCTGGAAAAAGGGTCAAAAGCGCAACACAAAGATGGCAAGGTAGAGTAAATCCATTAGGGTTTAGGGGTCAGCCGAGCATAGCACACTGATGGGTAGTCTAAAAAAAGATGCAAGGATTCTGGCGAAAGAGTCAGAAGCGCAACACAAAGATGGGAAAGGCCACATGGATTATCCAAGCATAGTTAACTGACTCAAAATCTCAGGAAAGATGTAAGAATTATAGCAAGAGGGTCAGAATTGCAACACAAAGATGGGGGAGCAGAGTAAAGCCACAAGGGTCAGAGGGTCAGCCGAGCATAGTACATTGACTTGGTAATCTCATGAAAGATGTAAGAATTTTGGAAAAAGGTCCAGGAGTATAACACAATAACGGGGGAACAATGTAACTCCATAAGGGTTCAGGGGTTAGCCAAGAAACTCAGGCAACTCATCATCAGTGCGAAAAATTAAACACAACGGAATACGACAGTGGGGAGGCCGTTTTCAACAAAAATGTCGCAAGATAATCACCACTTTTCAAACTAACAAGTTTTCTTTGATTGACACAAGGGAAGAAAAATTCTAGAAGATCCTAAGGGAGGCCATCCACACGGGAAGGCATGCACATGGCAGGTATGATAAAAAATCTCAAGGCCTACCTGGAAAATGGGACACAGTTAAAACTTAAAAAGGAACATAATCCGACATAAATATTCTCCCCAAAAAGATTCGTCAGGACTCGCCTGAATAATAGGACGAAACTTTAATTAGAAATCCCCAGCAAAACAATCGAGAGTTAAAAGGGGCATGCAATTTGAAATTCTCAAGACCCTCCCGGAAATGGGACTCAGTTTAAAACTCAAATGGGCACGGGTGATATGGGCGGGCACAAACACCTTCCCCAATAAGAGTCGTCGGGACCCCCTGAATAATGGGACGAAACTTTAACTAGCAATCCCCAGCAGAACAACCGAAAGTTAGAATTAGCATTTAATCAGGAACCCTCAGGACCGTCCTAGAAAATGGGACTTATTTAAAGGTTAAAGGTAATCATGGAAAGCAAAGAGCATAAAATGACTTGCATGTTCTAATAGGATTCAGTTAAGAGTTTTCAGGACCCTCTTGAAAAATGGGACTTAGCCTAAAACGTAAACAGTTGGGTGGCATGGTCAAACCCAAATATTTCCCCAACAAGAGTCGGCAACTCTCCTGGATAATACGATTTAATTGTAGAAGCTTTCAGGACCCTCCTAGATAATGGGATGTAGCTCTAAATAATAATACCCATAAGATATGATTTGTCATCTAATTAAGAGTTGGTAGGACCCGCCTGGATAATAGGAAGTGTCTTTAATAACCGGTCCCCAGTAGATCCCTAGCAAATATAACTTAGATAACAAGACATAGTGGAAATAATACCTTTTGAGAAATATAACCTAATATTAAAATTGTCATCAATTAAGAATTGACAAGATCCTCCTGGATAATGGGACTTAGCTTAGATTTAGAGATATTTGGTAATGGGATTTGATTAACACCCACAGATGCGCCCAACACCAAACTGGGACAGAAAGAATTTCTTGTGTTTTGTTTATTTTGTACTGATCAGGTACAAATGCAACAGTCTCAAGGAATACATTTCAAATTTCGAGTTTTGGAAATCAGGCGCTCACCTGAAGAACAAGGGAATACTTTTCAAATTTCAGTTTTGATTAATTAGGCCCCCACTTGAATAACAAGGGAATACTTTTAAAGTCGCAAGTTTTACTAATCAGGCGCCCACCTGGAGAACAAGGGAATACTTTTCAAGTTGCAAGTTTCGCTAATCAGGCGCCCACCTGGAGAACAAGGGAATATTTTTCAAATTACAAGTTTTGGTAATTAGGCGCCCACCTGGAGAAAAAGGGAATACTTTTCGAGTTGCAAGTTTCGGTAATCAGGCGCCTACCTGGAGAACAAGGGAATACTTTTCAAATTTCGAGTTTTGGTAATCAGGCGCCCACCTAAAGAATAAGGGAATACATTTCAAATTTCAAATTTTGGTAATCGGCCGGTTACCTGCAGAACAAGGGAATGCATTTCAAATTCCGAGCTTTGGTAATCAGGCGTCCACCTGGAGAACAAGGGAGTATATTTCGAATTTCAAGTTTCACGGAACACATTTCAGGTTTCGGGCCTTGGCGATTAGGCGTCCATCTGCAGAACAAGGGAATATATTTCAAATTTCAAGTTTTGGTAATCAGGCATCCGCCTGGAGAACAAGGGAATGTATTTCATGTTTCAAGTTTTTGCAATCAGGTGCCCACTTGGATAACAAGGGAATACATTTCAAGTTTTTAGCAATCACGTGCCCACCTGGATAAAAAAGGAATACATTTCAAATATTTTGCAATCAGGTACCACCTGGATAACAAGGGAATACATTCGAGTTTTGGTAATCAAGAGCCCACCTGGAGAACGAGGGAATACATTCGAGTTTTGGTTATCAGGCGCCCACCTGGAGAACAAGGGAATATAGTTTGAGTTGTGATAATCAGGCGCCCACCTGCAGAATAAGGGAATACATTTCAAATTTTGAGTTTTGGTAATCAGGCGCGCATCCTGCAGAACGACGGAATACATTTCAAATTTCGAGTTTCGGTAATCAGGTGTCCACCCGGAGAATAAGGGAATACATTTCAAATTTCAAGTTTTGGTAATCAGTTGCCCACATAGAATACACGGGAATATATTTCAAATTTCAAAGTCTTGGCAATCAGGCACCCACCTACAAAACAAGGGTTATTTCACGTTGAGTGTTGATAATCAGGCACCCATCTGGATAACAAGGGAATACAATCCAAGTCCATCAATTCGGCATCAACATAGAGAAAGAGAAAATACAAGTCAACAAGGAAACAAGAAGTTTTAAAGGAAGAAATACAAGTCAACAAGACAATAAGTTTTGTAGGAAGAAATACAAGTCAACAAGGCAACAACGGGGAGATGTACAAGCAACAAGGCAATAAGGATCACGAGAAATTCTGAAGACATATATATATGTTGGAACATATGTATATGTTCATATTTATATGTTTTGATAATTGACAAACCGATTTAAATGGAAAATAATATATGCCAAATATATGAGGGTTATTATTGAATACACGTTAATTGATATTTAACTAAAGTGTTGTTTATTTTGTAGATATGCAAAAGCATACAAGGGGAAGAAAAAGAATTGATATGCGCGCTATTTGAGCGGACAAGAATTGGAGTCCAAGAAGTTCAAGGCTAGATCAAGAGAAGATATGAAGCAATGAAAATAAATGAAGACCTTTTTGGTGTGTCTTATTTATATTGTCTTTATTTGTGATCTTGATCCGACTTTAAGTTTGAGTCTTGGCTTCTCTCATAAAATGATTTTACAATGCATATCATAAAATGATTTTACAATACATGCATATCATAAATGATTTTACAATATATGCATATCACAAATGGTTTTACAATATATGCATATCATAAATATTTTTATTTCATTTAAAACAAATTGGTTTTAAATGTTATATAATAAATATTTTCAATACATTTAAAACAAAATGATTTTAAAAGTTTTTATTGATTCGGAATGGTCATTACAATTGTTTTTCATGTTTAAGATATTTATAATATTTAATATCTTCAAACAAAGCTTTGAAAAACATTTTATAACTTATTTTCAATAAGTTAGTTGTTTTAAAAACGGACCATTTCCGCAGGGTCAGATAGTCGAATATCTGATATTGGATAGTCGACTATCCTGATGACCGTTGCCAAGATAGTCGAATATCCATATCAGATAGTCGACTATCCTTGTGACCGTTGCCAAGATAGTCGAATAACCATATCGGATAGTCGACTATCTAACAGATTTTCAGAATCTGTATTTATGATTTTAGCAACGGCTAGGAGTGATTTTGGAGCTATAAATACACCTCAAAATCACTCATTAAACACACAACTTCTGATCTAAATATTCATAAGCTTTCAAATACCTTCAATATCATTTTTTGATCATCATTTATCATATTTTGAGAGCCAATTCTTTGAATTTATAGTTGTGTTCATGAGCATACTTCTTTACTCATATCTACTCTATTAAGAGAGTCTTGTTTAAGTGAGTGCTAAGTATTTTATATACTTGAAGGGAATTGTTAGTCCCTTGTTGTAAGAAGGAACTTGTGTTTCCTTGGTTGAAGTCTTGGAGTGTTGTATCTCCGAGCAAGGTTGTTGAGGCTTGTGTCCTCAAGTTGTAAAGGTTTGTTAAGCACCCGTAAGCTTAACAGTGAAGTCTTGGGGTGAAGTATCCTCGAGCAAGTGAAGTCTTAAGGTGCGGTATCCTTGAGCAAGTGTAACGGTTTGTTAAGCACCCGTAAGCTTAACAAGTTAGTGGAAATCTCGAGAGAGTCTCTCGGGGACTGGACTAGCCACGGGTTGTGGTGAACCAGGATATATCGGTGCGTTCTTTCTTGCTTATTTACTTATCGCACTTATTTCATTCCTGCATTTTTTAAATTCCGCAAGTTTACGCTAATTTTTATTATAACGCTATTCACCCCCCCCCCCCTCTACCGTTAAGCGTATTATTTTTCGTGGCGTTTTCTGTTAATGGTTTGCATTTGTTTGTGCATATTTATTTTATCCTAATTAAAGGAAAATACAAAAATATGTGGCATGTGCATTTAGGATTCAACCTTTCATTTTGAGAATTAGTTAGTAATTGGCCTATTTTATAAAAAGGGAAAAATAAAAAATATATAGCTTAATTTGCTCTTTTAATTTTTATTTTTAATTTCTTAGGTAATTTTGCTTTTAATTTAGTTTAATTAGTCGTGATAATAATCATAGAGGACAATTAGCATTTAAATGTAGGATTTATAATTAATTTTGGATTTTTAGTAATTTTAAAAAAACAAAAAACAAGGAGGAAGAAAATAAAAATCTGAAAATTAACTAAACCAAAGAGGAGGAACCAAATTTGGGCCAAAAAAATTAAAATCCCTAGGCCCAGACCCCAAACCCATTTCAGATCACCCACACCCGTTCCAACACAGCCTAAAATCACCATTGAAATGGCCTAGCTTCTTTTACCCTCTGAACGACGTCGTTTAGGTCACGTTGCATCTGGACCGTTAATCTCATCTCACCCAACGGTCCGGAACTAGGACGCCCTTAATACATATATGTCCAAATGTTGCCCCCTACCCCCAAAACCCCCTGTCTTTAACCCTTCTCTCATCATAGACCTGTAACGCCACCGCCTCCCACCGTAAACCGCCGGACGGAAATCGTCTCCGCCGGCGGTGATCACCCAAAAGTCTCCAAATTAACAACAATCCACCTCCTCAGCCTCCTCTTTCCGAATCTGGGCCTAGTTTCTCCTAAATCCACACCAATCATCTCGAATATCCATTTGAAAGTCGCCACCAATCGATCCCAAAATTACACCATAGACCCGCCTCAACCCCTACCTCCAAATCCTTAACCCATACCCCTTGAATCCTTCCCGATCTTGTCGGATCATGAATTTAAGGATAAGGTCCGAAGCCCCAAGAGGTTAGTGTGCCAATTTTGGATCCCATGACTCGCATGGCTACTTGTGCATGCTCTTCAGAAGATTGAAGCATTGTCAAGCATGGAAGGGGTGATCTCACTCTTTGTTTAAACCAATGTTCCAGTTAGACTTCGAATCGTTATTTGGTAAGTTCTATTTCTCCTTTGTATTATCCTTTATTATTTCACCTCATTCCTCATCCTTTTGGGTCTGGTCAAAGTTCGTTTAGGTTTATTCTTAAAAAATTGAGCTATCTTGTGTGCGGATTGCCCTCTTCTTTCCTCCTTTATTTGATCCCTAGCCTGCCTTGTTCCGTTTCCCATGTCTGTACATTAATAATATAATTAAGTTTTTATCAGGGTATTAACCAATTAGCTAATGAAATCAACTCCCTGAGTTAATTAAATCACTGTTATGAAACGAGATAAATTGGTTCTTTCATTTTGTTGGTCTTGACTATTTTTAAAGGTTCCTAGCCTCTTGGTTCAGGAAAATTTTTGGGTCAGTGGTTCAATAAATTTCTACATGCCAAAAGGCCCAAATGGGGATCCAATTTGGACTTATGCAGACCCATTAGTTTGGGTTTACTTGACCTAGTAAGTTAAAAGGGTAAATACCCAGGTTTTAAAAGGGCAATGTGGGGAGTACTTGAGAAAACTTTTCATGACTAGGATAGGAGACTTCTAGTAGGGGTCATTGGGTAATTTCAAGTTTTTAAAACTTGGTCCACAAGTCAAAAATTGAGGGACTGAATGCAAACTAGTTTTCAGCAAAATGCCCTAGTGCTTGCCTATAAAGACATTGTAAACTTGCCTTTCAGGGTCTAAGAAAAAAAGAGTTGAAAAACCCAGAAAATAAAAAAAAGCTGCATAACTTTAGTGATTCATAGAATTTAGAAGTGAAAAATAAATCCAAAAATAAAAACAGCAAAAGAATTGATAAAACGTACTTTTTCATTGAGCTCTGCCAGGGATTTTTGAATTGTATCTTAAGCTGAAATAATTTCTGGTTAGCCGACAACGGAAATTTTTTATGATCTATTTTGATTGAAGTATTTTTGGTTCATTGCTCTATTTGAAATTATTTTTTGGACTGGTTCACTTTATTTTCTGGGGTGAAAACTGGTATTCGAACTGCTGTTGAGTGCTTATTTGTGGCTGCTTGTTACTACCTCATTTCGATTTTGTTTCTACTTTTCCAGGTACTTACTTCACTTCCTAATGTATGAGAATGGTTGAGCTTGAAGTGGTTTTGTGAAAATTGAGATTTGTGGTTGAGTAGTGATTTAAATGATAAATCTGCATCCTTCAAGTTGATGAATATGTGTATTTTATTAAAATTGACCTCCATACGTAGCAATGTTGTGTTTATTTTTGTTAGTTAATTCCTCTCGATGTTGTAAAAGAATTTGAGTAGCATATTAGTATTAATGTGCTATATTTTTTTGAAAATCATTGATATCCTTGATATGTGTGATTTGGTTGTATTAGCATGATTTCCAGGCATAGGTTTTGATGAATGACAAACAATGAAGTCAAATGTCAAACAATGTTATTGTATGACAAACAATGAAGATGCATTAGCAAACAATCAATATTGAATGCCAAGAAGCATATTGATGAAGGGATTGCATAGACAAGCCAAGACGAGCTCAAAAGTTCAAGACCGAACACCCAAGGCGTAGGTCGTTAGGTAGAACCAATGTAAGAGCAACGTTTAAGTTATCTCGTCTTCTGGCTCAACATAGGTCATCATAAATATCATAAACATTTTCATATACTTCAAACAAAATGATTTTTAACGTTTTCATTTTAACCAAAATGGTTTTTGAAGTAAGTTTTCACTTATGGACAGAATGGGCAAATAATCGATTATTCACAACTTGATAATCGATTATTTGGAATTTCCAGCCAAATCTGAAAATTCCAGTAGACCACAATAATCGATTATTCCAATTGTGATAATCGATTATTGGGCTAGTCCCACAAGATAATCGATTATCACCTTGTGCATAATCGATTATCTGCCTGACCGTTACCTTCCAACGACTAGTTTTTTGAACGTTGAAACAAGATAATCGATTATACAAGTTAGATAATCGATTATGCTGAGCCAAAATCAGATTTAGTGTTTAAACGTTGGGCAACGGCTATATCACCTCCACACCCTATAAATAGAGGTCTTTGGAGCTGATTTTACAAGCACAACATCTCTCATTATTCTTGAACATATTGATAACATTTATACATCATATTTAGAGCTTTTGTTGAGCCATTTGAGAGACAAATTTGTGTTGTTCATAGAGCTTATATTGTATCTCTTTATCTACTCTTCTTAGAGAGTTCTTGTTGTAAAAGAGAAAGGTTCTTGAGAAGACCATACCTTCTCATTGAGTTGGGTTTGCTAAGTACCTTCAATCTTAGTGAGTGAAATCTTGTGGTGCGGTATCCACGAGTATTGTGAAGTCTTGAGGTTAGGTATCCTCGAGCAAGTTAAAGTCTTGTAGAGCGTACATCTACGAGCAAGTGTAACGGTTTGTTAGGCACCCGTAAGCTTAACGGAGTTAGTGTAAACTCGAGAGAGTCTCTCGGGAGACTGGACTAACCACACGTTGTGGTGAACCAGTATAAATTCGGTGTGTCCTCTCCTTACTTTTTTAATTACTGCACTTACTTTACTCCTGCAATTTTAATTCTGCAAAATTTACCGACATTCTCGTGCCTCACTATTCACCCCCCCTAGTGAAGGGCATAAATCCAAACAGTTGGTATCAGAGCCTAACTCTCTAAAAGCCTTAACCGGTTGAGAGAACGTTCCATATATTTGTTGAGAATGTTGAACGCAGGAATGATGAGCAAAGGACACTTCACCATTAGGCCTCCACTATTTGATGGAACAAATTACACATACTGGAAAGAGCGGATGAGAATCTTCATCCACTCAAATAACTTTCCCTTGTGGAAAATCATCAAGAACGGTGAACAAATGCCGACAAAGAAAGTTGGGGAAACCACGGTTCCAAAGGAGGAAGATGAATATAATGCCGAGGACATCAAGAAGGTTGAAAATAATGCAAAGGCCATCAATATGTTGTATTATGCGGTGAATCCGGATGACTATCGGAAGATTTCTTGCTGCACAACCGCCAAGGAGATGTGGGATAAGCTTGAGGTCACTTATGAAGGTACGCCTCAAGTCCGAGAAGCAAGAGTTGATTTTCTAACACATGAATATGAACTCTTTAGAATGAAGGAGCTTGAAAGCATCGATAATATGTTTGAACGGTTCTCAATGATCATCAACGATCTCCATGCTCTCGGAAAAGTATGCTCGAACAAAGATCTAGTTCGAAAAATCCTACGGAGTCTCACTCCCGAATGGCGTTCCAAAGCCAATGCCATCCAAGAATCGGTAGGAATCTCGGACGTCACAATTGATGAACTACGAGGTAACCTCAAAACTTATGAAAGCACTATTCTTAGACCTTCTTTTGGAAATAAGAAAAGTTTGACTATTGCCTTCAAAGCCTCATCTTCTAAAAGAGTAGAGGTAAGTGATTCGGAAAGCGATGACGATACTTCTTCAAATGATTTGATCGAAAAATTTTATAAGTTTGTGAAGAAGGAAATTAAGAAGGAAGAATCAAGTTCTTCATGCAATAATTGTGGAAAACTTGGTCACACCAAGTCACAATGTCCAAAGCCCAAGGACAAGAAGAAGAACAAACACCAACGACGCGTGACATGGGACTCGGACAGCTCGGGTGATGAAACAGCCGCCCTATGCCTCATGGCCAACGAGGAAGAAGAGGTAAGTAATTCTAACTCTTACTCTTTTGAAGAATTACAAGAAGCTTTTCAAGAATTATATGGTGAATTGAAAAAGACTTCAAAAATCTCCAAAGAGGCCAAGGCTAAAATTAAAATTTTAGAGGAGGAAAATAAACTTTTGGAAAATGACAATGTTGATCTTAAGAATAAAATTAAGGAGATGAATGAAACTTCTTCAATTGATCAAAGCTTTAATTGTTCTTCTTGTGATTCTTTGAAAATAGAGAACATAGAACTTAGGAACACACTAGAAAAATGTAGTGTAGATGATCCTAAAACAATTGAAGAAATTAAAAAGAAAAAGCCCAGGAAAAATAAAAGGCGTAGGAAGAATATTAGAAAGGATGATAGAAATGAGGTTGGACCACCTAGAAATAATTCTAGGAACTTCATTAATGAATTAATCATTTTAGACCACCTAGAAACGACTCTAGGAATTTTGTTAATGAGTCTAGAATGAATCATTTTAGATCACCTAGAAATGACTCTAGGAATTTCAATACTTCTAGGAATAACGACTTTAGATCACCTAGAACGTTTTTGGCTCAACCAAGAATATGCACAACCCGAACGTTATATGTCATTATTGCAACCGGGTAGGACACATAGCACCCGTATGTTTTACAAGACATAGGGATTTATCTTGTGGCTATGATTATTATTTGCCTAACTCCCAAGGACCCAAAAGCGTTTGGGTACCTAAAAATTATTTTTAGGTAATTTGCAGGTGTGCTTGAAGACTACAATGTTGTATTAGATGCACCAAGCACAAAACCTTCTTGCATCAAGGGAGAAGTAAGGTTAGTTATCAAATTTTGATAAAAACCTAACAGTCGATATATGCTAACAGTTGGTAACAGTTGGTATGTCTTTGTTTCTGTTTTGATGAATACAACTCTTGATTTGTTAAAAATTAACAGTTGATATGATTTTTAGTAATATATTTTGCTAAAAATAACAATTAGTATCACTGTTGATAAAAATAACATTTGATACATTTGTTATGTTTTCCAACAAATGGTTTTACCATGTTTTTCTAACAATTGGTATCATTTTGAAAATAACAATTGATATGTTTTGTTTTTCTAACAATTGGTATATTTTTTTAAAATTATTCGGCAATCGTCATCATGTATATTCCTCATTGTATTTTCTATTTTATTTTGACATTTGTACACCCAAAAGGGGGAATTGTCGAAAGGGGGAAGTAGCCTTTGTATAGTCTCTTTTTGCTAATGCCAAAAGGAGGAAGAGCTTAGGCGATATGCATCAAATAAGGGGGAATGTATCTACGTTCTAGTATGCCTTATTTGAGGGGGAATTATCATTAAGGGGGAATAGTTTGCATGACTTGTATGTTGAGATATAGCATGAACTTAGGGGGAATCTTATATGCATATCTCCTATTGTTTGTCATTATCAAAAAGGGGGAAATTGTTGGAAATCATTGATATCCTTGATATGTGTGCTTTGGTTGTATTAGCATGATTTCCAGGCATAGGTTTTGATGAATGACAAACAATGAAGTCAATTGTCAAACAATGTTATTGTATGACAAACAATGAAGATGCATTAGCAAACAATCGAGATTGAATGCCAAGAAACATATTGATGAAGGGATTGCATAGACAAGCCAAGACGAGCTCAAAAGTTCAAGACCGAAGACCCAAGGCGTAGATCGTTAGGTAGAACCAATGTAAGAGCAACGTTTAAGTTATCTCGTCTTCTGGATCAACATAGGTCATCATAAATATGCATAAAATCATTTTATCAAATCATAAATATCATAAACATTTTCATATACTTCAAACAAAATGATTTTTAACGTTTTCATTTTAACCAAAATGGTTTTTAAAGTAAGTTTTCACTTCTGGACAGAATGGGCAAATAATCGATTATTCACAACTTGATAATCGATTATTTGGAATTTCCAGCCAAATCTGGAAATTCCAGTAGACCACAATAATCGATTATTCCAATTGTGATAATTGATTATTTGGCTAGTCCCACAAGATAATCGATTATCACCTTGTGCATAATCGATTATCTGCCTGACCGTTGCCTTCCAACGACTAGTTTTTTGAACGTTGAAACAAGATAATCGATTATATAACTTAGATAATCGATTATGCTGAGCCAAAATCAGATTTAGTGTTTAAACGTTGGGCAACGGCTATATCACCTCACACCCTATAAATAGAGGTCTTTGGAGCTGATTTTACAAGCACAACATCTCTCATTATTCTTGAACATATTGATAACATTTATACATCATATTTAGAGCTTTTGTTGAGCCATTTGAGAGACAACTTTGTGTTGTTCATAGAGCTTATATTGTATCTCTTTATCTACTCTTCTTAGAGAGTTCTTGTTGTAAAAGAGAAAGGTTCTTGAGAAGACCATACCTTCTCATTGAGTTGGGTTTGCTAAGTACCTTCAATCTTAGTGAGTGAAATCTTGTGGTGCGGTATCCACGAGTATTGTGAAGTCTTGAAATGAGGTATCCTCGAGCAAGTTGAAGTCTTGTAGAGAGTACATCTACGAGCAAGTGTAACGGTTTGTTAGGCACCCGTAAGCTTAACGGAGTTAGTGTAAACTCGAGAGAGTCTCTCGAGAGACTGGACTAACCACACGTTGTGGTGAACCAGTATAAATTTGGTGTGTCCTCTCCTTACTTTTTTAATTACTGCACTTACTTTACTCCTGCAATTTTAATTCCGCAAAATTTACCGACATTCTCGTGCCTCACTATTCACCCCCACCCCCTCTAATGAATGGCATAAATCCTAACATATTTAAACGGATATGAACATTATTTGGACGTCAAAAGTTTATGTTCTGCATGTATAAGTATTGGGGAGTCAAGGTAACCCCCATCACTGTTATTTTATCGGATTTTTTTGTTTGTTAATTTCCTCATGAGGTGTGGTAGTCAAAAGGCTGATAGGTTAAAAGTAGTAGGTAACATCTCTATTAGTTTTTTTCCTCCACTTTAGTCATGGCTAAATGCGTAGCACAAAATCAAATAGGTTTAGCTATATTTAGTGTGAATTCGGAATAGGGTTTAAATTCAGTAAACTTTCTTGGTCAAATGATTCATTTTAGCATTTGTATTGCTTCATCAGATTCCAACAGTCGCCCTTAAGTATCCTCTTATGAGATTTTTCGTTCCTTTTTTTTGAAATTGTTGGCGCTTATGCTTTGAATAGCTCAAGTCATTGTTAATTGCGAGAATAGGTGTGGTACCTTGAACGCAAATAGGTTTTAAAATTGTGTTTGGCCTTCAAGGACTCGATCCCTAGGCAAGACCCCTCAAGGATCTCCTTTTCCGTCAAGACTGGGCCTAATGTAGGCCCAAAGCTGTGAAAGCTTTCCGTCTAGATGATTGCTTCCTTTGGTTTAACATCTTAAAAAATAGAACACAAGCCTGGGGCATGGACATTGCTTAATCAAATTCGAACCCTTAGAATCCGAGGTGCATCACTTAGCGAATTTCTGTGGCCCTCGCAAACTTAAACATACGAAATTGCTTTAGGTGCACTAGTTAAATAATTTATCTTCCTAGTTATGGGTGCACATTTATATGACCCAAATCCAAATTCCAACGATGTTAAAATATGCCAAAAGCCACATGTGCATTTATATGCTATGGTTCGAGACACGTTTTGACGATGTTGCAACATTCTTTAAAAATTAAATAAAAGCGGTGAAAGTTTAAAATTGGCACATAGGTACAAATGAATTAAAATCAGATAATTTAAGCCGAATATAAGAGTCGAGCGACCGTGCTAGAACCACGAAACTCGGGAGTGCCTAACACCTTCTCCTAAATTAACAGAATTCCTTACCTGGATTTCTGGCTCGCAGGTTGTTAAACAGAGTCAAACCTTCCTCAATTCGGGATTTTAAACCGGTGACTTGGGACACCATTAATTATCCCAAGTGGCGACTCTGAAATCTCTTAAATAAATAAATTTCGTTTCGATTGTCCTTTAATTAAAAAACTCCCTTATCTATGCCTTTCGCCGGGGTTGTAGTGTAAAACGGAGGTGTGACACCTAGGTTCTTTTACAGGCTTCCACCATTGATAACCATTAAAAAGCTTGAAAGCTTTTAATTCAAATTTGAGTTTTCAAAAATCATTATTTATTTTGATTGGGTATTGTTGTAAATAATTAGGAATATATTTTGGAGTTTATATCTCAATTTTGAAGGATTTTCGTGAATATTTAGACTTATTTTTGGCTGAATTTCAGATTGAAACTCAAAGAAGAAGAAGAAGACATATTGCGGAAATTATAGAAAAATTGTAGAAAAATTGTAGATTATTTTTTGCAGAAGATTTGTATAAGTTTTAGTCGTTTTTGATTTGTGAAAACAAAAAATAAAACATCTACAATCAGAATACAAATAATCTATAATCCATCTACAAAATATCTACAAACTGGGTATATTAAATTTTAATATCCCAATTCCCATTTGATTGTAGTTTAATTGAAATTTTCGATATAATTGGTTTTTTGCAAAAGATTTGTAGAAGTTTTAGTCATTTTTGATTTGTGAAAATAGAAAACAATGCATCTACAATTAGAATACAAATAATCTACAATTTATCTGCACTTTTTTTTATAATTTATCTACAATTTTAGATGCTTCATTAAATATATAAAAATATACAGACAGAAAATATATAAAAAGAAAATAATTGAAAGATATATATAGACATGGAAAAAACAGATAGAAAAGAAAAGAAAAGTATGCGTGCCACCACCAAATCTTTTGAAAAGATATATATATCGGCAGAATCCTTTTGAAAAGAAGCACTCGGAGGAAGGCAATAAAGGGAGTATTCTACCTCCAGGACCTTGTTTGGTACGAAAAAATATGAACATGATGAATAAATTAAAAAATATATATATTGTTTGTAATAAAATTTTATATATATAATATAGGAAGGAAAAAATCCCTTTTAAATTTCTCTCATAATCTTCCGCCCAAGTCCTTTAGCAATTGGCCCCTTATACAATAGGATGATTTGCACAAATAGGACCATTTAAGGTTGCCGTTTAAATTTTGCCCTCTTTTAAGGAATTTATGCAAAAATAAACTCACGGGTCATAACTTCTTCATGAATTATGTAGAGTGGAAGTATGAAAATTTTTCTTTCACAACTATGCTTACAGGCCGTGACAGGATCTTCACATGGAGGGTTTAAATTTTTTCTTTTGTACTTAAATAGGAATTGAATTTATGACCTTAAAAAGATTATGAACTCCTTAACCACTAAATTATATTTTTTAATTGTATTAAAGGGTTTAAAACTTAATATATCAAGGTAAAAAATAAATTTTTATATATACAATATAATTTTTCGACGAAAGGCATTCAGATGAATCCCTTTCGCGGTTAGCCGATGCTTACGGATCATAACTCTGGTACAATTACTTAGGAATTCTATCGAACAGACAAAACTCAATTATACGAGATGAGCATTAATTTGGTACACATAATTTACACGTATTTTTTGGGATGGACAAAACTTGCTTAAATATATAGCTTAATTGTTCACAAATTCTGTCGGACTGATAAGAGAAACTAATCAATCATATAAAGGGCCAGGTGCACAAGTAGTATAATATATTTTAAAATTAGTTAATTCGTCAAACTTCCGTATTAAGTATCCTAAATTTTTATATCCTAAAGTTTTGAGTTACCAATTAAGAATTGAGAATTTAGTGTCTTAAATTTTAAGTTGTTAATTTGAAATTCAGAAAATAATATTAAAAATTCAGGACATAATTTTTGAACTTTAGAACGTGATATTCTGAAGTTTGAACCTCAAGGTTCATGGTTCAAACTTCAAATGCATCTTAAAATTGGAGAGAATTGACTAATATTTAAATATATTGTAAACTGTGAATATATTTTAAATAACATACTAACATGTGACTACGTGGTATCATTTCCACTCATATAAAAATCAGACTTTTCCTTCCTATGCCATATATGAAACTGTGGGTGTTAAACAGGTTGGTTGGACCCCTTATGGGTTACGGTCCGGGCCGATTCCAGGTTGGTTCTTAATGGGTTTAACAAGTTCGAATTCATCCGGATAAAAATTAAACCGTACGGGTTACAGGTTGAAAGGGTCGGACCAGGCAGTGTTTAGTGTATTTTTAATTTTTTTTGGATTTTTGTATAGATATTGTAAGTTATATTAATAGAAATTATTAACATAAAGAATTCAAGAAAGATGGAAAAAAATTGTACTTATTGCAAGTGCTACATTTATTACGTAATTCAAAGTTTTAAACCTACAAATTAAAAGGTTTACATTTGTAACAACAAGTAAATTCAAAGGTTTTGCATTGCCCTTGCAAGTTCTTCATAATCAATATGAACTGATTGACATTCTTCTGGAGTGTTAAATTCGGATGGGTTACCATGTGTTAATATATCTCCAAGTTCCTCGTCTTCTGGGCTATCAACATCTTCACGTCCTTGATTTCTTCGTTCCGATCTAATCCAATCTCTGAAACATACTAAACTCTCAAAGCATTGCTTCCCAATGAGTGACATATGTCTGTCTCCAAGTTGTTATCTTGCTCGGCTAAATGCACTTTCCGATACAAACAGTAGAAATTGAAACATTCAGCACGTCCCGAGCCATAGCAAAAAGAACAGGGAATTACTTTCCATTCTCATGTCACCATCTCAACAGTGAAAATCCTTTGTGCGAGGCTCTTTTTGCTTCTGCAAGTAGAATTGAAGTTCATCAATGTTCCTGCTACTGGTATGAGTATTAGAAAATGTAGAAAAAATATCAAAACTATCAAGGCCTTCTTCATCATCCACAGTATCAGAAGTGGTACAATGCATAGTGGGATTAACATTGCCTACAACACGAGCACCATCATCCATTACATTTTTATAATAATTATATAATTGTTGTAAACAATCATTTAGCTTGTTCATAGAAACATATAAATCTGGGGTTTCAGTTGGTCCAATCTCCATATAAGTATATAAAGTATTCGTTAATTTGTGACAATCAGACATCTTAATAGAAGGATTTAAAACAGCACCAATTAAGTAAATTGGAGGAATTGAAAAGAAATATTTTTTGAATTATGCTTGCATTTTTTCAACAACATCCTTATAGTTTTATTTCTTCTTAAATTCAAAGAGTAGAAAAGAAATTTAAGCTATATGTACTAACGCCACACTAACAGTAGAGTAATATGGTCCAGAAAACTCAATAGTAGTTGTATAAAATTTATGTAAAAATTTAACAACATCACTAATGACCTTCCAAGTACTAGTTGTTAACATACGGTTTGGATCAGTACAATGCGCATTAGCAACTTCAGTTATTGGAAATCTATATTTGTAGCAAAACTTTAAAATACATATGTATAATTCCATCTAGTAACAATTTCGTCTAGTATGAATCTGGGTTTAAGGTTATACTGGACACATTTATTCGCAAAATTTCCTTATTCTAGATTGTCTATTATTTCCTTGAATAACACCAACTGTTCTTCTAATATGAGTAATTTCAGTTGAAAATAAATCAAGGCCACTTTTAACAATTAAATTATAAACATGACATGCACACCTAACATGAAAAAGTCATCAAGAGGTGGTTGTAAATACAGTTTTAATATTAAAACTGCGGGATTATTGTTAGAAGCATTATCAAAAGACATACACAATACTTTTTGCTTTAGATTATAAAATTCAACAACTTCACAAATAGTACTACTTATAAATGCAGCAGTATGACTCAGATCTTCATCATATCTAAAAGCGATAATACGTTTTTGCATACAAATAATTTCATCTGTTCAATGACATGTAATTGTCAAATAATCATTTTCCTTAACAGCATGTCCAATATTAGAAGTTAGAGAAACTCTACAAGGAAGGTGACTAAACAAATAGCGTATGTATGTTTGATATTGTCCATGAAGTCTAAAGGTATCAGCTCTACAAGTACTTCTAGGGATACCTTTAAATAAAGGATTGTAAATCCTTTGAATATACATAATAAGATATGATGAAGAAGCAAATGAAAAAGGCAGACAACCCAAAGCAATCATTTTTGCTAACTCTTCACGATCCTTCATTTTTCATATTTCACTAGACCTCCAGTAGTAGGGTTAAGAGTTGTTTGATTTCCATCACCATCACCGCCCCATTCTATGGGATGCTCAGTTCTCATATGTCTACTAAGCGTCCCAGTCCCCCTAAATTTTCACCAGTCAAATGATAAAATTACAAATTTTGCATTTAACTCTATCAGTACCCTCAATTATTTTTAAAAAATTTGATACTTTACTTCTTTTTCGACGATTAGTAGTTGGAGCCATAGGTGGTCTACTCCTAGTGCCACGACCACCACCCCTTGTAGCAATTCCAGTACTACCAACTCCAGCACTAGTAGATTTAGCTGGTATCTCATCATCTGTTCCTATTTTATTATCCTCTATTCCAAAATCTTGTTTGTAATTGTTCATAATCTATATCTATATTATCATTAGGCGATGTCTCAGAAACATGTGTATATGACAATGGGTTATTAATATTACTATCAGATGCTGAAGGACTACCTCTTTTTTATTTTCCCTACCAGTAACTCTTTTACACGCTCTTTTAGCAACACTAAAAATATTGTAAAAATTAAAATTTAAGCTAAAATTAAATATGCAATTAAAATAGTAAATAAGAGAAAGAGTTGAGGGAGTGCACTGAATTCGATAATGAATTGAGCACTTGATTACGTAATTCCGATGTTACCACGAACAAACGTCAAGCAAGAATTTCAAATTTGACTTCAATTGCAACTTCAAATTCCGAATGATAAAATGCGATAAATTAAATTCAAGAAAAGAGAGCCAAATAAAATTAAAAGATGAAATAATGAATTGAAGACTTGTAGTCTTGCAAATTGGAGAATGAGAGAATGAGAGAAATTGAGACTGAGAAATGAGTATTCATATTGAGTGAAGAAATGAAGAAGAGGGGGAGGGAGTATTTATAGTTTTAGAAAATGTTAGTTTAGTAAATTGAAAAAGGGTCAAAATTTTTTAAAAAGGCTATTTGTGCAATATTTTCGTTGGCCAACGGGCCAAAACATGGTTTGACCGTTGCCAACGGTCTATGGGGCCCACCAATATAAAAGTTTTAAAATAAAAAAGAATATTACCATTGAACCTGGTCGGTTAACCGTGTAAGAGTTACTATTCACTCTTCCGGGTTCAACCGGCCCGGTTACCCGTTTAAAAAAAAATAACAGACCAACCCCCTAACTCCCCTTACCCAGCCCAACCCAGCTCCTTATTACTGGTTCGGGCCGGTTCCAATTTCTACCGGTCTGGGCTGGTTCGGAACCGATCCAACCTGGCCCGTTTAGCACCTCTATATAAAACCTTATTACCTAAAATGTACATAGTTTCATATTTACCTGTTATGTTCACAGTTATTCTACAAAATATATACAATTCATTACATACCAATTATTAGGAGCTGATTCCTTCCTAATTAGACGCGCTATAAATCTGGAACTAAATATTCTTCCAGATATTCCTATTTAGGCGCGGTACAATAATGGAAATAAATATTCGTAAGATATATTCCATCATTGACAGCCATTAAAAAACTTGAAAGCTTTGAATTCAGATTTGAGTTTTCAAAAATTATTATTTTTTTGGATTCGGTGTTGGTGAAAATAATCGGGAATATGGTTTGTAGTTTATATCTCAATTTTGAGAGGTTTTGATGAAAATTAGACTTGGTTTTGATTGAATTTTAGACTGAAACTCGAAGAAGAAGAAGAAGAAGAAGAAGAAGAAGAAGAAGAAGAAGAAGAAGAAGAAGAAGAAGAAGAAGAAGAAAAAGACATATTGCAGAAATTGTAGATAAATTATAGATTATTTGTATTCTGATTGTAGATGCTTTATTTTCTGTTTTCATTAATAAAAAATGACTAAAACTTCTACAAATCTTATGAAAAAAATGCAATTATGTCATAAATCATAATTATGCTACAATTGAATAGGAATTGGCATATAAAAATTCAATTTACCTAGTTTATAGATATTTTGTAGATAAATTATAGATAATTGGTATTCTAATTGTAGAAGCTTTATTTTCTGTTTTCACGAATCAAAAACGACTAAACTTCTACATATCTTCTGTAGAAAACGTAATTATAGCAAAAATCCCAATTAAACTATAATCGAATTGGAACGGAGATATTAAAATTCCTTTTGTGAAATGTGTCTTTGCTTAAAAGATATGCAACATGGTCCTAATGTGACTTCAGATGCAACCACATGGTCTGAAATCATGGGACCAACATTGAGGATGGGGCAATGAAAAATGCTAAGGGCAAATATCAGGCAGCTGTTGCATTCAAGATGGTATATACTGAGATAATCCACTTGATATGGTGTGAAAGAAAGAATGGAGTGTTTAAGAAGACCAGTAGAGATGCTAATGACATATCAAGAACTATAGCATATGTATGAAATGTTAGAGCTAATGCCGGAACTAGGGCACTATTGCAGCAGTTAAAATTTTGAATAGTTATTAGTGTTAGTTGATTTAATAGTTACAAGGCGAGATGAAAGGTTAACTGATGTATAGGGAGAGATACTGTATAGATATACCTGACCGAGTTTAAAATCAGATATGATTTTGTAATGATTCACTTGTTGATTAATAAAATTTCATAATTACCAAAAGAATTATTAGGGTTAATTGTACTCTTAAAATACATTATGGTATGAAATTAGTAATTTGATATCTTAAACGTAATTAAATCAAACTTTAAATATTGAGCGCAATAAAATTTCATATGTAACATAAGAATATAAAAATTCCTATAAAAATCAAAACAAAAGGACCCAACTTGTGTTTTCTCAATCCCAACGTCATTACCCATATCGAAGACAAACAAATTACTAATTTCTTTATCGGGAGAAATTAAAAGATAGTTAGATTTATAGGTGTTTATTTAAAAATAGCCACAAATAAAATTATTAAAATTTAATTATTTTTATGTAAAATAAATTTGAACGAAAGTACGGTTCATAATCCAGAAAATACTCTAGCATAATATATTGGAATTCTAGTATATTTTGCTGGAACTCCAATATAATCTCTAGTATACTTTGTTGGATTATACTGAAATTCCAGCAAAATATATTGGAACTCTAGTATAGTATATTGGACCGATACGAAAATTGGCCAGCAAAGTAATGATTATTTTTGAATAATTTAATAAATGATCGGTACGAAAATTGGCTATGTCATGCTATTTTTATGAAATTTGTTTTTTTTAAAGTCTAATCAAAGCTAATACAAAAACGAAATACTACTAATTACAACTTTTAACTACACTGCACGTTCAAGCTTTCTCTGCAATTTGCCATTTTATTTCTCTCTACTTAATCATTCATATACATTATTATCTTACAAAAAGAATGGCAAATCAATCCTCTTCTTATCCAATTCTTTGTGCTTCCTTCAATCAAGACAACAGGTAATCCCCCATTCTTTTTACAAGAAAATTTGTGGGTATTAATTATTCGTCAATATTGTTTTAGTTCTTTGTTTAATTGTTGTTTTTAATCTTTAAATAGTTGTTTTGCAATTGGAACAAAGGAAGGCTTCAAAATCTTTGATTGTAATACTGGAAGACTCCTTTACGAAAGAGGTATGTAAACAATCTCCAATTTTTATTTTATTTTTTTAATTTTTTTAATTTTGGAGGTCCAGTATTTTATTATGAACTAAAAGGGTTTTTTAAAAGCTTATAAAGTGATAATCTTTGATTGAAATATTGAATATTTTGGAAATTGTACGAGTTTTAAATTCAGCTAAAAATAGTATCTTTATTTTTATTTTTTGTTGTTTCAATGTTGTTGATAATTAATTTCCAGTTAAAAAGTTTAATATTTTGGTTATTTTTTGGCTTGTTTTCTTGGCTGCAGGTCTATTATTTTTTATGAATTAAAAAGGGTTTATATTAAGGCTTATAAAGTTATGATCCTTGATTGAATATTATGGGGGAAATGTGGAAATTGCACTAGTTTCTTGTAAAAGTAGTAATTTTTTTAAATATTATTTGCTGCTTCAATGTAGTTGATAATCAAATAACCAGCTAAAAGTTGAAGAATTAAGTGTAGAAACAGAACCAATGTGATATAACAATTTTTAGAGCCAAAAAAAGGGCAGCCCAGTGCACGAAGCATCCACTATTCATGCAGGATCTGGGGAAGGGGTGTGATGTAGGCAGCCTACCCTAATTCGAGCTTAAGTGGCTGATTCCACCGCTCGAATTCGTGACCTATACGTCAGGGAGACAACCTCACCAACATTGCTCTAAGGCTCCCTTCCAATTTTTAGAGCCAAAATGTTGGGTTGTAACTTATTTTCTTGGCATAGTAGCTCCAGTATTTTCTTAGAGCCAAAAGGTTTTTTCCTAAGGCTTATAAAGTGATGATCTTTTGTCCAACATTATGCAAATTTTGAATTTTTCATAAATTTTAAGGTGTAGTTGCTTTCTTGTAAGATCAGCTAGAAGAAATGCAGTTAAAATTGGTTATCTTTTATTTTTGGATTGCTTCAATGTGTAATCAATATCCAGCTAAAAGTTAAGAAGTTTGTTGTTAAAATGGAACTTATGAGATATAAAGTCATGATCTTTTTTGTTATGTTTGCATAACAAAGTTGGAGATAAAAATTAGCTTCAGTATCCTGACATATTCCTTTTATGTTAGCTGCTGGAGCATTCATTATTGTAGAAATGTTGTTTAGCTCAAGCCTCCTAGCAATCGTTGGGGCTGGTGAACAGGTTCGACTATTTAACACTAATTATTCGTTGTAGTACTTTTAACTGTAATCTACTACATTTTTAATTAGTTATGTTACTACTTGAGTCGTTACAACAGCCATCTTTGTCGCCGCGAAGACTATGTATGTTTAATACTATGACTGGAGTAGCTCTTGAGGAACTAAACTTTTTAACTTCTATCCTTGCTGTTCGCATGAATAAGAAAAGGTACATCTGCTTCATTTTAAGATTCTCATTGTTCAGTTTTCTATTCCTTTGACTTGTTGTAGTCAGATATTCTCATAGTAATAAGGAAAGATTGATGTTCTAGAGGGATAAACTATTTTGGTTAAAAGAAAGTTGTAGATTAGACTGGATAGGGCTATTCAAATTTGCCAAGAGTCTAGGGGAAGCAACATCTCTACTTTCTCAAGATTGGGGTAAGTACTGTGTACGTACTACCCTCCCCAGACTCACTTGTGTGATTTCACTAGGTTTGTTGTTGTTGTATCACTTGCAGTAAGAGCATACTTATGTAAACCTCTTTGTCTTTATCTTAACAAACAAATTAAACAAGCGAGAAGAATTCATTCTGAGAAGCAGAAAGACTAAACATACACAACCTTTAGCAGGTTTTCTCCCATTGAACTGACAATGGTTACTATCTATTAGTCTGAGGTCATACTGATGTTCAAAGTTTTCCTGTTAAAATATCAGACTTCCATATAATCTTTTCTTGTGGTAGCTAGTATTTCTTTTCCCCCCTACTATGAACGATGCACTTGATTCTGAATCAAACAGAATGAATATATTTGTTCTTCGTAACAATTGTTAATGTATTCAATTCTTTTATCCCCTTGTTCCCAATTAATCTTCAAACAATGTCCTCGAATTTGCAGATTGATTGTCATATTGCAGGAGAAGACATTTATTTATGATATAAACAGTCTTAAGATATTGGACACTATTGATACGGTGCCGAATCCAAAAGGTCTGCCCGGAAAATCTTTTTTTCAAGTTGTATTGACTTCACTCTCACTTTATTTACTAGATTGGTTTGGAAAATACCCCACCCCGCATAAAAAGATCAATCCAAAAATGAAAAGAATAAAAGAAGTCACTGGCTTATAACTTTCAGGTTTTTGTTTAATGACAGTAGATGCTATAAAGTTTCAGTTGGCCTAGCACATTTGCTTATCAATGAGTTCTTGTTTCCAATTTTAGGACTTTGTGCATTTTCACCCAGCTTGGATGGTTCATATTTGGCTCTTCCAGCAAGTACAACCAAAGGATCTTTGTTAGTCTATAATGTTTCCGACCTCCGTTTACACTGTGAGGTCGTGTTTCTTACCATTATGTGTATTAATCTTACAAAACCATCTGTAATAAGATCAATGGGTTTGAGATGTTATAAATCATAGTAATTTTTAATAGTTTTGCGCTTTCCTATCCTTGAACCAACTCTGTTTACAAACTTTTTTTTTAACTTTATAAAACAGAGGAGTTTGTCTTATTTCTGTTACTGTTATAAAAATGCAGATAGATGCTCATCGAGCGCCATTGTCTGTCTTGACACTTTCATCAGGTGGGACTCACATTGCAACGGCGTCTGAACAAGGGACCATGATCAGAGTTCATCTTGTTTCAGATGCAACTAAGGTGAACCCTCAAGAACATATTGTATCAAAATGTGATACTAAGCAGTATTCCCTCCGTTTCAATTTATGTGAACCTATTTACTTTTTACTCCGTGCAAAAAGAATGATCCATTTCCATATTTAGAAGCAATTTACCTTTATATTAGCCAGTAGCCACACAAAATATATGTGCCTCATTTTATACAAGTTCAAAAGACTTTTTTTTTGATCTCCGTGCCCTGTCAAATAGGTTTATATAAATTGAAACGGAGGGAGTATATATTTCGAGAGATGTATTTCTCTGCCATCATAGTGCTTCTGCATTGGTATGTACACTGATGACTATCGAGCTCAGCGTACACATTCTAGAACTAGTTTGAGTTTGATACAAACAAGTAAATAGTGTGTGTACATTATTTGGGAAAAATGAGAATGGAGAACTATTGGTGGTAATTAGTACATTAGCTATAAACAAAACAGGTCGATAGATAGTGAGACATTACCGTTTCACTTGCGATTTGTTATGTTACATATCATTACAACTGTCAGGTAATTGATGCTTCTGTGTCACACCTTCATTTGAATTATGCCTTTTGATTGATTGTTATTCAATTTCGTTGGCAGTCATATAGCTTCAGGAGAGGGACGTACACTTCAAATATCTTTTCTTTGTCGTTCGCACCAGCAGCAGAACTTCCAGATATTCTTCTTGCAACTAGTTCTTCTGGTTCTGTTCATGTTTTCTCTTTAAGTTCACCCCCAAATCAAAGGTGAGATCTCAATTTCTCAAGTGCAATTCATTATAAGCATCTCGAATCTGAACGTTGGCTAAAGAGCCACCAATTAATATCTTCCTTTCCCTTTCTCATCCCCATTTCACCTTATTGTCTCGTTTTAGGATTTGTTCGAAGTTTTTGCATATGATCCAACTGTTGCTCCGATATCATGTTTGTTTTTCCTTATCGATTTTTTCTTTCGTGCTTATTTAAATATATTTACACATTTGATTGACCTCCGTCACTTCTCTTCCTATGTCCGACTGTTTTTGCTGAAATAGTCTTAAAACCTTCATCGGAAGTAATTAAGGGCTATTTTCATAAGAATAGCCACTTTTGTCCATTGTTATCCTTATCTGGCCATTTTTGCCAAGATAGTCTTAAAACCTTCTTTATTATTATTATTATTATTATTTTGATAACTGAGAAATCTGTCTGGGGCCTATTCTTTGGACCAACCGCAGCCTTCGCAACTCGGTGGATAATGGGCTCGCCCCCTCTACCCTTCTCCACTTAAATACCAGGCTTTGCTTTGCATGGTGTGGGGGCTTGAACCTGTGACCTAAGACACAAATCCACCACCCTTTGCCACTTGAGCTAGGCCCCGGGGCTCCTCCTTTATTATTATTGATACATCAGTATGCACATCTCTATTGCTTAATAGACTAGCCCTTATATTTTTGGTTGCTAAACTGTGAAGTAAAGCTGCACTGTTGATGATTGATTCAATCACCTTATTTGTGTCTTCTTCTTACTTCCACTATAAATTGTACAAGGTCTTCTGGTCTTCTAGCATCAATAATACCAATGCCTCATACTGTTAGCGACGCCTTGGATCCTGCTCAACATTGCATACTGCATCGCGCTGTTCCAGCTCGAGTGAGAAGGTATTGTATTCTATCCACAAAGTATACCAGCAAAATTTGGCGTTTTGACGTATGCTAAATTGTCATAAGTATTTGCAACCTTCAGTACATATTTGACAAAGTCAAGCTAATAATCAAAACCTGTTACCTTTTGTCACGCACTTGAAGCTGGTTTTTTGCATCTACATTTCCTGCTTTCATGCATCGTACTGTAAAAATTGGATAGGTTCGATCTATAGTCATTAGGGCCTCCTAAAACGATCTACTAAATTCATCGAGTTGTTCCAAAGGATCAAAACGGCCAGTTATTAATGGAATTCCTTGTCGGCTCTCTGTAAAATACTCGTTTGGCCGAGGGTCAGATGACCTTTCTGCACTTTGATCCTGTGAAAATTTATTATATGGAGATTTTATACTGTTACTTTGATGTTACGATTTCCAAAATCTTACCTTGTCATTAATCTCTTAGTCCCCAAGTAGGGTGCTGTACCAAAAGGGCCACAGTCTCTTCTCGGATTAAAGACCTTACGTCATTACTGAAATTCCAAATGTTTCAAGTACTTGATTTTTCTCTAGGTAAGGGTGTTGCAATTTGTCCTGCCTATTATTATGAAATATTGGCTATCCTGCACGATGATGGCGTCTTTAGCTATCCTGCGTGATGATGGCGTCACCTCTGCTCCTCGCATCCACAAGTGCCAGAGACTTTTGTTCTTACCTCTTTCAACTGCCTCGCCATTTCTGATGATTGAGTAGAATTGACATTGTAATATCAGATTCTCTTAACAAAGTGACTATAATATGTTGCTCGGATTCTCTGAATTTGTTGTCGGATGTGTATGAAATCCTCTAAAAGTAGTGCATTTTGGAGGATCCAACACGGGTGCGGTAGCACGTTGGAGAGTCCGTGCAACATAAATTATAACAGCAATTTTGAGATTGTTCAAATGAAATTGGTCGACCTTAACCTGGAATTCGATGTCAGTAAGATTTCCCTTCAAACGCTGTGGAAAAACAATAGGTTTCTTGAGTTCATACGAAGATAAGAGCTGGATTTGGATAAAACAACTGGAGCTCTTTTATGACCTAAAGCACCCAATTTGACCTATAAGATATATTGTCGACGAAATTTTGGGATCAGCTGCTGGTAGCTGCAGAAAGAGGTCAAATCACCCTATTAAAGTTCACCTCCGCTATATTGGAAAGAGACTTCACAAGTCTGGAGGAGATACTAACAATCTTCTCCTAATAAAGAAGATATCATGATTATCCTTAATTGCTGATAAACCTTCGTTGAAGTAGAGAGGTTTCAGATTAGCAGCCACTCCCTTCTAGATTCCTATGCTTAATTTATAAATTATAATAGACTTTATAACCTATATTGTTATTCTTAATGGATGTAGATGCAATTTAAGGAACGACACTAATTATTGGCTTGTTTTGCATCAAAGAAATCTTGCTTGTGAACAATGAAACTAGTATGAACTTCTCCTGTACTCTTCAATCGAATTTCAGTTTGTCTTCCACCTTTTCTATCTTTAGGAAATAAATCTCCTGAAATCTCTCTCATCAAAATTCTTCTTAAATGCTGTTGTGCAGTAATACGGTGATCCGCAAAATAGAGAAATTTGACGAGACAGCACCGCCTGAACATGTAGCACTAAGGTGAGAAAATGTGACTGTTTCCATTTATTTATTGTGCATTTATTCCTGTAATATTCACCCTATTTCATGAACTGGTAATATTGATATAAGCCTCTAGCAATAAGCAGCCGAAGTGCCAATGAGATGCCTGAGGCTAAGCACAAGGTCTCAACAATCCTCTGCTCTAGTTATTAGTTATATGATCTGCGGATTCAAAAAGCTACTTGCTATGTAATCCAAGCATCTTGAGTTAATGAAACTCGAAGCTTTGAAGTTTTAGTGTTCAGGTTATAGGTATTATGAGTTATCATACCAAGTGTCCGTAAATCGTTTTGAGTTTGTGTTTGAAAATGGATGGCTCTTTCTTTTTACTCTCTTCGGTCTGTATTTAATTCTGTAGAGCCACTATATCTATGATCACGTATGGCGGATACTTCCTGGAGTACATCTACAATGTCAACCATCAGAACAAGTCCTCGTGGACCTTGGAACGAGAATTCAATCTTATAACAGCAGAAACATCCTCATTATCATGAAAGTAAAGACTGCGAACACCAATCTTGAGGTTCATCAGATCTTTATGTTAAAGCCGAAACTGCAGCCTGTCCTACTCGAGTTGCCACTCTATCGGTTGTACATTATAAGAAGAAAGGCTACATAACTTGTCCGGTAGAGAACACAAATGACAATTATGTATATCTACTGTGCATATAATTTTAGTGTCGCTTTAATTCTGCTCTTGATAGTGCATCTGTGTAGCAATTGTACAGCCAAAAAGCTAAAGTTATATTTTTGGAAGTTCCTTTGCGTTATTAGCCTTGTTATACATTGATATGTATTTAGTTCTGTTGTAGTCACAGAGGCGGGGTAGGATTTTAACTTTATGGGTTCTACATTTTAGAATGACGATTTCAAGTGCTAATAATTAAGTTTATTATTATTTTCCTTCATTGAACCAAGACTTCCTTTTGCTTATCTTCTTATTATATTTGGTGGATCTCTAATGAAAAGCTTAGTATTTAAGTAGAGAAGATTAGAGGAATAAGATTATTATTCACTGAGTTAAAAATTGTGGCTATTGTTTATGAAGCACTTATATTTTCATTTCATATGATTAAATGATAAGTAACTTCTTAAATAAAACACCTTATATTTACAACGATCGTAATTTTCTTATTTGAAAAAAAAACTTAAAAGTCACTATGAAAGAATATAGTAGAATAATAATATTATAATTAAACCAAAAAATATATGAACAATGGAAAAAATATAACATCGTGGGAAATAAGTCGGCATTTTCTTAAAACCCCCCCCCCCCCCCCCCCCAAATATGCACATTGGATGCCAAAATTCAGGAATGTGTAGTTTTTATAACTATGAGATTTGAGAATTCCAAAAATATTTAAAATACAGAGGTACATGGTTGAGTCAATAAACCAGTGAAAGGTTAATGTGTTTTGTGCAGAAAAAAGAAGTACAAATCGCAAATACCTAGTGAGATTTATAAATCATAAAGGCATAATGCGTTTTTATAAATATAAATTACAATTATTCAAAGGCCTGGTATTTTAATTTTAAGTAAAAAAGTCTTGAAGGACGAGCTTATTATTCACCTAGTTTATTTGATTTGGTGTAAACACTCAATACTCAATGTAATTATGTATTTGCTAAAAAAGTAATTCCAAATATTCGTTTTTAACTTTAACATCAAGTATTCTTTTTTTTTTCTTTCTTTCAAACTTCAACCTAATGTCCAAATGCCAAAGAAACTTTCAACTAATATCATTTATAATAGCTTCTGAATTTGATTTTTTTGAATTTTTTTACAATTTTATATAAATAAGAATAAGTAATTTTACACTAGAGAAAAACACTCTTCTTCTTTGTAAAATTCATTGACATTTTTTAAACAAGATTAAAATTAGTACTTGCTTGGATCCTAATATTATTGTCATAAGAACAATTACTACTTATTATTGTTACTTTTCTAGTCTTGGGAAAAACGAAAAATAAAGAAAATATCTAGGGAAGTAAAGTCGGTACTTATTTTCTTTGTGGGGCCCAATTATAATAACTATATATAGCAAACACTCTCCGTTCTCTTTAGAAGTCCATAACTGCCGTGTCGGTCTCTCTTTCTATTTTTCTCTCTCTTTTTTGGCGAATTCCCGACGGATGCAAAAGAATACTAGTGATTTCTTACCTTGACTAAGCTTTGGTGGGCATAGTTACTAAGTATTTGTCTTGGTGGGAGCTACCAGGTAAGAAGAATTTATTGTAGGAAATAAAATCCCGACTGATGCAAAAAAACACTAGTGATTTCTTACCTTGGTTAAGCTTTGGCGGGCATAGTTACTAGGTACCTGTGTTGGAGGGAGCTAGCAAGTATCTAGTGAATGTGCACAAGGTAGCCCAGACATTACCTTCACTAAAAGAAGAATTTATTATAGGAAATTAAATCCCAATGGAGGCAAAATACACTAGTGTATTTCTTGTTAAAGCTAGTTAATGATTAAAGCTAGCTAAGTTGGTGTGAATGAGAAATGGAGGGAAGAAGACAATAGAAGGAAAATGAAGTTTCAAAGCAAAGTTCCTTTGAAAAGGAGCTTTGTACCACATTGGTGGTAGAAAGGGAAAGTTATGTGCTTATATTAGAAAGCACTTCTTCTAGCTCTTAAAGGGTTAAGAAGAGGCACTCCCCTCGCGCCGTCGTCGTCGCTCGGCTCGGCTTCGGCTTGGACCAAATTTATTTAAAATTCAATCTTCATTTTCTGAAATTATTTTTAATTCCCGTGGGAAAAAAATATTAATTTGTTAACTGTAAACTTCCCAACGTTCTTATTTTTCAGAAAAAGGCATGGCCTTTCCCGAACAGGCACCAAGCCTTTCCGAACAGTCACAATTCGAGAAAAATTATTCGTGCATTAAAAATTCTGCATTCTTTTCTGCAGACTGAAACATATCGAGCCATAGTGTGATTTCGTTCCCGAATTTGAGTTCGTCGAAGTCGTACGCGTTTGAGGTACCGCCACTCCTACGACAGGTATATCCGTTATATCCTGGGAGGAAATAATCCACAACCTCGGGTACAGTGAGGGGGTTAAATTCCTTAAGGACACACAGTGAATTCTGTGGTCTCGGATTTCTTCATTTCTGTGATTATTTTTTTTTTTGTGTCTCTTCTTCTTACTGGTTTCCAGTTTCTCGTTGCTTTGAACACGGACAATCGATAACAAGCTTAAGGAATTTAAATTATTATTTCCGTGTTCATCTGCTGTTGATTAAAACGTTACAGAACGATACAACAGTACAGAA
This sequence comes from Nicotiana benthamiana, assembly GCA_034376525.1. Lineage (NCBI taxonomy): Eukaryota > Viridiplantae > Streptophyta > Magnoliopsida > Solanales > Solanaceae > Nicotiana > Nicotiana benthamiana. The sequence goes on from CM067335.1 coordinate 137,403,974, forward strand.
AAAAAATTCTTACATAAAACAGTGACTACATACAGTTTTTCCTAACATAAAATTGTGACTGTCCAGAAAATAAAAGAAACTTGTAATTTTGTTGTTTGCATGTAACGAACTTGTATGTTGTTTGGAGACTAAATCTTCGGATTTTCTACTCCGGTTGAGATTAAAGTTTTCAGAACTTTCTACTCATTTGGGTACTTGATTTGAAGATATAAAAACTTCATCAAGTATACTACATACAGTTTATTACATTCTATTTGAAGTTTGTTTTAATTCTGTTTGTGTAAATTTGATTCGGTTTGAAGAAATAAAATCTTCACCGATTATTAAAGTGTTCTGTTATTTCCTACGACAGAAATGGGAGACCAAACTCCAAATTTGAATGCTACTGCTACTGTTACTGCCACACCAGCCCCCGTGGTTGGTTCTACGAGCAATGATGCGTCCTCCAGTCGTACTGCACCAGCACCGGCTCCGGCAGAGAAGCCCGGAAAATTCACCGGGATTAATTTCAAACGATGGCAACAAAAGATGTTCTTCTATCTAACTACTTTAAGCCTTCAAAAGTTTATTAAGGAGGATATTCCGGTTCCGCCGGAATCAACACCTGAAAATGAACGATTTGTTGTAATTGAGGCGTGGAAGCACTCAGATTTTTTGTGCAAGAATTACATTCTTAGCGGACTGGAGGATGATCTTTACAACGTCTATAGTAATGTGGGAACATCAAAAGAACTATGGGATGCGTTGGAAAAGAAATATAAAACAGAAGATGCTGGCTTAAAGAAGTTTATCGCTGCCAAGTTTTTGGACTACAAAATGGTAGATGGCAAGTCTGTTGTCACTCAAGTTCAAGAGTTGCAGGTTATCATCCATGATCTCCTCGCTGAAGGTATAAATTTAATTAATGCCTTTGTCAAAAGTATTCAGTGCCCCGTCACTTACATGTTGTTTGTTGTAGGTTTGGTGATTAGTGGGGCGTTTCAAGTTGCGGCAGTGATAGAGAAGTTGCCTCCTTCATGGAAGGACTTCAAAAATTACTTGAAACATAAGCGAAAGGAGATGACATTGGAAGATCTCATCGTCCGATTGAGAATCGAGGAAGATAACAAGGCAGCGGAGAAAAAGGCAAATGGGAGATCAACCATAGGGGGAGCACATATAGTTGAAACTGCCCCAACTAATATGAAAAAGAGGAAAAAGGCATCGGGACCAAGGAACTATCCCAACAAGAAGAAATTCAAGGGAAACTGCCATAATTGTGGAAAAATCGGACACAAAGCTGCAGACTGTCGTGCTCCGAAAAAGGAAAAGAAGATGGGTCAGGCTAATATGGTTGAAACAAACGAGGAGGTTGATGACTTGTGCGCTATGTTGTCCGAGTGCAACCTAGTGGGAAGTCCGAAAGAGTGGTGGATTGACTCTGGCGCCACTCGCCACATTTGTGCTGTTAGAGAAGCCTTTGCTTCATATGCTCCCGCCGGGCCCGACGAAACAATATATATGGGAAATTCTGCAATGGCCAAGATTGAAGGTTATGGAAAGATACTGCTGAAGATGACCTCTGGCAAGGTGGTGACTCTCAACAACGTCTGTCATGTTCCTGAAATTAGGAAAAATCTTGTATCTACCGGACTTCTAGTGAAGAACGGTTTTAAATGTGTTTATGTTTTCTGACAAGGTTGTAATAAGTAAGAACGAAATGTACATAGGAAAAGGCTACCTTACAGAGGGCCTTTTCAAACTGAATGTAATGGTTGTTGCTAATAATAATAAAGTTTCTGCTTCGTCTTACTTGCTTGAGTCAAATGATTTATGGCATTCACGTTTAGGACATGTCAATTATAGAACCTTGCGAAAAATGATTAGTTTGGAAGTATTGCCTAAGTTTGAATGCAATCAATCAAAATGTCAAATCTGTGTTGAATCTAAGTATGCTAAACATCCTTATAAGTCAGTTGAAAGGAATTCAAGTCCTTTAGACTTAATCCATACAGATATTTGTGACATGAAGTCAATTCCATCTCGCGGTGGAAAGAAGTATTTCATAACTTTTATTGACGATAGTACGCGGTATTGCTACGTTTATTTACTTAATAGTAAAGATGAAGCAATTGAAGCGTTCAGGCAATACAAAACTGAAGTTGAGACTCAACTTAACAAAAAGATTAAAATGATAAGGAGTGATAGGGGCGGTGAATATGAATCTCCTTTTGAACAAATATGTTTGGAATATGGCATTATTCATCAAACAACTGCTCCTTACTCGCCACAATCAAACGGAATTGCGGAAAGAAAAAATAGAACACTGAAAGAAATGATGAATGCCCTGTTAATAAGTTCTGGTTTAGCCCAGAACTTGTGGGGGGAAGCCATTCTAACAGCTAGCCGAATACTCAATCGAGTGCCCCATAGCAAAACAAAATCTATTCCATACGAAAAGTGGAAAGGAAGGAAGCCCAATTTGGAATACTTCAAAGTGTGGGGGTGTTTGGCCAAGGTGCAAGTTCCTAAACCCAAAAGGGTAAAAATAGGACCTAAAACCGTTGATTGTGTTTTCATAGGATATGCCACAAATAGTAAGGCATATAGATTCTGGTTCACAAATCAGAAAATCCCGACATTCAGGTGAATACGGTAATTGAATCAGATAATGCTGACTTCTTTGAAACCATATATCCGTATAAAAAGGAATGTGCGTCGTCTAGCAAAGAATCTAAACGACCTCGGGAAGAAATAAAGGAAAACATTCCTGATGAGGAAAATCCAAGACGTAGCAAACGTCAAAGGACGACTACTTCCTTTGGACCAGAATTTTTAACATTTTTGTTGGAAAATGAGCCTCGAACGTTCAACGAAGCTACGTCTTCATCGGAAGCTCAATTTTGGAAAGAGGCAATCAATAGTGAGATAGAATCCATATTGAACAACCATACTTGGGAATTGGTTGATCTTCCTCCAGGGAATAAACCTTTAGGTTCCAAATGGATTTTCAAGCGGAAAATGAAAGCTGATGGCACTATTGAAAAATATAAGGCAAGACTAGTTGTTAAAGGGTTTAGACAACGAGAAGGTCTTGATTACTTTGATACATACTCGCCGGTAACGAGGATTACATCTATTCGGGTGTTAGTAGCATTAGCCGCCGTGTACGGTCTTGAAATCCATCAAATGGATGTGAAAACAGCCTTCTTAAATGGAGAGTTGGAGGAAGAAATTTACATGGAACAACCCGAAGGGTTTGTAGTTCCAGGGAAAGAGAAGAAGGTATGTAGACTTGTTAAGTCTCTTTATGGACTAAAACAAGCACCAAAACAGTGGCATGCAAAATTTGACCATATGATGCTGTCAAATGGATTCAAGATAAATGAATGTGATAAATGTGTCTACATTAAGAACACTCCGAACCACGTCGTCATTGTTTGTTTATACGTGGATGATATGTTAATAATGAGTAACAACATTGCTAACATAAATGCTACTAAGCGCATGCTTGCTAGTAAGTTTGATATGAAAGACTTAGGAGTTGCCGATTTAATTCTGGGAATTAAAATCCATAAGACTCCTCAAGGTCTAGCATTGTCTCAATCTCATTATATTGAAAAAGTACTTGAAAAGTTCAAGTATTTGGACTTTAAAGTTGCAAAGACGCCAATTGATATGAACCTTGCTCTTGCAAAGAATAAAGGTGAAAGTCATTCTCAATTGGATTATGCCAGAGTGTTGGGAAGTTTGATGTATATTATGAACTGTACGCGACCTGATATTGCGTGTGCTATAAGTAAACTAAGTCGCTACACGAGTAATCCCAACCAAAATCATTGGCTGGCAATGAAACGAGTTTTGGGGTATTTGAAACATACTCAAAACTTTGTTTTGCATTATAACAGGTATCCTGCAGTTATTGAAGGATACAGTGATGCAAATTGGATCACCGGTTCAACTGAAACTAAATCCACAAGTGGATACGTTTTTACTATAGGTGGAGGAGCAGTGTCTTGGAAGTCATCCAAACAGACATGTATCGCCCGCTCTACAATGGAATCTGAGTTCATAGCTCTAGACAAAGCCGGTGAAGAAGCTGAATGGCTCCGGAATTTCTTAGAAGATATTCCATTTTGGCCCAAACCGTTGGCTCCTATATGCATACATTGCGATAGCCAAGCGGCAATAGGAAGAGCCGGGAGCGTTATGTACAACGGAAAGTCTCGTCACATACGACGAAGACATAATACCGTTAGACAACTACTCTCTAGTGGAATTATCACAATTGACTATGTTAAGTCAAGAGATAATGTGTCGGATCCACTAACTAAAGGCCTAACTAGAGAAGTGGTTGAAAGATCATCGAGGGGAATGGGACTATGGCCGAGGACAAGTCATCGTGGCGGTAACTCTACCTAGAAGACATGAGATCCCAAGATCTAGGTTCAAAGAGATCAAACAAAGTCATTGATGACGGTTCAACATTGTCACAATAACTTTTTGGTCCATTCTCGTGATGAGACAATGTTCAGTACCAGGATAAAGCATTAAGGCTTTTTAATGGTTTCTAAGTTTGATACGGGGTATATCAAATAGTGTATCTACGGGATGACACATTTAGGAATCACCTATGTAAGTGTGAAGTGTAAGCCGCTTCAAGGAGAACTCTGTAAGGCCAGCTCTCTACGCACTTATGAACCAGGAAGTGTTCATGGCTGAAACGAACAAAACAATGAGAACCAAAAACGGTTAAAGGGTTAATTGTGTGACATGTGGTTGTCTAGGTATACACCAAAGCTCGACGGTTCAAAGATATCAAATCTACCGATTGACCGAGTATATCCGACATATGCTCACTACGGAAAGTTCAAAGAGAAATCTACTTATCCAGATGCAATTAATCCTTGCTTACGAATCACACAGTTTTTTTTGTCATGCATGTTTTTCATCATATAGCCATTCCCCATTCATGTGGGGGATTGTTAAAGCTAGTTAATGATTAAAGCTAGCTAAGTTGGTGTGAATGAGAAATGGAGGGAAGAAGACAATAGAAGGAAAATGAAGTTTCAAAGCAAAGTTCCTTTGAAAAGGAGCTTTGTACCACATTGGTGGTAGAAAGGGAAAGTTATGTGCTTATATTAGAAAGCACTTCTTCTAGCTCTTAAAGGGTTAAGAAGAGGGACTCCCCTCGCGCCGTCGTCGTCGCTCGGCTCGGCTTCGGCTTTGGATTTGGATTTGGATTTGGATTTGGTCAAATGATCTGATTGATAATCTTTTTGGACCAAATTTATTTAAAATTCAATCTTCATTTTCTGAAATTATTTTTAATTCCCGTGGGAAAAAAATATTAATTTGTTAACTGTAAACTTCCCAACGTTCTTATTTTTCAGAAAAAGGCATGGCCTTTCCCGAACAGGCACCAAGCCTTTCCGAACAGTCACAATTCGAGGCTATATAAACTGAGGCAATGCCTCATTTTCGAGTACTGGGAAAAAAAAAAAAATTATTCGTGCATTAAAAATTCTGCATTCTTTTCTGCAAACTGAAACATATCGAGCCATAGTGTGATTTCGTTCCCGAATTTGAGTTCGTCGAAGTCGTACGCGTTTGAGGTACCGCCACTCCTACGACAGGTATATCCGTTATATCCTGGGAGGAAATAATCCACAACCTCGGGTACAGTGAGGGGGTTAAATTCCTTAAGGACACACAGTGAATTCTGTGGTCTCGGATTTCTTCATTTCTGTGATTATTTTTTTTTTGTGTCTCTTCTTCTTACTGGTTTCCAGTTTCTCGTTGCTTTGAACACGGACAATCGATAACATTTCTTTGTTTACCTGCGCTGGCGGAAGGTAGCAAGTGTCCAGTGGAATAGTAAGAGGTGTGTGCAAGCTGGGGCGGACACCGAAGTCGTAAAAAAATATAATTTATTGTTCAAAATTGCAAGATTTGGCTGAGAGATCTGATAAAGTTGAGTAATTTAATGTGTGCTATAGTGTTCATGGAAGGTTGGTATAAAATTCTTCATCCTTGTTCTAAAAAGGAATGTAATTTATTGGGTTTGATTTGGTTGATAATTTTGTTGGATAAAACATTGAATCTACCTACTGATTTGTATTGCTTCGGTATGTTATTTCTTTGAAAAGCAGCAAGAGAATTAGCTTTCTGTTTGTCTAGTATTCATGTTGTGTTAATCTCCCTGACGGGTCGAGTTTGCTGAATAATTTGATAATTTACTATTGATGTATCTTCTTTTTTCTTTGAGCGAGGGGTCTTACGGAAACAACTTCTCTAATTTCACAAGGTAAGGCTAAGATCTACGTACACTCTACGTTCCCTAGATCCTATTTTGTGGAATTATACCAGGGTTTTTTTTTGTTGTTATTGTACTATTGATGTATCCAAGGGGTGAAGCAAGAGATGCTGTGGAGTGAAGAGAAGTATATGTTGCCGGTTATCATTTAATCATCCAAGAAAAGAAGTTAGATCTCGTAGAAGATACTTCACAAATAAAGGGTCTCTTGGAAGAGTTTTAGGGGGATAAAAGAAAGAGCTTTCCCCTGAAAGGAAAAAGGAGAAGATTTTCTAATAGCTGTGATATGATTCGCTTCAGGAAAAAATCAACTTCCATAAGATTCTAATTTTTTGTTATATGCAGATGTATATTCAGTAATCAATTAAAAAAAATATATTCAGTAATCAATGAGGCAGTGATCAAATATAGTTTTAGTTTCCGTTGATGTTATACTGATATATTAGCCCCTGTAAACTACTTATCAGCCCCTGTTGACACTAGTCCCTTTAAACAAAGAGTGACTCATGAAGATTATCCACACACATAGATGCTAGTGCTGAAATTAGGGAAATGGATGTTTTTACAAGCTCATTGAAGTACTTTTACGAACTTCTAAGTGGACATTGTATCTGTACCATAGAATTTGGGATTAGTAACAAAACTAGTCATGCCCATCATAAGTTTAGCACTCACTAGCTGTCATTGATTGGTTATTTGAAGGTTTGGGCATTTGTTTGTCAGTTGGTGTTACCTGTTTGTGTGCTAATCCTGGAAACAACCTCTCTGTCCCTCGGGGTAGGGGTAAGGTCTGCGTACATATTACCTCCCCAGACTCCACTTGTGAGATTATAATGGATTGTTGTTGTTGTTTTGTTTGTGCACTAAATCTGATGATCTTTTGTTTTCTTGAACTGCAGTTTGGTATACCATGATGGCTGACGGTCATGATAATGATAAGAATATCGAGATATGGAAGATTAAGAAACTTATAAAGGCACTTGAAGAGGCAATGGTACCAGCATGATTTCTCTTATCATGCCTCCACGGGATCAAGTATCTAGGGTCACTAAGATGCTTGGAGATGAGTTTGGAACTGCATCGAACATTAGAAGTAGAGTTAATCGTCAATCTGTGTTGGGTGCGATCACATCTGCTCAGCAGAGACTTCAACTCTATAACAAGGTTCCACCAAATGGGCTTGTGCTTTACACTGGAACGATCATGACTGAAGATGGGAAAGAGAAGAGTTTACAATTGATTTTGAGCCCTTCAGGCCCATTAACGCATCTCTATATCTTTGCGATAACAAGTTCCACACAGAAGCCCTGAATGAACTTTTGGAATCTGATGACAAGTTTGGATTTATTATAGGACATTGAGTGGTAATACCAGGGAGGTTCTTCACAAGTTTAGTGTTGATCTGCCCAAAAAACACGGAAGAGGAGGACAGTCAGCACTGCGTTTTGCGCGTCTTCGGATGGAGAAAAGGCATAACTATGTGAGGAAAACGGCAGAGCTTGCAACCCAATTTTATATTAATCCTGTCACCAGTCAGCCTAATGTCTCAGGCCTGATACTAGCTGGATCAGCTGACTTTAAGACAGAGCTTAGCCAGTCTGATATGTTTGATCCTTGTCTCCAGGCAAAAATATTGAATGTAGTCGATGTTTCTTATGGAGGAGAAAATGGTTTCAATCAAGCAATTGCGTTGTCTGCTGAGATCTTGGCCAACGTGAAATTTATACAAGAGAAGAAGTTGATAGGCAAGTATTTTGAGGAGATTAGTCAGGACACTGGGAAGTATGTTTTTGGGGTTGATGATACCTTGAAAGTTCTGGAAATGGGTGCTATTGAGACCCTTATTGTGTGGGAAAATCTCAACACGACTAGGTATGTGCTGAAAAATAACACTGCTGGAGAAACAGTCATCAAATACTTGAATAAGGAGCAAGACACTGTCAGAAGTAGCTTCCGTGACCCTGCTACAAATGCAGAATTAGAAATTCAGGATAAATTGCCACTGCTTGAGTGGTTTGCGAATGAGTACATGAGGTTTGGTTGTAGTCTGGAGTTTGTTACCAATAAATCACAAGAAGGATCTCAGTTTTGCCGTGGTTTTGGTGGCGTTGGAGGAATTCTCCGCTACCAGCTTGATGTTCGAGCTTTTGATGACCTTTCTGACGAAGGTGAATTTTATGAAGATTCTGAATAGCAATTAAGCAACTTCACAAATGCCAGTGCAGGAGTGGAGCAGGAAGCCTGCACTGGTGCGCAAGGGCTCTCGCGTGGCCCAGCTGCTCTTGTGCCTAGCGAAAAATTACAGGGAGGTTCTCAGGTCAGTTGACAGAGACGTTGTCTTGTTCTTGAATGTGAAGTTATGATCAAATTACCAGTAAAACCCAACTTTGACGATCAAAACCACCTATCTTCTTTTGTGCGGTATATCTCTTGGAGATTAAAAATATTTGCCTTAATTTCTTTTCTAATATTCATTTGTTTTTCCTGGTTTACTAGAGGGATGACCTGCAAGAAGAAATGGAGTCACGAGTAAATTCTTCGCTTTTATCTGAGCAATGGGAAGGTTGTTTTCATCTCACAAGTGCTGGTGCAGGAGTGGAGCAGGGAGCCTGCGCTAGGGTGCGAGGGCTTCTGCCTGATTTGGCCGCTCATGTTCTTAGTGACAAAATACTGGAAGCTGTTCAGGTCAGTGGGCATAGACTTTGTCTTGTCCTCGAGTGTGAAGTTTTGAATTAACTTAGCAGTAAAGATCAACTTTTTTAATCGAGCCACCATCTTCTTTTGCATGCAATTGAATATTGGAGATTTTCATCATTTCCTTTCTAATACTTGTTTCTTCTTTCCTGGTTTACTAGATGGATGGCCTATATAAAGAAATGATGTTGCCAGTAATTTCTTCGTGTTTGTCTGAGCAATATGTAGGTGACTTTCATCTCATAAATGCCAGTGCAAGAGTCAAGCAGGAAGCTTGTACTCGTGTGCGAGGGTTCGCGCCTGACTTGGCTGCTAATGTGCTTAGCAACAAGTTACCGGGAGCTCTTCAGGTCTGAGGACATGTCCTTTGAATGTGAAGTTTTAATCAGCTTAGCAGTAAAGATCTCCTTAATTTGATGTTAGAACAATTATCTTATTTCACATGCAATGTCTTCTGAATCGGAAATATTTACATCATTTCCTTCCTAATGTTATTTTCTTCCTGGTTTACTAGATGGATGGCGAAATGAAGTTGCTAATGATATCTTCATGTTTGTCCGACCAATCTGAAAGGGGTCACGTTCATCTCTTCATGTATGTACGTAGATCTTACCCCTACCCTGGGGTAGAGAGGCTGTTTCCAAATAGACCCCCGGCATCCTTCCCTCCAAAAACTTCCCACCTTGCTCTTGGGTGACTCGAACTCACAACCTCTCGGTTGGAAGTGGGACACGCTTACCATCAGAGCAACCCCTCTTGTCAGCAACCTCTCTTGTCTATACTAGTACAGTATATCATTGGAATATTGGACTGCTTGGCAATATGCCAAGGTAACAACTGTTTATGACCGATACTCTGTTAATCCGAGGTACAGATCAGTATGCTGAAATGTTGATTTTAAGGGTCAACATACCCAACAATTCACTCTTTAGCAGCCTCTTTTATCACCTAAAGATCTGCTTCATCTAAACGGTGTGTTATAGCTTAGTATACAGCTGCAGATATGAAATGGTAAGTTGTGTTATCGCTTGTGACCAATAGATTGATTGTGTGATTAAAAGGGTCAAGGCTTGGACAGCCTGGGATCATTTTAGCTCAGCAACATAGTGCATGAAACGTGGCTTCTTCGCCTTATTATCTTTTTAAAAAAATAAAAAATAACAGTGGTGTTCGGACCAACTTGCTCATCCTTAAACTAAGTCACCTAATACCTGCTTGCTACCTCTTAAACAGGTATTAGGTAACTCTGTGTGGGAAAAACTCACTTAGTATTTTGGATGAAACATTTGAACAAATCCAATGTAAGACTTTGAAAGGTGTCTTGAGCATATTTTGAACAACCAAGTCATACACCAGAAACAGAAAATAGGGGGGAATATACTGCATTAACTAAAAGAAATAAAAAGGTGATGTGGACTCTCAAGAGTACAAAAGAAAGATACGAGCGTACAAGCTGACCTGGACAACACTGTCATTAAGCCAAACCAAAGTACAAAGAAAGATAGAAGGTTCTACGACCAAAAAAGTGATATATTTTTTAGTAACCTACAGTAGATAACCAATCTACATATCCGTGCTACAGCTTGCGCAAAATCAAAGGAGCGCCATGTTGAGGTTGAAGAGTGATAAATGTATGAGGAGCATGGGCATAAGATGGAGAGAGCTCAAAAGCATATTGTTGTAGAATCAATGCAAGTGCCATTTTAGCTTCTAACATAGCAAAATTCAGCCCAATACATATTCTTGGTCCCCAACTATATGGAAAATATGCAAACTTACCCTTTGTTGCTTTATTAACTCCTTCACTAAACCTCTCTGGTTTGAACTCCTTAGCATCATCTCCCCATATTTCACTGTCATGATGCAACCAAATTGCAGGTAACATAAGTAGCATCCCCGCTGGCAAGGACAAGCTCCCTAATTTGGTATCCTCGAGTATAGTTCGACCAATCATAATACCCGGTGGGTACAACCTTAAAACCTCGTTGAATATCATTGTGACCTGTTAAAAGTACGTAGTAAAAATACTGTCTTGTGAGGATTCATCATAAATTGACTAATCATACGCTGATTTTCAGCCTACCCCCAACCCTCATCCATTCAGACTTGGTACAGGCTAAAGGACAGCCCGATGTACTAAGCTTCCACTATGTGCAGTCCGGGAAAAGACCGGACCACAAGGGTCTATTGTACATAGTCTTACCTTGCATTTTTGCAAGATGTTGTTTCCACGGCTCGAACCCGTGACCTCTTGGTCACATGACAACAACTTTACTAGTTATGCCAAAAATAATGTATTGTTTGGAGTCATCGTAAATTGACTAATCATACGCTGGTTGTTAGCCTACCCCCACCTCATCCATTCAGATTTGGTACAAGCTAAAGGGCAGCCCGATGCACTAAGCTCTCGCTATGCGCGGGGTCTGGAGAAAGGCCGGACCACAATGATTTATTTTACACAGCCTTACACTGCACTTTTGCAAGAGGCTGTTTCCACAGTTCAAACCCGTGACCTCCTGGTCACATGATAGCAACTTTACCGGTTACACTAAGGCTCCCTCGAAGGAAGACATGGTACAGGCTAAGTAGTAAAAATACTGAAATACCAAATTTTGGATGACAAAAATTAGAATGGTGGATATTGACAGTACTTACAACTTTCAACTGATTCAATAACTCATAGTCAGGTTTGTTACTTCCAAAGACTTGACGAACTTCTTCTCTAGCTCTTTCTTGCCAATCAACATGCTTACTCAGTAAAATCAAAGTCCAAACAAGCAAAACTGAAGTAGTTTCTTGCCCAGCAAAGTAAAATAACTTGCACTCTTCAATCACTTCGTCGATAGTCATACCAAAGTTCTTGTTTCCGCGCATTTGGATTTCTTTGAAATTAGAGTCCAACAGTATTCCCAGTAAGTCATCTTTTGCAGCTTCCCCTGCTTTCATTTCCCTTATTCTCTTATTAATAATTCCCAACACTAATGATCGTACTTCCTTAGCGATTTGCTTCATCCTCTTGTTCCTCTTTGTCGGAACAAACCTATGCCAAAAACACAGCGTTAATTTCACATATGATCACTAACTTTTATCCACCTGTGAAGTTAGAAAACTATGTCAAGTTTACTCAATATGATAGTAAAATAACAGAACTATTTTTCTTGAAAGTCAAGTTTACCTCCATCCGGGGATGTAAAGCCATCGCACTGCTTGTAAAATCAACTCAGCTTGTTCTTTTTGAAGCTCAAATATCTGTCTCCCTTCTTCATAGTTACTACCAAAAGCTGTTCTTGAAATGGCATCGCTTGTCAACGTTTGAAGAAAAGGCCACACGTCTATCTCGGATCCCTCTGATGAAACTGTACCTTCCCATTTACTGAGCAAGTCGCAACAACTCAAGTAGAATGATGGTAGCATATGCTAATATACACCAGAAATTAGCCATAGTTAATATCTCAATAACAAACTTGCATTATCCAACTCTATGTATTGTTTATGTTAAGATACTGGGATTTTTCACATCTAGATTTTATCAATACAGGCTACTGATATTCCTAGATTAAGTCTTGTCCAGTGCATATGTGCTTTCGGACGTGCATTGTGAAATTTTTACTATCAGGACAAAACAAACATATATTTCCTACTCATCAATCACTAATATTATTGACTGAGGTGGATCCAAAATGTAAACTTTATGGATTCAAGGTGAAAAATACAATACTTACAATCTATGTTGCTCGGACTCTCTAAAAACGTTGCCGCACCCGTGCGGACCCCTAAAAAAAGGCACTACTTTTGGAGGATCCGGTACGCACCCGATGGCATTTTTGAAGAGTTCGAACAACATAAGCTTACAATAGTTCCCTTTTCACACACATATATATATTGATGGTCTTCTAAATAAAGAATTGTCGATTTAGTTGAACTTAGCCTAAAGAAGCCCTAATGACTATAGATTGAACCTATCCCATTTTTACTACGAGGGTTGGCTTTTCACGACCTTGCACCAATAACATTTTTTTTCTTTCTGGAAGCAATATCAGCAATACAGTTCATCCAATGTAAACTGTAAATCCCATAGATGGATGCAAAGTACTGATACTGATACCTGGTTCATCTGAACCATGTACTTTCGACGGGAAGCATAAATTTACGTGTAAAAATCTACAATAAAATTGTAACAAACAGTAGATATGCACCCATAACTTTAAAAATATGACAAGTTCAACGTTAAAAGCCTTAAAGGTTGAACACATAAAGTTTAAATTCTGGATTCGTCACTGACACATTCGTCTCTAATTCTGAATTCATCCTAATACAATGGTAGTATAAAATCCTCTATAATAATATTAAGATAGCATCAAGTGATTTAGGATGTTAAAAGTACCTTCAACTTGTCAAGGTGAAATGCAGGATTGATAATTCTTCTATGCTTAGCCCATTTCTCGTTCTCATAACTTGCTAGCCCTTGTGCTAGCAACTTAGTGATTGGATTGCCTTGAATCTTCTGGTAAATATAACTTTTTGATAAAATCTCCCTTATTAGTTCAGGATCTGTAATAAACATTGTTGGTTTTGGTCCTAACCACATAAAGCAATTCTTGCCTACAAGATACAACAAGCTAGATTAGAGCTAGGTTGCGCGGACTCTCCAAAATGCAGCTGCACTCGTGTCGGATTCTCCAAAGAAATACTATTGTTGGAGGATCTGGCATGCATCCGTCAATATTTTCCAAGAGTCCGAGCAACATAGGATTAGAGAATACACAAATCTCAAACTATTGGGAATCTATAAGGAAGTTAAAGAGATTCAAGAATTGAACTGAGCCTCATTTAAAATATGATTTATCATAGACAGACTCCCAATGTAAAGATACTTTACACTATCAGACTCAAGGGCGGAGCTAGCTAGGCAGAAGGCGGTTCGGCTGAATCCCCTTCACCGAAAATTACACTATATATAATGTTAATTTTTTTTGCATGTATATCAGGAGTTGAATTCCATTAGTTTTGCGTGTTTACTTTTGTTTATTTTTTCAATCCCTTGATGAAAATCTTGCTTCCACCACTGCTATTAGTGTAAGTTTACCTGTGACAGCAAGTTAGTTATTACTTTTATCATATTACTAATTAAAGCTTATCATAGATATTTATGTAATTGCCTTATAAATGATCTGATTGTGTAAATAAATAATAAATTATGAGTGCATAGAGCTTAAAATTGAATCAGGATATGGTTAAGTTAAGCTAAAACAACAAGTAACTCTATATGTCTAATTCTGATATGACAACCTATAAAATATCGTCATGACCTGGTATACAACAACTACCCAGTATAGTACCACAAAGTGGGTCTGGGGAGGGTAATATGTAGAAGAAGACAGAGAGGTTGTTTTTAATCGAACCTGCTATAATCGGTTAAATTGTACTGATACGCAAAAATTTAGAAATAATATTACATACCATATTGGAGCATCAACTTTGTGAAGTGAGGCAAGACTCTAGTCACATAATCATTGCTAAAATTCATAGGCTTGGTTTTGGCTTCTTCAACCATTGTATTTATTTCCTTCATATCTCCAAGTAATAGCTTATATGAGCTTCCTTTGAAACCTTCCGTTTTTAGTCTTTTTTCCATTTTCTTTGGTTGAATCCACACCCAATTCAAGAATTTCCATACCCATCTCAAGAAAATTATCACAATCACTAATGAAACTGCAACTTTGATGTTAAATAATGTCTCCATTTTTATTGTATAGTGTTTGGGGTTTTCTTTTATAGTGTCATACTTCTATAAACGTGCATTTATGTATAGTTGTGGAGCAGAAAGTATCCAGTTTTCTTTAGGAGAAAATGTCAAAAATGGTTCCTTATGTTTAAGGGTAGGTTCAAAATAGTCCCTCAGATATATTTCTAAGTAGTTTTTGTCCTTTAAATTTATCAAAGTACTTCTTTAAATATTTAACAAACTTTCCTTGTTAGATTTAACGAAAACTGTGAAATAAAATGATTTAATATGAACTCATATTTGGTGGTATAATTTTTATAGTTTCTGATATTATATGGTCAAATTCAGAGGCAAAGTTAGGATTTACATTATATGGGTTTGCATATAATCTTTTTAAATTATTGTGTTTTAAATTAATAATTTATAAATATTTGTCGACTTTCATAATACAAATATAGCATTTGAATAAAAGTTACTGAATCTGACTGCACCCGCAATCAATATTGTGGCTCCGCCCCTGATCGAATTCTGGAGTTTGTTGTAGCTATTTTATTTCTGCTACTCTCTCCCATCCCAATTTATGTGGCATCGCATGATTTGGCATGGAGTTTAAGAAAGAAAAATTTTAAAATTTTTTATATAAAATAAGTCTTAGATGTTTATGTGGTCACAAATTATATCATTAACGGTAAATTAAAAATTTTAAAGTTAAATTATTTTTAAATATAAGATGGCATTTTTTTTTGGGACAGTTAAAAAAATAAAAGTGAGACATAAATTGAATTTTTGAAATCTATTTTTGGTGTCTAGCGTAGTTTTTATTATTGTAGTTTTTGTGACGGAACTTTCCTGATATTTCTGGTTATAAATATTTGACAAGTATATGTATTTTATTCTTTATTTGTCCAATAAGGTTGACTAGAGCAATAATTTAACCAATTTTATTTTATTCTGAGTTGCATTAATGGCTGGTGGTTAAGGTTGTGTTTGCATTATTTTTTTATTTTTTATTGATTCGAGCCTTATTTATTGATTATTGTTATTGTATGCCTTTTATTTTATGGTTTTATGGTACTGATATTATTCCTATAGTTTTTATTGATGATATTAATATATTATCTCTTCTTATTTTCTTTCTGTCTTCCTGAGTCGAGGGTCTATTAAACAACCGCTCTGTCCCATCGAGATAGGGTAAGGTCTGCGTACATGCTATCCTTCTCAGTAGGGATGTCAATGGATATTCGAAGACCGACTAAATCGACCGAACAGTACTGCGTCAAACCGATTTTTAGATTTTATTTTAAGAAACTATAGTATTTTATATAAATCTATAACCGCACCGACAATTAGGGTAGGTTTTTATTTTATAAAACTAAGTCGAAAAAATATCGAATTGTACCGAACAAATTTTACATGTGGAAAATATATTTATTTAGTAAGTTTAAAAATAATGATGCATTAAATTTTCTTTGGGCCTTGGAATTATGAAAACTATTACAGGCCAACAAGAAATTAAACTCAAAATACTAATTCTTAAAACCTATTATGCTACTTCTACTGGAACTGAGTTATTTCAAATATTTTATTAGCAAAACACAAAGTATTCCAGCGATTATGAGTAGCAAACTACAATTATTAAACATGTTTCCTTTCATTTAATTTAGGTTTTTCTTTTTCAATATTTAATCTTCTATAGACTTTGTTTTTGAGTCCATGCTTGATATATTTTTCAACTCGTGTGATTTATATTTTCTGTGATGTTGTTTGATTTCTTTTACATTGTTATAGAATAGTTGATGGATCTATACTCTAGCCATCTTTTTTAAAAAAAAATTATCACCCTTTGAACAGTAAAAATGTCTAGAGGAAAGAAGTGACAGTCATTATACCAATCGCAGTTGCAAGAAGTGCCAACAGTCCCATGGAAGAACTTAATCATACAAAACCAAGCCAGATAAAAAGCATTGTTCAACCTGTGGCTATTCCTACAAGACAGACTACCAACAAAGGATAGATTACATAGCTGGGGATTGGGAATTGATCAACAATGTACTCTATGCCAAATCCAACCTGAAACAAGAGATCATCTGCTCACAGAATGCCTAGTCACTGTGGATCTATGGGGAAGAGTAATGAATTGGCTACAGGAATAATACCTACCTAGTATCAGTTGGAACTAGAAAGTACAATGGTTGATTGCCAAAGCCAAGGGTAGAACAAGTCGTGCAGCCATTTTTAAAATGGTTCGCAGCTGAAGTTGCATATGCTATCTGGTTGGAAAGGAATGCGAGAGTGTTCAACAAGACTTTTCGATGTATGTAATACTGCTCTACTGAGAGACATAGTGTACAACTGTAATGCTAGAGGCACCCCTAGAATTAGGCAACAATTGCAACTCCTTAAAATATAGTATATGTTAGACAGTTAGGACAGTAACTGTAGTTATTATGTTAGCTTTCAGACAGTCGGCCAAGTTGAAGCTTGACTGTGGTTTTGTAATGCAACTTCATTGATGATTAATGAAAAAACTTTAATTACCAAAAAAAAATGTCTAGAGGGTTTTGCTAAGTCCTCCTATAAAAAAACTTATATTATTGTATTCTACTTCTATTGGTGAATTTTACATGATAATAAAAAAATACTGAACATTAACCAAATCATACTGATACCGAAGAGATACTTATATGATTGAGACAGTTTCGAAAAGTCTAATTTTAATTATACATAATAGAATAATTGAAAATTGATATGATTTAAATTTTATAAAATAATCGACCGAATCAAATTATTAATATTCCTATTTCTCAGGATTCACTTTGTAAAATTCACTAAATTATTGTTATTCTTATCATCGTTGCCTGAGGTTGATTACATTTCCTTATCTTTTCTTAATCGGTGTTAAAGTAAAATAAGTTGGTAAAACAGACAATAAGATATTAAGATGATACATTTGTTGGGGTACAATAATGTAAGAAAAAGAATAGAGATTGTACTTCTAGGGTGGAGTAAAGGAAAGTAAAGTGACAAGCTACTAGAATAAAAATCTTGTATCATTTTCAATTCGTTTTTGCAATTATCTTTTAATTTTATAGGGTGGAGAGGTGAGGAAAGGAGAAATGGTTTGATATTTTTAATATACAAGAAAATAATTTTTTTAGGTTAATTATCCAGAATTCAGAAGTGTATCTCGATTAATTTGAACTCGCACCATATAGGACTCATTAAAGGAGGAATTATTATTTACCACAAATATCTTTATTCTCAGAGTTCAAAGAAATGATCTCTTATTTATTGTTAAATATATCATTCATTTGTTTGATGTAAATATCATTTAGAAACGTCTTTCGGGAGAAGAGATAATAAGCTTGATGCGGATACAACTGCTTATCACCTTCCAACTTAGAATCAAGCAGTTCAGCTCGACTATATCCGTCTTTAATTTCCTCATTCACGATAGATAGAAGCAGGTTATGTAATAATTAGCGGGTGTGACAAATACTAATGTAATTTACAAATGGGATATTCTCACTTGTAGCTCGCGCCAGGAACTATTTATATCTTAGAGTCAAAAAAATATAAAAAAGTTATATAATTCTATATATAATATACATAATATATATATATATACAAAAATATATATAATTTTTATATATTTTTTTGATTATTATTTTTAGAGTGGCATTTTTCCTTCATAAATTGAGCTTCAGGCCTTAGCCACTTGAAAGGAAATATTTTTTAAAAATTTATGAAACTTAATGTAAAACTAAAGTAAATTGGCCAATCTTAGTTCTCCTTTCTTCCCTTTTTTTCCTTTTTCTTTTGACACGGCCATCGTAGTTATTAACTGCATCCCACGATAGATCAAATTTTAGTCTCACAAGTAGTCAAAGTCTTCTCTATATTTTAATCCAAAAAAGAAAAATAACTAGAGTAAATTTAACATTAATTTTTTTATGTTGATCATTTTTCTTTTTTTCCTTAGCTATTAAACAACGATAATAATAACTCAGTATAATTCCACTTAGCGTGATCTTGGGAGAGTAGTGTGTACGCAGACATTATTCATATCCTGGGATAGAGAGGCTGTTTCAAAATA
This sequence comes from Nicotiana benthamiana, assembly GCA_034376525.1. Classification (NCBI taxonomy): domain Eukaryota; kingdom Viridiplantae; phylum Streptophyta; class Magnoliopsida; order Solanales; family Solanaceae; genus Nicotiana; species Nicotiana benthamiana. The sequence continues at coordinate 137,422,784 of CM067335.1, forward strand.
GACCTCCGGTATCTTTCCCTCCAAGAACTTCCCTTAACTATTAAGTTCTTCACAAAACATAAGGGGCAAAAAGGTATATTTCTCCAGAGATTGATAAGGGGTGTTGCTATAATTTCATAAGACTATCGGAACTATACATCCAATATAGATAACCTAGAGGGATGTCCCTGTAAATTACTCAAAATTTCAATGTTTATATCAATTAATTAAAAATATTTGTAGTAGGAAGATGACATCAAACACAATGACTAACTAGTGTTTCCTTACGACATGTATAATAAGCTTTCTCGATCACCTAAATTTTATTAACCAATATGATATATTCATAATACTAAAAGTAGTTATGAAAGTGCAGTTTTATTTTTATATATGCTTATTCATATATTAAAAACTACCGTATTACTAATGATATGATTTTCTATGTATAAAAATAGTGATGAATAAAGTGTATAGTTAATACCATACAAGAATTAAAAAGCATTATCAAATAAGGAATTAATAATATTAAAACTAATGTGAAAATTTTTATATATATAGGGGTATACATGGACCAAGTTGGTTCGAATTTTATCAAAATCAAACTAAATTAACTATATCGGTTTGGATTGGTTTGGTTTTGTCGGGTTTTTCAGGTTTTTTTGTTACATTAATATTATTTCAATTTTTCTTTGTTAAATTATAGATAAAGCTTTGATAAGTGAATATATGTTTAATAAATATGGAAAAAAATTAACAAACATATGATCTATTAAAATATTTCTAAGGGTGAATTTTTTTAGTAACATATGATAATTATTTTCTTAGTCGTCTAATAATAATCTTTGATTAATTTACGCTTTCAAGATTAATACATGAGAGGATTCTAAAAATTTCAATATTTTCTAAAAAAAATTCACTATAAAGTCTTAAAAATATAAATAAAATTTATATATTTATATGCGATATGGTTCAGACTTTTTTACTCAATACCAAATCAAGTCGAACCAATCCTAGTCGAGTTTTTTAATCGATTTGATTTGATTTTTCGATTTGGTACGATTCGATTTAAACAATCCTTTGGTTCCTTAGCAAATACGCAACTGGTTGTTCATCATATTTATTTGGCGTAATAGCCAAATAGACATGTAGTTGCACGAGATTATATTCTCACCCCCAACCTCACATAATGGATTCAATAGAACCTCATAATTTTCAACGCAAAATATAAATTTATGTATAAAACTCATTAAAATTACAATAAAGAGTAAACATAAACTTATAACTACAAATATATAATAAATTCAATGCTAAAAACTTTATAGGTTGACTTAATAGAGCTAAAATATTGGATCGGCATATGCCTGAACATGTTCTAAACTAGTGTCCAAACCCAGTTGGCTAACCAGCGAGATGTTAAGACATTAGAATTAGAACGAAGCGACTAGAAATTTGCAACATAAAAAAATTCGTGCTCTTGCAACAATTTCATGTTTCGAAAATATAGTTCTATCAGAATATACTCATAGAACATAATGATATCTTAAACCTGAGAAAGGGTTTTGAGATCAAGTTCCAAATTGCACAAGAAAGTAGCTAAATGCTGATTATGCCATGGTACTGATTTCTTCAAAAGTGGATCTGGAAATGCGGCAGTTGAACAAGACATACACAAATACATTAAACAGACATAAAATGGATCTGTGTATGGCAATCCTGTAAAATATCCGAAACCATAATTTCCAACAAGATCAGAGTACATTGATCTTCATCTCGAGACAACTCCTGCTAGAACACAGTTTTCTGACATGGAGGAGCAAATGTTAATCATCAGCCAATGCATAGGTCTCAGCAACACCACTCTACTTCACTGAGATGCTGAGTTAACGAGCTCTTGTTTTAACAAATTTGGTTCTTGAAGCTTTCTTCTCCAGTTTCTCTCTCTTTTTCCTGGTCTTCTCGTCCTCTTCAGCATCCTGAATAATCATGAGAAATATTAGGCCACTCAGTTAACGACATTGTTAATCTATGAAGATTTCATTCCCTATTGTTAACACGAACCTCTGAACCTTGAGGTAAAAATCCTTTGATAAATCCAGAGAGCTGGTACGCTGCAAATGCAGGTATCTGGAAAGAGAAATGGTAATTTAGTGCAAATCAACCAAATAATAACCCAAAAGTCTCACTAGTTATCTATCCGTGTCACCATGTCTTATATATATATATATATATATATATATATATATATATATATATATATATATATATATATATATATATATATATATATATATATATATATATATATATATCCTTTCATTCATGCATATGAACTAATACTGCTGCTTGGACCAGAAGTTATCTGTCCCTGACAACATTACTAGACATGAATGAAGCACTACTATTACAGGATACCTTCTTTGCAACAAGAGAAGTTACAGTATCACCCCTCGAAAACAGATAATACGGAAAAATGATCATTAACAGAAGTGCACAAAAAAAAAAATCATTAACAGAAGTGCACAAAAAAGAGAAGTGCAATTTGGCTAGACCACTTTCGCATTCTGGGGAACTTGTTAAAACCACTAAGGCATCCCCTTGCAATAACTTATTAGCAATTTCCAGAAAAGGTACAAAATCAAATGGCTAAAACAAGCTACCATGACCACCTTTGTTATACCATTTAGTATTCTGCAGATTAACAAGACAACTACAATGACATCAACAACTACTAACCTCAGTCCCAAACAACTAATTGACATCATTGCACCTTTTTCTGTCCGGATGTATGTATTAAAACCAACATACATTTGACCAGCACTAATCTGTGGTAAATGATAAAAGTCTAACAGTCCATGGACAAAAGGCCGAAAGAAGAAGAGTACTTGGGTCCTTGGTAAGGAAGTTTATTAATTAAGCCAATACCTCACTTCAATAGAGGGCTCTAAATTTTAATTGGAGTGGGAAAAACTTGATTGAAAAATGTGCAACTTCCATAATCTCCAAAAGTAAGGTCAAGTATGTCAAAAAACAGTTCCTTCTCTAATATGAGACACAGAATTGATAAATTAAGAGAACTAGTGTCCTTCATACCTGAGAATTTGCTAGATTAAGTTACTAATTTCCTTGAAAGCAAAAAACACCCTAAAAGAAATCATCATTGGTTTCGCCTTAAGGCTTAAAGAGAAAATCTCTGCAAAAACTTCAGAGGACCACTAGAAAAGGGCCAATTTTGGTTATTTTACCACATCGTGAAGGACGACAAGATGTTATAACTTCTGGAGAAAAACAATTTGTATATCCGGTCTCCTTCCTCTTTCCCTCTCTCCTCAAATGCCCAAGAATCCCCCCCCTCCCCCCCCCCCCCCCCTTCTCCCTCCTTAATATTTTATTTTTTCTTTTCCTTTTGGGATCATGACAGAGAATGCTTTGTCAAGCACCATTACAAGACATAAAATTGGGTGGAGGCCGGATCTAAAATTGGGTAGAGCGGGCTCTAAAATTGGGTGGAAGTGGGCTCTATTTATGTAGAAGTTTCTGAAATTTTGACTTAAAAAAAATAAAATAAAAAAGCAAAAGCAAGCACCATCACAAGACATAAAATTGGGTGGAGGTGGGCGCCATTTCTGCATTAGAATTTCTCAAGTTCATTGACTGAAAAGAAAGAAAGCACGAAACAACTGCCTTGAGATTTCAGCAACACGAAAACATAACATGTATATTGTGATAACTTTTCAACTTTATTAACGGACATAAAATAAATTGCAAGCTCATGCAAAGCTCCTCTGCTACACAGTAAAACCTACTCTAAATTTATCTGAAACTTATACTAATTAGTAATTCCCAACCAAATATATGAAAGAATGATGCGAAAGTTAACTTATTTTCTTCTTTAGTACGATGCTTTTCTACGCATCCTTGCTTTATTCACAAAAGATCCAAAAGTAGACTGTTTTTCCAGAGTTTTCACTAAAACTTTATTGTGATGGCTAGATAAACTATAGATCATACCAATGATAACAACAACTACCCAGTATACTCCCACCAGGTGGGGTCTGGATCATACCAATGATAAGACAACAGAAATAACATCTTACCAAATTTTTATCTTAATTGAATTTAGCGGCAATGGATATGGATGTTTCCTACTGATTATAAGCTCTAAACCATTCTCAAAATGCATAACGATGACTGTGACATGTAACTAATGCATGGCTAAAGGTATAGGAATAAACTTACCACTAGATATGTGTACCAGAACTTGTCGGAGATGATAGAAGCCAACTGCACGAAACATGTAATGTAGATTACATCATGTAAATATCTGCAAGCAAGATTCATCACAAGATAAGATTTTTTATGTATTTCCAAACAAAATGGAGCAGAAAATAATCAAGTTACCACCAAGCTAGTGCTTTGAGTAGGAATATAATATCAGCAAAAATGAGCATATTACAAGCAAAATCTACAGCTTGGAATCGAGTTCAAATTTTGGAATCCAACAACTAGTCTCTCTATAAAAGAAGATAGTGATTATTGCATTAGTAGTTAGAATTTAATTTCTCCCACCCCTTCGCCTGTAATAATCCAGTACACTAGTGATATTGTCCGCTTTGGGCCTATACCTGAACGGCTTTAAAACGTGTCGCCGGGGTCTAAGGATTGTCTACTTGTATACCCGGCATCTAGGGGTAAAGGTACTGACCACCCTTCATCGAAAAATTACACTGTGCATATAGGTATAATATCAGGTTTTGGAGGTACATAACATATATTAAACACTCTTTGTTGGAGAATTTTTTCCGCTTCTTTCAAGTTTGAACACCGTTGAAGAAATTTCTGGTTTCGCCACTGCCAACATCTCTCCCGTGTTTTGTGTTTTGTCGGTGTGAGATTCGCCTAGGGTGTCACAGCAGCCCCCAAAAAAAGTACAAGGAAATTGATGTGTAATGGGCATCATAGCTCACATTTTTTAATAATTAAGGACAATATTTTATCAACACAAGTTAAAACAGCTCAAAAAAGTATTAAAAAACTCAAAACTCCAAACAATAAAATAAAGAAAATGAATTGGGAATGAAGCTACACATTACCCACAAATACCACCAGTACTCATATCATATCCACCATCAAAGAGCTCTCCATCATCACCATAACTTGGTTTTGACATTGAATCTAATTGTTTGTATGGTAAAGCATAAGCCAAAGAAGTGAACAATAATCCTACTATATGCTTCCATGTGAAACTTGAATGGAAAATTCCAGCTCTCACCAATAAATAAATTACCTATACACACAAATAAAATTCAATAAATTAATAAAATTAATAAAAAATTCATTTTAATTGAAAAAAATGAGAAATTTACGTTGCAGGCAAGGATGATTTGAAAGAGTTTCTTCATATGACGAGCGTTTTCTTCCTTTCGCTTCTTTGCTCCTTGATTCGCCATCTTAGGATTCTTCTAAAACGATGTCGTATTCTGATCTAGAAGCCAAATTAAAACCCTAAGTTTGGAATTGAATTGTACGAAATTGAATTACTAGAGATGGGAGGGTGAAGAAGGAGGAGAAAGAAGCTGACCCGATTTTAATTTTTAATTAAGTTCTGTTTGGATGAGCCAACTTCATTTCAGAGCCTAATCTGGGGGGGAGGGGGGGGGCCGGGGGAATAAAACGGACTAGTCATTTTTCAAATTGATAATTGTTATGAAATCTCCTATTTAAGGTGAATGTCTATAATTAGAGAGATTCTAGAGTTCTATTCTTGGTAGATAAATCATCCTCCTCCCTATAAATAAAGGGATCTTCTACCATTGTAAACCATCCCTAACATTCTCTAAGTATCAATAAGAATAACTCTCTCTACTCTTCTCTCTATTGCTCTTGTTCTTGCATTATTGTTCTTGTCTTTTATATTATTTCATAACACGTTATCAGCACGAGATTCTACCGTCTCAAGAACCATTCTCGAAAAATCTAAGGTATTTCCCTCTTCCTAATTTAATTTTCGATTATGTCTGACATTACAAAAAGAAAGTTCGTTGCCCTTGAAATTTCGGGCAAGAACTATATGATATGGGTGTTGGATACTTAAATCCATTTTGGATGCTATGGGTCTTGGAGACGCCATTAAAGACAGAAATAATGCATCCACCCAAAACTATGCTAAGGCCTTGATTTTCTTGCGCCATCACCTTGATGAAGGTTTGAAACTATGCTAAGGCCTTGATTTTCTTGCGCCATCATCTTGATGAAGGTTTGAAGATTGAATATCTCACCGTCAAAGATCCACCTATCTTGTGGAATGGCTTAAAGAAGAGATATGACAACCTGAAGTTGGTCACTCTGCCACAAGCACGATACGATAAGAACCCAAAAGCAAATAGTTTATAAACTATATATTATCGTTGCGGTGAAAACGGGCACTGGTCAAAGGCTTGCCGTATACCATGACTTTTGGTTGACCTTTATCAAGCATCTCGAAAGAGTAAACGCCCTGAAACGAATTTTGTCTCTGACGACAACTTTGACATCACCCACTTGGATGTGGCAGACTTCTTTGAGCAACCCGAGGGGAAGATAGACCACCTAATCGGTGATGGATCCGTGATGAAAGAAGATGGAGCTATTTGATTTTATTTTACTTGTTTGTATTAGTGAATGAATAAACTAATAGCCATTAGTATTAGCTCGTATTAGTTAGTTCATGATATAATGTTGGTATTAGTTCTTTAGAATGTATCAATATGCTCAAATATCAATAATATTTTTATTTTCCAGTAGAGGTAATCGACTAACCTGAAAAACTAGTCGGTTATCTCATATTTCGCATAAAAACTGCAAAACAATCGATTGTCAATGATCAACAATCGATTGTCTTTAAAACAGTGATCTGGAATTTTACAAAAACAGTCAACAATCGATTGTCTATGATTAACAATCGATTGTCTTTAAAACAGTGTGTTCTGGAATTTTTCAAAAACAATCAACAATCGATTGTCAATGTTTAACAATCGATTGTCGTTAGACAGTGTAATCTGGAATTTTTCAAAAATCATCCACAATCGATTGTCTATGTCTAACAATCGATTGTCATTAGACAGTGTAATCTGGAATTTTTCAAAATAGTCAACAATCGATTGTCTATGCTTAATAATCGATTGTCTTAAGACAGTGCTCTGGAATTTTTCAAAATAGCCAACAATCGATTGTCTATATTTAACAATCGATTGTCTTAAAACAGTGTGATCTGAAATTTTTCAAAAATTGTCAACAATCGATTGTCTATGTTTAACAATCGATTGTCAATGCTCAACAATCGATTGTGTGTGTTTAACAATCGATTGTTTTATGAAAATGCTTAAACTGAAATTTTCAAACTGCAAAGTAATCAATTATGGATAACATATCTGATTTTGTTAGTCAACTGTTAGCAGCAGATTTTGAAAATATTATGTGACACAAACGAATTGAAGTTGTTTATTCTCATGTTCGTATATTTTCTTTTATATGTCAAACCATGGGAAGTAAATTGATTGAAGGCTCCGGAAGAGCAACTGTAACTTTGCCCAAAGGCATGACGTTTATCTTAGAGAATGCAATATTCTCCTTCAAGTCTAAGAAGAACTTGTTGAGTTTTAATGATATCAATCGCAATGTTCTCCTCCAAGTCTAAAAGGAACTTGTTGAGTTTTAAAGATATCATTCAAAATGGATACCATATTGAGACAATATATGAGAATAATCTTGAATTCTTCATGAAAACGAGGCTGCCCATTTCGGTTTGGGTTCACGCCATTTTGCATACAGCAATGCTAGTTCGTCTCTGACTGACGAATTGACACAAATATTCCCCGTTGCAATTGGTTTTGGGTCATGGACCCAATATATCCCATTTAAGAATCTTTGGATGCGCAGTATATGTGCCTGTAGCACCGCCATCCCGCACCAAAATGGGTCTGCAAAGAATGTTAGGAATATATGTTGAGGTTGAATCGGCCTCCATTATTCGCTACCTCGAAACATTGACAGGAGATTTGCACGATTTGCAGACTGTCAATTTGATGAGACACTTTTCCCAAAATTAGGGGGAGAAGTTGGTGAAACCAAACGGGAAATTTTGTGGAAAAATGCATCATTATCTCATCTTGATCCACATACCTCTATTTGTGAAAGAGGCACAAAAGATTATCCATTTGCAAAGAATAGCAAATCAAATGCCTGACGCATTTATAGATTTGAAAAGGATAACAAAATCACATATCCCCGAAGTAAATGTGACAACATCTGATTCACGAATACATATTCATTATTGGAAGAATATGAACATGAAATTGGTATAGAATATACCACACTCACCCCTAGAAGGAGGTTTGAGATGATATATGGCATGAATGATCGTTGGTCACGTACCTATTGTACGCCAAAGTATTTTGGAAATATGACTATTAAAGGACAACGATAATGCAAGAAACATATCTTGCATATAAGTTTGACATGACCATAATGGTATAACTTTCTCTTTAAGAAAGGTATTCACCACATGGATGTTGATGAATCTGTGGTAATACAAAATTAATTGAGAGCTCTAGAAGAGCCAATTATTACTATGTTGGAGAAACACAATTGAGTATTGTGTTGTAGTAAGTCTCAAAGAAACTTATTCAGTTTCCAAAGTACACGCGAAAGCGATTGATTATATTGAGACTATAAATAAAGGAAGACTTTGATATCTCCTATTACTACAACTTGTAGCGGGGTAATTTGTATATGAAAAGCTACCCGCTTTGTTCTCCAGTTTGTACTACACAAACGAAAGAATGCCACAATAAAGTGGATATCTGTTGGTATAAAACCCATGTCATAATAAACCTGAAGTTTATTGATAAGTGCACATGTCATGGTGTAAATTTGAAGTTTACCAATATTGATAATTTATTCAATTGGTATTCGTGTTAGCCATCTCATTTTAAGTATGATGTGCAAATTCACATAGGTGAATAATAAAGAACTAGAAAGTTCTTTACGAATTCTCTTGTATCACTTGTTCTCATTAATGAACTGACCAACTAAAGAGTAGGTTGAAGCCCATAAATTCTGGAAATATCAAAGGTGAATATGGGCCCATTCACCTGCCATGTATACCACATATGATGCATCTATGATATGGTTACATGCGCAATTGTTATTAACCCGCAGCCTGGCCGGTGCTTGCGAGGTAAATTGCTCAGTAATCTAACTTCGAGCATAATTTCCAGATTTTCTACTCAAGATAGTTCATCTTGATAAGTTGGTTTATATCAAAGTTGGTTTAGCAAGATAATTATTGAGTGCTTCCACTTAATAGCTAAACTGTTTCTTATGAGAACAAAGTTATATATATATATATATCAGTTTGATATACGTTGTATACGAGAGTATATTCTCCCCTCACAAGTGGTTCAGGGTTAGGAACCAAATAATTTCATCTTATTATTAATGTGTTGTGTACATTGACATAATAATGCACAAAGATGATTTCCCAAAGTTGAGGAAACAAGTTAGCTTTACTAACATGAGGGGGAGACATGATAAACACTTGAGAAAAGGTTACATGGGATGAATTATCATTTGTATCCCCGAATATCATGATATGAACCTGAAGTTCATAAAAGGGATAATTCAATTGCAACATATTGCAAAGCATGCTATACGCATTTGCTGACCCAAAGAAAGTAACTAATGGAAGAGATACAATTCAAGAAGAATTGATTCCATATGAAAGACATGTAGTTTTGAACATATAGTTCAAATGCTTGAAAGTATAAAGTCAAAGGTATGTATAGTCAGTTTTCGATACCTTATTTGTCTAGCATGACATGGAAAACTTGATATGCATCTAAAGTCTATTATATGGCTTATATGGCTTAACTTGAAAGATTTAAGTTACTTGAAGCATATGCAATTCTTGGTCCTGAAGTACCACATCCTTAGTACAAGTTGTGTACATATGTATCTTGCTATAACTATAAGCATGATGGCATTGAGAATGCATCTATGGAGATATTGAAGAGTTATTCCACGACATTATATGAAGATGTTCATATCTATCAAGAATGATGATTTCGAGGTGCGGAATATTTATTCAAGTCAATATGGTTGATTTGTCAAACGTCTACCAAAGATCGTTTTGAAGATGATGCACAAGATTGGAATGCAAATGCTCAAGGATATAAATTGATGTACTTATTAGGGGGAGTTAATGCGCGTTGCACTCTTTTTCCCTTACAAGGTTTTGTCCCACTGGGTTTTCCTTGCAAGGTTTTTAACGAGGCAACCAATAGGCGCATATTCAAACATGTGTACTCTTTTTCCTTTCTTTAATTCTTCCCATTGGGTTTTGGTTTTAAGGTTTTAACGAGGCACATTGTTGAATAGACATTCAAGGGGGAGTGTTATGAAATCTCCTATTTAAGGTGAATGTCTATAATTAGAGAGATTCTAGAGTTCTATTCTTGGTAGATAAATCATCCCCCTCCCTATAAATAAAGGGGTCTTCTACCATTGTAAACCATCCCTAACATTCTCTAAGTATCAATAAGAAGAACTCTCTCTACTCTTCTCTCTATTGCTCTTGTTCTTGCATTATTGTTCTTGTCTTTTATATTATTTCATAACAATAATTAGAAAATAGCTAGTATTTATAAAGTCATAATAAATAGTTATTTATTTTGCTATAATATAAAAAGTTTCATTATAATATATTAGAGATAAGTATATTTGTGTATGAACTTCTAGCATATTATGCTAGAAATATAGCACACAAAAAATTACAGCATAATATACTGGAGATTGGAGCACCTGTATATTATGCTGGAAGTTTACATGTAAAAAATTCGAACTCCAATATATGTTGCTGGAATATTTTTCAGATTTTGAACAATATTTTCATTCAGATTTATCTTACATGAAAAGTGGCTAAATTTCGATTACTTTTGAAACTACGACTATTTTTTAATTGTCAATTATAAATCTGGCTATTTTTAAATTTCACCCAATCTTAAGAGTCAAAAAACAAATTGTTCTGGAATTCAGTTATTAGTCATAAGATGAAGGGGTGCTTTACAACTAATTGGAAATTATTTATAGTTTTAAAAATAATTTAAATTTAACCATTTTTTATGTAAAAATAAAATATAAATAAAAATATTCTAATAATCAAAAAATTACGGCATAATATTCTACAATTCAAATTTTTTACATACGAGATTTCAGCATGATGTGTTAGAATTCATAATCTGTTAGATTTCTAATATAATACACAAAAGTTTCATAATCCAGCACATTATACTTTTATTTTTTGTATTTTGGCTAAAGTATTTTTATTTAAATTTTATCTCAATATTATATAATAACTACTTTTTATTAACTTTACAAACAAAGACTATTTTCTAATAATCACCTAAAAAACTGGCTATGCCATGCCATTAACCAATATGAACGGTTGGAATTTGGCCTTTATTGTCCCGCGAGGAAATGCCCGATTGTTATGACCTTATGGAACACAACTTAAACCAAAAATTACTGGACATGTCTCGAACGTGACTAATTTTGGCGGAATATTTTCATTTTTTATGGTTAGCGAAAGTCCTGACATTTTTACTTGAACGCAATAGTTCTTCAATATTAAAAACTTAAAATTCTTATTTAACGGTGAAAAAAGGATTAATGATCTATTATTATTAAAATCATTAGAGTATTGATATGCTAAATTTTTTAGTTCAAACACCTTTATTGTAAGAACTTCAAAACTTCATTATTGAACCTTAGAAAGTGGTAAAGAAAACAAAGTGAATCTTTTTTATTTGGTGTTATTTGGGTAAATTGGTGACTAAGAATTGTTTGTATAGGTATTTGTGTAGACATATTAAATTCATAAGATAGTTTGAACTATATTTTAAATTCAAGATATATTAGTCCAAATAAATATATGAGCTAATATAATTGAATTAATCATATAAGTCCAATATATATGGGTTAAATAAATAAGTCTTAATCCATTGGGCTAGCCCATTTAATTGGGCTAAAGTGATGAGTCCACTTCATTAAACCCAAGATGATATCTTCCTAGAGGCCCAGTTTGGTGTCACATGACGTGGTACGCCAAGTCAAGTGGAACAATCAATATGATCATGCCACGTGTCAAAATGACAAGGATGCCAAGTCACACTAAAAGGCCGATGAAATCGCGCCACGTGTGCAAATAACATATTCTGGCCAATCAAATGCGACCATGTCATACTTCATTTTGATTGGTCGGAAAGAGTTTGTTCTTATCACAACTCTTCCCTTCCACAACTATAAATATGGGTCTTCATAACTCAGAAAAAAGGACCATAAGTGATATCAAGAAGCAAGAGAGAGCTCGTGGATCAAACGCCGCAAATTTCTCTACAAGTTTCAAGCTTCAAGCTTCAAGCAATCAAGTTCAAACTCAAGAACGAATCAAGATCAAGTTCAAGCAATCAAGCTAAAGATCAAGATCAAGAACAAGATCATCGTTCGTGGAAATAAATATAGATTCAAGATCAAGCTCAAAGGCCCTTGAATTTATTTACTATTAGAAAGAAGAATCAGAGGATTCATAGATACTGTAACACTCCAATATTTGAAATAAAAATATTACAATTGTTACGATATTTATCGATCTTGATTTTATTTTCTCGACGCAAATTTATTGTCTATAAATTCTTTCACGCCCAGTGAGACAATCTCTACCTCTCATCTCAACTTTTCAATCACCAAAATTCAAGAACATTGAAATGGCTCCAAATAAAATAAACTCCGGTTCAACTTCCACCAAGGCTGCTAATTCCAGGTTGTACGCTGATGTGGAAAGCATCCTCGATACTTTTGAAAGCTTCGGCCCATTTACTAGGAGCAAAGCAAGCTTTTTAGGACAACAACCACCCCAAGCGTCGTCCGCATCAACCCTTGTTTTCGGATCTTCATCCTCAAAAGGAGCAAGATCTGCCACAAACGCATCTGAAGGAGGAAGCGATGTTGTTGAAAAGATCAGGAAAACACTGGCTCTGCTTGACCTCTCCGGCTCCAAGCACTCTACTGTGAAGGAAGATGATGATGCTTCAAGTGATGGATCCTCCCCACTTACACCACATAGTGTGAGCCAATCAAGGATCAAGCTGTGTGAAAATCAATGCTATTCTCCGTCATCCACAGCAATCATACAAGCCATGGTGACAAACACTTCATCCATGGAGGAGCAGTTGGCAAATTTGACGAAAGCAATCGCTGGCTTGACTAAATGCAGGCAAAATCAAGAGTCTAGAATTGACAAGCTAACAGACATGGTGGGAATCTTGATGGAGGAAGAATCTACCCATGCACCCGGCAAGCTCCTAGAAGTTCTAGAGAGCGACTCTCCCCCGAGAAAAGTAGCATCCACTAAGGCTATCCCTATCTCATCTTAAGGGATGATTCCAATCGATCAATTGAAGGAGTTCATTGAAGGAACCATCAAGAACAAATATGAAGTTGATGCTAAGTCCTCCCTTACATATGCAAAGCCGTACACTGCGAGGTTCAATATGTTGAAGATGTCTGTTGGCTATCAACCTCCAAAGTTTCAACAGTTTGATGGTAAAGGTAACCCAAAGCAGCATGTGGCGCACTTTGTTGAGACATGCATCAATGTTGTGACTTATGGAGACTACTTCGTCAAACAGTTTGTCCACTCATTAAAAGAAAATGCTTTTGATTGGTACACAGACCTCAAGGCTGGATCTATCGATAGTTGGGATCAACTAGAGCGGCAAGAGTTCCTCAATTGCATTTATAGCACGAGACGCACTGTGAGTATGATAGAGCTCACAAATACTCGTCAAAGAAAGGGGGAACCAGTTATCAACTTTATCAATCGTAGGAGGAATGCAAGCCTCAGTTGCAAAGACAGGCTTAGTGAAGCTTCGTGCATAGAGATGTGCATCCAAGGCATGCATTAGGGATTGCTCTACATCTTGCAAGGTATCAAGCCAATCACATTTGAAGAACTTGAAACTTGTGCCTATGATATGGAATTGAGCATGGCCTCCGCTGGAAATGAAAGGCTGCCCATCTATGAAACTCGCAAAGCGAATGACAAGCAAGAAGTTAGGAAGTGGGGCAAGTTCGTACCTAAGTCTGAAAGAAAAGAAGCTATGAATGTCAATACATCACCTATGAAGTTCACGGCAAAGGTGAGCAAGAAGCAGAGTATGAAATCCACTTCTTTTCAAGACAAGCCAAGTGGAAAGTTGACTCTAAAAGAAATGCAGGAAAAACAGTACCCATTCCTGGATTCTGATATGCCAGCCATTTTCGAAGAGCTCCTCGAGTTAAATCTTATTGAGCTTTCGAAGATGAAGCGACCAAATGAAGCTGGGAAACAACTGACCCAAATTACTGCAAATATCACCGACCTATAAGCCATCCTCTGGAGAAGTGCTTTGTCTTCAAGGATAAAGTCAAGGACTTGGCTCGCGAAAAGAATATCGTGCTTGAGGATGAAAAAGCAAGCGCAAAGTCTCTATCACCTTTGGCTCATTCAGTCCGAATGAATTATGTGGTTTTGAAGAAAGCAAAGATAAAGAATTACTGGAGAGCGACAAAGCTGAAGTCAACCAACCTGATGATGATGAAGGTTGGACTTTGGTGACTCTCGTAGACGCCACAAAAGGATCCCACGAAAAGAATTAGTGGAACAACCAACAAGGAAGATGATGGTAAAAAGACCAATAAAAAAGAATCTAGTTAGGCATTTGAAGAAAGCAAAAGTGGAGATATACCACCCTCAAAAGCTAAGAAATCCAGTGACCTTGGAGGAGCTTTTACCAAGTTGGTTCCGCACGAAGACTTTCCATGAGGGCATTGATGCCTCTTGTTGCCATACTGACAAAGAAGAAGAAAAGAGTGATGACCTACCATTGGCACCATCTTCGGAAAAGCCCATCGAGCCCACTCCTCAAGAAGTTAATGCTTGTGAGGGGAAGGTCACGTTCACAAATGATGATCTTTTGCTAGGTAACACTCCTCATAACCGCCCATTGTACCTGGTTGGCTATATGCGGGATGAAGGGTAAGCCGTATTTTGGTCAATGGAGGATCCTCAGTAAACACTTTGCCAATCCATGCTGTGAAGGAACTTGGTATTCCCATGAACGAACTCTCAGAAAGTCGTGTGATGATCCAAGGATTCAACCAAGGGGGCAAAGAGCTATAGGAGCGATCAGGATGGGAATCACTACTGAAGATATGCAATCAAGTGTATGGCTGCATGTGATCGACGCGAAGACTTCATACAATGTTTTGCTTAGGAGGCCTTAGATACATGAGAATAAAGTAGTTCCATCTACCTACCATCAATGTTTAAAATACTATGAAGGTGAAGTCGAGAAGACGATAATTGCTGATGATGAGCCATTCACCGAGGCTGAGTCACACTTTGCCGATGCAAAGTTCTACTTAAAGAATCGCATTGTGAAGGAGCTGAAAGCTTATGATGGTATGAAAAGCAAGAATAAAGAACCCTCAACTAAAGGAGAAGAGGCGACTAATGGTGAAGCCAAAGCTATTAGTAAGGATGTACAACCCAACGTGAATAAATCTTATGGAGGGAATATTACACCTTATGGAAAGAATAAGTCCAGCGCTCCAATATGCCCCTAAAAGAAAGAAAGATGAAGGTGAACCATCTAATCTCCAAGCTAGCATGCTAAAGGAGCTAACTCTCCCGGTCAAACGAATTGAGGTGGTAAAGTCGTCCTCAAAGCCGCTTGCAGGGTTTGTAGCCCAAAATCATTTGCAGAATGTGGTACTCCCTACAAAGCAAAAGATGAAGGTTTTGACCCTAACGCTTACAAGATATTTGCAAAAGATGGATACAATCCCAATGAGCCGTTAAAGTTAGGGAAGCTCCCTTCGGAAGCTGCAACGAGGCAACCACGTGAAGGTTTGGGATACAAGCAACTGTCACCAGTGCGCATCTCAATAAGAAGGACGAGTTGAAATTATATCAATATAGAAGATGAATCTGCCTCTTCTAACAGGACTTTTGTCTTTGATAGACTTGGAAAATCAACTGTGAGAACTTCCGTATTTGAGAGATTATGTCCATTAAAGAAGGGGAATAAGTTCCAGAGAAATTATCAAAATACAAAAACACCCGCTTCACCCAAAATTCATAAGATCTCTAAGGATTTCCAAAGTTCGGTTCCTTCTAGAATGAGGCGACAAACAAAACTTGTAGTTTCATGTGAAGAAGAACTTAAGGTAAATCCATATACTGTGGTCTAAACTAAGGAACGTGACAAAGATGAAGAAAGTGTAGGTTCTTCATATCTTGTCACTGTACAAAGCGAGAATGGTGTTCCGTTTTCGATGGAGGATAACGCAGAATTGGAGCATATTTCATCATGTTATCACATATCCTTCAATGATGGGGATCCTCAAGAAGATGAAGATGCGAAGATGCTCCACCTGAACTTGAAGAAGGAGTGAAGACGACAGTTGATGCCTTAAAAGAAGTTAACCTTGGCACCGATGAAGAACCGATACCCATCTGCCTAAGTGATTTACTCGAAACTAATGAAGAAAGCAGTTATATTGAGTTACTCAAAGAGTTTAGGGATGTCTTCGCTTGGAGTTACAAAGAGATGCCTGGCTTGGACCCGAAAGTAGCAGTCCATCACCTTGCAGTCAAAAATGGTGCTCGCCCTGTTGAACAAGCTCAAAGGCGCTTCAGGCCGGGCTTGGTTCCCCTGATTGAAGTTGAAGTTAACAAACTCGTTGAAGTTAGATTTGTTCGGGAAGTTAAATACCCAACATGGGTTTCAAGTATTGTCCTTGTAAGGAAGAAGAATGGCCAGATTCGAGTATGTGTTGACTTCAGGGACCTTAATAATACGTGTCCCAAAGATGAATTCCCGCTTCCTATTCCAGAGCTGATGATCGATGCCACTACTGGTTACGAGGCAATGTCTTTCATGGACGGTTCGTCGGGATATAACCAAATTTGCATGGCACCAAAAGATGAAGGGCTTACTGCATTCCGCACTCCCAAGGGTATTTATTGCTACAAGGTGATGCCTTTTGGCTTAAAGAATGCTGGTGCTACTTACCAAAGGTCTATGCAAAATATTTTCGACGATCTTCTCCACAAGAATGTCGAATGCTATGTTGACGACTAGGTGGTGAAATCAAGAGAGAAGGGCGACCACATGAAAGACTTGAGGATGGTATTTGAATTGCTCCGGAGATACCAACTCAGGATGAATCCATTGAAATATCCCTTTGGAGTTACTTCTGGAAAGTTCCTTGGTTTCATTGTCCGACATCGAGGGATCGAAATCGATCAAGCCAAAGTGGATGCCATTTTCAAAATGCATGAGCCTCGAGATATCCATGAATTGAAAAGTATGCAGGGAAAGTTAGCATACTTTAGGAGGTTCATCTCGAACCTAGCTGGGAGGTGTCAACCATTCAGTCGCCTTATGAAGAAAGGTGTCTCTTTCAGATGGAACCAAGCATGTAGTAATGCCTTTCGAAGCATTAAATCCTACTTGATGAAGCCTCTAGTTTTAGCAGCCTCTGTACCTGGAAAGCCATTGATACTATACATTACGGAACAAGAAAGTTCTGTTGGATCACTGTTGGCCTAAGAAAATAGTAAGGGGAAAGATAACTCTCTTTACTACTTGAGCTGGATGATGACAGCAGACGAATTGAATTATTCGCCAATTGAGAAGTTGTGCCTGGCGCTAGTCTTCTCAATTCAAAAGTTGAAGCACTACTTTCAAGCTCATGTTGTCCGTTTCTAAAGCAAATCCCATCAAGTTCGTGATGTCAAAACATGTTCTTAGTGATCGACTAGCGAGATGGTACCTCCAATTTCAACAATTTGAGATTTTGTACATCCCTCAAAAGGTTGTAAAAGGACAAGCATTGGCAGATTTCTTGGCAGATCATCCGACACCTGATGATTGGGAGCTTACTGATGAACTACCCGATGAGGACGTAATGGTCGTTGAAGTTCAACCTCCATGGAAGATGTACTTTGATGGTGCCGCTCATCGTGGGGGAGCTGGGGCTGGTGTAGTATTTGTTACTCCCCAATGTGAAGTCTTGTCCTACTCCTTCACTTTGATACAACTCTATTCCAGCAATGTTGCTGAATATCAAGCATTAATACTTAGGCTTGAAATGGTTGTTGATATGAAGCAGTTGCAATTTCAAGTCTTTGGTGACTCCCAGTTAGCGGTCAATCAGCTTTTGGGTAGTTACAAGGTTAAGAAGCCTGAACTACGCCCATATCATGACTACGCAAAAAAATTGATGGGATGGCTCGGTGATGTGACTATTCACCATGTGCCAAGGAAAGAAAATAAGAAGGCTGATGCTTTAGCTGCCCTAGCTTCCTCTTTAACCCTTCATGATCAAGCGCAAGTTACTATTTTCCAAAAATGGGTAGTACCGCCACCAAATGTTGCTGAAGGTGAAGAAAACGAACTCAAGTATCTTGTTGCTATTTCTGAAGTTGAGAAAGAAGAATGGCTCCAACCCATTATCGACTACTTATGCTATGGGATACTTCCAGAAAATCCAAGGAGAAGGACTGAAATCCGTCGTCGTGCGCCTCGTTTCCTTTACTACAAGGATACTCTATACTGAAGGTCGTTCGAGGGAGTACTCTTGCCATGCCTGGGGGAAGAAGAAGCTCTCCAAGCTTTGTAAGAGGCACATTCTGGGGTATGTGGGTCACACCAGTCTGGACCAAAGCTCCATTTCCATATAAAAAGGATGGGATATTATTGGCCAACGATGGTAAAAGATTGCTTGGACTACACTCGAAGATGCAAGGCTTGTCAATTCCATGCGAATTTTATTCATCAACCTCCTGAATTGTTGCACCCGACTGTTGCATCCTGGCCATTTGACGCTTAGGGATTGGATGTTGTTAGACTGCTGCCAAAGTCCTATGGTGGCCACCTATACATCTTGGCTGCAACTGACTACTTCTCAAAATGGGCTGAAGTTGTTGCTTTTAAGGAGGTAAAGAAGAAAAATGTTGCAAGTTTCATCCGAGTGAACGTCATCTATCGCTTTGGCATTCCCCGTTACGTAATAACGGATAATACTAGTCGTTCGACAATAGGTTGATGAACAAGATTTGTGAGCTCTTTGCTTCAAGAAACATAACTCTTCAATGTACAATGCTTCCGCCAATGGTCTAGCCGAGACATTCAACAAGACTCTATGCATCTTGTCAAAGAATGTCATATCCAAATCCAAACGAGATTGGAATGACTGTATGGAAGAAGCTCTATGGGCATATAGGACGACTCACCGCACACCAACGCAGGCGACTCCTTATTCACTCGTTTATGAGGTCGAAGTCGTCTTGCCACTTGAGCGTCAAATACCTTTGTTATGACTGGCTATCAAGAAGGGATCATTGATGAAGAAAATGCTCGACTTCGGTTAGCAGAGTTGGAAGCTCTTGATGAAAAAATATTAGAAGCTCAACAGAGTCTTGAATGTTATCAAGCTCGATTATCTCGCGCCTTCAATAAAAGAGTTAGCCCGAGATCCTTTCAAGTAGGAGATCAAGTCCTTGCCATACGAAAACCTATAATTACTTCCCATAAACCTGTAGGGAAGTTCACTTCAAAGTGGGATGGGCCATATGTCGTGCAAGAAGCTTACTCAAGTGGGGCTTACAAGCTGGTTGATGTAGATAGTATGAGAATTGGCCCTATAAATGGCAAGTTTTTGAAGAAGTATTATCCTTGAAGTCATGACGCTCCTTAATGCACGAGCCTAAACTACATGTTGCTACACTCCTGGCCCCCAAGAGTATAAACTGTGTACGGCCCAAAAAAAGTCCGTTATGTTGAAAATCGCGAAAGAGGCGTCCTAGGCAAAAGTTAGGACGTAAAAACTTAAGAATCTCCCAGTCTGAACTACGGTATGACTTGATCCTCTTCACCGGGGTACGTAGGTAGCTTAGAGTTTCATTCTAAGTTCAGTCGCATAAGTTCAAAAGATACATATTGCCCTAATTGTTGTTCGAATGAAGTATGAAGGAACACAAGATCAAGCTGAAATTTCATCCTCCTGTTGAACTTCGATCTTATTTGATTTAAAGGAGGTAACCCTCCTTGGTAAATTGATATCTTCAAGGAGCCGATTTTAGAAGGATTCCAATTATTTGCATTGAAATCCAGGGATTCTCTATGTCTTCAGGTTCACCAAACCTTCAAGTTTGTTGTCTCCAAGTCCGCCCTCTACCAAAAAAAAGAGAAGAGAAGCGAGGCATAAAAAAGAAACACAAGTATAAGGAAATGATTGCTTGGTATAACGTTTCAAATTCAGTGAGATTTGAATCCCAAGATATTTGTGTGGATATGGTTCTTAAATTTCAATTAATGGCAAGTAAGACGTCTTGTGATCTCGAGGCTTCCATATCAAGATGCAAAATATTTGGTGAAGTCACGCGAATCAGAAATTGTCGGTGTATCAGAATTTAGTATTGACTTTGAAATATTATATGAATGTGTCCGTAAGGAATTAAATATTGAATTTTGGATATGTTATATATTTGGAAGTTAAGTTTCCATTAGATCAAATGGCATGATTTCGACGTTCCTACTTCAAGATACAAGACGTTTGGCAAAGTCGCGCAAATCCGAAATTTTCAATGTGGCGGAATAAAGTTGATTTTAAAATATTATCTGGGATGATTCTAAAGTTATTTGATTGAGAATTTTTGATATGTTCTAGATATTGGTGTTTAGTTATCAAGAAATCAAACTGTTTGTAATTTCAACGTTCCTATACCAAGATATGATTTTTTTAGAGAGACTATGCAAATCTGGAATTGATAGCAAGGTGCAACATAAAGTTGGTTTCAAAATATTATTCGGAACGATTCTGAAGTTGTTTGATTTAGAACTTTGGATATGATGTAGATCTTGAAGTCTATTTTTCTTGAAATTAAACGGTTTGCAATTTTGATACTTTTACACCGAGATCTGAATTTTTTGCCGAGACTGCGCAAATATGAAATTTGCAACGTGGTGGAATCTAAAGGTAGTTCCAAAATACTATTTGGGGTAATTATGAAGGTGTTTGATTCTGAATTTTGGATATATTTTAGATATTGAATTCTAATTTTCGAAAATCAAATGGTTCATTATTTGCACTCTTCTCCGACAAGATATGAATCTTTCATTACAAGTGCATAAAGTAGAAAGTTATGCAACTAAGATAAATGTCGGGTGATGTAAAGCAAACAAGTAGCAACCTTATCTAAGATAAAAAAAATATCCACTAGGTCAACCTAATATAAAGATAAAGGGGGAGATAATGCTAACAACCTAATCTAAACAAAATTTGTAGTTGATCAAATCTTGATAGCTAGTCTCCAGGCTCTTCTTCTTCTCCTCCAAATTGGCAGAATCATCAACAGTCAACAAATTTATGTTGTCATATGAAGAGACCTTAATCTCGGCAGTTGAAATTGTTTCATGAATCTCTTCAACCTCCTTCTGAGTCGCTCCTATAACACCTTCGAGGTTCTCCCTCTCTTGTTGTATTGTTTGCAACTTCTTCACGACTCTCTTCAATTTCTTTTCACTAGAGGAAACTTTCTTGACTTTCTCACTTGCTTCGAGTTTGAACGATTCAAGACGCTCTTTAGCTTTAGAAATCAGCTCTAGCTTCTCATCTTCACTCGTCTTATCAGCCATATTGGATCGCTCTTGGTCATATGATGCGGTAAGTTCAAAAAGAGAATTCAAAATATCTTCTAATAGAGAAAATCCAGAATATTCGTCTTCTTCATATCCTCGAAAATCTCAATGATTTGCTCCCTATAAGATGAGAGCAATTCCGGACGAGTTTTGGAGAGCCTATTGCAAATATCCTCCCAAAGTCCCAAAATGAATTCCTTCTTGCAATTGAAAACAATGCTTTTTCCTTCAAATATAGATAGCGATGTATTTTTCATTGGTAAAATATGAGTTATCTCATTTGGAGTTTGTCTTTTTAGGGATTCGTCATGAGGAAGAGATGACGCCTTTGACGATGACTTCACTTTACACGTAGTCCCTCCAATAGATTCATCACTCGCTTGCGGCTTGTCGCATGGGGATATCATCGGATGCCCAATGGTGTTTAACTCCATTAAGAAAAGGCAAAATAAGTAAGTAATTTATAAGTGCCACTACTCCTAAAAGGGGGGGGGGGGAATGTGCGAGGTGATTGTATTTTACCTCTTTGTTACAAGTTGTATGCGTTCTTGAGGGACTATTAACACTTTGAACCTCTACGATCTCTACTGGGTTAGGCCGTTTCCTTTTCCAATTTTGATCTTTATTGGTACTCTGGCTTGTATCTCGAGGAACACACGTGTTAAATGGAAAAACTGGAGGGTGTTTCTCTATAGCTGTTGAAGTGCACACCACTTCTTTCAAAGCTGCCTTCGAGGATTTAAGCTTCCTTTTTTAGGTTGCGTAACTACTCTTGGGATGGAGTTGATATTTTTTTTAACTTTTGAGAGCGTCTTTCCAACACCTTGATCTTCACCTCCTAAAGGGGTTGTAGACTTTAGCCCAACATTGTCTGCCAAATCTTGTAATTTATTCTCGAGAAACTTCCCATGCGCTTTCTCCCTCCAAGACATATAATTAGTGGGGAAAGGCTTCTCCATAGGATCTCCCGTTGGAGGAAAAATCCCACGTGACATAGATTGATACAATGTGAAAATCCTCCAAAATCTGATTCCTTCATCTAGAGAAGAGTTACGGATATCATTCTCTAAAAAGCCGGGGACGTTCTGGTAAAATTTAAATTGACGACCAAACCGATGCAGATTAAAAGTCTTAGGAAGAATGAAGTTTTCTACCTTGGGGAACACAAAGGCACACAGCCAAATTGATAAGAATGCCGCTACATATGTTTCATCTTTCTTGTCAGACCTCACCCTAAGCTTAGAGAATATAGTTTCTTGATCAGTCGACCACCTCGTCGTCTTGGGAATAACTCCATTAGGATTATGTGTTGACTTTAGGCGTGCAGATTTCTTTTCCTTTCGCAGCGGGGCAGGTTTATATATTAATGTTTTTTATACCAAAATCTTGTCCACTTGCTGAAGGAGACCCTTTGGGTAACACCCGCACCTTCCTTAATATGATGAAATGTGGCGAATAAATACTCACAAGATCGAGGAATAAATCTAACTTGATTTTCATTCAAACCGATGAGCTCTCTTGTCTCAGGTACCACTTCTTCGTATGGGAAACCACAATGGGCAAACCCCAAAGGATATGTAAGTCCCAAAGAGATATAGATAGCTCCCCAGTTGATGTAAGAAGTGTGTTCGTCTTGGGGAACCAAGCCTCACAAAATGCTTGCAAAATGTTCGAGTTTCGATCATAAGTGAAAATTGAGGCATAGACAGCATCATAAATCTTTATTGTACTCAGAGTTTGTTGGCTTCCACCAAGCACGTCTTCAACCCATTCCCAATATCCTAGGATATGACGATACTCGCCCTCGATTGTTGTTGCGTTTCGCAAATGTTTTTCGCCTTGAATTATGCAACTTCCTAAGTTTGGAAGGGTTCTAGCAATATTTACATGACGATGGATTAGCGCTTGGAGAGACCACATCTTGGATAATGGATTAGAAGTCGATTTGTGCTCCAAGGTCCAGTTCTCTACATGAAGGGAGTTCCTTAGAGGAGGCCTTGAAGTGAGAACCAAAATATTGGTTTGTTCTATGCCATCTTCAGTCTCGATGATGAGAAATCTAAACTTTGAGGAAGGTGAGGTATAGTCCCTGAAATTTTCCATCTGTTCGTGCTAAAAAAAGAGAAAGAAAAGAGGGGTTATCAAAGTCCAAATCAAGAATATTAGAATGGGTACAAAAGTCTAAATGGATGAAATGCTCTTTAGTCGGGCCATTTTGAGAGTGATATCTCCAAGAATCGGGCCATTTTGAGAGTAATCTCTCAAAGAGTCAGGCCATTTTGAGAGTAATCTCTCCAAGAATCGGGTCATTTTGAGAGTAATCTGTCCAAGAATCGGGCCATTTTGAGAGTAATCTCTCCAAGAATCACGCCATTTTGAGAGTAATCTCTCCAAGAATCGGGCCATTTTGAGAGTAATCTCTCCAAGAATCGGGCCATTTTGAGAGTAACCTCTT
This sequence comes from Nicotiana benthamiana, assembly GCA_034376525.1. Taxonomy (NCBI): domain Eukaryota; kingdom Viridiplantae; phylum Streptophyta; class Magnoliopsida; order Solanales; family Solanaceae; genus Nicotiana; species Nicotiana benthamiana. The sequence goes on from CM067335.1 coordinate 137,447,000, forward strand.
CAAGAATCGGGCTATTTTGAGAGTAATCTCTTCAAGAATCAGGTCATTTTGAGAGTAATCTCTCTAAGAATCGGGCCATTTTGAGAGTAATCTCTCTAAGAATCGGGCCATTGTGAGAGTAATCTCTCCAAGAATCGGGCCATTTTGAGAGTAGTCTCTCCAAGAATCGGGTCATTTTAAGAGTAATCTCTCCAAGAATTGGGCAGGGATGAGTACCCATCCCCTCTCACCCCAAGATTGTCTTCTCCATGCATGAATCATCTTGTTGAATTAGAACACATATTTCTCGCTTGACCTACGAAAAAAGAGAAAAAGAATAAAAAAGCACAAGAAGAAGAAATTACTTTCGCGTCAATGTTTCCAAATCGTCAAAAGAAAACTCAAAGGGATTTGCAAGCGCTGAAAGTAATGCTAATAGAATAAAGTATATTGTATTTATAGAGCTTGCAAAAGGCATCGAGGAACATATAGTCTCGGTGTGGGATCGAAAAGGCGGCGACAATAATTGGTCACCAACATGGACTCAGACGACTGGTAGAGTGCAAAAAGGATTCAAATAAGATCTTCCAGTTCTAGTCCGTAAAAAATACAAAATACAGCAAGGAATGTCTCCTAATCCTTATAAAATACAAAGAATCTAATGTAATAAGGAACAACGAAGTGTCAACCAATTTTGTGAGTGTGCTTTGGTAAGAAAATCAAGTAAGAAGACTAAGGAGATTTTCTATTTTAAAGTGTTGGGAAGTCCTTTACACTTCAACATATAGTACAATTGTTATTATCTTATCCTGGTAGTCATTATATTAAGCCAATTACAAATATTTCATGATCATCGGGAGTAAACCTTAAAGTTCCAGTAAATGGAAGAAGTAACTTTTTTTTATAATTACTTTAAGCCTAGTCTTAAAGCTGGCAATCTTGAAGTAGGGGGCATTTGTAGGCATACAAATTTTATTAAAATTAAATCCATAAGATAATTTGGACTATATTTTAAATTCAAGATATATTATTCGAAATAAATATATGAGCTAATATAATTGAATTAATCATATATGTCCGATATATATGGATTAAATAAATAAGTCTTAATTCATTGGGCTAGCCCATTTAATTGGGCTAAAGTGATAAGCCCACTTCATTAAGCCCAAGATGATATCTTCCTAGAGGCCATGTTTGGTGTCACATGATGTGGCATGCCAAGTCAAGTGGAAGAGCCAACATGATCATGCCACGTGTTAAAATGACAAGGCATGCCAAGTCACGCTAAAAGGCCAATGAAATCGCGCCACATGTGCAAGTGACATGTTCTGGCCAATCAAATGCGACCATGTCATACTTCATTTTGATTGGTCGGAAAGAGTTTGTTCTTATCACAACTCTTCCCTCTCACAACTATAAATAGGGATTTTCATAACTCAGAAAAGGGAACCAGAAGTGATAACAAGAAGCAAGAGAGAGCTCGTGGATCAAACGCCGCAAATTTCTCTACAAGTTTCAAGCTTCAAGCAATTAAGTTCAAGTTCAAGAAATCAAGTTCAAATTCAAGAATGAATCAAGATCAAGTTCAAGCAATCAAGCTCAAGCTCAAGATCAAGAACAAGATCATCGTTCGTGGAAACAAATATAGATTCAAGATCAAGCTTAAAGGCGCTTGAATTTATTTACTATTGGAAAGAAGAATCAGAGGATTCATAGAGATTGTAACACTCCAATATTTGAAATAAAAATACTACAATTGTTGCGATATTTTTCGGTCTTGATTTTATTTTCTCGACACAAATTTATTGTCTACAATTTGAAAGGGTTTTTTTTTTCAAATTTGAGATCATTTGGCGCAGATTTCGTGGTAGTTTGTTTGAAATTAAAGTTGCTGATATGAAGAACAACAACAACCCAGTAAGTTCCCATAAGTGGAGTCTGGAGAACACTTTGTTAAAATAACACAAAAAAATTGTGCATATCCCATAGATTTTGATGAACAACTTAATAGATAGGTAGAGCAAATATAGCATAATCTCTATCAATCTAATAAAAAATCTTTAAAGAACGAAATTATATACGCATTAAAGACTTTGATGAGTAACTTAAATGATAGATAAAGTAAATATAACGTGAACTCTACCGATTCGACTGAAAAAACTCTGAAGAGCAGTAAAAATGTGTAGGTGGGGGATATTTTCTAAATGCCATCAATTTTGAGGACATTCGGCTTAAGATCAGTCCCTCACAGAGCTATTCATGTCAATCGCACAAATTATTTGTGGCTTCTTCTCTAGGTGTAGTAGAACGAGTTAGAATAAGAAGTATGCGACCAATTGAGTTTTTCAAAAGAAAATGGTTGCTCGGATTTCTTGTTAATATAGTACGGGCTAGCCAATTTTCGGGCTAATTAGTTATCGTTTGCCAAATTATTAAAAAATAGTCATTATTTTGCTGCAAAATGGGTCGGTCCAACATAATATACTGGAGTTCGGTGCACCTGTATATGAACTTCCAGCATATTATGCTAGACCGGTATACTTTGCTAGCTCCGGTATAATATACTGGAGATTGGAGCACCGGTGCTCCAATCTTTAGTATATTATACTGGACCGGTGTATTATACTGGAACTCCAGTATATTAGACTGGAGTTTCAATATATTATACTGGAACTCCATTATATTATGCTGGAGTATTTTTTTCGGATTTTGACAGTATTTTTGTTTAGATTTATCTTTACATGAAAAGTACCTAAATTTTAATTACTTTTGAAACTGCGACTATTTTTAAATGACCACTTGTAAATATGACTATTTCTAAAAATACAGTCAAATTATGGCCGTTCAATGTGCTTCTGTCATGGCATAATAGTCCTTGAATCTTCTAGCGCTCAGTTGGTATGACAAATAAGGGACAATTAATTCCGAAATTAAATTTGATATGAGTTTATTTGAGATAAAACTATGATATTATTAATTACATGATTAGTTATTCCGGGATTAAACATTATTTTTATCCTTATGAAAGAATAAAATAACTATCCCATAATAACTAATTACGAAATAATTAATTTTGAAATAATTTAGTTGCTAACCAAATGCGCCTAGTGGTTCGTCTAGTCCTATTGATGAGGTACAACATCTGCAACTATTAAAATATCTGAGGGCAAGATAAAATGAAAATAATGGTATTTGAACTGGGACTGGCTATGCTCTCATTTTTAAGGGTCGTATTAAATCATTAATTTATATTATATCTCATCATAATCAAGTTTGTTATCATATTATAAGTTTTAACATATGATATAGGAAATTTATTAGGACTTTTTGTGTATACAATCAAATTTCTTTATAAAAACATTTCTACACAACAGTAATTCACTATAAAAGTCAAATTTTCCTCAGAACTGATTTTTTAAAGAAAGAATTACAAAAAAAACACATGACTTCACACCATAATAAAAAATGACGTATATTTTTAAGTTTTACCCAACCTAGCCCATATTATACATATTTTGAAAGCTCTAGCAAGTTCAAGACTTGTATTCTTACAACCATTGCTTCTAAAATTTATGGAGTTAAATATGTGTCTCACAACCATTACTTTCTCTCTCTCTTTTTCTCACATCTTCTACATATGCTTCAAAGATTCGTCCATCATACTTGTTTCTTACTATGTGTCACCTGGTTGTAATGTAAGAAAATTGAAGAGTAGAAGTCCACCATTGAAGGGCATTCAAAGCTTTGCTTTCTAAAATAGGAAGTTTTGAGTTTGTTAGTTGTTTGGATTGGATGTTGTTCCACTTAATTGAAAATATCAAAAGGAGTTAAAAATTTAAATTTGTAGTGATTTGGAGTAGATTTGAGCAGGATTTGAGTTAAATTTTAGAAAAGACACAAGGAATAAGACGAAGTAATTTTTTTGCATAATAGCATATATATGAGTGTATAAACACAATTATACACTTTTATACACATTTATGCAAGCGTCTGTACGAACTTCTTCCATAATTTTTAGTTGTAATTTTTGTTCAAAATCAGTCCAAATCTCCATTAAATAACTTTAAAGTTTATATACAACCTCCTTATACTATTTCTAACAAGTCAAAATAACACTCACTCCAAATTTCTCATAAAATCGAATTTTAAATTTAAGCCCACATGTTTAAGCTTGTTAAAATTTAATTTTCACCATGCAAATAGATTTGGTTTGTTGAACTAATATTTGAGTCACGGTTACTCTTTGAAAATTAACTTAAAAACTTGAGCAATCCCTTTTAAAAATTAAATAGTAATTTTAGAACATATTGGAGTTGGATGTTGAATCTTATCCTATTATTTTTGAGCTAGTTGGTTGTAAATTGAAATATGGGCTATAAAATTAAAATTCATGGAGCTCAATGGTTTTTATGTGAAATTTTCCCTTTATTAAGTTATATTTTACCTATGTATAACAACTTTTTACATATAACAACGACGGCCATATTTATATCATAACACTCTTTGTAAAATTACCCATGTATAACAACTATATGAATTCTTTAATATTACTAATAGTAATTCAAAAAATATACATACAATGTTTTCCATTAAACAAAGTTTTTATCTTTCATAAGATCTTAGATTTGAATATTTGCACATGATATCTTTTCTACTGGACAAGTTTTAAAACATATTCAGATAGAAGATTTAACTGTTAAGTTTTTAGATTGTTGTGATGATCCGACCAGTCGTCTCATGATTTACTGCTCTGTTTCTCCCATTTCTGCTTCTTATTGCTTTGTCTAATTGTTCTATATGTGATCGGGTTGATTGGTTCGAGTTCGGAAAGGCTTTGGTGAGACTTGAGACACTTAGTCTCTTTTGAGAAGATTAATTTGGAAAAAGTCAATCGGATGTTGACTTATATGTTAGAGGGCTCGGATGTGTGTTCCGATGGTTCGGATAACTTCGGGAAGTAATTTCGGACTAGGAGCCTGATGGGAATGAGTTTTGGATGTCCGGAGTAAATTTAGGCAAAATTGAATTTTTAGCGATTTCAGTTGGTAGGTGAGATTTTGATATAGTGGTCGGATTGGAATTACGAGATTTGTAGTAGTTCCATTGTATTATTTGGGATGTGTGTGAAATATTTCTGATCATTCGGACATGGTTTGGTTGGGTTTTTTTATCAAAAGCATAATTTAGAAGATTTTTTGGAATTCTTAGGCTTGAACCCGATGCGAATTTGGTTTTTTGATGTTGTTTGGAATTTTTGAAGGTTGAAAAAAGTGTGAATGATGTTATGGGATATGTTTACATGTTTGGTTGAGGTCTCGAGGGCCTCGGGTGAGTTTCCGGGTAGTTAAACAAATGAAATTCCATATTGGGGAGTTGCAGATTTTGCTTCAGGTCTATTGCAGACCTTTTGTTCTATACGATCGCATATAAAGGATTGCAATCGCATAGGCTTAGTTGAGGGCTGAGGTAGAGTAGCCCTACATGATCGCGTGGAGTTGGTTGCGATTGTGTAGGTCTGTGTGGCGTATCTTCGCGTTCGCGTGAGCCTAGTTGCGATTGCATACTAAGGCTTCGCGATCGCGTGTTGTTTTGTGCCATCGCATAAGGTTAAATGGGGGAGTCAGCATTTTTTGTTTCGCGATCGCGTGGATTTATTCAGGATCAAAGTGAAGGAAATTTAATAGTTGGGCAGAATGTTTTAAAAGCTCATTTCCCGAATTTGAGGCTAAGTTCCTCTATTCTTGGTCGATTTTGAAGCTTTTTGAAGAGAATTGAAGAGGGATTCAAGGGGAATCACTTGGAGGTTATATGCATGGGCTTAAAACTCGATTTTAATGTGAAATCTACCTAATTAATCATGAAAATTAAGCCTAAAATTGAAGAAATAGGGCTTGAAATTGGAGACCTAGAAATTGGGATTTAAGGGGTCATTTGTTGATGGATTTTGATGATTTTGGTATGAATGAACTCGTAGGAGGATAAGGATTACGTTAATGTGAGTTTTATAGAGTTTTGAGACTTGGTCGGGGGCGGGGGGTCGGGATTGGCCAATTTCAAGATTTTTGGTATTATCTGATTATTTTTGCTTGGGCTTCGTTCCCTTAGCATATTTTGACACCGTGATTCTGATTATGGATAGATACGGGGCGAGTGGAGGCCGATTTGAGGGGTAAAGGTGTCGCAGAGTCGTATTTTCACTAGTTTGAGGTAAGTAACCATTCTAAATCTGAAACTGAGGGTACAAAACCCCGGTATTTGACTTGTTTTGATAAATGCGGTGACACCCATACTAGGTGACAAGCATGTGTGCACCGGTAGGGATTGTGACTTGGTCTGTCCCGTAGCGACTATTAAGCTGCATATTTGATTGGAACTTTATGATATTCCGTACTTTAGTCATTTATACTACACTATAGGTTGTACGCCATATTTGGGGCCTTGTGCCAACCTGTTGAGACCCTTAGGGGCATTTTTACTATTTTTCCTCACTCTACTTGTTTGAAAGCATATCCTCAGTCATGTTTTACCTTTTTATTATTCAAAACTGGTTTTATCACTCTGTTTCTTAAATGTGATGACTGTTTGGACTGAGTTCCCTAATTTCAAATGTTGTGCCGGAGAGGCTGTGAGGTTAATGACTGAGAGAGGTTGAGAACCTATAGGTGAGGATATTTATATATGTATGAAATATTGGATCGGGTTGCACGCCGCAACGATTCTTATATGGATCGTGCAGCACACCTCAGCAATATATATATTGGATTTGCGCACCGCAGCGATATGAGGATTGGACTGTAAGAGCCCTTCAAAGTCTGCACACCCCCGGTGAGCATAGTCGGCTATAAATTATGGATCGGGATGCACGCCGCAATAGTTACTATGATTTCTATTATTATGAGATATTAATGAGCTTGAGTGCTGAGAGTGAGTACTGAGTGACGAGAGTTGAGTCCCACATGACTGAGAGGTTGCCCGAGAGGCCATATTTTGAGTGATACTTTGCCCGAGGGGTCCAGTTATGATATATTTCACTGATTCCACTCTCTTTTTAAAATAAGCCTCAGTTGTAAGAAATTTCTAAGTATATGAATTCAAATATTTAAACTGAAATTGATGATTTTTCGACGAAAATTGTTTTAAACTGTGAAATTGATCTGTTATCCTGTTGCCTATTCATTTATATGATAATTAATTGCCCGTCACTATTTCATACCTTATTTACTTTAATTACTTACTGAGTTGGTGTATTCACGTTACTCCATGCACCTTGTGTGCAAATCCAAGTGCCTGAGCGACAGAATGGGGTCCTCAGCTGATCCAGAGTTTGCCGGAGATTGAAAGCTAGCTGCATGGCGTGCGCAACCATGTTTTCTCCTTCCCATCTTGTTCTTTTCTGCATTTTCTAGACTTATGATGTATTAGACAACCAGTTATATATTAGAGGCTCTAGATTCGTGACACAAGATATTTAGGGATGCATTGGTTTACTGTCTTTATTAAATTCAGCATTTTTAGTTATTTTAAACACTTGTTATGGAATTTTGGTATTTAAATCTATGTTAGAAAATGGCTTATTAAAAGAAAAAGGGTTGTGATTAAATGTTTAGGTTGGCTTGCCTAGTAATGTGATAGGCGTCATCACGACCGATATCTGGGATCATGATAAGTTGGTATCAAAGCCTGGGTTACATAGGTCTTGCAAGTCATGAGCCAGTTTATTACAGTCTTGCGGTTCAGTACAGAGACGTCTGTACTTATCCTTAGGAGGCTGCATAACCTTTAGGAATAACTTCATATTCTTGAAATTCTTGTGGTGTGAACCTGTTAATTCGAGTATTGGCTTCTGTTATTTTATTCTCTTACAGATGGTGATGACACGTACTATTGGGCAGGATAGACGACCACCAGTACCACCAGCTGGGGCCACCAGAGGCCGAGGACGCGGTCGAGGCCGTGGTAGGGGCAGAGCAGCTAAGGCTGCACCTACAGATCCACCAGCTGCCCCAGTTCAGGATCAGGTCCCAGTTGTGGACGCTACAACAGCACTAGTTATGCTTATTGTCATTCCAGGCCTTCAAGAGGATTTAGCCCAAAATTTTATAAGCGTGTACCGGTTTGGTTGAGATAGTCTCAGTTACTACGGTCACAGCTACTTCTCAGACCGAGGAAGGCACGCAGACTCCTATTGCTCAAGCAACTGAGTAGGTTGTGCAGGGACTTCAGACACTGGAGGCACCTGCAACCCTGTCGATTGTACCAGCTCAGGAGTTTGTCATACCAGTTATGCCGGACGACAAGCAGCATCAACTAGAGAGGTTTGATTGACTCCATCTTTCGACTTTAAATGGTGCAGAGGGTGAGGATGCTAAAGGTTTCTTGGATAAGTGCTAGAGGATGCTTCGTACAGCGGGGAATCTAGATACCAGTGGTGTAGCATTCACTACCATTCAATTTTCTGGGGTTGCGTTCACTTGGTGGGAGGCGTATGAGAAGCGTAGGCCTATTGTTGCAGTGCCTCTTGCCTGGAAACAACTCTCTATTCTCTTTCTAGAGAAGTATGTGCCACAATCTCGCCGAGAGGAGCTGCATAGGGAGTTTGAGCAGTTGCGTCAGTGAGAGATGTCTATGACGCAGTATGAGATGCGATTCTTTGAGTTAGCCCGTCATGCAGTTTGGTTGGTTCCCATAGATCGAGAGAGGATAACGAGTTTTTTTATGGCCTCACATATGATCTTCGGATTCTCATGACTAGGGAGAGGGTGACATGTGCTACTTTCGAGGAGGTTTTTGACATCGCCCATGAAATTGAATTGGTTCGTAGCCAAGAGCGAGAGGAGAGGGAGGCTAAGAGGCCTCGGTGATTTGGTAGCTTTAGTGGTGCTCTATTGAGGGGTTAGCTCCAGCAGGGCAGAGGTCGTCCATTTAGGCATACTCAGTCAGCTCATCCAGGTTATCATGGGCATCATTGGGTCATGGTTTTCAGAGTTCTCATCAGGGCCATTCATCACTCAGTGCCCTTCCAACCCAGAGTTCGTCCCGTGCTCCATTAGTTCAGGGTTCTTCCATGCCCGGTCCTTCTACTGGTCATTCCGGTGCCAGGGTTTCCCTTCACTCCCCAGCTCTAGCACCGAGGAGTTGTTACGAGTGTGGAGAGCTTATGCATATGAGGTGGTAGTGTCCTCGTCTTCATGATGGTCCATATTAGCAGAGGGGTTAGCCTCGACTTCAGCTCTAATTAATTCACCACCCACCTACCCATCTAAGGGTAGAGGTCAGGTAGCTAGGGGTCTCCCTAGAGGGAGAGGTCGGTCAGACGGTGGTCAGGCTCATTTCTATGCCCTCCTAGGTAGACTAGATGATAATGCTTCAGATGCCATGATCTCAGGTATTGTCTCAGTCTGCCAAAGAGATGCTTTTGTATTATTTAATCCCGGTTCCACCTTTTCTTATATGTCATCATATTTTTCCTGTTATCTGGATATGCCCCGTGAGTCTCTTGTTTTACTTGTTCATGTATCTACTCCAGTGGGCGATACTATTATTGTAGACCATGCGTACCAGTCGTGTGTGGTGACTATTGGGGTTCTGGAGATCCGAGTGGATCTTTTATTATTGAGTATGGTGGATTTTGATATCATTTCGGGCACGGACTAGCTATCTCTATGTCGTGCTATTCTAGACTGTCATGCCAAGATAGTCACATTGACTATACTGGGTGTGCCACAGATTGAGTGGCGAGGTTTGACTGATTATGTTCCCAGTAGAGTGATCACTTTCTTAAAGGCCCAACATATGGTTGGAAGGGATGTCTTTCATATCTAGCCTTTGTGAGGGATGTTGGTTCAGAGACTCCCAGTATTGATTATATCCTAGTTGTGAGGAATTTTCCGGATATGTTTCCGGCATACCTGCCGAGCATGCTGCCAGACAGGGATATTGATTTTTTTATTGACCTGGTGCCGGGCATTCAGCCTATTTCTATCCCGCCGTATCATATGGCACCGGCAGAGTTGAAGGATTTAAAGGAGAAGTTTTAGAAACTCCTTGATAAGGGTTTCGTTCGGCCTTGTGTATCACCTTAGGGTGTGCCGGTTCTATTTGTGAAGAAGAAAGATGGTACCATGAGGATGTACATTGATTACAGGCAATGGAACAAAGTAACAAATAAGAACAAGTATCCCTAGCCTAGCATTAGTGATTTATTCGATCAGCTTCAAGGAGAAAGAGTGTTCACCAAGATTGATCTCTGTTCAGGTTATCACCAGTTGAAGATCAGAGACTCAGATATTCTTAAGACGACTTTCAGGACCCGAATAGGGTCATTATGAGTTTTTGGTGATGTCTTCTTGGCTGACCAATTTCCCAGCAATGTTCATGCATTTGATGAACAACGTGTTGTGGCCTTATCTCGATTTGTTTGTCATAGTCTTCATTAATAATATTTTGGTGTATTCTCGTAGTCAAAAAGAGCACATAGAGCATTTGAGAGTTGTGTTGCAGATATTGATGGAGGAGAAGCTTTATCCAAAATTCTCTAAGTGTGAGTTTTGGCTCAGTTCAGTGGCTTTCTTGGGGCACGTGGTGTCCAGCGAGGGTGTTCAAGTTGATCCGAAAAAGATAGAGGTAGTTCAGAGTTGGCCCAGATCGTTCTCAGCCACAAAGATTCGCAACTTTCTTAGTTTGGAAGGCTATTATCGCCGGTTTGTTCATGTATTCTCATCAATAGCATCGCCCTTGACCAAGTTTCCTCAGAAGGGTGCTTCATTCTTATGGTAGGACAAGTATGAGGAGAGCTTTCAGAAGCTCAATACGGCTTTGACCACAGATCCAATACTAGTTTTGCCATCAGCTTCAGGTTTATATACCGTGTATGTTGATGATTCGAGCATTGATATTGGTTGTGTATTGATGCAGGAGGGTAGAGTTATTGCTTATGCTTCTCGTCAGTTGAAACCCCATGAGAATAACTACTCCGTTCATGATTTGGAGTTGGCTGCCATAGTTCACGCGTTGATGATTTGAAGGAATTACTTGTATGGTGTGTCTTTTGAGGTATTTACTGATTGTCGTTGGCTCCAACACTTTTTCAAACAGAAGGATCTCAATTTGAGGCAGCGGAGGTGGTTGGAGTTGCTTAAGGATTATGATATCACTATATTGTACCATCCGGGAAGGCCAATGTGGTGACTGATGCTTTGAGCCGAAAGGCAGCGAGTATGGGGAGTTTGGCATATATTCAAGTTAGGGAGAGACCTCTTGCAGTTGATTTTCAGGCATTGGCCAATCGGTTCGTGAGGTTGGATGTTTCGGAGCCTATCGGGTATTGGCTTGCGTGGTTTCTCGATCTTTCTATATGATCGCGTCAGAGAGCACTCGTATGATGATCCGCATTTGGTTGTCCTTAAGGATAGAGTTCAGCATGATTATACTAGAGATGTGACTATTGGTTCTGGAGGAGGCTCATAGCTTACTGTATTCCATTCATCCGGGTGCCAGAAAGATGTATTAGGATTTGAGGCAGCATTATTGGTGGAGAAGAATGGAGAAATATATTGTGGGATTTGTAGCTCGGTCTCTCAATTGTCAACAGGTGAAATATGAGTCAAAGACCGGGTGGCATACATCGGCATATGGATATTCCAGAGTGGAAGTGGGAGAGGATCACCATAGGACTGTTGGACTTCCGTTTGCTTTAAGGAAGTTTGATGGTATTTGGGTAATTGTGGATTGGCTGACCAAGTCCGCGCACTTCATTCCTGTGTGTACTATCTATTCTTCAGAGTGGTTGACAGATATATATATATCCAGGAGATTGTTTATTTGCATGGTGTCCCAGTTTCTATCATTTCAGATAAGGGCACTCAGTTTACTTTGTAGTTTTGGAGGTCTGTGCAGTGAGAGTTGGGAACTCAGGTTGAGTTGAGTACAACTTTTTACCCTAAGACGGACGGGCAGTCCGAGCGCACTATTCAGATCCTGGAGGACATGTTGCGTGCGTGTGTCATTGATTTCGGAGGTTCATGGGATAAGTTTCTACCGCTTGCAGAGTTTTCTTATAACAACAGCTACCAGTCAAGTATTCAAATGGCTCCATATGAGGCCTTGTATGGGAGGCGGTGTAAATCACTTGTTGGTTGGTTTGAGCCAGGCGAGGCTAGGCTATTGAGGACAAACTTGGTGTTGGATGCTTTATAAATTGTGAAGGTAATTTAGGAGAGGCTCCGTACAAAGTAGTCAAGGTAGAAGAGTTATGCTGACAGGAAGGTTCGAGATGTGTCTTACATGGTTGGCGAGAAGGTTCTGTTGAAGGTTTCTCCCATTAAAGTATTCTGAGATTTGGGAAGAAAAGGAAATTGAGTATTAGATTTATTGGGCCTTTTGAGGTACTTCGGAGGATTTGGGAGGTAGCTTATGAGCTTGCTTTGCCACCCAGCTTGTCGAGAATGCATCCGATATTTCATGTTTCTATGCTCCGGAAGTATATTGGGGATCTGTCTCATGTTCTGGATTTCAGCACGGTTCAGTTGGATGATGATTTGACTTATCATATGGAGCCAGTAGCTATTTTGGGTCATCAGGATCGAAAGTTGAGGTAAAAGGATATAGCTTCAGTAAAAGTGCGGTGGAGAGATCGCCCTGTGGAGGAGGCTACCTGCGATACTGAGCCGGAGATGCGGAGCAGATATCCTCACATGTTTGAGACTTCAACTATGTTTATTGACTCCTTGGAGGATGAACATTTGTTAAAGATGGGGAGGATGTGACGAATCGACCAGTCTTCTCATGAGTTACCGCTCTATTTCCCCTATTTCTGCTTCTTATTACTTTGTATAATGGTTCTATATGCGATCAGGTTGATTGGTTCGAGTTCGGAAAAGATTTGGTATGGATTGAGACACTTAGTCTTTTTTTTTTAGAAGCTTAATTTGGAAAAAATCAAACGGATGTTGACTTATGTGTTAGAGGGCTTGGATGTAAGTTCTGATGGTTCAGTTAGCTTCGGGGGGTGATTTGGGACTTAGAAGCATGATCATAATGAGTTTTAAAGGTCCAGAGTAGATTTAGGCTTGAATTGGCGAAATTATTTTTAGTGATTTTGGGTTGGTAGGTGAGATTTTGATATAAGGGTTGGAATGAAATTACGAGAGTTGCAGTAGTTCCGTTTTATTATTTGCGATGTATGTGCAATATTTCTTCTCATTCGGATGTGTTTTGATTGGGTTTTTTATCAAAAGTGTAAATTAGAAGACCTTTTGAAATTCTTAGGCTTGGAGCCGATGCGAATTGGTGTTTTGATGTTTTTTGCAATATTTCGAAGGTTGGAAAAAGTTTGAATAATGTTATGGGATATGTTGGCATGTTTGGTTGAGGTCTGGGGGGCCTCAGGTGATTTTCCGGGTGGTTAAACGGATGAAATTTCATATTGAGGAGTTGCAGATTTTGCTTCAGGTTTGTTGCAGACCTTTTGTTCTATACGATCATGTATAAAGGATTGTCATTGCGTAGGCTTAGTTGAGGGCTGAGGCAGAGTATCCCTACGCGATCGCATGGAGTTGATTGCGATTGCATAGTTCTGTGTTGTGTATCTTCGCATTCGTGTGAGCCTAGTTGCGATTGCATAGGTTGAAATGCTAACGCTTCGCGATCGCGCGTTGTTTTTGCGATCGCGTAAGGTTAAATGGGGGAGTCAGCATTTTCTATTTCACGATCGCGTGGCTTTATTCGCGATCGCAGTGAAGGAAATTTAATGGCGGGGCAGAATGCTTTAAAAGCTCATTTCCGCAAATTTGAGGCTAAGTTCCTCTATAGTTAGTCGATTTTGAAGCTTTTTGAAGAGATTTGAAGAGGGATTCAAGGAGAACCACTTGAAGGTAAGATGCATGGACTTAAAACTCGATTCTAATATGAAATCTACCTAATTAATCATGGAAATTAAGCCTAAAAGTGAAGAACTATGGCTTGAAATTGGAGACCTAGAAATTGAGATTTGAGGGGATTTTTGGTATTATCTGATTATTTTTGCTCGGGCTTTGTTCCCTTAGCAAATTTTCACGCTGTGACTCTGATTTCGGATAGATACGATGCGAGTGGAGGCTGATTCGAGGGGAAAAGGCGTCACGGAGTAGTATTTTCACCAGTTTGAGGTAAGTAACCATTGTAAATCTGGAACTGAGGGTACAAAACCCTGGTATTTTACTTGTTTTGATAAATGCGGTGACACATATGCTAGTGACAATCGTATGGGCGTGCACCGGTAGGTATTGTGACTTGGTCCGTCCCGTAGTGACTATTAAGCCCCCTATTTGATTGGAACTTTATGATATTCCATACCTTAGTCATTTATACTATATTATGATTTGTCTGCCATGTTTGGGGTCTTGTGCCAACCTGTTGAGACCCTTAAGGGCATTTTTACTGTTTTTCCTCGCTCTACTTGTTTGAAAGCATATCCTCAATCATGTTTTACATGTTTATTATTCAAAACTGGTTTTATCACTCTTCTTCTTAAATGTGATAACTGTTTGGACTGAGTTCCCTAATTTCAGATGTTGTGCCCGAGAGGTTGTGAGGTTAATGACTGAGAGAGATTGAGAACCTAAAGGTGAGAATATTTATGTATGTATGAAATATTGGATCGGGTCGCACGCCGCAACGTTACTTATATGGATCGGGCTGCACGCCTCAGCGATATATATATTTGATCTGCGCGCTGCAGCAATATGATGCTTGGGTTGTAGGAGCCCCTCCGGAGTCTGCACACCCCCAGTGAGCATAGTCAACTATAAATTATGGATCAGGATGCACGCCGCAGCGGTTACTATGATTTCTATTACTATGATATATTAATGATACTGAGTAATGAGAGTGAGTACTGAGTGTAGAGAGTTAGTACTGAGTGACAAGAGTTGAGTCACAAGTGACTAAGAGGCTACCCCTAGAGGCCATATTCCGAGTGATACTTTGCCTGATGGGCCTAATTATGATATCTTTCACCTTGTGTGCAAATCCAGGTGCTCGAGCGGCAGAGTGAGGGTCCTTAGCTGATCTAGAATTTGCTGGAGATTGCAAGGTACGCATGGCGTCCTCATCTCTGTTTTCTCCTTCCTATCTTGTTCTTTCCCGATTTTCTAGAATTATGATGTATTAGACAGTCATTTATGTATTAAAGGCTCTAGACTCGTGACACCAGATATTTGGGGTACTGTTGGTTTACTGTCTTTATTAAGGTCCGCACATTTAGTTGTTTTAAGCACTTATTATGGAAATTTGGTATTTAAATCCTTATTAGAAAGTGGTTTATTAAAAGAAAAAGGGTTGTGATTAAATGTTTGGGTTGTCTTGCCTAGTAATGTGATAGACGCAATCACAAATGATATTTGGGGTCATGACAATTATATTCAAGAAAAAGATATTGGATACTTTTTTGCTAAAAATTTAGACATGCTGATTCAAATGTTATATCGCTAGCAAGAGAATGAAATCTACGAAACAAGCTACAATTACAAAGTTCATCCATCTATCTTGAATTTTTTTTATTTTTTTAGGTAGCTTTAACATGTATGCCTTGTATTTTAAATCTTTATATGTTTAGTTATGAATATATTAACAATATATTAGCTTTTTTAAATATTTAACTAGTGAAATATACATAATTTTTTAGATTTTATTAAGTAATTTTCTTATCTTTTATATGAAACATTAAAAAATAAAAATAATTAATTTTGGATAACTTTTATTTATAACAACAACAAAAATTTAAATATCAAATATTATTATTATATATATATATATATATATATATATATATATATATATATATATATATATATATATATATATATATATATATATATATATATATATATATATATATATATATATATATATATATATATATATATATATATATAATATTCATTTATTATAAAAATTAAAAAATATTGAAAGAAATGAAACTTCTGTAAAGAAAATTGACTGTAGCAATAACAGTATTTTGTTGATAATATTAATCAATTGTTAGTGCATTTTTTTTTTGCAAAGGATAAGAACTTTGGGAATGTTAATTTCAAAGTTCTTATCGTTACATTAGAATATATACTCTTCTTGCTTTTCTATTTGTGGTTACTAGTGATAGAACACATTCTTGGAAATTTCATTTTACATTATTTCAAAATTTAGACTTTTTATTTTATTATAATAAGATGATTTATAATCATATAAATATTTATGATTCACTTTTTTCAACTTCATTCCAGTAATATACTATAAATGTTATGAAATATTAAATTATGGTGGATGTCCATAACTCCTATAACACCCACTACTTTTATCCATTATCTCCATAACTCCCACTACTCCAATACTTATGGTTGTAACTCCGACACCTCCATGATCTCCCCCATGATCTTCCTCCATGATCTCAAAAGCTTAATGCATATTTATGGAATTCTTTTAGTATACCTCTATGTAGTACTATAAATAGAGGATGAGAAATCATTTTGTAATACACTTGAGTACATAGAAGAAATATATTCTCTTCTCTATTTCTCTCTACTTTGTTGTCTATCTTTTTGTTTATTACTTTGAGCTAAGTTTTGTAACACGTTATCAGCACGAAGCTCTACTATCTCAAGAATCTCTTTGAGAAAATTAAGGTATTTTTTCTCCTCCTAATTTTGTTTTAATTATGTCTGACATTATGAAAAGAAAGTTTGTTGCCCTTGAAATTTCGGGCAAGAACTACATGACATGGGTGTTGGATGCTGAAATCCATTTGGATGCAATGGGTCTTGGAGACGCCATTAAAGACAGAAATAATGCATCCACCCAAGACTGTGCTAAGGCCTTGATTTTCTTGCGCCATCACCTTGATGAAGGTTTGAAAATTGAATATCTCACAGTCAAAGATCCACTTATCTTGTGGAATAGCTTAAAGGAAGAAATTTTCCTGGTGTTAGTCACCCCCCAAAGAGATATAACCACCAAAAGCGAAAATGGAATTATGAGAATCCAAAAGCAAATAGTTCAGAAACTATATGTTATCGTTGCGGTGGAAAAGGGCATTGGGCAAAAATTTGCCGTGTACCAAGACATTTGGTTGAGCTTTATCAAGCATCTCTAAAGAGTAAAGGCCTTGAAACCAATTTTGTCTCTGACAATAATTTTGACATCACCCACTTGGATGTGGCAGACTTCTTTGAGCACCCTGAGGGAAAAATAGATCACTTGATCGGTGATGGATCCATGGTTAAAGAAGATTGAGCAGTTTGATATTTTTATTTTTACTTATTCGTAGTAGATAATGACTAAACAATTATCATAGTTTACATAAAGTTATCTATTATTGTGATATGGTTCAAATTTTATATTTTCTGCTTTAAGCTAGTAAAGCTAAGTTTTGTCAAGTTTTATCAACTTGACAAATAATCTGTATTATGGTTTTAAAATATATAACTTTAGATTACACATTCATCTTATGCTTTATTTGTAATGATTTTTCAGGAAGTTAATCGATTAACATAACAGATAATCGATTAACCAATATATTCTATTAAACTGGACCTTTTCTGCAAGGCATGTTAGCCGACTATCCGATTTAGTTAATCGACTAAGCTCAGCAGATTTTGAAAATATTGTTTAATTATTAAGCAACGGATACAAGAGTATTAAAAGGAGAATAACTATGATAAAAGATATTTTTTTTCATAATGACCGCACTGAAACTATTATGTTGAATCATAGACTTAAATTTGTTTATTCTCATATCTATAATAAAAAAAAATACTAATATTTTTCGTATATTTCTTTTGTATGTCAAACAATGGGAAGCAAATATGGATATCTCACAAAGCAAACTTGGATCAACGTCCAATTGTAAAAATATTTGTTTAATTGATTCATGTACCACACATACGATATTCAAAGAGAAGAAATATTTCTCTCATTTAAGTATGTGTAAGGCAGATGTTACTACAATTTCTGGTAGTAGTAAATTGATTGAAGGCTCCGGAAGAGCAACTATAACTCTGCCTAAAGGAACAATATTTATCATAGAGAATGCAATGTTCTCTTCCAAGTCCAAGAGGAACTTGTTGAGTTTTAAAGATATCCGTCAAAATGGATATCATATTGAGACAACAGATGAGAATAATCTTGAATACCTCATCATTACAAAGAATGTTTCTGGCCAAAAGAGGGTTATTGAGAAGTTCCCATCTTTATCTTGTGGCCTGTATTGGACAAAAATTAGTGCAATTGAGGCACATTCCACAGTAAACCAAAAGGTTACTGATTCGTACTTTGGCATGATCGATTGGGACATCCTGGATCAATTATGATCCGGATTATAGAAAACTCATATGGGCATCCATTAAAGAATTTAAAGATTCTTTTAAATAATGAATTTTCTTGCACTTCTTGTTATCAATGCAAGTTAATTATTAGACCATCACCAACAAAGGTTGGAACTGAGTCACCTACGTTTTTGGAACGTATACAAGGGGATATTTGTGGACCTATTCACCCACCTAGTGGTTCCTTTAGATATTTTATGGTCTTAATAGACGCATCCTCTAGATGGTCTCATGTGTGCCTATTGTCATCACGCAACCTTGCGTTTGCAATATTAATGGCACAAATAATTCGATTACGAGCACAATTTCCTGATAATCCAATTAAGTCTATTAGACTAGATAATGCTGCTGAGTTTTCATCCCAAGCATTTAATGATTATTGCTTATCAATTGGGATAAAAGTGGAACATCCGGCAGCTCATGTTCACACTCAAAATGGTCTTGCAGAATCTTTAATTAAACGTCTGCAGTTGATTGCAAGACCATTACTCATGATATTGAGGCTGCCCACTTCGGTTTGGGGTCACGCCTGCAGCAATGCTAGTTCGTCTCAGACCGACGAATTATCACAAATATTCCCCGTTGCAATTAGTTTTGGGTCATGAACCTAATATATCCCATTTAACAATTTTTGGATGCGCAGTATATGTGCCTGTAGCACCGCCATACCGCACCAAAATGGGTCCGCAAAGAAGGTTTGGAATATATGTTGGGTTTGAATTGCCCTCCATTATTTGCTACCTCGAAACATTGACAGGGAATTTGTTCACTGCACGATTTGCATACTGTCGATTCGATGAGACACTTTTCCCAAAATTAGGGGGAGAAGTTGGTGAAACCAAACAGGAAATTTTGTTGAAAAATCCATCATTATCTCATCTTGATCCACATACCTCTATTTGTGAAAAAGAGGTGCAAAATATTATCCATTTGCAAAGAATAGCAAATCAAATGCCTGACGCATTCACGGACTTGAAAAGGATAACAAAATCTCACATCCCCGCATAGAATGTTCCAATCCGTATTGATGTCCCTAATGGACAATCTTCTAGTGTCATATCTAATGAGTCGAAAGCACGCCTAAAACGTGGCAGGCCATTAGGTTCCAAAGATCGAAATCCTAGAAAAAGGAAAGCAAATGATCAAAATGACACTACGACAGAATCTTATGAGGAAATTCACGATTTAATAAATTCTGAGATTCATGAAGAATCCATTGAGCCCGAGACTCAGGAAAATAAGGAACTATCAATAAATCCAATCGATATTGAGACAAATTTTAATCGAGTAGATATAGTGGTGGATTATGTCTTTGCATATAATGTTGCATCTAGCATTATGCAAGAAATTGACGATCTTGAACCTCAATCTGTTGGAGAATGTCGACAAAGACTTGATTGGCCAAAATGGCAAGAAGCAATCCAATCAGAATTGAATTCACTTGCAAAACGTGAAGTTTTTGGGCCTATAGTTGAAACACCTAATGGTGTTAAGCCTGTTGGCTATAGATAGGTCTTTGTACGCAAGAGAAATGAGAAAGACAAGGTACAAAGATATAAGGCACGCCTTGTTGCACAAGGATTTTCTCAAAGGCCTGGTGTCGATTATGAAGAGACATATTCACCCGTAATGGATGCTATAACTTTCCGTTATCTCATTAGTCTTGCTGTCCTTGAAAAGCTTGACATGCATTAAATGGATGTGGTTACTGACTATCTTTATGGCTCACTTGATAATGAGATATACATGAAAATTCCCGATGGATTCAAAATGCCAAACACTCATATTCAAAGTCCCGGGAAATATTTTCAATCAAATTGCAAAGATCTTTGTATGGTCTAAAGCAATCAGGACGAATGTGGTATAATCGTCTTAGTGAGTATTTATTAAAGGAAGGCTATATAAATGATGCCATTTGCCCATGTGTTTTTATAAAGAAAACAACATCAGAATTTGTTGTACTTGCCGTATATGTCGATGACATAAACCTTATTGGAACTCCCATAGAACTCCAAAAGGCATTTGATTATTTAAAGAAGGAATTCGAGATGAAAGATCTCGGAAAGACAAAATTATGTCTTGGTTTGCAAATTGAATATTTGGCAAACGGAATTTTTGTTCATCAATCTGCCTATATAGAAAAGGTATTGAAACGGTTTTACATGGATGGAGCATATCCTTTAAGTACTCTGATGGTTGTTCGATTACTTGATGTGAATAAGGATCCATTCCGACCGCAAGAAAAGAATGAAGAGCTACTTGGTCCTGAAGTACCATATCTTAGTGCAATTGGCGAACTAATGTATCTTGAAAATACTACAAGGCCTGACATAACTTTTTCAGTTAATGTCTTAGCAAGATATAGCTCTGCTCCCATAAGGAGACATTGGAATGGAATCAAACATATATTGCGGTATCTAAAAGGGACTACCGATATGGGCTTATTTTATAGCAATAATTGCAGTCCTGATCTTGTTGGTTATGCTGATGCTGGATATTTATCTGACCCACACAAGGCTCGATCTCAAACAGGTTATGTGTTTATCTGTGGAGGCACTGCCATATCTTGGCGATCGACTAAGCAATCAATTGTGGCTACTTCATCTAATCATGCTGAGATAATCGCTATTCATGAAGCAAGTCGAGAGTGTGTGTGGTTGAGGTCTATAATACATCATATTCGAGACAAATGTGGTTTGAAATGTGACAAAATACCCACGATTTTGTATGAAGACAATGCAACATGCATCGCAATTGAAGGGAGGATTCATAAAAGGAGACAGAACAAAGCATATTTCACCAAAGTTATTTTTCACACATGATCTTCAAAAGAATGGTGATATCAATGTGCAACAGATTCGTTCAAGTGATAATATGGCTGATTTGCTCACAAAATCTCTACCAACGTCAACCTTCAAGAAGCTGGTACACAAGATTGGAATGCGAAGGCTCAAGGATGTGAATTGATGCTCTTTTCAGGGGGAGTTAATGCGCGTTGCACTCTTTTTCCCTTACAAGGTTTTGTCCCACTGGGTTTTCCTTGCAAGGTTTTTAACGAGGCAACAAAAATGCATTTTGTTAGATATGTGTACTCTTTTTCTTTTTCTAGAATTTTTTTTTCCCATTGGGTTTTATTTTAGTTAAGGTTTTAACGAGGCACATTATCTTTGGACATCCAAGGGGGAGTGTTATGAAATATTAGATTATGGTGGATGTCCATAACTCCTATAACACCCACTACTTTTATCCATTATCTCCATAACTCCCACTACTCCAATACTTATGGTTGTAACTCCCACACCTCCATGATCTCCCCCATGATCTTCCTCCATGATCTCAAAAGCTTAATGACATATTTATGGAATTCTTTTAGTATACCTCTATGTAGTACTATAAATAGAGGATGAGAAATCATTTTGTAATACACTTGAATACATAGAAGAAATATATTCTCTTCTCTATTTCTCTCTACTTTGTTGTCTATCTTTTTGTTTATTACTTTGAGCTAAGTTTTGTAACAATAAATAAATTGTAACAGAGGGACTAAAATTTAGGACGTTAGTCATGGCAAAACAATAACTCTTGATCAATAGGACATTTCATGTGGACCTATGAAATTTATGACAATATTAGCATATACTAATGCATATGAAAAAATAAATATAATCACAAATCCATATTGTATGTCCTGAAAATGTCATAAAATGCACTCAAAAATCTATCAAAGTAATAAGTATTAGTCACTAGGCCATTTTATATGGACCTATAAAATTTCATACCAATCGTAGTCTGTCAAAATTTTTTATAAAATCAGTATGTATTAATATGCATGAAAAAGTAGATATACTTATATATTCGTGTTGTACGACATCGAAACACCACAAAATAAACTTGGAAGTCATGGCAAAGCAATGGGTTTTGGTCACTAGGTTGTTTCCTATGGATCTATTAAATTTCAAGCCAATTTAAGTCCGTTATTATTTTAATATAAAATTAATATATACTAATACATATGAAAAAGTAGATATAAATACAAAATTCGTGTTGCATGATCATGAGACACCATTGTATGAACCCAAAAGTCACGGCATATCAATGAGTATTCGTTACCAGGTGTCACACCTCCTTTTTTAGCACACCACTCAGAAGGGATGGTGCATAAGAGAGTTTTTCCAATTTAAGTAACATTATTCGAAATTGGATTATTTATTTAATTTTTAGAGTCGTCACTTAGGATAGGTTTGTTTTTTGTGTCCCAAGTCGCCAGTTTATTTTAAATCCCATGTCGAGGACATTTTCGACTTTCCAAGTGAAGTCTGCGAACCAAAAATTCTAGATAAGGAATTCTGTTAACCTCAGGGAAGGTGTTAGGCACCCTCGGATTCCGTGGTTCTAGCACGGTCGCTTAAACTCTATTAATTGGGCTATTATCTGATTTTAATACATGTTCCAAATGGTGTAATTAAATTATTTACCACTTTTAATTAATTTTTAAGGAACTTGAACATCGTTTAAAATATTTCTTTGGATTGCGTCACATGAAATGCACCCGCCATCTGGAACATATTTATTCGATGTTTTAGGAGGACTTGCGTCACATGAAATGCACACCCGAGTTTAAGAAGATAAAATTATTAAAATGCGTGCCTAAAGCAACTAACACATTGTTAACTTTACGGGGGGCCATGAAAATTTGCTAAATGGCATATCCCGAATTCTAAGTATTTTCAGAAACTAACTTAAACGAGGGCCACACATTTGTGATTTCGTTCAGTCACGCGATACACCTCAATTTTATTCTTTAAGGACATTTGTACTAAATTTTGGAGGGCCATGGGCTAATTGTTATCTAATCATGGTCCTCCTTAAAAGTTTGATTTATTAAGTACCAAAGTATTTGGACTGTTATTTTTCTAAACCAGCGTGGTTTTCAAACTGGGCTTTCAAATATAGCCCAATAACACATGCACATCCATTTTATGCATATGATACCCAAGCTGAACCTTTAGGATTTCTATATGGACAAATCAACATTAGAGTTACCTAATATGCTAATGAATAAAACTATATTACTCAACCCTTATTGAACTGGTCAAACAATCTTTTTTTTCTAAAGAAAATTGAATTATTACCCCTGCCATGGACTTGTACCTAACTAGAAAGACAAGATACAACAGTAATGAAGGATTAACATGCACGATGGCTAAATTGGAGTTCACACGAGGGGAACAGGAAAATATGTAACAGTCATCAACTACTGAATACTGAATTAAGAAACCATTTCCAACATCTATCAAGCCACAAAGTTAGAGACAATATAAGCATATATTGGAGTTTTGCGAATACTTTCAGGTGCATACAATACTCAAAGTAAAATTCACAGTGACCTTGAAACATGATAGAACCTGATAAATTTCATGCTCATTTTTACATTCAAACTAACATGAATTGCAAAATTAATCTACCCGACTAAAGCTAAAATGAGACATAACATAGGTTAGCAGTCCACAGTTAATTACAATAGGGAGACTCAACTAATCAAGAAAAATTAATTGAACTACACTGAACCAAATAAACAAAGAGTATCATAGTCTTTATTTCATCCCAAAGTTGAGAGCTACATCATGAATAAGCTAAGATCGATACCTGGATGTGGGAGAAATAAAATAAAAGCAACATGAAGTTAGTTTGAGCAGTAGCAGTATGCATAATCAACAGCTAAAAGAGTAGTAATCATTTCAATCTTTTGTTTTAACTGTCAGCTACCCAAATGATGTTTTAACTTTAGAAATCAACAGTAAGGATCAATGGAACAGTATTTCTGAAGAAAATCTCTCAAATGTTTGAAAATCTCTCCCTAATCTAGGCTCTCAAATTTCAAGTTAAAAAATTCTCAAAATCTGTAGACTCTCTAAGCACTCTTTTTTTTGGCTTCTCCAAACTTTTTTTTTGCTTTCAGGTTTTTGAAACTTATCTTGCAAGGCAAGAATAGCATGCTTTTATAGGCAATGAATTAGGGCACTTTGAGGTTTTATTTTATCACTCAGGCCCCTTTTTAACTTTTATTTTGGCTTAGAGGCCCTTTATTTATTAACTTGTTTTCCAAGCTAAGTTACCCAAAGTCAGAAAATTGAAGTTGGGACCCCACACTAGAAGCTTCTAGAGCTATTACCAAAGATTCCCTAAGGCCAAATACCTAACTACCCCTGTATTTACCTTCTAATTTTCTAAACAATTCTAAAAAAATGCAAAAAATCAATCATAGAAAAACAATTATCATGAATCGAACATGCAATACTCACACCAATAAATTTGACTACAGGACTTATCGTGATTAAGCTAAATATTAATTAAAACCAGTCTAAAAACCTAGCTCAACCAACAGACAGGGCTAATACAGCTAAACCTAGTTTAAACTCGGGAATTAACATGGAAATTAACTCAACAGAAAAGACTAATACAACTCGAATTAAACCTAATCAAACTCAGAAATTTAAAAAAAAAATTCAAACCAACCAATAAGACTGATACAACTCGCATTAACCTAATTAAACTCAGGAATTTAAACATAAAAACCAAATTAAGAGAAAATAGATGAGACGGAGGGAAGTTTAGAAAGGAAATATAGAAATCTTAGCTTATCAATGGAACCGAACCCTGAATTTGAGTAGAACTTCTTCATGCATTGTTTTGAAAATTTCGAGAAATAGATTGTGGATTCAGTATGAGGGTGTTTTGGTAGTTCTATGGTGTTCATTTGGTGAGAATTGGTAGTGGTGGGGTTTTCGGGATTTTGATTCAATATTTGAGACGAACTACGGGGATTCAAATGACACGGGTTAGATATTTGGGAAGAGGGGAGCATGGTGAGTATGTGGTGTGATTTTGGAGTGGAATGATGGCGGCGGCTCCGGATACGGCGGAGGAATCCATATCGACAACTAGGGTTTTGAGGATTTGAGCGATTTCAGTGGGAGTCGAGGGAAGCTGGTGTTGGATTCGTGATAAGGAAGGTGAGGAGGTCATGTGGTGTAAAAATGGGGGGCATTGGACGATCGCCGTTGGCAGAGGCGATTTTCAGCCGACGGTTCGCGGCGGTGAACGGTGGAGACGGACCAGTCTCTAAGGTTAGTGTGAGTGTGAGAGAGGAGATGGGGGGAGGGTAGGTGTTAGGACATATATATATATATATATATATATATATATATATATATATATATATATATATATATATATATATTAATCACACGCAGCTTCTCGTCCGTTAGATCAAACTACCTAGACGACTTGGATTTGTCTAACAAAACGATATCGTTTTGGCTGTTAGGAGGACTGGACTGGGTTGGGGGTTAATTATTGGGCTGGTTCAGGGCAAATTGGTTTAGCAAGTTGGGCATTTTAATTTCATACTCAATTTCAATTTTCTTTCATTTCTTTTCAAAATTTGAAATTAAACTTGAAATTAAAATTAAAATAAGATTGAATTAAATCCTAAAAATTAAATTAATCTAATTATATTAAAGCCTAATTAACTCAAATAATTAAATATAAATTTAAAGGAAATCAATGAAATTCAAAGCTAATGCTAATTAAGGAAAAACTAAATCAAAATTTTTATTTTTTTTGTATTTCTGTAAAATCCTAGTTATCATTAACTTAAAAATATGTAAAATCAAGTCATAAATGCAAATGCAAAATTTTATATTTTGATGAATGATGTAAATTAAAAATACACAAAAATACAAATAAACATGAAAATATGCAATTAAATCCTAAAAATTAAATAATTAAAAGAAAAATCCTAAAATATAAAAATTTTGTGAGAGTAATTCGCTCGGGACAAAAATCACATGCTCACAGCTACCCCTCTTTGCTCGGAGATACGATGGGTCTTCTGGCAAAGACAAATGAGTAATTATGAGAGATTTTTGCCCGCTTAACACTCCATGAGAAGCAGTTTTAGAAAATGTCTGACTGAACCTTGCTTCAGAGGTTGCCTACATATCCTTGGCTATAAAGGAATCAGGTCAGTGCAGTTCTAGAAGTTTTGGTAGCTGGGACTACCAGGAGCTGTAGTTTCACTGTTGATGTTATTGCTATTGCTTGCTGACCTCCTTATTACACCAAAAGAAAAATCAAAAGCTAAGCTAGCTATGCCTATCAACTACGAGTTACTTCTATAAATTTCTTGAAGCTTGATCTTGAGTCTTAGCTGATTTTGTTGTGGACCCTGATCTGAATCTTGATGCTCGCAAGTTGTAGGTGTTGGTTCTTTCTTCAGCATATGATTGGAGCAGGACATGCAAAGCTTGTGACTTTGATCAAATTTGAGCAGTCCGTATCCTTCTCTTCTTCAAACACTTTGAGTTCGTCTTTTTTTTTGTTCTTTTCTTCTTTTTCTTTATTCTGGATTGAGACTCACCCTTTCAGTCATCTCGAATACCGTGCCTTTAGGCAAAACATGTTCGGACACCAAACAAAAAAAACGTACGAAATTTTTCTGCCTCCAGTTTTCGTTAGGAAAATTTCATGAGTTATTTGCAACACAAAGTCTAAACTACTTTTCATTAAAAATAATAAAAACCAGGATTATATATCCTTAGGAATGAAACCTTAAATCCACGGGTTATGCCGGGATAAAGAAACAAGTCCTTGGGTTATGCCAAGTATCACACCTCTTTTTTCGCAACCTTATTACGAGGTTGAGTTACAAGAGTTTTTCCAATTAAAGTGACATTTTGCAAGGAGATTATTTATTATTCAGAGTCGCCACTTGGAATTGAGTTTTGGTGTTCCAAGTCACCTTTTATTTGAATCCCTTTCAAAAGGAAGGTTTGACTCTTATTTATGGTCTACGAAAACAGAAGACTGAATAAGGAATTCTGTTGACCAAAAGGAAGGTGTAAGGCACCCCTCGAGTCCTGTAATTCTAGCATAGTCACTTTAATTAACTAATGTTCAGTTTAGATCTGTTTTTTGACTATTCTTGTATTTTATTGCTTATGGCTGGTCTATTACCACTTAACTTAATTTATTATATTCTTTTATTAATTATTTTGACCTAGATGCGGTACGCGTACGAGGTACTTCTTTGAAATTAAATATTAAACCAAGATACGAAATGTGCACATGGTTAAAACATAATTATTTTTAAATTTAAAGGCATCGAAACGCGGGAATGCGCACATGACCCTTTATTACTTAATCATACCAATCCAAGGTTTGGGTATGAATACATAAGCTAATATTTAAAGCATATTTAAAAATTTTCTAGCATATTCATGATTTATTTCTTTCTTAATTTCAAAGGCCATATTATGGAATCTATTGTGGAAGAAGTGTAGTAAATTAGTTCTAGAAAAGTAAGCTAACTTTTGATCCTTGTTAGGCTGGCTAAACTCTTTGGGCCAAATCTATCCCAACGGCATATCAATGTCAAACTTTATGGTCCAAACAAATCTTCGGTCCAAAATTATTGGTAGTGTTAAGAATAGAATTCTAATTAGAGTGAATGTCTATCTTGTAGAGAGTTTTACTTTGAGGCTAAGTTATTTTTCCTCCTATAAATAGAGGGTCTTACCCCATTGTAAACCACCCCAAAATTCAATAAGAATTTTCTCTCTCTTTCTCTGCAATATTGCTCTTGTTCTTTTATTGTTTTATAACACGTTATCAGCACGAAGGTCTACTATCTCAAGAATCTCTTTGAGAAAATTAAGTAAGTTAATCGATTAACTAAATCGGATAGTTAACACCGGTTCTTCTCAATCACGGTTCTGTTTTCTTCTCTGATTCAACGGTTATTTTGACCAAATTCAAAATCAAATCAAGAATTCCCGCTCAAGAGCCACCTAGACGACAGAAAGAACTTTCAAACTTTTATTTACTGTCTCGATGTACTTTAGCCGCGATAGAGGTGTTCAAACCCATTCGATTCGAGGTTCGAACCTGTTCATAACAAGAGAGTAGATTCGAGTTCGACGCCCCGTTCACTACCCACAAATGGTTAGTTACTCCCAAACTCAAGTCCTTTCTTTCTTTACTGGTAGTATTTGACGTGCAATGGTGAACTCAGTTAATTAGAATCTAGAAGTTCAAAAATTTCTTGTGTAGAAATTATGCCATTAGGATTTAATTTTTTTTAGCCGCATGTTAGAAGTTTTGATTGATGAATATTTGACAAGTGTTTATATGAACACATAAGGTTTCATTTGTTGTGATTTCGATTCATGAATCTAGATATCATATTTAGGTTCCTTATGATTGTCGGCATTGCCATTTGTGCAATCTTTGATTCTTGACTGTCAACTTGGAGTTTTGTTTAGAATTCTCTTTTAAGTTCACATTCCTTGGTCTCTTTCTGTGGCGTCATATGAATATTACACTTGAAACTATATTAGAAGATAATAATACTAATCTTTGAGGAGTTAACCGTTGCATACTTGAGTTACCTTTGTTGAAGTGTTGTGATGTTTTCTAATAGTAGAAAAGACCATTTTAGGAATAGCTAGATATCATGTTCTATTAGGATTTAATAACTAGAAGAGGTAAACGAATCCTCTTTCTTTCCTGTTACTTTTAATATATCTTCCCATTTATAGTCAATAAGTTATCATATGGAACTCAACATACTTAGGTAACAATTTTGAATAGATATTACTTTGAAAAAGTAATAAGTTCTGTTACGATTGTACTGTGTTGCATTAATGGTGCAGTAATGTTTTATACTTCAATTTCAGTATGTTTTCCTTTCAAGTATAAAAATGAATACTAGCTTAAGTCTTTTCTATTATGGATGGTGCATTGTATGGAAGGTTCTGTAGCTTATAAATGGTTCAAAATTGAATTTTACATTGCATTCTTTGTTCTACTTACTTACTGTCAATATCTGCAATGTCAAGAATGGAATTCTCCTTGCTAATGTCCTTTATTTTCTTATCTATATTTTGCATGACACATGGGAGCGTTCTTGGGTCTTGCTTCGAGACAAGACTCGATGATGCCGCAGCACTGTAACCCGCATGGAGTCAACACCCGTCTATATTCTCAGACTGCTTGATACAAAGACAAAAACCTAAATTATCCCTTATGGGATGTTAAATGAGAAGCTAGTCAAATTATCCCTTTGATTCCTAATTGTTCATTTAACTTTCCTTTAATCGATTAACCTTATGTCCGTTGCCTATTCATCGACTAGTTTTTTTTAAACGTTGAAACAGGTTAGTCGATTATCTATTTGGTAAATCAACTAACCTCAACAGATTTTGAAAATATTGTTTAATTATTAAGCAATGGATATAAGAGTATTAAAAGGAGAATAACTATGATAAAAAATACTAATATTTTTCATATATTTCTTCTGTATGTCAAACCATGGGAAGCAAATAAGGATATCTCACAAAGCAAACTTGGATCAACGTCCAATTGTAAAAATATTTGTTTAATTGATTCATATACCACACATACGATATTCAAAGAGAAGAAATATTTCTCTTATTTAAGTATGTGTAAGGCAGATGTTACTACAATTTCTGGTAGTAGTAAATTGATTGAAGGTTCCGGAAGAGCAACTATAACTCTGCCTAAAGGAACAATATTTATCATAGAGAATGCAATGTTCTCTTCCAAGTCCAAGAGGAACTTGTTGAGTTTTAAAGATATCCGTCAAAATGGATATCATATTGAGACAATAGATGAGAATAATCTTGAATACCTCATCATTACAAAGAATGTCTCTGGCCAAAAGAGGATTATTGAGAAGTTCCCATCTTTATCTTGTGGCCTGTATTGGACAAAAATTAGTGCAATTGAGGCACATTCCACAGTAAACCAAAAGGTTACTGATTCCAATACTTTTGTACTTTGGCATGATCGATTGGGACATCCTGGATCAATTATGATGAGACGGATTATAGAAAACTCATATGGGCATCCATTAAAGAATTTAAAGATTCTTTTAAATAATGAATTTTCTTGCACTTCTTGTTATCAAGGCAAGTTAATTATTAGACCATCACCAACAAAGGTTGGAACTGAGTCACCTACGTTTTTGTACGTATACAAGGGGATATTTGTGGACCTGTTCACCTACCTAGTGGGTCCTTTAGATATTTTATGGTCTTAATAGACGCATCCTCTAGATGGTCTTATGTGTGCCTATTGTCATCACGCAACCTTGCGTTTGCAAAATTAATGGTACAAATAATTCGATTACGAGCACAATTTCCTGATAATCCAATTAAGTCTATAGACTAGATAATGCTGCTGAGTTTTCATCCCAAGCATATAATGATTATTGCTTATCAATTGGGATAAAAGTGAAACATCCGGTAGCTCATATTCATACTCAAAATGGTCTTGCAGAATCTTTAATTAAACGTCTGCAGTTGATTGCAAGACCATTACTCATGAAAACGAGGCTGCCCACTTCGGTTTGGGGTCACGCCTGCAGCAATGCTAGTTCGTCTCAGACCGACGAATTATCACAAATATTCCCCGTTGCAATTAGTTTTAGGTCATGAACCTAATATATCCCATTTAAGAATTTTTGGATGCGCAGTATATGTGCCTGTAGCACCGCCATACCGCACCAAAATGGGTCCGCAAAGAAGGTTAGGAATATATGTTGGATTTGAATTGCCCTCCATTATTTGCTACCTCGAAACATTGACAGGGGATTTGTTCACTGCACGATTTGCATACTGTCGATTCGATGAGACACTTTTTCCAAAATTAGGGGGAGAAGTTGGTGAAACCAAACGGGAAATTTTGTGGAAAAATCCATCATTATCTCATCTTGATCCACATACCTCTATTTGTGAAAAAGAGGTGCAAAATATTATCCATTTGCAAA
Source organism: Nicotiana benthamiana (assembly GCA_034376525.1). Lineage (NCBI taxonomy): Eukaryota > Viridiplantae > Streptophyta > Magnoliopsida > Solanales > Solanaceae > Nicotiana > Nicotiana benthamiana. The sequence continues at coordinate 137,478,185 of CM067335.1, forward strand.
GAATAGCAAATCAAATGCCTGGCGCATTCACGGACTTGAAAAGGATAACAAAATCTCACATCCCCGCATAGAATGTTCCAATCCGTATTGATGTCCCTATTGGACAATCTTCTAGTGTCATATCTAATGAGTCGAAAGCACGCCTAAAACGTGGCAGGCCATTAGGTTCCAAAGATCGAAATCCTAGAAAAAGGAAAGCAAATTATCAAAATGACACTACAAAAGAATCTCATGAGGAAATTCACGATTTAATAAATTCTGAGATTCATGAAGAATCCATTGAGCCCAAGACTCAGGAAAATAAGGAACTATCAATAAATCCAATCGATATTGAGACAAATTTTAATCGAGTAGATATAGTGGTGGATTATGTCTTTGCATATAATGTTGCATCTAGCATTATGCAAGAAATTGAGGATCTTGAACCTCAATCTGTTGGAGAATGTTGACAAAGACTTGATTGGCCAAAATGGCAAGAAGCAATCCAATCAGAATTGAATTCACTTGCAAAACGTGAAGTTTTTGGGCCTATAGTTGAAACACCTAATGGTGTTAAGCCTGTTGGCTATAGATGGGTCTTTGTACGCAAGAGAAATGAGAAAAATAAGGTACAAAGATATAAGGCACGCCTTGTTGCACAAGGATTTTCTCAAAGGCTTGGTGTCGATTATGAAGAGACATATTCACCCGTAATGGATGCTATAACTTTCCGTTATCTCATTAGTTTTGCTGTCCTTGAAAAGCTTGACATGCATTTAATGGATGTGGTTACTGCCTATCTTTATGGCTCACTTGATAATGAGATATACATGAAAATTCCTGATGGATTCAAAATGCCAAACACTCATAATTCAAAGTCCCGGGAAATATTTTCAATCAAATTGCAAAGATATTTGTATGGTCTAAAGCAATCAGGACGAATGTGGTATAATCGTCTTAGTGAGTATTTATTAAAGGAAGGCTATATAAATGATGCCATTTGCCCATGTGTTTTTATAAAGAAAACAACATCGGAATTGGTTGTACTTGCCGTATATGTCGATGACATAAACCTTATTGGAACTCCCATAGAACTCCAAAAGGCATTTGATTATTTAAAGAAGGAATTCGAGATGAAAGATCTCGGAAAGACAAAATTATGTCTTGGTTTGCAAATTGAATATTTGGCAAACGGAATTTTTGTTCATCAATCTGCCTATATAGAAAAGGTATTGAAACGGTTTTACATGGATGGAGCATATCCTTTAAGTACTCCGATGGTTGTTCGATTACTTGATGTGAATAAGGATCCATTCCGACCGCAAGAAAAGAATGAAGAGCTACTTGGTCCTGAAGTACCATATCTCAGTGCAATTGGCGAACTAATGTATCTTGCAAATACTACAAGGCCTGACATAACTTTTTCAGTTAATGTCTTAGCAAGATATAGCTCTGCTCCCACAAGGAGACATTGGAATGGAATCAAACATATATTGCGGTATCTAAAAGGGACTACCGATATGGGCTTATTTTATAGCAATAATTGCAGTCCTGATCTTGTTGGTTATGCTGATGCTGGATATTTATCTGACCCACACAAGGCTCGATCTCAAACAGGTTATGTGTTTATCTGTGGAGGCACTGCCATATCTTGGCGATCGACTAAGCAATCAATTGTGGCTACTTCATCTAATCATGCTGAGATAATCGCTATTCATGAAGCAAGTCGAGAGTGTGTGTGGTTGAGGTCTATAATACATCATATTCGAGACAAATGTGGTTTGAAATGTGACAATCTACCCACGATTTTGTATGAAGACAATGCAGCATGCATAGCCCAATTGAAGGGAGGATTCATAAAAGGAGACAGAACAAAGCATATTTCACCAAAGTTATTTTTCACACATGATCTTCAAAAGAATGGTGATATCAATGTGCAACAGATTCGTTCAAGTGATAATATGGCTGATTTGCTCACAAAATCTCTACCAACGTCAACCTTCAAGAAGCTGGTACACAAGATTGGAATGCGAAGGCTCAAGGATGTGAATTGATGCTCTTTTCAGGGGGAGTTAATGCGCCTTGTGCTCTTTTTTCCTTACAAGGTTTTGTCCCACTGGGTTTTTCTTACAAGGTTTTTAACGAGGCAACCAATAGGCGCATTACTAAATATGTGTACTCTTTTTCCTTTTCTAGAAATTTTTTTTTCCATTGGATTTTATTTTAGTTATGGTTTTTAATGAGGCACATTACTTATTGAGTAGACATTCAAGGGGGAGTGTTAAAAATAGAATTCTAATTAGAGTGAATGTCTATCTTGTAGAGAGTTTTACTTTAAGGCTAAGTTATTTTTCCTCCTATAAATAGAGGGGTCTTACCCCATTGTAAACCACCCCAAAATTCAATAAGAATTTTCTTTCTCTTTCTCTGCAATATTACTCTTGTTCTTTTATTATTTTATAACAAGTAGCGCAATTTCCATGTAAAAGAATTAACAATAAATTCAAACCCTTTAATGTTATTAAACCCCATGTTACCCACATCATCATATGACCCATGCATTAGGCCCAAAAAGTAAATGTTTTAACTTAAACAAACATTTTTATTTCTCAACCTTTAAAGATTCAGTAGTAGAACTAATAAAGCAATCAATATTCATGTAGTTAAATAGGAATTTAGTACAATTTTTGTTTTTTCGTGAGCTAATATCCATACTACCTTTATGAATTTGGGTGACTGGATCTAATTCGCCTAAAAATTATGGGGCCCATAAAAACGATCAAATGAACAATAGTCGTTGCCTCACCATGACCATTCCCTTATTTTTTTTATTATTTTAAAGCCATAAAACAGGAATTTAGGACGATTTTAGATTTTTCATGTGCTAGTGTCTATACTATCTTCATAAATTTGGATGATCGGCTTCAAATCGTCTAAAATTATGTACGTCCATCAGAAACGACCTATTGAACCATAGTCATTATTTCGCCTCGACTGTTCCTTATTTTTTGGCCTTTTAGGGCTATAAAACAGGAATTCAGCATGATTTTTAATTTTTCGTGTGCTAATATCCATGCCTTCTTAATAAATTCGGACTTGGCCGCATCCGAATCGCCTAAAATTTTGTAGGCCCATCAGAGGTGACCTAAAACTTTATAGGCGAATCGTCATTGCCTCTCCATGACCGTTCCTTATTTTTGGTAATTTAGAGCCATAAAACAGGAATTCAGTATGATATCCTATTTTTCGTGTATATTGTCCAATGCCATCTTCATAAATTCGGGCGTCGGGCCTCAATTGTCTAAAATTTTATTGGTTCATCAGAAACGACCAAATAAACAATATTCGTTAATTACTTCGCCATAACATAATAAAAAATTTGTGTTATTACCCTAAAATACTAAAAAATAAATCGAAAATCATGGAAAAAAAATAAGTATTGATTATTAGGCCAATTTTTATGGGCTTACAAAATTTTAGGTCATTTAAGGTCCATCAATAAAATTCTACAAAATCAACATACACTAATACATTTAAAAAAAACACACAAAACGCCTGCGAAGTGATGGATTGTCTCCCCCTCTCACATGCTAAACTTAATTTGTCTCTCTCCTCCAATCTCAAGACTCAATTCTAACTACACCACAGAGCTTCACCGTATATTTAAAGTGGGATTTCTTCACATTTTGATGAAAGGATAGAGCTTTAAAGTTCGGACTATTTAATTGACTTAATAATATTTTTTTTATTCATTTTTGTGCGGGAAAAAATTGTACAACTGGTCACTTTTGTCAATACCTAGCTACACTACAGAGGTTGTGAATATTAATAAAATGAGTGAAAATCGTGAAATACAGATACAAATTTTAGCAAATATTTTGAAAAAAAGTACTAGTCCTTTCATTTTATTTATTTAAAATTTTGTGAACAAAGTTATTTGGTAAATGTATAGTAAAAAGTGATAACATTCGGTGAAATAATTAAAGTGCGCCATCTACTCAACCTCACCTAACCCTCCCCTAAATCGTGCTGTAAATGTCTCGTACAATTGATTAGGCGTGTACAAGGAAATTGATGAATTGTATCAAACACAGATTATTTAAGTCGAAAAAGAAATTCTATTATAATTTGGTATTGGAAAAAAAATAATCATAATTAATTGGCTTGGTTCTAATTAATGAAAGTCAAATCGAAACTAAACCAACCCGTCGTTACATATGTAGAAGTTTTAGATATATTTAGTATATAAGTATACTTATTGTGATGTAATTTATAAATATTTTTTAAAAAATTTCGTAATTTTATCTTTTAAGATATTATTTCAAGGTTGGACTTAGAACTTTTTAATATTCCAATAACTGTTATAGTCATTAATATTGATAAATTAAATAATACTAACAAAAGCTAAATCAAAATCAAATCAATAGTAACGCTAACAAAAGACATTCAATTCAATACTGCAAAGGGGAATTTATTGAATTTCTATTTTTTGTTTTGTAACAATTTAGATAAAAATGCATAACCTATTTTTATTTTTTCTTTAGCATTTGATCATGTAAGTAATACTCCATTATTAGTCTGCTTATTTTAGCATGACTTAGTACTTTTAAATTATATTTATTTTTACTAGGGCTTTTTAATTAAAAATATTTATATTATATAATGTTATTGTCTTTATTGTTGAATATTTTAGGATAATACCATGACACATCTCATATTTTATATTATTTTCTTGAAAAATACGTTATATAGTTGTATCTTACTAGGACTAAAGAAATATTTTGAGCAGAAGTTATATATTTTGTTCTATGAAGATTTAATCGAAAAAAATCGAAAAAATCAAATAACCTAAAAACCCGAGTAAACCTGAAAAAAATCGAGATTGAAAAACCCGAGTTTTATTGATTTGGTTTGGTCTTTAGATTTAATAACACAATACAATTAGTCTGGTTTGGTAATTGTAAACTCTGAACCAACCCAACTTATGGTCACCCCTACAATTAGGGGTGTTCATTGGGCGAATTGGGCGGCTTTTTATTTTAACGGTTTGGCTTAACGGTTATCGGCTTTTAAATGTATTCATCCGTTAGCCACCCGATAAGATATCGGGCGGATTGGTATCGGGTTAGCTCTTATCGGGCGGTTACTGGGCGGTTTATCAGTTTAATACCTATGGGCTCAAATATATTTTGTCCGCACAATACATTCAATTTATAATGCAAGCAGCAAGCTCAGTAGCTCACTGTCCAGTTTTTTTTTTAAACACAACGTATGCAAATAGTAAAACAATTAATTAGCTCATACATTCTCTATTCTGATTGCAACATTGAGGAAAAGCTTGACTGTTGGCTTCTAAAAATTTTCAAACTCCTACACCATGAGGGCTGATCACTGCTTCTGTCCTACTGTCTCACTAATTCATTTCTCAAATTTTATAACTGATTTTCCAAAAAAATACTGGCAATAAAGCACCAAATGATAAATCATCAAAGTGAATCCATCGGGTTCCCTGGAAACCCGAACAAGAGTGTTGTGTTAAAGAAAAGGTACATCAACTGTAGTGCTAACCCCAAAGCTAACGCTTTTTTATATTTCATGGCTTTCCATGTAGCTTTCAAGCTTTGCCCTAACTGCCTCCTGCCACTAAAGTCCCCAACTCCTTGAAATAACTTATTTGTATCTCAAAAAAGTTAAAATCTACGATAAGCCGTCTCTAAATCATTTAGACGAGGATAAGAAGAGCACCTGGAGAAGAGAAGAGACGAGATGGCGAGAGGAGGGAGACCGACGACTGGTGGAAGTAGACGACGACGAGCGGAGGCGGAAATGATTGGTGGCTACTGGGTACTGGCTGGCGGCTGCTGCTTTAGGTGTTAGGGTTTCAGTTCTCTCCTCTCTGTTCTCAGACCTCAGTCTCACTTTTCTGTCTTTGAGTCTTTCTCTAGAATGAGAAATAGTAATTACTAATTAGGCATTAGAATATAAGAAATTTTTTTTATGGTTGAGTGGAGTGGAGAGCACCACCCGAGACAGTGAGTCAGTGAGTACTGAGTACCCTGTACAGAACACTATACTTATTCTTTTTTTAAGGTTTTTAATTTTTTATATTTAATATATATAATTATATAAATAAATATAAATTATATATATTCTTAACGGGTTAACGGATTACCCGTTAAGAAAATTGAATAATCCGCCCCCAATCCGATAAGCCGTTAATAAAAAAATTTTAATCCGTTCCCCGTCGTTAAGCCGTTACCACTAAGTCATTAAGCTTCGATTTCGGATCGGTTTTCGGTTTCGGATCGGTTTTGAACACCCCTACCTACAATTGATATACCCTTTGAATGATTTGTTCCTATTCTTTCTTTTTATTTAATTTCTCACTCAGTATCCGATATCAATATTGGGGCCTGATTAATTGAATTCGCGCCAAAAAGTCCCATATTTAAGATAATATTCTTTTTCTTTGTTCCATCTTTTTTGTGCTTTTTCCCTAGGACTTAGGAGTTTCCTGGAAAACAGGGTCTTGAACCTCATCTGTTTCTTGGTTTTTGTATCAATGCTTAAATCTCATTTTCTTCTTTAACCCATTCTACTCGTGGAAATTCTCACACACACACACAGTGAGACAGACAGAAACAAGCATCAGCATGCATATTTTGTGTGTACAAGATTAAAGATATGGTTTGATTTTGGTTGATTTTGGCAAATCTTGGTTTGAGCTCTATCAGCCTATCAGGTGATTTCATTGAATCTTTTCTTGAACCTAATTTGTTCAATTAGGTGAGTTGTTTTATACTCCAATTAAAATTTTGAGTTCATGAATTTTAAATTTTAGAAAAAAAGCTTTTTTTTTGGTAATTAAAATTTTGTATTAATCACCAAAGAGGTTTCGTTACAAATCGATAGTGTAGCTAAACACATCTGACTATCAAAGAGAAAACTTAATCAGCGTCTACTGTCACTGTACCTATCCTTATATTTTACAGTAGAAAATGATGAAGCTGTAGGCTAACTTTAGGGGTACTCCTAACATTACAAACATATGCGATGGTCCTAAGTAATTGATCACTAGAACAAAGGACATTCTTAAATAACCTCGAGTTTCTCTCTAACCAAGTAGCATAGAACAATTCTGCTATAGTCATTTTGAAAATGTGAGCTCGACTAGTTTTCCCTATAGCTTTTGCAATGATCCAGTGAATAAACTGCTCCCAATTCTGACAATTAGGCTGAGTTACTCCAATCCATACCATTGTTTGATGCCTCAGTTGACTAGCAAAGGGACAAGAAAAGAAAAGATGATCTCTGTTCTCCATATCTTGTTGACATAATACACAGGTGCTATCTACATTCAAGTTCCACTGGCCCAACCTGGTCTTTAGTAGGTAATCTATCTTGCAACACCAACCAGAGATTGAAAACTGCCTTGGGTCTGGTATAGTTTTGGATGGTTAAGTTCTTCCACATGACTCTAGGCAATTGTCCAATCTGGTGTAGATACAACATCTTTATAGTACACACTGGTTTATGCATCATCTGAGATTGCTGCAATGAAACAGTAGCTTCAATAATCTTCTGGACCATCCAGCTGGCTTGGTTGGGAATAACTATGGATTCTAACTGCTGTTGCTTTATATAGACTGTATGAATCCACCTTACCCATAGTGCATCCTTCTTATGATCCAAATCCCATCCAAGCTTGGTAATAGCAGCTTTGTTCCACACTAGCAGGTTCATGATGTTTAAGCCTCCAGCTGACTTAGGCAAACATACTTTGTCCCAGGCTATATATGCTTTTTTTGATATACTGGCTGAACCTGTCCATATAAAGGATCTACATACTGCTTCTAGCATCATTAAGATTTTTGAAGAAATAAGAAAAAGTTGGGCCCAATATGCTTGTATGCCAAATATCACTGATTGAACCAATTGAACTCTGCCAGCATAAGACAGTTTTCTGGCAGTCCAGGATATGATCCTATCCACCAGTGGCTGCCATTGCACTAAGGTCATTTTCTTGGTAGATAAGGGAATTCCCAAGTATTTGAAAGGCAACTCCACATATACATAGCCAAGATGATCAACAATTTGATGCTGGATATCAGTAGAAACACCACCAAAATAAACAGAACTCTTACTCAGATTAGATTTCATCCCAGAGGCTTCAGTGAAGTGAGAAAATACTTAAACATGGTTGCTACAGATTGATGCTCTCGTTTGACAAACAGCAATAGATCATCTGCAAAGCTAAGATGAGTAATGCCTAGCTTTTTACAGCCAGGGTGAAATAGAAAACCTCTATCCTTCTTCAATTCAGCAAGAGCTCTACTTAGATACTCCATCACTATGGCAAATAAAAAGGGGGAAATTGGATCACCTTGTCTCAGACCTTTAGCTGCTTGGAAGGGTTCAGTAGTTTCCCCATTCACCATCACTGTGTAACTGACGATTTGGACACATTCCATAATCCATTTCATAAACCTGCCTGGGAAGTCTAAGGCCTCCATTACCTGCTGTAAGAAGATCCATTCAACAGAGTCATATGCCTTCTGCAAATCAATTTTAATCATGCATCTAGGAGATACATGAGCTCTTGAGTAATGTTTACTTAGTTCATGGGCCAGTATAACATTGTCTGCAATCCTCCTGCCTGGGATGAATCCTGCTTGGGCATCACAAATGATACTAGACATACATTTTTGTAATCTGTTGGCCGGTATCTTAGAAATTATTTTGTATAAGACTGAGCAGCAAGCAATTGGTAGAAACTCCTTAACTGATTGTGGATTAGCAACTTTAGGTATCAAGGTGAGGGAAGCACAATTGGCTGGTCTTATACAGTTTGCTGGACTAGAAAAAATTCACGACTGCCTTGATTATATGATTGCCAATGATACTCCAGGTCTGCTTAAAGAAAGAAGCATTATATCCATCAATCCCGGTGCTTTGTCATCACCAGTGGATTTTAAATTGTCCAGAATCTCAGCAGTAGTGATATTAACAGCTAACTGTTGCTTCTGGTGATGTGTGAGCTTTGGACCATTACTCATATACAATTTGTTAATTGCTGGTAGTGAGGCAGCTGATGTTCCCATCAAAGACTTAAAGAAATCCTTGATCTCCTTTCTAAGGTCATCTGGATTGGTAATCCTGGTTCCCCCTGCTGTAATCAGTTCAGTTATGCTTTTGTATTGATTCCTTTTCTTCAAGACAACATTAAAATATTTATTGTTTGAGTCTCCCAATTGGATCCATCTGGCCCTAGACTTCTGTTGTAGGATATTCTCTTCTATCATTGACCATTTTTCTAACTTTAAGACAAGTTCTTTCTCTTTAATCTGCAAATCATCAGTGTAATTCAGCATCATCTGGTTCTGAATGTCCTTCAACTCCTCCCTGCTAGACTCAATTCTCTGTGCAGTGTTTTAAAAATCTCTAACATTTAGAGATTTAAAATTGGTTTCAGTGCCTTGAGATTATTCCACACCTCCTTGACAGTACCCTGAGTAGTATTTTTCCAGTTCTCCTTGATAAGTTGCTGGAAGTCCTTATGATTAGCCCATGCATTATAGAATCTGAAGGGAGCCTTCCTGATCATAGTATCTTCAGTCAAAGTGAGCACCACTGGATTATGATCAGAGATTAGTGGGGAGTCATATACAGTTTGTACATGGCTCCACTTAATCATCCATTCATAATTACCAAATACTCTGTCCAATCTGCTACAAACTCTATCATTGCCAGTTTGTTTATTGGTCCATGTGAAAAATTCCCCTTTCCAAGGGAGTTCTGATAGCCCAGACAGTTGGATACATTGAGTGAAGTCCAGAGTTTCAGCTTGTTTAACTTGACTACAGGATTGCCTATCATTGATAAACATAACAGCATTGAAATCACCTGCTACTAGCCAAGGGTCTGTAATTCCAGCAGAAATATTTTGTAGCTGTTGCCACAGTGTTCTCCTTTGATCCAAGCCATTGAAGCCATACACCACAGTGAGGAAACAAACCAGATTACCTGCAGGGGTACTGACACTACAATGAAGGAATTGAGCCTCATCCTGAATACCAGTGATCCTAAACTTCTGAGTATCCCATAGGACCCAAATTCTACCCTTGGAGAGTCCCTATAGTTAGTTAGCATATCCCATCCTAGAACCAACAGCTTAGTTATTCTATCTGCATTTCTCTCCTTAACCTTTGTCTCTACCAGACCAACAAGGTTAAATTTATTATATCTAAAATATTCCTTAGCTTCCTTCTGCTTATACCTTTTATTCACACCTCTAATGTTCCAAAATAAACACTTCATTGGGTATAACTAGGACCCCCTTCATCTGGGGATTTCCTAGTCTACTAGCTGACATTACTTGAAATCTGTTACTCATCACAACAGGAGATAATGGGGGAAAGTTTGCAAGATTGAACTCTGGAGACTGCACCTGTTTGCCTCTATCTTCCTATTTGTTCAACTATATACTTCCTAAAGGAGCAACATCTTTAGGAGGTACATCATTCTGCTTTGGTCCAAGCTGTTGTTTAGGAGCCTCCTGCTGCTGCATAACAGTCTGGTTTGGAGCTTTAGCTCTCCACTCCTGAAGTACTCTAGTTTTTTGCATTTGAGTAGGTTGGGGAGGTTTGGGATTAGCCAAGCAATTGTGTCCAACCATAAGACATTTCTCACAATATGATGGTTTTCAATCATAAGCCACTTCCTGCACAAATTTCTTCCCATTTGGATCTATTAGCTCAATCTCACTTGGTAACTCTTTAGAGACATTCACCTCAATAAGCATGCGAGCATATGAAATTCTAGTCTGCTTAGTCGTACATTCATCAACAAAAATGGGCTTACCAAGGACACTGGCTATCCTACTCAAGGATCTGATTCCCCAGCATGACATAGGGAGTTTACGAAACTTGACCCACAGAGGGATTTCAGTAGGAAAAGCAGCATTGAAATCAAAATCAGCAGTCCATTGCTTCACGACCATAGGTCTATTTGCAATGGAGTATGGCCCAGCACAGAGAATTTCTTTAGCATCTTCCAGTGATCGAAATTTGACTACATAATAGCCCTCCTCATGATAATATAGATCTGGTTCGGGTACATGGGACCAATGTAGGTTAATGAAACGTTTCATTGCATTGTACCCTGGTCCATTCCCTAACACAAAAACTACTAGGGCACATTTCCATTTCTGTTCTTCCGCCTCCACTTCTTCTTTAATCAAATGACCTACTGGTTTGCCATCAATCAAAGTCGGTGGATTATACTCCAACGCCATGCCATTAGAAGCAAATCGGTTCTTCTGAAAGAGATTTGCCCATCCTTTAGCTATTTCATTGGTCCCTTCCTCTGGTTTGTTTTGCTCTGTCACAGGTGTTTGGGATAGGTTCTGCATGTGGTCGATTCCACCATTTCCTTGTACCATCTGGGGTTGAGGAAGCAGTGAAACTTCATCTGCTTCTAATACCTCAACTGATTGTGTCAATGGAACAATAGTAGTCAATGGAACATTATCAGCTAATGGAACAGTATCAATGGGTTTATTTACACTGACTGGGTGGTTTATAGTTGAAATGATTCGATCTATGGCTGTAATCGGCAGCTTCCTAGGTCGACCCCTGCCTCGTCCCCTTCCTCCCATGGGAGCCAAGCTCGGCATACGTTAACTAACGTGCGCCGAGAGAAGAGAAGGAAGAGAGAGCTTTTTTCCTTTTTGTTCTATTTGAAAAAAGCTTATTATATGGGGAGTTTTGAATCAACGGTTAAAATATTTTTATGATTTAAGCCGTGAAAATAATTATTGATACTTAAATTATGCATCACCAGGCTGCCCTCTAGAAAAGAAGTTTATTGGCACTACTAAAAATTCGACAAAAAACGACTAAGAAAAATCGACCAACTTTGGTTGGTTTTTCAAAATATTTTAATTTGTAATTTTTCTTTTACGAAATCGATCAACTTTGGTCGGTTTTCTTTGGCGCAAAAATGTGGGAGACTATTTTTGAGTCCCGCGAAATTTATTTTTCAAGAAATCGATCATCTTTGGTCAGTAAATTCCCAGTTATTTTAAAAAACCGACAAACTTAATTTATTTTTTAATAAAACCGACCAACTTTGGTCGATTATTTTTGTGTGAAAATACAATTAAATGATATAAATAAAAAATAAGATAATCTTAATACAAAATACACCAATGGTCTAGTGGTAAAATAGTATCATGCCAGTGAATTTTTTAATTACATAATTAAATACCGGTCAACTTTGATTGTTTTACTTATAATATTTTTTTTGAATTTAATTGACCGGCCAACGATAGTCCGTATATTAAGACAGCTATCAAAATACTATCCAAATATATTTGGTCGTATTTTGATCGGTAATTGACTATACTCGATCAAAGTTGATCGATTTTCTTAATCGATATTTATTGAATTTCTAATAATAAACATGGGTTTAAATAAATAAATTTATATATATTTCGTAAATTTTTTAACCCCATTTTGGAAAGCAATATGCACGTGAATAAGAGGATTCCTACTTTACTGCTCTTTGCAGAGAATTTTATGGTTCGTACATTTGTCAAGTGGGAAATACACGAAAAGGTAATTGGGTGCATATTCAGAAAAATTGTCACACTCCAATAATGTGTGCTTATTTTAAAACAAGTATTAATGTCTGCTTTTATAATTTAAACACATAACTTATAAATTACACAAAAATAATTTTATTACTATACCAAACTTTCTGAATTGATTTTTTGTTTATTCATTTAAGTCTGGACATACAGATTTAATCGATATTTATGTGTTAGAGATGGTAAAAATAGGATGAAATAATTGTAAGGTGCGCAAATTTATTCGGACACTACTATCTATAATAAGTGATTAATTTATTTTTAACACACTTATTAAGAAAATATTAAATTTTAGATGAAAATAATTTGTATAACTAAATTACCCTTCATTAAATGCTGCACCATAATTATAGTAATACTTATTTCTCTTCTCAAATGTGAAAAGTAAATGATGTTTTAGGAATATATATGCAAGGGTAATTTTAAAATAATAAATTAAATTTTTTTGGATTATATTAATAGAGACTTATTTTGAATTAAAATAAAAAAACAAATCGATTATTATTTTGAATCGAAGGAAATATTAAATTAAGATATAAATTGACACATGTATAAATTTATTAGTTGTAGTAATTAATTAGTTAGAAATTTCCAAAAAAGACCCACAGACTACAGTGACGTTCAACTGACTCAGCTTCTATAATGCACCTTCCCCAAATACGTGTCAGTTAAGCATCTCAAAATACCACAATTACCCTCAGCTAATACACATATTTACACCTATACCAAGTCATTTTCCTAGTCAACCAATGATAATTTTGTCACCATATAAAGAGATCCAAAACCTGTCAAGATTAGAAAACGAAAAAAGCTCATAAAGTATTGGAGAACCTTGCTCCCTACCCCCCCAATTACCCCCACGTCCCCCAAACTTCACCCACCCTAGCCCCCACCCTGCTGCAAAAGTCCCATACCCTGCTATCCTTTTGAAGTTTTTCTTAATATTCTTTCTCTTTTTCATTATTTTTTGTTGTTTTCTCCTAGGAATTTCCAGAAAAACAGGGTCTTGAAAATTGAAACTCTCTAATTTCTTGGTTTTTGAATAAAAACTTAAGAGACCCATATTAGAAAAATTAAATCTTTTTCTTCTTCTTCTTCTTCTTTATCCTATTCTATCTCAAGTTTAGAAATTACACACACAGAATTGTGCGTCTATGTGTGTATGTTTTTGTTGCTGTTAATTGTTTCAAGATCAGATTTTTATTTCACTTTTCTTGAAGATTCAGCTCTTTGCCAATTCTGGGGTTTTTGGCTCAATTAGCTTATAAGGTGAATTCATCTAATCTTTTCTTGACATTTTAATTTTTAGTCTTAGATTACATCTTTATGGATTCTTTTAGGATTGCTATAGATGCTATGGTCAAGCTAACTGAATTCTTCTCTGGAATTTAAGATAAATAAGTTGTTAACAGTTGAACAGGGTCGACCGGAAATAGCCTATTTTATCTTTTCAAGGTAACAGTAACGTGTGCGAATATATTACCCTTTCTAGAACTCACTTGTGGTATTACACCGAGCTGTTATTGTAGTTGTTAATAGTTGCTTGAGCCGGTCTACTGGAAATAAGCTCTCTACGTCGAGAAGGTAGAGATAAAGTATGCGAACACATTACTTTCCCGGGCCCCACTTGTGTAATTGTTGTACTTTCTCGGGCCCCACTTGTGTGATTGCACTAGGTTTCTTGTTGTAGTTATGTTTCTACCTTCTCAAAGTAGGAGGTTAAGGTCAGCTTATACATTACTCTCCCTAGACCTCACTTGTGTAATTACAGTGTGCTTGTTGTTGTAGTTGTTAGTCTACCGGAAACAAGCTTTCTACCTTCTCGAGGTAGCGATAAAATCTGCGTACACATTACTTTTTCCGGGCCCCACTTGTGTGATTACGTTGGACTTGTTGTTGTAGTAGTTGTTAATAGTTGGCCTTAGTAAATTCTTGGAATAAAGTCATACTGTACTTTGTCTAGCTTGGGTTCTTTGATTGGTTGGTTTTTACTTTTCCAACTGTGTTTTAGATATAAATTAAGTGTCAAAAAGGTATGCTTTTTCCCAACTTGGAAGTACGGATGTAAGGATTAAATTTTTATCAATGGTTCAAATTTTTATTATGGGAGAATTGTTTGTCTTGTCTTGTTAGAAGTGGGTATATATTCCACTAATTATTTTATGCTACTTGCTTTTTTTTCAGAAACTGGTGTTTTTGATAGTGAACTTGTTGATAGGGAGGAATAAAATTGCAGTCTTTCCTTTGGAATCAACATGAGGAAAGTTCTGCAGTCTGTGAGGCAAATTAGATCAGCTATCCGGTATAGAAAAGATAATGTGTTTAACAGTCTTGTTAGAAGAGAGCATTTTTCGACTGATTTAAGTCGTGGGTGTTTATTTAAATTATCCTACAATGGTGGTATCACTAGACATAGTCAACCATATTACTTGTCGTCAAGAGCCATGTTTGCCGGTGTTGCTACAGTTACTAATGGAGGTATGCCGTCTAATGATGAGTTCTTTTTGTGTATTTTCTGTGTATGTTTCAAGCTTAAGTTCTTACTGTTGTTGGTATTTGTTTTGATTGATTCGATTATAGTGGAGACCAGAGGAGGGCCTCTAGTGGAATATGAACGACGAATTGCTGAGGGTGAGCTATTGGATGGAGATGCTTGCCAGGTAAGCAGCAACACTCTATTCCTGTAATATAAATTCTTCAAACTTTGTTTTCTGTGATTAGATAACGCTATGTTTGTCAATCCATCCTTGTAATTTGGGCGATGGGGGTGGTGATGGTGGTGAGGGTGGGGGTGAATGGAAAGGAAGGGAGAGATAATGCATATTCCTCCTTACTTCCTACTCTGGTTGGAAATTCCGTATGGAAGAATGACTCTACTTCAAGCTTGAAATGAGTGGACGGGTGTAGGCTTAATCGTGAATGCAGACTCCCTGGCGCCATTTGCGAAGGAATGGGTTTATGCGCTTTCTTTACTACTATGCTATTTCTCCCGTCTCGGACGTGATTCGTATTTGATGCTCTTATCGGATTGGGTGCTTGATTCCTTAGCTGAGCTAATGATTTAGATGCGGAACGTATAGGTATGAGATCAATGACTTAGAAAAAAAGGACTGATGAGTCAATGTACTCACATGATCACATATTAACTCAATTTTATGAATGACTAGGAGTGGAGGCCGCCTATTACTTAGGTCAAAGACTGCTACAACTTCATAAGTCCTTAAAAAAGAATTTTAGTAATTCTCATTTTACACTTTGTGATGACTCGCTCATATTGAGAAATTCTGTCTAGTGGCATCAGTTACAAAATCTATTGAGGAATTGAAGTGGTAATGTGTTAAAATTTGGAGAATTTCTTGTATCCTAATATCAGTAATTTACTGTTAGTAAATATGGTTCCCAATGGTCTGATATTTGACGGGGCTTGAAACTTTACAAAACTCGCTCTCAGTTATATCAGAATGAAGCTGATTTGTTGTTTATTAAAATTTGAAATGAAGTTTTATCTCATTATTGCTTGTTGAAAATAGATTCTGACGATGATTTTGTAGGTAGGCACCTTGCAAGAACTCCAAAGACTTTATGATCAGCTCATCGAAAAAGCTGAAGAATGCCGGTTAGACAAATATGCTTCTTCTGATAAAGCCGGGAGGTACACACCGAGTTTCCACAATTTGAAATGTGCATTTATATCTTGAAATGGGCACAATGTACATTCGACTAGGAGCGTGATTGTTTTTGTTGCATTGTTTGATACATCACATCACTTTGGTAAATTTGCAGGAGTAGATGGTTATGGTCTCGTCTCATGCCAGAGTCTACATATGCCCCTGTCAAAGGATTATATCTTTATGGGGGAGTTGGGACAGGCAAAACTATGTTAATGGACTTGTTCTTCGATCAGTTGTAAGTATCAAACTTATCTTACTGTTAGACGAGATGATTCATTGTTCCACATGCAGATGTTTGTATCTGCATTTATACGAGAACCGAAAAAACAAATGTTTTATCTTAATCTATGAACATTTTATGTCAGGCCTGCCAGTTGGAGGAAAAAGAGAATCCATTTCCATGACTTCATGCTGAATGTTCACAGCCGATTGCAGGTATGAGCTTAATCTTTACTTTGTTTAATTTCAATCTGTTTATGATGCTGGGGTCTGTGAAATGAGGAATTTTAATGTTGTGCCATCTATTTAATTGCAGAAGCACAAAGGCGTGTCGGATCCCCTAGAAGTTGTGGCAGGAGAAATATCGGACGAGTCCATTTTGTTGTGTCTTGATGAATTCATGGTATGTCCATATAGTATGAAACTCGGAACATTTCTTTCTTCTATTCACTGTGTTTGACTGTTTTCAGCTTCTATGAGAAGATCTTTGTTCCATGAAAGTTTTCTCTTGTTAATATAGGTGACTGATGTGGCTGATGCACTGATACTGAACCGCTTATTTAGACAGTTATTTAACAATGGCGTTGTGAGTAATTCATTGTTCCCTACACGGTGTCTTTTAGTCCTAGAACTCCTATGTATTATTTCTATTGATCCTTCATCGATATAAATGCAGATTCTTGTTGCTACTTCAAACCGTGCTCCCGATAACCTTTACGAAGGTGGACTGCAGAGGGATCTTTTCCTTCCTTTTATAGCTACTTTAAAGGTATTTAAACATTCTCAATTTCGATTCCCAGCCCATGTTGGTTGGCTTTATGACTTGGGAAACTATATTGATGCAGGAAAGATGTGTAGCACGTGAAATTGGTTCAGCCGTGGACTACAGGAAGTTGACTTCGGTATAGTATTCAACTTTGTACAAGTTTATCTGGCAGTTATTTCTGCTGTTCTTAATAATCTATGCTCATGTTTTAATTCTATTTCCTATTTAATTTTGATTGAAGGCCGAACAAGGCTTCTACTTTATCGGAAAAAATCTATCTACCCTTATTAAAAAGCATTTCCAAATGCTAGTTGGGGATGCTCAACCGGTTCCACAAGAAGTGGAAGTTGTCATGGGAAGGAAATTAAAGGTTTGTCGAGTAAGCTTAGCTTTTCATTTGATATGACTAGTGGCGGAGCTAGAATTTTCATTAAGGAAGATCAAAATATAAAGAAATAAACTCACCAAGAAATCAAGGAATGTCAATACATAGTATATACACATATTTTTTTTTAAAATTGCCTAACTACACAGTGTAATTTTTCGACTAAGGGGTGTTGCACCCCTTGAGCGCATGTGGCTCCGCCACTAGATATGACGATGTAAAAAGGTCTTACGAGTAACTGGACTTAAATTGTGTTTTTTCTCTAAACTTAGGTTCCATTGGGTGCTAATGGATGTGCATATTTTTCATTTGAGGAACTCTGCGACCGGCCTCTTGGTGCAGCAGATTATTTTGGACTATGCAGTAAGTGATTTGTGGCTGTTTTTGGGTCTTGTCGTTTCTTGTTTGTTTGCTTTAATTTAGCTGCTCTTTGCAATATATGGTTACAATCATCAGTGGCGAAGCCAAAAAACATTTCAAGGGTGTTCAAACTTGAAAGAAGTAAAAAAAGATCCCTAATAAAGGGTGTTCAATACATGTTATATACATTTAAAACTTAATATTTAACCTGTATACAGAATGCATTTTTTCTCGAAAGGGTGGTCATTATGGTGTAGCTTCGCTCCTGACAATCGTGAGTTTGGAGTTTCGTGATAGCACACTTCAGTTGAACACAGTTAATCATTTCTCGAGGTTTTTTTACTGATCTTTTGTTTTATGTGTAACCAGAAAACTTTCATACGCTGGCTCTAGAAGGCATACCGATTTTTGGGCTTCACAATAAAACTGCAGCATGCCGGTTTGTGACCTTGGTCGATGTGCGTTTTCTTCTTCTTGATTAGTTTGATCACTTCTTAAATTATATAATTATAAGTACATGTAGTGTTACGGGATCACATCTCATCTTTATGGATAAGTGATTGTTCCCTCTTTGATTTTCTTATCAGGTAATATATGAAAATAGAGCTCGACTTTTATGCACAGCCGAGGCAACTCCAGGTGAACTTTTTGAAGGAATTGTGACAATATCCGATGCCCAACACATAGCACCTAGAACATCTTCAAGGTCAAGGAAGAATGACGACTTTGACCTTTGTGTGGACAACGAGTTGGGTTTTGCTAAAGATCGTACCATTAGTAGGTATGTTGCTTCATCTTATTTTTTTCGGCTGGATGTATGATTTTGCAAGCCAGAGTGCTTTTCTCTGTTATTCTCTTCGGACCAAACTGGCTTGTATGTTTCTACAAGTTGTTGAATTACAGTTAGTACCATGGTTTTATGAGTTAATTTAACGTTGGCCATTGAACTTTGTCTACTGTAACAATTTAGTCAAGTTTACCGTTTGTAACAGGAAAGTCACTAAACTTTACACACTATAGGTCTATAACAGTAAAGTCGCAAAATTATTTTTTGGAATGTTAAAGTATCTGATCTTTAATATAATAGTAAAATCACCAAGCTTTACCGCTATAACGACAAAATCTACCCACTCAATCTGACTTTACTATTATAGCGGGCGAAGTTCTGCGGCTTCACTGTCATAGTTGCGTAAAGTACAATTATCTTATGTGACAATATAATGTTATAGTAGGTAATGTTCAGTGACGTTATGTGATATTAGCTCGTGGTTTCAGCTTTGGTTTGCAATCACTTGTTCCTTTCTTCTAAATTGTTCAATAAAAAAAATGTCAAATTTTCCCATTTAATGCAGGTTGACAGAGATAAACAGCAAAGAGTACTTAGAACAACATGCCGAAATGTTGTCCAAGAAGCAGCTTCCAGCGAAAACTCGCGCAGAAAATGCGATGGAGGCATAATTGATAGGAATTGATACATTTTCCCAAACTCAGGGATCCATTCTTGCCTGTAAAGTTGTGCAATAGCATATCATAAAAGTGAGGTTGATCAAGTTTTGAGTGGAAATGAGATGCGTAAGTGTGATATTTAGTAGTGATTATTTAGTTGGACTAGAGAAATAATCTTGATTATTTGTAATTACTTAGCTTATTGAGCCAACATCTTGAAATAAGAATGGCGTCTGAAAAACATTTCTGCTGTTGAACAATACTGATGTACTCGAACAATGTCACTTCTATATAAACCCAGAGGTGGCTCACCTGGTGAAACATAAGAAGGACAGTCCGATGCACAAAACATCTTACGTTCATGCAAGATTCGGGTCCTACTCTAATACAAGTATTAGTAGTTGATTCTATGGCTCGAACCAGTGGCAAGAGTTGATCTATACTATAAAGGGATCGTTTGGTACAACGATGGAATATCCCATGGGGACTGATATTTTATGAGATTAGTTATCCCATCCTTTATATGAGATAAGTAATCCCATCATTTTAATGTCAAAATTATCTTGGGATTAGATAATATCTAAAATCAATTATGAGATAAAGTTAATTCCAAATTTTATCTCGGAATTACTATCCTTACGGACCTTAACCTATGTACCAGATGACTTGGAACGACCTCGAAGTGTTCAGTTTTTACGTCAAATACCAACGTTATTCAGTTGCTCAACTAACAAAAAGGGAACTGTTGCAGAATTTTACTTTACTATTAGTTGGCAAATTAATTGCAGAAGAGGTCTACATGGAGATGGATGACATATGTCAGTTATTACAACAATTGGATGTTGTTGCTGTGGAAGAAAACAAGAGGGATTCGTTGATCTGGATTGCAAGTAGGGACATATGTCAGTTATTACAACAATTGGATGTTGTTGCTGTGGAAGAAAACAAGAGGGATTCGTTGATCTGGATTGCGAGTAAGGGATAAGTTCTCAGTCGAGAGTTGTTACAATTTACTATAACAGCAGATAGGACACTGAGAATCTGTTTGGCCATGGAAGATACTCTGGAAGACTAAAGCACATGTAAAGGATGTTTCCGAATTGGAATTGGGATTCGAAAGTTCCAGCAGGTTCGTATGTAATTTCGGACTTGGGCGTATGCGCGGATCGGATTTTGGATAACCCAGGAGCATTTTGGCACCTACTATGAAAGTTGGCATTTTGGAAGAAATCTCATAAGTTTGGGTTGAAGTGTATTTTATTATTATCGATGTCCGTTCGGGATTCCGAGTCTGGGAGTAGTTTCCTATGATGATTCTGGAGTTGGGAGCGCGATTGGAAGTGAATTCGGAGGTCCGTAGGTCATTTTGGAATCATTTGGCTAAAGATAGAAAATTGAAGGTTTTGAAAAGTTTCACCGGAAGTAGACTTTTTGATATTGGGGTCCGAATTCGGTTCCGAAAGTTGGAGTAGGTTCTTAATGTTGAATATGACTTGTGGGCAAAATTTGAAGTCAATCGGACATGATTTGATAGGCTTAAACATCGAAAGTGGAAGTTTGAAATTCTAAAGTTCATAAAGATTGGATTGGAGGTCGAGTCATGATTTTAGTGTTGTTTGATATGATTTGAGGCCTCGAGTAAGTCCGTAATGTGTTTTGGGACTGGTTGGCATGATTGGTTGGCGTCCGGGGCCTCGGGTGGATTCCAGATGGTTAACGAATTGAAAATGAAATTTTTGGAAGACTGAAGTTGTTGGTTGCTGGTATAACCGCAGCTGCGAGAATTGGCCTGCATGTGCGGAGACGCAGAAGCGGCCAGAGGAGCCGCAAATGCAGTTTGGACCAAAAGTGAAAGGGACCGTATATGCAGTTGAGCAGCCATATAAGTGGGACCGCACCAGCGATGGTTGAGTAGCAAAAGCGGAAGGGAGGGCCTGGTGAGATATCCGCAGAAGCGGTAGAAGTGTCGCACCTGCAGAACCGAAAAAGCGGTCGAGGGACTGCAGGTGCAGAAGTGCTGGAGGCGGAATGGTTCTTTTAAAATCGGGGTTTGGCCATTTTCTCTCATATTTTCTTGGCTTGGGTGATTCTTGGAGAGTTTTAAGAGGAGATTTTCTTCATCAACGATAAGGTAGCTAATCCCGCCTATCTTGAGTTAAATATATTGATAATGTATGGATTTTAGCATAGAAATTTGTATAAAACTTGGGATTTGAGGGAAAACCTAAAAAATTGATATTCATTTGACCACGATTTTGGGTTAGAAATTGAGAATAAATTATATATTTGAGTTCGTGAGTTTATGGGTAAACTTGTTCTTCGAAATTTTTTGGAATCCGGGCACGTGGGCCCGAGTTTTTGTCAACTTTTAGATCGAGGTTAGGAATTGTTATGAAATGGATTGTAATGAGTAATTGAACATATATTAATGGATTTGCATAATTATTGGTTAGTTTTGGAGCATTTAGCATCGATTCGAGTTTTCGAAAGGGCGTGAAATAACGGTTATGATCTTCGGAGCGATGTGAGTTTCCTTTCTAACCTTGTAAGAGGAAATTGACCCCATAGGTGAATTAATTGGTTATGCGCTCCTATTTGTGGGGGCTACACACGCGGTGACGAGAGTCCGTACGCAGCTACTACTATGTTATTGTCTGGGTAGTCTAGGACCCAAAAGCATGCTGCACTTGGAATATTTAAAATGTTGTTGATAGTTGATTTTCTTAAATTCTATCAAATTGGTAAATGAACTTCGAAGAGGATTAAACTTTGTTTTCTTAAATCAATAAAGTAGAATTGGGTTTTATTTAGATAAATGTTCCACGATAAATTCTTAATTTGTTGTTTGAGCATGTATTTCTATATGTGCCTGCGTCGCATGTAAGGTTCGCGAGCAGGATAATAGTTTGTTTAAATTTGACTGCGTCGCATGTGTTAGACCCTTAACTTTTGTCATCGGGCGTGGGCACGGCATTGGCAAGGATTGTGGCGTGATGGCCTTGTCCTTGGCCTATGTGCGGGCGAAAACTATCATGCGGGTCGACGGGCTGGAATGGGCAAGCTAGGCCAAGACCTTGCGGCGGACAAGGTTTGCTTGGAAAGGGCTTGACAAGGCAGCATCGGCAAAATGGGGCGGCATGGCACGGCATGCGCGCCAAAGACAGTCGGCATGACATTGGTTGTGCCAGCTATGTGCGGGCTAAGCTAAGGCGAAGCCGAAGTGCGGGTTGACGGCAAAGGCTTCCAATAGCTAAGACTATGCTATTGAGAAGGAAATACAAACAATGGCACGAGGGAAATGAGGCAGACATGAGGGAACGGAAGATGGTAACGGACAAGGCAGGAAACTAGGGCCAAGGCAGTGTGCGCGGTGTATGGGCGCCGGGCAGTGTGCGGGAAATATGATGGCAGCGGATTGCGCCGGCATTGGTATGGGACAATGTCAAATTGACAGGCATGGCTCGAGCAGCCTTAGGGCGGAACGCAGCTGGTCAAGAATTGCACATGACAAGCACATGGAAGCGGTTGGCGGAAGTTCCTTGTTTGTAGGCCATGATCTCCCATGTTCCCCCATTATCCCCATGAACTGATTGTGTTGTATAGTGGCCTTAAATTCGTGTAGCATGATCTAAGTAGTTGGGGCTGTCAACTACAAGTTAGGACTATGATGTTAGCTGATGGACAACATGGGTGTCATGGGCGGTTGGGCTAAAGGCCTATAAATAGGACCTTTAGGGCTAAGGCAGAACTTAGCAAGGAAAATCAGGAAGTAAGTCTTGTGTATTTGCTTGCTGGGAAACACGAGGGAAACGTGAGGAGTTCTAAGTGTTTCAGGAAAAAGGGGACTTGGGTTGTGGGACAATCTGAGTGTTCGGCCAAGATTGACAAGGTCATCTTAGTCGGAGAGTGGGCTGTGAGCGGCATTGTTCATAGCGAGAGTGAGGGTCCTTTGTATTATTTTCCATATTAATATAAAGGTTGGGAAATTGTTCCCGTATATGCTTGTCTCATTTAAATTCTGTTTTGCTGCCCAAATTCGTCTAAGGCTAAACTTGTGTGTGATTGGCAAGTTTTGGGGGAAGGCTGAGTCAGGCAAGGCTTGACTGCCGCACGGAGGTGAAACCTCGGCCAGGATTTAAGTGGCCAAAATCGACCCCGTGACAGCATGTATGGTTTGCGAGCGTGGTAATAGATGCATCTATGGTTCGTGCCGTTTGACCCTCGACAATGCACAATTTAAACATTGTTAGATCGGACCGTACAACCTCAACATGATTTGCGCATGCTTGTATTGCCTGCCTTGAGATCTATTGATATTGATATTTACTCTCCCCGACTTGAGATAATTGAAAACTAATGTATTATGAATCCGGAGACCTTTAATATAAAAAAACTTTCACATGTTCGTGACTTACTTGAAATTATTATCATTCTTAATAAATCCATAATTATTCGCATTAATAATATATTAATATTGGACTACTAGCAAGTGTCGAAGCCGACATCTCGTCTCTACTTCTTCGAGATTAGACGGGATACTCATTGGGTACACGTTTTTTTTCGTACTCATACTACACTTCTTTGCATTTTTGTTTCACAGGCACATGCATCTCTAGTGGCCTACTGAGCGTAGCAGTATGGTCGATACAGAGACTTAGGTGAACTGCATTTCCGAGACAACCCGCAGCCAGCAAGTCTCCTTCATATTACTGTATTTATTTTCTATCCAATATGGTATTCCGGACGGTTGTTATATTACATTATTTCTTAGACATTACTCATGCACTCGTGACACTGGGTTATGGGATGGTTATAAGATTGTTCAATATTAAATTGGTTAAAGGCATTTCCTTATTTCAATGAATTTCATTACTTGTTGTTTAAACGTATAAAAGAAGTATTTTCGAAAATATTTAAACGAGAATCTAATTAAGTATTTTGGTTGGCTTGCCTAACAGCAATGTCCGGCGCTATCACGATCCTTAGTAGATTTTGGATCGTGACAATGTCCTTACTTAAGTGATGTAAATACACATTATATACTTTACAGGTTTCTTTGATGTTACAGTATATGGTGCTTTCCTTCACTGTCATATATATCTTCTATCGGCTTCATGCAGTATGTGCATACTTGTGGTGCTTGTTATTTGCTCTCTGCTTGTTGCTTATGTGGCCTTCATTTGATGTAATACTAGCAGATCTGGTCTCTGTTGTCATTCCACTATTGAAGTTAAAGAAGACTGCAAAGGTATTTGGATGCTCTGATAAATTCAACTATTAAGATATGATCATATAGATATATGAATTTTATACCTCATGCAGGTTGTATTCTACTGCCATTTTCCTGATATCTTACTGGCGCAACATACAACTGCTCTAAGGAGGATATATCGGAAACCTATTAACTTCATAGAAGAAATAACAACAGGTAATTCATAATAGTCTGTCTTTTATCGTTGGTGTTTTTTTCCTCATTTGTCAATGGTTTACTTGTTCTTATATCTGATCAAACATCTGCTTCTTGTTCAATTGCTTGGCCAAACTATAGAAATGGCAGATTTGATCCTGGTTAACAGCAGGTTTACTGCATCTACTTTTGCGAAGACCTTCAAGAATCTAGATGCACGTGGGATTAAACCAGCTGTTTTATACCCAGCAGTCAATGTGGATCAGTTTGAGAAACCTAATGATACCAAGTAAACACATGTTTCTGTCTCTTGGTACCTTCTAGTTCTAGGTTTGATTACAATAACACGAAACATTCCCTTCCATGCACTTTCCCTCTGTAAAAAGAAAGGGGAAGGAGGGGGGTTTGCAAGCAAACAAAAACAATACATCAGATGTTAGTATAACTTCAATTGTTCGTTTGTTTTAGGTTGAATTTTCTATCCATCAATCGTTTTGAGAGGAAAAAAGAACATAGAATTGGTGATATCTGCCTTTGCCATGCTTCATAGATGATATTTCCTTGACTGTTGAGGCAAATTTATTCAGTTCTTCAGTTGGCAATTTCTTGTGTTTTGTTTTGCTTCTCATATCTTTTATTTGATGGTGGTATACAGTTATTTATTAGTATGGTTGATTTGCATTCTTAAAAGACTCAGAAGGCCCATTCTACTTTTGATAACTAGTATATTAGTTAAATTCTTGTGTTCTATTAGAGGTATGCAGTATTCAAGGAGAGCCAATAAGATATTATCATTTATATATATATATATATATATTTTTTTTTTTTGGTGATTATTGAGATGTTACTTAGTTATCGAAGTTAGCTGGAGAAAATAAGCCTTATTTTCTCTGAGTTAAAGTTCCTAAATTGCTTTGTTACACTTAAAGTTTTGATAAAGCTGTGATATGCCTTCAACGCCTTAGACATGGATTCGAAGTATGCTTCATTATACCAATTGAAACATACCTGTTGTCCACCATAAGTAGCAGAATATATGCTCAACTAAAAACAGTCATGTTAAGTTAATGGGGTTCTTCCTGCTTCTTATTTCAGGTGGCTTTGATAATCGCCTCAGAGAGAATGTCGAGTATCTTGAAGAACTGAAAAAGCTGGCAGAAAGAGAAGGTGTTTTTCAGCTGGTCAGATTTATTACATCTTGCTCTACTACAGAAAGAAACGCGCTGCTTGCCCAATGCCTATGTGTTCTTATTTCACCTGAGGTACGTCTAATTTTGGTATCTCTTCTAACCAGGAAAAACACGCCATTGTATTCTTGATAGACTGACTTGTCGGATGAACATCTCTCTCTCTTTAGAGTAGGATATCCTTTTACCATCATAGTTGATTGATGTTAGGAAGAGCATTTTCGCGCCTTTTCTCTTTTTTCTTTTTACCTAGAAAGCGGGTTAACATTTTTTTTGGGAAGAGTAGGATGAGCATTTTGGCATTGTTCCTCTGGAAGCAATGGCAGCCTACAAACCTGTTATTGCCTGCAACAGTGGGGGTCCAGTGGAGTCAGTAAAGCATGGAGTGACCGGCTTCCTCTGTGACCCTAGCCCACGGGAGTTCTCTTTAGCAATGGCTAATCTTATTCAGGATCCTCACATGGCAGAGAAAATGGGGCAAGATGCTCATGAACACGTAACTGAGTCATTCTCTACCAAGATATTTGGCCAGCATATGAATAGATATCTGGTTGATGTTGCACAAGGTAAGAAGGAATAGCATCCTTTTAGGCTGCTACCTCAAAAGCAGTAGACCTATTAGGAAGTTGTTAGAAAAGTCATAGGTTATTGCACTTCATTGATTGTAATACAGAAATAGCTCCCAAAATTTGGGAAGATATTTTTTTTTCTTGTAATGTTTATGTAAAGGTATAGATTATTTGTTAAAATAGAAGGTTATGGGTTTTTTAATACAGTTTCTCAGTATTCTTTTACCTTCTACTTAGAATAAGCATTTCATCTGATTGGTGAGTTTTCTCAATGAACTGAATATGTGATATTCTTATCCTAAGAACAATTCAGTGGATGACATTCATCTAATTGTGAACAGGGGCGGACCCACGTATTACTAAGCGGGTTCAGTTGAACCTGCTTCCTCAAAAAATTAGTACTGTACACATCACTAAATTTTGTTCAAAACAAGGCAAAATAGGATAAGAAGGAGCATTTGACGTTTTGAACCCACTTGACACAAGAAAACTCTCGGTTGAGACGGTAATGCGTTAAAAGAAGAAAATGGACAGAATGTCTACTCATTAGCTATTAATATTATAGAACATTTCTCAGGAAGAAGGTTTGATAAGAGTGAGACTATTAGAACCATGCTTCAAAATTTAAGGTGCAAAACCTTAACATCTTTTAGATGGTATAAGGATGTATTCCTATGTAGAGTTAAGGAGTAACCCGAATGTAATAGCACTCACTTAAACTCCAAATTTATTGATGGAATCCCTCCACTTTTTACTGAAAGGGTTAGAAAAAATCTTAGAGGTACAACGATGAGTATCAATTATAATATTTACTCATATGAAAAACTCTTTAGTATATGTATTCAAGAAAGTTTAGCTCAATGCAATGAAATTAAGCTAGATCGACAAATGAAGAAGTATTGTCTCACGGAAAGACAACAGTTGGGTGAATTCTGATATCAGTTCACCATTGATATTCCTACAAGCAAGAAAAAGCCTCATAAGAAAAAAGATTTTCATAAAAAGAAAAAAGAATCTCCTGATAAAAGATACCAGAGAAAAAAGTGGAGAAAAAGTTTTCAAAAAGCTAGGAAAGATTATATAAAATAAAAAAATCCTAAGGCTTGCTACAAATGTGGTAGGGTAGAGACGGTAAAGTCAAGGATAAGATCAAAGAACTTGATTTGGATGATAATATTAAGGATTCTTTATATAAGATCTTATTAAATTCCTCCCCAAAAAATTCTGATAATAGTGATAGAGAAGATTCATGTTGATCCCAAGTAGTATGAGATTGAGGCAGAGTTGATTGGTTGACTGATTGGTCTTTTCACAAGTTCCCAAAACCACTTAGTTCCTTATTTTAGCTTCGGTTCCTGCTCTTTTGATGTGTGTGTAAATTGCAAGATTGCCTTGTGTTTCTTCCGTTTTTCACCTGTACAAGTTTTTAATTGTGTGTATTTAAGTGCTGGTTGCATATTATATTAGCATGACGATGTCTTATAGACTACTGTGCTATCATAAAGACTTGAAAATGCATGTTATAATCTGTCATTTTTGTATTTGCAGTTTTACATACCCTCGTGCAGAAACTTAATCTAGTCAATGGCGTTATCTTCACTGGAGGAGGGGTCAAGGATGGTCTCTACTTTGAGGTTGTCAAAGGAATATTCCAGGTGACTCTCTCCTATTGGTACACTTGCATCTAGTTATACTACCACTGCTGCATTTTCTGCATGTGTAAAATTCCCTGCATGTGGTTGGTAAACCAGCATGGAATCTGGAAAGTAGTCGTGGCATGAACAAATTCCCTATTTTGTACTTTGAAGAGGATATCTTCCGGTTTCTTTTTTTTTGTTTGTGTAGTTTAATGCCAAGACATATTCTGCTAATAATCATATCCTGAAGTGTTGTTTTTTGTTTAATTATGTCCGAAGTTGTTTGTTATCAACTGTTGAAAATGATTTCCTGAAATGCAGAAAGTCTTGGAGAAGAATGATGCTGGGGAGCATTTCCCTCTTCTTGCCATCTGCTTGGGTATTGAACTTTTAACAATGATCATCTCCAAGGTAATGAAGGCCTAAATGAAGATAGAGATGTTTTAACTTTATCAAAAGGCACTTAAATTGAGAAGTCTGAACTGTTATAACACAACATAATTGGTGGCATGGACTCTTGTGATAGTATTTGGCTAGGCAAACAAACTCGGAATTTTCTATTATTTGTCAGTCTGACTTGCTTGCTTCGGAGTGCAGGTAGTACATTTCGTAAATTCAGGGACAGAAGCAAATGAATTGGCAATGCTGATGGCAACAACAACAACTACCCAGTATAGTCGCACGAAATGGGGTCTGGGGAGGGTAATATGTAGACGGGCCTTACCCCTACCCGAAAGGGCAGAGAGGCTGTTTCCAATCGACCCTCGGCTCAGTGAAAGAAAGGAAAAACAAAAACAAAAACAAAAGAGCATTAGTAACTCCAGCAGAAATAGCGTAAATAATTATCTAAACATAAGAACCATAAATAAAATAGCATGCACAGTAACTACCATAAATAATTACCATAAGGGAGACACAATCCAATACACAAATCATCTATGGATAGCTTTGCCAAGCCTCACCCAACCCCGGGTGAGTAGTACGAAAAACTCTAGGAGCCCCTATCCTACAACCCTGATACTAGACCTCCAGACTTTCCTATCAAAGGTCATGTCCTCGGAAACCCACATTCTAGCCATGTCATGCCTAATCACCTCTCCCCAATACCTCTTAGGCCTCCCTCTGCCTCGCCGTACACCGACCATCGCCAGCCGCTCACAACTCCTCACTGGGGCATCAGGACTTCTCCTCGTGCAATGCTGATGGCACGATTGAAAAATGGTAACCTAAACATGATTGACTTGAGGAATGCATATCATGGCGGAAGCGCTAACACAATTGGTCTAACTGCTCTTAACACATGGAAGTACCCTATTCCGCAGGTATACCCATGTGCCAGAGCATGAAGAGATTAGAAGTGTATCTTCCTTTTTTTTAATTTTATTAGTTTATCCAGTGAACACTTCTATGAGAGATGTTCATGCCATCTGAAGTTTGACATTCCCCATGCTTTTCTTTAATTCCTTTGATGATTTACAGGGTGAAATCCATCACGTTCTGAATCCTAAACCATATCGTGGAGTATTCGGATCTGGCGCTAAAGGATATGCTGAAGATGTACAGGATCACATTGAGCATGGTATTTCAGGAAAGGTTGCTGGTTTTATTGCTGAGACAATTCAGGTTTGGACTTGTTAATTCTCCCTTCAATGTGGAAAAATGCTGCTTCGAGACTTAGACCAGAAGGCTGAACATTTCAAGTGTGATAAAATTCTGGTTTTTTGCTTTAGGGGTTTGGAGGAGCAGTTGAACTAGCCCCTGGATACTTGAAGTTGGTTTATGACATTGTTCGCAAAGCAGGGGCTGTTTGTATTGCTGATGAAGAACAAACTGGCTTTGGTCGAACAGGGAGCGCCTACTGGGGGGTGTGATTCCTGATATAGTTACAATGGCAAAGGTAGTGCAATTATTTCTTTTCATCTTTTTGCTCAGCCCTGTTCCTGTTATGGGAGACTTTCTCCATAGACCCTGCTGCCTCCTAAGACTTTCATCCCCAATATTCTCTCTGGGCAAGGCGCTAAGGTGCGGACATATCTTATTTTAAGATGAGGTCACCATGCCGCTTGCTTTAGTCCCGAGTTGGATGCAAGTTGAGGTGAACAGACTGGACTGAACCTCCCTATATTAAGAGCTTTTGGTTTCCACAAGAGTGCAACATATTTGTTGGTTGCATATCATGTCTTTTGCTGTTATGCATCCTGTGGAATGGCTTGTTATTCCCGACTTTATGATTTTTCAGGGTATTGGAAATGGTTTGCCACTTGGAGCTGTTGTCACAACTCCAGAAATTGCAAGTGTTATGGCTCAAAAGATACAGTTTAATACATATGGGGAACCCTGTTTGCTCTGCTGGTGGACATGCAGTACTCAGAGTGATCGAAAAGGAACAACGCCAAAAGCATTGTGCTGTGGTTGGCTCACACTTGATTCGGCGGCTGAGGGATCTACAGAAAAGACACGACAGTAAGTCTCTTGCTCTTTCAAACTCAGACATGTATTAGCCAAAATCGATTGCTTTTCATCCCAATCAAATTTCTTCAGTTTATATAGCACCAAATGTCGATATCCTGGGATGAAAGAGTTGATCATTTTTCTGTTTCTGAGTCTTCTGCTTTAACGATCCTTTAGTTTCCCTCCTAGTGACTGCATCTTCTGGTTAATGTTATCACTAATACACCTTGTTACTGCCAGTAATTGGAGATGTGAGAGGCAGGGGTTTTATGGTTGGTATCGAACTCGTAACTGACAGAAAAGAATAGACACCTGCCAAGGCAGAAACTGGAGTTCTCTTTCAGAAGCTTAGAGCTTCGTATAATCAACTGATGAATTAAAGAAGAACTGAAAACCGTTGTATGTATACTAACAATGCACTTGCTTCTGGATGTAGAACTTGGTGTTCTTGTAGGGAAAGGTGGCCTACATGGAAATGTTTTCAGAATAAAGCCTCCTATGTGTTTTGGCAAAGATGATGCAGGTAACCTATTTACCCACTGGTTTAATATATCGCCTTGGATTATTCCATCTTATTTGATCAATATATTTGACTTTTCTTAACATAAAGAAGGGGAGCCTTGGAGCAACGATAAAGTTGTCTCCTTGTGACACATATTGCCGTGGATGCAACCACTAATGCTTGAATTAGGTTAAGCTGTCTACATCACACCCTTTAGGGTGCGGCCCTTCCCCAGACCCTGCCTTTGTGCACCGGGCTGCCTTTTTACTTTTATTAACAGAATAAAAATTTGCAAATTTGCACCAAATCAAATACCAAGACCAGTAGCAAACTATAACTTAACTGAATTATCTTTGTTCAATTTATTTGAATAATTTTGAACCGCTTTATTAATAAAAACCAAAAGAACCAAAATGCCCTAGAAAAGAGAAGGAAACAAGTTCCTTTTGTTTTCATTTGAAAGAAATTTAATGTCTGGTTTTGAGCAATTAAACCTGTTTTTTGTGCAGACTTCCTAGTTGGTGCATTGAACTATTCAGTTTCAAAGTGAAAATCTCTCAAGAGTAGCCAGATTGTTGTGAATTGCTCAGTTGATTCTCTTCAACCAAAGGACACAGCTTATTTCCAGTACAATAACTATGTAAAAGAAAGCAAGCCATGCTATTTTATTCCTCAGTGTCTTCCAATCTACATAATAGTTGGCTTTTTTTTTGGGTTGGGGGGGGGGGGGGGGGGGGGGAAATTAGTTGAAATAGTTTCTGAATCAGTTTGAATGGTTAAATATACACTTCAAGAATATTCTGGCTCTCAAATTGATTATATCAAAAAGCTGTCTTGTATGCCAACTTGATAAAATTGAACGGAAGAAAGAAGCAGGTTTGTTTAAGCTTCCAAGTTGGCACACAAGACAGCTTTTGACATAAGCTTCCACATCTTCTTCCATCTTTGGCCAGAAATAATATCGTGATAATAATGTCATCATCCTCTCAATACCTGGATGACCAGCCCATATTGTATTATGTGTTTCCTTCAGCTATTCACGATGCAGTCCATCGCCAAGTGGTACTACGATTCTTCCCCCTTTGAAATGGCGAAGATCGTCCTCGATCCAGTACCTCCTCACGGTACCTTCCTTCACATGATCCATTGTTTTTATGTATAATGGATATCTCACAGCAACTGACTTGATTTTATCAAGAAAATCTGACTCAAGTCGTGTAATTGAATAAACAGCAACAAATACTTCCTTCCGGCTCAATGCGTCCGCGACTTGGTTGTGCTTTCCCGGCTTATGTTCCCACACAAAATCATATTTCGCTAAAAATTCCTGCCAACATGCTTGCTTTGGACTCAACTTTTTCAGTGTCTTGAATAAAGTATTTGCCACACTATCCGTCCTTGCAACGAATTTTGTTCCCAGCAAGTAAACACGCTAGATTTGTAAGCAACGAATATCAGCAACCATTTCTTTTTCATGAGCCGAATATCTCTGCTCCGCTTCATTAAACTTCCTACTTTCAAAGGCCACGGGATGGCCTTCTTGAACCAGCACGCCTCCAACAGCTTTGTCGGAAGCATCTGTATGGACTTCAAAGGGCAACTCAAAATCTGCAAGCCGCAAGATAGGTTCTGAGGAAATGGCTTCTTTCAACACATCAAATGTAACATTACATTTTTCTAACCAATCCCACCTAATGTTCTTCTTTAACAAATCCGTCAAAAGGAGCAACTTTCTTTGAGTAACCGGCAATGAATTTCCGATAATAGTTAGCCAACCCGAGGAAAGACCTCAATTATTTCAGAGACTTAGGCGCCTGCCACTCCACAATGACCTGCACCTTGTTCGGGTCCATCCGCACTTGACTCTGGCTCACCAAGTGCCTAAGAAATTTGATCTCCTGTTGAGCAAATTCACACTTCTCCATCTTCACATATAGCTTGTACTCCCTCAAGCGAGACAGTACTTTGGTCAAGTGTGATATGTGTTCGTCTAGGGTCCGACTATAGATAATAATGTCGTCTAAGTAAACAACGATAAAGTCATCTAAGTACTCATACATCACATCATTCATCAGGTTGCAAAAGGTAGCAAGGGCACTTGTCAACCCAAACAGCATAACAAGGAATTCATATGAGCCCTACCTCGTAACACAAGTAGTTTTAGACTCGTCACCTTCAGCTATCCGTACCTGCCAATAACCAGACTATAAATCAAGCTTTGTGAACCAGCAAGAGCTATAGCTATCCGTACCTGCCAATAAACTTATTCGATCTAGGGACAATTGAGCTCTAACACGTCGTTCATCAGTATGAGACCATGAACAACTTCATTTCAAGTATTATAACTTGTATGCGTGGTCGGAATTAAGTTTTGGGAAGTTTAGAGTTGATTTGGGAAGACAATTCTCATTTCGGAAGCTTAAAGTTGAAAGAATTAACTAGGATTGGAATTTTGAGTAAACGGCCTCGGAATCGGGATCTGAAGGTTCCAGCAGGTTCTTATGATGATTTAGGACTTGGGCGTATGCTCGGATCGGGTTTTGGATGACCTGGGAGCATTTTGGCGCCTATTGTAGAAGTTAGCATTTTGAAAGAAATTTCATAAGTTTGGCTTGAAGTGCATTTCAGTGTTATCGATGTCCGTTTGGGATTCCGAGTCTGGGAGTAGCTCTGTATTATGATTCTGGAGTTGGGAGCACGATCGAAAATGAATTCGGAGATCCGTAGGTCATTTTGGAGCCATTTGGCTAAAGATAGAAATTTGAAGGTTTTTGAGAAGTTTGATCGGAAGTGGACTTTTTGATATCGGGGTCGGAATCCGCTTCCGAAAG
The DNA here is from genome assembly GCA_034376525.1 of Nicotiana benthamiana. Classification (NCBI taxonomy): domain Eukaryota; kingdom Viridiplantae; phylum Streptophyta; class Magnoliopsida; order Solanales; family Solanaceae; genus Nicotiana; species Nicotiana benthamiana. Next base: position 137,512,244 of record CM067335.1, read on the forward strand.
TTGGAGTAAGTCTGTAATGTCGAATATGACTTGTGTGCAAAATTTGAGGTCAATCGAACATGATTTGATAGGTTTAAGCATCGAAAGTAGAAGTTGGAAGTTCTAAAGTTCATAAAGCTTGGATAGGGGGTTGATTCATGATTTTAGTGTTGTTTGATGTGATTTGAGGCCTCGAGCAAGTCCAAAATGTGTTTTGGGATGGGTTGGTGTGATTGGACGGGGTCCTGGGGGCTCGTGTGAGATTCGGGCATGGTTGGAGGTGAGAAAACATAGTAGTTTTGCTGGTATTTATGCTGCTGCTGCTGCAGGTTTTGCAATTGCGAGATGGCCATCGCAATTGCGAGAAACTTTTCGTATTTGCGAAATTGGCCGGGCTGGGCAGTGTTTGCATTTGCGAACCATTTCTTCGCATTTGCGAACCCAACAGGGTCCGCATTTACGACCCATGCATCTCATTTGCTATGAGGCAGTTTACGAACCTTTTGTCGTATTGCAACCTTGCAATAGCGAGCCTGGTGTCGCGAATGTGACATCAGAGGACTGGTCAGAGCTTTTCAAAAACGGGACTTAGGGCATTTATTTCATTACTACTCTACACTTGGGCGATTTGAGAGCTTCCAAAGAGGGGATTTCAACATAGCATTGTGAGGTAAGTTATTTCCATTCATCCTTAGATTAAATACATGTATATTAGGTAGATTAAACGCCAAAAATTAGGTAAAATCAAAGGGTTAGAGCTAGAGCTAGGGTTTTAATAAAACTAAGATTTAACTATGAAATTTGTTATGAAATGAACTAGAAATCATATATTATTGATCCTTAGCTAGTAGAGAACAACTTTGTTCGAAAATTTTTGGAATCCAGGCACGTGCGCCCGAGGTTGGAATTTAGGAAAAACCTATGTAAATGGTTGGGAAATGGTTTGAATAGCTAGAATTCAATCTTGTGAGCTTATATTAATTAGTTCTTACTCCATTTAACTAGTTTGAGATCGTTCGGCTTCGAATTGAGGGTTTGGACTTGTTCATGATATTTGGAAGCGCGTTTGGAAGCGAGGTAAGTCTCCTTTCTAACATTGTAAGAGGGAATTGTCCCCATATGTGAACTAATTGGTTATGTGCTCCTAATTATGGGAGCTACGTACGCACGAGGGTACGAGAGTCCATGCATAGCTGCTATTATGATATTGTCTCGGTAATTAGGACCCCAAAGCATGCTATACTTGCATTAATTGTGAACCTATTGATAGCTTGACTCGCTTAAACCGCATTAAATTAGTAAATATAAGGATTTAATCTTCACTTTCTTAAATTATTAAATGAGAATTGGCTTTTCTTCAGAAAATTTTTCCATGATGACTTCTTGATTGATTGCCGGTGTGTGTTTATTTCCTGTGGGAGCGGGCTGAACACCTCGGCAAATTAAATAGATGCATATATGGTTCGGCTCATTCGAACCTCGGCAGTGCACAGTTTATTTTTTGTTGGAGGGGGCCGACCTCCACATGATTTGCGCATGCTTGTATTGCTGCCTTGAACTTATTAAAGTTGTTATTGCCTCTTCATGGCTTGAGAATATTTGGATAGTAACGAAAAGAAATTTTGAAAATTTCCTATAAATAAATAATTATTTATCTGTTTCCTTCTATTGGATAAAAATCATGTCTATAGAAATCCAAGATCTAATGTATTATTAACATCATTATTGGACCACTAGTAAGTGTCGAAGTCGACCATCTCGTCTCTACTTCTTCGAGATTAGACGGGATATTCATTGAGTACACGTTTTCGTACTCATACTACACTTCTATGTATTTTTGTTGCATATGTATATATAACTCTACTGGCCTACTGGGCGTTGCAGCACGGATGATTCTGGGACTAGGTGAGTTGCATTATTCGAGGCGGCCCGCAGCTAGTAGTCCCTTTCAGCATATTGTATTTACTTTCTGTCCACTGTATTCCGAATGAATGTTATATTTTTATTTCCTTCTTTGTATACGCTCATGCACTCGTGACACCGGGTGCTGGTATGGTTATAGGTTTGTTCAATGTTAAGTTTGTTAAAGACTCCATGGTTATTTCTGTAAAGTTCATTATTTGTTATTTAATGTATAAAGGAAAATGACTTCACCAAATATTAAAATTGGTTAAGTATTTTGGTTGGCTTGCCCTACAGCAGTGTCCGGCGCCACCACGACCCTTAGTGGATTTTTGGGTCGTGACAAATGATCAATGAAGTTTCCGCTCATTGTGAGTTCAGCCTTGTTAAGAAAAATAACTCATAAAAATAAAATTTGAGTTTAGCCTGTTAAGAAAAATAACTCATAGAAATAAAATTTACTGGTCATAACAAGAATAATCAACGAGATACGATAATCAACAAGAATAAAAAGAGTAATACACCAGAATTTTTACATGGAAAACCCTCCTCAATAAAAAAAAAACTCACGGCGCAAGTTTAGGGGCAAATCTAGAATAAAATTCACAGGTTTGGCAGAATCCAATAGTTTTAGCACAGGCCGTGTTTCTGTTAAGAAATTCACTTAATATGCATAATGTATAAATAATATATCTTGAATTCAGTAAGTGATCTTGTCCTAGAATGCTAACTCATAAGCTTAAAAATGTGGATCTGCTTCTGCTTAAGGGGTGAAAAATAATATTGATATAGTAAGAAAATCTATATTTAATAGTCTCGAGTAAAATACTCAAAAGACCACTACATACTCTAACGAAACAACTCTATTTTGTACACACCTAAAAATGATACCACTCACTCTTTATTTTAATATATGCGAATTGCTATCTTCTCTTGTTTTTGTGTTATCCAATGTGTTGAAGTGAGAGAAATGTCTCTCTATTAATAACAATAGGAGCTATGAGCTCCAAGCACAAAAATAGAAAAAGAAAGGAGAAATTAGCAAAAGTTTCTCTTCCACACACTTTATATTGTTTTGGCACATGACGATTTAAGAAGTAGGAATGGATCCCACAAATCTCTCCCTCCAGACTTATTCACCTAAAGGAGGCAATACCAGACTTATAATTTGAGCGCATGCCGACAAGGTTTTTGCACAACTCAAACTTGTCTTTTGGTACCATCTTGGTCAATGTACTTGAATGATTCTTACATGTGGGGATCTTCAAGAAATGACCTTTTGTCGAATCCTATGAAATCTGTTGTAATGTGTTTAGTCCTTGCATAGTACATGGAGTTCCTGCTCAAGTCTATTACACTTTAAGGGTCACTCCTTCTAATGCAAGTCAATTTCCTGAAGAATCATTTGAGCCATATCATTTTAGAGTGAGTGGCGCTTATGCAAATTCAACTGCCATGACATAGCTCCTCCGAAGAGAGTAAACAAATATCCATTAGTAGATTTTCTATTATCAAAACCACCTATCATATAAGTATTTGTGTAGCCCTTCTATATTGGATCAGATCTTAAAAAACACAAGTAATTTTGAGGTACCTCTCAAATGCTGAGTATCCATTTGACTATTTCCTAGTGCTCTTTTCCATGATTTTAAAGAAAGATGCTGATCAACGATTATATGGTGCTACTATTTCATATATCAAACACATAGAGATTAAGGAACTTTGGCGTTGTTGTCTTTCTCCTTTGCCGTGGGATATATCTTCTTGCTCAACTTCGTATAACCAACCAACAAAAATATGTTGATTGGCTTAGCACCCTTCATGTTGAAGCATGTTAATACACACTCGATGTACTTGTCCTAGGACAACCACAACTTTCTACTCGTTCCATGATTCTATCTCGACTAACCTGCATTCCTAGAACAAGTCTTTCATGTTCAATGACTTGGACAGGCCTCGCTTCAACTTGGCTATTAGATTTTTATGATGTCTTACAATCAACTTATATCCATATATAACAACAAGATAAAATTGTTATCATAATATTTGTTGAAGTATATATATTTGACTTTCATGAATGAGTCAATTTTCTTGTACCACTGCCTTGGTGCCAGTTTCAACCCATAGACTCTTCTTCAATTTACACATCACGTGTTCCACCCTTGTGCTTTAAATTTTTCCGGCTTCTCTATATAGATTTATTTATGTTAATCTCCATTAAGGAATGCAATTTTCACACCCAATATCTCTACCTCAAAATTTGGCTAGATGCTAAGCTCAAAATAGTTCGAATAGACAGCTTGCTACTTCTATCTTTTATAAAAAAATCGCTATTTCGATTTTTCATGAGTTTAAAGACTACTTTGCATTTGACTGGACTTTTACCCTTTGGAAGTTCAACCAACACTTGCAATTTCTATAGAGATCGATAATCTTCTTGCATAACTTTCATCCACTAATGAGAGAGCATCCCCTGAAGAATTTCTAGTTCCACACCATCACTAATGAGGACACAATTTAAGAAATAATACATCGACAATTCTACTATTTACCTTTCTTATCACTTCAATGGTTGTTGTATTTCACAAGTGGGGTGAGATCTTCCTGGAGGGGCAGATTTATGAAATTCATCTCCAATTTATTGAAAAGCCATGTGTCAAAAAACACTTTGTTGAAATACATTCTTGGAGGCCAAGAATGAAATAAGTGGAGAATTTTTGGCAACTTCTCCCTTACTTGGAGCCCACAGCTCCTATTGTTATAAATAGAGATATTTCTCTAATTTCAACACACAAAATTAGAATACGGAAGCACAAGCTGAGAGCAATTCACATTCACAAACGGTAACAAAAAGTAATTTGCGAGAAAACAACATAGTGTAAGCGATATCATCACGAGGTGTGTAGATCAAAAGAAAGTTGTTTCTTTTGAGTATAGTGGTATGTTAAGTATTTTTCCCGATACTACCAAGTGTAGTATTCTTTATTATACCAAAAAGATTTTGCTCCTCTCAGTATGTGAGTTTTTACATTATTTTGAAGTGTTCATCGCGATAAAACCACAGTGTCTTTGTTACTTTTTTTTTCTTGTCGATTACTGTGTCATGGTACTCTAACTTTTGCTCATGTTATTCACTGGATATATTTTTAATAGGTTATTTTTCACAACAAGGCTGATGTTACAATGAACATAAACTTCATCGATAATTAGTGTAAGAGAACTTGTCTCATGTTGGCATATTTGGGTCAATTAAAAATGACGTTAAATTTTCAATTCTATGGAATAATTGATGATGGATTAATAACATTACAAAATGATAGTACGTGATACTAGTATGGTCGTCCACCAACTTTGTTATATGTCCTAAATACAACTTATCGGCTCCTTTCTAAAACTCAATGAAACAACTAGTAGTACGAGGAATGTGAGATTACTGAAACAGTATGCTTCACTTCAACATAAGTTTTTCTGATCCCTCCAGAATTAGAAGAAAAGAAGAAAATATTGTAAGGAATATGATTCCGACTAAAACACAATAGCCTTCATATCGAATAATTTGGAAACAACAATATGAACGGAAGCGTACCTGAATCCATATGTGGAAATCTTTAAGCCTCCTTTGATGATTGTTTGAAAACTCCTTGATCTTTATCTAAGATAAAAGGTTGAAGTAAAATTTATGAGTCATTTCGATCATATAGAATTCGAAGTAATAAACAAAGTATTCGAAAATGTAATCACATGTAGGAGGGGCAGAAAACCACATATGTCCACCACTGGACCCATGCTCGCCCGGCACATGCTAGGTATGCGAGAATAGCAGCACCCCAGCTGTACTGGGGTAAATCATCGAGCCGCTGAAAATGATGTAGCAAAGCGCATACTCACAGTACTCCCTGAAGTGTTCAGGAACAAGACACACCCGAAAAGCAGGAGCAGCGCCAACCGCGTGTACCTCTCACTATGGAGATCCTCCGTCTCACCGGTAATGTCTGGGTGCAAAAACGCCATATGATCTCTGATGGCTGACAAAAGAACGTGACTGCCCCCAGCGCCACCCTGAGGTCTATAACATGTAAAATGCCCAATTATATCCAAAAACTATGCACGCGTCATGGATCTAATATAATGGGGCAGTGCCACGGCCCGTCCATCTACGCAGCCCGTACAAACCCCGAACATCCTCTAGCGTGATGGTGGCCTCTCTAGTGGGCAAGTGAAAAGTGTGCGTCTTTGGTTGCCACCACTCTACCAAGGCCGTGATAAGAGACCACTCAAGTTGCATCCGTCCAAGCTCAAAAATCGCATAGAAGCCCGTAGCTTGTAGGCGCGCGACGTGGGCACAGAAAGGATGCTCCACGATGAACTCCCATAAATCGTCAGGTCTCCTGTGGTGGAGATCCTGCTCGGATAGTTGTCCTTCCCATACATAGGACCTCCCATACATAGGACCTATGGTCGCCGTGCAACACTAATAGCTAATCCTCGGCAGGTCCAAGATGCGCATGCAGAGGAAAGGCCATGTCGTCTACTATAATTTAAACAAAATTAATTGTGTGTGTTAGTTTAATAAATTAACTAATTATTTTTAATATTGGACTGAGAAATTATCTATGGGTTCGAGGCTCGATATTTGTGGCTCGGTAGCACCAAGCTATCCTTAGTTGTTATGTGTGTCATTTTCAACATTTTTTTAGAGATTTGTTTGTTTAATAAATTAAATTAAAAATTCTTGAATTGGAATTAATAATTATATATGGCCTTCCAGGCTCGATATTTCAGGCCTGATAGCACCAATCTATCTCTGACAACAATTGGGCTAGCCCTGTTCAGTGTGTGCCGAAAAAGGGAGGAATGAAGATCGTACAAAATGATAATAACGAGTTGATCTCAAATCGTACAATCACTGGATGTCGGATTTGAATGGATTACCGGAAATTAAACATAGCCACCCGGAAAGACCATTTTCCCTTTCTATTCATTGACCAATACTGGACAAGTTGGCTGGGCGATCTCACTTCTATTTCTTGGATGGATATTTGGGGTACAATCAGATCTCATATCCCCCTAAGACAGAAAGAAAACATTATTCACCTATCCGTATGGCATCTTTTCCTTTCGGGAATGCTTTTTGGGCTTTCAATGCATCGACGACATTTCTTCGGTGCATGTTAGCCATTTTCACGGACATGGTGGAGGACATTATGGAGGTATTATGGATGATTTATTCGTGGTTGGGGATTCATTCGAGGATTGTCTTCACAAATTAAGAAGAGTGCTCAGAAGATGTGTGGAGACAAATTTAGTGTTGAACTAGGAAAAGTGCCATTTTATAGTACAAAAAGGGATAGTTTTGGGGCATTGAGTGTCCAGTAAGGGAATCGAGGTTTACCATGCTAAGGTCAGTCAAGGCAGTGAGAAGTTTTCTTGGGCATGCCGGGTTCTACAGGTGATTCATAAAGATTTCTCTAAGATTGCTAACCCTTTATGCGAACTCCTTGAAAAGGAGCAGCCCTTTATGTTTTCTAATGATTGCAGATTGGCATTTGAGGAGCTGAAGAAATGATTGGTGACTGCACCCATCATTGTTTCACCCAAATGGGAGTAACCATTCGAGCTCATGTGTGACGCAAGTGACTATGCTATAGGAGCAGTCTTAGGGAAGTGAAAGGATAAACTGATGCACCCGATTTACTATGTAAGTATAATGCTAACCGGTGCACAACACAATTATACCATGACGGAAAAGGAGATGTTGGCTGTCATTTTTGCATTTGACAAATTCAGTTCATACTTGATTGGCTCAAAAGTTATCATTTATACTAACCATGCAGCAATTAGGTACCTGATAGACAAGAATGAGTCAAAGTCACGCTTGATTCGCTGGGTTCTTCTACTACAAGAATTCGATCTGGAGATCCGTGAAAGAAAAGGGACAAAGAACCAATTAGCTGACCACCTCTCAAGGTTAGAAGGAGCTGAAAAGAAGGTAGAGGTTGAGGATATAACAGAGACATTCCCGGATGAACATATACTAGCAATGACAATGGAGGAGGCACCGTGGTATGCTAATATTGCTAATTATTTAGCAAGTGGTATTGGACCTTATGAACTTTCCTCAATTCAAAAGAAAAAGTTCCTTCATGATTGTCGATCTTATTATTGGGATGAACATGTACCATTTAAAATATGTGTAGATAACATGATCTGGAAATGTATCCCCGAGAAAGATCAATATTCTATTTTGCAGGCTTGCCATGCTTCACCATATGGTGGACACTTTGGAGAAATTAGGACATCAGCTAAGGTGTTGGAGTCGGGTTTGTATTGGCCAAATCTGTTCAAGGATGCCCACGCTTTGGTCAAAAGTTGCGATGAATTCCAAAGGACAGGAAACATATCTCGCCGACATGAGATTCCTATGACCACAATTCAAAAGGTGGAGGTTTTTGACATGCAGGGGATCGACTTCATTGGGAAATTTGTCAACTCGTATGGTAACAAGTACATATTGGTAGCAGTTGACTACGTCTCCAAGTGAGTTGAAGCAGTGGACCTCCCAACCAATGATGCTAAAGAGGTAACAGGCTTTCTAAAGAAGAACATCTTCACACGTTTTGGCACCCCGAGAGCTATAATCAGTGATGGCGGAACCCATTTTTGCAATAGAGCATTCACACGGTTGTTGGAAAAGTATGGAATTCATCATAAAGTGACCACCATGTACCACCCACAGTCGAGCAGGCAAGTTGAAGTGTCCAATAGGGAATTAGAAGTGTCCTTACAAAAACAGTGAATGCAACAAGGAACGATTGGGCGAAGAAGCTGGATGATGCATTGTGGACATACCTCACAGCCTTCAAAACTCCAATTGGTATGTCACCATACAAGTTGGTGTTTGTAAGGGCATGCCACCTTCCGGTAGAACTCGAGCATAAAGCACTTTGGGAATTGCGGCAGTTGAACTTGGACATGGAGACAATAGGCACCAACAGAGTAACTAGGTTACATGAGCTAGAGGAATTTAGGTTCCAAGCATTCGAGAGTGCTAGATTATACAAAGAAAGGATGAAAATAATGCGTGATAAGCACACCATGGACCGAAACTTCAAATTCGGAGAGCTAGTATTGTTATACAACTCAAGATTAAGGTTGTTTCGGGATAAGTTGAAGTCCCAATGGTCGGGACCCTTCAGAGTGGTGCAAAAGTGCTCACATGGAGCTGTTGAGATTGAATTAGAAGATGGGATGAATAAGTTCACAGTGAATGGGCAGAGGTTGAAACATTACCTTGGAATGGCAGAAGAGAAAGGGGATAGAGAGATAATAATGTTGGAAGAGCCCCAATACGCGAATGAGGAGTAATGATCCTAGCCAGCATTGTGCCACGACGTTAAATCAGGCGTTGCATGGTAGGCAACCCACGAACGTTTTAGTTTTTGTTTTCTTATTGTTAAAAAAAATCTTCACCACGATCGCGGTAGAGGACGAGTATTCTGCCTCACATTTGCTAGAACCACCGTGACCGCGGTAGGACCGCGGTGAGGCAAGAACATTTTGCCTCAAATTCCTTAACCCACCGCGGTCGACCACGATGATTCGATGAATTCCGTCGCCAGATAAGTAAAAATAAAAAATAATAAAAAAATATTTTTTTAAATCTTTTCTCTTCAAAAACTCCAATTGGTATGTCACCATACAAGTTGGTGTTTGTAAAGGCATGCCACCTTCCGGTAGAGCTCGAGCATAAACCACTTTGGGCATTGCGGCAGTTGAACTTGGACATGGAGACAATAGGCACCAAAAGAGTAACTGGGTTACATGAGCTAGAGGAATTCAGGTTCCAAGCATTTGAGAGTGCTAGATTATATAAAGAAAGGATGAAACTAATGCGTGATAAGCACACCATGGACCGAAACTTCAAATTTGGAGAGCTAGTATTGTTTTACAACTCAAGATTAAGGTTGTTTCTGGATAGGTTGAAGTCCCAATGGTCAGGACCCTTCAGAGTGGTGCAAAAGTGCTCACGTGGAGCTGTTGAGATTGAATTAGAAGATGGGATGAATAAGTTCACAGTGAATGGGAAGAGGTTGAAACATTACCTTGGAATGGCAGAAGAGAAAGGGGATAGAGAGATAATAACGTCGAAAGAGCCCCAATACACGAATGAGGAGTAATGATCCTAGCCAGCATTGTGCCGCCATGTTAAATCAAGCGTTGCATGGGAGGAAACCCATGAATGTTGTAGTTTTTGTTTTCTTATTGTTAAAAAACAAATCTGCACCGCGATCGCTGTAGAGGACGAGTATTCTGCCTCACATGTGCTAGAACCACCGTGACCGCGGTAGGACCGCGATGAGGCAAGAACATTTTGCCTCAAATTTCTTAACCCACCGCGGTCGACCACGATGATTCGATGAATTCCGTCGCCATGTAAGTAAAAAATAAAAAAATAATAATAAAAATATTTTTAAAATATTTTCTCTTCTTTTCTAATTTCTCCCCCCCCCCCCCTTATTTCATAAAACAACCGCCCTCCTACCCACCCACCCACTTTCCCAATTCCATTCTATCTCTAAACCCTACCCAACGCTCCCTCTCTTCTTCTTCTTCTTCACTTCTACCACATTCCCACCTATCTTCCCCAACCCCCATCCTTCTAACTCTCTACTCACCCTAGGTATGGCATTCTTCTCTCCCTCTTCTATTGCATTTTTGTGTTATAATTTTTATATTAGTTCAATATTTAATTGTGTAGTATCTCTAGTTGAATTTTTTTCTTTTACTTTTCTTCTTTTCTTGTTTTCTAATGGGTTATATGCACAATGTTGTAAAGAAGTGTGTGCACAATGTTGTAGAGATTTGTGTGCTTGTGTGTGTAAAACTAGTGTTGTAGGTGGAATGGTGAAGTGCAAATTGTGATCTGGGGGAAGCATTGATATATCCATATGGGCTATATGTGTTAGGAAAGTGTCTTGTCTACAAGGTATTTGTGGAATTTCTCCAATGGATTTATAAGGTCTAATGTGACTATAGTTGTGGTGAAGTCTGAGTAACTACCTATAGTTCACACAACTTACACCCTTATTGATAGGTGATTCTCTGTTTGACATGTAAAATGCATCCATCTAGGAAGAGACGCAACACAGGTTCCTCCGCTAGTGGACCGGGCAAATCCCCGAGAGCTAGGGTCAAGCTGGTGTGGCACAGTATGACAACACTAGGTTTATCTCCAAAGCGGAAGAGGGAAGGTACAATGCAAAGGGTGCATATTGACCGGGCAGCTTTGCAAGTGGAATGCCCGAATATCTTTGCTGAGTTGAGGAGGCATTAGTTGGACATCTTCTATGAGAAACCGGAGGAGGAAAATGTACATATGGCAAGAGAATTTTATGCCAACTGCCCAGAACATGAGGATGGGGTTGTCATAGTATGCAATACCCGGGTAAATGCGTCCCTCGAGGCCATCCAACGGGTGTACCGCCTACTAGTATTCTCGGGGGAGATGGATGCTTATATTGCTTATCACCTCCCGAGGGTCAATTGGACACCAATTCTTGATGTCATATGTGTGCCTGACAAAGTGTTTATATGGATAAAGCGTTTGATAACATTGAACTCACACTATCTTAATTGGGAGGCAAAGTGTTGGCTCACCATTATCAACAGCTGCTTGCTACCCGTTAGCAACATGACTGATGTTAATGGGCCACAGGCAGCGGGTGTTTATAGTCTTATGAACCCATCAGGATTTTGATGTCGCAGGGATCCTCCATGATGAGATGTTCATTCGCTCAACTGAGATACTCAAAGGTTGTTACTTCCCTTCTTTGGTCACCAAGTTGTGCCGTCTTGCTAGAGTCCCTGAAAACTTTAGAGTTGATGGGAAATTGCCATTGAAAGCCCCTTTCCAGGCAAGCAAAATCGGAATTAGGAGAGAGCCAGTAGTGATGGTCGAGGATGATGATGCTGAGGAAGCTATTGTCCCACTACCTAAGAGAGTTAACGAGGCATTCTTATCACAGCCCCGCCGAAGTACCCGCCTGACAACCCTGGAAAAAGAAATGGCTGGCCTCCGCACTTCTGTCACGGACTGGGCACCAGAGTTGACACTATGACCACTCAAAGATAAAGTCGGAGAAAAGGATTATGGGATAGATTCAAGCGCTAGGACGAGCATGTCACCTCGATCCTGGCACCGTCTCTGATCAAGATTGATTTTCAAGGAAGTCCCCTTACCTTACTCTACTTTATAATTGTTAACATAGGGACATGCCAAACATTTAAGTGTGGGGTGGGGGATGACTATTGCTGTAAATAGACTGTGTAACTTTGTATGATGTTGCTTTCTTTTTGATTGATTGGTATGGTAGGTCATGTAGTTAACTTTGACTTGGCCCGAAGACGGACACCTTTCGACAGGTCTCTTGAGGGATATTAGTCGAACAAAAAAAGGAATATAAGGACTCTTCCTGATGATAGATACTTGAGATGGTTTCTTGAGGGAAGTTAGTCTAGAGAAAACACCAAAAAGATTTTTTTATTTTATTTTAGGTAGTGTAGTAACTCCCCCTTGATTTTTCTTTAGGCCACAGCTCTTTTCTAAGGATTTAGCTTGAACCGGGTGTAGGTAGTTTTGTTTATTTTAGTTTTTAGTAAATATTGATGGGCTACGAGCTGAAATAGAAAGAGAAACCCTTAGCGATAATACACTTGAGCACAATCAACACTAGAGTGTAACGCCTAGTCTCAGTGGTTGACTCTTGCTAAAGTGCCTTAAATTTGTATGTTTGTAACTGACTTGGACACTCAAAAGAGAGTGTCTTGATTAACCTATCTAGAGTGAGTCATGTGCCATGAGTGTGTGAACTGTATTGCATTCTATACTTTACATTTGATGCCTAGAACTTGCCCTGTGTGTTTGCAAAATGAATAGAAGCTTCATTCAATCTTAGAAGTGATATAGGCATTTCTTTATTAAGCCAGATATATAAAGTAAACCCACCTAAATATAATATATCGTAGTTAACCCGGTTGAGCTTATAAGCCTATTTCTTTGTCAACCACATTGCGAACCTTACCCAATTATTTGAATAGCCATCTGTTTGAACCTTATTACCTCCCATGAGCACTTGAATGACCTAGACATATGCAAAAGTTAAAAGTATGGGGTGGTGGTTTGCTTTTTTTGTGGAACCAATGAAATAGAGGAAAGGTGCAGTTTTGGAAGAGTAAAAGAATTAGTGCCACGTAAAGAAAAAAAGGAAAAAAAAGAAGAAAAAAATGAATAAATGTAGTAGTTGATAAGTGGTAGCTTGATACAAATGCACCTAAAGGAATAGGATAGTTATAAATAAAATGTGGTGGAACATCTGGTTGACATAAGTATGATTTGGAAGGTTAATGTGATTGTATTAAAAGTGCTTAGGGAGGTTAGTCACTCTATCTAAACATATCATATTCATTCTTCAGCATACATTACAACCAAGTGAAGTCCTAATTGATCTTAGACTGAATAGGCTCGATTAGTAGAGTAGTACACTACGGGCAAGCTTATGGTTCATCTTTGTCGCATGTGAATGTTCTTTTGTCCAGCTGAGTTCCAAATTGTTCTGAATAATATTAATCATGGAACTAATATCTTGTGTTATGTGAGGGCATGTGATTCACGAAGGAAAGGTAAATCTTGACTTCTGTATAGAGTAGTTTGAGTAAGTGCGAATATTGCACGACACGAGAGATTCAACTTTTGAGGCAAAGGTTGTTCAAGGTGCAACTTTGGTGAATTGTTCATGGTGTGATTCGTTAGAGGGAGAACTTTGGGAAGGAACTTTGATAGAGCGTGGTGGATTGTTCGAGGACTAGCAATGATTTAAGAGTGGGCTGTTGATAATAGGCTACATAGACTATATTTACACCATAATTATACCATGCTTTATTATTATTTTATAGGCTAAATGATAACAAAATGCTCTAATTGATGTTCTTGCTTCGTAGGGTCTAATCCAAGTTAGGAAGAACTATGAAATGTTTTGGAGTCAATAATGGGAAGAAAACGTCCAATCAACGAGCGGAAGAAGCAAAAAGTGGACTGGGTTTGAATCCACCGCGACCGCGGTGGACCATGGTTGGCCAACAGCAGGCCACAAATGTGAGGCAAAATGTTTGGTTCTCACCGCGGTCGCGCCGCGGTCTGCTGCAGCCGCGGTGAACTGTGCAGATGCTAGAAATTTTGGGGACCAAAGTGTAACTCGGGGAAAACATATTCCAAACCCTTATAAACTCTAGAAGCTCGCCCAAGAAAATATCAAGCTTCTTTTTAGACTACTTTGAAGGCAAAAACAACTGTGAGGAGATCAACCAAACATTAGCGTTTTTTTATCTCTCTTTATTATTACAACTACACATTATGAACAATTTAGTAGTTTTCTCTTACTTTGTTATGAGTGGCTAAACATTATTTGATCTAGGGTTGATGGAACCAATTGTTGGATGAAGTTTTGACTCAACTTTATTATAATCGAGCCGGATTTGTTATATGATTGTTCAACTAAGTTTTGTATGGTGTCTAATCACCTTGTGTTGCTTGAGAAAGAATACTAGGTTAGACTGTTGTTGAACAACACCACTTTTGGATGATTGAAGATATTAATTACTTGAACTTAAAAGTGGAATTAGAGAAACGAGACTTTGGTAGGATAATTCAGAGCTGCACAAAGTTATCAGCTAGACTAGTTCAAGAGAATGCTCTAGTAAATTATTGTAGTTGACCGGGAGATAATTATGATAACCCATAGCTCATAATCCTCATAGAGTATTACATCAAGATTATAGTAAAAGAGTGAAGACTTAAACTAGCAATTGGGGAAATCAATACCCTAGACCCTTTTACCATTGAATTATCTTTGATTTAGCATATTGTTATTTTTAATATCATTGATGTAGTTAAACAAAAATCCAATCTTTATTGATCAAAATCTTGCATCTAGAAATTGTTTGAGTTGATAATAGTATTGCCAAGAGTTGTAATAGATAGGTTAGTTCCCCAATGATTCGACTCCTGACCTAAAATCGAATTTTATTTGCAACGATCGCTTTATTTTTTAGAAGGCATAGTTGGTCGTGATCAGGAGCCATAATTGAAGCTTATGGGTTCGAAAATTTCCTTTTAAATTATTGGGTTCGAAATAAATAATTTGTACATGTTCAATAAATTTCTTTAAAAAAATATAAGATTCAGACCAAAGTCATCAAGTTTTGCCAAAACCGTAGCCCCTGAGCACAGGATTATGGTTTCCTGAGGTTCCTTCCTCTAGACTATGTTCAATTTTGTTATGTTGTGAGTTCTTTTTTATATAAAAAGTTTATCGTATTCTTGTAGGAGCAGCTTTTATTCATTAATTAATAGAATTTCATATGTTCAACTTATAACTAAGGTCAGCGAAGAGAGACAATATGTACTTTGTCTTTATATGTTATGTACAGTTGATATTATGGTTAGCTCGTAAAGGATCTATTTCAAGAATTATGTAACGTTTATTTACATTCCAAAATAAAAAGGTCATTAATTAGTAATACTAATTTAGTAATATTCTTCAAGTATATACTGATAAGCTGTATTTGACAAAAGAAAATACTGATTTTGCGATTTGATGCGCTGTCAAATCTGTTTTAGCTGATCTTCTTTCTTTTATAGTTCAGTTATTCAATTTAAGAGATGGTATATACTCGAGCATCAACTCACGACAAGTTTTCCTTTTAAATGATTTACTAGCTCCCTCATTCATCCTTATATTCATTCTATTTTTCAAGCGTCCAGACCAACTTGGCGCACTTGGACTATTCCACGAATTACTCGTCATCTCCAAAGATATTTTAGTTGTTTCAGAGATGAGGAAACAATATTATCGCAATCACTGATTATCAAACTGACTGCAATATTTTTCTATCCGTCAAAGTCCCACCAGAACGCCTCTACTTCTAACTAGATTAGAATCATTCTTACCGAGTCCATAAGAAGTGATTTTATTTTCTCATCACATCCGAATAAAGACCAAAGATGTTGAGCAACCGATCTGGCAAAACCCTCCCCTAATTATGGTTTAACCAAAAACTTAGTAGCACAGAAATCATAGCTGGATTTCATCAAATATAAGGTCTACAGTCCATTAGTCATGCAAAAATAGGAACATCAAGGCTACGAGCCATGTGATTTCACCTTCAGAGACATCAAAATTCAAACTTATGGCCAAAACTTATATACTTGAAAGCAATACTGTCATGCATTTTTCAAAACCAGCATGTTCGAATGTTCTACTTAAACTTTCAATCAAGAAATTGAAATTTATATATGTCAACATGGCTAACCCAAATCACTTCTGAAACGAAACTGAGTAGGAACCAGTATTTGGATCTTTAACCGCTTTGAAGTTGTCGACGCTCATACCAAATCGACCCAAAATGGAATTTCCCATTTCTTTGAGCTTGCCTGTAATAAATACAAATCATTAACATCAAAAGAACCACAAAATAGAAGTGATCAATGCATATGATTAATAAGTGCCTACACTGCTTGAAAGTAAACCGAGGTATCGGGATAAACTGAATACTTCGCGTCGGATCAAACAGTAACAAAGGTGTTCATACACAAACCAAAACTCCCTTTACAAAAACTTAAGATGATACAATTAGTCGAAGAGAGATCAAATAATCAGGGACCTACGAGCTAAAAGGCAATTTCATGTAGTCCTGAACAGTAGCTATAGTACATTTGGCACGGAAGTGCATTAATCATCATCACGAGATTAAAGCAGTAAAGCACATAACATATGGTCTTCCTTGTTCTTTTAGTTTCTTGATGAGTCATACTAAGTTAACTGTACCAGCAGTATTAATCATCATCACGAGATTAAAGCAGTAAAGCACATAACATATGGTCTTCCTTGTTCTTTTAGTTTCTTGATGAGTCATACTAAGTTAACTGTACCAGCAGTATTGCTCAGCTGATGAGTCATAACTGGGTTAGCTTTCACACAAACTTTGCCCAAATTTTTACTTAAATGAGACTCTTTTTTTATAAGGAAAAAAAGTCACATTTAAGTAAAATTTTGGGCAAAGTTCTATGAGACTTCTGGAATCCAGGGTTCAAGATTTACTATCTTATGTTTCTCCAGTGCCAGCAAATGTGTAATTGCACTTACATATGAATTTTTTTTATAAGGACACTTATGTATGATGTTAGCTAATGCATTACTATGCTTTTTGATAGGTTAGTGCAGTATGAACTTTGAAATCTAAGATGTGCATCAAAAATTCACAGTTAATTGTCTTTAAAAACTACTGAAAGTCTATACTATAGTACAGACTCACGTCACAGCCAATTTCCTGAGTTAAAAACTGCTGTCTGCCAAAGTCTATACACTTTATTTTTTGATACAAAACAAAGTCCATACAATAGCAGATTACTCTAGGGCCCATAGAACATTACTGGCTGATCAGTCCACTTATAAGAAAGCCATTTTGCTCAGCAACCTTGTCTCTTTTATAGGTTTAATCAGAGCTGACATTCTCAAAAACAATGATCTTTTGTTTCTCAAAAAGACGATTTTCTTTAATCACTGCCAATTGCTAAAGAATCCAAGAACATTATGAGGCCTTCCACACAAAGAATACAGACAAATGAATGATGTGAAAAGTTAGAATCTCTGAGTGCACAAAAACATAGTAGTCCCCAACCATGTGAATGACACACTTCTCTATTTAGCTTTTTGCTGTTTGTTTCCCTAATTGGCCAGGAGTTAGTTAGATATGAACTAGATATCCTTCTCACTTTCGGGTAGGGGTAAGGCCCGTCTACATATTACCCTCCTCAGACCCCACTTTGTGGGACTATACTGGGTAGTTGTTGTTGTTGTAGATATCCTTCTCACTGACCAACATAAATAAGTCGGGAGAAATGTCAAACCATTAACAATTCTATAGGAAAGAATCTCTACTATATAGAGTTAAATAAGAAAAGAAAATAGAGAATTAGTCCATGTCAAAACAGGAGACTAAGCTCACCAATCATCTCTTCTTTCATCTTTTCTCGCTTCTCATCAGCTAATGGCTTTAAACGCATCACACTTCTCCTAACTTGGTCATTTGACGGTTCCAATTCCAAGATCTTTGTCATGTCTGCAAGATTTTAAAAAAAAGGAATAAATAAGAACAGAAGAAAAGAGCCGAAGTAGAACTCCAAATTTTTTGATCATTCACCAATAACATGAACCATTTGAGTGGTGTGCAATTATTACCAGAGGCACATGAGTAACATACAGGCACTCTTTTTGTTTATTCTTTTTGTCAGAGAGTGGTGAAGAGAGAATACGGAAAAGATATAGAAGAACCTGATGGAAAAACACAAGATCTCCACCAGATATCCCAGTAAATGCGAGTATGAAACTATGAATGTTTGTTATTTAGTTATGCAGTGATGCAGCTAAGAAAAACCAACTACAATGACATTATACTGAACAATCATACTACAATTTCAGAATCCAATGTTTACCAGTAATAGCCTCATCATAGTGTTCAAGCTTTTCATGTGCCTCTGCTCTTCTAACCAGAACCTTCATATATGTAGGATTTAGTTCTAATGCTTTTGTGCATTCCTTGATTGTCTCACCATGTTTTCCCTGTAAATGAAAAAGAATAATCGATATCATTAGAAGATGCAACAAAAACTCACACAGATAAACACATTCATATCTTACAAACTACACTCGGAAAAGTTAAAAACAAAGATATGGGAAAGCAGAGGGAACATTATGGAAATTTGTCTAATATAAAGGGAAATAGAAATGTGGAAAAAGCAGACCTTAAAAAATATGCACATACCCTCTTTAAGCTTATGGACTATAAAGAGCAAATGTTTGATTTCCTCTCCAACACAACGGCAGGTGAACTTTTTCTGATAAGGTAAGCTATTTTATTAAGATAGCAAGTTCACATATACAATTACAACATCATCTCCTCCAAAAATGGAAAAGAAAAGCTGGGTTTTCCATCATATTGCTGCTACACCATAAGCACAAAGACCGTAAACACCCTATACTTACACAAGTAGACTGAAGTTTCTTTCCATCAAAACATCTATTGTTTCATGATGACAAACGACTTTCACATTGGTAAAATGAGATTCATACCATGTCTACTTCTAGTTTACTTCAAAAATCAACAAATTTTGGACCAAAATAATTCTCTCTGCTGTTAACAGTGTTAGCAATATAAGGTATGAAATTCAAACATTTCATGTCAGATATAGGGGTATGACATGATTTTTCTATCGTATGTTTGCTAAGAGATCTTTTTCCCTTGATATATGTTATACTTACATCAGATCCCATGATGTTTTTCATGAGTTCTTTTACTTTGGTTAAAGATTTGTATATTAGTGATAAGTGAGAAAACCCTTTATTTTAAGAACCATTACTATTCGGCTTTTACTTTTTATATAAGTACAAGTTTATTGATGTGAACATGAACTCTGCATACAAGATGTATAAAAGGGGTAAAGAATCCTATAAAGGTATAGAACCCCTATTTCAAGAACCAAACAGGTTTGGGATTGGGGAGTTTATTGATGATTGATATGTTAGAAATGTTGAAACAAATGTTCCAAGAAGTCTTATATGTACATAACCATTACGTTTTTCTTATATACTTGGACCAAAAAAAGGGGCAAAGACCCTCCCAAGAATTTCCAGTAAATTTATCTTTACATCAACCATATGTCTCATTCAAACATGCTATATATAAGGATGATAAAATGTTTTAAATTCATAAACCTAATTTATAAAGAGAAGCATTTAGAATAATTAGCACAATGTACCAAAGAATCTAAACCACACCAAATTTATAAGGAGAAAGAGCTGATCTTTCTCAAAAGATTCTAGGCAATTGTCACGAATGGAAAATTACAATATTACAACTAAATGTAGTGATCTAGGCATTGTACTTCCACATTAGA
The DNA here is from genome assembly GCA_034376525.1 of Nicotiana benthamiana. Taxonomy (NCBI): domain Eukaryota; kingdom Viridiplantae; phylum Streptophyta; class Magnoliopsida; order Solanales; family Solanaceae; genus Nicotiana; species Nicotiana benthamiana. The sequence continues at coordinate 137,532,135 of CM067335.1, forward strand.
AAGTATTAAATCTTAAACAAGAAATCTGATCAGGTTGGAAGTCAATAATTCATCAAGTCGGACCAACTAAAATTACAAATATATAAAATATTAAGGATGTAAGATGGTTTTACCTTCCAAAAAAAAGGAGATACCATGCAATATAGTGCACAACAGATTGTCCAACACAAAATAATTTATAAAAGATGAGAATAGAAAAAGAAGTTTTGTCTCCTTCAATGGACGGTATACTTCCTCCGTCCTACATAACAGCTAATATTTGCTTTTTCATCCCAATTTCATCAAAGGTACAGGAAAGAGGATCAGACAGAAGTTAAGCAATTGCTTGCTCACACTAATGACCAGTTTAACAACACCGAAGAACTCTACTTCCGTCTCATCATCCATGGCTTGGTGGGGTTAGACGTACTAGTTATCCTGGTCCTTAACATGTCTTTTATATGTCTTGGCTTATCACATATCACTACATAAAGTACCTAAACAACAAGTGAGGTCTGCAGCCAATGCCTCCCTAGAACATCCTTATTCCACCCCTGCCCAAACTATAAACACCTTTCTCAGCCCCAGGCTCCGCCAGCCCCCACTACCCACCCCCGTGACAAAGCCCTCCCCAGTCTCAAGACTTGTGACACGACCTTCTTCCTCCAATTTACCTAATTTCCCCCTCCGCACCATTCCCACTGCCCCTCCAAATATTAAATTAGAATAGCCTCCGAATCAAAGTTTACAAGCCACTGCAAGTACAGATGAAATACTATCATCTCAACTCGGACCTTCCATTCAGCGAGACACAAGAACGAAGGTGGAAAGGGAAGAGAATACAATTTACTGAATAGAGACAACAAAATTGACAAGGTTGTTATAGATTTGAGTAGATTGAGTTTTGAGGGGTAAATCCTACAGCTTTTCTCGTCAAATTTAGATGCTAAGTTCAGATAATGTAGACAAAATCTGCTGTGACTGAAATCGAATATCTGCAGAAATAGCTGCAGATGAAACAGAAATTATATGTTATCACCAATGAGTAGTACGAGCTACCTGAAAAAAAAAAAGGGAACAAAAAGCCAAACTTAAGATAACCACAATGAAACAGTATGGTTCACATACGAGAACATATCAGAGCTAAAGGCATTCGTGAAAGCTATTATCGTTAAATAACAACATAGCACTAGTTATCATATAAGGGAATCTCGTAGTCTGCCTATCAGTTGATGTAGTTCCATCATATGCTATCTCAGAAGGATGAACTCTTTCTACATACTGTAGGATTTAACAGTTCCACGTGAATGGCATTGCATAAAGCCATAATAGCATCGAATATGATGTGACATCTTTCTCATAGACTAGACAAGAGGGGCTTGGTCTGATGGTAACCAACCCTCACTTACAACCGAGAGGTTGTGAGTTCGAGTCTCCCCAGGAGCAAATTCTGGGGATTTATGCCGGGGGTCTATTTGGAAACAGCCTCTCTACCCCAGGGTAGGGGTAAGGCTGCGTACACACTACCCTCCCCAGACACCACTGAGTGGTATTGTACTGGGTCGTACTTTACTTTATCTTTCTCATAGACTACACCCCTCTCCATATATTTCAGCTTCAAGATTTGCTTTAAGCATATCGCAGACCAGATATGAAAGTCTCAAATTTAATTATCTGGCCCAATCAAATCAGGTCTGAAGGGGGGTTTAGAAGACAAGACTATTAATAGTTTTTTCCTTAGCTGGTCAGAATTTCTGTTTTATCAGGTAAAGGTATATCCAGCAACAAGAGTATGTCGAGAAACCTATTTGGAATAACTCTTTTACAGGTTTCATAAAGAGCTCAAAAATCAGACATCGCTTCTATTAGCCAGTGGAATTGTTAATATCCAGTATATATAGGGTGACAGGTCTCTTTCGAATGCTAAAATCCACAAGTTCAAATGATCAGCAAAAGCTGCAACATTGATTTCAATATTTATTAGTCACCTAACTAAATTGCTATACTACAAGCAGTAAGAATCTGCGAGGGACAATAAAATCAATGAAAAGCTAGCAACAAACAGATGCCAAATGTAAAAGCCCCTGACAAGTTTGGCGAACTATTCTGTAGACAAAACCACCAATCAGCACTTCCAACCCATGGCAGAATTTTGACAAAATAAAATCTCATGCAGAGTGCACACAATGCATACGCTGAGCTTACCAGTTTGGAGAAACAAGCTGCACGATTAGCATGGCATATTGAACGAATTTCAGTACTTGAAGGAATATCTGCTGCAACTTGTAATGCTAGCTCATATTTTGACAATGCCTCTTCATAAAGCCCATCCTTAAACAATGCATTGCCTTCAACTTTTGCATCATTTGCTTGAGCCAAGGCTTTCTGCTTCTCAAAATGAAAGAATCATATTAATAATTGTTAAAAGTGATTATCTTAGTACAGTTTCACCAACTAACAAGAGGAAGAACATTTCTTAAAAAAAAGGCAGGAGTAATAGTTGAAATGGAAATGATCAACAACAACAACCCAGTATAATCCCACTTAGTGGGGTTTGGGGAGGGTAGTGTGTACGCAGACCTTACCCCTACCCTGGGCCCTGGGGTAGAGAGGCGTTGTTTCCAAATAGACCCCCGGCATCCTTCCCTCCAAGAACTTCCCACCTTGCTCTTGGGGAGACTCGAACTCACAACCTCTCGGTTGGAAGTGGGGGTTGCTTACCATCAGAGCAACCCCTCCATCAAAGTACATTTATGATGAAATTCCTCAATGTCGAATAGGAAAAATCAAATGGGGAAAACATATAGTTGTTAAATTTGCATGGCACACAAGAAGGTGTTGAGATATAGGCTATGATGATACACTAATTCTGAGCCTAATAATTGGTCATTTCCTTAATTGTGGCTAATTCTGTAATTCCTTTATTCTTTTGTATTCTTTTGTAAAATAGGCTATATGTGCAAATAGGTTGTATTTGTAAATAGGCTAGTTTTGTAATAAGTATATTTGATATATACTCTCACTTAACGCTTGACCCTTCAGAAGGGTCATTTGGCTTATGACCGAGTCTTCTTCGAGACTCTTCTATTCTCTCCTCCTTCTCTCTACTTTCTCTCTCTAAATTTTCTCCGATTCTCTGCATGTTTTCATGGTATCAAAGCCAGGCCCATCCCAATTATTGTTACCGATGTTGGGCCCCCATTTATGTTGTCCACGCTCCAGAGATCTGGGCGTGATGGGGGGTGTTGAGTTGTCCCACATCGGAGGGATTTGAGGTCCTTGGTCTACTTATATGGCTTGGGCAATCCTCACCTCATAAGCTAGCTTTTGGGGTTGAGTTAGGCCCAATGTCCATTCTTATCATGGTATTAAGAATAGACCTTGGGCCTAACTCAAACCCCAAAAGCTAGCTTTTGGGGTTGAGTTAGGCCCAAGATCCATTCTTTTCATGGTATCAGAGCCAGGCCCATCCCAATTATTGTTACCGATGTTGGGCCCCCATTTATGTTGTCCACGCTCCAGAGATCTGGGCGTGATGGGGGGTGTTGAGTTGTCCCACATCGGAGGGATTTGAGGTCCTTGGTCTCCTTATATGGCTTGGGCAATCCTCACCTCATAAGCTAGCTTTTGGGGTTGAGTTAGGCCCAAGATCCATTCTTTTCATTGTTGAGTTGTCCCACATCGGAGGGATTTGAGATCCTTGGTCTCCTTATATGGCTTGGGCAATCCTCACCTCATAAGCTAGCTTTTGGGGTTGAGTTAGGCCCAAGATCCATTCTTATCATGGTATCAGAGCCAGGCCCGTCCCAATTATTGTTACCGATGTTGGACCCCCATTTATGTTGTCCACGCTCCAGAGATCTGGGCGTGACGGGGGGTGTTGAGTTGTCCCACATCGGAGGGATTTGAGATCCTTGGTCTCCTTATATGGCTTGGGCAATCCTCACCTCATAAGCTAGCTTTTGGGGTTGAGTTAGGCCCAAGATCCATTCTTATCATTGTTGAGTTGTCCCACATTGGAGGGATTTGAGGTCCTTGGTCTCCTTATATGGCTTGGGCAATCCTCACCTCATAAGCTAGCTTTGGGGATTGAGTTAGGCCCAAGGTCCATTCTTTTCATGGTATCAGAGCCAGGCCCATCCCAATTATTGATACCGATGTTGGGCCCCCATTTATGTTGTCCACGCTCCAGAGATCTGGGCGTGATGGGGGGTGTTGAGTTGTCCCACATTGGAGGGATTTGAGGTCCTTGGTCTCCTTATATGGCTTGGGCAATCCTCACCTCATAAGCTAGCTTTTGGGGTTGAGTTAGGCCCAATGTCCATTCTTGTCATGGTATCAGAGCCAGGCCCATCCCAATTATTGATATTTTCATGGGGGTGTTAGGGTTCTTCGGTCCATTTATCTTCACGATCTACGTTTGTTCCTTCTGTATTGAACGGTTCAATCGTTTATTGTGAGTTTTTCGGAGATTTTGCGGTGAGTTTCAACCTCTAGGGTTTTCTGGTGGTCAAATCGAGTGTTTGATTACCATCCGGTGGTTTGATACTTACTTTGCTGAAGTTCTGGTCATCATCGGTGGTGCTGCGACATCTTTATCAACGTTTGTGGTAAAATTTTGACGGTTACACTACCTAGGGTTTTGCCTATTATTAAAGGCCGATCTTCCGGTTGCGAAGAAGGACGGTAACCTCGTTCCTATTCTCTGGTTGTGATTCCTTGTTTGTATATGTGACTGTCTATTTGTGAATAGATCATTTAACTTGAGAATATTGACTGTGTAGACTGTGAATATTGTTTGGTGATATTTTTTTTCAAAAGATTTGATTCATTTGTTGAGCATGGCTGCTAACATGAATGCTGGTAGTTCTGGTGCTAACTCCGGTCCTATTGACCCTTCCAATCCATTATTTGTGCACTCTTCTGATGTTCCTGGTGCATGTTTAGTCCCCACTCCTTTCTCAGGAAGTGGTTATGGAGGATGGAAGCGTAAAATGACTATGGCTTTATCTGCTAAAAATAAAATCTGTTTCATTGATGGTTCCTTTTCCAGACCTAGTAATAATGTGAGTTTGCAAAGGTTGTGGGATAGATGTAACATGCTTGTTATGTCATGGTTAACCTCTTCTGTGTCATCTCAAATAGCTGACAGTGTTCAATACTCTGACACTGCACGAAGCATGTGGTCTCAACTTGAGAAGAGATATGGTACTCCTAACAAAACCAAAATTTTTGAACTAAAGCGAGAACTCTCCCAAACTTCCCAGGGTTCCCTTGATGTAGCCTCATACTTTAATAAACTCAAGAGTTTGTGGGATGAATTGGGGACAATGGTCCCAAACCATGGGCAGAAGTGCACTTGTGCTGCTAAGAATGGTATCATTGAGGAAGATGATGAGAACAAAATTTATCAGTTCCTTATGGGACTAAATGAGACATATTTGGGTGTAAGAAGCAATTTGTTAATGATGCAACACTTTCCTTCCCTTGACGGTGTTTATAATATTGTGTTGAATGATGAAAAGCAAAGACAGGTCAAGTCCATTTCCCATATGAGCCCAGACTAAATGTCTTTTAATGCTCACACTGATAGGCCCCCTGCTGGGTCCAACCAAGGGAAATTGTCTGGTTTTAATTTCAGACCTAAAGTCAATTTTGAGCAAAACAGAGGAAACTTATTTTGCAGATATTGCAAGAAGTCTGGACACTTAATTGATAAGTGTTTCAAACTCCATGGTTTTCCTCAAAGCAATTCTTACATCAAGGGAAGGAAATCTGCTGCTCATCTTTCCACTAGTACTGATTGTGTATCTGTTGATTCAAGAATTTCAGGTGTGTCTGCTCCTCTAGGGGATCCTATTGCCAGTCAACCTGTGATACCAGGGTTGAGCAGACAACAATGTGATCAGATTGTGAGCTTGATTCAACAAACACTTTCAACCAGTGATCAAACTTCTTCTTCCATGAGTTCTGCTAATTTTGCTGGTACTTTAATGTCTGAGAGTCTTGTTTCTGATTCCAAGTTATGCATGCTTACACACATAAATTCTGCTACCTGGATCATTGATTCAGGAGCTTCCAATCACATGACTTATGATAAAAATCTATTGTTTGACATTATACCCCTAACTGTACCTTACCTTGTTTCACTTCCTAATGGATATAAAGTCAAAGTTACTTGTACAGGATCATTTGCATTGACTCCTTACCTCACTCTTCATAATGTACTTCTAGTTCCTTCTTTCAAACATAATTTGATCTCTGTTCATAAGTTGATGAAACAATTGAATTGTTTAGTCTTGTTTACACCAACCTCATGCCTTCTTTACCTGTTACAGGACCTTTCTCTGAAGAGGCTTCTGGATCTTGGTAAAGAGGAGGCTGGCTTGTACAAGTACTCTTGGTCACCCTCTTCCTCTTCTGCCTCTTCCAAGCCTTCTTCTCTTGAGCATAGTGACTCAGATGTTTGTAATGATGATATTGTTTCTGATAACAAACATTCTAGCTCAGTTATTCAATCTTCTAGTTGTAATAATGTTGTTCCTGATGATATGAACTATATTTGGCATTTGAGATTAGCACATACATCTTTTGCTAATATGAAACATGTTTCTAATATGCCTTTTTCTATTGCTGCTAAACAACCTTTTCCTTGCTCAATTTGCCCTATGGCTAAACAAACCAGATTGCCCTTTCCTGACAGTAGCATTAGCACTACCAAACCATTCCAACTTATTCATGTGGATACTTGGGGTCCTTACCATACCCCTACATCCCTTGGTAGCAAGTATTTCCTCACCATAGTTGATGACTTTTCCAGAGCTACCTGGACACATCTAATGGGTTCTAAAAGTAATGCATTCCCTCTACTACAATCTTTCATTTCCTATGTTCAAACTCAATTTAATTCCCTGGTCAAGGTTGTCAGAAGTGATAATGCCCTGGAACTGGGTTCCAGTGCTGAAGGGATTTCCTATTTTAGTAAACTTGGGATTGTGCATCAAACAACTTGCCCCCATTCTCCTCAACAGAATGGGGTTGTTGAGAGAAAACACAGGTCTTTACTTGAAACTTGTAGAGCACTTCTCTTTCAGTCTGGTTTGCCTATTTCTTTTTGGGGTGATTGTCTGTTAACTGCAACATACATCATTAATAGACTGCCATCCAGGGTGCTTCATTACAAATCTCCTCATGAATTATTACATGGCTCTCCCCCTTCCTATTCTCATCTGAGAGTTTTTGGCTGTTTGGCTTATGCTGCTGTGCCTATCCCTCATAGGGATAAGCTGAAATCCAGAGCTCATTCCTGTGTTTTCCTTGGTTATCCCTTTGGTAAGAAAGGTTATAAACTTTATGACTTGAATTCCAAGAAATGCTTTATTTCTAGAGATGTTGTTTTTCATGAAACTCACTTTCCATTCAAGTCTCCTCCTCCCTCTTCTCCTTCTCCTCCACCTGTTCCATTTTCTGATGACATTCTCCCTCAACCTTTCAGCCTACCATCTTCCCATGAATCTTCTCCTTCTTCTTCTCCTCACCCTTCTCCTGATTCTCCAGTGTCTATTCCTTCTCCTATTTTCAGTCATGACATCTCCCCTCCTACATTGCCTGTCTCCCAGCCTGTTTTTTTGCCCAGAAAGTCCACCAGATCACATCTCCCTCCTTCTTACCTCAAAGACTATGTTTGTCAACTTCCAGCCTTTTCTGGCTCCTCTTCCTCTCACTTGGAATCTGAACCTATGTTTTACTCTCAAGCTGCCTCTGTACCAGCTTGGCAGGATGCTATGAGGAAGGAATTTGATGCATTGGATGCTAACCACACTTGGGACATTGTGCATCTTCCTCCAGGTAAGAAACCTATTGGCTGTAAGTGGGTTTACAAGATCAAATATAAATCTGATGGCTCTATTGAAAGATACAAAGCAAGGTTGGTTATTAGGGGTGACACACAGGTTGAAGGTGTGGACTTTACAGACACTTTCTCTCCTGTTGTAAAGATGACTTCAGTCAAGTGTCTCATTGCAGTGGCTGTTAAAAATCACTGGCCATTGTTCCAACTGGATGTTAACAATGCCTTTCTTCATGGTGATTTGGATGAGGAAGTGTATATGAAACTTCCTCCAGGTTTGGTGGTATCTGATCCTTCTTCTACTTCTTCTTCTACTGCTTCTTCTTCTTCCTCTTCTCTTCCTCTGGTCTGTAAACTAAAGAAGTCTTTGTATGGGCTCAGGCAGGCCTCCAGGCAGTGGTATGCTAAGCTGTCCTCTGCCCTTCATTCTAGAGGTTACAGGCATTCTTTGAATGATTATTCACTGTTCTTGAAAGGTAATCCTGATTCCCTTGTTGTGGTGGCTGTGTATGTGGATGATATAATTGTTACTGGGGTTGACTGTGATGAGATTGCAGGCTTAAAAGCCTTCTTGGATGATACTTTCAAGATAAAGGATTTAGGGTCATTGCATTATTTCTTGGGTCTTGAGGTTAAACAAATCCCTGGTGGGATTCATCTGAATCAGCATAAATATGTTCATGATTTGTTGCATCATTTCGACTGTGTATTTGTTTCCTCTGTTGTATCCCCTCTGGACATTTCTTTAAAATTACATGCTGATTCTGGTGATCTTTTACCCGCTCCTGATCAGTTCAGGAGTCTTGTTGGCAAATTATTGTTTTTAACCCATACTAGACCTGATATATGCTTTGCCGTGCAACATCTGAGTCAGTATCTCAAATCCCCAAGGGTTCCCCATATGTCTGCTGCTTTACATGTTTTGAGGTATCTTAAGGGCACTTCCTCTTTGGGTCTATTTTACTCTGATGCTGCTGACTTCTCTTTGTCTGGGTACTCTGATAGTGATTGGGCAGCTTGTCCCGACACTCGCCGCTCCGTTACTGGTTTTTGTGTATTGTTGGGTGGCAGCCTGGTAAGTTGGAAGTCGAAGAAACAACCTGTTGTCTCTCTTTCTTCAGCTGAAGCTGAGTATAGGGCTTTAAGCAAGGTTACTGCTGAACTCACTTGGTTATCTCGTTTGCTTGCTGATCTTGGGGTATCTGTTTCATCTCCTATTTCTGTGTTTTGTGATAGTCAAGCTGCTGTACACATTGCTAATAATCCAGTTTTCCATGAGCGTACTAAGCATATTGAGGTGGATTGTCATTACGTTCGTACTTTGATACGCAATGGTTTTCTCACACTTTCCCATGTTTCCACTTCTCAACAGTTGGCTGACCCGTTGACGAAAGCATTATCCGGGACTGCTCTTTCTCCTATTTTGTCCAAGTTAAAGGTGGTTTCCCCCCCTTCAACTTGAGGGGGGGTGTTGAGATATAGGCTATGATGATACACTAATTCTGAGCCTAATAATTGGTCATTTCCTTAATTGTGGCTAATTCTGTAATTCCTTTATTCTTTTGTATTCTTTTGTAAAATAGGCTATATGTGCAAATAGGTTGTATTTGTAAATAGGCTAGTTTTGTAATAAGTATATTTGATATATACTCTCACTTAACGCTTGACCCTTCAGAAGGGTCATTTGGCTTATGACCGAGTCTTCTTCGAGACTCTTCTATTCTCTCCTCCTTCTCTCTACTTTCTCTCTCTAAATTTTCTCCGATTCTCTGCATGTTTTCAGAAGGTTCATTTATTTCAGTGCCACTTTTACCCCAAGACCCAGGGTTGAAAACAATGTCAGCTAGATGTTCTACACAAGTTTCACATTTTCTAATCTTCGATTTGGGATAGAGGCACTTCTTTGCAGCAACTTATCTAATCTTGGAACGCATTCTTTCCTTTTTCTTTTATCAAGATGGAGTTCGTGATTTAAAGAATGTAGGACAAGAACGGTCAGAATAGAGGTATTAAAATGCTAGTAAATGGTTGCTTCGCGATCATTAAACTTCTTAACATACTAATATTCTCGTCTTAATGTTGATGTTAAGGTGATGGCAAGAAAATATCCACACACGCATACAGAAAGTTCATCTGGAAAGAGATACACCCTCTTCCTAAAATGTTACAAACCCAAGTAGCACAATTAATGAAAGCATATAGCATAGAAAATTCAGAATGCTAAAGTATTTTTTAGGGTATAGGGAAGCTATGTGCTATAAATGGGTATATTCTATATATTTAGAATTTTCTTATTTTTATTATTACAGAAGGTAGAAAATCCATTTTATATAGTCCGTAATCTCATTTCTCTCATGACCTTGGATTTCATCATTTCCTCTTTTCATTTCTTTCTTATTTATGAGATCATTTCTTTTACATGAGTCAAACCAAGCCACTGTGCCTGTAACCCAAAAAGATATAAGGAACAGAAAAAACTGATTCCAATTGCATTAGCTAATCGATTTGATTGATCATTTCAATAGACTCATAACTTGATTACACTGCACTAATGCTTTCAGCGCTATCCGGTGCATTTCATTGATGCACTTAACATAATTCACTAGAGAGTAAAATTGCAGTTATACAACACAACATTCCAATGTTTGACTCTCTTGGCTGGAACTGACTTGGGTGAGGACAGGGACAGCTTTAGAGACAATCACCAGCTGGAAGTTACAAGAATTAGCAAAGAGAAGAAAGCAAATTGGAAGACCACACTATTGATTATTTCTTGAAAGATTTGGAATGTAAGGAATACACGACTTCCCATAGCTGCGAAAAAAGATACGTTTTTCAATAATCGAAATTTCATAAATATACATCATGAAGGTGTCAAGGACACAATAGTAACATGTTACAGCATCGCAAGATATCCCTAGCTGCAAAAAAAATATGGGATATATCAAAAGACTCTGTATTTCATATAACTTTTTGGTGTACGGAGAAGATACTATTATGTACAGATAATTGGGGCTAAATAATTGTTTGTGTTTGCAGTAGAGCCACTCAATCATCACAAAAACATCTGCTATTTTCCGACACCGCCGTCACCATGGAGTAACATAAATAAATGAAACTTAACTTACCAAAACAAACAAACAAACAAAAGGAATAACTAGAGAGAATTCAACAAACTGAGAAATGAATTCCTCAATTATATTCTCTAATTCACAGGCTTTAAATTCTAATAACTGGTTTTTTCCCAATGCACATTGCAACATTTAATCAAAAAAATTAAAGAAAAATCAAGAAGGAACTCAAAAACATTAGTATACACAAGATACTAAATTAAACTTACCTAAACTAGTTGCAATCACTCTACAAATACTTAAACACCGAAACAGCAACGCGAATTTGCCAATTAAAAAAGTGTAAGAGAACAAAACCTACCTCATTGAGCTGTTCTAGATTTGTTTCAGGCTGCTGCGTTTTCTCCTTCAAATCGCCATCAGAAGAAGACGAGGGCGCATTGACTGTTTTTTCAGATTCTCTATTACTTCCATTTTCGGTCTCGTCCAGTTCAGCATCGCTCGCTGTTTCGTATCCATCGGAGGCGTTACCAGACGGCGCTTTCTCCGCTGCCGTCGCCGTCGAAGAACTGTCGGCGGGCGGCGAAACCTTTGTGGTCGTTGATTCAGAGGTTTGACCAGAGTTGGAGTTTGTTTTTGCTTCTTGAGAAGGTACTTGCTCGATTAACACCATTTTTTTAGCTTCTGACTTCTTCTGGAAGTTTCTTCAGTGCGAAATGGTATTTGAAGAGGAAGGAGAACTGATTTGCTTGTTAATCGAGAAACCTGTGTTTTAAGCAGGTTACGCAACGACGCCGTTTCAAAGTCATTGATGCTGGATTTCATGCGGCATAGCCACTTTTTGGGCCTGCTTTTACAGTAGCCAATATTAGAAAGGGATTTTTACATATACATCACATATAACAAACCTTATAACTACTCATGTTTAAGGTTAGTATTTATTATATTTAAGTATACCATGTTTCAATTTATGTACCAAAATTTACTTTTAAGATTTAATTATCAATGATTTATTAGGGGTTTGATTTGTGGAACAAAATATTTCCATATCTTCTTTCCCCAATTATATACGTATTAATTATAAATAGCAGTACAACATGCGCTGTCTTTTTCCAATCTTAGGAGGTTGCTAAACATTATTTTATTTTATATTATTTCTTTTATAAGTATTTAAAGGATATTATTTGTTAATAAAAAACAACGAGATTCGGTGGAAGATTGTTAGTATAGCCCATCAATTTTTTTTGTTTGATATTAATTGATTATATTTTATGCATTAAATTACTTACTTTTCATGCCCTTGTAATTGTTTTCCATTTTATTTATTTGTGTCGGTAGCAAATTAGCCATCGCCATCTTTTGGTCCTAGTTTGGTAAGTGAATAGATTGTTCGTCCCAATTTGTACTAATAATTAGTAAGTTTATGATTTTAAAAATAAAAGGTTACTAAATTTAATCTAATAAGGTCATTTTCAATTAGATTAAAACAAACTTATTGGGCTAATGATATCTCAAAGTGAAATAAAAGTCTTCGAAAATGTCATACTTTGAATTGATTACGTATATTCTCGTATTATCTTAGTCTTATTTTTTATTATTACTTTCTTTTGTGTCGGTTCTTTATTGATTAGTCAATTGTAGTTAAATGTAGTTAAGGTTATATGAAGTGTTTCCAGTGAATTTTTAAAATGTAGTCAAATGTAGGTAAATGTAGTTAAGGTTATATGCAGTGTTTCCAGTGAGTTTTTATAATGTAGTCAAATGTAGTTAAGGTTATATGAAGTGTTTCCAGTGAATTTTTTCCTTTCAACCACCAAAAAGGAATTAATAGTCATTAACTCCCTCATATCCAATAGAAAATTCAGAAAAAATGTGATTGGTGGATGCCCACCAGTAGTGTATCCTTCTGAATCTACAAACTACTACAGGTCCATAATACGTCCTCTGTTACACTTCTTTCAAATTTTCTCTTAAAGAATCCACAACAACAATATTCCATGAACATACATAACAACATTAACTTGAGACTCAATATGATCACGAAAGGAAAAAAATCACTGGAAACACTTCATATAACCTTAACTACATTTAACTACATTTGACTACATTTGACTACATTATAAAAACTCACTGGAAACACTGCATATAACCTTAACTACATTTACCTACATTTTAAAAATTCACTGGAAACACTTCATATAACCTTAACTACATTTAACTACAATTGACTACATTTTAAAAACTCACTGCAAACAAGTTCAACAGCTACTACTTTTTTTGTAAGTGACATCCTTTTCATATCAACTGCCTTTTCGATCTTATCTCCCTTGCTATAGTTGAAATTAAGAAACAAAGAATCATGCATATGTAGTTGCCGCTTGCAGCTAGTTGAAGACATATTAGGAAATTAAAACAAAACATTGCATGGGAAAGTGTAGGATTACTTGCCAAAGATAAATAAAAATAAAAAGAAGAAAACACATTCAAAGGACATGAATATCAAAATAGCTAAAAAGAAACACTGAAAATGATTCACGAGAACTCCAGCAAACATATAACGAATCCTGGGCCAAATTGAAGAAAATATCAATGCACACCTTAGTTATCAAGCATTGTTAGGACCCGAATAATAAAGCGTCACACAAAGAGAGAGACAGAAAAAGAAAGACGGGGGAGAGAAAGAGAGAAATTGATAGGGTATCAATTATTACCTATTTAACTGTCTATAATTAAGGGATAATCATTTATAATTAATAAGTATATAATTGGTAACATAGATTTAGCCTTAATAAAGGCGTTATTTTAGGAGGCAACATCTGGAAAGATTCCGTTTGGTACATATTGTGTAACAAAAACATGGGATATGAGGGTAATAAACAAACAATGCACAATAATGATAGTAAGGTTTGTTATATGGGATGTATAGATAAAAATCCCTATTAGAAATATAATAGAAAATAGCCATTTTTTAGTAACTAAATTTTGTATTAATCGCCTTTGAAACTGTAAAAAACTATAGCTAAATAAAACACAATTAGCTATATAAAATCTACCTATCAATAACACTCTGATCTATACAAGCCAGTTACATAATTGGATTCTAAAAAAAGAAACTCTGTAACAAAATCTTGACTCTTGAGGCTGCTCTTACATGACAGATATAAGTAACTTCTCGCACAATTATTTCCCAGCTCCAGTACTTCTTTTCAAAAATTCAATAGTTCTTTTCCATCTATATAGCATAGATACACTCTGCGTACACCATTCTGAAAATTTGGGTTTGCTGCGATTTTCCTTTGGCATTATGAATAGCACATTCTGTGTGTTGGTTCCAAGTTTGCACAGCTATCCCTTTTGTTTGTAGCCATTGATGCATTTTCATCCATATAGCCTTAGTGAATTCACACTCAGTAAAAAGATGATCTCTTATTTCCATTTGATTTTGGCATAGTTTGCATGTAGGATTCACTGCTAATCTCCAGTTCACCAGTCGATCTGTTGTAGCTAGTCTCCCTTGTAGTTGTAGCCACATTGTGAAAACTGCTTACGTCTAGAATCATTCTTAAATATAAGACACTTCCAAGGCAACGACATCATTGTAGGAAGGAGTTGTTGATAGATTGTGTTGATCATGCTCCGAGTAGTTGTGACAGGAGTATCAATTCCAGGTGCTCCTTGGCTGCCAGTATTTTCCTAGTGATCCAGCTTGTTTGTGAAGGGATTTTCATACTCATCGAAAGGTTGCCTTTGATATAATAAGCATGAATCCATCGAATTCATATTTTATCCTGTTTGTGAGGTATATCCCAACATGTCTTGATTTGAGCAGCTTGGTTTCACAATTTTATGTTGATATGATTTAGCCCTCCCACTGACTTAAGAGTGCACACTCTATCCCATGCCACCAAAGTTTTCCTAGTGATTGTGTTACTCATTGACCATACATAGTTTCTACAATAAGCATCTATAGTTTTCAGGACCTTTGTAGGTATTAGAAACAGTTGAGCCCAGTAGGCCTGAATTTCAAAGAGCACGTATTTGACCAGCTGAGTTCTTCCTGCATAGGATAAATTTTTGGCAGTCCAAGAAGTTACTCTAGCTGTGATCTTGTCTATTAGGGGTTGCCATTGTAATAATGTAAGCTTCTTTGGCGATAAAGGCAACCAGGTCATTTGAAATGCAAGGTTCCATGTACAAAACCTAAGTGGTTGAATATGTTGTCTTGGATCTCTTTCTTAACTCCACCAAAATACCCACAACTCTTACCAATATTAGCCTGCAATCCTGAAGTTTCAGAAAACTAGCTAAAATACTTCTGCAGAGCAGTAATAAAAGTTAAGTTCCCTTTGGCAAAGAGAAGCAGATCATTCTCAAAACTGAGGTGTATAATTCCTAGTTTTCACACATTGGATGAAATCGAAAGAATCTATCTTTTTTCAACTCATTAAGCTTTCTGCTTAGATATTTCATAGCAATTGCAAACAGAAAAGGAGACATTGGCTCTCCTTGTCGAAGACCTCTTGCTGCATTGAATGCTTCGTTTGGCTCACTTTTGATCATCACTGTGTAGTTTATTGTTTGGACACACTCCATTACCCAAGTAATAAATTGTTCGAGGAATCCAAGATCTGCAAGCATCTGTCTCAGAAATGGTCATTCTACAGAATTATACGCTTTTTGCAAGTCAATTTTTATCATGCATTTGGGTGATACATTTTTCTTTGTATAGGATTTGATAAGCTCATGAGCAAGAATGATATTATCAGCTATTTTCCTGCTTGGGATAAGCCATGTCTGGGCCTCACAAATGATGTCTGGAACCAGACCTTACAATCTGGAGGTTAATATTTTAGCAATTATTTTGTATAGGACAGGCAACATGGAATGGGTCTATATTCTTTTATTGAGTTTGGATAGTTAGTCTTTGGGATCAGAGTGATAGTTGTATAGTTCATTGCCTTATATAATTTTTCAGTTCGAAGAAATCCTTCATAACTTCTATTACTTTTGATTTCACTATTGACCATACTTTCTTAAAGAAGTATGCATTATATCCATCCACACATGGCGATTTTCATTTCCTATTGAGGATAAGCCTTCATAGATCTCTTGTTCAGTCACCTCTGCACATAGTCTTATTCTTTGTTGATGTGAGATAGTTGGTCCTTTCTCATAGTGATCTTGTTGACTGCTGGTAATGTATGAGCTGAAGATCACATTAAGCCTTTGTAAAAATTCACTATTTCCTCTTTGTTTTCCTTTGGCTCATATAGTTTTTTGTTGCTAAGTTATATAAGTTTTATTATTGCTTTCTCTGGGTCCTTTCATTTATCAGGGCTAAAAAATATTTGGTATTGGAATCCCTTAGCTTGATCCCGTTAGCCTTGGACTTCTGTTGCAAAGCACTTTCTTCAACCATGGACCATTTCTCCAAGTTTTGTCTTAACTCTCTTTCTTTTCCCGAGAATTCAGAATAACTCTTCATGTGTATTTGTTCTTGAGTGGTCACTAGCTCTTGCCTGGCCTTTTCTATTTTTCGGTTAATGAACTTAAACTCCTCATTATTCAGCCTCTTTAGAATTGGTCTGATGCACTTCAGCTTCACCCAAATGTTCTTCATCTTGATTGTGGAATGTGACCGCTGCCAGATCTCCTTTACTAAATTTATAAATTCCTTATGATTGGCCCATACATTGAAAATTTTGAAAGGTACATTGATATTACTGTTAGAGGAAGTCAATTTCATTAGTGTAGGGGCATGATCTGATATAAAAGGTGCATCATATTCTATTATCATGTGTCCCCATGCCATCATCCATTCATGATTCTCAAAATCCCTATCCAATCTACTAAAAATTCTTTCTGATCCTAGCTGTCATTAGTGTTGGGTCAGGTATAGTAGTGTCCTCTCTATTTTATTTCTGTTAGGAGCAATTCATGCATGCATTAGGAAAACTCTTTAATTTTAGTATCTGTAATTGGATTACCAAATAGTCAATCATCATGGAACATAACTGCATTAAAGTATCCCACCACAAGTCAAGGTTTATTGATACCTACTATTGCTCCTCTTAAGTTATCCTATAGTGCTTTCATGTGCTCAATAGCATATAAATATACTATGGTGAGACAACACTTCGGATCCCCTACTTTGCTTATGAGCTCAAGCGTATAATTTGGGCTTCAATTTCAACAGATTAACTTTACACCACTATGGGTCCTAAGCCATCCACAATCTTCAATTTGTTGTAGTTTGGTAGTTAGTAAACATCTCACGGTTAGGAACTATTTTTTTGCTAATCTTCATAGAATTGTGCTCCTTTATTCTTGTTTCTATAAGCCCTGCCAGTCTTTTTTTTTTTTCAAGTAGTTCCTCAATTCCTTCTATTTATGCCTCTTACTCATTCCTCTACATTCCAAAATATCCAATTTATTATATAGTTTTGGAACCCCTTCCTCTATCCAAGCATAGGCCTTGGACTTTACTGCTTCCTCCATGTAGCACTTCAAATCCATTCTTGGTTGGAACAAAGCATAAGATGAGGAAGTTTTGTAGATTGAACTCTAGGCTTACTTCCAAAGCTTTCCTTCTGCTCTTTTCTGGTTTCTCTTCCACTTTATAATAGGAGGAGTACTTTTCTGTTAGTTCAGCTGCTGGCCCTGTTGTTTGCCGTCATCATATGATTCTGCTTGATTACCACCTATTGAAAGTGTTTGCACAGGTCCTTTGCACCTCTATTCTTGTGTAACAGCTTTAGTATTCCTCTTTCTTTTGGGTTGAAGGATCTGTTGCAATTCCCCTTTATCCTTTTCATGGAAAATATGACCTACTAATTTACATATTTCACAGTACTCACGCTTCCAATCATAGGTCACATCTTGTTGACAATGTATGCCGTTTGGATCGACCACTGTAACACTATAGGGAAATAGATGACTGATGTTTACTTCCACCAATATTCTTGCAAATATCCTTGTTTGCTTTGTGGTATACTTATTTGCTCATAAAGGGGTTCTTAAAGCACTTTCTATCATACTCAAGGATTTGTCTCCAACAACTTATTTGGAAGATTGGGGAATTTGAACCATAAGGGGATCTCATTGGAATACTCTTTATTGAAATCAAACTTCGTTGTCCAAGGCTTCAAAATTATAGGACGCTTACTGATGGTGTATGGTACATCACAAAAAATAGTGTGCATATCAGTAATTGGGTTGAATCGAATAAAATAATAACCCTTTTCATGCAAATAGACATCTGGTGTTTCTATCAATTTTGACTAATATATCTGCTCATGACATTATATCACGGTGTCTCTCCTGTGATATAGGCAGTTAAATCACACTTTCATTTACCTCCTCTGGTTCGACTTCTTCTGCTTCTACTTTCACCACAAATTGACCATTTATAATTTGTGATGGGATATAGGATAGTGGCATACTATTTGTTGCAAATGTATTTCCTTTGAATAGAGTTGTCCATGCACCCACCGGCTTTGCTGCCTCTGCTTTGTTCAGTTGATTTCTGCTTTGAAGTCATTGTTTCATTGGTTTCCGCTACCTTCGATTTTGTATTTCTCCGAGTTATTGCCGATATGTAGTATTCTTCAAAGGTTCAGTCATAGTCAGCTTCTTTGAAATCCCACTAGGGTTTGATGCAGGTCCTATTTCCACATATCTATTCTCTTCAGCCATTTGCACAGGAGAAGCCATTGTTACTGCCTCAGGAGTTCTGTCTCCTTGAATTCAAGCTCCAACTGAGCTCCCAAGAAACTATGGGTACTTTTTTTGGTCTTCCTCATCCTCTTCCTCATCCCCGTCTTCGTGGCTCCTGCTATGAACACATTGTCACACCTCATTTTTCCTACTACACCCCCGAAAAGGGTATAATAAAGGGAGTTTTTTTCAATTTAAGTGACAATTGAAACAGGATTAACTATTAAAATCAGATTCACCACTTGGGATAATTTATGGTGTCCTAAGTCACCGGTTAAAATGTGAATCGAGGAAAGAATGACTCTGTTATTATAGTCTGTGAATCAGAAATCCGGTAAGAAATTTTGTTAACCCGGGAGAAGGAGGCACTCCCGAGTTTTGTGGTTCTAGCACGGTCGCTTTGATCCTACTTGGCTTGACTGAATTGTTTAATTACTAATTTAAGAACTTAAGTGTTTATGCCTTTCACCGCTTTTTAATTGAGAAAATTATCTTGAAACAGGTTACGCATATGTATACCTGCCCGCTTGGCGCGTCAAAATCATGTCATGTGAACATGTACACAATTAATAACGCTTGATTATTATTAAGAAAGTTTGGGCCGAAGTGGCGCGAACACATACTCCGGTTTTATTTTTTAGAAATGTAATTATGTTATGCGAACGTATACGCAACCACACTTGACATTTTAAACGGCCTTAAAGGATATTCTACGAAAGATTATTTTTATTTAACCTGCAAAATTACTAAAAGCCATGTGATTCTAATGAACTTACAAAATAAAATGATTAAAGGATGGTAACCTATTTCATTATCAAGAGAAGATTGAGCGAAGTTGCGGGAACGCATACTCCGAATTAGTTTTAGAATTATGATCGTGTTACGCGAACGTATACGCAACCACAATCATATTTTAAACGGACCTAAAGGCTTGCTACGAAGATTTGTTGTCTATTGTATCTATATTATGGATTTAAAACGAGTCAGGCAAGAGCACCTTTGAGTCGCCCATTACAATTGACTCGACCCGCCTGGCAGTCCAATTATGATGAACAAGTTGCATCTGAAGTCAGCCCAACTAATTGGGCTTCATGGTTGATCACCATATTTGGGCTGGAAAACTTCCTTAAGGTTATACTCAGATCTTGGACACTTAGGACTTCATGGACACTAAACCAATATTAACCTTAAAATAATTTAGACCAACAGTTAATTACCTAATTCATGGTTAATTATCCACCAAATTCGTTGGTGAAGAGTCCAGTAGTCATTTAATAGTGACGTTGGACACAAGCGAACCAAACACTCATAAATTCAACTTATAGACCAATCCTATGAAACAGTGTTCTGCATGGATACATAAACATACCCACCAGCTCACTAAATCACCCTGAATCTTGTTGCACTCTCAAATTTTGAACAGATGGAACCTCATGCTATAACGGGTAACGGTTCTATTTATTTCAACTATTCAGACACAAACTTAAATATCAATTTAACTACAGCTAAATGCAAGCATGTTTCATGACACATTATACAAGAGTATGGGTTATGAATTTCCAGGCTGAACTCGAGTGGTCTTTCAGATTTAAACTCACACAATCAAAATCTAAACTCAGCATGATTTCCAACAGTCCAACAGTCCATCTCAAGATTACATTATAACAACATAATCAGACTATCTTATTACATTTGAATCAAATGTCTAACATATAAGCATACAAAACAGAATCGATGCTAATATAATTGAAATGGTTAACATGAATCGGACAAGTGCTTTCATTCCATCTTCGAGTCAAATTTACATCCTGAAAGTTAGAGTTTGTACCCGGAACTTGAAGCACAAACAAAGAGAAGGAAGCAACCAATAACAGTGGTGAGCTAATAACAGTAAAACAGCAAGTGACAACAGCAATAACTCCAACTCCGAATCCCAGAGATGACAACTAGTACACAGACCAAAATAGACTCGAATAGACCACTTCCAACCGGAAATTAACCCCAGAAACCTTTCAGAACTTCAACCACTGAAGGCTAGGTTGTGTGCATGCCATTTTGGACTTTTGACAGGCTAAGGAAGGCTGGAATTATAAATTAATATAAAGAAATTCAATGTAACAGTGTTTTTGAGTTTTTTTTTTTGGAATTTGTTTTTGATTTTTTATGGACTCTTAACCTCTAAAACCTTTTTGTGTATTCTCAGATTTTCAGCCTCAAAACCCTTGTTAGGTGTTCTCAGATTTTCAGCCTTCAATTCTTGCCTTGAAAGGCAAGACTGATGCCTTTATATGCAAACAGTTAGGGCAACCCTCAGATTTCATTTTACCTTTTAGCCCCTTTTTTATTTTTTATTTTTAGCTTAAAGGTCCTCAGAGTTGTGACTTTCCACCCAAGTTAACTAGCCAAAACCCTAAAATTGGCTAGAAAATCCCTACTAGAACATTCTTATTTTAGTTATAAAGAGATTCTCTAACCTAGACTACCCAGACTACCCCTCGACCCTTAGTTATTTACTTTAGCAAACCAATCTGGGTCAAGGATCAATTTTGACCTAGTTGAATCAGGATAAACCCAAACCTCAGTACCAGAAATCTACTTGGCCCAACTAGAAACCACAGGACAATTAGAACTATGCATAGATGTTCTACTGATTAAAGTAATCCAACTAGCAATTAAAACAAAGCTGACTTTACAAGCTATCTATACTAATTAATAAAACGATTCACAATTAATCATGCATACACTACTAATTATGGAACAAATTAAATAATTTCGAGACAAAAAGAAGAAGCAGAAAGCAGAGAACCAAATGAAAAAAGAAATACCTAAGAGAACGAATTTGGTGAATGGAAAAGGAGCTTGGATCTTCAACTCTTCGGATTTCTGGCCCAAATATAATATTAATCGTGTGTTCTTATAAAGAACGCACGAATAAAGTCGTTTTGGACCTAAATCTCCCGCTGAACTTGATTTGATGTAATTTTGAATTCTAAGGTTCATTTTGATCTAATATTTGAGAAGCTTGGGTAATATTTGAGGGAAATTGATTTGGGATTTGGAAGAGGATGTTGTGATGATTCTACGGTGTTATTTTGGTGGGGTTTGGGATGGAACCGTCGTGCACCGCGGCAGAGGTGGCTACTGATTCATTATTCGACAAGTTGGGATGAGATTTGAAGAAAATAGAGGGTGGATATGGAATTGGGAGGTAAAGGGGAAGGTGTGGTGTAAATTTTGAGTTGTTTGGAGCATCACCGCCGCCAGCGGCGATTTCTGGCGGACGGCGGAGGGTGGTGGCAGGCTGGTGGCGTTATAGGGGTTAGAGACGGGCTAAGTTTTGGAGGGTGGGGTGGGGGTTTTGACACATATATATTAATTCCACATCAGTTCCTGACCGCAGGATCAAAGATACTCGATGGCAAGGATTGATTCACACGAAAGACGCCGTTTCAGGTATGGGTTGGGGCTGGACCGGGTATTAAGGCAAATTGGGCTGGGATTTTCATTACAGTGGCCCAAATTTGGATCTTTTAATTAAGACGATATGTTCCAACTTCTTTTTCTCCTATTTCAATTCTTTTCAATTTCTCTTTTTTAATTTCTTCTCCTTTTGTTTCAAAATTAAATATAAAAATCCTAAATTAATTCTAAAACTAAACTAACCTACCAAATCCAAATTATTGACTCTAATAATTATCCCAACCTAATCAAACACCAATTTAAAAGGAAAAACTATCAAACTTTCAAAAACTAAAATTAAAACAAAAGTAAACTATTTTTGTGATTTTGTATTTTTGTAAACTTCTAATTGCTAATTAATTTCAAAAATAAGTAAAATTAAACCCTAAATGAAATGCATATTTTTATATTTTATACGAATTAAAATGTACGGACGAAATGCGAACAAATAACATAAAATGCCATAAAAATCCACAAAATTCCAAACAATAAAAGAAATTATTTTTGCTCGAATTTATGGAAGTAATTCACATAAGGCAAAAATCATGTGCACACTCATCGACATATGTTTAACTAACATGTGCCGAGAGCATGAGTGAGAGTAGAGAGAGAAAGTTTTCTATTACTTATTATTTAAAAATCCATTCTTTAATACAAAAATAAAATTTGGAAAAGAAATACAATAAGTGCGAGAGTTTGAATATATCTTAGTTCAACCCCATGATTTATTCCTGGGATTCTAATATTCTTTACAGGTGAAACATCAGCAATGTGTGCTGGAATTTGAAACCTATATTCGTATGATGAGTTAATAAAAACTCTATACATTATTCTTGAAATTCGAAATTTTCTACAAATAGTGGCGGATGCAGGATTATCGCTAAGGAGTTTTAGAAAAAAGGTTAAAAAGTTGTAACTAGTGAGAATAAAATTAATGACCTTACAAAGGTTTTGAACCTCCTTGACCATTAAGTTATGCATTTGGTCTATACAAGAGGATTCAAAACATAATATATAGAGGTAAAAAATCAATTTTGCCTATATATATTAATTTTTCGACGAAGTGGGTTCAGGTGAACACCCTTCCGCCCCTAAATCCGCCCCTGCCTACAAGTGTAACTCTAACATAGCATACTGTTGTTAATTGAGAAACTCTAATATATTATGTTTGAATTCCGATAGTATCTGTTTTTTGTTAATCGTACATATATATATATATATATATATATATATATATATATATATATATATATATATATATATATATATATATAAAAATTTTCGACGAAGGGGGTTCAGGTGAACACCTTTCCACCCCTAAATCCGCCCCTGCCTACAAGTATAACTCTAACATAGCATACTAAATATTGTTAATTGAGAAACTCTAATATATTATGTTTGAATTCCGATAGTATCTATTTTTTGTTAATCGTAAAACTCTAATCTCGAATTTTGGTAGTGACAGCTCTCCTCATTTGAGAAACTATTTCTATATTCATAAAAATCAGATAAACTTTATTTTTTTTCTTTTTCTGTTATATTTTCTGTAGAGCACAATTATCGGATAAAATTATAAATACCAAAAGAAGCTTAAGAGAAACTCGAGTTCCAGTGGGAAAAGGGCAACAAAGAAATCCCACTTCCCCAAGGTTTATGTTAAACAAAAAGAATCTATAAATAGACAACCTTATGTTAATAAGTCCATTAATTTTATCATTCAAATATTTCCAGAATTTCCCTAAAAGTTCAACGATCATGGCAACAATGACCAGGTTTTTATTTCTTCTCGTTATTTTTTCCGTTACTTTTTCAACCTTAGTAATTTCATCATCTTTTAATTTAATTACATACGATAATCTACCAAACATATTATTCAAAAAAGGCTATGTTTCTATGTCAATTATTCTTAAAAATACCCTAAACCATCTTATTTCTTCTTCTCCTAATACAGCAAATTTTACCATATTTTGCCCTACTGAAAAAGCTTTTCTGAAGATATTCCCAAAATATCCCGGTCCTCCTTATAGATTAATTCAATATCAAATCGTCCCTTTGAAACTTAACAAAGAAAATCTTGAATTTTTTCGTCACAAAAACTCCAATAAGCTAAAAACCCTACTCCCCGACCACCATATCATTGTTACTACATTGTCTCACGACGAGAATATTTCTATTAACAACGTTAATGTCTTCGAATGGGCTGTTTACGACAATGAACGTGTGATAGTGCATGGGGTCGACGAATTCTTTGATCCTGCATTGGAAATACTAGTTTATCCTGATCGCGACATTGATAGTTCATCGAACGTGGAGAAAATTATTGAAAAAAGGAAGTACGGTTTTAAAGTTGAAGATTATATCGAATATTTGATTAAAAATCCTGAGTATATATTTCAACTAACTTTGCTTCTTATGGAAGTTGGTGTTGCAATTTCTTTTATTTGCTATATTATGCATTATTTTATTTTGGAGAATGAGGATTATATAGATGATGACGTGGAAGATGTCACGGTTGTCACATCTGATAAAGAAGAAAAGGAAGATGTCAACGTTCCCTTATTTAGGCCTCTGCATGATTAAATTATTTAGATTTGTAATAATATTGTCTTTTTTAAACTTTCTTTCTTTATTTATATGTTGCGTTTTATTATTGGCACATTATTTCTTTTTTCTTTCAGCATAAATTAAGTAATTTTACGTTGTTTGTCAATCGATCTAACCCTCTTTTGTTATAGGACCGACGAAGTTAAATAATATTATTGCCGCTTAAAATTACTTTTTAAATTGATTAGTCGAACATGAATTGTTTCTCACTAAAAGTATTTTTTTAAAATATTTTTTAAAATAAATTAATTAGAATATTACTATACGAATAGCCGACCAGATTATATAATATATATATAACAACAACCCAGTAAAATCGTACAAGTATTGTCTATGGAGGGTAGAGTGTCACCGTACCCTATTCTAAGGGGTAGAGAGTATGTTTTCGATAGACCCGGGGAGGATAGAGCGTACGCAAACCTTATCCCTACCCCAGGGGTAGAGAGAATGTCTCCAATAGACCTTCAGCTCAAGGAGATCCGGGGAGGATAGAGTGTACGCAAGAGATTGTTTCCGATAGACACCCAGCTCAACAAAACAAATTATATATTAATTATATATAATTCTATAAATACTATACATTTACTGATTACTTTTAATTTAAAAGATTAAGTGGACCGCTATTTAGATTAAACCTTCAAGATATCAAAATATTCCAATTCTAAACATAATAGGAATCTTATTCTAAAAGGAACTGATTGTTTTACCTTTATCCCCGAATAGAAATTTAGATATATTAGGACTTCTCTTTTACTTTTTGTTTTCCACTAATATAAAATAAGAAAAATAATCTTTAATTGATACGTGACCTCCTAATCAATTTGCTATTAAAAACGCTAAACAAATTACACGATATATAAAAACTCTACTTCTTTTTTTTTTTTTCCTTTTCTTTGGGTAGATTGTGGTAGCGCTTAATTAAGTGGACGGAAAATACTAATTTTTGTTATAAACTAAAGCAAAAGACAAGAACAATAGAACAAGAACAATAGCAATAGAGAGAAGAGTAGAGAGAGTTCTTCTTATTGAGTTGAGAGGGGTGAATTACAATGGTAGAGAGCACCTCTATTTATAGGGAGGAGGAAGATCTTGCTACCAATAATAGGACTCTAAAATCTCTCTAATTAAGTACATTAAAGACATTCACCTTAAATAGAAGTGTAAGAATCTTCTATTTCATAACACTCCCCCTTGAATGTCTATTCAATGATGTGCCTCGTTAAAACCTTAAAACAAAACCCAATGGGAAAAATTAAAGTAAGGAAAGAGTACACATGTTTGAATATGCGCCTATTGGTTGCCTCGTTAAAAACCTTGCAAGGAAAACCCAGTGGGACAAAACCTTGTAAGGGAAAAAGAGTGCAACGCGCATTGACTCCCCCTAATGAGTACATCAATTTATATCCTTGAGCATTTGCATTCCAACCTTGTGCATCATCTTCAAAACGATCTTTGGTAGATATTTGATAAATAAATCAACCATGTTGACTTGAATAAATATTCCGCACCTTGCAATCATCACTCTTGATAGATATGAACATCTTCATATAATGTCGTGGAATAGCTCTTCAATATCTCCATAGATGCATTCTCAAAGCCATCACGCTTATAGTTATGGCAAGATATATATGTACACAAGTTGTACTTAGGATGTGGTACTTCAGGACCAAGAATTGCATATGCTTCAAGCAACTTAAATCTTTCAAGTTAAGTCATGTAAGTCACATAATAAACTTTAGCTGCATATCAAGTTTTCATGTCATGCTAAACAAATAAGATATCGAAAATTGACTATACATACCTTTGCCTTTATACTTTCAAGCATATGAACTATAGGTTCAAAGCTACATGTCTTTCATATGGAATCAATTCTTCTTGAATTGTATCTCTTCCATTTAGTTGCTTTCTTTGAGTCAGCAAATGCGTATAGCATGCTTTGCAATATGTTGCAATTGCATTTCCTTTTTATGAACTACAGGTTCATATCATGATATTCGGGGATATACATATACAAATGAAAATTCATCCCATGTAACACTTTCTCAAATGTTTATCATGTCTCCCCCTCATGTTAGTAAAGCTAACATGTTTCCTCAACTTTGGGAAATCATCTTTGTGCATTATGTCAATATACACAGCACCTTAGTAATAAGATGAAATTATTTGGTTCCTGACCTTGAACCACTTGTGAGGGGAGAATATACTCTCGTATACAACTTATATCAAACTGATATATACAACTTCGTTCTCATAAGGAACAGTTTAGCTATTAAGTGGAAGCACTCAATAATTATCTTGCTAAACCAACTTTGATATAAACCAACTTATCAAGATGAACTGTCTTGAGTAGAGAATCTGGAAACTATGCTCGAAGTTAGATTACTGAGCGATTTACCTCGCAAGCACTGCCAGGCTGCGGGTTAATAACAATGGCGCATGTAACCATATCATAGATGCATCATATGTGGTATACATGGCAGGTGAATGGACCCATATTCACCTTTGATATTTCCAGAATCAAGGGGCTTCAACCCGAACTCTTTAGTTGGTCAGTTCATTACTGAGAACAAGAACTTCTAGTTCTTTGATATTCACCTATGTGAATTTGCACATCATACTTCAAATGAGATGGCTAACACGAATGTCAACTGAATAAATTATCAATATTGGTAAATTTCAAATTTACACCATGACATGTGCACTTATCAATAAACTTCGGGTTTATTATGACATGGGTTTTATACCAATAGATATCCACTTTATTGTGGCATTCTTTCGTTTGTGTAGTACAAACTGGAGAACAAAGCGGGTAGCTTTTCATATACAAATTACCCCGCTACAAGTTGTAGTAATAGGAGAATCAAAGCCTTCCTTTATTTATAGTCTCAATATCATCAATCGCCTTCGCGTGTACTTTTGGAAACTGAATAGTTTCTTTGAGACTTACTACAACACAATACTCAATTGTGTTTCTCCAACATAGTAATAATTGGCTCTTCGAGAGCTCTCAATTAATTTTGTACTACCATAGACTGAGGTTCGAGATCCTCACATTCTTGCATTCCGTATTTTCAAGAGTCTCAGGCTCAATAGATTCTTCGTGAATCTCGGAATTAATCAAATCATGAGCGTCCTCATGTGATTCTTTCATAGTGTCATTTAGATCGTTCTTTTTCCTCTTTCTAGGATTTCGATCTTTGGAACCTAATGGTCTGCCACGCTTCTGGCGTGCATTTGACTCATTGGATATGACACTAGATATTTGTCCAATAGGGACTTCAATACGGATCGGAACATTTTCCCGCGTGAATGTGTGATTTCGTTATCCTCTTCAAGTCCGTAAATGCGTCAGGCATTTGATTTGCTATTCTTTGCAAATGGATAATCTTTTGTACCTCTTTCTTTCAAATAGAGGTATGTGGATCAAGATGAGATAATGATGCATTTTTCCACAAAATTTCCCGTTTGGTTTCACCAACTTCTCCCCCTAATTTTGGGAAAAGTGTCTCATCCAATTGACAGTCTGCAAATAGTGCAGTGAACAAATCTCCTGTCAATGTTTCGAGGTAGCGAATAATGGAGGACGCGTCAAACTCAACATATATTCCTAACCTCCTTTGCAAACCCATTTTGGTGCGGGATGGCGGTGCTACAGGCACATATACTGCGCATCCAAAGCTTCTTAAATGGGATATATTAGGTTCATGACCCAAAACCAATTGCAATGGGGAATATTTGTGTCAATTCGTCAGTCAGAGACGAACTAGCATTGCTGCATGCAACATGGCGTGACCCCAAAACGAAGTGGGCAGCCGACGAACTAACATTGCTTCATGCAAAATGGCATGACCCCAAACCGAAGTGGGCAGCCGACAAACTAGTATTGTTGCATGCAAAATGGCATGAACCCAAGTCGAAGCGGGCAGCCGACAAACTAGCATTGTTGCATTCAAAATGGCGTGAACCGAAATGGGCAGCCTCGTTTTCATGAAGAATTCAAGATTATTCTCATCTATTGTCTCAATATGATATCCATTTTGAATGATATCTTTAAAACTCAACAAGTTCCTTTTAGACTTGGAGGAGAACACTTTGATTGATATCATTAAAACTCAACAAGTCCTTCTTAGACTTGGAGGAGAACATTGCATTCTCTATGATTAACGTCATGCCTTTGGGCAGAGTTACAATTGCTCTTCCGGAGCCTTCAATCAATTTACTACTTCCATAGATTGTAGTAATGTTTACCTTACACAATTACTCTTCTTTTCTTTGAGTATTGTATGTGTAGTACATGAATCAACTAGGCAAATACTTTTACAATTGGACGTTGGTCCAAGTTCGCTTTGTGAGATATCCATATTTGCTATCCCATAGTTTAACATACAAAAGAAATACACGAACATAGGAATAAACAAGTTCAATTCTTTTGTGTCACGTAATATCTTCAAAATCTGCTACTAACAGTTGGCTAACAAAATCAGATATGTTATCAATTCCTTTGCAGTTTGAAAATTTCAGCGTTTTTCATAAGACAATCGATTATTAAACACACAATCGATTGTTGGAACATAGACAATCGATTGTTAAACATAGACAATCGATTGTGGATGATTTTTGAAAAATTCCAGATTACACTGCCTAACGACAATCGATTGTTAGATATAGACAATCGATTGTGGGTGATTTTTGAAAAATTCGACCTCACTGTTTCAAGACAATCGATTGTTAGACAAAGACAATCGATTGTTGGCTATTTTTGAAAAATTCCAGAATACTGTTTCAAGACAATCGATTGTTAGCCAAAGACAATTGATTGTTGATCAATTGTTTTTCAACTTTAATGCGAAAATAGTTGATAATCGACTAGTTTTTCAGGCTAGTCGATTACCCCCACTGGAAAATAAAAGTTTTATTGATATTTGAACATATTGAAGATATTCTAAAGAACTACTGCTAACATTGCTTTATGAACTAACTAATACGAGCTAATGCTAATGACTATTAGTTTATTCACTAACTAATACAAATAAGTAGAACAAAATCAAATAACTCCATCTTCTTTCATCACGGATCCATCGCCGATTAGGTGGTCTATTTTTCCCTCGGGTTGCTCAAAGAAGTCTGCCACATCCAGGTGGGTGATGTCCTCATTGTCGTCATAGACAAAGTTTGTTTCAGGGCCTTTTCTCTTTCGAGATGCTTGATAAAGGTCAACCAAGTGTCTTGGTATACGGCAAATCTTTGACCAGTGCCCTTTCCCACCGCAACGATAACATATAGTTTCTGAACTATTTGCCTTAGGATCTTCGGGATCCCGTTTCTGCTTTCGGTGGTTATCTCTCTTTGGAGGGTGACGGACTTCTTTGGAATTTCTTCCTTGTCCACGTCCTTGGCTTTGACCCCGTTTATGACCGTGATCATGGTCCCTTTTATGTTTGGCATAATGCGAGTGCACCATATCTGCTTCAGGCAGTGGTGTAGACCCAGTTGGTCTATTTTCGTGATTTCTCATGAGCAGATCATTATTTCGCTCAGCCACTAGTAAGAGAGAAATCAGTTCAGAGTACTTCGTAAAGCCTTTCTCTCGGTACTGTTGCTGCAGTACCATATTGGAGGCATGAAACGTTGTAAACGTTTTCTCAAGCATATCGTAATCGGAGATGTTATCTCCACATAGCTTCAGTTTAGAAGTAATTCTGAACATAGCAGAATTATATTCAGAAACGGACTTAAAGTCCTGTAGCCTCAGATGGGCCCAATCATATCGTGCTTGTGGCAGAGTGACCAACTTCAGGTTGTCATATCTCTCCTTTAAGCCGTTCCACAAAACGAGTGGATCCTTGACGGTGAGATATTCAATCTTCAAACCTTCGTCAAGGTGGTGGCGCAAGAAAATCAAGGCCTTCGCACAATCTTGGGTGGATGCTTTTTCTTTATCTTTGAGGGTGTCTCCGAGACCCATAGTATCTAGGTGGATTTCAGCATCCAACACCCATGTCATATAGTTCTTGCCCGAAATTTCAAGGGCAACGAACTTTCTTTTCATAATGTCAGACATACTCGAAAATTAAATTAGGAAGAGGGAAAATACCTTGGATTTTCGAGAATGGTACTTGAGACGGTAGAGTCTCGTGCTGATAACGTGTTATAAACTAAAGCAAAAGACAAGAACAATAGAACAAGAACAATAGCAATAGAGAGAAGAGTAGAGAGAGTTCTTCTTATTGAGTTGAGAGGGGTGAATTACAATGGTAGAGAGCACCTCTATTTATAGGGAGGAGGAAGATCTTGCTACCAATAATAGGACTCTAAAATCTCTCTAATTAAGTACATTAAGTTCGTATCCAACGGTGCTTATGAGAAATCCGACTTCATGCCACAGGGTATCTCGTTTATACAAGGCTGATATCTATACACAAAATAGATGGCCATATTTATTGTGTAGTTTTTTTAATCATATACACAAATTATATATTAATTATGTATAATTATGCACATATAATATACGAAGTATGCATATTATACCTCTACCGGTATTTTTACTTTAAACGGTTGCGTGAACAATTATTTTACTTGATTCTTCTATAGAAGATTTAAAGTAAAAATAGCACGTTGAAGAAAATTTTCGGAATGGTCATTAAAAAATAGTCAGTATTTACCAAGTCAATGAAAAATAGTCATTATTTTGCTGCAACAGAGACCGGTACAACATACTATACTGGAGTTCGACGCACCTCTGTATGAACTTCCAGCATATTATGTTGGACCCGTATACTTTGTTGGCTCGAGTATAATATATTGGAGACTGGAGCACCAGTGCTCCAAACTCCAGTATATTATGCCGGACAGGTTGATTATGCTGGAACTCTGGTATATTATGCTAGAGTATTCTTTCGGATTTTGGACAATATTTTTGTTCAGATTTATCTTTACATAAAATATAGCTAAATTTCAATTACTTTTAAAACTGAGCTATTTTTGAACGGTTCTGGTATTTTTTTTTGAATTTCTCCCAAGTTTGTATGTTAAAGAAAGTAGGGAAAATGATATTGTATATATACTTTCAAAATTTTCGGTTGTGAGCTATAAGTGATCTTGCCCAAGAAAATATCTATAAGTAGACAACCTTAGGTTAACAACTCCATTAATTCTATCAAATCAAGGATTAACTTCAAAAATTTCTCTAAATTTCTCATCATGGCAATTGGCAACAATTACAAGGTTTTTCCTAATTCTCTTTATTTTTTTCGTTAGCCTTTCATACTTAGTAATTTCTTCATCTTCTAAATTTATTTCCAGCTATAACCTCCCAAATATATTATTCAAGAAAGGCTATGTTTCAATGTCAGTTATTCTCTAAAATACGCTAAATCATCTTATTTCTTCTTCTCCTAATATCACAAATTTCACCATATTTTGCCCTACTGAAAAAGCTTTTCTCAAAATATTCCAAAAATATCCGCCCTCCTTATTAGATTAATTCAATATAAAATTGTCCCCTTGAAACTTAACAAAGAAAATCTGGAATTTTCTAATAAAATCTTCAAAAAGCTAAAAACCCTACTCCCCCGCCACCAAATTATTATTACTGCATTGCCTCACGATAAGAATAATTCTACTAATAACATTAATTGCCTTTAGTGTAACTGAAAGGCTTGCATGTTATTTATGGTAGTTACTGTATGATATTATTGCATGTTATTTTAATTATGGTTCTTATGTTTAGATAATTATTTAAGTTATTTCTGCTGGAGTTACTAATGTTTTTTTGCTCTTTTGTTTTTATTTTTGTTTTTCCTTTCCTTCATTGAGCCGAGCGTCGATCGGAAACAAGCTCTCTGCCCTTTCGGGTAAGGGTAAAGCCTGTCTACATTACCCTCCCCAGATCCCACTTTGTGGGACTATATTGAATAATTGTTATTGTTGTTGTTGAAAGGCTTCCTTTTGGGGCAAATTATTTTTAACTTTTCTTTTGTAAGTCAAGATAATTTCAACTACTATAATGCCCCCGAAACCTTCAGACATATATCAATTTTTCTTGATAAGACCTTGATATATGTATTATATATACTCTTAAATTTTGTTCTTGATATCTTTTCTAGTCAAACTATTCAAACAAGAAATATAAACAAAGCCAAATTGAAGAAGAATCAACTTAGTACTTGATTTCCGATAAATCCAAATTTTGGCTAGCATATGTTAGTTGCATTATCTTGTCCTTAGGTTTTCAAAAATAGCTCTATCAACATGGAAAATTAAAACAGAAACAAGTAATTGTCCATATCTGATTTAAAACATTTCAGTCAACAACAAAATAATCACAATTTTTTTCTCTATTACTCCTTTATAACACAAGTGAAAGACTAAAATTTGTTCCTGAAAAGTATCAATCGCAAAGAGTAGAGAACGGACCTCAAGCAAAAGTAACAACAATAACTCAGTATAATCATATTTAGTAGGGTATGGGAAGGATAGTGGGTACGCAGATCTACCCCTACCTTAGGGTAGAGAGGCTGTTTCCAAATAGACCCCCGGCATCCTTCCCTCCAAGGACTTTCCACCTTGCTCTTGGGGAGATTCGAACTCACAACTTCCCGGTTGGAAATGGGGGTTGCTTACCATCAAAGAAACCCCTCTTGTCCTCGAGCAAAAGTAACAAATGTGGAATAATTGCATAACTCTGACTCAAGAAACAAGCATTCTAAATATTTTTATGAAGGCAACACTGTTTATGAAAGGACCTATGTGTGACTCATCTCAGATAAAGCTTTAAACATAAAGCATGAAAAACTCAAATGCCTACTGAAATTTAACAATGTCAAAGCTCTTATGTGTCTAAATCCTTAGATATGAAACTGAAACTGATACAATATAAAACTTCAAGAAACAAAAAAGATAAATTGATTATATATATTATTGTTGGGTTTTGGATGTATTTAATTAATATACTAAATACTTAATAGAGGGTGAATAGGAAATGAAATTTTTGAGTGAAATTTTAAGTTCCCCTTGGTAAATGGACATTGTCCCATAGTGTAAGAGGAAGAGATTTTTTATGAGTATATAAGCAATTGCTCTTCTAGCGTTTAAAAGAGTTGAGAAGAAGACAAACCTTGCATCGTTGTCGTCGTCATCGTCGCTCGGCTTCAACTTCGGATTTAGACAAATGATTGATTGATTAATTTTTTGGATCGAATTTATTTGTTAATAGTAAAATATTAACAAAAATATTATTAAATATTTATTTTAATAACAAAATATTAATATTAAATCCATTTCAGTTATCAATTTTCTCTCTTTATTTCTCCTCTTTAATGTTGAGTAAATAGCCATTTATGTAATGACATTTATGCCGTGGCCGTTTTGCAGAAACAACCCTTCTGAAGAGTTGCACCTCTTCAGATTTCAGCACCACTACACCAATGTGTAATTCGTTCTATCATGGGAGGAAATAATCCATAACCTTGGGTACTAGTAGGGGATTAAATTCCTTAAGGAAACACTGTGAATTCAGTAGGCTCGAATCGGTTTTCTGTCATTTCTGTTTATATTCATTTATATTTCCAAAATTATATTTACAAATACAGTATACTAACGAGCTTAAGGAATTTAAAATATATTTTCTGTATTTGTACTCACTGTTTCTAGAAGAATAAAACATTTGTGGTTTTGTACTCTATTAAAATCTACGTGATTTTAACGTTTATGTCATTCTTTTACAGAAATAACTAATGAGAATGAGAACCAAGCTGTTCCAATGGTGACTGCCAATGCCTCAACAAACTGAACGACACCAGCGGAGAAACCAAAATTTTTCTGGATTGATTTCAAACGCTGGCAGCAAAAGATGTTCTTCTATTTGACTATTCTAAGTCTCCAGAACTTCATCATGGAATATGTTCCTGTGCTGTCTGATGAAACTCTGAAAATTAAATGCTTTCTCGTGATTGAGGCGTGGAAGCATTCAGATTTTTTGTGCAAGAATTATATTCTAAGCGGGCTAGAGGATGCTTTGTATAACATCTACAGTGGCGTGAAAACGTTAAAGGAACTGTGGACTGCGCTTGTAAATAAATATAAAACCGAAGATGTCGGGTTGGAAAAGTTTGTTGCTGTAAAGTTTTTGGACTATAAAATGGTAGATAGCAAGTCTGTTATTACCCAAGTCTAGGAATTGCAAGTGATTATTCACGATCTTCTTGCTGAATGTATAAATCAAATTAATATTGATGTTGAAAGTAATAATCTTAGTATTTTTACTAACAGAAATTTCATTGAAGGTCTTATCATCAATGAAGCATTTCAAGTAGCAGAGATAATTGAGAAATTATCTCTTTTGTGGAAGGACTTCAAAAACTACTTTAGACACAAACACAAGGAGATGTCCCTTTAAGATCTCATTGTTTGGTTGAGAATCGAAGAGGACAACAAAGCTGCTGAAAAGAGAGGTCGTGGAAACTCAACAATAAATGGAGCAAATATTGTTGATGAGAACAAAAAGAGAAAGAAGGCTTCTGGACTGAAATACAACCCAAGTAAGAAGCGGTTCAGTAGAAACTGCTACAACTACGGAGTGTCGTGCTCCAAAGAAAGACAAGAAGAAGGGTCAAGTAAACATAGTTGAAAGGCATGATGATGTTGATGATTTATGTGACATGCTTTCCGAATGCAACTTGGTAGTCAATCCTAAAGATTGGTGGATTGATTCTGGAGCCACTCGCCATGTTTGTGTTGTTAGAGAAACTTTTTCTTCTTATGCTCCTGTTAGAACCGATGAGACGATTTCTATGGGAAATGCTTCAAAGACGAAAATTGAAGGATGTGGGAAGATATTTCTCAAAATGACTTCCGGCAAAGTGGTGACTTTTAACAACATCCTTCATGTTCCCGAGATTAGGAAGAATTTAGTCTCTTCTGGACTTCTTGTTAAGAATGGTTTTAAATATATTTTTGTTTCCGATAAGATTGTAATAAGTAAGAATGAAATATTTGTAGGAAAATGTTACCTTACTGAGGGCTTTTTCAAGTTGAATGTAATGGTTGTTGAAAATAATAATAAAATTTCAGCTTCGTCTTACTTACTCGAGTCAAATGAATTATGGCATATACGTTTGGGTCATGTCAATTATAAAACCTTACGGAAAATGATAAATTTGGAAGTATTGCCCAAGTTTGAATGTGACAAAATAAAATGTCAACTATATGTGTGGAATCTAAGTATGTTAAACATCTTTATAAGTCGGTTGAAGGAATCCAAATCCTTTAGACTTAATTCACACAGATATTTGTGACATGAAGTCAATATCATCTCATAGTGGAACGAAGTATTTCATAACTTTTATTGACGATGGTACTCGATATTGCTATGTTTACTTACTTAATAGTAAAGATGAAGCAATAGACGCATTTAAGTAATACAAAAATGAAGTTGAAACGCAACTTAAAATAAGAAAATTAAAATGATAAGAAGTGATAGGGGTGGTGAATATGAATCTCTTTTTGACCAAATATGTTTAGAATATGAAATTATTCATCAAACAAGGACTCCTTACACGCCCCAATCCAATGGGATTGCAGAAAGAAAGAATCGTTCATTAAAGGAGATGATGGAACGCATTATTGATAAGTTCTAGTTTGCCACAGAACTTGTGGGGGGAAGCAGTTCTTACAGCTAGCCGAATACTAAATCGAGTACCCCATAGCAAACACAAGCTATTCTATATGAAAAATGGAAAGGAAGGAAGCCCAAATTGAATTATTTTAAAGTGTGAGGGTGTTTGGCAAAAGTGAAAGTTCCTAAACCCAAAAGGGTAAAAATAGGACCGAAAACCGTTGATTGTGTTTTTATAGGATACGCGACTAATAGTAAAGCATATCGATTTCTGGTTCATAAATCAGAAAATCCTGACATTCATAATAATACGGTTATAGAATTAGATAATACTGTGTTATTTGAAAATACATATCCATATAAAAAGAAACATGAGTCGATTGGTGAAGGATCTAAACGACCTCGGGAAGAAATAAAAGAAAGTACACTTAACCAGGAGGATCCAAGACGTAGTAAACGTCAAAGAATGTCTACTTCAAAAGAAATATAAGTAAAACGGTGCTCTTTTCTCTAATGAGAAGCATAAACTAAATCAATTTGGTTTTAAAAACAATTAGCCACTTAATGCATAAAATAACAACAATTAAGATTTTTGGCATATTTAAAAATGAGTGTGAAGATTGTTATTTTTCGTATGGTGATCAACGAAATATATTTTTTTCGTATGAGTGTAAAGATAATGTCAGAATATAATGAAGTTTTATATTTTGTTTTTAGTTACCAATGTTTCAACAGCTGTAGCTCATATTTATTCTTCATTTATGATTAGGCTATCTATTTGGCATTCCTCTTACTGGCTCTAAATAATGGCTTCTAAAATATTTCACGATCTCTACTTCAGGTGTCCCAAAATAGAAACTTGTAAAAAGAGATTCTTGTTATGAAATAATATAAGAACAAGAGCAATAGTACAAGAACAAAAACAATAGAGAGAAAAGTAGAGAGAGGAGTATTCTTATTGATACTTTGAGATGGTTTACAATGGTAGAAGACCCCTTTATTTATAGGTAGAAGTAAACCCTAGAATCTCTCTAATTATGGACATTCACCTAAAATAGGAGATTTTATAACACTCCCCCTTGAATGTCTATTCAATGATGTGACTCGTTAAAACCTTAACTAAAACAAAACCCAATGGGAAAAAAGTTATAGAGAGGAAAAAGAGTACACATGTTTGAATATGCGCCTATTGGTTGCCTCATTAAAAACCTCGCAAGGAAAACCTAGTTGGGACAAAACCTTGTAAGGGAAAAAGAGTGCAACGCGCATTAACTCCCCTAATAAGAACATCAATTTATATCCTTGAGCATTTGCATTCCAATCTTGTGCACCATCTTCAAAACGATCTTTGGTAGAGATATGATAAATAAATCAACCATATTGACTTGAATAAATATTCCGCACCTTGAAATTATCATTCTTGATAGATATGAACATTTTCATATAATGTCGTGGAATGACTCTTCAATATCTCCATAGATGTATTCTCGATGCCATCATGCTTATAGTTATAGCAAGATACATATGTACACAAATTGTACGTAGGATGTGGTACTTCAGGACCAAAAATTGCATATGCTTCAAGCAATTTAAATCTTTCAAGTTAAGTCATGTAAGTCACATAATAGACTTTAAATGCATATCAAGTTTTCACGTCATGCTAAACAAATAAGATATCGAAAACTGATTATACATACCTTTGACTTTTATACTCTCAAGTATTTGAACTACATGTCCAAATCTACATGTCTTTCACATGGAATCAAGTATTTGTCTATACACTTCAAGCGTATCCAAGACTTTGTCCTTCAGGGACTTAATATGAGCATTTGTAGTGAGAATATAGTTACATTCTTTGGGTTAGCAAATGCGTATAGCGTACTTTGCAATATGTTGCAATTGAATTATCCCTTTTATGAACTTCAGGTTCATATCATGATATTCGGGGGTCTACATATACAAATGATAATTCATCCCATGTAACCTTTTCTCAAGTGTTTATTATGTCTCCCCCTCATGTTAGTAAAGCTAACTTGTTTCCTCAACTTTGGGAAATCTTCTTTGTGTATTATCATGTCAATATACACAGCACATTAATAATAAGATGAAATTATTTGGTTCCTGACCCTGAACCACATGTGAGGGGAGAATATACTCTCGTATACAACGTATATCAAACTGATATAATATAACTTTGTTCTCATAAGAAACAGTTTAGCTATTAAGTGGAGGCACTCAATAATTATCTTGCTAAACCAACTATGATGTAAACCAACTTATCAAGATGAACTATCTTGAGTAGAAAATCGGGAAATTATGCTCGAAGTTAGATTACTGAGCAATTTACCTCGCAAGCACCGGCCAGGCTGCGGGTTAATAACAATTGCGCATGTAACCATATCATAGATGCATCATATGTGGTATACATGGCAGGTGAATGGGCCCATATTCACCTTTGGTATTTCCAGAATTTATGGGCTTCAACCCGAACTCTTTAGTTGGTCTGTTCATTAATGAGAACAAGTAATACAAGAGAATTCGTAAAGAACTTTCTAGTTCTTTAATATTCACCCATGTGAATTTGCACATCATACTTAAAATGAGATGGCTAACCCGAATACCAGCTGAATAAATTATCAATATTGATAAGGTCATGTTTACACCATGACATGTGCACTTCTCAATAAACTTCAAGTTTATTATGATATGAGTTTTTATATCAATAAACATCCACTTTATTGTGGCATTCTTTTGTTTGTGTAGTACAAACTGAAGAATAATGCGGGTAGCTTTTAATATACAAATTATCCCACTACAAGTTGTAGTAATAGAAGATATCAAATCTTTCCTTTATTTATAGTCTCAATATAATCAGCGCTTTCGCGTGTACTTTGGAAACTGAATAAGTTTCTTTGAGACTTACTACAGCACAATACTCAATTGTGTTTCTCCAACATAGTAATAATTGGCTCTTCTAGAGCTCTCAATTAATTTTGTACTACCACAAATTCATCAACATCCATGTGGTGAATATCTTTCTTAAAGAGAAAGTTATACCGTTATGGTCATGTCAAAATTATATGCAAGATATGTTTCTTGCATTATCGTTGTCCTTTAATAGTCATATTTCCAAAATATTTTGGCGTACAATAGGTACATGACCAACGATCATTCATGCCATATATCATCTCAAACCTCCTTCTAGGGGTGAGTGTGGTATATTCAATACCAATTTCATGTTCATATTCTTCCAATAATGAATATGTATTCGTGAATCAGATGTTGTCACATTCACTGCGGGAATATGTGATTTTGTTATCCTTTTCAAAGCTGTAAATGCGTCTGGCATTCGATTTGCTATTCTTTGCAAATGGATAATATTTTGCGCCTCTTTTTCACAAATAGAGGTATGTGGATCAAGATGAGATAATGATGCATTTTTCCACAAAATTTCCCGTTTGGTTTCACCAACTTCTCCCCCTAATTTTGGGAAAAGTGTCTCATCAAATTGACAGCCTGCAAATCGTGTAGTGTACAAATCCCCTGTCAATGTTTCGAGGTAGCGAATAATGGAGGACGATTCAAACTCAACATATATTCCTAACCTTCTTTGCGGACCCATTTTTGGTGCAGGATGGCGGTGCTATAGGCACATGTACTGCGCATCCAAAGATTCTTAAATGGGATATATTGGGTTCATGACCCGAAACCAATTGCAACGGGGAATATTTGTGTCAATTCGTCAGTTAGAGACGAACTAGTATTGCTGTATGCAAAATGGCGTGACCCCAAGCCGAAGTGGGCAGCCTAGTTTTCATCAGTAAATGAGGTATTCAAGATTATACTCATGTATTGTCTCAATCTGATATCCATTTTGAATGATATCTTTAAAACTCAACAACTTCCTTTTTAAACTTGGAGGAGAACATTTTGACTGATATCATTAAAACTCAACAAGTTCTTCTTAGACTTGGAGGAGAATATTGCATTCTCTAAAATATCGTTCCTTTTTGGCAGAGTTATAGTTGCTCTTCAGGAGCCTTCAATCAATTTAATTCCCATGGTTTGCCATACAAAAGAAAATATACGAACATGAGAATAAACAAATTTAATCCGTTTGTTTCATACTTAAACAATATTTTCGAAATCTGCTGAGGTTATTCGACTAACTAAATCAGATAGTCGATTATATGTTTTCCATAATCGATTACTTTGCAGTTTGAAAATTTCAGTTTAAGCATTTTCTTAAAACAATCGATTGTTAAACATACACAATCGATTGTGTCTTAATATAATCGATTGTTAAACATACATAATCGATTATTTGCTATTTTGAAAAACTTCAGATCACACTATCTTAAGACAATCGATTGTTAAACATACACAATCGATTGTTGAACATCCACAATCGATTGTTAAACATACACAATCGATTATTTGCTATTTTAAAAAACTTCAGATCACACTGTCTTACGACAATCGATTGTTAAACATACACAATCGATTGTTGAACATTCACAATCGACTGTTAAACATACATAATCGATTATTTGCTATTTTGAAAAACTTCACTGTCTTAAGACAATCGATTGTTAAACAGAGACAATCGATTGTTGACTATTTTGAAAAACTTCAGATCACACTGTCTTAAGACAATCGATTGTTAAACATAGACAATGGATTGTTGAAAACTGACAATCGATTGTTAAACACACACAATCGATTATTTGCTATTTTGAAAAATTCCAGATCACACTGTCTTAAGACAATCGATTGTTAAACATAGACAATCGATTGTTGAAAACTGACAAGCGATTATTAAACATACACAATCGATTGTTTTGCAGTTTTAATGCGAAATATTAGATAATCGACCAACTGTTAGGTTAGCCGATTACCTCTACTGGAAAATAGAAATATTATTGAAATCTGAGCATATTGAAACATTCTAAAGAACTCATACTAACATTATATCATAAACTAACTAATACGAGCTGATACTAATGACTATTAGTTTATTCACTAACTAATACAAATAAAATCAAACAATTCCATCTTCTTTCATCACAGATCCATCACCGATTAGGTGGTCTATTTTCCCATCGGGTTGCTCAAAGAAATCTGCCACATCCAAGTGGGTGATGTCAAAATTGTCGTCAGAGACAAAATTGGTTTCAGGGCCTTTACTCTTTAGAGATGCTTGATGAAGCTCAACCAAATGGCTTGGTACACGGCAAATTTTCGCCCAGTGCCCTTTTCCACCGCAACGATAATATATAGTTTATGAACTATTTGCTTTTGGATTCTCATCGTATCGTGCTTGTGGCAGAGTGACCAACTTCAGGTTGTCATATCTCTTCTTTAAGCCATTCCACAAGATAGGTGGATCTTTGACTGTGATATATTCAATTTTCAAACCTTCATCAAGGTGATAGGCGCAAGAAAATCAAGGCCTTAGTATAGTTTTAGGTGGATGCATTATTTCTGTCTTTAATGGCGTCTCCGGGACCCATTGCATCCAAATGGATTTCAGCATTCAACACCCATGTCATATAGTTCTTGCCCGAAATTTCAAGGGCAACGAACTTTCTTTTCATAATGTCAGACATAAAACAAAATTACATCAAGAACGTGTTCATACTTACGGGCTCTATTACAATTATCACATTCACTTCAGGGAATGGATCATAATCATGTGCTTTACACAATCTCATGTCAAATATTACTTTCATAAAGTGAAAGATTATTTTGAGAATCTTTATTATTCTCATTATCACAATAATGACGATTATAATTTCGTCTATTGCCACGTCCACATCCATTGATACCTTTACGGTAATAATTTTGTCTTCTTTCAGACTTATCACATACTGCTACCACATTCTCTAAAGGGAATGGAGCAAATTCAATTGGACGGAATTCTTTGCCACGTCCACATTCATTGATACCTTCATGGTAATAATTTTGTCTTCTTTCAGACTTATCATATACTGCTTCCACATTCTCTAAAGGGAATGGAGCAAATTTAATGGGACGGATTTTCAATTCTTTGCCCACAATCATACATGAATTTAATCATGGCAGGACATAGAGATTTACCACTTCACGTGGTTATAATTTCTTACAAACTCCATTAGAGTTATAATCAAACTTTGTTGTCTTTGTTTGTATATAAAATCAAATCGTAGAATTTCAAAAATTTGAAAGGGAAAAGTAAATTACTTACCTTTAAGGTATACCAATTATATTTTCAATGTTTTCTCTTCTTGTTTTCTCAATGTTTTTTCCTCTTTGTTTCCGTCTCTT
Organism: Nicotiana benthamiana; assembly: GCA_034376525.1. NCBI lineage: Eukaryota > Viridiplantae > Streptophyta > Magnoliopsida > Solanales > Solanaceae > Nicotiana > Nicotiana benthamiana. The sequence continues at coordinate 137,574,733 of CM067335.1, forward strand.
CTTTGTTTTCAATGTTTTTCTTCTTTCGTTCCTTCTGTTTTCTTTTCAACGTTTTTCTTCTATTTTCCGTATAGAAAATTTTGGGATTTGGTTGCGGCAGAAGCTCATGTGAAACCCTACACAAACAAAAGTTAAGACAATCGAAAATTTCAATTGGTTAGAGACTCGTGCTGATAACGTGTTATGAAATAATATAAGAACAAGAGCAATAGTACAAGAACAAGAACAATAGAGAGAAAAGTAGAGAGAGGACTATTCTTATTGATACTTTGAGATGATTTACTATGGTAGAAGACCCCTTTATTTATAGGTAGAAGTAAACCCTAGAATCTCTCTAATTATGGACATTCACCTAAAATAGGAGATTTTATAACAATTCTCTTATTCTTATTAGCTAATCTTGCACTGAAAAAATATTGCACTACTAGGCATTTCTTTCACTAATATATAAAAGGACAACTCAGTGCATAAATTATTTTGTATTCTTGCATAGTCTAATAAAGGACCGCACCTTAAGGGTGTGATATAGATAGCCAAAGAGCAACCCAGTGAAAAAAGCATCCTGCATTTACGCAAAGTCTGATGCAAGGCCGCAACCCTAGGATGTAATGTAAATAGTCTATCTTAATGCAAATATTATAGGCTGCTTCCATGGCTCGAACCGATGACCTATATACCATACGGAGACAACTTTACCGTTGCTCCAAAGTTCCCTTCATCTTCCACTGATACATCAATAAAATCAGCCCTATCTGGAACGTATCATAGAAATGAAGCTTCCTTCCATCAATGAAAAATAACCATATAAACTCTTGTGAAGCCTAATGTGCTAAACACAATAAAAAATGCTACCATAAAACTGAATTGACAAAACTAAAATTTTCTAGCATAATGTTCAGTTCTAAAAAAAGGCAGTCCAGTATACTAAGCTCCCGCTATCCGCGGCATCCGGGGAAGGGCCAGACCCTAACAAAAAACTAGAAGTAAATCCAAGTGATACCAAAATGGATTCTGCAAAATGATTCAAAATTCTATCAGATTCTTAATGTATTAAACATATATTAAGTTCTGGTTCTTACATTTTATTCTGGTAGTTGCAAGAACAATTGAATATTAATCATTTTCTAAGAATACTGCCCCTATAGACTAATTTCCCTCCATAAAAACAACTATACTACAATAAAAGAACAAGGGCATATGCTACAATAAGTAGGATGCTAATGAATCTACCAAGAATATCAGCAAAATTGCTTCCAGAAAAGTTAGTAGTATACTGGTTTATGATCCCTTGGCATTGGCAATATGATAGTTGCAATCAATTCCTGAACAAATTTGACGGAACCTGTAAAGAAAACTTCATATCAGTGGAGAGCCACAAAAGATACAAAGTCATACAATTTTACGCAACTGAAATCGTTTCCACACAGGCACATAAGGGATGAGATGTGCAAAATTTTGATCAAAATTCATAATCTTGAACAGTAAAATCCCAAACTTTTGGCATCTAAGATTCATCGTTCTGAAAAAGCTGAATGACTGAGTCCTCGGTCCTCACCAAAACTACTTCAAATGAAACTGAAACACTGCCAATATAAATCAAAATTCTGGAAGATGGACAAACTCTTTTAAACCCCTTCAACATGAAGCCTATTGACAATCTCATTTTGCCTATTCTATTCCATCCATACCAAACTACTTAACCTACTTCCCTTCATTTTCATTTTTTTGTAACGATGGTGTTTGCGCCAACTTGCCTGCACCTCGCCTATTTCCACAGGTACCTGCTACCTCCTACCCAGAAAGGTACTTGATCTACTTCCCTTTTTGGTCTACCCAAAAACCTGACATCTTAAGTGGAAAGAAACAAACACCCCCTCCCCCAAAACCCCCGAATCAGGTGAAAATATGCAAATATATTTTTGTTATTTCCAAGCTTATTGCAACATCTTTTCACTTTTTTTATGGGTAAAGGTATACAGCATCCTTGCACAATTCAAACCACTTCTTTTAACATTAACTATCTACCAAACTCAATATAATTATATTCAAGCATTGTAATAGATCTTAATAACTGCACAAGTCAAACTAAGTCATACAGATTGAGATGGAGGGATAAATACTTCAAGAAAGTTATGGATGAACTTTTGCACATGTTCTCTAAAGTAGTAAAACAAAAGACATGACCAGAACTTGTTAAGGAAAAGAAAAATTACCTTTAGATGGTGCGGCATGATTTTTATATCAAAGGGCACGTGAAGCCAAGCCTCAGGCGGATAGTACAAGAAGTTTTCAGGCTTGCTCGTATATATATCTGCGTATTGATGAATGTGGTAAGCAAAAGCAGACTCCTGACCAGTGTCGGTGAGGAATGTAGCCCCAAATGATTTATTGAACATTCCCTTCATTTTGTAGCGAGTCTTTTGTCTCTCTTCATTGAGCTCCCTAAGGAGAGACTTGTAGGTTTCACTTGTATCTCTATTAGTTACTGTAGCATGAAGCCTACCAAGAAGTTCTTGTATTATGTGAAACTTCGCCTGAATTGGGAGGTACGAAAAGAGAACAAAGCTAGTTAGTACCAAAACTGAAATAGCTAACGAAAAGAAACAATCTGCCATAAAAGTGGGATGGTTTATAGAATGCGTGGATAATGTAAGCCTATTTACTGGTAACATCTTCTGATGAGACATATGGCCAAATAAAAGCCAGTCACCAATATATCGAGAAAACGCTGTATTAAACTAGTTTGAAGCAGTTTATGGAAGAAACTTATTGTCCTAATTGAACAATCTGCTTAGACAATAGGTATTTCATTCAAATAGAGTGCAAGACTGCCAAGGCGAATCAATGAAATAGCTGGCGATCTCTCTAATGAGACATTAACCCAAGGAAACACATATTGAGAAATTAAATTGATAAGCGTTCCAATGTGAACATGCATGCTAAGTATAAACTGGGGAGGAAACAGGAGAAGAATACGCTCTAGGAAGGTAAGGATATAGATCTGTCAATGTACATTTAAAACCTTCAAAAATTCAATGTACAAGATACTGCATCATTCTATGATCTTCCAAAGTCATGAACGTGGAAATCGTAGAACCAAATAATCAAGTCATATATAAAACATGAAATCAGAATCAGAACCCTTCTTGCAGCACATATCATATAATTCTATAATTGAACAAGCAGTTTCAAGTAAAGGGTGAAAGACTATCAAGTTGTACCTGTTCAAATCTGTAAGTATTGTCATTCTGAATTATGATCTCATTCTGGAAACAACAAAAGAAAACGGGAATTAACTAGCTTTTGGATCAACAAAAGACGGAATACAGGACATTTGACACAAACAAAAAGAGCACATACACGACCTCCTCCCTGCCCTGCCCTTCCCCCCAGATTCTGCAACAAGGTGATGATAAAGATAGCAATAACTGAAGCATCTTATTGCACCCAAGGATGCGGCCAAGTGGTCAATGAAGTGGGTGCAGATCTTCGATACCAGGGTTTAAATCCCGCAAAGACAAAAAAACACTAGGTGATCTTTTCCCATTTGCCTAAATGTTAGTGCGCAGAGTTATCAGTACCTGCATTGGTGAGGCGTAGTACCTGCGTTGGTGCGAGGTAGCAAGTATCCAGTGGAATCCATATATGATCCAGATATCCAGTCACCATACAAGTTATTTAAACTAATAATACCTTATAATGTAGAGAAATATGCTTCATATCGAAATCAAGAGTTTGCACTTCAACATTTTGCAACGGACGAGCAGAGACAGATTCTGGTTCGAAAACCAATGATCTTTATAGCTAAATAAAGTTAGTTTTTATATATTAAAATTACACTTTTAGAAGCTCTAAAAGGAGTACTACAAGTCACAATTTTTAATGATTAAGGTTATTTAGCGAATGATTGAAATTTTTTTATTTAAATCCCAAATAATAATAGCATGACATGAAATGGTACAGATGGAGACTACGACGAACATAGAAATAGATGAAACATAAACAGAACAAAAACTAGCAGAAAGCACACCTTCAATTCATGGATGATGGCAGCAGTCCGCCAACCTGCTTTTGAAGGCCCTCTGAGATCACTAAAGAGGTGATCCCCAAAATATATCACCTAAAGTTTCATAAGAGTTTATCTCAGGATATATCAACAGAGACAAGACTGTCTGTCTGAGTTGACTTATTAAACTCACATGTCACAGAATAAAAAATTCGTACTATTTTCTTATGCGTACCTCTGGACCTTTCCACTTTGTAATCTGCAAGAATGTTTTAAGGCATCCATGGTAGTAAATTTTACCGGGAAAGAAAGCATCAACTTTTGTAAAAGCCAATGTGTCCTTCTCCACATCATAGCAGCTGCATAAACATCCAATAAATACAATGAGGGAAATGCTTTATATGATATTAGAATGAAACTTAAGAGGAGATTGATGAAATGTTTTATATAACATGAATCGTGTCTCCAGGTTTCAGAGGGTTGTTTCTTCTTGTGATTCTTGTCTCTTTCTTGTTTTAATTTCTTTATTCATAATAGAAAATCAAAGACTGTCAGCTCAAGTCTGTTTCCGGCAGACCCATTTTTCTAACCTCGCAAAATTCTCTTTCATTATCTGTCCTAATTTTGCAAATCTATGCTTATAACTTTGTATAGTACTGTAAATTACATTCAGTGTAGTATTATATTTGTCAACCTCATTCGTAAATACTGGTGTTCAAAACCCTAGAACCGCGATATCCAATTTTAATTTCTAAAAGCTTTGTGTTCTCGGGGAGCAATTACAATTCAGAATACTCACAAACGATTGTTCAATTTAATAGCTATTTCATCAATTCTTTGAGAAAGGTGCATTTTCTTAAGCTTATTACCTTGAAATTTTTGGGTTTTTGTAGCCCTAATTCTTCGATTTTTGAGAATGTATTGAATGTTTTACTTCATTTTGGGGTTTTTAATTACCTTAAATTGAATAGGATTATTTTTGTGGTTAAGCTTCCTCCTTTTGTTTTTCTGATTTGAAGTATTCCTCATTGGATTTTTGTTTCCGCTATTTTTTCTTCTCCCCCTAGAAAATCAGGGGTTTCAGCCCCTGCAAACGTCGCCCCGAGATTCAAGTTTTAACAGCAGAACCAGAGAGAACCATCACACATTAGACCAGATTTTCTTCATATTATAATCCTCGTACTTTTTCCTTTTTTAATTTACATCAGATAATATCTTTTATTCATATACTAAAGAGGACTGCTACTGCTACTACACCATTTAGTGATTTTCCATCTCCAAATATTTTCTTCGTCGGCGGTATCTCCGATCATCAAACAGGTTTTTCAATCTAGGGTTTGGTGACTCCTGTTATTTTCCTATCTCTCGTTGTCCCGATTATTTTAATCTGTTGTGGTGCCGATTATTTTCCTTTCTGGTATTGTCTATTTTTGTCTTATAGGCTGTTCGCCGGCGATTTTTCCGGCGACCCTGCTCTTTTCTTCCTATTCTCTCTTCTGCTTTTTTTGGGTGTGTGTGGGTGTGTTCTATTTTCTTGGACAGGTACCTTATTATTTCCGGCTAGGATTTCCGGCAAGCTACAGTACATCCGACGACTCCCGTTCAGACTTTCGGCAGGACGCAATTGAACTACACGTTCCGATAAGCTTCAGGAAAACTTGCCCCAGGTACTAGTCGCGGCGGCGAGGCCAATTTGCGGCGTTTGGGAGTGAAGAGCTAAGCAACACCGGCTGTGACGTGCAAGAGTCGGTAGCAGTTGACCTTGGGCGCATCAAAGCCTACTTTCAGGTTTTTCCACCGGGAGTTGGTACCTCCCGCTCTCTTGTTTACTTTGTACACTTTTTTACGTATTTTAGCTAGCATTCCGTGTGAGGTTTACTCTGTTGCTTTCTAGTTTGCATCTTTTTGCGTATTCCGCTATAGTGCGCGTGTGCGTCACTATTCTCCATAGTCGGCTGGAGGGATCGTGGCCGCGGCGGGGGATGATAGCGTAAGGTCATGTCCTCGGGGGGTGGGGGCAGTGGCGGGGGTGAGTAGCGGGGCAGGGAGTGGTCCTGCAGGAAGGGCGAGAGATAAGGGTGGGAAGAGGGTAGCGGACGCTCATAGATTAAGGATTGGGTCATGGAACATAGGCACTCTGACGGGCAAGTCCATTGAGTTGGCGAAGGTTCTTCAAAAGAAGAGGGTTAACATAGCATGTGTCCAGGAGACTAGGTGGAAAGGGTCGAAGGCGAGGAATGTAGACGGGATTAAGTTGTGGTATTCTGGGGTCGTGAGAGGTAAGAATGGAGTGGGCATCTTGGTAGGTGGGGATCTAAGGGAGTCCGTGGTCGAGGTTAGGCGAGTGAATGATAGGTTAATGTCTATTAAGTTGGTTATTGGGGGTTGCGTCCTCAACGTCATCAGCGCTTACGCGCCGCAAGCGGGCTTAGACGTGGAGGCTAAGAGGCGCTTTTGGGAGGACTTGGATGATCTGGTTAGTAGTATTCCCCAATCTGAGAAGTTAGTTATTGGAGGGGACTTTAATGGTCATATTGGAGCTGATGCGGGTGGTTATGGTGAGGTGCACGGTGGCTTCGGCTTTGGCGTTAGGAACGGAGGAGGCACTTCACTGCTTGATTTCGCCAGGGCTTCCGAGCTTCTGATTGCGAACTCGACATTTCAGAAGAGGGAGGAGCATTTGGTCACCTTCAAGAGTTCGGCGGCGAGGACTCAAATTGATTACATCCTTCTCAGAAGGAGCGATAGGGATATGTGCAAGGACTGTAAGGTTATTCCGGAGAGTCCCTTTCGACTCTTCATAGACTCCTAGTGATGGATGTCGGTCTCTGGGTGAATAGGAAGAGGAGGGGTGCTCGGGGGTCAACCGCGGATTAGATGGGGTGTTTTGACTTAGGAGAAAGCACAGGAGTTGGAGAGGAGGTTAGCTAAGGGCGGAGCTTGGAGAAGTTCTGGGGAAGCGAACGCTATGTGGTCAGAGACGGCGAACTTGGTTAGGGAGGTAGCACAGGACGTGCTCGGGGTAGCCAAGGGCTATTCAGGCAGACATCAGGGTGAATGGTGGTGGAACGATGTAGTCGAAGGAAAAGTGGAGGTGAAGAAGGCGGCGTTTGCGGAGTTGGTAGGGAGCACAAGCGAGGAAGAACAGAGAGCAAACAAGGAGATCTACAAGGTGGCAAGGAAAGAAGCAAAGCTGGCGGTTACGGAAGCTAAAAACGCGGCGTTTGGTCGCATGTACGAGGAACTAGGGGAGAGAGGCGGGGACAGAAAGTTATTTCGGTTAGCCACCAAGGGCGAGGATGGTAGAGTTCTGATGGGGGAGTCTCAAGTCAAGCAAAGGTGGCAGGCGTACTTTCGAGACTTACTTAACGAGGAGGGGGATCGTAACATAGAGCTAGGGGAGTTGGGGCATTCAGAGCAACATAGAGACCTTGGGTATTGCAGGCGCATAAGGGCGGAGGAGGTGGGCTTTGCGTAGGATGAGTAGGGGTCGAGCGACCGGGCCTGACGAGATCCCGGTGGAGTTCTGGAAGTGCATGGGTAGGTGAGGAGTGGAGTGGCTCTCCAGGTTGTTCAATGTGATCTTCAGGACCAAAAGGATGACGGATGAGTGGAGGTGGAGTAAAGTGGTGCCCTTGTATAAGAACAAAGAGGACATCAAGTGTTGCAACAACTATAGGGGTATCAAATTAATAAGTCACACCATGAAGGTCTGGGAGCGGGTGATCGAGGCGAGGGTGAGGGAGATGACATCTATATCTGGGAACCAGTTCGGTTTCATGCCGGGCCGCTCCACTACAGAAGCTATCCACCTTGTCAGACGGATGGTAGAGCAGTTCAGGGATAAGAAGAAGGACCTGTACATGGTGCTTATCAACTTGGAGAAGGCGTATGACAAGGTCCCAAGGGAGGTGCTATGGAGGTGCTTGGAGGCGAAGAGCGTGCCGGAAGCCTACATCAGAGTAATAAAGGACATGTACGATGGAGCTAAGACTAGGGTTATGACCGTAGGTGGCGACTCAGACCATTTTCCAGTGGTTATGGGGCTCCATCAAGGATCGGCGCTTAGCCCTCTCTTGTTTGCATTAGTGATGGATGCTCTAACCCGTCATATTCAAGGGGATGTGCCTTGGTGTATGCTATTTGCTGATGACATAGTCTTGATAGATGAGACGAGGGTCGGTGTTATTGAGAGGTTAGAGGTATGGAGACAGACTCTCGAGTGTAAAGGTTTCAAAATAAGCAGATCTAAGACAGAATACTTGGAGTGCAAGTTTAGCGCCGAGCCGAGCGAAGTAGGCAGGGACGTGATGATTGGATCTCGGGTCATCGTCAAGAGGGACAGTGTCATATATCTTGGGTCAGTGATTCAGGGGGACGGAGAGATTGACGGGGATGTCACTCATCGTATAGGAGCGGGGTGGTCAAAGTGGAGGCTGGCATCAGGAGTCCTGTGTGATAAGAAAGTTCCACATAAACTCAAGGGGAAATTTTATAGAGCAGTGGTTAGACCTGCAATGTTGTATGGGGCGGAGTGCTGGCCCGTGAAGAACTCTCATGTTCAGAGAATGAAGGTTGCGGAGATGAGGATGCTCAGGTGGATGTGCGGGCTCACCAGGTTAGATAAGATTAAGAATGAAGTTATTCGAGAGAAGGTGGGGGTGGCCCCGGTGGATGAGAAGATGCGAGAAGCGAGGCTGAGGTGGTTCGGGCATGTGCGGAGGAGAAGTCCTGATGCCCCTGTGAGGAGTTGTGAGCGGCTGGCGATTGTCGGCGTTCGGCGAGGCAGAGGAAGGCCTAAGAAGTATTGGGGAGAGGTGATTAGGCATGACATGGCTAGAATGCGGGTTTCCGAGGACATGACCCTTGATAGGAAAGTCTGGAGGTCTAGTATCAGGGTTGTCGGATAGGGGCTCCTAGAGTTTTTCGTACTCCTCACCCGGGGTTGGGTGAGGCTTGGCAGGGCTATCCATAGATGATTTGTGTTTTGGCTTGTGTCTCCCTTATGGTAGTTATTTATAGTAGTTACTGTATTATATTATTGCATGCTATTTTATTTATGTTTCTTGTGTTTAGATAATTATTTACACTATTTCTGCTGGAATTACTAATGCTCTCTTGTTTTTGTCTTTCCTTTCCTTCACTGAGCCGGGGGTCGATTGAAAACAGCCTCTCTGCCCTTTCGGGTAGGGGTAAGGCTCGTCTACATATTACCCTCCCCAGACTCCACTTTGTGGGACCATACTGGATAGTTGTTGTTGTTGTAACATGAATTGAGACTTAGAAGAGGAAGAAATATATCCTAACAACCAAATCAAAATCTGGAAGGAAAGAAAAACAGAACTCTCTTGCTAATAAAAGAACACATTTTGTTGATGGTAGGGTGAGGATGACATACTTGGAAGAAATGTCAGATGAAAGGAAAATTTAAGAGAAAATTCAATCATAGAGAACCATACCGAAATGGATGGTCGGATTTGTAAAAATCTGGCTTGTTTGCTTTAGCAATTACGACATCAAAAAGTTCCCTCCAGGAGTCTTGCTGAGTTAATGAATCCTAATGAAATATGTACCAAAAAAGAAAAGGTGTCAAATCGATGAATCCAGACTGATCAAACAAAATAAGAATAGACAATACAGTCAAAGCAGACTCGGAAAGAGAAGACACAAATACTCAAACTGTATGTTCCAAGTGGAAAATGAGATTGGGCCCATAACTGCAAACTAAAAGAAGTGGTAGTACGTTAAGAAAAATAAAACTTGGGTCAAACTCAACCCCAAAAGCTAGTTAAAGTGGTGGGAATTGGCCAAGACGATGAAAAGAGACTACAACTCATACACTTAACAGAACTGTTGCAGGATTCTGACACACCTAAGCTACAATTCAAACTAATATATTAGTGTCACAAACAAAGGCAACTTGCTTCACTAAATCTGTAACTCCTGAAAAAGGGAATTGGGAAGCAGTAAGATGTATAAAGTCTAAAGCACTTGAATGAGGCATGAAAAGAGTGACTCAATGACAAAAAAAAAAGAATCAAATAACATTGTCGTTTCCAAGACGGGCTTAGACCAAAACATTAAACATGCAGAGAATATGTGGGCGTTTCATTATCAGAATACACGCACACCTGTAGAATAATCACACAGATACAGAATCACCTTAATATACTGAATTCAAGGGGAAGTTGGGGAGAATAAAAGGAAATAATAGATCAACAAAAAACGCTTTTCTGCTGTGGATCTTCTAAATGTCAAGTGATTATTAAAAAACAAAGAAGATACCAGCACTAAATAATTTCCACCACCAATTCCCGGCTCCTTTTACATGCTCTGTAGTTCACTAATGCAACTAGAGCTAAGTTATGAACATGTTTCAGCTAGTTGAGGTCAAAATATTTCAGTGCAAGGAGTGTTCTTATATTCTATATATACATGCTGCAGATAAACACAAACTTATGAACGCAAACTTATGAACGTAGTCTGCTGACGTCACAAGTAAACAAAAATGGTAAAGAAGTTCCAAGAAAAGTGTAGCTTTGCATAAAAGTTATCCAAGGAAGAATACCATTGCACATGAAGAAAATGAGCAATCCATTAAGTCAAAATCAATTATAATCTTTTTATCCACTTAAAAATACCTGCAACATAAAGCGCATCCCTCCATCCACAAAATAAAAGGGAGAGTTGGTCAACAAGAAAAGCTTCTTTCCTTTATCCTTCAGCATCCTTAGAAAGCGTAGTAGCTGATCCTAGAAGAGATAAGTGCAAAAATTAGGTCTAGAGATTAAAAGTCTAAAAGTTGCAAAATGTCCAAAGCAATTATGGTTATACTTACATTCTTTACAAGGTATCTAGGGGGATCAGCAAGTATTCCTCTGTGAACTAAACCGCTATTATGAACATACTGTATCGCTCGATTCACATCTTCATATACATAACGAGCATCAAATTCCAATTTTGCATCAACAAAATGTTGCACAATGTCAGCTATAAGGCATGCCTGGAGAGAAAAAAATACAAAGAGAACCCAACAGGTCAGAAAGTTGCTAATAAAAACCTTCAACTATGTATCTAATTGTGTCCTTCTACTTTATTTAAAGAAAACATTCTTCAAGCAAAGATATTAATTAAACATCCTCATTGCTCTGTAAATATTTATTTGTTACACCATACAGCCATAAGGTATGACTAGTTGATTACCCAAATGTCCAACATAAATGGCTCTAATCTTGGATCTTGTAACCAGATTTTACATCAGAAATATCATTATATACAAGCATTTTCTGCTATCATTATATACGAGCTTTTTCCTCCATCCTAAAAGACTATTAAGACAATTGGACCTCACAGAAGACATATGCTCTTTCCTGCAAGAGAAACATGTGGACTTACTTTGTTATTGTAATTCTTTCTTAAGATTTGGATACCATTCTCGGCCTTTTGGCTAAGATCCAGTGTAAAATTCCTTCTTAAGATCTGCAATCATTGCCTAGTTTAAGTGTTTAACCATTAAACAAAGCAGCCAGAACAGGTCGCTTAGGTAAAAGGCAAACAAGATACTGATATTAGAGTTTTATCACATCGTGGATGTACTAACGTTTTTGAGAACTTAAATCAGAAGTCCAAATGGAAAGTGTTAAAATATGTAAAATAGTAGAACCCTAATCCAATGTGTATTAGGAGTAGGATAGGTTATGTGTGTATATATATAGGGCTCATTGTATCATGTTTATATTAATTATATATTTTTCTCCCGTGCTTTCTCACATGGTATCAGAGCTCCAGTGAGAATATCATAGTTGTGCGTCATTCCAGCAACTTCCGGGAAGAAAGACCTCGTCGCCGTGCAATTTTCCGGCGACTTAAGAGGCTGTCCTTAACGAAATCACCCTTTTGTTGGTGTTGTACAAAATCCGAGACCACCACAAGGCTCGGAATATAATTCTGACCAACCCCAGAAAATATCACCGGAAAATAACCCCCCACGCGCCGCCACGCGCCCGCCGGAGTTCTGCCGCCGCTGGCGAGTCTATCCCACGCGCCGGCGCGTGAGACACTTTCCTGCCAGAATTTCAAAAACTTTCTTCAGGACAGTCTGATCGCCCTCGAATTCCGAGCCTATCCATATTTTTATTTTTCAATTCCGACAACTTTGAATTTTTTCCGGTAGCTACAGTATTTTTTCCGACAGCTACAGTGTTTCCAGTTTTTCCGGCAGCTCCAGTTTTCTGTTTCAGTTTCAGCGAGTTTTCAGTTGATTCTTTCTGATTATTTGGTGATAATCCAACGATGTCTTTGGGACTCGATGCTTTCGGGTCTAGAAATCCAGGTTCTGGCAGTTCCGGTGTTATGATTACCTCAGAACCTTTAATAGGAGGTTCAAACTACCTAGCTTGGGCTTCGTCTGTCGAGTTGTGGTGTAAAGGTCAAGGTGTTCAAGATCATCTAATCAAGGAATCTAGTGAAGGAGATGAAAAAGCCAAAGTACATTGGGAGATGATCGATGCTCAATTATGCAGTATTTTGTGGTGATCTATTGATTCCAAGTTGATGCCCTTGTTTCGTCCATTCCAAACATGTTATTTGGTTTGGGAAAAGGCTCGTACTTTATACACTAATGACATATCTCGTTTCTATGATGTGATATCGCGGATGACAAATTTAAAGAAACAGGAATTAGATATGTCTACTTACTTAGGACAAGTACAGGCAGTTATGGAGGAATTTGAGACGTTGATGCCAGTTTCTGCTAGCGTTGCAAAGCAGCAAGAGCAACGACAAAAGCTATTTCTAGTTCTTACTCTTGATGGGCTTCCTAATGATCTCGACTCAGTACGCGATTGGATTTTGGCTAGTCCGACTGTCCCCACAGTTGATGAATTATTCTCTCGATTACTTCGCTTTGCTGCAGCACCGAGTCACCCAGTGAGCTCATCACAGACACTTGATTCATCTATCCTCATATCCCAATCAGTGGACAATCGGGCATCTCATACTATGGAGAATAGACGAGGAGGATGTCGTTTTGGAAGATCTAGACCCAAGTGTTCTTATTGTTATAAACTTGGTCACACTCGTGACGTGTGTTATTCTTTACATGGTCGACCACCCAAAAATGCTTATGTTGCTCAGACCGAGACTAAAGGTAACCAGGGATTTTTGTGTCTGAAGGGGAGTATAATGAGTTCCTTAAATATCGAGCAAGTAAGCAGACATCTCCACAAGTAGCCACTGTTGCTCAGACTGATACTTCTGTTGCTTGTAATTCTTTTGCTTGTGTTTCCCAGTCTAGTCCTCTTGAACAATGGGTTGTGGACTCAGCTACTTCTGATCATATCTCTGGTAAATCCCTTTTGTCAAATATTGCGTATTCACAGTTTCTTCCCAACGTTACTTTGGCTAATGGGTCTCAAACTAAAGCAAAAGGAGTTGGACAAGCAAATCCTCTACCCTCTGTCACTCTAGATTCCGTTCTTTATGTCCCTGACTGTCCTTTTAATCTTGCATCTGTTAGTCGTTTGACTCGTGCCCTCCATTGCGGTATATATTTTATTGATGATTCTTTTATTATGCAGGACCGCAGTACGAGACAGACGATTGGAAGAGGACTTGAATCAGAAGGACTCTACTACCTTAACTCACTAACATCCTCCAAGGCCTGTCTAGTTGCAGTTCCTCCAGACCTACTTCACAGTCGTTTAGGACATCCTAGCTTGTCCAAACTTCAGAAGATGGTGCCTAATTTGTCTAGTTTATCCACATTAGAGTGTGAGTCATGTCAGCTCGGGAAACATACCCGCGCCTCCTTTCCTCATAGTATTGAGAGTCGTGCAGAGTCTGTTTTTTCTTTAGTTCATTCGGATATATGAGGTCCTAGTAGAGTCAGTTCAACCTTGGGATTTCGTTATTTTTTTAGTTTCATTGATGATCATTCAAGATGTACTTGGATTTTCTTAATGAAAGATCGTTCTGAGTTGTTTTCTATATTCCAAAATTTTTGTGCTGAAATTAAAAATCAATTTAGTGTTTCTATTCGCACTCTTCGCAATGATAATGCCTTAGAATATTTATCCTCTCAATTTCAACAGTTTATGACTTCTCACGGAATTATTCATTAGACCTATTGTCCTTATACCCCTCAGCAAAATGAGGTTGCAGAGAGAAAGAATAGGCACATTATTGAGACAGCTCGCACACTTCTCATTGAATCTCATATTCCGCTGCATTTTTCGGGCGATGCAGTTCTCACATCTTGTTATTTGGTTAATCGGATGCCTTCATCTCCCATCCAGAATCAGATTCCGTATGAGGTATTGTTTCCCCAGTCACCCTTATACTCTGTTCCCCCTCATGTTTTTGGGAGCACTTGTTTCGTTCATAACTTAGCTCCTGGGAAAGATAAGTTAGCTCCTCGTGCTCTCAAGTGTGTCTTCCTTGGTTATTCTCGTGCTCAGAAGAGCTATCGTTGTTATTCACCTGATCTTCGTAGGTACCTTATGTCAGCCAATGTCACATTTTTTGAGTCTAAATCTTTCTTTACCTCTTCTAACCATTCTGACCATCTTGCTATATCTGAGGTTTTACCTATACCGACCTTTAGGGAGTCTACTATATCTCCTCCTTCACCTTCCGCTACAGAAGTCTTACCCATTCCAACCGTTGGAGAGTCTAGTGTGGCTCCTCCTAGACTCCCTGCGACAGACATTCCACTCTTGACATATCATCGTCGTCCTCGTCCAGCATCCGACCCGGTTAATTCACGTCCTGCACCTGACCCTGCTCCTACTGCAGACTTGTCTCTTCAGATTGCACTTCAGAAAGGTATACGGAACACCCTTAATCCTAATCCCCATTATATCGGTTTAAGTTATCATCGTTTGTCATCACCCTATTATGCTTTTCTATCTTCTTTGTCCTCTGTTTCCATCCCTAAGTCTACAGGTGAAGCATTGTCTCATCCAGGGTGATGACATGCTATGACTGACGAGATGTCTGCTTTACATACGAGTGGTACTTGGGAGCTCGTCCCTCTTCCTTCAGGTAAATCTACTGTTGGTTGCCGTTGGGTGTATGCAGTCAAGGTTGGTCCAGATGGTAAGGTTGATCGTCTTAAGGCTCGTCTTGTTGCCAAGGATATACTCAGATATTTGGGCTTG
The DNA here is from genome assembly GCA_034376525.1 of Nicotiana benthamiana. Lineage (NCBI taxonomy): Eukaryota > Viridiplantae > Streptophyta > Magnoliopsida > Solanales > Solanaceae > Nicotiana > Nicotiana benthamiana. The sequence continues at coordinate 137,589,898 of CM067335.1, forward strand.
ATTACAGTGATACCTTCTCTCCCGTGGCTAAGATAGCATCGGTCCGCCTTTTTCTCTCTATGGCTGCTGTTCGCCATTGGCCCCTGTATCAGCTGGACATTAAAAATGCATTTTTACACGGTGACCTTGAGGATGAAGTTTATATGGAGCAACCACCTGGGTTTCTGATTCACGTCTCTGTATTTATCTGGTGGTTTATGTTGACGACATTGTTATTACCGGCAATGACCAGGATGGTATTACTAAATTGAAGCAACATCTCTTTCAACACTTTCAGACTAAGGATCTGGGCACACTTAAGTATTTTCTGGGTATTGAGGTCGCACAGTCTAGCTCAGGTATTGTGATCTCACAACGGAAGTATGCCTTAGATATTCTTGAGGAGACAGGAATGACAGGTTGTAAACCTGTTGACACTCCGATGGATCCAAATTCTAAACTTCTTCCAGGACAGGGGGAGCCTCTTAACGATCCTGCAAGATATAGGCGGTTAGTTGGTAAATTAAATTATCTTACAGTGACAAGACATGACATTTCCTTTCATGTGAGTGTTGTGAGCCAGTTTATGGGTTCTCCGTGTGAGTCATTGGGATGCAGTTGTTCGCATTCTTCAGTATACAAAATCAACTCCAGGTAAAGGTTTATTGTTTGAGGATCGAGGCCATGAGCAAATCGTTGGATACTCCGATGCTGATTGGGCAGGATCGCCTTCTGACAGACGTTCTACTTCTGGATATTGTGTCTTAGTAGGAGGAAATTTGGTATCTTGGAAAAGCAAGAAACAGAATGTGGTTGCTCGGTCTAGTGCAGAAGCAGAATATCGAGCAATGGCTATGGCGACTTGTGAGCTAGCTTGGATCAAACAGTTGCTCAAAGAGGTAAAATTTGGTGATGTTAGTCAGATGGGACTTGTGTGTGATAATCAAGCTGCTCTTCATATTGCGTCAAATCCAGTGTTCCATGAAAGAACTAAGCACATTGAGATTGACTGTCACTTTGTCAGAGAAAAGATACTCTCGGGAGATATTGCTACAAAGTTTGTAAAGTCAAATGATCAGCTTGCAGACATTTTCACCAAGTCCCTCACTAGTCCTCGTATTAACTACATATGTAACAAGCTCGGTACATATGATTTATATGCACCAGCTTGAGGGGGAGTGTTAGAATATGTAAAATAGTAGAACCCTAATCCAATGTGTATTAGGAGTAGGATAGGTTATGTGTATATATATATATATATATATATATATATATATATATATATATATATATATATATATGGCTCATTGTATCATGTTTATATCAATTATATATTTTTTCCGTGCTTTCTCACAGAAAGCTAGAAGAAAAAGCGGTACCCCTCTGTTTCATCTTATGCTCTGTTTGACTAGCACAAAGTTTAACAAGAAAGAAAGATTATTGGCACATACTAATAATGCCGTTAGAATTTGTGGTTTTAAGCATGCCTCAATATTTCTATGGCTATAAAAGATTGTCGGTAAGGGAAAAATGGCAAATTTAAAGTTAAAGAGTTCCCAAATATAGAAAGGTTCTCTTAGAACAGACTCAAAGAATGCAACAGAGGGAAGCGTTACTTTCAAGGAAGATCAGTCTACTGCGGACTTCGGATAAAAATCTGCAAGTGATTTTACTTGGGCTCAGATTAGGGAAGACGAGACTAAAATTAGATCAAACCTAAAGGTTCTGCTATGCTGAACAATTTGCAGAAATACAAAAAGCACGCTTATTATCAATTATTTTTATGACGAAATTTAGAGATAGAGATAGAGATAGAGAGAGGGAGGGGGAGGGAGGGGGAGAGGGAGAGAGAGAGGGGGGGAGAGAGGAAGGGGGAGGCCGAGAGTGGGGGCGAGGGAGGGCGAGAGTGGGGGCGGGGGAGGGAGAGCGAGGGAGGGAGGGAGGGGGGGGCGGGAGGGGGGGGCGGAAGGGAGGGAGGGAGAGAGAGAGACTTGAGTCCAGTAATAATCCCCTATCCCATATCTTCCACTTCTCTTCCCCTATCCCATATCTGCCTCTCCTCTTTGTTCTTTTTTTTTTTGTTCTTGATCTGGCATATCTTCCTCTTTTCTTTTCATCCGTCCCCTTCAACATATGCTTCTTTTCAAAATTAACAATTTAAGAAATTGCGGAAGATTTTTATTATGTCATTCAATAATGCAGTTTTATAAGTAATCATGTAGAGAAGTTTAGAAATGTGATGTTTCAACCATTACAAAATGAGCCACAAAAGACATGGGACGAATAGAGAACAAGTATCCCCTTTTCTTTTATGTAAATACAAAAGATATCTTTGAATAAAAGCCAGATGATCGTCCAACTAACAGATACATCAGAGAGTCTAAACCGAATCAAAGAGCTGACCCATGGGCACTAAAGACAGTTTTAAACTATCAAATGGAAAACAAACCAAGTTGGTTCTGGAGGGGAACACGGAGGACATGAAGACCGCAGTAGGGCATTTGACTATCAATTGTGGAAAGAAATGATTTGATTTATTTAATTCAAGAGGAAAGCAACAAATTTGCACACAGTTGCTGCAACTTACAGCAAATAGCCGTCATCCCATACTGCATAGCTGGTTTCTAAAACATGTCAGTTGTGATGTTCTCTTAATTATCTAAACATTTGCCACCAATAATTTCCATGATTCGAAGACCCATACATCTAAACATAATACATATACATGCGCAATGAGTGCAATCTTGTTATTGATGTCGAATGAGTTCGTGCATTAAAAAGCCTATATTAAAAGGAAAACTATCAAATGCTAAAAAATATTAGAGATCAATAAACTAATTAACTAACCTCACTAAAGCAGAAGAAATCCATCAAACAAACTAGTTCCCGTGCTTGATCACGGCCAATATGTCTTGTACCATACATCTCATTTATTTCCTCCTGGCTGAGCTGCAAAAGTTAACATCAGTGAGCGTCAGATTATCAACTATTAGATTGTTTATGTGTTAACAAACTTCTGATACATAGGACAAATCAACTAGCAAAGCATCCAACTTCCAATAGCAAACCAATATTGAAGAAGGCATCCACATCTTATAAAACCTTTTAACCCCCCCCACCCACCACCACCACCACCACCAATCCAAAAAAAAAACCCTACATGGTATACTCCACGCAGACTATCTTTTTGCCATTGGATGGACAAGTGTGGATGGGCTTTTAGACAAAGAGTGTCTGTTCCCAACAACATAGATGTTATATTCCTTTTCTTATTCGTCTTTGTTTTTTATAATTCAAATTTATTTTACTACTACTGCAGCAAGCCACTGTCAATACATGACGAGAGAGTACATCAGAGCTACTAAGCACTTAGCCAACTATCTACATATCACAGAAATATAGATTAAGATATGTAACGGTCTTCATTTTTGATGAGGTAGATCTAATAGTCTTGATAAACCTATCTTTGTGGAGCTAACAGCAAGACGAGCTCCTGTGCGCTCATCAAATCAATTTATTCAGTTTTAAGAGCATACATGTCCTGATAGATTTCTCTCCAGCTACGCCTGTCTGTCTTACCCCACCTTGTGCCGTGCCACCCCTTCCCATTATGGTAGACTTTTTGCTCTTTTGCCATATTTATTTTTCTTCTTGGTTTTTTCACTTTGCTCATCATTTTCGGTATTTTTATCAGATCTTCTAAATTATCTTTCAGTAATATCAATAATCAATAATATTTCTATTCCTTCTGGTATTAAAAGATATATTGCTAGTCCTTTACATGTTAATCTAACATATGAAGGAAAACAATAATCTATTAAACAGATAGTAATTGACATCAATTATGATATATGAAGAGAAAAGTTAAGGATCTTATGCGGAACTGAACGGGAATATTGTCTTCTTCCCTTTTTTGGTAACCAAGAAATCCCAAGGGCCGTGGCACATAGTTCGGAACTCGGCAGGTAATTGAGCCCGCCACTCTACCCTTCTCCATTTAAATCCCAAACTATTGTTTGCACAAGGTTCGAGCCAGTGACGTGCCCTAACCCATACATCATAGGTTGCACTCTTACCACTAGACCAAAACCCTTGGACCTGAACCAGAATAATATAAAGTTAAAAATTTTAAGACCTGTTCCTCCTTACTCCCGTCCCTGCATGCAAAGTCTTCTTGTCAATGATGTTATTCAGCCTCTTCCATACACTATACCAGGCTGAAGATTAATTTTCCATTTTGTAATTAAGTTTTGGGGCACCCAGAAGATTCCTATTCGTACATATTTTTCTTTTTTCCTATTTGTATAGATGATTGCTATTTTTTCTTCTTCTTCTTCTTCTTCTTCTTCTTCTTTTTTTTTTTTGTAAAGAATCGTATATTTTATGTAGATTCCACACTTTAGGAATACCAATTGTATACGGGGATCTTTTCCCACAACATCAATAAAATATTTCATTCCCAAGAAAATGATGCCATTCAGCCTCTCACTACCAAATACTAGTCATCACCAAAGAATACAGTTATTTTATCTATTTTTAATAAAATAAATAACTAGATAATAGGTATTCCCAATATTTTCCATGAAAGAAATCAAAAGCACAACAGAATAGGGAGCTTGTTGAACTTCACCTTGCGCCTGCCATAGTAGCATCCATCAAGTTCAATTGACCCAAAAAAGTCCAACTTCATAAGACACCCCTTTGATTTGTCATAGTATAACCCTCTGATGGGAAAACCCGGATCGTACTTGAATTCCAAGCAAGTATCAGGATATCTGAACTGAAGCACAAAATAAACATGAGAGTAGTAATCCATTAGACGGGTAGTTTACTTTCTCCAGGAAACATAATCCTACTTGTTCTCTCTTTTTCTTTTCTTTTTTTAAAGTTTATTCTTGGAAAGAGTTACCACAAGGAAAGAGTACAAGAGCAAACCTCACTAACTAGATGCTGTTTTGCAAGATCATAAATCAAGCTCTGTAAATTGGAGGAGTAATGTGCCAACGTGTAATCATAGTCGAATCCGTAGACTTCTATGCTGTCCAACCGCACGTTCTTATTAACGTATATACCTAAAAGTAAAACATTATCGGCCACCTAAGTTCAATCCAATCCTCAAATAGTAGTAGAAGTTCACATAGAAGGTTAAATGTACAACAGAATGAGAGGAGAAAACGCGGGTAACCTTTAGGATTCATTTTGGGCATTTGTTTCAGCGCATCAGGAATCTTGAGAAACCTCTCCTTCGCAGCATTGTATTCTACCCTAATTTTCAGAATTTCTTCCTCGGAAAGTGGATCATTGGCATTTACTAACAAGTTTTCTTGGTCCTCCGACTTCAATATTTTCTGCTCTGAAGACGCTAAATTACTATATCGATGATAACTGCCTCCTCCAAACCCTGCATTTCCAAGAAAAACTGCAACCGCATTACAGCAGAGCAACTTACAAATCCAACATAAAAAGAAAAGATCTTTAAACAAGAACGCAATAGAGGAGAAAACAAGTACCTTCTTTACATCCATAATGAGAAAAACTTGTCCTCTGCAGCAAAATTTGCTACTATCAGCAACACTATCAAATGATATACATATCTATGATCCAAACGATAATACACAAATACCTACAGAGACATATGCCATACACAAGTTCAAATAGGTACGAAAGGTACTCAGCAATAGATTTTGCCACCATAAGTGACACAATATAAAATTGCTACCATCAATAACCAAGCAAAAAAGAAAAATATGCTATCATCAATAATACCTATCAAAAGGGTATTCTTGTCCTCACATTACGCACAATTAAACCACAAAAGAAAACCTAGTAACACAAGATTATGGGGGTATGAAGTGCATATGTTTATAAATAAGCTTTTTTTTACACAAACCCACATAAATTATGAACAAGACATGTATAAAGCTCGTCCATTGCAATAAAACTGCTACCACGAATAACCAAGGGAAAAAAAGGTAATCATATCTATGACCGAAATGCTGATTTTAAACACAAAAAAGACCATTAAAAAAAATATATATAAACAGGATTATAGGAATATGAAGTGCACAAAACCCAGAAACAATTAATACAGAAGAGATGTAAACGAAAGCTTACAAGAAGGGAAGAACGGAGCCTGCGAAGGCATGCCATTGGAAAGATGGCGCCTTCAGCAGACCATGGAAATTGAGAAAATGAATTGTGAGAAATTGATGCTAGTATTTTTTTAATTGAACAGTAAGTATTTATACTAAGTAGCCACTAGCAGCCACCACGGTACAATTAAGGACACGGGTATGATGACGTAATAAGCAAAATCACGTTTCTCTAGGTTCGTCTTCCTTTTTTTCTGGTTGTGCTGAAAAGTCTGGCGCCAACTACAAACCTTGCACATGTGCTCGTAATTGGAAAATTTAGAAGCATTTTATCATTTGATAAATTTTTATTTATTTTTTCTAGACCCAATACATACACACACACATATATATATATATATATATATATATATATATATATATATATATATATATATATATATTATCGGTTATTTTTAGTTTTAAGAAATTAAATATATTGCTGTTTGATTTAATTCTTCTTTTATAAAGGTGGGGAGGGAATCTTTTTCCTTTCTTATAGATTTATCTTCTTGATTTTATATATATAAATATATATTATATCGGTTAATTTTTAACTTTTGGACATAATTCTGTAGTTCTCTCGGCCCATCTGTCTCTGTTGCCTTTTATCTAAATAAGAAACAATTTGAGAGAAGATCATTTATAGCCCATCAGCCTAAACATATATTACTTGGTAGTCCTAAAATTATAATATTATTTTATGGGATTTATATATATATATATATATCATATAGCAAACTTTATTACTTCTCATATTTAAGGTTTGTGTTTATTACTTTTAAGCATACCAAATTTCAATTTATGTACCATCAAATTAAGGATATAATTATTGCTTCATTTATTCTAGGCATAATGAGCATATATTCCTTTTTCCTTTTTTTCCTCTTCTCTTTCCTAGTGTTCTGTTTGGTTGCATATCTTTCACCAAAGTCATAGCTTCTTCTTTTTTTTCTACGAATTTTTGCATTGACACAACCAAAGCTCACCTTCAACATAAAATAGACAGAGAAGTCCCATGACGAAACCCAAGCCTTAAGTTACATGGCCACCCCACCAATACATACATAGCCTTTCAAAATTATAAATAATAATTGTAATGTAAACAAAAGCTTCAAATCTTAAAATGCAAACGAAACTATTTGTTTACTCTTGGATCTAGAGACTATGAGAAGGAAAGGATTATCATATTACAATTGGATCATCCGATTGCCGATACTGTTTTCACATACACTAAATAAACCAACATACAGTAACAGCAGTCTCACCAATTGTTATTATAGAAATTAAATTGAAGGCGTTGTAGAAACTCATACACTTCAAACTCATATAATACTTCTTCAAGTGTTGTATTTAAAGAAGATTTTTTCAAAATTAAAATTTTGAATATTAAGAATTGATTAAATTGGTATGCTTTAATATTTTTTTTTACAAAAGATTGTAGTTTAATTGTAGTATAAATGTAACAATACAATTTAACTACAATTTACAATTTATCTATAAATTATCTAAATTTTATCTACAATTCTACAATTTAAGTACAATTTAACTACATTTTAACTACAAATTCTGGAAAAATATGTCTTTTCCTTCTTCGACGAGTTTCAATCTGAAATTCAGTCAAAACCAAGTCTAATATTCACCAAAACCCCTCAAAATTGAGATATAAACTCCTAAACATATTTTAAATTATTTACAACAACACACAATCCAAGGGATTTTCAATTGTAGCATAATTGGCATTTTCGACAAAATTGTAGAAGACTTGTAGAAGTTTTAGTCTTCCCAATCTACAATTTATCTACAATTTATCTATATTTTATCTGCAAATTATCTACAGTTCTACAATTTAGCTACAATTGAACTACAATTTCTAGAAAAATATGACTTCTTCTTCGACGAGTTTCAATCTGAAAATCAGTCAAAACCAAGTCTAATCTTCACCAAAACCCCTCAAAATTGAGATATAAACTCCTAAATATATTTCGAATTATTTACAACAACACCCAATCCAAACAAATAATGATTTTTGAAAATCCAAATTTGAATTCAAAGCTTTCAAGCTTTTTAATGGCTATCAATGGTGGAAAATATATGGAGAAGGAGAGAATTACGCTGCAATAGATTTTCTTCCGTTTTAAATTTCGAAATTAATGGTGATAGAATCACCATTAAATGTGATTCCTACAAATTTGGAGCCTTTTTAGGGTAGAATCTATCTATTTTTGGTTTGGTACAATTTTTATAAATAAAACATGGTATAGGCGGGTAAATACCAAACCATACACAAATTTGGTAATAAGGTTTGCTATATGGTATATATAAGTAAAAATCCCTTATTTTATAATCCAAAAGCAATTTTAGTAGCTAGCCCAAAAGTAATTACTGCTCAATTTGCTATCCCTATACCTAAACTTGCCCCGTTCTCTTTTATCATCTCGATCAGTTGCCTCTCTCTCTGTTATTAGCCATTGATTTCTCCATATACTGTAAGAAACATAAACAACATTCCTTTTTATCAATTTTATTGAGGGGTCATTTCGTAGATTAAATAAGAATAGCATTAGTAACAACCTTTCCACATTTTTTTTTCCTTTTTGTTTCTTTAATGCTTTCGCTAGAGCATTTTATGTTTGCCGCTCTGGTGAAAGCGATGTTGGCGAGTATAATCGACGGCTAAAAAGAGACGGTGATGATTTTGTCATTCACTTCTGAGCTTATTAATCAATCGGGGAATTTTGAGATAACCGGCCCGTATCTTGGCGGGGCATGCTCCCAGTGGGTTTTTGCAGCCATGGCGGTGTTGGATTCTCTTTTTTTTGCATGTGATTAAACACAAATTTGAGCCTCAATTTCTTGTTACTCTCTCTATTTCATTTTATGTACAATAAGGCTATGATAATTTTTTATTTTATCTTTTGTGGAAGATGAATCAAATATATTTTACGTATTGAAGTATGTTTCTGAAAGTGATAATTGGAAATAAAATACATACTAAACAGACTATCACTATACAAAAAAAAGATAGACTATGATTATACAAAATATATACTAAATAGACTGTCATTATACAAAATAGACTATTATTATACAAAAAATATACAACATAGACCGTAACTATACAATTTATATACAATAGATTGTAACTATACAAAATAGACCGTCACTATACAAAATATATACAAAATAAATTGTCACTATACAAAAAAAGACTGTTACTATATAAAAAATATACAAAATAGATCATCACTATACAAAATAGACTGTCACTATGAAAAAATATACAAAAATAGACTGTCACTATGACAAAAATATACAAAATATATATCATGACATAATTCAATCAATTCTTTGCTAATACTTATCACTAAGCTACATGTACTTACGACATATTTCTATCTACTAAGCTACAGGTGCTTATAAAGACAAGAGGGGTTGCTCTGATGGTAAGCAACCACCACTTCCAACCGAGAGGTTATGAGTTCGAGTCTCCCCAAGAGCAAGGTGAGAAATTCTTGAAGGAAGGATGTCGGGGGTCTATTTGGAAACAGCCTCTCTACCCCAAGGGTAGGGGTAAGGTCTGCGTACACACTACCCTCCCCAGACCTACTAAGTGGGATTATACTGGGTTGTTGTTGTTGTTGTTGTTTAAGCTACAGGTGCTTATGCTGTCATGTTTATTCCTTTCGGCTGTTATATGCAATATGTTTGAGCCGAAAGGTTATTTTTTATAAGTAGGACAAAGCAACAACAACCCAGTATAATCCCACTTAGTGGGGTCTGGGGAGGGTAGTGTCTACGCAGACCTTACCCCTACCCTTGAGTAGAGAAACTGTTTCCAAACAAAGTAGGACAAAGCATGAGCTATTAAAATTTTGAGGGAGCTAGAGGGTAATTTTTTCAAACAATTTACCAATATACTGATATTACAGTCCAATTTTTTGAGAAATGATATTAGTCACATCTGACCTCCGGGACACAAAAAAGTACAACCCAATATAATCCCACTTAGTGGGGTCTGGAGAGAATAGTATGTACGCAGACCTTACCCCTACCCTGGGGGTAGAGAGGCTGTTTCCAAATAGACCCCCGGCATCCTTCCCTCCAAGAACTACCCACCTTTGCTCTTGGGGAGACTCGAACTCACAACCTCTCGGTTGGAAGTGGGGGTTGCTTACCATCAGAGCAAGCCCCTCTTGTCAATATAAAATAATTTACAGTACATTGGACCTAGATTCTCATAGTATTTGACTCACCTCTCAATGTCGAGTGCTCCAATGTAATACATCATGTTCAACCATGCATCGTAACTGCCTGGATTATAATATAGTGTTTTATTAAATTTTTGTCACAATATGGCAGAAATTTTGAAGCTTTCCTAGCATTATTATATTCTCATTGTGTATCCTGTTAAAGTTATTACTTCTTGAATGAAATTCATTGCAAATTATTCAAAAAGTCTAGTCCACGATCAAATCATTTCAGTTTTAGCATCTAGCATATTTACTGGAAATCGAAAAAGAGGAATTCAAAATAACAAAATTAAACAAATATCCCCAAGTTTAGCATTTCCCTCGCAGAACCTTTTTAAGCAAAAGTACAATATACACCATGGGGCTCAATTTCCTGTTGGAAATTGTAGAACCATTTCAATGCCAGTTTCTGCCTAGTGATTCAGTGATCCTGTAGTTGGAAAAGAACAGTTTGGACTGATACATCAAACATATGTTTTAAGTTTGAAAATGACAAGACAAGAACTAAGCACTGATCATTCCACCTACCTAGTTAGAATTTGGGTCATCAGCAATAGAGCTGGTGCAAATTGTAATCCACTTGACTACCCCAACCTTTCAGTTGGATTTCTTTCTTCTTGATGCTACCTCTGCAGCCCAAGCTTTGCCCACGTCCGTTTGGAACTTTCCTGCAGACATGTTATGCGTTGTCAAAGATTGCATCTTTTTACCATAGGTAAGCACGGGCTATTATCAAAATCGATCCATACAAAAGAAGAATAAGAAGAATATAACAGCTTCAAGTCTCAAGCAAGGAAATTCTCGTATGTTGCGCGGACTCTCCAAAATGTAGCCGCACCCGTGTTGGATCCTTCAAAAATGCACTACTTTTGGAGGATATGATACGTATCCGGCCACATTTTTGGAGAGTCCGAGCAACATAGAAATTCTCCACTTTATTAAACTAGTAACTATCATCATTACATTGACTTTTTTTCTGGATTTAAATTTCTCTCTTGTCTACTCAAGTTAAATGGGGTCACAGTCAAAAGGTAACCTGATTAAACCCTAGCATGGCACAAGTGACTCGATTCATTAGGGGAACCAAGTTCACACAAACACATACCATATATATACACAATCTAACTGAAAACAAGAGGAAGAGGATGTAATGAGTATGTCTTTCATGCCCTGTGTCTTTTTGAGAAATTTTATTTTGCAAATCTATGCTACATAACCTAAATCCACCGGTGCAGACAACTCTACTGCATATGAAAACTCTATGAACTTAAATTCTCCGAGGAAAATAATTCAAATCTAGTTACAAGATACTCATGTTCAGGAGGGGGAGGAGGGGGGACTATCCACAAAACTTCAATACCAACTTCGAACAACGGAATGTTCCAATAAAATGGCAATATTATGTCATTCACTAATCATCTAACAAATTCAGATGTAAATGTCCAGAGTTCAGACAATTGAATGGTATCTGAATTCCGAGCTCAATAGAATGCAGCATTTGGTCGTCTGTTACGAGGAATTAGGGGGGAAAGGCGGGGATAGGAAGTTGTTTCGGCTGGCTAAGGCGAGGGACAGGAAGGCGAGGGATCTGGACCAAGAAAGGTGCATCAAAGACGAGGACGGTAGAGTATTGATGGGGGAGTCATTAAGCAGAGATGGCAGACGTACTTTCATGGCCTTCTAAATGAAGAGGGGGACCGAGATATACTGCTACGGGATTTGGGGCATTTGGAGAGTCTCCCAGACTTTAGATATTGCATGCATATTAAGGTGGAGGAGGTCGTGGGGACTTTGTGTAAGATAGTATGGGTAGAGCGCCCGGGCCAAATGAAATCCCGGTTGAGTTTTAGAAGTGCGTGGGTAGAGCAAGCTTGGAGTGGTTGACTGAGCTGTTCAATGTAATTTTTAGGACGAAGAGTATGCCGGATGAGTGGAGGTGGAGTACAGTGGTACCGTTGTACAAGAACAAAGGGGATATCCACCTACCTTATGTCCTTATTCCCATCCCAGGGAAAAGTGCTTCATGCTGAAGCAGATTAATAAATATAAGAGAAACTTTCTTTGGGAAAGAAATAGCAAAAGCCACAAATTCCACCTGGTGAGATGGAAGAAAGAAACTCAACCTACATCTCAAGGGTCTAGGTATTAGAGACCTCAGAATCCACAATAAAAGCATGCTTATGAAATGGTTGTGGAAATATTCTCAAGAGGATCAAGTCGTTTGGAAGTAGGTGGTGACTGCAAAGCATGGTACCAAGAATCATTGGTGTACTAAAGTATCTGGAACACCATTTGGAGTAGGTCCTTGGAAATATATCAGCAAGCTAGGGGAGGAATTTCGCAACAACTGTAAGTTCAAGATAGGCAATGGAACAAATATCAAGTTCTGGGAAGATAGATGGTCGGGGAACTCCACACTACAAGTTGAATTTCCTGTCCTCTATTCAATATCCACTTGCAGAAACTCAACAATTTCAAACAACAGAGCCGATAACACATGGAATCCTCAATTCAGGAGAAGCTTACAAGACTAGGACTTGGGTCATTCCAAACCAACGACAAGACTAGGACTCATTTGGGGTGATAGAGTAGATGGCAAATACTCTGTTAAGGCAGGTTATCTCTCCCTCTGTGATCAGAGTGAAGTGGTAGTCAATTGGCCATGGAAGTTAATATAGGGAACCAAGTTACCACCAAAGGTGGTTTGCTTTAGCTGGACAGCAATTATGAAGCACGCCTCACCCAGGGCACTCTCACTAGGAGAAACTTTCACATTGTCAACAGATGCTATATGTGCCAACAAGCTATTGAAACCAATAGACATCTTTTGTTACACTGTGCAGCAGTTACAGACATATGGAACATGTTCATCTCAGCTTTTGGTCTCAAATGGGTTATGCCTGAAAGTGCAAAAGATGCATTGATTAGGTGGAGTTTATGGAAGGTTAGAAAATCCATCAAGGAAGTTTGGAAGAAGATCTCAGCTTGTATCTTCAGGTGTATATGGACTGAGAGAAACACAAGATGTTTTGAGGGCATTTCTTCTCCAAATTACATACTTAAGGCTAGACATTTAGCAAGTCTATGTAGTTGGAGTAAGTTTTCACCTGTAAATTCCCCAGAATCCTTTTTGGACTCTGTTTAGCTCCTTAAGTTTAGACTAGGCCTTTTGTAATAGACCAAACAATGTTGTACTGCATTGTACATTTTGCATCTTCTTGATGCCTTATATGACATCCATTATCTTATCCCAAAAAAAAAAAAAAAGGTCATATCTCGTGTTGTAACAATATAGGGATATCAAATTACTAAACTATACCATGAAAGTTTGGGAGAGGGTAGTGGAGGTAAGGGTGAGGAAGATGGTGTCTATATCCGACAACCAGTTTGGGTTCATGCGGGGCCAAACAACTACGAAAGCTATCAACCTTATTAGGAGGTTGGTGGAACAGTACATGGATAAGCAGATGGATCTGCACATGGTCTTTATTGACTTGGAGAAAGTGTATGACAAGGTCTATAGGGAGGTGTTCTGGAGATATCTTGAGGCAAAGGGTGTGCCGGTAGCTTACATTAGAGCGATCATAGACATGTATGATGGAGCAAAAACTAAGATTAGGACCGTGGGAGGCGACTCGGAGTATTTCGCGGTTGTTATGGGGTTACATCAAGGCTCTGTGCTTAGTCAGTTTTTATTTGCCTTGGTGATGGATGCACTGACACACCATATTAAAGGGGATGTGTTGTGGTCTGTGTTATTTGCTGATAACATAGTTCTAATTGATGAGACGCGAGACGGTGTAAATGGGAGTTTGGAGGTTTGGAGACAGGCCCTCGAGTCTAAGGGTTTCAAGTTGAGCACAGAGTGAATTTGAGCGCTGAGTCGAGGGAAGTAGGCAGGGACGTGAAGTTTGGATCACAAGTCATCCGCAATAAAGGCAGTTTCAAGTACCTTGGGTCGGTTATTCCGGGCGACGAAGAGATCGATGAGAACGTCACTCACCGTATTGAGACGGGCTGGATGAAATGGAGTCCTAGAATCTTGAGTCTTGTGTGACAAGAAAGCGGTAAGTTTAAGAGCTGTGGTTAGACCGGTCATGTTGTATGGGGCAGAGTGTTGGCCGGTTAAGAACTCTCATATCTAGAAGATGAAGGTAGCAGATATGAGGATTTTGAGGTGGATGTGCGAGCATACTGGGATGATAAGATTTGGAATGAAGATATTCGGGAGAAGGTGGGTGTGACCCCTGTGGATGACAAGATGCGAGAAGCGAGGCTCAGATGGTTCGAGCACGTGCTGAGGAGAAGCCTTGATGCTCCGGTGAATAGGTTTGAGCGGTTGAATGTGTTAGGTACGAGAAGAGATAGAGAGCGGCCTAAGAAGTATCGGGGAGAGGTGATCAGGCAGGACATGACACAACTACAGATTTCCGAGGACATGGCCTTTGATAGAAAGGTATGAAGGTCAAGCATTAGGGCTATAGGCTAGGGGATAGTCGAGCTTTCCTACTTCATATCGGGGTGAGGTGGGGTTGGATAAGGTTGATCTTAGATAGCTTGTGGGTAATGTTGAGTCCACACTATCCTTTCTGTTTTTCACAGCCCCGAACCTTAATTACTGGTTACTATTATTGCATGTCATTTATTTTTTGATTTTTATGTTTCTGTACTATTTTTACGATTTTTACTGATGTTACTGATGAATTGCCTCTTTTTGTTTTATTTCCATCTTCTTGAGCCGAGGGTTTATTGGAAACTGCCTTTCTGCACGTCGAGGTAGGGGTAAGGTCTGCATACACACTACCCTTCCCAAACCCCACTTTGTTGGATTTTATTGGTTTGTTGTTATTGTTGTAAGCTCAATAGTTAATCACTGACTTGGCAATCTAAGACAGGATGCATGTTCAGGACAGAACCGAAAGACAATAGTAGGGTTATGATGGGAAAGGGTCTAGGTCTAAAGTACACACACGACAGCCCAAAAAATAGAATGACTAGAATTTAAAACTCAGACTTTAACTGCGGTTGAATAATAAAAATGTGAAACATGGCACCTGCAGTTGACTGGAAAAATTCCTCCAAATCCTTCCCTTGCTCTGCATGACAGAAAAAGTAGCATTAGTTTGAAGGCAATTTCTTATGGCATAGTCCAGTTGTCAAGGACTAACAGCTTATGACGTTGTAGTTTGTTTTTGAAAGATCAGTAATGCACATCTTAAATAGTATAAATTGCATCAGGTACATATAAACTAGATTAGGATCTGTGTTGTGATTCAATTCTCAAGATAGCTCTTACAATGTAATAGCACAATCACTAAATGCCAAGGATATCACCGTGATGTGTATATTTCTCATGCTGAAGGATGCAGTATGAAAACTAAGTTCAGAAAATACAAAAAACACAAGTAAACTAGGAGAATTTTGAGAAATGTGACTGACAATATTGATTGATTTTTCCTCAAAACCTGTATAATATGGGAGCTTTTGTTTTTTTTCTTTTCTTTTTTTTTGGGGGGGGGGGGGGGTGGTGATATAGACATATATATTACTCCCGCCATTTCATTTGGTCGAACACAGAGGTTAAGAAAGAAAGGAAGACTTCTAGCACATACCAAAAGTACCCTAAAATTTGCAGTCTTATATATTCCATGACATTTCTATAATTTTATGGCTATACGAGCATGCTACTTAGTGTAAAATGGAAAATTTTAAGCTTAAAGTAAAAGAGTTACAAAATACATAAAGGTGTCATTCTCTTTCGGAGAGACCAAAAAAGAGTTTCATATAAAATAAAACAGGACTACTATATATCACGAATACATCCGAAATCCAAGGGGGAAAAGAGAGAAATAGGAAGTTACCATTTTCATATTCCAATGCCTGAAGTATCATCTCCACCTGAAAGAAAACAACATATCAGTCTAGCAGAGAGCAGCGTATTAAGCTGACAAAAGTGATCACTCTCCATAGATAGCATCATCTCATGGCAACAGAATGAATATCCTCTTCTTCTTTTTTAAATAAGGTAAGAGAACGGGTATTCCAAAACTAGCTTTAAGCTTCTTGGAGGCTGAAATACTAGGGAAAAATCTGGCACTATAAAGTTATTTAAAGAGGAGAAGCGTGCTACTTGAGAAAGGAAAAATGTGAAGAGTTCTAGGTGTTTAAACAATAAACAGACAACCGTGCATAGCAACTCTTTATCACGAACAAGACTCTTACTAAACAATCAAGTCTGAATGTTAACAGACTAACAGAGTACCAATCACATAAAAAGCCCGAATGCTAATTGAGTTTGTCCTGAACATCTTTTAAGCATATTGGCAAACAAGATGTAGTGATAGACATGGCGTTAAAAAAGAAGACAAGATACAACAATGAGTTAACTTATATGTCTACCAAATCACGTTTGGGTGCTAATTGAGTTTGCCCTGAACATTTTCTGTGCATATTGGAAAACAACATGCAGTGACGAATAAGGCATTAAGAGAGGAACATTAGATACAATGATGAGTAAACTTAAATGTTTATCCCCATGTAAATTAAAGTGAACACGTCAGCATAAACTCCCATATAGATGGGACATATTCAAACTTTGGTAACATATAATACCTTATCAAAGTCCTTTACAACTTTGGCTTCTAAAGAAGAATTTTCTTCATATTCCATCCACAAGTCACTGATCTCCTTGGCTGCAATTGCCCAACAGTAAATAATAAACATGAGAATAGATGAAAGCTCAATCTTTAGATGCACTAGCTAGTTGGCAAAAAACTCACTGGAGAAGAGAAGCAATACCTCGGGGTCCTCCACCTAAAAGTTTACACATGTCTTCTAGTGCTGCTCGCTCTCGTCTGCTCTTTTCATCTTTTGAAATTCCATCAGCAGGAGTAATATCTCCAACAATTGCTGTTCAGTAGAAACACAAAATATTTGACGAAGAATGTTAAATAAGAAGCTACCAAATTTTACATATCAAAGGCCAATAGGATTAGAAGACCCAAGAGATAGACGATTGTGTTGCCGAGTCTATACAAGACATTGGATGAAAGTGAACAATATCTTCTGAAAGTTTAACCTCATTTTCACAGCTTTACAGATAAAATTCGATGTTCATGTTCTAAAGGTTTCTTTCTGTCCTTATCATTTAATAAAAACTTGTAGATCAATCGTCAATGCCAATATTCAAGGAAGTAATACCAAAGGGCAAACTTGAAATATTCTTCCAGTTCCAGAGTATAAGATTTGACAAACTTATGCATCTATAAGTAATCCTCCATTTCTTATACCCTACCTTCGACTCTTAATTAAATCTTGTATCATAAAGCTCGTAATACGGTAATAGCACGAAATAATTAATGACACATGTCACAATTAAATAAGAGAAGAATCCCAAAAAGAAAAAGAAATTTCATGGGAAGATGCTATCAGCCTATTTCATGTCATAGCCATAAAAGCAAATAAAATAGAAATGAACAATCATAAATGAGAGCCTCACCTTCTGCAATGTCATGCACAATTGCCATCTTTACACACCTAAATTTGGAAGAAGAAGAAGAAGAAGAAGAAACAACATGCATCATCCTCTAAAACAATCCACACATTTGGTGGAAACACAACTACAAGAATGTACATGTACTGATAAAACAAATGATTATTATTAAAATCGCTTACTTGTCACGATCAACACCAGGAAGGTCAGCAGCAATAAGAGCCATCACTCCCATACGGTACATGTGATCAGCTATAGACTCTGGAGCATTAACCCCTCTACGTACCCAACCTTCCCTCTTTGTCGTCTGATCACGATTCCAAACAGGAAATTTTAGCTCAGAAAACACAAAAGATCACATGGAAAGGGATAACATAACAGTGTCAACAGAATGGTTACATGAAGTTGGGAACATAAAAGAGCTAGTATAGGCTATTAGCACAAGGCTGTCATACATTTTAAGAGATGTACATACACTACCTTAAAAAATACTAAGCAGTTTAATAATTAAAGAGTTTCACCACAAATGACATTGATTTGTAAGCAAAAGTATACTTTACACATAAACATAATTCTAAAAAATATAAACAAAGCATAAACTATACAGCATAAAATGGATTAGTTACTGCTATGTAATCTTTCAGACCCTAATAGACATGACAAGGATTAAATTTACAATATTAGTTATATACACTGATAGTGAAACAATTTTGTTTACGCCCTCCTTATAATTTAACCTGTTATAATAGCACTTACCATTAATTCAAGGTTACCATTCAATGCTATTAAATAGAGTTACGTGCAATTACATCTAAGGTGACATGATCATGTAAATATAGTTTACACCTTCACAATGTTATTAACAAATAGCGTTATGTGCAATTACCTTTAAAATAACCATACAGTCTAAACATATTTTACATCGTCTGTTCACAGAGCCTAAACACATTCATTCAGTGATACGAGTGTTACATAGAGCACAATGCCTATGCAATACATACTAAACAAACTAAATTAGTTGTAACACAATTTCAAAGCAAATATACATGGATTACATTCAGCACAGTACAACTAGTATTGCATAGAGTACAATGCCGATTACATACTAAAATAACCGAAATAGACTGCAAATGCAAAATATGAAGCAAATACATAATTCCACGTAAAACGTAATACAACGCCTGATGAACAGAATCCTATGTGAACAACACTTTATGATCCTCATATATCATACTACCTTCATATGCATTAAAAATTCATAAAAACACATTCATTTCCCGCCGTACAATAAGTGATGCGTAAAGTACAATGTCTCTGCATTACATACTAAACTAACTCAATTAGCGCAATAGAATTTCAAAGCAAATAGACATGGATTACATTCAGCGAAGTACAACAAGTATTGCATAGAGTACAATACTATGTAAACAACACTCTAAAATAACTGTTCAAATGCAAATGCAAAAGCTGCTATTGCATACTAAAATAGCTGGAATAGTGCAAATGAAAATATGAAGCAAATAGATAATTTCAAGTCAAGCGTCGTACAGCACATAATGCGCAGGGTACAACTCTATATAAACAACACTCTATGATCCTACATATATCACAACTTCATATGCATTTAAAAAATTCAGTAAAAATGGAGAACGGCGTGCGAATACCTTGAGTCGGTGACAAAGAGTTAGAAAATCGACGGCGGACGAAGGAGAAGGAGATGCAGCCGACGAAGACGAAGACGAAGAAGCTTCGGTAGCCATACGAGAAACCCTAGGAAAAGATGAAGAAGAAGTTCCAAAGTGTTTGAATCTGAAATGAGGAGAAGTAGAAGAAGCTAATGAAGGAATGAGTGCAATGGTGGATTTACAGAGGACTCTGCTCATTTTTCTTGTTTTTTGTTTCCCTTTTTTTTTTCCTTCTTTCTTTCTATTTTCTCTTTGTCTAAAATAAAATGATTGTTGGCTTTTTGAGTGGTGTTAAAAGAAAATTATTTTCTTTTGCTTCTTCCTTTTCTTTCGCCCTTTGGGTAAAAACAAATATTAGAATAATATCTGTTTTTCCAACAAAAAAAAAACTTCATGATTTGACAAACTAAAAATTATATAGGTGAGTTATCAAAATTTTGGGTGCTACAAACTTAATTTAGGTGGGTTAGTAAATTCAAAATTTTAATTTTATGAGTTTAATTTATAAGTTTTTTATCATTGATTTCATTGCGTTTATGAAATAATGAGTTAAATATTAGTAACTTTTTACATACAAATACGGGAGAAGTTCAAAAATAGTAAGATTTACAAGTGGTTATTTAAAAATAGCCATAATTTCAAAAGTATCGAAATTTAGCTACTTTTCGCGTAAAAATAAATCTGAACGAAAATACTGTTGAAAATCCAAAAAAATACTCCAGTATATTATATTAGAACTTTCAGCGTGTTGGAGTTCCAGCATAATATGCTTGAAGCTCATACACAGGTGCATCGATCTCCAGTATATTTTGCTGGAACTTTCCGTGTTACAACAAAATAATATTTTTTTTTAAATAACTAGTCCGAAAACTAATTAGTCCGTGCTATTTTTACTATAAATACATGTATATTGCTAAATATGATAGGTTCAAATGAACCCATGACATATATGATGTTTCCGCCACTACATGCAACTTATCGTAGTTTAAGAGGAATGACCCAAAAAAAAAATTTATCTTTTATCATATGATTAAAATTTCACATAATCTAATTTGTGAATAATTCACGACTTTGCAAGTATTTTCGATACAATTCTTATTTAACTCATTACAGATTTATTACTCATAAACAACAAAAGTTTATTTCCTTAAAATCAAAAACTTATTTAGATCAAGTTTAGTATGCTCAACTTATATATATGCAAAACAAATAAAAAGAAATTAAAAATATTAATATATAATAGTTTACGTTCATCTAGAACTAATAATTTAAAATCCGATCTTCGCCTTCGCTTAAAATTCAAGGTAGAATTGGAGGTGAAAGGGAAGAATGATGGTGCTTCTTCTTATCAAGGGCAACACACTTCTTCAAAACCTTGTTAGCATTATGCTTTACAACCTTAGGATCAATCTTGTCCTTAACCTCAGGCAAACCAATATAAATCTTGATTAATGCTTTGTGACACTTGAGTCCCATTTTAACAAGATCATGACAACATTTTTTGTCAACATTTCCTTTTTCATTTATGGCATCTATGACTTTTTCGCCACATTTAAGTGGGAATTTTTTGGTACAATTTTCGACGAATTTTAATAAATCTTTTGGTAAGCTATTGATGTATTTATCATGTTCATCTTCTTCTTGTGGAGGTGATGGATGTTTTTCGTGATGGCTAGATTTGCAAAAGGCAGGAATTGCACTAGAAATTAATAAAATGGCCAACAAAGAGAAGAGAATATTGAGTTTTGCCATTTTTTTAAATATGTTTTGTACTTGTTGATTTGATGCTTATTGCTCTTATATGAAGGTGTTTATATATGAATGATTTTATACAGAGTGAATTAATGAGATTTATTTTTCTGTTTCAATTTTAATGATGTCATCAATGTATCTCTTTGAGTAACGTTTGCTTATTGATGAATTAATTAACTTACAATTAAATGAAAACTAAGAAAGAGACATGTAATGTAAGAAGATTAAATATAAGCGTTAGTTTTTCTTTTTAAAGTTTAGCATTTAGATACTGATAGTTTAAAGAATTTTGTTTATTAAATTGTTTTAATATTAGGTAATTATTTTCTAGCTATCTAAACCTTGGAGGATATAATTATTTGGTACTTATTACTGATCGAAAGTGACAATTATTCTGTGAAATTAATTAAAATACACATAAATTGGTCCTGACATTACGATTATAAAAATAATCGCCTTATAACCAACTACTAGTGAGTACTAGAGCAAGAGTTTAAGTTTTGTGCTTTAATAAATGTACAGATTCTTTGTACTATCCGATTAATTTGACCTTTAATAAGGTAGCCGACTAAGTTAAACTAATATTGCAAAATTGTTATATAACACCTGTACATATAAGTTAAATTCTTATAATATATGAATTAGTAACCTATTAACATGTTACAACTATAATAGGTTTAAGCGAATTGTCAGTGCATGTTAGTAAATATTTCGTCTTAGTCAACTATAGGTAATTCAAGAGAGAACTCAATTAAAAACATTTGGTAGGGAGCATGTGGTTAAGCGTTATTACTGGCTAATTTTTCTATTAATTGTTTCATTTTCACTAGATAAAAAAATTATAATTTTATGAAATAATTTTTTTTTGAGTTAAATTGGAAAATAGTATTTGGAATTTCACATTATGTTTGAATATGCATTTCACTTGAAAAAATATTACAGTTTTGTGAATGCAGAAAAAAAATTGAAACTTCTGAAAAGGTGGTCAAAAACAGTTTTTGGCTTTTGCTCATTTTCAAAAATAAAATTCAAAAACTTGGAAGATTTTATGAACAAACACGTTTTTGAAAAAAAATCCACGGACAAATTGTCCTCTAGTATGAGTAGCATTCTCCTCAATATAAATAGGAAAACTTGTAGAGGGGTGTGTACGTCACAACCAGAAATTCTCACGTTCGAGACCGTAATGGCGCCTAATATTTCACTTGCTAGGCAAGACAATTAGAGGATCTTTAAGCCAAATTTAATAAATTTCAATAAATAAAATCAATTAAGCCGAAATGAATCTAAAACTGAATGTAGAATGACATAAAACCCAATAATATCTAAGTAGAATATGGAACTGGAGTCACAAGTTCACGAGCTTCTAGAGTTTCTACATACAGAGTTTGAAATAAGTACAACTGTCTCGAATGATAAGAACAATTAATAGGGGGCAGGTGGAAGGGGACTTCAAGGTATGCGGACGCTAGCAGCTCTACATCGAGTCTCCAAAAGTAAATCCGAGCTGATACAACTCGTGGACAATTGGTACCAGTACCAACATATGCACAAGAAGCGCAGAGTGTAGTATGAGTACGAAAAATCCAATGTACTCCGTAAGTGTCAAGCCTAACCTCGACGAGGTAGTGACGAGATTATAACAGGACATCCACATAATCAAACCTGTGCAGAAATCGATATATGTACAACATAACAACAAATAAAAGCTAAACATGTAATATTTGGAAGGGACATGCGAAAGGGGTACAAATTACAATAACTCCAGTGGGAAATGATAAAAGAACAGTCAATAAGCCTTTAACCAGTAACACTAATAAACATAATAAATAAAATTACACGGCATCACCCTTCGTGCTTTTACTCTCAACCTCACTATGAAACAGTAATAACGTCACGATATCACACTCCATGCTTTTACTCTCACTTTCATCATAAATCAATAGATACTGCAAGATATCACCCTTCATGCGTTAACGCTCAAATATGGCACGCCATCGCCTTTCGTGTTAACTCTCAAATATGGCATGTCATCACTCTTTGTACATTAAATCTCTCCCTTACCATATAATAGTGAACATATAACAATATGGAGATGAAATAAACAAGGACAAACTTTGCGTCAAAATGCTTCCAAAACCAATCTCAACTTCAAAAAAATACCCAATTATCATATACAGTCCATAAATACGAAAAGAACGATCAATTTAGTAATTAAACTAGTCTAAGTGTGGATATCATTATCAAAGAAAGCCATAAAAATTACAAGGAAACAAGTATCGCTTGCATGTTTTAACCCAACAACAACGCATAAGTATTCGCCACCTCACATATATGTTGTAACCAACATCTAAACATGTAAAAGATATGCAAAAAAGTCCTAATCTCTCAATTCAAGGTTAACCACGATACTTACCTCGCTTCAAAATCCACTCGAAGCTCAACCACAACTTTGCCTTTCAAATAAGCCTCTGAACCAACCAAATCTAGAAATTATCAACCAAACGGTTCAAAATAAGCCTTAGGAACTATCCACGATTGCAAATGATTTAATTTAGGTCATTATTTAAAAAGTCAACTTCCGGGACCGCTTGGTCCAAACCCGACATTCATATCAAAACCTGATTATTCATTCATCACTGAGCCCGGTTATGTATTTCGTTTCAAAATCTCACCTCAATTTGAGGTCTAAATTCTAATTTTTTTAAAAAATTCTAATTCTACCTAAACCCCAATTTCCACCATGAAAATCTTAAATTTTAGGTTAAAATCGTATGAAATGTAATGAAATATTGAAAGAAAATGGGTTAGAATCACTTACCAATGAATTGGGGAAGAAATATTCTTGAAAAAAATTGCCTCTACGGTTTTTAGGTTTGAAAATTTGAGAGAATAACCAAAATTCGATATAAACCAGCTTTTGACAAGTTGCAAATATCGCAATTGCGACCCGACAGACCCCCGCAAATTCGAAAAATACCTTGCAATTGTGAAGCTTTCACACCTTTTCTTTTATTGTATTTGCGATGAAATTTTTGCAAATCCAAACTCTGGACCCCCACGTATGCGACCTTTTGATCGCAATTGCGACCTCTTGTTGAGGCAGCCATCTTCATAATTGCGAAGATTTTCTTTACAATTGCGACCAATATAGAACATGGGTTACTCGAAATTCTGAACACTGACCTCGCAATTGCGAGGTTAGAGACATGCATTAGAATTGAAGCACACCAACATTTTTCCTAAGTCCAACACTCCGTAGCCTATCTGAAACTTACCCGAGCCCTCGAAGCTCTAAACTAAACGTGCACGTAAGACCAAAAATATCAAATAGTCTTGCTCGCGTGATTAAATTATCAAAATAACACCTAGAACTACGAATCGAATAATACATCAAATGAAATTTTTAAGAAAACTTATGAACTTCTATCTTAACTACCAGACATCCGAATCACGTCAAACTAACTCTGCTTTTGATCAAACTCAATGGACAAGTCATAAATATTGGACTTATACCGAATTCTATAACAAAAATACAAACTCGATATCAATAAAGTCAAATATTGATCAAACTTTTAGATTCATTAGGCCTTTAAACGTCACTTCCAACCAAGAGATTGTGAGTTCGAGTTTCCCCAAGAGCAAGGTGGGAAGTTCTTGGAGGGAAGGATGCCGAGGGTATATTTTGGAAACAGCCTCTCTACCCTAGTGTAGGGGTAAGGTCTGCGTACACATTATCCTTTTCAGACCCCATTAAGTGGGATTATACTGGGTTGTTGTTATTGTTGTTGTTGTTATTGTTGTTTGTTGTTTTTTCAAGCCTTTAAACTTCAATTTTCAACAAAATATGATAACTCGAGCTAGGGATCTCCGAATTCGATTCTACGCATACGTTCAAGTCCCAAATCACAATACTAACCCACCGGGACTGTCAAAACATGGATCCAGATCCATTTGGTTGAAGTCAACTCAAATGGATTTTAAGGCAAATTTCATATTTTATCATTTTTTAACATAGAAACCTTTCAAAAAAGATACTCTTATTGTGCACACAAATTGAGGAAGGAATAAAGAAGCTATAGGAGCCTTAAAACATAGATTTAAGCTTAAAACTCTAGATGACCTATCGATTTATCAAATTCTTTACCTCTAAAATAAGCGGTTGTCCTCAAATGGACATAGAAAAGTGCTTGGACTGGTGAAAAGGTGTAGATATCTACTCCGCATGTTCGACTCGGACTCCCAAGTAGCTGCATCGACGGGCTGACCTCTCTACTATACTCGAACTGAAGGATAACTCTTTGACCTCAAATGACAAACCTGCTGGGCTAAAATAGCCACCGACTCCTCCTCATAAGTCAAATCCTTGTCCAACTGGAAATAGTTAAAATCCAACACATGGGACGGATCACTATGATACTTTCGGAGCATGAAAACATGGAACATCAGATGGTACTGACAAACTAGATGGCAATGCGAGCTTGTAATCCACCTCACCCACTCTCTGAAGAATCTCAAAAGGCGCGATATACCTATGGCTCAACTTGCCCTCTTTTAGAACCTCATCACACCCTTCATGGGTGAAACTCGTATCAACAGTCTCTCTCTGACCATGAATGAAACATCAGAAACTCTGCGGTTGGTGATGATAGGTTATAATTACGCATTTTAATTGCTTAGTACACTTAAATTTACTGCACTTTAATTGAGTTCAGGCTTTAATTTCATGTGTCTTGCACTAATTGTATGTTTTACGCCTTGTAGGAGTGATTTCGCGCTATGCAGATGCTATGAAATGAATTCAATTGAAGTCTGAGTAAAAGCTCAAGGAATTAAGCTGGGATCGTATTCGGGGATCAAAGGATGATAGAGCAACAAAACAAAGAATCCAGTAGGCATGTTGTGTGTTGTCTCAAAAAATACACATATCTTTTCTCTAAGAACTCCATTTGGGCTCCACAATATATGGTTGGGAATCTAACTCAAAGGGATACAACTTTTACGTTTTACATTTTTCCAAATTCTAAATGGAATAAGGTGAAAAATGCGGTCGAAACCGCAACCGCGGATCTGAGGCGGGATGAGGTAGTACACTATGAATGTATCGAAGCCGTACCGCGGTTGACCGCGACAGCGGCCGTCCAAACCTGAAAATTCTTGTCCTTTTTCACGTAGGAGAAGGTTAATTATCTGGGCCCGACCCTACTTGGTATATATACATGGAAAATGGTATTTTGTGGGAAGGTTACCGATTTTTGACACATATTCGACCTGAGGAGGCATAGACACAATAGGAGCAAGGCGGGGAAATCTTCTACGAGTTTTTCCTTCCTCTTCCTATTTTTCATTGCTGGTTATGACTTTTAGTATTGTAGTTTACATACTATTATGAATAGCTAATTTGTATCAAGGGTTTTGATAGAACCTTCTGTAGGATAAATTCTTGTTAAGTTTTTATATAATTTAGTCGTTTGATTTCTCTACTTGTTTGACTGTGTTTTTATTGTTGTTGATTGAATAACCATCGATTGACTATGTCTATGTGCAGCTTGAGAAATGATACATATTTAGGTAGTTTTTGAACAACTTCACTCCTAACGTATGTGAGAAATTAATACAACGGGTCTAAAGGCAAGTTTAGAAATAACAAAGCCTTGATGTGGTCATAATGAATGGTTAGATAAAGCCAACTAGCGTAGTTCGAGAGAATATGTCTAGTAAATTGTTGTAGTTTCTTAAGAGAGAATTAGAACAGCAAATGTGCTCAGGATCAGTAGAGAATATATTGGTAAAATTGTAGGGAACATAGCTAGAAGGATTCCGACAATTGGGGAAATCATAACTCTAAATCTCCTTAATTTTGTCTCCAACCCTTTGTCTCATTAGTTGATAATTTTACCCCTTTGTAGTATTTTCTAGTTAATTAGTTAGAAATATAAATCTCAATCTTTATAATTTAGAAAATTGTTCAATTTTGTCTTCTTAGTGATATTAAACAGATACAGCAAAGCCTTAGTTCTCTGTGGGATTTGACTCTGGACATTTAGAACGGATTATACATGCGGCGACTGCTTATCTTTTTTAGGATTAGAGTTTGGCGTGATCAAATTTTGGCGCCATTACCGGAGAAGTAACGGTGTTGTTGTAGTTGTCTATATTGCTAGGGTTCTAGTTTGAACTTTTATTTTGTTTTTTTCTATTTTTGTTTTTTTATAACTGTTGATTTGAGAAACATGACATCTTGGAATTATGGGAATTTAGGTATAGATAATTCTACTATTATTTCTCATACATATTGTGAAGGAAACCACATATATCAAAATTATTAAAGTATTCTCGAGAGCAAGTTATGTGCACCAACTCAATCTTATTTGTGGAATGTGTGGTGGTAAAAATGGCCACTTTAATGGTTGTGCTTATATTTTTTATCTTCCACCAACCCCTTACTATTCTACCTTTTCTCGTGAAGTTAATAGGAACAAAGGACCTGGTGATGCAGACCTGAAAGAGATAAATGATATGTTAAAGTGCCTTTTGAAACAAAATAATGAAAAACAATTGCATATAGAAATGTAAGAGACAACTATTTGCAAGTTGAAAGCTCAATTGAGTCGACTGGTTGGAGCTTTTAGTGCTCAACAAGCCAATATTGAGGATAGTAGCCAAGAAAAGTATGAATTTGAGTTGTTAATTGGGGAGGTCAGGGTAGAACATCAACAACCTAACCAATTACGATTTGAGGATGTTAATGTTAAAAAAGTGAGACTAGAGTCAGCCAAGGACTTTGAGGATATAAATTTTGTTGACTCTAGTATCATTGACGTTGAGGATGTTGAAAGTCCTGAAGTTCACGTGTTTGAGCGCATTGGTCCACACTCCAAGCATTTTTTCACATTATGTTTGGATGATGATATGGAAATAGAGTCATTCGAACCAATTAAAGAGTCAAGGAATAAGGAACAAGGTGCATATATATTCTAGAATTCTTCTTGCCAGAAAGTCAGGATTATATACCTCATACAAAGGCCAAGGAGTGCAGAATGTTACATTATTTTTTTGGGCCAGTTAGATTCGTTCCACCGCCCCATGACCATAATCATAAGCTTGAAGTCAATCACGATGAACACAAGTAATTCCCAAAACATTTGATACTTCAAAAATAGATTCATAGCATAATAGTTTCAAAGGATCTATTTTACCAAATCATAGAATTTATAGAAAATGTAAATCATTTATTAAATAAACAACCTTTTACATGGTAAAGCTTTTAGCAATTTAACATCAATGTTTAATAGAGACCACAAAACCTATTATGCACATCAATTTCAAAAAGAAATACTTTCCATGAAAACTTATCTTTAGCACTCGATTATGTATACTCTTGTCCAAAACTTATAATATTTACCTTGAGTATCATTTGCCAACAAGATATAAAATAAAACTTTATAAAACGACAGGACACTACATATGCGACATAATATTTTAGTACATGGATATATCCGTACTTGGTTGTCCCGACAAGCGCAAAAGCACATTTGCTTAAGTATTTACTTGAAATATGCTTTTAGAAAAAGTTCCTCAAGAGGAGTAAGTTTTAATCAACTTACCTCATTTTCGCTTTATTAACTTTCACAAGATTTCAACTCTCTTCCATCATTCCAGTGTTGATTAAAAAGCTCAACATCACGAACAAGTCGATATCTACAATTATATATCTTAATTACATCAAAATATGACCTAAGATATTAATTAATATTCATATATGGCTCATAAATTTGATAAAAGACTCCAACAACTCAAATCGCCAAATAGATTTACAAGCTAGACCATCAACTTCATCTTTATATTTTTATACACACTCGAAGTTATTAATGATACTACATCAACTGTCCAATACCACCAATTTACTATTCATCATCTTTCATAATCAAAACTTGCATAATATACAATTAAGATGATTACTTAGTTGATCATTGTTGGAATTCATATTGCAAAGTCAAAAATTTCTTTTTGAAATTCTATTCACAACCAATAGCCATGAGTTTTTTTTTTCAAATGTCCTATCTATTTTCAAATGGCCTCTTGCATGAAGCCTTAAAGCCAAGTGTTGAATGGCTCTGACAAATGGCTATGCAAATCTACCATATGTCTTCATGCATGGAAGACAAGATATACTTGTCAATATTGGAGCCAAGTGGACTAATATAATGGAGCAAGTGTCAAAAGACTCTCAACACTTGTCATACATGCAACCTCCTTAATTGCCTATAAATAGTATATGGATTAGCCATAATAATCACTTAATATTAACCAAGAATCTATCTTGATAATCATTACTTTTCTTCCTACAAGATTCTTTAATTTCCTTAACAATTACAGAAAATACCTTCATCTTCTCTTCTTTCTGGGCAACTGTTTTGTGCAAATTCTAAACTTTCAGCTACGAGTGCATCAACCAGTCTTATCAATTTGCACCTAGTCGGGCGGAAATCGCTTTCAAGACAGTGGCTTGTCACGAATTCTTAGTCAATATTATCTACTCATTTTTTCTTACAATTTGAATGCGATTTCATATATAATAAATATTAACTAATGTCCACCACTTTGAACAAAATATTTCATGCTTTGTCAAAACTTGAGCCTTTTGATGGAAATAATTATATGCATTGGTCCCAGAAACTTTTAATTATCTTTAAACAATTAGAAATTGATTATGTTTTGTTTAACGGTCCTCCTACTGATATAGTTACTGATAGTTCTAATACGACTAGTATTATTATTGTTGATGATGCCACTAAGAATAAATTTGAAAATGATAATAAAATAGTGAGAGGGTATTTTCTTAACCATATGACTAACTCTCTATTTGATTTGTTTATAAATTATAAATCTATTAAAGTCTTATGTGAGAGTTTGGAGAAGAAATATGGTGCTGATGACGCGGGAAAAAAGAAGTATGCCGTTGGAAAGTGTATCAAGTTTCAGATGGTTGATGATAAGCCATTCATGGAACATGTTCACGAGTATGAGAACTTAACTACTGATGTTTTGAACGAGGGCATGTAGATGTGTGAGATTCTTTAGGTTAATATTTTGCTTGAAAAATTTCCACCTTCATGGAGTGATTAAATGAATCAACTAAAACACAAGAAGAAAAACTTAACTCTTCAATACTAATTAGTCACATGAGGACCGAGGAAGCAAACCATCTCAAAGATGATGAGTCTGAACGGATTAAGGATAAGATGAAATCTCTCTCTCTCTCTCTCTCTCTCTCTCTCTCTCTCTCTCTCTCTCTCTCCCTCTCTCTTAATTCTTCTAAAGCTAACATTGTGGAATCTTCTAGTACTTTTGTGAAAGGCAGGTTTAAAGGAAAATAGAAGAAAGGCCAGAATAAAGAACATGTGAAGAAGCAGAATTACTTTAATAAGCTGGAGGGCTATATTCAAAAGTCGAAAAGACCTTGCTATGTCTGCGGCAAAATTGGTCACAAGGATTTTCAGTGCAACCAGAGATAAGGACAAAGTTCAAAGAATGGAGGAAAGCTCCAGTCCAAGCCAACCTTACTGAGGATCGTGATGTCATTGCTGTTGTGGTTGTTGAGGCAAACAAGACAGACTAGATAGTGGACACATGCGCTTCAAGGCATCTTTGCGCCAACAAAGAGTTGTTTCACGACTTTGAGGAATCTGCTAATGGCGAGTGTGTCTACATGGGTAACTCCACTATAACTAGAGTTATGGGTAAATTAAAACTCTTCCTAAATTAACTTCTGGAAAAACTTTAGCTTTGAACAATGTTTGTATGTACCCTCCCTTCGTAGAAACTTAGTTTCTGGTGCACTTCTCAACAAGGTAGGTCTTAAACTTGTTTTTGAATATGAAAAAGTTGTTATTACTCATTGGAGAGACTTTGTTGAGAAGGGTTACCTTAGTGGGGGTATATTTGTACTGAACATCGCTCAAGAGATTGCTGATGATGCTAGTACTTTCAATTCTGCTTATATTGCTAAGTTTATTATTTGTGACATGGTAGACTAGGTCATGTTAATATTGATTCTATTAAAATACTTAGAAAAATGAAATTCATTCATGCAGTTAATGTTGATTATTTTTCTAAGTGTCATGTTTGTGTTGAAGCAAAACAAAAGCCTTTTAAGAATATAACTAGTAGAAAAATAGAATTTCTAGTACGAGTACTTTCAGACTTAGCAGATTTCAAGAACATTGTTAGTAAAGGTGGAAAGAAATACTACATCACCTTTTCAGATGACTTTTCCAGATACACTAAGGAATATCTTCTTAAGTCAAAAGATGAGTCTGAAAGTATATTTTTAAAATATAAGGCAGAAGTAGAGAATCAATTAGACAGAAAACTCAAGAGACATAGGTCCGACAAGGGTGATAAATACAGTACTAATACTCTAGAAGCCTTTTGTGAGGAAAAATGGTATTATACATGAGATTAGAGCTCCTTATACTCCCAAAAAATGGTGTAGCCGAACAAAAAAATAGAACCCTTAAGGAAATAATAAATTCTATGCTTTTGAGTTCGAGTTTATTTGATAATATGTGGGGGGGGGATCTGTTTTATCTGCATGCTATGTTCTTAATAAAGTCCCTCATAAGAAGTTAGATAAAACTCTGTATGAATTGTGGAAAGTTTGCCCCTAGCTTGAAAATTCTGAAAGTGTAGGGGTGTTTGGCTAAGGTTGGTCTGCCTGATTTTAATCAAGTAACTACTGGACCCAAAACTTTTGATGCTATTTTCATTGGTTATGCTCAAAATAGTGCTGCATATGGATTTATGTCTTTGAATGATAGTTTTATTAGTGAATCCAAAGATGCATAATTTTTTTAGCATGTTTTTCCATTGAAAAATAATGTACCTAGTGATGTGCCGAATAATGCTTCTACATCTATTTCTATTAACTCTCATATTGTACCTTCTTCAAGTGTTACTGCTAATGAGCATGAAAATAAACTTAGAAGAAGTTAGAGGCTTAGAATTGAAGCTAGCTTTAGTCCTGACTTTATTACCACTTTCTTGATTGAAAATATTGGTCTTAATATTTTGAGTGATGAATTAGTGTCAATCTATTTAATAGAAGAAGACCCTAAGACATACAATGAAGAAAAGAAGTCAATAGATGCTAATTTTTGGATCTAGACCATTAAAAGTGAATTAGACTCTATAGTTTCTAATCACACTTGGGACTTGTCTGATTTTCCTAATGGTTGTAAACCTATACATAGCAAGTGGATATTTAAAAAGAAATTAAGATCTGATGGTACAATTGAGAAATACAAGGCTAGACTTGTTATTAGGGGTTTAACCAAAAGAAAGACTTTGATTACTTTGACACTTATTCTCCTGTGACTAAGATAGCGACTATTAGAACTCTTGTTGTTTTAGCCCTATTCATAATTTAGTGATACATCAAATGGATGCTAAAACGACTTTCCTAAATGGTAATTTAGAGGACGTGATCTATATGTCTCAACCTGAGGGATTTATGATCCAAGGACATGGGAATAAAGTATGCAAATTGAGAAAGTCTTTGTATGGTCTAAAGCAGGCACCTAAGCAATGGTACGAAAAGTTTAATAGCACATTAGTGGGTAATGGGTTTGTTGTTAATGCATCTAATACTTGTGTTTATTCTAATATTATAAGACCATATTGTGTTATTATATGTTTGTATGTGGATGACATGTTAATCTTTGGCCATAATGTGAATGCCACTAATGAGACTAAGAATTTCTTATCTTCTAAATTTGAAATAAAAGATCTTGGAGAAGCATATGTGATTTTAGGGGTTAAAATCAAAAGAACTTCTAAGGATTTCTCATTGTCTCAGTCTCACTATATTGGGAAAACGTTGAAAAGGTTCAATTATTTTGATGTAGCACTTGCGAGAACTTCATATATCCTAGCATACACTTGAAAAAGAATAAGGAATCTAGTATTTCTCAAACTGAGTATGCTAAGATAATTTGGTAGTGTAATATTTTCATGAATTATACACGACCTGATATTACTAATGTTGTTAGTAGATTGAGTAGATATACTCACAACCCTAGTAGTGAACAGCGAAATGCTCTTCATCGTTTGCTCAGATATTTGAGAGGTGCTATGGATTGGTGTTTGTATTTTAATAAATTTCATGCTATTTTAGAAGGATTTTGTGATGCAAACTGGGTTACTAATAGTGATGAAGTTAGCTCCACTAGTGGCTATGTGTTTACTTTGGGTGCATGTGCTATTTCATGGAAGTCTTCAAAACAAACTTGTATAGAACGATCTACTATGGATTCTTATTTCATTGCCCTTAAGTTGGCAGGACAAGAAGTCGAGTGGTTGAGAAACTTATTGGCAGACGTGCCTTTGTGGAGAAGACAAGCTTCTCCAGTTTCTCTGCATTGTGACTCACAAGCGGCAATTGGAATTTCCAAAAATAGTATGTACAATGAAAAAAAAAGACATATCCACATTAGGCATGGTGTGATAAAACAGTTGTTGAAATATTGTGTTATTTTCTTGGAATATGTAAGATCCGAAAGAAATTTGGCGAATCCTTTAACCAAGAGCTTGGCAAGGAGTGTTATCTTTGAAACCTCAAAGGGGATGAGGCTAACCATGGATTGAGGAAGTATGGTGGATACTCATTTGTGGTCAAACGAAGCCATATGAGACCTCAATATGCACTACAATTCATATCCATATGGCATGTGGTAGTGCTTTATAAGGTTGAGCTTATTTTGCTCTTAATGATTCCATAACCTTAAGGTAGTCTATGTGTAGATAGACTTGATGGAATCACCTATGTGAGTGTAAAGGTGTGATAGACTTTTATGAAAGACTTGGGAAGTCTTTCAAGAGCGCTCATGAGACCCAAGGTACATGCATAACCATAAAAGCACTTTGTTAGTATCACAGTATTTTGCATAAAATTAAGTATATAGTATGTGTTGTGGGGGTTTCAACTAATGTCCATTCAGTTCAAGAGTACTTCACGTCGTGGATATTAGTTGTTGCCTTATTTCACTACGTGTCAATTCAAATCGAAAGATATTGACATTTAAGTATATGTTCCTTCTTTTGCCCAAAATTGTTCTATTTTTGTCTTTGCTTTAGTGGGGGATTGTTGGAATTATTCAGAATGCAAAATCAAAATTTTCTGAAATTCCATTTACAACCAATAACCTTAAGTTGTTTTCTTTTTAATTTATGTTTCAAATGTCCTATCTATTTCCAAGTGGCCTCTTGCATGAAGCCTTAAATCCAAGTGTTGAATGACTTTGACAAATGGCTATGTAAATCCACCATATGTCTTCATGCATGGAAGACACGATACACTTATCAATATTGGAGCCAAGTGGACTAATATAATGGGATAAGTGTCAAAAGACTCTCGACACTTGTCATACATGCAACCTCCCTAATTGCCTATAAATAGGTTATGGATTAGCCATCATAATCACTCAATCTTAACCAAGAATCCATCTTCATTACTTTTCTTCCTACAACATTCTTTAATTTCTGTAACAATTACAGAAAATACCTTCATCTTCTCTTCTTTTTGGACAACTATTTTGTGCAAATTCTAAACTTCCAGCCATGAGTGCACGTGTTTGGAGGTGCCGTAGAACCTTGGGGAATGACCGGCCTTAACGATTTGCACCTAGTAGCGCCGAAATCGCTTTCAAAGCAGTGGCTTGACACGACATAGTATTTTTGATAAATTGTTGTTCTTTACTTCTTGTTCTTAGTCAATATTATCTACTCATTTTTCTTACAATCACTTCCATCTGTTGCTAACAAATAATTCCATAGGTTTATTATATTCAATCAATTTCATTGCCAAGATTCATCATTCATCTTCTCTCTTATTTTCTCAAAAGTACTATTCATGAATGAACTAGAGTTTTATAACCCAATATTTCAACCAATAAAACTTGTAAAAAAAATACTTCTAACTACTCATAATAAACGAGTTTGAAGCATTGAAATTACATCTAATTGATAAATCTTGAAAAATCAGAACTTTGGTGATTTTTGTGTTCTTGAGGATTTGATAATGAAATCTAGAATTTGGATGTTAGAATAATGTTAGAACTCACATATATTGATCAACCCAGAATAACATTAACAACTTACATTGGTCGATTGGACTTGATTTGAGATTAAAATTGCCCCTTCACCTCAAGAACCCTAACCCCCAATACTCAAAATACTCTTTCCCCCGACTTTGTATTTATAGGCCCAAATTTCTAAGCCTCGAATGTGGCCTTGGACGCTATGGCAGCACTTCACCGTCAGTTATTCTTTTGGGCACGGCTCCAGATGCTTCGCATCGCAAGCTCCTCTGCAGATAATTTGATCATAACTTCTTGTAGGAATGTCCAAATGATAAACAGTTTAAGGCGTTAGAAACTAGACTGACCTTTCATTTAATATGTTGTAATCCAATTAACCCCTTATATATATATCTAGATATGCTCATCCAAAGTTAGGTCTTTTGCGTACTCATTTAGAACTTTAGTCTATCATGTAATTTCCATCTTGATTTGCCCCAAGGGCTCTCCTTATGACCTATATCACTTCAAATACACCTCATAAACTTATTATCATATCCAATTAATATCCATCATACTAATAGTCCTCGTCTTCACACAAAATAATGTAATTATCACACATCAACTTTCTTAATAGCGCTTACGTACTTCAAATTTTCCGGGGTGCTACAAACCTGGTCAATAAGACTGTTATATATGAAAACTCCTCCACGAACAGATGGTAATATCCCACCAAATCCAAAAACTCCAGATCTATGTAGCTGAAGTGGGTCTAGGCAAGCTTTGAAATGCCTCAATCTTCTTAGGATCCACCTAAATGCCTTCTTCCGATACTGCGTGCCCCAAGAAAGCAACTAAGTTCAACCAAAACTAGCAATTTGAAAACTTATTATATAACTGTCTCCCATAGTCTGAAGTACCATTCGAAGATGCTGCTCATGCTCATCTCAGCTATGGGAGTAGATCAAGAAATCATCAATAAACATAATCACAAAGGATTCCAAATAGTGCTTGAACACCCAGTTCATCAAATCCATAAATGTTGCTGGGGCATTTGTCAGCCCAAATGAAATCACTAAAAACTCATTATGCACATACCGAGTCTGAAAAGCTGTCTTAGGACATCACAATCTCTAATTCTCAACTGATGTTAGAAACACCTTGGTACCCTAAAACTGATCAAACAAGTAATGAATCCTCGGCAATGGATACTTGTTCTTGATGGTAACTTTGTTCAATTACCGGTAATCTATGCATATCCTTATCGATCCATCCTTTATCTTCACGAATAAAATAGGCGCACCCCAGGGAAAGACACTAGGTCTAATGAAGCCAAAAACTTGAAATTTCTCCTTCGGTTCTTTCAACTCTGGCAGGGCCTTTCGGTATAGTGGAATAGAAATGGGATGAGTGCCTGAAGCCAAGTCAATATTCCTGTCGGGTAGTATCCCAAACAGGTGTGCAGGAAATACATTTGGAATCTCATGAACAACTGGTATTGAATCCATAAAAGGAATCTCCGCACTAGAGTTGCAGATATAAGCCAAATAAGCTAGACACCCATTCTCGACAATATGTCGAGCCTTCACATAAGAGATAACCCTGCTTGTAGAATGACCAGGAGTCCTTTTCCAATGTAATCGAGACAACCTCAGCAAGTCTAAGTTCACCGTATTGGCTAGACAATAGCATGATAAGGCGACGACCAATCCATAGCCAAGATAACATCAAAATCTACCATATCGAGAAGTAGAATATCTACGCTAGTCTCATGACTCCCAATGGTAACCACACATGAATGATAAACATTATCTACAATAATAGAATCTCACACAGGTGTGGACATATATACAAGATCACTTAAAGAATCATGAGACATAACCAAATATGAAGCAAAATAGGATGACACGTAGGAAAACTAGAGCTCAGATCAAATATAACTGAAGCATCTCTATGGAAAACTGGAACAATACCTGTGATAACAACATTAGATGAGTCAAACTCAGGTCTAGCTGGGAAAGAATAACATCAGGGCCGGGGCACTAGGCCCCACAACTCTGAACTACATCTCTAGGATGGGCCCTGGCTAGCTAGCCTCCAACTCTAGCAGCTTGACCTCCATCTCTAATGGCCTGACCTCCACCTCTAGCTGCCTAACCCCTACGTCTACCTAGATGAGCAAGCGGTGAAACACCCAGTGCCGAGACCATGGCATGAGAACCTTGATGTTGTGAGTTGCCCGGTTCTTGAGGGCAAAATCTAGCAATGTGCTTCGGATCACCACAAATATAATAGGACCTCGGTTGGTATGACTGCTGATCTTGAAACTGACACTATCGACCTGAGTAACCACCCTTTAAACTTTGGAACGAAGGTGGATTGATAGGAGCTAGTGGTGCATCGTAGGCTAGCTGGTCAGAATGAGACATATGAGGGTCGTGACCACCTGAAGCACTGTGGGATGCATGGAGTGCTGCATGAAGCCTAGAAGTGTAGCCTCTACCAAAAGCACCCCTGCCTCCAAACGAGGCACCACTGAATCCACTAGAATGAAGAGGCCTCTTATCAAACCCTTGCTCTCTCTCATGTGCAAGAACCATCTCGATCTGCTTGGGGACATTAGCAGCCATCTGAAAAGAAATCTCACCCCCGGTCTCCCTGGCCATCTGTAGCTTGATAGGATGAGCGAGTCCCTCAATAAACCTCCTCGCCCCCCTCTCTCTCGGCAGGAAGTAAAAGAGTAACATGATGGGCTAGATCCACAAAATGGGTCTCATACTGAGTAACAGTCATACTGCCCTATTGGAGATGCTCAAACTACCTACGGTAGTCCTCTCTCAGTATGATCGAAAGGAACTTCTATAAGAATAGCTGAGAGTATTGGTCCCAAGTAATAGTAGGCGACCGAGCTAGTCTGGTAGATACAAAATCCCCCACCATCTCTTGGTTGAACCCGTCATTTGAAACACTAAAAATTGACCCCATTGGTCTCAACTATACCCATGTTCCTGAACACGTCATGACAACAGTCAAGATAATCATGTGGGTAGGGTTGTTCATGGTTCAGTTTGGATCGAGTTTTCCCTAAAAAAAATCAAGCCAAGTAAGTTGGTTTTCCAAATATTGGAATCAAACCAAACCAATTAAGTCAGGTTTTTATCGATTCGATTTTTGTCGTTTATTTTTTATTTTTTCGGTATTTATCATTTTTTCTTAAATATGAGACATACACTACAAAATACATATTTCGGCGACTACATTTTCAACATGACACTATCAAATCAATTGCTTTTTTAAAAATCTATCATTTATCAAGATATATTGATGATAATTGAATCAAATAGTGACGAATAATTTAAGTACTAAACTAAAAGTCGATTATTTTTAGCATGAAATAAATTTTTGTATTTAGCAAAAGAAAACTATCAATCAAACTAGAATGTAAAGACAAAAAATTAGATTATTATAATAGCAAAGACCTCGACTACAAATACAAATAAATAATTTGTAATATAAAATTTTAGAAACTTTATATGAAATATACATATATATATATATATGTATGTATATATATATATGTATATATATATATGTATATATATATATATATATATGTATATTTGTAATAATGAATCTATATAGCTTCTTTTATAGTCGGTTTGGTTCGGTTTTTTTCGATTTTTTTTATTAAAACCAAAATCAAACGAAATTTGATTGGTTTTTAAAATTCAAAATCAAAACCAAATCATACCTAAAAAGTATCGATTTTTTGGTCGGTTTGATTCGATTTTTTGGGTGTTTATGCACACCCCTACCTGTGGGCCCTTAGAAGGTGCACGACTGAAGTGAACTGGAAGATCTTTGTAAACTTGTCCAATCTCAATAAGCTCTTAGAAGACATGGGGGGTCCATCACTGGCCTATGCCGCAACAACAGGCTGAATTACCCCAACTAGCGGGATTACTAGAGTCTAATACTAGGGAGCCAACTGCTCCGAAGTGTGAGTAAAGGGAGTCCGTGCTCCTCCCCCATCTTGAGAGACGGTTGGTGCCATAGTAAATGTACCGACCTGGGCCACACTTTCCATAAGGCCCACCAAACAGACTAGAGCGTCCTGAAGCACTAGGGTGGCGATGAACCACTTCGGAACCTGAGCTTGTCCAACAAGTATAGTCTGAGCTGGAACCTCCTCATTAAAATCCACATGAGGTTCCACTATTGGTGCTGCTGCTCGAGCTCTGGGCTATATTCTACCCCTGGCGTGACCTCGACCTCGACATCTACCCCTAGTAGGAGTTGCCACTAGGGGCTCTGACTACTGTCCACCTAAAGATGCAGTACGTGTTCTCACCATCTGTGAGAGAACATGATTAAAAGAGTTCAATTATCAATGAGAGAATAAAATCACATGACAGAGAAGAATAGAAAGGAAATTTGTTCCTAATCTTTAGCCTCTGGATGATAAGCACAGACGTCTCCGTACCGATCCTACAGACTCTACTTATCCTGCTCGTGACTTGTGAGACCTAGGCAACATAGTGATTTGATGCCAACTTGCTATGATACAAAATTCCCATATTCGACCGTGATGATGCCTAATATTTCACTTGCTAGGCAAGTTAACATTAGAGGATCTCTAAGCCAAATTTAATCAATTTCAATAAGTAAAATTAATAAAGATAAAATGAAACTCAAATTGAATGAGGAATGACATAATGACCAGTAATATCTAAGTACAACCCGAATTTAGACTCACAAGTTCACGAGCTTTCACAGTTTCTACATACAATGTTTGAAATAAATATATCTATCTCGAATGATAAGAACAGTAAATAGGGGGAAGGTGGAAGGGGACTTCAAGATCTGCGGACGACACCAAATCTACCTCGAGTCTCCAAAAGCAAATCTGAGCTTATATGCTTCACGATCAGCTGGGACCAATACCAAAATCTTCACAAGAATCGCAGAGTGTAGTATGAGTACAACTGATTCAATGTACTCCATAAGTATCGAGTTTAACCTAGTCGAGATAGTGGCGAAGCTATGACACGACATCCACGTAATCAAACCTGTGTAGATAACAATATATGTACAATATAACAACAAATAAAAGCTAAACATGTACTATTGGGAGGGAACATGCAAAAATGGTACAAATTACGATAACTCTGGTATGGAATGATAACAACAACAGTCATTAAGCCTTCAACCAGTAACACGAATAAACATAATAATAAAACTGTACGGCATCACCCTTCGTGTTTTTACTCTCAACCTCACTATAGAACAGTAATAACGGCACGACATCACCCTTCATGCTTTTACTCTCACTTTCATCATAAATCAATACATATGTCACAACATCATCCTTCGTGCATTAACTCTCAAATATGGCACGACATCACCCTTCATGAATTAACTTTCAAATATGGTACGACATCACCCTTCGTGCATTAACTCTCAAATATGACACGACATCACCCTTCATTCATTAACTCTCTCTCTTACCACATAATAATGAACATATAACAATAGCGAGATGCATTAAACAAGGACAAACTTGACATCGACAATGGTTCCACAAAACCAAACTCAACTTCAGAAACAATATTCAATTATCATAGACGGTCCATAAATGCGAAAAGAATGATCAATTAAGTAACTAAACTAGTCTAAGCATGGATATCATGGCAAAGAAAGCCATAAATTACAAGAAAATAAGTCTCGCCGGCATGCTTTAACCCAACAACAACGCATAAGTACTTGTCACCTTACATATACATTGTACCCAACATCTAAATATGTAGCAAATAGGCAAATAAGTCTTAATCTCTCAAGTCAATGTTAATCACGACACTTACCTCGCTCCAAAATCAGCGCAAAGCTTAACCATAGCTCTGCCTTTCAAACAAGCCTTCGAACCAACCAAATATAGCAAATTATCAGTTAAACAATTCAAAATAAGCCTTCGGAACTACCCACGCTTGCAAAAGATTAATTTAGTTCATTATTGAAAAAGAAATAAAAAGCAAACTCCCAGACTCGCTTGGTCCAAACTTGAAATTCGGACCAAAACTACATATTCACCCTCGAGCCCGGTTATGTAATTTGTTTCAAAATCCGCCTCAATTTGAGGTCTAAACTCCAATTTTACAAAACTATCTAATTTTACCCAAACCCCCAATTTTCACCATGCAAATCCTAGATTTTAGGTTGAAATCTTATAAAATGGAAGGATGAAAGAAAATAGGTTAAAATCACTTACCAATGAATTGGTGAAGAAAGGTTCTTGGAAAAATCGCCTCTAGGATTTCTAAGTTTGAAAACTTGAAAGAATGAACCAAATTCCCGTTTAACTCAGCTTTGACTAGTTGCAGATGTCGCAACTGCAACTTGATGTTCGCAATTGCAAAAAATACCTCGCAATTGTGAAGCCTTCGCACCTTTGCTTTCATCGCATTTGTGATGAAATGTTCGCAAATGCGTACTTTGGTCCCCCCGCATTAGCGAACTCTGGATCCGGATCCGTTTGTTCAAAACGTTGACCGAAATCAACTCAAATGAATTTTTAAGGCAAAATTTCATATTTCAATTTTTAACATAAAATCCTTCCAGAAAAATTTCCAAAATGCACATACAAATCGAGAAAGTCTTAAAAAAGCTATTGAAGGTTTAGAAACACAAATTTAAAGTTTACAATTCTAGATGATTTATAGGGTCATCACAGTATATCAAACTTGAAGTTGCTGAAGTGGCGAGCTAAACAAGAAACTAGAGTCAAAGAAGAATCAATAAGCTACTTAGTTAATGAAGAACCTCCATTGATGTGAGCGTACTATCTATTTGAATTATTAAGAAAATGGTTCTCCTTTCCCGCTTGGAGGAATATAAATTGTATATGCTAAATATATATTGTTTTAAAGTTAAACCTTCTTACTTATATATCGAGAAATACCGTATGTCTTCTCTTGTCTTTTAAAACTAAAAATTCTGTCGAATTCAAAGATTCATTACGTTTTTTTAGTTTCCCACAAGTAGCTAAAGAAAATGTGTATGACTCGCCAATAACTCACAAGCTCAACCAAATTATGTATCTCATTTCCAAATTAACAATTTTTAATTAAAAAATTGGAAGAGACTTACCACTAAACTTTATTTTTTTTTTTGTGAAAGCAGTAGCAAGATCAAATAAAATTGAGCGGAAAGGAGTGCACCAGCAAAAAGGTTTTTTTTTTCTTTTAAATTTTTCACGTGGTGTTTGATATTCATATTGAATTCGACTAAATTCGTATCATGCAGGAAAGTCAATATTAAGGGTAAAGTACCCCCTAACAAAGATGACTTTATATTCAGAGCTCAAACCTGAAACCTCTAAATAAGGATGAATGAATACTTATTACTTTTCTACTGGTTACCAAAAAATCGAAAAATTTGAATGCAAAAAAAGGATTGCGGCTGATTTATCTGAGTGTTTTTCTTATAATCAGAACTTTTTTAGTGGTCATGGCGTACTGTTCAAAACTCGATGGCTAGTGCCTAATGGACTTATATTTTTCTACTTAAATACCAAGTTTTTGGCTAATTACATCTAAAAAGTTACATTTCAACTATATTATTTTTGTAGTTCTTATCAGATATAAATTTCTCCTTAAACATTACTGTTATTTTGTTGTTCTTATTTAGTTTTGGAATAAAAAATAAATAATTACCGTTGTTCATCAGAACGCGAATTATGCTATAATAATTATGTTATGATCACAAACAACATATGTTTTTAAAACGATTTATAATTTCATAAAAAGAAAATGTCAGAGCAACTATGTTAGCCAAAGATAAAGAATAATCAAAATAGACCCCCCAAAAGAAATACTACAATTTTGCTAATGTTATGAAATAATATAAAAGACAAGAACAATAATGCAAGAACAAGAGCAATAGAGAGAAGAGTAGAGAGAGTTCTTCTTATTGATACTTAGAGAATGTTCGGAGTGATTTACAATGGTAGAGGGCAC
This sequence comes from Nicotiana benthamiana, assembly GCA_034376525.1. Classification (NCBI taxonomy): domain Eukaryota; kingdom Viridiplantae; phylum Streptophyta; class Magnoliopsida; order Solanales; family Solanaceae; genus Nicotiana; species Nicotiana benthamiana. The sequence goes on from CM067335.1 coordinate 137,633,280, forward strand.
CTCTATTTATAGGGAGGAGGATGATTTAGCTACCAATAATAGGACTCTAGAATCTCTCTAATTAAAGACATTCACCTTAAATAGAAGTGTATTTATAACACTCCCCCTTGAATGTCTATTCAATGATGTGCCTCATTAAAACCTTAAAACAAAACCCAATGGGAAAAATTAAAGTAAGGAAAAAGAGTACACATGTTTGAATATGCGCCTATTGGTTGCCTCGTTAAAAACCTCGCAAGGAAAACCCGGTGGGACAAAACCTTGTAAGGGAAAAAGAGTGCAACGCGCATTTAACTCCCCCTGATAAGAACATCAATTTATGTCCTTAAGTCTTCGCATCCCGATCTTGTGAACTAGCTTCTTGAAGGTTGACTTTGGTAAAGATTTTGTGAACAAATCAGCCATATTGTCACTTGAACGAATCTGTTGAACATTGATATCACCATTCTTTTGAAGATCATGTGTGAAGAATAACTTTGGTGAAATATGCTTCGTTCTATCTCCTTTTATGAATCCTCCCTTCAATTGAGCTATACATGCTGCATTGTCTTCATACAAAGTTGTGGGTAGTTTATCACACTTCAAACCACATTTGTCTTGGATATGATGTATTATAGACCTCAACCACACACACTCTCGACTTGCTTCATGAATAGCAATTATCTCGGCATGATTAGATGAAGTAGCCACAATTAATTGCTTAGTCGATCGCCAAGATATGGCGGTGTCTCCACAGGTAAACACATAACCCGTTTGAGATCGAGCCTTGTGTGGGTCGGATAAATATTCAGCATCAGCATAACCAACAAGATCCGGGCTGCAATTCTTGCCATAAAATAAGCCCATATCGGTAGTTCCCTTTAGGTACCGCAATATGTGTTTGATCCCATTCTAATGTCTCCTCGTAGGAGCCGAGCTAAATCTTGCTAAGACATTAACTGAAAAGGATATGTCAGGTCTTGTAGTATTTGCAAGATACATTAGTGCGCCAATTGCGCTAAGATATGGTACTTCAGGACCAAGTAGCTCTTCATTCCTTTCTTGTGGTCGGAATGGATCTTTGTTCACATCAAGTGATCGAACAACCATCGGTGTACTTAAAGGATGTGCTTCATCCATGTAAAACCGTTTCAGTACCTTTTCTGTATAGGTAGATTGATGAACAAAAATTCCGTTTGCCAAATATTCAATTTGCAAACCAAGACATAGTTTAGTCTTTCCGAGATCTTTCATCTTGAATTCATCCTTTAGATAATCAATTGCCTTTTGGAGTTCTATAGGGGTTCCAATAAGGTTTATGTCATCAACATATACGGCAAGCACAACAAATTTCGATGTTGTTTTCTTTATAAAAATACACGAGCAAATGGCGTCATTTATATAGCCTTCTTTTAACAAGTACTCACTAAGACGATTATACCACATTCGTCCAGATTGCTTTAGACCATACAAGGATCTTTGCAATTTAATTGAGAACATTTCCCGAGATTTTGAATTATGCGCGTTTGGCATCTTGAGTCCATCGGGAATTTTCATGTATATCTCATTATCAAGTGAGCCATAAAGATAGGCAGTAACCACATCCATTAAGTGCATGTCAAGCTTTTCATGGACAGCAAAACTTATGAGATAATGAAAGGTTATCGCATCCATTACAGGCGAATATGTCTCTTCATAATCGACACCAGGCCTTTGAGAAAAACCTTGTGCAACAAGGCGTGCCTTATATCTTTGTACCTCGTTTTTCTCATTTCTTTTGCGTACAAAGACCCATTTATAGCCGACAGGCTTAACACCATTAGGTGTTTCAACTATTGGGCCAAAAACTTCACGTTTTGCCAGCGAATTCAATTCTGATTGAATTGCTTCTTGCCACTTTGGCCAATCCTGTCTTTTTCGACATTCTTCAACAGATTGAGGTTCGAGATCCTCACATTCTTGCATAATACTAGATGCTACATTATAAGCAAAGGCATTATCCACCACAATATCCACTAGATTAATATTTGCCTCAATATTAATTGGATTTAGGGATAGTTCCGTATTTTCCAGAGTCTCGGGCTCAATGGATTCTTCATGAATCTCAGAATTTGTTAAATCATGAATTTCCTCATGAGATTCTTTCGTAGTGTCATCTCGATCGTTCTTTTTCCTCTTTCTAGGATTTCGATCTTTGGGACCTAATGGTCTGCCACGCTTCAGGCGTGCATTTGACTCATTGGATATGACACTAGATGATTGTCCAACAGGGACATCAATACGGATTGGAAATTTTTTTTTTCCGCGGGAATGTGGGATTTCGTTATCCTATTCAAGTCCGTAAATGCGTCAGGCATTTGATTTGCTATTCTTTGCAAATGGATAATCTTTTGTACCTCTCTTTCACAAATAGAGGTATGTGGATCAAGATGAGATAATGATGCATTTTTCCACAAAATTTCCCGTTTGGTTTCACCAACTTCTCCCCCTAATTTTGGAAGTGTCTCATCAAATCGACTGTCTGCAAATCGTGCAGTAAACAAGTCGTCTGTCAATGTTTCGAGGTAGCGAATGATGGAGGGTGATTCAAACCCAACATATATTCCTAACCTTCTTTGCGGACCCATTTTGGTGCGGGATGGCGGTGCTATAGGCACATATACTGCGCATCCAAAAATTCTTAAATGGGATATATTGGGTTCATGACCCAAAACCAATTGCAACGGGGAATACTTGTGGTAATTCGTCGGTCTGAGACGAATTAGCATTGCTGCATGTAAGATGGCGTGACCCCATACCGAAGTGGGCAGCCTCGTTCTCATAAGTAATGGCCTTGCAATCAACTGCAGGCGTTTAATTAACGATTCTGCAAGACCGTTTTGAGTGTGAACATGAGCTACAAAATGTTCAACTTTTATCCCGATTGATAAGCAATAATCATTAAATGCTTGGGATGTAAACTCAGCAGCATTATCCAGTCTAATAGACTTGATTGGATTATCTGGAAATTGTGCTCGTAGTCGAATTATTTGTGCCATTAATTTCGCAAACGCAAGGTTGCGTGATGACAACAGGCACACATGAGACCATCTACAGGATGCGTCTATCAAGACCATGAAATACCTAAACGACCCACTAGGTGGGTGAATAGGTCCACAAATGTCCCCTTGTATACGTTCCAGAAACGTGGGTGACTCAGTCCCAACCTTTGTTGGTGATGGCCTGATAATCAACTTGCCTTGATAACACGAAGTGCAAGGATATTCATTATTCGAAAGAATTTTGAAATTCTTTAACGGATGTCCATATGAGCTTTCTATAATCCGTCTCATCATGACCGATCCTGGGTGTCCCAATCGATCATGCCAAAGTACAAAGGTATTAGAATCAGTAACCCTTTGGTTTACTGTTGAATGTGCCTCAATTGAACTAATTCTTGTCCAATACAGGCCACAAGATAAAGACGGGAATTTCTCAATAACCCTCTTTTGGCCGGAGACATTCTTTGTGATGACGAGATATTCAAGATTATCTTCATCCATTGTCTCAATATGATAGCCATTCCGGCGTACATCTTTAAAACTCAACAAGTTTCTCTTAGACTTGGAGGAGAACATTGCATTCTCTATGATTAACGTCGTGCCTTTGGGCAGAGTTACAATTGCTCTTCCGGAGCCTTCAATCAATTTACTACTTCCAGAGATTGTAGTAACGTTTGCCTTACACATATTTAGTTGAGAGAAATATTTCTTTTCTTTGAGTATTGTATGTGTAGTACATGAATCAACTAGGCAAATACTTTTACAGTTGGACGTTGATCCAAGTTCGCTTTGTGAGATATCCATATTTGCTATCCCATAGTTTGACATACAAAAGAGATACACGAACATAAGAATAAACAAGTTCAATTCGTTTGCGTCACATAATATTTTCAAAATCTGCTGCTAACAGTTGACTAACAAAATCAGATATGTTATCCATAATTGATTACTTTGCAGTTTGAAAATTTCAGTTTAAGCATTTTCTTCAAATAATCGATTGTTAAACACAAACAATCGATTGTTAAACATTGACAATCGATTGTTAAACACACACAATCGATTATTTGCTATTTTGAAAAACTTCAGATCACACTGTCTTAAGACAATCGATTGTTAAATATAGATAATCGATTGTTGGCTTATTTTGAAAAATTCCAGAGCACACTGTTTTAAGACAATCGATTGTTAAGTATAGACAATCGATTGTTGGCTATTTTGAAAAATTCCAGAGCACACTGTTTTAAGACAATCGATTGTTAAGTATAGACAATCGATTGTTGGCTATTTTGAAAAATTCCAGATTACACTGTCTTAACGACAATCGATTGTTAGACAAAGACAATCGATTGTGGATGATTTTTGAAAAATTCCAGAGCACACTGTTTTAAGACAATCGATTGTTAAGTATAGACAATCGATTGTTGGCTATTTTGAAAAATTCCAGATTACACTGTCTTAACGACAATCGATTGTTAGACAAAGACAATCGATTGTGGGTGATTTTTGAAAAATTCCAGATTACACTGTCTTAACGACAATCGATTGTTAGACAAAGACAATCGATTGTTGATCAATTATTTTTCAGCTTTAATGCGAAAATAGTAGATAATCGACTAGTTTTTCAGGCTAGTCGATTAACCCTACTGGAAAATAAAAATATTATTGATATTTGAGCATATTGAAGATATTCTAAAGAACTACTGCTAACATTGCATCATGAACTAACTAATACGAGCTAATACTAATGACTATTAGTTTATTCACTAACTAATACAAATAAGTAGAACAAAATCAAATAACTCCATCTTCTTTCATCACGGACCCATCGCCGATTAGGTGGTCTATTTTCCCCTCGGGTTGCTCAAAGAAGTCTGCCACATCCAGGTGGGTGATGTCCAAGTTGTCGTCATAGACAAAATTCGTTTCAGGGCCTTTTCTCTTTCGAGATGCTTGATAAAGGTCAACCAAGTGTCTTGGTATACGGCAAGTCTTTGACCAGTGCCCTTTCCCACCGCAACGATAACATATAGTTTCTGAACCATTTGCCTTAGGATCTTCATGACCCCGTTTCTGCTTTCGGCGGTTATCTCTCCTTGGGGGTTGACGGACTTCATTGGAATTTCTTCCTTGTCTACGTCCCTGGCTATTACCCCGTTTACGACCATGACCATGGCCCTTTTCATGTTTGGCATAATGAGAGTGCACCTTATCTGCTTCAGGCAGTGGTGTAGACCCAGTGGGTCGATTTTCATGATTTCTCATGAGCAGGTCATTATTTCGCTCAGCCACTAGTAGAAGAGAAATCAGTTCAGAGTACTTTGTAAAGCCTTTCTCTCTGTACTGTTGTTGCAGTACCATATTGGAGGCATGAAACGTTGTAAACGTTTTCTCAAGCATATCATAATCGGAGATATTATCCCCGCATAGCTTCAATTTAGAAGTAATTCTGAACATTGCAGAATTATATTCAGAAATGGACTTAAAGTCCTGGAGCCTCAGATGAGCCCAATCATATCGTGCTTGTGGCAGAGTGACCAACTTCAGGTTGTCATATCTCTCCTTTAAGCCGTTCCACAAGATGAGTGGATCCTTGACGGTGAGATATTCAATCTTCAAACCTTCATCAAGGTGATGGCGCAAGAAAATCAAGGCCTTCGCACAGTCTTGGGTGGATGTTTTTTCTCTATCTTTAATGGTGTCTCCAAGACCCATAACATCTAAGTGGATTTCAGCATCCAACACCCATGTCATATAGTTCTTGCCCGAAATTTCAAGGGCAACGAACTTTCTTTTCGTAATGTCAGACATAATCGAAAATCAAATTAGGAAGAGAGAAATACCTTAGTTTTTCTCGATAGCGATTCTTGAGATGGTAGAGTCTCGTGCTGATAACGTGTTATGAAATAATATAAAAGACAAGAACAATAATGCAAGAACAAGAGCAATAGAGAGAAGAGTAGAGAGAGTTCTTCTTATTGATACTTAGAGAATGTTCGGAGTGATTTACAATGGTAGAGGGCACCTCTATTTATAGGGAGGAGGATGATTTAGCTACCAATAATAGGACTCTAGAATCTCTCTAATTAAAGACATTCACCTTAAATAGAAGTGTATTTATAACAGCTAACAATTTTTTTGGATGGTTGTTACGTTTTTATTTTATTTTATAAAGTATCGTATTGTATTGTATTATATTATATAATATTATATACTGTATAGTTTGATGAATACAAAATTTAGATAGATTGTATCGTTGCCGTCGTTTCCTGATATCATACACCAGCAATATGAAGAATAAACTTGCAATATTATAAAGAAAAATTATAACATGGGGTAAAATTACTATATAAAAAGATATGATAAATGATAAAATAAAATTATTTAACAATAATTAAGGATGAGAGTGATAGAAAAAGATAAGGTAGCAACGCGACCACACCAAATCGGTCGTTACATAAAATTGTACATTTTGTCATTACATAACAACATAATTAACGATACGATACAATAAAATTTAAATAATAATAAAAACAAACATCATATTTCAGTAACAATACGATATAATACAACAGATAACAATCATCCAAACAAGTTGTAAAGGGAATAAATATGACTCCTACCATGTAACACCAGCTTCCTGAAAAAGAAAAAAAACAAGAATTGAGGTCTGATATAAACTAACAGTAAATTACTATAATCTAGCCTTAAAAAGAACTAATACATATAGATAGTAATATTCGTATAATAAAGTTTTTTCAACTGACCAACGGTTCTTAGTGTATGCTGATCGTGGATAACACAAAAGTTAAATTATTTTTTGATTGAGGATTAATTTCATGATGATGTCGACACACGTGTCAAAAATACGTATACTATTCGCCAAAATTAAGTTAGATGTCTAATTAAACTGTGGCATTCAAGACCACTCTTAACAAGCTCATTGCAGCAATTAGTCATTATATTCTTATAATTAAATAGGGATTTAACTATCGCTTGAGCACAAGGTTGTGAAATGTTGTCAGTACAATTATCTAGACTTTAACTAGACTTTTGAGATACATTCCGCCAGGGGCGACGATACTTTCGCAGTGGAGGCGGCGGCGATGGTTGAGCGGTGGGACGGGACTGTTGTGGCAATGGACATGGCCAACCACGACGGCCCCACTAATAATCACCACCGCCACACCATGGTGGAGAAGCCACAAACCCGTTTGTGATTAAACGATGTACAATGTGATGTATTGAATCATGCATGGGGTTGTTTTTTCTTATTATTTTAAAGCCTTTTTGGTTCAGTTACATTTGCATTAATTGACCAAACGTATATAAATTGTTGAGGGAGAATAAATAGTGTTAGTGGACTCTATATATATAAATAAAAACATTGAAATGTTTAAATGAATTTACATAATTTTTTTTTTAAGAATTAATTTCCATTTCATCAATAGATCAGAAAAAATACAGGTTTATCTAGCAGCCGCTGATTAGCTACTTTCCACTCATTGCGATACATTGTCACTCTCCTATGCTATAGATACATTCATTTTAAAGAAAGAGCATAGATTCTAGGGGAAGTGATCCAGAGCATAGATTCTAGGGGAAGTGATCCATTCTTTGCAGAAAGTTCTTCCAGTGTTTAAGAGATGTTCCCTGCGTATGCATATGAATTGCTATCTCTTTGCATGTGTCATTTATAACTATAGCGCCGCCCTGGAATCTAATTTTGTTCCTTTCTCGCCAGAGACAGTAGACTAACATTCCGAACACACTGGTGCTTATTCCGCTAGTCCGCTTCTCCTTTTTGCAATGTTGCTTATCCATTCTACTTCACAGTTCCAATCAGAGATGGTTCTCTGGTATACCAACCATATGAGTAATCTATTCCATACTTCCCTTGATGTCGGGCAGGTAAAAAACAGATGGTCAAAAGATTCGTCTGCTTGCTTGCAGAATACACATTGTTGGCGAAATCTGTATTCCAAGATGCATTAGACGCTCCACTGTTGCCAGTCTTCTACGTAAAACTAGCCAGACTACAAATTTGAAGCGTGGATGTAGTTTAGGCTGCAATACTATGCTTTTCTATTGTACTTTGGGAAAGAGAGGGAGTTGGAGTTTGTAGAGTTTATTGATATTGAATTTTCCACCACTCTGTAGCTGGATCCGTCTACATTTCAGGTCCCCCTGTACATCCTGTGTGTTTGTTATCAATGATCTGGTCTCAAAAATCTTCCTCACAGCCCAGGCCGCTGTTTTAGGAGTAGGAACATCCTCCACATCATTGTTCTTATTGTAGTATGTGTGCATCCATTTGATCCATAGGCTGTCCTTTTTCATTGTTACTGCCCACAGATGCTTTGCTACCGCAGCCTTGTTCCAGATTGATAATTTCAAAACATTTAGTCCCCCAGCACTATATGGTAGACATATAGTTTCCCAAGCGACTAGTGCTTTTTTGGACACAGTTGTTGCACCAGTCCATAGAAATGATCTGTATATTGCTTCAATCATCTTCATTACCTTTTCCGGAAGCAGGAAGATTTGAGTCCAATATGATTGCATACAAGATAATACTGATTTGATTAACTGGAGCCTACCCGCATAAGATAGAAGTCTTGATGTCCAGCAATTGATCTTCTGTGTTATTTTCTCCACTATTGGCCAATATTGAGCAATTGTTAATTTTTTGGAGTCCATGGGGACCCCCAGGTATTTGAAAGGTAGGGACCCTTCAGGGAATTCCACATCGTGCAAGATTTCCTCTTTTGTCCAGTCTGAAACTCCTGCTATATAGACCACACTTTTATCTGCATTTGCTTGTAGTCCTGAAGCTTCCTCAAAGTTTTGGAGCGTCTGTTTTATAAGTCTTACAGATTTGGTATCGGCCTTGCAGAATAGCAATAGGTCATCCCAAAAGCAGATATGTGTCACTCCTAACTTCTTACATATAGGATGAAATTTGAAATCCTTCCTTGGCGTCATATCCTTGAGTTCCCTGTTCAAATATTCCACGACAATAACAAAGAGGTACGGGGACTTTGGGTCACCTTGCCGTATGCCTCTTTGTCCTTTAAATGGTTTTGTCAATCCACCGTTGAGATTTAGTGAATATGTGACCGACGAGATGCATTCCATTATCCACTTTGTAAATTTGAGAGGAAAACCCATAACCAGCAACAATCTCTTAATTAAGCACCATTCGACTGTATCATAAGCCTTCCGCAGGTCAACTTTTAATACACAGTGAGGGGAGACACCTTTCCTGTTGTTGCCTTTAAATAATTCTTGTGTAAAGAGAATGTTGTCCGTTATGCTCCTGCCTCAATAAAATCTGATTGGGAATTGTTTACCAAACCACCAATGACTGTTTTGATTCTTGCTGTGAGTATTTTGGTGATTATTTTATACATTGTTGTGCAACAAGCAATTGGTCTGTAATCGTTGACATTAGTAAGATTCTGTACTTTTGGAATCAAAAAATTGCTGTACTGCTTATTCCTTTATGCATTCTGCCTGTTATAAAAAATTCCTGCAATTTACATTATTTTTTGTAATACTTAAAAACTATAAACCCAATATATAGGAAACATCCCTTGTTCAATAATTTTCGCACTAATTTTGATGGAGGCAGTAAATATTTTTAAAGTCTGTTCAACACTTCACATGTTTCTAGTGATTCAAACGCCACATATAAGTTTTGACTAAGAATACATTTTTATGTACTAAAGCGTTTTTATTGATAATTCTTTACTCTGACAGTATTTGAGGTTCTTCGACTAATATAATATCCTATACTAAATAAATCTAATGTGAAATTTATTTTCTAATAGAAATTTTGAACAAGAAAAGAGTAATTTAATATTTTCAACTTTTACGAGTGAAGCTAAAACAGTATTCAATGGAACAGTGGTAAGATTTGGGACTTCTTCACTAGAAATAGTTGCTGGATGGTTTATTGTGGAGATGATACGATCTATAGTGGTAACTGGTATTTTCCGAGGCTGCCTCTATCGCGACCTCTTCCTCTTGCCATGGAAACCAGCTCGGCGACGTTAACTAACGTGCGCTAAGTTAGGCGGAGAAGATGAGGCAATAGCACAGTAAAGTTAGAGAGAAGGGAGAGCTTCTCTCTACAAAATCTCGTGTAGTTTTTATGGTGAGACTTTAGTATCCGTACTTGTCTACTTTTTGCCTTTTTCTATATTATTTTTGGCATGTAATAGTTATTTTTTGTTATTCTGTTTTTCCATAAATTCTTCTTATGATGTAGTCATTTCTCTCCCGTTTCATGGATGGAGTAGTTTGGATTCATTTATTAAGGAGAAAAAAGGATTTTTTTAGGGCGGATTAAGAAAAAGGTTTTTAAATTTTTTGTTTAAGGTCTTACCTTTTCTTTTAAAAAAAGAAAATATAAATAATATTAAACAGTAGTCGCATAGATATCTAGCGACCTACTTGTTTGAGAAGATACTCAATACATGAAAGACCTAATATAAATAACTTGCGACAAAAATATACACAAGAAATTTGTTGATCCTAACCATATGAGATAGTCGTTGTAGCACTACACTTACGTACCATAGTCCATAGTTAAGTAATAGAAGTACTTAGGGGCAGAGTTAGGTGAAGGAAAGCTAATGCGATTCCATTAAATCCCTTTTCTCGGAGAATTATGTCGCAAATAAAGCAAAAATTAGATATGCCAATAGAGCTTTAAAACGGGCTAGCTCAACCCAAGCCTTACGAGCTTTTAAATTTTAGGGATTTTTACATATACATCCCATATAGCAAATCTTATAACCACCCATGTTTAAGGTTTGTGTTTATTACATTTAAGTATACCACCTTTTAATTTATGTACCAAAATTATATTTAAGGTTAATGATCAACTCATTAATTATTTGCTTGATTTGTGGAACAAAATCTTTTCAAACTATTAATTAGAGGCTTGATTTGTGGAACAAAATCTTTTCATATGTTATAAATACACTTCTATTTAAGGTGAATGTCTTTAATTAGAGAGATTCTAGAGTTCTATTCTTGGTAGATAAATCATCCTCCTCCCTATAAATAAAGGGGTCTTCTACCATTGTAAACCACTCCTAACATTCTCTAAGTATCAATAAGAAGAACTCTCTCTACTCTTCTCTCTATTGCTCTTGTTCTTGAATTATTGTTCTTGTCTTTTATATTATTTCATAACACGTTATCAGCACGAGTCTCTAACCAATTAAAATTTTCGATTGTCTTAACTTTTGTTTGTGTAGGGTTTTGCTTCAAAGAAAGAATGAAGAAAGAAGAAAAAGAAAGAATGAAAAAAAAAAAGGAGGAACGAAAAACAGTAAACAAAAGAAGCACTGGAAAGCAAAAAGAGAAAAGAACGAAAAAAAAAAAGTTGAAAAGAAAAAAAAAAGGAAAGAAAGGAGTTTACACAAGAGGTATATTTGATATCACAACATTTATTGGTATACCTTAAAGGTAAGTAATTTACTTTTCCCTTTCAAATTCTTGGAATTCTATAATTTGATTTTATATACAAACATAGACAACAAAGTTTGAATATAACTTTAATGGAGTTTGTAAGAAATTGTAACCACATGAAGTGGTGAAATCTCTATGTCCTGCCATGATTAAATTCATGTATGATTGTGGGCAAAGAATTGAAAATCCGTCCCATTGAATTTGCTCCATTCCCTTTAGAGAATGTGGAAGCAGTATATGATAAGTCTGAAAGAAGACAAAAATTATTACCATGAAGGTATCAATGAATGTGGACGTGGCAAAGAATTCCGTCCAATTGAAGTTGCTCCATTCCCTTTAGAGAATGTGGTAGCAGTATGTGATAAGTCTGAAAGAAGACTAATTACCGTAAAGGTATCAATGGATGTGGACATGGCAATAGACGAAGTTATAATCGTCATTATTGTGGTAATGAGAACAATAAGGATTCTCAAAATAATCTTTCACTTTATGAAAGTAATATTTGACATGAGATTGTGTAAAGCACATGATTTTGATCCATTCCCTGAAGTGAATGTGATAATTGTAATAGAGCCCGTAAGTATGAACACGCTCTCGATGTAAATCTGTTTTATGTCTGACATTATGAAAAGAAAGTTTGTTGCCCTTGAAATTTCGGGCAAGAACTATATGACATGGATGTTGGATGCTGAAATCCACTTAGATGCTATGGGTCTCGGAAACACCATCAAAGATAGAGAAAAAGCATCCACCCAAGAATGTGCGAAGGCCTTGATTTTCTTGCGCCATCACCTTGATGAAGGTTTGAAGATTGAATATCTCACCGTCAAGGATCCACCTATCTAGTGGAATGGCTTAAAGAAGAGATATGACAACCTGAAGTTTGTCACTCTGCCACAAGCACGATACGATAAGAACCCAAAAGCAAATAGTTTATAAACTATATATTATCGTTGCGGTGAAAACGGGCACTGGTCAAAGGCTTGCCGTATACCATGACATTTGGTTGACCTTTATCAAGCATCTCGAAAGAGTAAACGCCCTGAAACAAATTTTGTCTCTGACGACAACTTTGACATCACCCACTTGGATGTGGCAGACTTCTTTGAGCAACCCGAAGGGAAGATAGACCACCTAATCGGTGATGGATCCGTGATGAAAGAAGATGGAGTTATTTGATTTTGTTCTACTTATTTGTATTAGTTAGTGAATAAACTAATAGTCATTAGTATTAGCTCGTATTAGTTAGTTCATGATGCAATGTTAGTATTAGTTCTTTAGAATGTATCAATATGCTCAAATATCAATAATATTTTTACTTTCCAGTAGAGGTAATCGACTAGCCTGAAAAACTAGTCGGTTATCTCATATTTCGCATAAAAACTGCAAAACAATCGATTGTCAATGAACAACAATCGATTGTCTTTAAAACAGTGTTCTGGAATTTTTCAAAAACAGTCAACAATCGATTGTCTATGTTTAACAATCCATTGTCTTTAAAACAGTAATCTGGAATTTTTCAAAAATCATCCACAATCGATTGTCTTTGTCTAACAATCGATTGTCGTTATGACAGTGTAATCTGGAATTTTTCAAAAATCATCCACAATCGATTGTCTTTGTCTAACAATCGATTGTCGCTAAGACAGTAATCTGGAATTTTTCAAAAATCATCCACAATCGATTGTCTTTGTCTAACAATCGATTGTCGTTAAGACAGTGTAATCTGGAATTTTTCAAAATAGCCAACAATCGATTGTCTATGCTTAACAATCGATTGTCTTAAGACAGTGTGCTCTGGAATTTTTCAAAATAGCCAACAATCGATTGTCTATATTTAACAATCGATTGTCTTAAAACAGTGTGATCTGGAATTTTTCAAAACTTGTCAACAATCGATTGTCTATGTTTAACAATCGATTGTCAATGCTCAACAATCGATTGTGTGTGTCTAACAATCGATTGTTTTATGAAAATGCTTAAACTGAAATTTTCAAACTGCATAGTAATCGATTATGGAAAACATATAATCGACTATCTGATTTATTTTAGTCAACTGACATCAGCAGATTTTGAAAATATTATGTGACACAAACGAATTGAACTTGTTTATTCTTACGTTCGTGTATTTCTTTTGTATATCAAACCATGGGGAATTAAATTGATTGAAGGCTCCGGAAGAGCAACTGTAACTCTGCCCAAAGGCACGACGTTTATCTTAGAGAATGCAATATTCTCCTCCAAGTCTAAGAAGAACTTATTGAGTTTTAAAGATATCATTCAAAATGGATATCATATTGAGACAATAGATGAGAATAATCTTGAATTCTTCATGAAAACGAGGCTGCCCATTTCGGTTTGGGTTCACGCCATTTTGCATGCAGCAATGCTAATTCGTCGGCTGCCCACTTTGGTTTGGGTTCATGCTATTTTGCATGCAGCATTTTAGTTTGTCGGCTGCCCACTTCGGTTTGGGGACACGCCATTTTACATACAGCAATGCTAGTTCGTCTCTGACTGACGAATTGACACAAATATTCCCCGTTGCAATTGGTTTTGGGTCATGGACCCAATATATCCCATTCAAGAATTTTTGGATGCGCAGTATATGTGCCTTTAGCACCGCCATCCCGCACCAAAAGAAGGTTAGGAATATATGTTGAGGTTGAATCGCCCTCCATTATTCGCTACCTCGAAACATTGACAGGAGATTTGTTCACCGCACGATTTGCAGACTGTCAATTTGATGAGACACTTTTCCCAAAATTAGGGGGAGAAGTTGGTGAAACCAAACGGGAAATTTTGTGGAAAAATGCATCATTATCTCATCTTGATCCACATACCTCTATTTGTGAAAGAGGCACAAAAGATTTTCCATTTGCAAAGAATAGCAAATCAAATGCCTGACGCATTTATAGATTTGAAAAGGATAACAAAATCACATATCCCCGAAGTGAATGTGACAACACCTGATTCACGAATACATATTCATTATTGGAAGAATATGAACATGAAATTGGTATTAAATATACCACACTCACCCCTAGAAGGAGGTTTGAGATGATATATGGCATGAATGATCGTTGGTCACGTACCTATTGTACGCCAAAGTATTTTGGAAATATGACTATTAAAGGACAACGATAATGCAAGAAACATATCTTGCATATAAGTTTGACATGACCATAATGGTATAACTTTCTCTTTAAGAAAGATATTCACCACATGGATGTTGATGAATCTGTGGTAGTACAAAATTAATTGAGAGCTCTAGAAGAGCCAATTATTACTATGTTGGAGAAACACAATTGAGTATTGTGCTGTAGTAAATCTCAAAGAAACTTATTCAGTTTCCAAAGTACACGCGAAAGCGATTGATTATATTGAGACTATAAATAAAGGAAGGCTTTGATATCTCCTATTACTACAACTTGTAGCGGGGTAATTTGCATATGAAAAGCTACCCGCTTTGTTCTCCAGTTTGTACTGCACAAACGAAAGAATGCCACAATAAAGTGGATATCTATTGGTATAAAACCCATGTCATAATAAACCTGAAGTTTATTGATAAGTGCACATGTCATGGTTACCAATATTGATAATTTATTCAGTTGGCATTCGTGTTAGCCATCTCATTTTAAGTATGATGTGCAAATTCACATAGGTGAATATTAAAGAACTAGAAAGTTCTTTACGAATTCTCTTGTATCACTTGTTCTCATTAATGAACTGACCAACTAAAGAGTTCGGGTTGAAGCCCATAAATTCTGGAAATATCAAAGGTGAATATGGGCCCATTCACCTGCCATGTATACCACATATGATGCATCTATGAAATGGTTACATGCGCAATTGTTGTTGACCCGCAGCCTGGCCGGTGCTTGCGAGGTAAATTGCTCAGTAATCTAACTTCGAGCATAATTTCCAGATTTTCTACTCAAGATAGTTCATCTTGATAAGTTGGTTTATATCAAAGTTGGTTTAGCAAGATAATTATTGAGTGCTTCCACTTAATAGCTAAACTGTTTCTTATGAGAACAAAGTTATATATATCAGTTTGATATAAGTTGTATACGAGAGTATATTCTCCCCTCACAAGTGGTTCAGGGTCAGGAACCAAATAATTTCATCTTATTATTAATGTGCTGTGTATATTGACATGATAATGCACAAAGATGATTTCCCAAAGTTGAGGAAACAAGATAGCTTTTCTAACATGAGGGGGAGACATGATAAACACTTGAGAAAAGGTTACATGAGATGAAAGATCTCGGAAAGACTAAACTATGTCTTGGTTTGCAAATTGAATATTTGGCAAACGGAATTTTTGTTCATCAATCTACCTATACAGAAAAGGTACTGAAACGGTTTTACATGGATGAAGCACATCCTTTAAGTACACCGATGGTTGTTCGATCACTTGATGTGAACAAAGATCCATTCCGACCACAAGAAAGGAATGAAGAGCTACTTGGTCCTGAAGTACCATATCTTAGCGCAATTGGCGCACTAATGTATCTTGCAAATACTACAAGACCTGACATATCCTTTTCAGTTAATGTCTTAGCAAGATTTAGCTCGGCTCCTACGAGGAGACATTGGAATGGGATCAAACACATATTGCGGTACCTAAAGGGAACTACCGATATGGGCTTATTTTATGGCAAGAATTGCAGCCCGGATCTTGTTGGTTTTGCTGATGCTGGATATTTGTCCGACCCACACAAGGCTCGATCTCAAACGGGTTATGTGTTTACCTGTGGAGAAACCGCCATATCTTGGCGATCGACTAAGCAATCAATTGTGGCTACTTCATCTAATCATGCCGAGATAATTGCTATTCATGAAGCAAGTCGGGAGTGTGTGTGGTTGAGGTCTATAATACATCATATCCAAGACAAATGTGGTTTGAAGTGTGATAAACTACCCACAACTTTGTATGAAGACAATGCAGCATGTATAGCTCAATTGAAGGGAGGATTCATAAAAGGAGATAGAACGAAGCATATTTCACCAAAGTTATTCTTCACACATGATCTTCAAAAGAATGGTGATATCAATGTTCAACAGATTCGTTCAAGCGACAATATTGCTGATTTGTTTACAAAATCTCTACCAAAGTCAACCTTCAAGAAGCTAGTTCACAAGATCGGGATGCGAAGACTTAAGGACATAAATTGATGTTCTTATCAGGGGGAGTTAATGCGCGTTGCACTCTTTTTCCCTTACAAGGTTTTGTCCCACCGGGTTTTCCTTGCGAGGTTTTTAACGAGGCAACCAATAGGCGCATATTCAAACATGTGTACTCTTTTTCCTTACTTTAATTTTTCCCATTGGGTTTTGTTTTAAGGTTTTAACGAGGCACATCATTGAATAGACATTCAAGGGGGAGTGTTATAAATACACTTCTATTTAAGGTAAATGTCTTTAATTAGAGAGATTCTAGAGTTCTATTCTTGGTAGATAAATCATCCTCCTCCCTATAAATAAAGGGGTCTTCTACCATTGTAAACCACTCCTAACATTCTCTAAGTATCAATAAGAAGAACTCTCTCTACTCTTCTCTCTATTGCTCTTGTTCTTGAATTATTGTTCTTGTCTTTTATATTATTTCATAACATCATATTTATTTTTTTTATACGTTCTCAAACCATTTTTCCTCCTCAGTTTGAGTAGAAATAATCCAACCTCTTCATTTTTAAATTTGACTACTTTAATTTTCAGCTCCTCTTTAAGCCCTCTCCTGAGAAATTGATACTTAGAGTACTACACTTCTATTATTTTTACCATGTAGCTCTTCTCTTTTAATTCATTATTTAACGTTATGGTGTCAACTAACTGTTGTTAATGATATGTATCTGATCTAATTATTCCAAATTGTTAGGGGCTTTATTTGTGGAACAAAATATTTCCATATTTTCTTTCCCCACTTTTTTCTCTTTCTTCCAACAGATTTTTAACCTTATTAATTACCTTATTAATTATCAAGCTTGCTAATTCTTATTAGGCGATATCAAAATTTCTCCTTCTTTTCTTCGTTTGCTTTGTGGCAGGTTGGAAGTGAGAGGGAGGAGAACTGGCTCTAATTTGTGCAAAAACATTAGAACTTTTTAATTTTTTATACTTTTGAATTAAAAGAAATGATTTTCTGTTGTTTTTTTGTGTGTTAAATTAATGAATTTAAACGAAGAGATATGGACATTGAAAATTCATATAATTATTCCAAATTGTTAGGATTTGAGGTTTAATTGTTATTATTATTAGTATTTATAGTGTGTAGGTAGAACTTATCCCTCAACTACAAAGATACATTTCAATTGAATATTATTTTCATGAATTAAGTGGATTAATAGTTGAGGAGCTTTAACGGTAAATGTTTTGGATATTTACTACCAATCTTCTGTATAGAATTTAACTCTATTGATAATGATAACATTTTTAAAGGTAACTACAATTACCTACAATACAAAGTTCATATAACTACAAATATTGTAATTAATTGCTTAGATTTCAGGGAAATTAACTACAATGTTTTTTCTTTATCTACAACATTTTGTCTTTACCTATTATTCGATAACACATTTCGAAATCACTTACAGTACATTATAACTACAATAAGCAAACAGTTTACATTACTCAAGTATATTAGTAAACTTCTTTATTATCGTCAAAACGTATTACAGTTACACATCAAATTCCGATAATCTGGAATAACTAAAATATGTTGTGAAGCTCTCACCTACAATTCAAGATCAAAAAGAAAATAATAAGGTGTCAATAAGTTAACTATGTTAGCAACAATCAGTTAACTACAAATCAGCTACAAACAAACGGCATATAAACGTTAACTACTATTAACTACAATTATCTACATTTTAAAACTCTCTGGAAATACTTCATAACTACATTTAACTACATTTAACTACAATTATCTACATTTTAAAACTCTCTGGAAATACTTCATAACTACATTTAACTACATTTAACTACAATTATTTACATTTTTAAAACTCTCTGGAAATACTTCATAACTACATTTAACTACATTTAACTACAATTATCTATATTTTTAAAACTCTCTGGAAATACTTCATAAAACATTAACTACATTTAACTACAATTGTCTACATTTTTAAAACTCTCTGGAAACAACTTCAACATCTACTACTTTTTTTATTTTTTTTCCTGCACCAAACAAGAATATATTAAACTACGATCTATGTTGGAAAAAAATGTTGACAACAAAATTTTCTATTCATCTACAATATTTCTAGAAATAAACTACAAAATCAATTTTAGTATTGTATAAAGCTGTATTGTTTTTAAGGGTATCTACAAAATTACTAATACTACAATTAAACAACAATCTATGTTGAAAAAAAAATATTGACTACAAAATTTTCTCTTGACCTACAAAATTTCTTCAAAAAAAATACAAATAAACTACAAATCAGTTTAAGTATTGTATAAAGTTATATTATTTTTAAGAGTATCTATAACATATTATATTTATATTATAATTAAACAATAATTTATATTAAAAAAATATTGACTACAAAAAATTTCTTATGTGATATAGAAATGTAAAAATGCCCCCAAAAAATAGGGTTTCCAGATCGATAATAGAGCTACTAATGTGCATAAACAAAAACAAGAAAAGATGAAGAAATAAGAAAAGATGAAGAAACAGAAAGAAGAGAAGAAGGATTTCTGTGCACAAGGCTTGAGGCGTAACTGTTTTGGACGAAAAAATAGACCAAGATAACACAAAAAATGCAATAATATCTTGCGGTTGAGAATAGCCTAAGAATTATGAGGATACATCAATGTGGGATTAATTAGAAGCCATTAAGATATGCGTTATTTTAGGCTACACTTTATTAAGAATCTATTTTCTACCTTAATTATCTGCGTTATTTTTGGATGGGAAATCAGCAAATATTCTGTTTGGAATATATTATGTAACAAAAACATGGGATATAAGGGTAATAACCAAACAAGGCACAATAATGGTAATAAGGTTTGCAATATTAGATGTTTAGGTAAAAATCCCTAAATTTTATGGATTAGAGTGGGATGGGCTTCCATTTATATGGGCCTTAAACTGGCCACCCCAACCTAGCCCTAAGAGGGTCGCGAGTTAGGGCGGGCCAGCCCTTCAATTTTTTAGAAAAAAATATTTCTTCAAATCTTTAGATATTTTTTCGTGATATAATCTCTTGCTCATATGAACGACTTCTGTTTATTTAGAGTGTACAAGAATCTTGATATTTGACAAGAAATTTCGATATTTGACAAGTAATCTCATAAATGAAATGTAAATTCTATATATCTCTAGCTCTTTTTTTTTAACGTTATATGAATATTTTTTAGTACTTTTGTTTTATTTTCCTTAGGTTCAGAAATTGCTTCAACGATGTTATATGTTAAGGATTTTTACGTTAGGGTTAACATTATTTGTCGATTTTAACATTATAGTCCATAAATATTTTAAAATTCATGAAATTTGCTAGTATTGTCACTTTGTTTTGGGTATTAAAATTTGAACTTTTTCTATAGTAAAGAACAAGTTAACAATTAATAATATAGTAAAGTAACGAAACTGATCACTGGCCACTTAAAATAATATTTCTTTTGAAAAAATTATATTTGCCACGTAAAACTTTCTTAGTTCGTTATTAATTAAGCAAAAGAGAAACTAATCTTGTCATATTATATGCATATCAAAAATACACATTCTAGTTGATATAGAAGGATAAATGAACAATCTAAGGTTGGAAATGGGGATTTTAGTTAATATTTTTTAGTTTTTACTTTTCTAAATATTTAAATTTAAATATTATTAATTTTTGGCTTACGTGCCCGCTCAGCCTCAATCAAGTCTCAAGAACTAGCGGGTTAACTCGAACTAATCTTATAAGCCTCAGTTTTAAATAAGCTAAAAAATTCTAACCCAATTCTATTCAAATAACAAACAGGATTGAACTTGCTTCACAATCCAAACCCATTTCAACAGCTAAGGAAGCAAAAACAATAGAGACGTTATGTAATGCGTGAATGTTTTTATTAATCAGATGGAAAAAATAAATTGTATACCTAACATATTTCTCTTTGGCCCCTTATAATTTCCAAACTTGAGAAACTTTTAAACTTCAAAAATATTGTCAAACCCACATCAAATGTTGTGCCCTGCACGGTATCTTATTTAAATCGGTTGGTAGATTTTTTTATAATTGACCAAAAAAAAATTATTTAGTCGTTGCTCAATAGTTCGATGCGGTCGGTTATTTTATAAAATTAATCTTAATGTATGCGTATTGTACGTATTTCCCATTTTAATGAATAATATTTTGTAAGAAAATTATATATATTTTTAAATTATATTTGAGTTATAAAATAAAATGTAAACTTTTAAAATTAATGACTAGTGATCCTCTATAGCTAACTCAATAAAAGAAAAAATATTTTTCATCAAAGTTCTCAATCATTATTTAATATATTCACTTTTAATTATGTTCCAATTTTATAATTTGTAATTTTAAGTTCACTGAGTTATCGTACTTCTTTGTTACTTTCAGTAAGAATGTATAGCCCTTGAAGATTTAAAATTATTCTAATTCTTTTTAAAATATATTCACACATTCATTCGAGAAGAAAAAAACAAGGAATAGACTTTTACTCCGATACTTTAAATATTTATCGGTATTTTAAAAATATGAATTATATGTTTTCTCAATTTATCTCTGTTTAAAGGTTTCAATATTATTCACGTAGTAAGGTTTTAATTGTTAAAATAAAAAGAAGAAAAAAGTTTATGATTATTTATATAACTCTATCAAAACATGTGTGGGCGTTAAAACATAAAACAATTAATAGGATGAACAAATTATTATAAAAAAATTATTGAATTCTAACTGTATGTATACGTATTAATTATTTTGTTTGACTAAAATACGAATTTAACAAAATGCATATTTAATTGTTTTTAGTTTAGATGTTATTATATTAAATGCTTTTAATTTATATATCCCCATATTTTAAGTTTTTAATTGAAAATCAATTGAAGTCACCGTAAAAAATGTACATTTACAAAATAGTCTTTCCGAATTACAAAGAAAGTGTGACCATTGAGGGGTACGGAGGCAGAGATGAATATAAGATTTTAATTTCATGGGTTTGAAATTTTTTATGAATTTTTATATTAAAAATCTATATTTCGTATAAGTGAACTCGAAGCCGAAACACTAATGTTCTCATGTATGACAACATGGTTGGGATTATCTATCTTTAATCAAATATCTCGAACTTTGGAGATGAATGACTTTGATAGAGAACATTTTATATGGGTTTATTCAGCAAGTATTTGAATTAATCGAATTAATGAATTTCTGATGATTAAATCGAAAAAATACAATATGTTAGGTTCAAATAAAAAAGTGTAGTTATAGCCTACAGGGGTTGACTTGTGTTCAAAGGGAATCTTGGATATACTTAAGGTAATCATTTTGTTCCTAAACAAGCTAAATGACTTTGATCTAAGACCTAATTAGTTGCCATATCTATGATAAAACTGCTGTAACAACTTTGATAGTTTCTAAATTCAAGCCTACCAAGAATTGTAGAAAATCCAAACCCCTTAATTTTTGGATTTATAAACAAATAATCACCCACTAAACAGCAACTTAAATAAAAGGAATTATAATCAAAAGTATTTTTTCAGTCTAAAGATGACAATGGGGCGAGTGCAGTACGGGTTGAGCCTAAACCTGCAAAATTTTAAGCTCGCATAAACCCGCATCATTCCCCCCCCCCCCCCCCCAAAAAAAATCTGCGCTCCGCCCCAAAGTTTGCACTGCCCATTTGTTATCCCTAGTTCAGTCGCCCTATAAAAACGTGAATTAAGAGTCGGAATTTACGCATAATGAGTATAGTATTTATACTTTGACAATGTAACCAATCTTATCATTAAGTACCTAAAAAATAGATTATAAATAATCTTCCATAATAAATTGGATTACAAGAACCTAGAGAAATAAAACAAAGAGCTTATTACAATGCAAAAGTGTTGATATTGACTGTCTATATATAAGTTAAATACTATATCACCATAATTTTCAGACAAGTAATTACTATTGGCTATGTAAACAAAACCTTATATCAGAAATGAATAAGAAAAAGAATCTGCATATAAGGTATAGTAATACTCCTAATGATATTAGACATTATTTTGGGAAATGCCCTACTACTTGATTAAAATGAACATATTTCGCTAGTTAATAATATTTTTGAGCTAATTTAGCCCAACAATTGTATATGCTATGTATATGGTATAGTTGCACATTTAATGATGTAAGCTCTCTTTTAAAAATATCGAATATATATTATCACTTGGAAATTTCTTGAATGTATGAATGTTTAACATAGGTCATTTTCGTAGAAATATTGACTATGGAGATAAGAGTAATAATTTCCACAAATTTATACAACTTGCATTTAGTCACATTAATTAGAATCTCCACGTATTTTGTTCTCCTATTTAATTAGGAAACTACAAATGTAAAAACATATTTTAATTCGTTCGGCTCTTACCTAGTCAATACTCATTAATCATGACTTAGAAGTAAGATCTTAAGTTGCCCATTGGCAAATACAATAGATTGAAAAGGAAATACGAGCAAAGAAATCTCAATAACAACTCAAATCCTTTCTTTACCTGACCATAGTTGGTACTGTAAGCCAAATTACATTAGTATTTTTCAAAGAATTTATATAATTAGCATTTGACAAATGTTTTTGCATGAAAAAGTAAAAAATATTAAAATGTAGCAGTCATCCTTTAAGTCTTTTAATAAATGACATATTCCTTTGAAGAAATGACAATTGAAGAAAGCCGCGTAGCAATCTTTCAGAAACATGCACTTATGACTATAAATAGCATTTGTTAGCCATTCATTCTCATCATCAAAGATCCTTCTTATATCTCTCTTTTCTTCCTTCTAATTTTTTTTCTATCATATTTAATTAACATTATACATTAATTGTTCTTCCTTTTTTTTTTCTACTAGCTGGTTCGTATAATATTTAATTTTGCTGATTCTTATATCCTCTAAATAAAATAGAGGTAAGCTTGTTTAATCCTGAAAAAATATTTTACACTGTTGAAATAGCACGACTCAAACCAGTTAGTGTATTTTCGCTCATAAATAATATTATTGCAATATTATTATTATCGTTATTTTTCGTTGTCATTTACCTGCAATTTAAAAAACTAGGGCAAATAACACAGATGCTGAAAATAATACTGATACCGCCAATATTGGTGTTACATCCGCTGCTCCAGTCCCAGTTGCTTTTTCATATGCCATGCCATTTCCAGATGTGTCAAAACTTGGAATTTTCGCCAATGAAAATTTCAAGCGTTGGCAAGAATCTATTTTCTCACTGCTTGATGTCCATGGTGTTGCACATACACTGCCGCATTCACAAACTAGTGCAGGCGCTGATAATAAAATATTGGAATCATGGCAATATGCCAATAAAGTATGCCATCA
Organism: Nicotiana benthamiana; assembly: GCA_034376525.1. Lineage (NCBI taxonomy): Eukaryota > Viridiplantae > Streptophyta > Magnoliopsida > Solanales > Solanaceae > Nicotiana > Nicotiana benthamiana. The sequence continues at coordinate 137,657,332 of CM067335.1, forward strand.
TACAATATTGCAAACTATTTTTAACTAACTGTTTGACGTGTATTGTAGTTGTAAAGAAGCAAAGGCTATATGGGAAGCTTTAATTAAAAAATTCATTGTTGAAGATGCTACAAAACAAAAATTTTGTAGTAGAAAAATTTTATCAGTGACAGATGAGAGATGATAAAGAGATGAAAATACAAATCAATGAATTTCAAAAATTATTAGAAGATTTGAAGGTCAATGGGATGTATTTACTAGAAAAGTTTGCTGTTAGAGTGCTAATTGAGAAGCTGTCTGACTCATAGAGTGACTACAAAAACAACTTAAAGCACAAACAGAAAATTTCACCATTGAGAAAATTGTGACCCACATCCTAATTGAAGATTCCAACTGAAAAGAATCTGCCAAAGCTAGGATGACAGCTCTTAATGCAAACTTAGTGTAAAGCAACAACAACAATCGTAAAAGGTACAAGGATAAGTCTCAGAGTTGCAAGCCTAAAAATCCTAACCTTAAAAGAAAAAAAGGGATCGTGTTTTGTTTGTGAAAAATCAGGCCATCATGCCTCATAGTGCAAGTATAGAGCAAGAACTAATAAATAAAAAACTAATACTTCTAAGGCTAACTTAGCTGAAGGAGGCGATATTATTGCAGTTGCCATTTCTCAAGTAAATATTGTAGCACATGCAAAAGAACATGTGATAGACGTTGGGATACTCGACACATTTGTGCAAATTGAGAAGCATTTTCCGCTTATACTCCTGTAGAGGATGATGGAGAAAAAGTCTACCTTGGAGACTCAAGTACTACCGAAGTCTTGGGTAAGGGTAAAGTTCTCCTGAGACTCACTTCAGAAAAAATTTTAGCGCTTGTTGATGTACTGCATGTTCCTACTATGAGGCAAACTTGATCTTTTTATCCTTGTTGGGAAGAGCCGGAGTGAAAGTGTCATTTGAATCTGATAAGATCATAATGATAAAAAATAATTTGTTTGTGGGAAAGAGCAATTGCAACCAAGGACTCTTTGTAATTAGTATTTCTGATGTTATCAATGGAAGTATATCTAAATAATGTGTTTGTGGGAAATGTCTATTGCAACCAAGGACTCTTTGTAATTAATATTTCTGATGTTATCAATGGAAGTATATCTGCTTCTGCTTGTATGGTTGAGTCTATTTATCTATGTCGTGCTAGACTAGAACATGTTAATGTCACATATATATAAAAAATGCAGTCATTAGGATTAATATCTAGTTTAGAACCAAATAATATTAACAAGTGTGAAATATGTGCTGAAGCTAAAAGTACTAGAAAAACCTATTTTTCCATAAACAGAAAAACTGAATTGTCCTTTTTAATTCATACTGATTTAGGCGACTTGAAGTAGACACTGACTAGAGGTAGTAAAAGATATTATGTGACTTTTATTGATGATTTTTCTAGATATACTAAGTTGTATTTGCTTATAAATAAAGATGATACATTTAATGTTTTTATTTCTTATAAAACTGAGGTTAAAAATCAACTTAGTAGGAAAATCAAGAGTATTAGATCAGATAGAGGTGGAGAATATTTATCTTTAAATGAATTTTGTGAAACTAATGGAATTATTCATGAAGTAACTCCGCCTTACTCACCTGAGTCAAATGGAGTAGCTGAAAGAAATAGAACATTGAAAGAGATGATGAACTCTATATTAGTTAGTTCTAATGCTCCCGATAACTTGTAGGGTGAAGTTATTTTATCTACAATGTCACTTATAAAATAGAATACCACATAGACTAACTGGAAAAACTCGGTATGAATTGTGGAGGGGCTATAAACCTAATTTGAAATATTTAAAAGTGTGGGGTGCCTTACTAAATTTCTTTTGCCTGAACCTAAAAAGAGAAAAATAGGTTCTAAAACTATTGATTGCATGCTTATTGGAGATGTTGAACATAGTGATGCATATAGATTTCTTATTTTCATAAGTGATGTGCTTGATTGTAATACTATATCTGAGACAAAAAATGCAGAATTCTTTGAACATATTTTTTCACTATCTGATAAAATTTCTCATACACCTGTTGAAACAAATGGTGAAAGTACCTCTAATAAGGAACTGAGAAGGAGTAAAAGGCCTAGGAAAGAATATTTTTCATATGAAAATGATTTTCAAACATTTCTTGTCGATAATGAACCATCAAATTATTTTGAAGTTATATCTTCTTCATATGCTAAATATTGAAACGAGGCAATAAAAGTTGAAATTAATTCTATTAAGAAAAATAATACATGGATTTTAACTGATTTACCTCCTGGTGCACAGCCTATCGGTTGTAAATAGATTTTCAAAAAGAAATTTAATCTTGATGGATCTTTAGATAAATATAAAGCTCAGTTAGTAGCAAGCGGTTTTTCTCAAATACAAAAAATAGATTATTTTGATACATTTGCACTGGTGACTAGAATTTCTTCTATTCTAATTTTAATTGCCTTAGCTTCAACCCGTAAGCTTTTTATCCACCAAATAAATGTGACAATTGCTTTTCTAAATGGTGATTTTGAAGAAGAGATTTATATGGTTCAACATGAAGGCTGTGTCATTCCTGGACAAGAAAATAAAGTTTGTAAATTAATTAAATCTCTTTATGACCTTAAACAAGCTCCTAAGCAGTGGCATGAGAAATTTAAATAAGTCTTACTGCGAGACATGTTTTATTCAGTTGAGGTTGATAAATGTGTTTATACTAAAGTGGTGGACAATGATTATGTGATAATATGTATATATGTTGATGACATGCTTATATTTGATACAAGTTTAAAAATTATGCAAAGTACTAAATTATTTTTGTCTGCTAATTTTGATATGAAAGATCTGAGTGAAGTAAATACAATATTGGGAGTTAAAGTTATAAGGAGTAAAGATGGAGTAATGTTGTCTCAAGAACATTATATTGAGAGACTTCTTAAGAAGTTTTAATTTTATAATATCATATCTGTGAGCACTCCTTTTGATACTAACTCTCAGTTGAAAAATAATAATGGTCACCCAGTTGTTCAGTCTAAATATGCTCAGATTATTAGGAGTCTGATGCATTTAATAAATTTACACGGCCTGATATAGCCTATGTTGTGTGTAGACTGAGTAGATATACTCATAATCCCAATAGAGCGCATTGGTATGCATTAGATAAACTAATAAAATATTTGAGAGGAAGCATGAATTATAGTATCCTATATAGTAGATTTTCTTCTACTTTAGAAGGGTACATTGATGTAAACTGGATCTCTGATTCAGACGAGACAAAATCCACCAGTAGTTATGTATTCACCCTTGGTGATGGTGCAATATCGCGGAAATCAGTTAAACAGATAATCATTGCTAGATCGACTATGGAATCAGAGTTTGTAGCTCTAGAGTTTGCTAGTTGTGAGGCTGAGTGACTAAGAAACTTCATAGCGAATATCCCTTTAATAAAGGACGTATTGCCTCCTGTGTCTATACACTGTGATTGCCAAGCGGCAATAGCTATAGCAAAGAATAAATCTTATAATTGTAAAAGTAAACATATGAAATTGAGACATGATGTCATAAAATAGCTATTGAGAGACAAAATAATTTCTATTGACTATGAGAAGTCAGAGAGAAATTCGGCCTATCTTGTGACTAAACCCGTGGGAAGAAAATTAATTTTCTAATCCTGAAAAGAGTTGGGGTTAAGGCCGATATATTATCAATAAAGATAGTAATTCAACCTATGTGATTGGAGATCCCATAAATTAGGTTCATATGGGTAATAACAAGTCAATATTGGCAGTAATGCACTAAAAGAGAGTGCTTGACTGCTACTAATTGAGAGGCCGAGTTATAACTCTTAATGAAATTCATAGTCCTTATAGATGGTGTATTTAAAAACAGTATACGCTTGATGAATTCACATATATGAGAGTGGAGTGGGCCGCTCCTATGAGATTTTTGGCCTAGTATCTAGAGCTCTCAGGAATAACCAAGCATGCGCATGACCTATTGGACACAAAACCGTGTTGAACAATAAAATTATCGAGGATCAAAATATGATTGATAAAATCTATGGCTCACAATAATAATTGTTTGGTTCATAAAAATATTATATTTCATCAATAATTCTGTGAGTTATGTTTTATTGATATAAGTTTGGTTGATAGTCCAAAAGGCACTAAACCTATAACATTTAGATCATACAAATCCAGCAAGTTTTACTTTTATTCTCAAAAATTCATTTATAATACTATGGGGGATTGTCAACCAAATTACGTTTGTATTTAAAAAGAAGTTATATAATTAGCATTTGACAAATGTCTTTGCATAGAAAGATAAATGACAAGTGGTCTTACTACCAAAATATGACAGCCCTCCTTTAAGCATTTTGATAAATGGCATATTCCTTTGGAGAAGTGGAAAATAAAGAAAATCACGTAGCAATTTTTCATAATGATAGAAACATACATTTATGGCTATAAATAACATTCATTAACCATTCATTCTCATCATCATAAATTCTTCTTATATCTCTCTCTTCTTCCTTTTAATTCCTTTTTTTATCGTATTTAATTAACATTACACATTAGTTGTTCTTACTTTTTTCCTACTAACTAGATTTGTATAATATTTAATTTTGTTGATTCCTGTATTCTCTAAATAAAATAGAGGTAAGCTTGTTTAATCTTGGAGAAATATTTCACACTGCTAAAATAGTTTCTTAGGACAGTGCCCAGCACGACTTAAGCCAATTGATGTAAATTTCGCTCACAAATAATATTATTACAATATTATTATTATCGTTACTTTTCGGTGTCATTTACCTAAAGGTATCGGCTATACGAATCATTACTATTGATATTAAATTTAATATAATATTTATAATTTAAGATTTTCTAATATCAATTTTTTTCTGTATTATCTTTTTCCATATAAAAAAAATGGGAGAAATTTAAAAATGGCCAGTTTTAAAAGTAGTCATTCAAAAATAGTACAGTTTCAAAAGTAATTGAAAATTAATCACTTTTCATGTAAAGATAACTTTGAAAGAAAACACTGCTCAAAATTCGAAAAATACTCCAGCATAATATACTAAAGTTCCAGTATAAGTATACTGGAACTCCAATATATTATAACGGAGTTCCAGCATAAGTATACTGGAACTGCAGCATATTTTAATGGAGTTCTAGCATAAGTATACTGGAACTCGAGCATAATATACTGGAGTTGCAACATAGTATACCGGTCCAACATAATATGCTAAAAGTTCATATGCAGGTGCTCCAATTTCCAGTATAGTATGTTGGAACTTTACGCGTGTGTGCTGGAAGCTCATACAAAGGTGCATCAATCTCCAGTATATTATGCTGGACCAGTCCCTATTACAGCAAAATAGTGATTATTTTTCAATAATTTTACAAATACTGACTATTTTTAAATGATCAGTCCGAAAATTAGCTAGTCCGTGCTATCACAAAATTTGTAAATTTACTAGTTTGCAGATTTGAACCAAAATAAGCGTATCAACATGAGTAAAACTCCACTCCAGCTTATCGATATAAAAAAGTTCCTCTGATTCTACACTTTATTTTACTATGCAGATCAATATGCAAGTTATTTGAACCTCTTGAATCAGTGTTTGGAATTTATACAAAATTCAAAATAATTTCTCATGTAAACCTAATATTGTTTAGTTCTAACAAACTATCACAGGCCAAAGCTGTTTAGGGGGCAAATGCATAGATAGCTATTTTTAGGGATGCTATTTAAAAATTAGCTAGTAATTATTTTGACTTGATATTCTAAACCAATTTTCTTTTATCTTTAGGACAATTCAGGACAATTTTATCCTGAAAATTTGAACTGAAAATCTGAAAATCAGGTCGCACTAGCTAATTTCTAAAAGCAGCCCTTTGAAGTGGCTACCCGGTGTCATTTCTACATGTTCTAGTCCAGAAGTTGAATACTTTTTAAACATGCACGAAACAATCATAATTTGAGTATTCTAGCACTTAGGGGTTATTTGGTAGGATGTATTAGGGAAAATAATTTAGCGTTAAGTATTATTAATTCCTTATATGGTAGTATTTTTTAAATTATGTATAACTAATACTTATACTAGTTATTATACATCAAATTCAGTACTATTCTTATGCGTAACAAATCATGGCATTAGCAATATCATATTTTTAATATATGGATAAGCATGTATAAAGATAGAACTACAATAACAACATACCTAGTAAAATTCTACTAGTGGAGTCTAGGGAAGTAGAGTATATGCAGATCTTACCCCTACCCCTAAAGGATAGAGAGGCTATTTCTGGGAGACCCTCATCTCAACAGAAGAGACAATAATATCAGAAAAGAAATAAAATAAAAAGTCAGTAACAACATAGACCGCTAAAAGACCTAGATAAAACCCTACCAGACTACTCGTTACAAAGAGGGAAAAACTCTCGACTACCCCTAGCTTAAAACCCTAATGCTCGACCTCCACACATTACTATCAAGAGCCACGTGCTCGAAAATGTGAAGCCACACCATGTCCTTCCTGATTACCTCGTCTCAATTCTTCTTAGGCTGCCCTGTACCTCTTCTCATACCTGCCAAAGCCAACTGTTCGAACATCCTAACCGGGGCATCTATGGTTCTCCTCCGTACGTGCTTCAACCATCTACGCCTCGCTTCCGGTATATTGTCATCCACGGAAGAAACGTCCATGTCACCCCAACCTCGGGAGGCGCGATCATCGCTCAATCGAGTGAACCCAACTGAGCAAGCCTTATTAAACAATTTCTACCCAACTCAATACGATTAAACCATGCTTTCGTTTATTTAGACAATAGAAAAGATTGTACATTCAACATTGTTAACCCATCTTATATCACAACCTCAAACCATGGTTAAGTTTCCAAGATTTCATACAGTTACAGTTTAGAGAAAACAAGAGGTTAGAATTTCAACATAGCCTAGGGACCCATCCAATGCATGAACATAACCCACATAAACATCTATGAAGCCTCTAAGAATACAAATACAGTTTTGATAACGGCAATAAGGCCCCGGTCATACCTCAAATATGAAAATTTACAATAAAAGATGTAAAACACAACCCCTTGAAGGAAAAAAAGGGCTCACCAAGACTTAAGAGGAGGAAACTCCACTACATGTGATGACACTGTCCTCTATAGAGCCACTTACTTTCATTCAAAAATGTAGCGCCCCGGTAAAAAGGACGATAGTACCATGGAATAGTACAAGTATGTATAACTAAACACCATCTCATTAGAATGAACTATTATACAAGAACAAGGACATCACAAAGAACAATCAAATGCTTTAAAAGAACACCACATCATCAAATAAAAGAACCATATGACTTTCACATAATTTCCATAGCTTTAGGTTGGGGCCTTTAATACTGTTCATCACCATTCATAATACCACCGCTTTCTTGAGTGGAGTCCGATCATGACATGATCGATTAGGTCGTTTCCTTTGAGACATGTGCCTAAATCACAATCTTATTCTCATTTTCTGGAATTCAATATCAGCATAATACCACCATGTGTGCGGCATGACGTCCGATCATGGCTCGATCAACTAGGCCATTTTCCCAAGACATTATTCCTTTTTCATTAGTCATCTCATCTCAATCCTTATTACACATATACCAATTTGTGGGAACTTGGGGCCATAATTATCATATTATTTCTACTTTCAATGTTAACCTTGCGATTTAGGATAATAGGAACATACAAGAGCAATTCAAGTTGTAAGTATAGATAAGATTTCACACAGTTCGAATGACAATCTCAGTTTTAACCTTGACTTGAGGTCTAGGCATTTCAACATATGGTTCATATTCTTACATATCTTTAAATCATCAAGAATAATATATTGAATACATTGAGGCACACCTTTCACGATCATATAATTATAAAACCAATTCATGTGAAATAACAATCATTTCATCAATCCAATTTCAATCTTACCATAATTGCACATACACCAACAGAGCTTAATTTCTAATAAGAGGGGTTTTAGCCATACATACCTCGATAGACCTTTCCTTAAAGTCTTACAAAATTCTGAAACTCTTAGCAACTTTGATATATTTTATGAGAACAAGATGAACCAAGAATTAGAGACATGATTAAGATTATAGCTCGTTTGAGTATATTATCAAGCACTAAGTGTGTATTGTGGTTTTAGGACCCTTTTGTGAGAGATTTTTATCATCTTACACCCCAATTTCTATCTTTTTAACCCACAATCTCCCCATGTCCTATTATCATTTGTGCATGCAATAAAATCAATTCTTATACCCATGAACCTACTTGCTAATTATCCATTCTAGTGTGAATTTCGAAATTAAAGGTTAGGGCTCAGTTCTTTCCTCTTGGGGTGAAGGCCTAGCAGCTTTACTTGATAATCTTCAAGGGTTTAGGCAAGTACTGAGTGGGAACTTGTTGGATATCACTCTCTCTCTCTCTTTAGAACCTCCTCTCTCACTCTATTTGCAGAAAAATAGCATTAAAGGGGTCTAATAGGGGTGTTTTTGATGGGATGGGGTCGGGTTTTAAAAGTTAGAAAATAGGAGCCGCGACACAATCTATGATCATATATGTGATAGAACAATGGACATGCGGCTCGCAAAAATGGTCCCTAAAACCTGAATAAATTGCCCGGATATTCCGTCTTAGTCTTACTCAACTTGAAACCTTTGGACTTCAGGACTTGCCTCCAAACCTCCAGTCTCTTATTAACGCTTCCTCGCATCTTATCAATCAGAAGTATAGCATCAACGAACAATATACATTGTGGAACCTCCCCTTGAATATGGTATGTTAGGGCATCCATCTCCAGGGCAAATAAGAACGGGCTACGCGCAGATCCTTTGTGTAACCTTATAACCATTAGAAAAAGCTCTAAGTCACCTCCCGCAGTCTTGACCCCAGTCTTAGCTCCATCATATATATCTTTTATCGATCTAATATACGCAATCGGCACCCCTTTCACCTCCAGGCATCTCTAAAGAACGTCCCTAGAGACTTTTCCATACGCCTTCTCTAGGTCAATAAACACCATGTGCAAATCCCCCTTCCTATCCATGTACTGTTCCACCAACCTCTTGATAAGGTGGATAGATTCCGTAGTAGAATATCCTGGCATGAGCCCAAACTGGTTTTCAGAAATAGACATTGAATTCCTTGCTCTCCCTTCCACCACCCTCTCCCAAACTTTATGGTATGCCTTAACAACTTGATGTCCCTATAGTTGTTACAATTTTGGATATCACATTTGTTCTTATATAGTAGAATCATCATACTACATCTCTACTCATCTGGAATTCTCTTCGTCCTAAAACTAACATTAAACAGCCCAGTTAGCCACTCCAAGCCTACTCTATACCTCCAAAATTCTACTGGAATCTCGTCTAGTACGGTCGCTTTACCCCGACTCTTCTTACACACAGCTCCAACAACCTCCTCAACCTTAATACGTCTACAATAACTAAAGTCTAGGTGACTCTCAAAGTGCCCAAACTCCCCTAGCATGATATTACCGCCCCCTCTTCATTCAGAAGTTTATGAAAGTACATTTGCCATCTATGCTTAATCTAGGACTCTTCCGTCAACACTTTACCTTCTTGTATTTGATGCACCTCACTTGATCCAAGTCATGAGCCTTCCTATCTTTCGCTTTGGCTAGCTAAAATAACTTTTTGTCCCCATATTTTCCCCTGAGTTCCTCATACATTGATTAAATTCAGCATTCTTAGCCTCTGTGGCCGCTTATTTTTCCTCCTTCCTAGCTTCCTTATACCTTACTCAGTTCACTTTCCTCTACACTTCGTCAATACTCTCCAATAACGTAATTTACACCACTTTCTTTGCTTCCACATTACCTTAGACCATTTCATTCCACCACCAGTCGCCTCGGTTCCAGCCATAATATCCCTTTAAGACACCTAACACCTCTCTTGCCGCCTCCCTTATACTGTCCACCATCACTATCCATATAGCGCTAGCATCCCCACCACTTTTCCAGACACCCATAGCCATCAATCTTCCCTCCAACTCCTGCGCATTATACTTAGTCAAAGCACCCCACCTGATCCTCGGTTGACCCCGCACAAACCTCTTCTCCTCTTTATCACGATACCAACATCCATCACCAGGAGCCTATGTTGAGTGGCGAGGTGCTCAATGCCTATGTTGAGTGGCGAGGTGCTCACTCGGGATCACCATATAATCCTTGCCAAATCCCTATCACACCTCAGGAGGAGGAGATAATCAATCTGAGTCTTAGCCACCATACTCTGGAAAGTAGCCAAATGCTCATCCGTCTTCGAAAAACTAGAGTTCAGGATCACCAACTCAAAAGCCCTAGTGAACTCTAACTATGAAGTTCCTCCTCCGTTCCTATCCCTAAATCCGAAGCCTCTGTACACCTCACCATAACCCCCAGAAGACAACCCAATATGACCATTGAAATTGCCTACTATAAATAACTTCTCAATAGGAAAATTAGACCCCAATATAGAGTTGGGGAGGCGATTATGAGGCGCACGTTAACCGTTGCTCTCAGTGCATGATATCAAGGATTGTGATTGTGACCGTAATCAATGGCTCGTCGCTGAAAACTAAGCATGATACTACTACGCATCCGAGAAACTAATTACTCCAGCAAATGTTGTTCAAAAGGAATTACCTCCACTTACTTTTGGATGTTTTCTTCCATAGAAATACCAGTCGATTGAGGAAGCTCATGAACAAGCAGTTTTGATGGAGATGTACAACGTCAACCTATTAAAGCGGAAGGAAAAGTGACACAGGTAGTGCGACAACTACAATACTCTGAAGCAAGTGGATCAGAGAAGCCAACTCTTATAGCAACTGATATTGTACGATGGAATCACAGTTCACAAATCGGTAAAAAATGTCATTTGTTCCTCCAATTGATAGAGATGGTAAGAAAATTATCAAATTGAGTGAGCATGATCTACAATATTAGGTGGATTATTGGAGAACCTCTCTAATTGTGTACATAATAGGGGGAAATCCATATGAGAAGGCTATGGATAATTTTGTTATGGCTGTGTGGAATTTTGTTACTAAGCCTCAAATTCTGATTCATTCCAAGGGATATTGTACTTTAAAATTTCACACTGTAGTTGTTAGAAATCATGTTCTTCAGCCAGGACCATACACATACAGGAACAAACCAATGGTGCTAGGATATAGGAAATTGATTTCTCGTTCAATAGAGACATTCTAAGTAAAATGGCCAATGTAGGGGAAAAACCCCTATGCACTAATAAATTTACTGCTCATTATGATAAGATATCTTATGCTAGAGTTCTTGTGGAGATATATGCTGCATATCCTATGCTAGATCACATGGAGATAGAATCACCTTTTGGCTCAAAGGTTCAGACTATTGAATATGATTAGAAACCCGTCTTTTGTAATGACTTTTTTGATATTTGGGCATGATTCTACTGATTGCTGGCACAATACAAAGTGGAACTGGATACTAAGGAGGGGGAAAGGATGGAAGCAACGAAAAAGAGCAAAGAAGCAAGTTAAAACTAAACCTGTCAAACGGGCCTGGTCGGACCGGTGTAAACTGGGACCGGACCGGCAGTTACTAAGGGGCCGGGTGGGCTGGGTTCAGGGGGGAGGGGGTTGGTTCGTTTTTTTGTTGTTGTTGGAATTGGAACGGACCAGCCCGGTATTGATGAATAGTGTACCGAACCGGGTAAACCGGCCCGGCCCGCTACAATGGTAATTTTTTTTTAATTTCTGAATTTTTTGGGGGCTACAAGACCGTTGGCAACGGTCAAAATTGGTCCATATCCGTTGGCCAACGGATATTTTTGCAAAATTGGCCATTTTGTGGTTATTTTGTTGTATTTATTAATTTACAATGTTAACCCCTCTTAAAATCTATAAATACCCTCCCCCTCTTCTTCATTTCTTCACTCAAAATTCTTATTTCAATCTCAATTCTCAAATTCTCAATTTCTCTCTTCCCTTCAATTTGCAAGATTTCATATTCTAATTTTATAATTTTTATTTGGCTCTCTTTTCTTGAGTTTAATTTACCGAAAATTGTCATTTGGAAATTGAAATTCGAAGTTTGAAGTTCAAAGTTAATATACTTGGTTGATGTTTGTTTGTGGTAACAACGAAATTGCATAATCAAGTGCTCAATTTATTGTCGAATTCGGTGCAATTCCTCCAACTCTTTCTCTTATTTAATATTTTAATTGCATATCTAATTTTCTTATGTTTAGTGCTGCTAAAAGAGCGTATAGAAAAGTTACTGGTAGGGGTGGAAATAAAAAAAGAGGTAGTCCTGTAGCTTCCGGTAGTAATAGTAATGACCCAATAACACATGTTTCTGAATCATCGCCTAATGATAATATAAAGATTGATTATGAACAATTACAAGAAGATTTTGGAATAGAAGATAATGAAATTGGAATATAAGATGAGATACCACCTACACCTACTAGTGAAAATGTTGGTAGTATTGGAGTTGGAGTTACTAGTGCTACAAGGGGTAGTAGACCACCAGTGGCTCCGACTTCTAATCGTAAAAGAAGAAGTCCGTTATGGAAATTTTTTGAAATAATAGAAGGTACTAATAGAGTTAAGTACAAAATTTGTAACGAAACTTTTAAATATTTGACCGGAGGAAATTTAGGGGGGACTGGGACACTTACAAGACATATGAGATCTGACCATACCATAGAATGGGGCAATAATGGGGATGGAAGTTAAACAACTATTAACCCTACTACTGAATGTCTAGTAAAATATGATAAAATGAGGGATCGTGAGGAATTAGCAAAAATGATTGCTTTGGGTTGTCTACCTTTTTCTTTGCTTCTTCATCGTATCTTATTATGTATATTCAAAGGATTTACAATCATTTATTTAAAAGTATCACTAGAAGTACTTGTAGAGCAGATATCTTTAGACTTCATGGACAATATCAAACATACATAGGTTATTTGTTTAGACACCTTCCTTCTAGAGTATGTCTAACTTCTGATATTGGCCATGCTGTTAATGGAAATGATTATTTGACAATTACATGCTATTGGATAGATGATAATACTTGTATGCAAAAACGTATTATCGCTTTTAAATATGATGAAGATCAGAGTCATACTGCTACGTTTATAAGTAGTACTATGGTTGAAGTTGTTGAATTTTATAATCTAAACCAAAAAGTTTTGTGTATGTCTTTTGATAATGCTTCAAACAATAATGCCGCAGTTTCAATTTTAAAATTGCATTTGCAAACACCTCTTGATGATATTTTTCATGTTAGGTGTGCATGTCATGTTTATAATTTAATTGTTAAAAGTGACCTTGATTTATTTTCAGTTGAGATTACTCATGTTAGAAGAGCAGTTAGTGTTATTCAGGGAAATAATAGACAATCTAGAATAAAAGAATTTAAGACTAAGTGTATCCAGTATAACCTTACACCTAGATTCATGCCAGAAGAAATTGTTACTAGATGGAATTATACATATATATTTTTAAAATGTTGCTACAAATATAGATTTTCAATAACTGAAGTTGCTAATGCACATTGTACTGATCCTAGGCGTATGTTAACAAGTGATACTTGGGAGGTCATTAATGATGTTGTTAAATTTTTACATAAATTTTATGTTGCTACTATTGTGTTTTCTGGCGCATATTACCCCACTGTTACTATGGATTTAGTACATATAGCTGAAATTTCTTTTCTACTATCTGAATTTAAGAAGAAAGAAAAATATAAGGATGTTGTTGAAAATATGCAAGAAAAATTCAAAAAATATTTCTTTCCAATTCCTCCGATTTACTTAATTGGTGCAGTTTTAAATCCTTCTATTAAAATGTCTGATTGTCACCAATTAATGAATGCTTTATATACTTATATGGAGATTGGAGAAACTGAAACACCAAATTTTTATGATTTTATGAACAAGCTAAATGAATATTTACAACAACTATATAATTATTATGCAAATGAATGTGATAATACTGCTCGTGCTTCTGGCAATGTTAATCCCGCTATGCAATGTAGCAGTTCTGCTAATGTGGATGATGAAGGCCTTGATAGTTTTAATATTTTTTCGACATTTTCTAACACTCAAACCAGTAGCAGGAATATTGATGAGCTTCAATTCTACTTGCAGAAGCAAATGGAGCCTCGCACAAAGGAATTTTCACCGTTGGGATGGTGGCATGAAAATGAAAAGCAATTTCCTGTTCTTTTCGCTATGGCTCGGGACGTGCTGAATGTGCCAATTTCTACTGTTGCATCAGAGAGTGCATTTAGCCAATCAAGACAACAACTTGGAGACACCCGCCACTCATTGGGAAGCAATGCTTTGGAAGTTTTAGTATGTTTCAGAGATTGGATTAGATCAGAACGAAGAAATCAAGGAAAGGAAGATGTTGATAGCCCAGAAGACGAGGAACTTGGAGATATATTAACCTATGGAAACTTATCCGAATTTAACACGCCAGAAGAAGGCCAATCAATTCATATTGATTATGATGAACTTGCTAGGGCGATGCAAAACATTTGAAATTACTACTTTACTAGTTTACTTGTTAGAAAAAATGTAAAAATTTCATTTTCTACTTTTTCAATTTGAAATTTAGAAATAAAGTAGCATTTGCAATAAGTGCAATTTTTTCCCATCTTACTTGTATTCATTCAATTATTAAAAAGCATTAATATAACTTAATAGTTATACTATACATAATTCCAAAACAAAAGTAAAAATATACTAAACCCGGCCTGGCCCGGCCCCTCAACCTGTAACCCGTATGGTTTAGTTTTTATCCGAACTAACCCAGCGTACTACGAACCCGTTACTGTGCAACCCGGCCCGTCCTGGAACCCGGACGGGTAAAAAAAATGACCCGGACCGGACCGGTTGGCTCGTTAGGCAGGCTTAGTTAAAACTGTATGGCTTGTGAAGAAACATGAAGTGAGTGCAGAATCAGAACCACAGAAGGAAGTAGCCATACAAGAGAGCCCTACTCATGAGATTGAATGCTAGGAGAAGGATAGAGTGAGTATTGAGCCTACACAATAGGTTGTTTCTGTGCTATGTCAGGAAAATATTGGGACTAGCACACATGAGAACTTCTGCAAAAATCCTGTGAATGAAGGAAATATTAAGAGTGTTTGATGGGTGGGCCCGACCGGGATGGGTAGGATAAATTTTGAACAGACGGATTTGGAATCGGTCCAGTTATGGGTTAGGGGTTACTGAGATTAACGGGTTTGGGGTTCATCCGGGTAAAAAATAAACTGTACGGGTTACGGGTACAAGGGGCCGGGCCGGGTCGGATTAGTATATTTTTGTATTTTGTATAAATATTATAATTTATATTAATATAGAGTAAAAAAATAAAGAATACTATGAAGATGGCAAAAAATTACACTTATGAATTGCAAGTGCTACATTTATTTCAAAAATCAATCTTACAAATTGAAAGGTTTACATTTAACAACAAGTAAATAAACGAAAAAGAGTAAATTAAAAGGTTTTACATTGTCTTAGACTCTAAAATATTTAAATAAAATATAATAATTGAAATCTAGCCTTTAAACCCGTTTGGGCAGGGCTGGGCCGGCCGGTTAACCGGGTCTACAGGGATTTTGGTTGACCGGTCCGGTTAACCGGTAGGATTTAAGTAAACAGACCAACCCCTACCCCTTTAGCCAAGTCCCACCCGGATCCCTTGTACCGGTCTGAGCCAATTTCGCTTTTAACCGGTCTGGGCTGGTCTAGAAACGGGCTGACCCAGCTGTTAGACACCCATAGGAAATATTGACAAAGGAATGGCAACTGCTGAGATAAAGGATGCTGGAAGAAGAGGACAATAGGTAGATCCAGGTCCACCATGCCCTTTATTTCCAACTCTTTATAATTATTGTCACTTGGAACATTAAGGGTCTAAAGCAGGCCCATAAGCCTTTTTGGATACAAATAAGGTAGATGTAATGGGAAGTATTGAAACTGGACTTAAAGAACATAAGGCTGAGAAAATATAAGAAATAATTGCCCAGGGGTGGAATGTTTGCTGCAACTATTCATATGTTGTGGATGGAAGAATTTGGATACTGTAGAGAATTCATAACAAGTACAGATTATCCACACTACAGATCAGTTCATCTATTGCTTAGTAGAGGATACTAGCACTCAATTTAAAACACATCTTAGTGTCATTTATGCTCAACATGATGGCCAACAAAGGGAGAATCTATGGAGGGACCTTAGACAGATAACTGCTACAGGCTCAGGAAACATAGCTGCTTAGTGGAGATTTCAACAATGTTCTATCCTCTGAGGATAGAATAGGATCCCATGTAACTACTACTAAAACACAGGGATTTAAAGATGTGATTGATGATTTACAACTTAACCCTCTTAGAGCTAAAGAATGTCATTACACTTGGAAAAATAAACAATGTAATGGTTCAAGAGTATAGTACGATAGATTGGGCTTTGGGAAACTACCAGTGGATACAACAATATGGTCATATAGAAGTAGACTTTAGGAATCTATCAGTTTCTGATCATTCCCCTATGTCAAATGTGGTAAACAAAATTTATTGCATCCTAAACCATTTCGACTATATACAAATTTCATGGAGCTTCCACAATTCTAGACCATTATACAGTAGGTTTGGAGTTAGAGCAATGATAGAACACCTGTGCAACTGATTTGGAGCAAACTGAAGACTATGAAGACACAACCGAAGGACACTAATGCCTATATGGCTTCATACAAACAAAAACTTGAGCAGGCAAGAGAAAAGTTCAGAATCAAATTCAGCAGATTCCACTGGCACACGGCTTATTTGATTTAGAGAAAAAGACACATTAGCTGATATTGAGAACTAAAGCAATGTTGAGGAACAAGTGATGAGATAGAAGGCCAAGGCTTGCTGGATTGAACACGAGGATGTTAATACAAAGAACTTTTATGCTCAGTGGAAGATTAGATCCAACCAGAACAACATAACATCCATATATATTGATACAGGAATAAAGATAACAGATACCAAATTAGTTGAGCGTGAATTCATCAATGTGCTTAAATATTTGATGGGAAATTGTGCTATTGAAATGCCATGTGCAAACACAGCTACAATTAAGGAAGGACCATGCTTAACTATATCACAACAAAGAAGTTTAATGTAGGATGTTACAAATGAGCATGTCACAGTAGCAGTATGGGAGATGCCTAAAGTCAAAGCATCAGGAATTGATGGGTTCCCTAAAGAGTTCTTTACAAAATAACTAGGAGATATTGAAAGAGGATATATTTGTAGTTGTGAAAAACTTTTTTTCTACTAGCAGCCTACCTGGAATGATCAACAGTACATCTATCACACTAGTGCATAACATTTCAGCACCTTCAATGGTTAAAGACTATAAGTCTATTGCATTATGTACTACAGTATATATAAGATCTTATCCAAAGTCATTGCAAGAAGGATCAAATCAATTCTTGATGGTTTGATTGATCACTCTCAATCAACCTTCATTGAATGGAGGAGTATAATTGACAACATTCTGCTAAGCCATGAATTATTTAAAGGTTACTCCAGAAAAAGGCGTTTCTCCTAGATGTGTGATGAAGGTAGACCTGAGAAAAGTTTATGATACTCTGGAATGGAGTTTTCTTAGGCAAATTCTTATTGATCTGGGAGTTACATTCAAGTTTGTGAAATGGATAATCATATGTGTTACCACAGTATCATATTCATTGGTACTAAATGGAGGACTAACAAAGCCTTTCAAAGGAAAGAGGGGGATTAGGAAAGGAGACACAATATCTCCATACTTGTTTGTTATTGCAATGGAATATCTGGGTAGAGAGCTGGGCCAATTGTACACGAATGGAAACTTTAATTTCATCCTAAGTGCAGGAAGTTGAACATCACACATATATTCTTGCTGATGATCTCTTGATGTATTGTTGAACTGATTGTGAGTCCATCAAGATCCTAAATGTTGCTTTCTATAGATTCTCAGTTGTCTCTGGCTTATATGGCTGGCATTTCTCAAGTTGAAAAATAGGAAATCCTTGAAACATTGGGTTTCACTACAGGAAAGCTTCCATTCAAATACTTGGGGATTCCTTTAGATTCTAAGAAGTTAGCAGTCTATCAATATTTAGATCTTATTGAAAAGATAATAACAAGAATCACATGTTGGTCAACAAAATTTCTTTCTTATGCTGGTAGGTGTCAATTTATAAAGGCTATTATATTTGGCATTCAAACCTATTGGGCACAATATTTGTTCTTCCAAAGAAGGTGATGAATGCAATTGAAGCAATATACATAACATTCCTATAGACTAGTACTGCTACTATCTCAAAGAAGGCACTAGTAGCTTGGAAAAAGTGTGCGGGCCAATAACATCTGGGGGAATCAATATACTAGATAAAAAAATATGGAATAAAGCAGCAATTATAAAACATCTATGGGACATAACAAGGAAGAAGGATTGTTTATGGATAAGGTGGGTGCACAACTTCTATACAAAGAACAGGAACTTGGAAACAGTGGATACCCCTAAGACATCATCTTGGGTGGTGAGGAAGATACTAGATAGTAGAACCTTGATCATGGAGCATCAACAACTCCAAGGAAACATACACAGCAGGCTGCAGATAGTGTGCAAGAATGCAAAATTCCAGATTAAGCCAATGTACTTAAAGATGATACTTGATTACCCCAGAGTTGAATGGAAGAGTCTGATGATGCACACAAATATACATATGAGATATAAATTCACCATTTTGATTGCAGCACAATAGAATCTAGCTACAGTGGAAAGATTACTAAAGAGTGGCATTCAAGTTCCTGTAGCTTGTGCATTATGTGGAGATAGTTTGGAATCCTTTAACCAGTTGTTCTTTGAGTGCACAACAAAGATATTGTGGTCCAGACTATGCTTATGGATGGGATATCAGAGGAACATTGGAGGTTGGGAAGCAGAGCTAAAATGGGCATGCAAGAAAGCTAAGAGCAAAAGAGGTTCAAATGTAATAACCAGCTTGTTTTTGCCATAACTGTTGCACTAATTTGGAGGGAAAGGAACATAATCGGATTTGAAAAAGCTATGTTTGATGACCTTAATCAATGAATAGAGATAGTGCTTCACATTCATATCATAGGGAAGAACATAGGCAAATGGAAGAAAGCATTGCAGCAACTAGATTGGATTCCAAGATGCAACTAAAAGTAGAAACTTTGATGTAGTTGGCTAAACAAGTGTATGTATTGTGAAGTAATATACATATATAGGCACAAAGTATTAAATAGCATCGTCTTATGTAAGTGGGAGTAGCCTGTCAAAACTGCACCTCGGACTCAATTGTACAAAATTCAAGTATCAATATAATATAATTTTAACTCAAAAAAATCTCCATAGGCGAAATACCCCGCACCACCTCATCTAACCGCTCCTACAAGTGCCTCTTAACTTTCTCGTGCAGGCTCGATTGTGGCGCGTAAGCACTAACTACATTCAGAGTGCTCCGTCTACCTACTAATTTATTTGCCATCAATTTATCATTTACCCGCCTAAACTCTACCACAAACTCTCTAAGCTCCCTATCGCCAAAATACCCATTACATTCTTGTCCTTCACGCATCTGGAGTACCACAATTTAAACTCATCCGCATTCTTCGCCTTCGATCCTACCCACGTGGTCTTCTAAACACAAGCTATATTAACCTTCACCTTCTAGAGATTCTTCGCCATAATCCACGATCCAATCCCCAATATATAGACTCCTTTGTTTCCTTTTCCCCGTATGATCCCCGTACTACCCCCTGACCCGTGTCCTAAGTCCATCCACCTTCCCGCCCCGAAGACATGACCCTACTCTGCCATTACAAACTAAAACCGCTATACATATGGTGATCTAGACAAAAAACTCAACTATATACAAACAAAAGTCTAAACTCGAAAGTAAAAAAATGTTACGCAAACCTGAGTAAATCAGTGGACCTTGCTGCAAAAAACAAAAATTCTCTCCGTACAGGCGATATTTCGCTACAGTACACGCACAATGGTCAAATGGCCATTGCTCCGTCTTCCACCAGTAGAAAACTACTAGACCAGATGCAAACAAAGCGTATTCCAAAGACGCATACAACCGTACAAGAATCACTTTAAGCCTCCATCCCAATTGCTACGAATCTTCAAAAAGGCGTCGAGGTCACTATAGTAAAAAATAGCATGGGAACTTCGAAAAATTCCCATGGCGATTCTGGGTCAAAACATGGAATTCCAATCTATGGAGATTCTTCTCCAGCACAAAATGAGTCTCCACGCCAAAATTTAGCCAATTCTACCATGGGAATCAATACCAATGCTTAATTAAACAATTCCGGTGAAACGGAGGTGGCCGGAAATAGAGGTACAACCGGTCAAACTGATAATTTTGGATACCAAATGCATTGTACCGGTGAAGAAAACAGTTTAGCACATCAATTTTATATGGTTATCGATCAACCGCCTCAATTCTACAAGCTCTGCATCCAGTTAACTCTTCTTTTTCAGATAGTGGTCAAATTGCTACCTACTCTTCTGGGGAAGTTGGATTGCAACAACCGATTGAAAATGTTTCTACACATCCAAAGGAGCAGGTAAGTAAAATTTCTAACCAATCCAACATAGGAACTGATCAACTCTCCCAAAAGGCAAATTTTGGAACTCACCAGTTGGCCGGTAATGGAGTTATGATGATCCAACCGGCACAAGACCAATGCCGAACAACTTCTATGATTCAGGAGAATGTTTCCAAATCCTCAAGTCAAATTTTAAATGAGTGAAACTCATCGAATGTTGAAAATGGCATTTCTGCAGACTTAGCTCTCACGGGTGCTCGACCAAATGCATCAGCTGATGCTGCTAACACAATTGTCCTTATGACCAGTGCTGTTTCTCCAGATGTTGTAGCTAACGTTTCTACTCTAGAACCTTTTCAACCATCAGGTTCACAATTTCCAATATCTGTTGTTCTTGCTTTAAGTGACACTATCAAGACCCATCAACAATCACAGGTCCAAACCAACCCTGCTATCCCCAACTCCAATTCTAAAATCTCTTCCAACTTTGACAAACAAAATTTTCCAAGGAGTAACCAAAGGAACCAAAATCCATCCCAGGAGAAGCCAATGACACCCCCTCAATCCAATCCAATCTCCATTGTCAGTCCCCAGCCAAATGTCAACCAAAACTACCCCTTAGTCCTCCTCCACTACCCCCAACAGTCATAGACTCCTATGTAACTAGGTTGAGAGCCAAACATGAGGCAGAAATAGCCTTCATCCAATTCTTCCCTCCAATTATTACCACCAAACAAGGTAAGCCAACAGTCATTTTTAAGAAGGAATACTATATGGTGAAGTTTGCTGACAGATGTAAGTTTATAGTTGTGGGCAAATTCTCAAACACTATGCCCAAAATGGATGTCATAAGGAAGAACTTCATTGCTCAAACTACACTCAGAGGTGGTGTGAAAATTTCCCATTTCAATGGAAGAATTGGTTACATTGATTTGGATAATGAGTATGATCACTCTATTGTATGGAGCAAGCAGAACATACATACAGGGTAAACTGATGATAATTGAAGCTTGGAATCCAATTTTCAAACCAAAGGAAGACTCCCCCATTGTGCCTTATGGATCATGATCGTAGAGCTCCCGTAGCATCTTTATTACATGGAGATTTTATCCCCCCCCCCCCTTTTATCTCCCAGTGGAAAAGCATTGTTTCTTGATCTAGCATCCTTCCAAAAGACCAGAGGTAGTGTTGTGAAAGTCAAAATGCAAATAGATCTCCCCAAGAAAAGGCCAACCTATGTTTGGCTAGGCTATGATGGAGGCCATGGGGATGGGAATTGGCTTGAAGTCCAATATGAAACCTTCTATCATATTGCACTCACTATAGAATCTTGGCCATAATGCACAAGCCTACCCTATCAAACAAAGGAATTTGGAAACCAAGAGGAAAAAAGAAAAAGAAAATGAGGCAGCAACTACTACTTTCCCAAATAACCAACATAAAATCATAGATCATGCCGAATCAAGCAAGCAAGAAGAAAACAACAACCAGCGAGGGAAAAAGAAGAAGGGAGTATTAGACCATAATGAAAAACCAAAGGCGAAAGAGCATCGAAAACCAGTAGAACAACAAAATGCAACAGAGGAATGGCAAATATAAAGGAAGAAGAATTTCAAGGGTAACACTCAAACCAAGAGACAACAACAAGTCTATGTACAAAAACAACCAAACACTCAGTAGCCCCAACCCCCACCAAAGGAAAACGAGCAATAGGCCACACCCCTCTCAAGTATGCCTACTACCAATCCTACAGCCCATCTGGAGAGGAGTGAAGGTTCTGGTGCCCAGAACCCCCCAAAACCCTCTGTTATTTCTAATGTTTTTGACTCTGTTGCTCAGAGTCACCCCATACCCCATATTCCCCATGTTAATTCTGGTGAAGTTGAAGGAGGAAAGGTAAACTGTCAGGAGAAACACATAGGTAGACAACAAGAGATTCCATATAGGATGGGGTATGCACATTTGATTGACCAATCAACCCCTTCAACCACACTTTCTCAGTCTGGTAAAGAACAAACACATAATTTTGATAATGTAACAATTGAGGAGGCCTCAGGTTCTGTGTGTTTATAATGAAGATCCATCTTCACAAATGAAATCACTCCTTAAAGGAAAATCTAAAGTTGCTGCTGATTTCCCAATTCAAACTCAGAAAACAAGAAATAAACCTATCCAAAAAAAGAGGAAAACCATGAAGAACAGAAATGCCGGAATAAGTATAAATTAACCCCCTGATATCTCCCAGAATTTGACCCCTGTCACCCAACAAAAATCCAGCTTTGATGCATCATCTCCTGCTTACAAGCACTCATGCATTTCCAATCCATCTCTATCCCAACTACTTCTAAATGATAAAGAACCACCCTCAGATGGCAATGATTCAGACTTCCCCACCAGAGATGAAAACCTCAAGTCCAAAACTGACAAACTCACCTTTGCTTCTCTCTGGATAGCCAGAAAACATCACCTCCTCAACCCCCTAAATATGGTTTTAGAGGAATGCCCTCTCAACAGATATACCCGCAGCAGGATTAATACAATCCAATTGATTCTGAGGATGAAAGTAATGGGAATCAGGAAGCTGACAGTGTTTACAGTGAAGAAATTCCTGAAGAAGACAATATTGTGAACTATTGATTGCTACAGTTAATGGGAAATCAAAACAGAAAAGGCCTGATAATGCCACTTTGTCTGCTAGAAAAATCCTCTCTCCTAGTCTCACCAGAAGTAGAGCTGCTAGAAATAGAAGCAGTGTTCCACCAAAACACAAGCTTGAGCCCTCTTTCCAATGATTAGTACAATCATTTGGAATGTAAGAGGCATCAGGATATCTGGGGCTATTGAAAGGCTCAAACTCCCGAAATAGATCCACAAACTCTCCTTTATAGTTGTCCTTGAACCCTTCTTGGACAACTCTCATATTAATTTTTTCAAAATCCAACTCTCAATGGACCAAGATATTTCTAATGCTAATGATAAGATATGGGTTTTTTTAGGATAAGGAATTCACTACCAAAGTCCTGGATCATGATGACCAACAACTGTGCCTGAAGATGTAGCATGTTGAAAATGGCACCTTGTTTCACCTAAAGTCATTTATGCCAAATGCAAAGCAGTCCTTAGAAGACCTCTGGGGGATTGTAGTGTACCATGGTATGTCATTGGAGATTTTAATGTCATAGCTTCTGTTGAAGAAAATATTGGTGGCACTCCATGCCAGTTGACTAAAAGCCTTGATTTTTTTAGCATGATAGAGGACTGTGGTGTAAGGCCCTAGAAATTTCGCTAAGTAATTTAGGATTTCGTGGTGACATGTAGGCCAATAATAATATTTTGTGCGCTATTAACATGGTGTGCATCAATTGGACTTGGTAAATAAGTGTACGAGTCTTATGTTAAGTAATTTGGGACCCAAGGAAAGGCCTAAGCCTAAGTCGAATGGGAAAACTTTATAATAGGCTAAGATTCCAAATGAGCTTGCACAAGTCCTCACTTTGAACGATAATATCCAAATATTTAAAGGGTTTTATGTGATTAAAAACCTATTATATGAAAGGTCTTTGAGTCTAGTTTCCAACGCTTTAAACCATTCGTCATTTGGATATTCCAACACAAAGTTATGATCCAAATACCAAAGGCTGGAAAAATGCAATCCTATGTGAGATATGCGATCGCAAAAACCATTATGCAGTCCGCATAACCAACTTGCGATCGCAAATCAGGTCGCAAATTGGACCAGTGTAGCCCAGTTTTGGGCACCGAGTTGTGCGACGCATTTCCGGCCAGCATACCCATTCTGCAGTCCATTATGCAGCCGCCGACCTGAATTCGGTGGGTTAATCTTCCTATTTTAATGACCCGGCCCTATTTTAATATATAGGCTTTGGGGTTCATTTTGGGGTGATTCATGAGAATTCTAGAGAGAGGTGAGAGCATTTTAGAGAGAGAAGGAGGAACCCAACATTCAAATCATCCAATCTTGCATCAATCTTCAGGAATCAAAGGACCCAATCTCAAGTTCTTCATCTAAGAGATTGGGATTGCTAGAAATTCTGGAACGTCATAGTAACTTAAGTAAAGCCTAAGCAAGGTATGTATAGCTAACACCCCATCTTTTAGAAATTGAGATTCATTCGTGTTTTTGTGAATATGGTAAGATTAAAGTTGAATTATTGCATCGATTGTTATTTTACATGAATCGGTGTTGCAACCTTATATGCATGAAATATGTGTCTCAACATGATCACGTGTGGTCGTGATAACTTGAAAGGGGAAAATTATATGAATTACGCATTGAAATTATTAGACCTTAAATTGAGATTGAAACTGCATATATTGTGCCATCTATGTGAAGTCTTATCTATGCTTACAATTTAAATTTCTCTTGAGTGCAACTTCTGTCCTAAATGGCAAAGCTAATATTGAAATTGTAAATGGTGTAAAATACGGCCTAGTGCCAAGAATGATGTGATAAGTTGTGGCCCCAAGTGCCAATGAAATGATATATGTGAAACGAAATGATTAATGAGAAGGGAACAATACGTTGGTAAGGCGGCCTAGCCGATCGGGCCGAGATCGGACGCCGCTTAAGATAGCGGTGGTATTGTTAATGAATTTCGGAAAAAGGGAAAATGTGATTGTGATTGATGTATATGTCTCAAATGAGTCAACTTAGCCAATTGGGTCGAGATCGCACTCCGCTCAAGATAGGTGGTGGTATTGTGAACAAATGAATGAATAGTGCAAAATGCCCCAACCTTAAAGCTATAGAAAAAATGATGTGGGAGTTGTATGATTCTTTTATTTGATAATGTGGTGATAGTTTAAAGTTTTGAGTTATACTTGTGATTTCTTGTTCTTGTATGAATGTTCTTTCTAACTAGATGGTGTTTAGTTATACATATTAGTGCTATTCGATAGCATTAACGTCCCTTTTTGCTGAGGATGCTACGTCTATAAATAGATGTAGGTGTTTCTATAGCAGGTAGTGTTGGTCGCAGCTAGTGCCGCATCATCCTTTTAGCTGACTAGGTGAGCCCTACTTCATTTCGGGGTCTTGTTTCATCTATTTATCATAAATTTGAGGTATAGCCGGAACCTTGTTACCAGCATTTCCATATTACATTACTCTTCAGTTGTGTGTAGAGGCTCTGTAGACAGGTTGTGGTAGTGTCGGGTGTTGGAGTTAAAGTAGAAATATTGATGTTGGCAAAGATTTATAAAACTGGTAATATTTTGATAATTATGTTTTAAGCTGCTAACGGAAAAATGGAAGTTGTTAGTGAAATACTTACTAAGAATGATTAATGGAGTCCATCTCCTATTTATCCATGAGCTAGTTTGGGTAGAGTGAAACCTAACAGGCTTGCTTAGTCGGGTTACCCGATTAAGTGTCGGCCGTACTCCTCGGTTTTTGGGGCATGACAAACTTGGTATCAAAACCTAAGGTTTTAAAGTGTCCTAGGATGTCTTGGAGTCGTGTCTAGTAGAGTCCTTATTATCGATGTGTTGTTGACCACATCTATAAGTTGGAGGCTATTCGAACATTTAGGAATTTCACCCTTCTTTGATACTCCAGATCGTGCAGTAGAACCCAAGATAGGGAGTTAATTTCCTAGCTATGTCTTATTCTCTAGATGAGTAATCTCGATACCATAATCCACGAGTTTGAAGCATTAAGGAGGGAATGACCCTACTGTTGAATCTGAGGGAGATTGCCTAAACATTTGTTAGGAGAATGTATCGAACCATTGAGGGATTGGTAGACCTTGTTGCTAAGGGGAGTACCCTTGTTCCTATTAATGTCACTGCACCACCAGATAATGTAGTATACCAGTATGTTACTTATGTACGTTAGGGATGTGGAGTCGAGGAATATCTATTAAGCTATTGCCCTACCAACCTAAAGCCATTAAGTAAGTTAAATCATAATTTCTACTCGTTGAATATGTACATCAATATTGAAGAATTCTTGTAAACATGATCTTAACAAGGTGTTGAATAGCAAAACATTGCATGTATCTAGTCTTTGAGCGAGACGCATTATTTGTGAATCCACTATATTACAAATCCTCTTATTTGGATTCTTGTGGAATTGAGTTCTATAATTGTGTCCTTGAATGGAGTTATGACTCTAGGATTAATACTTCTGACTTGCATTTCCTAAATTCTTAACAGGGACTATACCTGATGAATTTCTTGAGGAATATTTTACTGAAATGGACAACATCTGCCCACTTGTGCCTATGCATGCACCGTCGGAAAGTTTACCTATGTGGTATCGAGTTCCATGTAAAGCATCCCAGTGTTGTGATCCTTATCGAGTCACTCTTTTACTCAGTTGTGTATATGGCTTATATAGTTTGAACAAGTCAATATATTCTCTTGCGAATATCATCACGAAAGCTTATTACTATCTAGTAACATAAAAGCATACCTTAACACCTATCACATGAGTCATGTCAATCGAAATGGTCACCCTGTGCATAAATTCTCTCTGAAAATTGAGATCCTTACATCCCCGCCATAGGAAGATCTTGTGTCACCATAATTGTCGTGTCCACAAGGGACATCCCCCAGTAACTGGCTCACTTTGTCCTAATATTGTGG
This sequence comes from Nicotiana benthamiana, assembly GCA_034376525.1. Taxonomy (NCBI): domain Eukaryota; kingdom Viridiplantae; phylum Streptophyta; class Magnoliopsida; order Solanales; family Solanaceae; genus Nicotiana; species Nicotiana benthamiana. The sequence goes on from CM067335.1 coordinate 137,684,621, forward strand.
TTGCTAGGAGTTAATATAGCATAAGCGTGCCTAGCTTATAACAAATGTTTATTTTTTCTTTACACATTCACAACATGTGTTAATTGTGTTCCTTAGTGAATTTATTGTGCTAATTTTCCAACACTTATTCGATAACCATGAGAGAACATATTCTTCTATGTGTCATTGTAACGCTTCCTTTCTCGTAAGGACCCGTACTAGCTTCTCTATCAAGATCAAGCGCGCCTTTGGAAGTTATCGTAGCATAACGTCTGTTTCTCCTGTTTCCTGTCTTTTGTTAGAATCTGGGTATTTCTCAAGTCAAAATCCATGGAGAACTCATTATGAACATTTGCAACCTTCCATAATTATTTTATACTATCTCATTGGGTTCCCACCTTACTTCAAGTTTATTAATTGTTGATAGCATGCTGCAATTGCTGAGATTGAATGATCTCCTTTCGATAATGGATTATCTACACATGTGCTACTCCAACGATCTGCTTATTAGTCTAACTCTCGCCTTTTGGTTTTGGGTTGAACAAGGAGCAATACACCTAGTAACACATTCGTATGCCAAAACTTTTCTCTCAATCAAGTCTTATAGTGTCTCCTAATTTGGCTGAATAGTTTGTTGTGTAGAAGTGTTCTATAGTGCTTCATTGTGAAGTTCAGTTGCTAACCGTAATTGGATTTTTGAATTCGGGAGCTATACATCGCGTGACTACATAGAGAGATCTTCTTTCAAAAAATGTAGCTTCTCGTAATCGCTTTATATTACCACCATTCCTAGTGGATAAAATGTAAATGTTACTTCCATAAGGCTCTCTCACTTTAATTTCATTTGTCTTGCACTGTGTGTTGTTTATCCGTAATCTTCAATGAAATATTATCTCAATTTCTTGACTAGTTATCCAACTATATGATCTGATTTAGTCAACCTTACTCTTATGTATGCTACAAGCTCCCTGAGATTGGGCAAATTCCCCTTTTTCTATATACTTCTAATGTTTTCGACTCTGTTTAGGCTTGTTGATTCCAAGAGGTACTCTTAGTTATGCTGCCTTACTGTCTATTTTCATCTGGTAACTCTCCTCGTGAATCTAATTTTATGACTTATGGCGTCAAGGGTCGGGGTATATTCCTTTTGTTAGGATAAAAATATATTGGTCGCACTCCTTATGAGATTTTCTCCTAAACAATCATCTATCTTCTCTACTTGTCCATGTGATTAGGTAACTTAGATTACTTTTCCTCGATAAATGCACTAAGACGTCTCATTCTTTCAAACTTATCCTTGTGGGCATTTTGAGTCCTTGATTTATACCAAGTCGTAATGGTTTTAAGTGCTTTCTTGCCATTATTGATGATTTTCTAGGACTAAGAGGGTTTGTCTCTTGGGTTTCAAAAAGTAATGATTTTCCTTAAAGTTCAAGATTAAATTGCCATGATTTCATACCAAAGTGTGTACCCTTTTCAAAAGTTTTAAATGGGTCGGATTGGATGGGTTACGTGGCCTTCTGCTCACTCGACTTCTAAAAAATTGACTATATCATTGTCATGTGAGGGGAGTTTTGCTACCCTTGGTATTCCACCTCCTTGGGCGGATATGAGTGTCATTTTTCTTTCTCCCCGGAGCACTATGTTAACCATTAGAATGCCTCTAACCAATACATGATTTCGTCCCAACATTTAGATATCCTAGCTATATCGTTTTACCCGTGAAAGGTTGCGATTAGATGCCTTCAGATTTTTGACAATATCATGAGCATATTTATTTGGAAGACCAGTCGTCGTATCTTTAATTCTCTCATATACGGTCAATTATCAGGAAAGGTTAAGCTATTTGAAACATGATAATCCCATAAGTGTTCAACCTTTTTTCATCCTCATGGGTGTGTGGCATAGGTTCCTTGTGTTTGTTAATGTTAAGAGTGTAATCCAACTTCATGTATTTTGGAACCCATATCGCATTCAAGGTGCCAGAGCATTCTCATTCTTGATAACCGAATTTTCCCTACACTCCAGGAGACGACTGGGTCTTGTACTTGAATATTCCTCCTTAATGATTCCTATTGCCAATGTACTACTTATCCCTATGCCTCATTTGTCTAATAATTGATGTCGTCACTGTGATTAACCATGTCAACATTGTTAGTAGTAATTTTCATAGCCCTTAGCATATAACCTCAGAAAGTACTCTTCTCAGCGCATTAATGAATTCCTGGATAACTCCAGCCCAATCTTGAACTCTGTGTTCCTCATTGCATTATATTTATTAGGTATTAAAGGTCCAAACATGTCAAATAGGGATCATCCCCGTGTGATCACATATATTCGATAGGTAGTTTTATGGCCAGTTTATGATAGCACATCTTAGATTAATCGTGAAGGTCACCATGAATTTAGTTTGGGTGATTTCATAGAGATTTAGAATTTAGGAGGGTGAACTAGTTATTCTCAAAATTTTCCCCTATAGTTGTTATGTGAATTGATGATGAAGGGTACGTAAGTGCATTTCCCATTAGATCGCACTAGGAGTGTGATGTTTTCCCATAGTTGTTTCTCATGATTTTGTGTTTTCATATGTCTATGTCTAAGAAGGTAGGTGGAGATCATCTGTGTATCACCTTGGTGTAAATTATTGAAGATGAATGTCTATGTCTATGAATGTGTTATGGAAAATCCTATAAGTATAAGAGACCACATTGAAGGCCGAGAGTATTGTGGAAATAAGGTACTTTCTCTTGATTGTATAGAAGTTGGTCTTGATTTGAAAGGTACCTTATATGTGTTATGATTTAAAATGTGCAGTCCATGTCTGGTATCAATATGATAATGAGGAGCTTGTAATGGTAAGGTTCGTGTTATTGATATATAAATTGTGGTGCTTTGTCGAGTTGTGGATGAGTTTTTAGTATGGTTTTGTTGGTTCCCTAACAGGTGGATAGTCCTAGTTACAATGGAGACTCTTCCGAAATTTCTTAAACATTTGGGAGTTAGTCAAAATATAGGGACTTGAGGTAGGTGAGAAAAGGGATATATTGTGTTAAGCATTTACGACGGACTCTACTCCTCATTTGAGGATGAATAGTCCTGGGGGGGGATGTAAGGCCCTGGAAAATTTCGCTAAGTAATTTAGGATTTCATGGTACCATGTAGGCTAATTATAACATTTTGTGTGCTATTAACATGGTGGAAATCAATTGGACTTGGTAAATAAGTGTACGAGTCTTATGTTAAGTAATTTGGGTACCAAGTAAAGGTCTAAGCCTAAGTCGAATGGGAAAATTTAATAATAGGCTAAGATTCCAAATAAGTTTGTACAAGTCCTCACATTGAACAAGCATATCTAAATATGTATAAGTTTTTATGGGAAGAACAACCAATCATATGAAAGCTCTTTGAGTCTAGTCTCCAACGCTTCAAATCATTCGTCATTTGGACATTCCTACACAAAGTTATGATCAAATTACCAAAGCCTGGAAAAATGCAGTCATGTGTCAGATATGCGATCCCAAAAACCATTATGCGGTCCTCATAACCGATCTGTGATTGCAAATCAGGTCGCAAATTGGACCAGTGTATCCCAGTTTTGCGCACCGAGTTTTACGACGCGTTTGCGGCCAGCATACCCATTCTGTGGTCCATTATGCAACCGCATACCCGAATTCGGAGGGTTAATCTTTCTATTTTCATGACCCAACCCCATTCTAATATATAGACTTTGGGGTTCATTTTGGGGTGATTTCATGAGCTTCTAGAGAGAGGTGAGAGCATTTTAGAGAGAGAAGGAGGAACCCAACATTCAAATAATCCAATCTTACATCAATCTTCAAGAATCAAAGGACCCAATCTCAAGTTCTTCATCTAAGAGATTGGGATTGCTAGAAATTCCGGAACGTCGTAGTAACTTAAGGAAAACCTAAACAAGTTGTGTATGGCTAAAATCTCGTCTTTTAGAAATTGAGCTTCATCGGTGTTTGTGTGAATATGGTAAGATTAAAGTTGAATTGTTGCATCGATTTTTATTTTACATGAATTGGTTGTGTAACCTTATATACATGGAAGATGTGTCTCAACATGATCAACGTGCTATTTTCATAACTTGAAAGGGGCGAAATATATGAATTATGCATTGAAATGCTTGGATCTTAAATTGATATTGAAGTTGCATATATTGTGCCATCTATGTAAAGTCTTATCTATGCTTACAATGTAAATTGCTCTTGTGTGCACCTACTATCCTAAATGGCAAAGCTAATATTGAAATTGGGAACGATGTAAAATGCGGCCTAGTGCCAAGAATGATATGATAAGTTGTGGCCTCAAGTGACTATGAAATGATATATGTGAAATTAAATAATTATTGAGAAGGGAACAACGCCTTAGTAAGAAGCCCTAGCCGATTGGGCCAAGATCGGACTCCACTTAATATAGCAGTGGTATTGTGAATGAATTTTAGAAAAAAGGGGAAATGAGATTGTGATTAAATTATGTCTCAAATGAGGGAACCTAGTTGATCGGGTCGAGATCGAACTCCGCTCAAGATACCGGTGGTATTGTGAACAAATGATGAATAGTGAAAATGCCCCAAACTAAAAACTATGGAAAAATGATGTGGAAGTTGTATGATTCTTTTATTTGATAATGTGGTGATCGTTTAAAGTTTTGAGTTATACCTGTGATTTCTTGTTCTTGTATGAATGTTCTTTCTAACTTGATGGTGTTAAGCTATACATATTAGTGATATTCGATGGTACTAATGTCCGTTTTACCGAGGGCGCTACGTCTTTAAATGGATGACATACCTCCTTTTTAACACTACACCCCCCGAATAGCATAGATAAGGGAGTTTTTCCAATAAAAGAATAATCGAAACGAGATTTATTTATTTAAAGATTTCAGAATCACCACTTGGGATAATTAATGGTGTCCCAAGTCACCAGTTTAAATCCCGAATCGAGGAAGGTTTGACTCTATAATAAAGTCTGCGAATCAGAAATTCGGGTAAGGAATTCTGTTAACCCGGGAGAAGGTGTTAGGCATTCCCGAGTTCCGTGATTCTAGCACGGTCGCTCAACTGTTATATTTGACTTAAATATCTGATTTTAATACATTTAGCTACCTATGTGCGAATTTTTAACTTTTAACCGCTTTTATTTAATCAACATTGTTAAAGTGCGTCTTGAACCACGTCACATAAATGCACCCATAATTCGTAACACATTTCACCTAACGTTGAGCTTTGTATTTAGGTCACATAAATGCACTCCAGTATTTAGGAAAGTAACTAGCGCGCCTAAGGTAATTGCATTCTTTTCTCCAAATTTGCGAGGGCCATAGAATTTTCTAAATGGCGCCTCGAAAAATAATGAAATCATGCAATGGTTATAATTGTTTGACATATTTACTCCAAATTTAAATTTAAAGAATATATATATATATATATATACATATACATACACACACACACACACACACATATATATATATGTACTTAAACTGGGCTGCGGAGAGTCAAGGATATCTTGCGTTTATTAGAAATAACTCGCCTCCGGTAAAAGATATCAGTTACAACCATAATTAAGGGACTAGTTCACTCAAATTGAACTTGCTGCTCAATCAAAGCTACCAGGCCCGGTAGCTATCACATCTCTATTTAGGGATTAGAAGGGCATTTGTTTAAATGAAAATCAGGCCCAAAATGTGCCCGACTACTTCGAAGCTAAAGACCAAGGAGAAAAATTCTGGTTCAATCCTCCATACGTACACACAGCGCATGAGAAACGTGTGTAGGCATTAACAAACACTAAACTTTCCATTTCGATTTTTTCAAAAAATTCAAATCCAAGCTACGATATGAATAGAGCAACTAAGCCAGGATCCAGAACTTTGTCCATAAATTATTTCAAACATACCATATACAAACCAAATTCTGACCCAATTTAACAACTCTACTAAAAATTTAGGCCCAAAATAAGAGGTCCTAACTCACATTTAAATTATTACTAAACACAAACTGACGCGTTAACTGCTTAAATAAGAGTCTATACTATCACATTCTCTTTAACACTTAGTCTATACAAATCAAGTGACATTCAAAGCAAAACATGCTCCAATTAGTATGATTACACAAACTAACTGTCCAAGCTTTTGACACATGCAACTTCCAAACGATGCCAGGTATTAAACAAGACCTTTCATGCATATGAATCAACCAACCCAATATTATTACAGTAATCCATACTTAGGACAAACTGAAAGAGGTATATGAGAATCAAACTAAGCTAGATAATTTCGCAAGCACAGAAGATAAGCAACTACATGGGTGAAAATCTCTATTTGCATGAGCCAATCTTTATATTTTTCCATTTATTCATACATGGTAATGTGAGATGAGTACCTGGGAAGCAAAGAAAAGTATGAATGTGAGTCTCAGCAGCAGTAGCTCAGCAATGAACGGGATTTACCAAATCTGATATCAGTCCACACTTCATGCCCAAGTTCCAACAGACTCTTATCCAATTTCTTAAACCCAGATTTTAGTTAAAAGGGATTTCACACAGTCATAACTCAATATCAATCTTCAAAATCCAATTCAAACCTCCCTCAAGCATGTATGAACCAAAGGATATTTCAAAAATTTGAAATCTCAGAAATTACAACTAGAAAATCAATGGAAACTTACTGATCTAAGTCATTTGAACTCCAGCTATTTAGGAATTCATTTTGGGTAAAGGTATTGCAGATATTCTGATTTTTTTATCACTGAATACTTTTATCTCAACTTTTTCTCCTTTTCTCTAATTTTTAATCTCTCAAATCTCTTAAAGTCTGCCTTGAAAGGCAAGGTTAGAATGCCTTTATAGGAAAACAAAGTAGGGTATCTTAGATTTTAATTTTGCATTTTATCCCCCTCTTAATTTGTAGCTTTTTTGCTTAAAAGTCCTTAGGGTACTGACTTGTTTTTCAAGTTATATTGTGTAAAATCTGATATTCAAATTGCAACCCCAATCTAGAAAGTTCTAGGGGGTTCTATTTTCTGTTATTGCAAGACTCTTTAATTTAAACTACCCAATATACCCTTGATTACTCTTGTATTTACCCCTGAAATTGTTAACCTGGGTTAAACTATCTCCAAATCTAACTACACCAGCCCTTTTAACTTGGTCGGTGATGACCATAGTTACTTACAAGGGCTTTGACTTATTCAGCAATAACCAAACGATATCTAGTCACAACAAACCCCAAGATTGTAAATGCAATATTACATAAAATTTAAAGCTACTACTATGGATTATCAATCAAACAGAAAAAAAAACAAAGTTAATCAAGCCAAATAGAACACGCTATTAGAAAGAAGAATCAACAAATTTAAACCTAAAATTCTAAGAACATAAGCAGGCAAGAAATCAAGGTACAACTGATTGAACATGAAAGAAATAGGGGTAAGAGAACAGACTATTTTGAAGAGAAAAACTGGATTCAAACTAGTTGCAATAAAAGAAATTCAAATATATGGTGGAATAAACAAAACAAGCTAAGAAAACTCATCAACCTGAACTTAAACACGACTGACTTCCGATTTGAGTCTCGAAATGATGTTAATTGTTTGCTCTTTGCCAATAACAAACGAACAACATTATTTCGTGTCTAAATCGAGCCTAAATCTTGTGAACACTAGAGAAGAAACCTTGCATATTCAAAATCAAAGTTGAACTCTTAAGGCTTAATTTTTTATTTTAAGTTCGAGGCGTTACATGGATGTTTGAAGGATTATGAGTGGCGATTTGGAATGAGGGGAAGATGGGGATTCGAGGGTGTTGATCTGGTGGTGGTTGGGTGGTGGCGCTATCGGTTGCTGCGGAGGGTCAGAATTTCTGGGCAAGATTCGAGAAGCTCGGATAGGTTTCGAGACACGAGGCTTGGGGTCTGGAAAGAGGAGGAGAAGTGGAACACATGATGTTAATTTGGTGGATATCGAAGCTCCGCTGCCGGCGGTGCATGGCAGTGGACGGCGGAGACGTTGAGGTTCTCAAGGGTTTTGAGAGAGACGAGGGGTAGGGGGTTCTGGGGGGTAGACTCTGTTTGGACATATATATTAAAGGATGTAGTCTTCTAGACCGTTTGATCAACTATCCTAGACGTCTAGGATTAAACGTAACGAAACTGTGTCGTTTTGGGTTGATGAGGGCGGTGGGTAGGGTTAAGGGGTGGGCTTGGACCAGGTTTCGGCTGGAAAATTGGCCCAACTGTTTTTTTATTCTTCTTCTTTTTAAAAAAAAATTCAGGTTTCTTGTTTCCTTTTGTTTTTTATTTTTTTCCTTTTCATTTTCAAACTTAAACTAAAATCTAAATTAAATTATAAATCCCAAATTAACCTAAAAAATTCTAATAAATCCTACATAATCATTATCACAAATAATTAAAACAAAATTTAAAAGAAAAATCACCCAAATATAAAAATTAAAAGTGCAAATTAAGCTATTTTTTATTATTCTTTTTTAATAAAATGACTAATTGCTAATTAATTCTTGAAAAATATCAAATGAACTTCTAAATGCATATGTAACATATTTTTGTATTTTTTCACTAATTAAAATGCACAAACAGAATACAAACAATGGACGATAAATGTCACAAAAATCCACAAAATTGCAAATAACTAAAAGAAATTTTTTTTTTTTGAATTTACGAAAGTAATTCATGTAGGGCAAAAATCACATGCTCACAGCTTCCCTCTTTGCTCGGAAACACGAAGAGTTTTCGTGCAAAGATAAGTGAGCGGACACGAGCGATTTTTGCTCGTTTGAATACTCCGTGAGAAGCATTTTGAAAAGCTTGACCGCATCCTGCTTCAGAGATTGCCTAAATATCCTTGGCTAAAAAAATCAAGTCAGTGTAGTTCCGGAGTGTTTGGTAGCTGGGACTACCGAAGCTGTGATCTCACGGTTGTTGCTGCTACTACTGCTTGCTAGATCCCTTATTACATCGTGTAAAAATAAAAAGAAGCTAGACTAGGATTACAAAAGAACCTATTTATGTCTTCAAACTTGCTCTTGATCCTTGTTGCCTTGTATATCTTCCTGTGGAACTCCTTGTCATCTTGTTGTCTTGCATTCTCCCGGTGAAACTCCTTGTTGCCTTGTTGGTATGTTCTCTTTCTCCATAGTAACGCCTGATTGTTGGTCTTGGATTGCAGTGCGTTCCCTTGTTATCCAGGTGGGTGCCTAATTTCAAAAACTTGAAATGTATTCCCTTATTCTCCAGGTGGGCGCCTGATTACCAAAAACTTGAAATGTATTCCCTTGTTCTCCAGGTGGGCGCCTGATTACCAAAAGTATTCCCTTTTTTCCTGGTGGGTGCCTGATTACCAAAACTTGAATAGAAATTGATATGTATTTCCTTGTTATCCAGGTGGGCGCCTGATTGCAAAAACTTGAATATGTGGGCGCCTAATTACCAAAAACTTGAAATGTATTCCCTTGTTCTCCAGGTGGGCGCTTGATTACAAAACTTGAATAAAATTGAAATGTACTCCCTTGTTCTCCAGATGGCGCCTGATTACCAAAAACTAAACACTTGAAATGTATTCCCTTATTCTCCAAGTGGGCGCCTGATTACCAAAACTTGAAATGTATTCCCTTGTTCTCCAGGTGGGCGCCTGATTACCAAAACTTGAAACTTGAAATGTATTCCCTTATTCTCCAGGTGGGCGCCTGATTACCAAAACTTGAAACTTGAAATGTATTCCCTTGTTATCCAGGCGGGCGCCTGATTGCAAAAACTTGAAATGAAATGTATTCCCTGAGACTGCTGCCTTTGTACCTGATTACAACAAAACAAACAAAAGAAATTTTTTCTGCCCCAATTTTATGTTGGTTGCATCTATGAGTGCTAATCAAATTCCGTTACCAAATATCTTTGAAAGCTAAATCCCATTATCCAAGAGGGTCCTGACAACTCTTAACTGATGACAACTTTAAGATTAGGCTATGTTTTCCAAAGGTATTACTTCTACTAAATCTTGTTATCTAAGTTATATCTGTTGGGGACCAGTAATTAAAGCAACATCCCATTATCCAGGAGGGTCCTGACAATTCTTAACTAATAACAACTCTAAAACTAGGATACACCTCTAGAAGTATTACCTCCCCCGTGTCCTGATATCTAAGAGAATATTAAAGTTGTGTCCCATTATCCAGGAAGGTCCTGAAAATTATTAAATAAGACCAATTTTAAATCCAAATCATGTCTGTTGGGGATTAGTACTTAAACCTATATCCCATTATCCAGGAGGGTTCTGAAAGCTTTTACAATTAAACCCATTATCCAGGCGGGTCTTAAATTTTCAAATTAAATGCAATTTTAACTCTGGGTTGTCTCTGATGGGGATTTCTAGTTAAGGTTACATCCCATTATTCAGGGGGATTGAAAGCTTTTACAGTTAAATCACATTATCCAGAAGGGTCCTAAGAAGTTCAAATTAAATGCCAATTTAACTCTTGGTTATCTCTAATGGAGATTGCCAACTAAAATTACATCCCATTATCCAGGAGGGTCCTGATGACTCCTATTAGGGAATATTTGTCCCAAATTATGTTACCTGTAATTGTTTGAGTTTTCAACTGAGTCCCATTTTCCATGAGGGTTATGAAATTCACAATCATAACTACTAGGTGCTTGCTCTCTCAATGGAGGACCTCTACGAGACCTTCCAGATCATTCTGCCCCTGTTTCAATCAAAGAGTCTTGTCAGTTTGAAAGGTGGTGGTTAGCTTGCGGCATACTTTCTACAAAATGGCCTCCCTACCGTCATGCTCTGTTGTGTCCATTTTCCCGCACTGACGATGAGTTGCCTGATTTGTTCGGCTGACCCCTGAACCCTATGGCTTTTAGATCAACCGAATGCTCTGTTCCTCAACCATTGTGTTACATTCCTGACCCTCTTGCCAGAATCTTTACATACTTCCCGAAATTACTAGTCAGTTCACTAACGAAACCTTCATTGATTCTTCCCTTTGCCACTTTAACTTCCGCTGCCTTTGTCATGTTTTAGCTGCAGTGCTTTGCCCTTTAGGAGTTGGTAGTAAGCTATGAAATTTATCTCCTGCTTGCTTAAACAAAAATTGATTCTCAAAACATCTTAGAATAATGGAGACCCGAGAGAAAATGAAATGCAATGACTCTGAGTTGTTTTGTTTTAGAATAAAAGAATTCAAATTGGGCGATTAATGAGGGGAAAAGAGGAGAAACTTATTTGTGGAGGAACAGCTGGTTCCCATGATCATGACATTCACTTCGGCTTAGCCGACCCAGTCTGTCCAATGTTCGGCCTTCATTTTCCATGCTTTGTTGTTGTGACTTTCCTTAATCCAATTTCTTCATCCAAGCCTTGATCTTGCAGTCTTCTGAAGAGATTCCCACCAGCATCCTATTTCCAGTTGTTCATGTCTTGACTTGCCTTCGCGTTCGTGAGGGTTTTCACCGATAAGACTCTCTCATCTTCATTTCTCTCGACTCCCATTGCCTTACTGTGCCCGTGAAGGTTTTCACCAATAAGACTCTCTCATTTTCATCTTTTCTTGCTCGAACTAGAGTGTTTCCCCGGGTATGAATCACCTCTTCTTGCTTGACTTGACATTTCAGAAGACTGATCGGAAGGTCTTTCTTTGGACCGTAATGCAGGCTTTTGGATAGAGTTAGAAAGAAAGGGTAATAAAAGCTCAAAATAATTCAAATAGGTTCAAAAATTACAACTTTCAGAATCATATTTTCTTACAACAACCACAACTTCTGCCCCAGTTTCTTGCATGGGGACCTTTTGATTTTTATTTTAATGTGACCGAATCGTTAGGCTGCCTACGTATCCATAAAAGGAATCAGGTCAAACGTAGTTCATCCGATTCCTTTGTTGTTGTGGTTTTCTCTTTTCTTCTTTTCCTTATTTTGTTTCTTCCTTTTTATTATGTTGTTTTGCTATTTAGTTTTTTTTTTCTCTTATTTTTTTCTTCTTTTATTTTTTCCTCTTTTTCCTTCTTTTTCTTTTTCTTTCTTCTTTTATTCTTCTTTTCTTCTCTTTTTTTCTTTCTTTTTTCATTCTTTTCTTTTCTTTTCCTTTTACTGATTTCTTATACTTGCATTTCTGACTTTTGTTAATGATTCTGAAAGAGGGGTATGAAAAAAAATAATTAAAGCTCAAAAAGGGTTAACAAGGGATAAAGTGCTTAGATAGCAGAATAAAATACCTTCGTCATTCCAACCTCTAAAACATGCCAAGTACATACAAACATGCCAAGTACATACAAATATGATTTAATCAAAGACAATCATGCATAGTATCTCTTAACTGCATCGGAACTGATGGATATTTCTATGCATTTTCTTTCCACATCTATTAGATACAACGCCCCGTTGGAAAACACTCTTGATACGATGAACGGCCATTGCCAATTTGGGGCAAACTTTCCCTTTGCCTCTGCCTGGTGAGGGAGGATGCGCTTCAATACCAACTGACCCACTTTAAACTTTCTTGGCGAACCTTCTTGTTATATGCTCTGGCTATTCTCTATTGATACAACTGGCCGTGACGCACCACTGCTAATATTTTCTCATAAATTAAGCTCAATTGCTCTAGCCAGGTTTTGACCCATTCATCATCATCAATATTTTCCTCGGTGAAAATCCAAAGGGATGGGATTTCTATTTCTTCCGGTATTACTGCTTCTGTTCCATACACCAAAAAATATGGAGTTGCCCCTACAGAGGTGCGAACAGTAGTGCGATAGCCTAATAATCCAAAGGGTAGCTTCTCATGCCATTTCCTGGACCCTTCCACTATTTTTTGAAGTATCTTATTCTTGTTAGCTGCCTCAACTGCTCCATTCGCCTTGGGGCGGTATGGGGTGGAATTGCGATGTGTAAAGTTAAACTGCTGACTTACCTCTTTCATCAGATGACTGTTAAGATTTTCTCCATTGTCAGTGATGATTATCTTCCGGATTCCAAACTGGCAAATGATATTTGAATGCACAAAGCCGACCACGGCTTTCTTGGTCACTGCCTAGAAAGTTTTAGCTTCGACCGACTTGGTGAAATAATCAATAGCAACCAAGATGAACCTGTGTCCATTGGAAGCTGCTGGCTCGATGGGCCCGATGACATCCATGCCCCAAGACACGAAGGGCCATGGTGCAGAAATTGTATGTAATTCAGATGGCGTGGAGTGAATCAGGTCTCCATACACCCTGCATTGATGTCATTTGCGCACGAAACTAATACAATCTCGCTCCATGGTGAGCCAAAAATACCCAGCCCAGAGAATCTTCTTTGTCAAAACATACCCACTCATATGAGGTCTGCAAACTCTAGAATGTACCTCGGTCATGATGGTTGTGGCCTGTCTTGCTTCTATGCTTCTCAAAAACCTGAGATCCAGCGTTCTTTTGTATACCACCCCTCTACTGAAGAAGAATCCGCTTGATAAGCGATGAATGGTTCTCTTTTGGTCACTTGTGGCTTGAATCGGGTACACACCCATCCTGATGTATTTTTTTGATGTCGTGAAACCAAGGCTCACCATCAAGGTCCTCTAACACCACGTTACAGTAAGCATGTTGGTCATGGACTTGGATATGCAGCGGGTTAATAAGCCTTATGATGATGTAACATTGATGCCAAAGTAGCCAAGGCATCGGCAACCTCGTTGTGGATTCTTGGGATATGACTGAACTCTACTTACTGGAATCGTTGACAAAGATCATGCAAGCATTTCCGATATGGTATGAGCTTTAAATCTCGTGTTTCCCATTCCCATTGAATTTGGTTTACCAGAAGGTCCGAGTCTCCAAAGACCAAGACTTCTTGGACACCCATGTCTGCAGCTAGCATCAAACCCAAAATACATGCCTCATATTCTACCATCTTGTTGGTGCTGTAGAAAGGGAGCTGAGCTGTAACGGGATAATGGTGCCCTGTTTCAGAGATTAGTACTGCTCCTATCCCGACACCTTTCATATTGGCGGCCCCATCGAAGAATAGTTTCCATACTGGCTTCTCGCCCTGTTCTACTTCATCAATATGCATCACTTCTTCATCCGAGAAGTATGTCTTTAAAGGTTCGTATTCTTCATCCACCGGAATCTCGGCCAGATGACAATATCAAACTCGGTGAGCAAGATTTACCATTTTGCAAGCCTCCCCGTGGGCATAGGCTTTTGAGATATGTATTTCAACGGGTCCAGGCGTGAAATGAGGTAAGTACTATATGATGACAAGCCGTGTTTCAACTTCTGTGCTACCCAAGTTAGGGCATAACACATCCTTTCAACATGAGTATACTTAACCTCATTAGCTGTGAATTTCTTGCTAAGGTAGTATATGGCCTATTCCTTCCTCCCAGTGACAAGCTGACCCAGCATACATCCAAATGAGTTTTCCAAGACTATCAGATATAAGATCAAAGGCCTCCCCAGTTCCGGCAGGACCAAAATCGGTGGATTAGACAAATTTTCTTTTATTTTATCAGAAGCCTCCTGGCATCCCTCCGTCCATTTTACCGCAACATCCTTTTTCAACAGCTTAAACATAGGCTCACAAATTGTTGTGAGCTGGGCAATAAATCGATTGATTTAATTCGATCTCCCCAACAGACTCATCACCTCTGTTTTGTTCCTCGTAGGCTACAATTCTTGTATGGCTTTGATCTATGATGGATCTAGTTCAATGCCTCGGTGGCTGCCTATGAACCTTAGCAAATTCCCTGATGGCACACCAAATGTGCATTTTACAGGATTGAGCTTGAGATTGTACCTATGGAGCCTCTGGAAGAATTTACTCATATCTGTGACATGGTCGGATTGATTCCTGGATTTCACAATTACATAATCCACATAGACCCCAATCTCCCTATGTATCATATCGTGGAATATGGTTGTCATTGCCCTTATACAGGTTGCCCAAGCATTCTTCAGACCAAAGGACATGACCCTGTAGCAATATGTTCCACACGGTGTGATGAATGTTGTCTTCTCCGCATCCCCCTCATCCATCAAAATCTGGTGATAGCCTGCGTAACAATCCATGAAAGAACCAATCTCATGTTTTGCACAATTGTCAATCAAAATGTGGATGCTTAGCAGTGGAAAGTTGTCCTTTGGACTCGCTTTGTTGAGGTCACAGTAATCGATACACACCCTGCTTTTACCATCCTTCTTTGGCACAGGCACGACATTGGCTAACTAAGTGGAGTATCATGTATCCGATGACCTTTGCCTCAAACCGCTTGGTAACTTCCTCTTTGATCTTCACGCTCTGATCAGTTTTAAACTTCCTCAACTTTTGTTTGGCATGAGGGAAGGCCGGGTCAGTGGGCAATTTGTGAACCACTAAGTCGTGCTCAACCCTGGCATATCGTCGTAGGACCATGCAAAAACATCTTTGTATTCAAGCAGCGCTTCGAATATTTCTTCCCTAAGTTGGGGCTCAAGATGGACACTTATTTTGGTTTCTCTGATATTATCTGGGTCCCCTAGATTGAATGCTTCTATACAACTCAGGTTTGGCTTGGGTTTTTCCTCAATGTGGCTCAACTCTTTACTGATTTCTTCAAACGCCCTATCCTTATCATATTCTGGTTCATCCTCATATTCTATCTCTTGAATTATTACTTCTGAATTAGACCGGCTTTCAAGACTAGGCCGAAGAGTCTTTATGTATGTCATATCATTGGATCCAGCATAAAAATAACTTACAAGAAGGAAAAAAAAGCAAAGAAAATAAAAACTATCAGCACTGACGAAGAAGGAAATTGCATTTCATTGAAATTGAAAGATAATAAGGTTTTACACATCCAAACAGACGGAACATAGACTCTGAATTACAACCTTGGAATAAACCAAATAAATTGAAAGAAAAATCAAAGAGAACTACCAAAACTCCTTCCTTGTCGGGAGAGCAGTAGCTTCCCAATTGTTGAATTTTGCACAGGGCCCAACAGATTGCACATCTTCCTTGCTAGAGCCCTCTCCGGCTTCCACCATATTCATATTTTCAAACAACGTCTGAAACCTTTTGAGCAATTTCTTATTAGGATCTCCCACAGCAGTGGAACTTGTTTTCGGGCGCTTCTTGTTGCTCGACCTAACAAATGATCTGAAGAGACGTGGCACAAATTTTTGAAGGGCCCATGCTTTCTTTTTCATCCTTCAGGATCTCTTGATGTCTTCAATCGTGGGCTTGAATCCCAAACCAAAGGGGTCCATGTTCGTGGGGAGAGATACTGGTTGTATGATACCCTTAAGTGAGGCCCCCAAACCCTTTCCTGGAACAAACCTAGTTATTAACATTTCCACGGCCACCATGATTGATGTCGCAGCTAACTTTGGCTTTGGAACACACTCTCCCTCTGGCACTTTTCTTATTGAAACCGAGTCATGAATCTGATACACCCAGGGCCCCTTGTCATCATTTGCCTCAATGAATGGTACGATAGCATAACTGTGAGCATACATATGGTCATCGCCGTGCACAACTATTTCTTGTCAATCCCATTCAAATTTCACCATTTGATGCAAAGTATAGGGGACTTCTCTAGCATTGTGGATCCAGGTTCATCCCAACAGCGGGTTGTAAGAGACAACCACATCCAGCACTTGGGATTCCATGGTGAAATCAACTAGTCCGATTGTCAACTCGAACACTATGTCACTGACCGAATCTTTTCCCCTGCTATCAAACCCTCGCACACAAATGATGTTCTTATGAATTCTTTCATCATCTACCTTCAACTTGTTCAACGTGCAAAGAGGGAAAATATTCGTGCCTGAACCATTATCAACCAACACTTGAGTGACCACATAATCCTTGCACTTTACCTTGAAATAGAGTGCTTTATTATGCTCGGTGCCCTCTATGGGCAATTCATCATCGGAAAAAGTGACTCTGTTCACCTCAAAAATCTTATTGGCTATCTTTTCCAAGTGGTTGACTGTGATTTTATCAGGAACGTGGGCCTCATTCAGGATCTTCGTCAATGCCCGGCAGTTCTCGTCCGAATGAACCAACAATGATAACAGCGAGATTTGAGCGGGAGTCTTTCTCAGTTGCTCCACAATAGAGTAATCCTGCATTTTCATCTTCTTCAGAAACTTTTTTGCTTCCTCTTCACTCACAGTTTTCTTCACCAGCACTGAGTTATCCTTGGTTGGTTTTTATTTTCTCAATTCTTTGGGGCCAAAGCACCTCCCCTATCGGGTCAATCCGTGGGTCTCACAAACGTCTTCTCTAACCTCTTTCCCTTTGTAAGTCACTGTTACTTGGTCATAGTTCTAAGGTACTACCTTGTTGCTGATCATCGGTAGCTAAGTCACGGATCTTGATAATGACAAGCTCTGTGTGAGCACCTTACAAAACAACCACATGCTTGCTTACTACCCCCGGTACAACCACCTTTGCATTTTCTTGTCTCATCATCATGTCTTTTGGGGATTCCTTCTTGACTACAACAAAAGGCTCACTACTTTCCCCACCCACCTTAAGGTTCGACATTCGCTTATCAAATTCTCATCCGTCTTCCATTCACTGGCTCGAATCATCATGACAATATACGAAGGCTTTTTGGGCAATCAATGGGTTTTGGTTATATTGGGTGCTTCCGGAGCTTGCACCTCAATCTGATGTGAATCAATGAGTTCCTGAATATCACATTTCAGATGCCAACATTTCTCTGTGTCATTCCGTGGGGCACCAGAATAGTATTCACAACTGACAGAATAATCTAGATTCCTTGGAGGAGGATCTAGAAATTTTGCTTCAATCAGCCTCAACATATCTAACTGTCTTAATCTTTGGAATAATCTAGTGTATGAATCTCCCAGTGAAGTGAAGGTTTTCCTCTTCTGCATTCTCTCAATCTTTTAAACTTGGTTGGACCGGAAATCTGATCTTGGGGGTTGTTGGTAGGCTCTTTGAGGGTAGTTATTTTGTGGAGCTGGGAGGTTATTTTGTGGGGTTGGCGCACGCCATTGCGCGTGGGCAGGAGGTTGCGTATATGTTTGTGCATGATGGATAGAAAAACGGGGATCATGAGGTGGGTAATAGTGTTGTGGTAGGCTATATGGAGTGTGTTGGTAGGTTTGATGAGAAGGTCGGGGATGGTTGTAATGGGATGGTCCCCGGGGCCCAAACCAAGTTTGTAAGTCAATCGTTGCTACCTCTTCCTTCTTCTTCTCCAATTGCTCCTCCGGTCCCGCTTTGGATAGCCTGGGTGGTCGCCTTGATTGCTGAATAGCTCATAATCTTGTTGGATTTGAGTCCCTCTTCGACCATACTCACCATTTTTACCACCTTATTGAAGTATTTACCCACTGCCAATACCAGGTGACCAAAATATGTTGGCTCCAAAGCTTGCAAGAAGTAATCTACCATTTCACTTTCCTTCACTGGCGGGTCGACCTTCATTTCCTAATCCTTCCAAGGGAAGCCATATTTGATGAAGCTCTCATTGTGCTTATTTTCCAATTTCGTCAAAGACAAACGATCCATTATAATTTCAAGATTGTACTGAAATGGAAAGAGAATGCTTGGGCTAAATCATCCCATGTATAACACCGAGCATGATCCTGTCGGGTGTACCATTCCAATGCTGAACCACTCAAACTTTGACTGAAGTATGCCATTAGCAATTCATCCTTTCCACATGCCCCTCTCATCTTGCTGCAGAAACCTCTTAAGTGTGCCACTGGATCACCATGTCCTTTGTATAAGTCAAACGTGGGCATCTTAATGCCTGGAGGGGAACAAACAAAGTTCTTTGTATGCTACACTCACTTGCCCTCCCAACCCACGCATATCTCTGAACGATTTCTCTAAACTTTTGACTTTCCTGAGCACCTTCTCTTGCTCGAGGTTTTTGGATGGTTTTTCAGCCTCAACACGGATTTCAAAATGGGGAGCGTAAGTGGGATTTGAAGGTGGGCTATGGTGGGTAACAATGATTATCATGAGCTTGGAGCAAAGGCTCACTGGATGATCTGTGAAGTGTGGCAAGAGGAGGTGCCACAAAGATGGGAACAACTGGAGGAAGAGGGTGAGGAATAGCTTTGAGTGGTAGAGCTGGGGGTGCTTGAGAAGTTGTACCCTAGTATTGTGGGTAGATGGGGAAGCTTGGGGGTAGATCAGTAGTAGGTGGTCATGTGACTGGGCTAATGGTGGGATGAAGGTCGGGTTGGAAGGATAGGATGGTGTTGGCTGCCCTTTCACTCATGCCTGATACATTTCATCCATTTGATGGTTCAGTATGTACATCTCTTCTTTCATTGCGTTAATATCCAACTCTTCTACCTCTTTTGAGGGATCAATTATACTTGCATCGGTTTCTTGGTTGGCCATAGTCAGCTTGCTTTTGGGCCGAGTGTAATAGGAGTGGGTTTCCAGAATGCCGCAAAAACTAACCACCTGTCTGGGTATGGCAAAGCAACACCAAAACTTGTTAGCGGTTAGGCTTCAACACATAGGTATCCACATATTCGGGGATGAATGCACCTAAGCAGTTAACGGTTTCTATTATACACATGGATTGGCTGTTTGCGTCATCCCGGCTCTTATCCTATGCCATTTTTCTTTTCTCTCTTGTTTTCTTTTCTTCTTCTTTTTTATTTCATTATTCTCTACTTTATTTTATCGTTGCTTCTCATGATTTTCTTCTCTATTTCATTTTTTCTCTTTCTCATTCTTTTCCTTATTTTGGTTATGGTCGAATCCTATGGAGATTGCCTATGTATCATCACCCCGCATGAATCAGACCGAACGTAGTTCTGGTAAATAAATACAGAAAATATTTTGGAAATTTTCCATTTTCATAAAATAAAACACTTGATTACAACTACTAGAAGCCTTAAAGTCTTTTGCTTGCTTAACCATTTTGTTTTCAACCATGATGGCCCTCTTCTTCAACCCCGCAACCTCGTTGTCATACCTTTCTTTTAATTGTTGAATCATGCATGCTCGCGCCTCTGCATTTTTGGCTAATTTTTTTCGGGCCCTGGAGTTCACCCTCTTCTTTGTTCAAGTCAAAACCAAATTCTCCTACTTTCTGTCTCAGATTGTCTATGAGATTTTCATCCTTCGCACTTCTGGCGGAATTCTCTGCGGATATTTTCATTTTCTGAATTTGGGCTCGCAAAGCTTTGTTTTATTTGGCTAGTCTTTTCTTTTACCCCTTGTCTGCCGCAGCTTGCAAACCATTCTCGAATTGAAGGTCTTTGACTTTCTTTTCCAATTTCCCTATTGTGGCCCTGTATTCGTTTTCCTTAGCCAACCAATTCCATTAATCTTGTGACGCCTCAGCAAATTACTGGAGATGTGGCCTCTTAGACGGCCTTCCGAACTCTATTTTCCTTTTATACCAAGCCAGGTATCCTGGTTCCACCTCGCCATTAGACAAGTCTCATACTCGAGTGTTCGCCATCAGGTACTGACATTCGCTCAAAATCTAGCGGACTGCTGCTTCGTGAAACTAACCATTGGAACCAATCTCAACCACATGACGACTAATGTCTTTATCCCTAGGAACCATTTGGCACCTTCCTAACTATCTCATCACCCTGTACAGAGCATAGGTTTGGATGCTCTGGAGATCCATCAAAAGAAAATGAGGCCCGGTACCTGGCATATATATAATTTCATCAATGGGGAGCCACCCGAACGTCCACTCTATCTGACTTGCACTTATGGTCCGGAGATATGATACCCATTTTGTAACCCCCTCTGGTATTCTGAACCCATCAATTGGTATAAAATTCCTCTATGCAACTCTTTTCTGATGACCCATAACTCATGAATTGAGGTCGATGGCACATGTGTTCAATCATCCACATCTATAACAACAAACTGAATCCTTCGAAGAAATCTCCTCCGGATTTACAAGCCGTGAGGGCACGGAAGATTTCAGATAATACCATATGTGCGAGGGTGCTCTTGGCTTGAGTGATCAAGGTGCTGACAACCCTTGCTATCCGTACGTCAATATTTTCATCTTGCCGTGGAAACACCGAGAGGCCCAAGAAGAATACCATAAATGTGAAACACCGGTGTTCCTCCCACTTGAATCGGTTTCCCTTGCTACAAATTTTATTTTCTGGGTCATTAAACCCCCCCCTATATGCCCATACCTTTGGTATATAAACTGTGGAAAACAAAAACCGGCTGACAGATATGTATTGTGAACCCCCCGCTTATCTTCAGTCAGTCCAAGAATTTATGCACAACGATGGTCCTTGACGCAATCGGATATTGATATCTTAGAGAAATTTTGGGAACCCCGATATATCCAGTTATTTCTTCCAGGGTCGGAGTAAGTTCAAAGTCTGGGAAATGAAATACGTTGTGGGCCAGGTCCCAGAATGTAACCAATGCCTTTATGATATCTCCTCTAGGATTAATTTTCAATATCCGGTGAGTCCTCCCAAGTGCGCATTGACCTTGTTTTGCCCTGATTCACCCAAATCATTCCACCATATGTGCATCTCCAAAGGGGTCTTGTTCATGACTATTATTGGGAATTTTTGATTCATGCTCATTCTGCACATATATTAGGGTGATTAAGCAAAAATCATGATTTATTGGTCTCAAAAACAAAATTTATTTTTTAAAATTTTTATTTCAAAAATAAAATCCCGGCATTGCAAATACGGCCTTTCAGAACTTCCCGAGAAGGTTTAAGGTTATGCCTGCTACCGGCCAAAATTCAGAAAATATATCCAAGGCGGCTATTTCTTGCAAAAAAAGCCTTCTGGCGCCCTTTTGGGAACACTCGGCTAATTTTGGCAAACCTACTTTATTTGTTTATCACAAACAAAATATAGTTCTTTTTTGGCTATTTTTGCAAAAATGAAGTTGGGCCCGATGGGGATTGGGTTGCCTACGTATCTCACGCCCTGTGAGAATGAAACTGGCGTAGTTCGGGCAATCTTGACAAAATTAAAAACCAACTTCTTTTCCCCCCTTTTTTGTTTTTTTTTCGAAAATAAAATCCCTTTTATTGTTGTTTTTTTTTTCTATTTTGTTTAAAAAAAAAACTCTTTTTTTTTGTTTTTGGTTTTTGTTTTATTTTTATCAAAATTTCGGTAGCATTTCAGTACCGGTTTTTGAAACAGGTAAATTCCTTCCTCGTCCCTCACACTGTTATTATTTGTCAAATTCCCTTCTCCTTTTTTCTTTTCTTTTTCTTCTTTCTTCTTCTCTTTTTTCCAAAAGCCGGTCGGCATGCAAATTCGGAATAAATGCACAAGTAGCACGCTAGATGCATCAAGATGGTTTGTTATTTTGGGTGCACCTGTTCTAGACAGACTCAACCCATATGTTGAGTCCCCTAAGTCAAATGCATGATGCAAATAAGTATTCATACTAGCGCTCTGGCATGAGGTTAACTTATTCTAGGTTCAAAACCTGGGTATAGGGTCTAGACTGTGTACCCGAGTAGATAACTCAAGTCGAGGAGGGGGCTATGTACCGGGAACCAAAAGGTCATCCGGCTAGTAACGTTTCCGAGCCTCTTTCTTATTTTAAGGTATGACACTAACAGAATAGGAAGTCTTGACCAACGAGCATATCCCCAAAGATGAGAAGAGAAGGGTTTCGCGGAAGTTTATACACAGTTCAAATAATATTAAAGCAGTAAAAGGCAACATTTAGCACATTGGGCACAATCATGTAATAAAATCACATAATAACAAAGCCAAATACAATAATAATTTTTAAGCTCGAATTCTTGAACCCTGAACCAGAGATTCTAGGTTCGATCCCCAGCAGAGTCGCTAGAGCTGTCACACCTCTTTTGTAACACTACACCTCGCGAAGAGCATAGATAAGGGAGTGTTCCAATTAAAGGATAATCGAAACGGGATTTATTTATTTAAAGATTTTAGAGTCGCCACTTGGGATAATTAATAGTGTCTCAAGTCACCGGTTTAAATCCTGAATCGGGGAAGGTTTGACTCTATAATACAGTCCGCGAACTAGAAATTTGGGTAAGGAATTCTGTTAACCCGAGAGAAGGTATTAGGCATTCCGGGAGAAGGGACTAGTTCACTCAAATTGAACTCGCTGCTCGATCAAAGCTACCAGGCCTGGTAACTATCGCATCTCTATTTAGGGACTGGAATGGTGTTCGTTTAAATGAAAATCAAGCCCAAAATGGTCACGACTACTTCGAAGCTAAAGACCAAGAAGAAACATTCCGGTTCGATCCTCCAAACGTACACATAACGCATGAGAAATGTGTGCAGGCATTCACAAACACTACACTTTCCATTTTGATTTTTCCAAAAAATTCAAATCTAAGCTACGATATTAATAGAGAAACTAAGCCATAATCCAGACCTTTGTCCATAAATTATTTCAAACATGCAATATAGAAACCAAATTCTGACCCAATTTAACAACTCTACTAAAAATTCAGGCCCAAAATAAGAGGTCCTAACTTACATTTAAATTAATACTAAGCAAATACTGACGCATTAACTGCTTAGATAAGAGTCTATACTATCACATTCTCTTTAACATGGAGTCTATACTAATCAATTGACACCCAAAGCAAAACATACTCCTATTAGTACGATTACACAAACTAATTATCCAAGCTTTTGACACATGATACTTCCAAATGATGCCAGGTATTAAACAAGACCTTTCATGCATATGAAGAAACCAACCCAATATTATTATAGTAATCCATACTTAGGACAAACTGAAAGAGGTATATGAGAATAAAACTAAGCTAGATAATTTCGCAAGCACAGAAGATTAAGATAAGCAACCGCATGGGTGAAAATATCTATTTGCATGAGCTAATCGTCATATTTTTTCATTTATTCATACATGGTAATGTGAGATGAGTACCTGAGAAGCAAAGAAAAGTATGAATGTGAGTATCAACATCAATAGCTCAGCAATCAACCGGATTTACCAAAATTGAGATCAGTCCACACTTCATGTCAAGTTCCAACAGACTCTTATCCAATTTTTTTAACCCAGATTTTAGTTAAAAGGGATTTCACACAGTCACAACTCAAAATCAATCTTTAGAATCCAATTAAAACCACCCTCAAGCATGTATGAACCGAAGGTTATTTAAAAAATTCGAAATCTCAGAAATTACAACTAGAAACTCAATGGAAACTTACTGATCTAACTCATTTGAACTCCAACTATTTAGGAATTCATTTAGGGTAAAGGTGTTGCAGGAATTCTAAGTTTTTTATCACTGAATTCTTTTATCTCTTCAAAACTTCTTCTCTTTTTATCTAATTTTTAAGCTCTCAAATCTCTTAAAGTCTGCCTTGAAAGGCAAGGTTAGAATGCCTTTATAGGCAAGCAAAGTAGGGCATCTCAGATTTTAATTTTGCATTTTATCCCCCTCTTAATTTGTAGCTTTTTTGCTTAAAAGTCCTTAGGGTACTGACTTGTTTTTAAGGTTATATTTTCTAAAATCTGATATTCAAATTGGAACCGCAATCTAGAAAGTTCTAGGGGGCTTCT
Source organism: Nicotiana benthamiana (assembly GCA_034376525.1). Classification (NCBI taxonomy): domain Eukaryota; kingdom Viridiplantae; phylum Streptophyta; class Magnoliopsida; order Solanales; family Solanaceae; genus Nicotiana; species Nicotiana benthamiana. The sequence goes on from CM067335.1 coordinate 137,709,140, forward strand.
ACCCAATATACCCTTGATTACCCCTGTATTTACCCTGAAATTGTTAACCGAGGTTAAACTAACTCCAAATCTAACTATACCTGCCCTTTTAACTTGGTTAGTGATGACCATAGTTACTTACAAGGGCTTTGAATTATTCAGCAAGAACCAAACGATATCTAATCACAACAAACCCCAAGATTGTAATGCAAATCTAACCGACCCTAATTTCATGCTTGAATTATTTTTAATTACTTAAAATTGAAAGCTACTATTATGGATTATCAATCAAACAGAAGAAAGAAATAAACAAATTTAATCAAGCCAAATAGAACACGCTATCAGAAGGAACAATCAGCAATTTAAAACCTAAAATCAAAGAAGATAAGCAAGCAAGAAATCAAGGTACAACTGATTGAACATGAAGGAAACATAGGTAAGAGAAAAACTATTTTGCAGATGAAAACTGGATTCAAACTAGTTGCAATAAAAGAAAATTCGAATATAAGGTAGAATAAACAAAACAAGCTAAAAAAAAAACCCACCAATCTGAACTTGAACACGACAAACATCCAATTTGTGTCTCAAAATAAAGTTAATCGTTTGGTCTTTGCCAAGAACAAACGAACAATATTATTTCGTTGCTAAATCGAGACTAAATCTTGTGAACACTGGAGAAGAAACCTCGCAGATTCAAAATCAAAGTTGAACTCGTAGGGATTGATTTTTGATTTGAAATTCGAGGCGTTACAGGGATGTTTGACGTATATGAGTAGGGATTCGGAATGAGGGGAAGACGGGGGATTCGAGGGTGTTGATTTGGTGGTAGTTAGGTGGTTTCGAGGGACATGATTTAGGGGTTTGTAAAGAGGAGGAGAAAAGGAACACAGAGTGTTAAATTGGTGGCCATCATAGCTCTGCCGCCGGCGGAGGCTATTTCCGGTCGGCGGTACATGGCAGTGGACGGCGGAGACGGTGGGGTTCTTTAGGGTTTTGAGAGAGACAAGGGGTAGGGATTCTGGGGGGTAGACTCTGTTTGGACATATATATTAAAGGATGTAGGCTTCTAGACCGTTTGATCAACTATCCTAGACGGCTATGTTTAAATGTAACGAAACAGTGTCGTTTTGGGTTGATGAGGGTGGTGGACCGGTTTAAGGGGTGGGTTTGGACCAGGTTTGGGGGTTTGGTTTGGGCTAGAAAATTGGCCCAATCATTTTTGTATTCTTCTTCTTTTTAAAAAAAAAATTCAGGTTTCTGTTTTCCTTTTGTTTTTTATTTTGATTTTTTTTCTTTTTCATTTTCAAACTTAAACTAAAATCTAAATTAAATTATAAATCCCAAGTTAACCTATAAAATTCTAATTAATCCTATGTAATCATTATCACAAATAATTAAAACAAAATATAAAAGAAAAATCACCTAAAATCAAAATTAAAAGTGCAAATTAAGCTATTTTTGATTCTATTTTTTTATAAAATGACTAATTGCTAATTAAATTCTTGAAAAATGTCAAATCAACTTCTAAATGCACATACAACATATTTTTGTATTTTTTACTAATTAAAATGCACAAACAAAATGCAAACAATTACCGAAAAATACCACAAAAATCCACAAATTGCAAATAACTGAAAAAAAATATTTTTTTTTGAATTTACGGTTGTAATTCATGTAGGCAAAATCACATGCTCACAATGGATGTAGGTGTCTCCATAGAAGGTAGTGTTGGTCACAGCTAGTTCCGCATCATCCTTTCAGCTGACTTGGTGAACTACACTTAATTCCAGGATCATGTTCATCTATTTATCATGTAATTTGAATTTGAGGTATAGCCAGAACCTTGTTACCGGCATTTCCATGTTATATTACTCTTTAATTGTGTATAGAGGCTCTGTATACAGGTTGTGGGTAGTGTTGAGTATTGGAGTTAAAGTAGAAATATTAATGTTGGCAAAGATTTATAAAACTTGTAATATATTGATAATTATATATTAAGTTGCTAATGGAACTGAAATGGAAGTTGTTAATAAAATACTTACCAAGTATGATTAATGGAGTTTATCTCCTATTTATCCATGAGCTAGTTTGGGTAGAGTAAAACCTAACAGGCTTGCTCAGTCGGGTTACCCAGTTGAGCGTCGGTTGTGTCCTCGATTTTTGGGGCGTGACATGTGGTCTTATGGATCTGGGATTCTATGGGTCCAAAGTCACATGGTCTAATGGAAGTGGGCAATGTGCTATTGTATGGAAAAGATTGGATAGGGGTCTTGTCAATGATCTCTGGTCGGAAGTCTTTCCTGCTGCCACAATGTCTCATCTAGCTTCAGCAGGATCTGATCATAATTCATTACTTTTGAAACTTCATACAAGGCGTGACAGTGGCAAAAAGCACTTCAAATTCCTTAATTGCTTGGTGGACAACAAAAATTTTATGCCTCTAGTTGTTGAAATCTGGAACAAAGAAGTAAGAGGCAATGCTATGTGGGTATTTCACTAGAAAATGAAATCCATGAGTCATGCTCTAAATCTTCCAAAATGTCAAAGAATTTGAACAAAAAGTGAAAGATGCAGAGATTATATTAGCTCAGACAAACAATGACATTGACAGAGCAAATCTCAATAAACTCAAAGCTCAATATGTCAGACACTTAAAGGTGGAGCAGGATGTATTGAAACAGAAAACTCAAATCCAATGGTTCAAGAAAGGGGATGCCAATTCAAGGTACTTCCGTAGCCTAATCCGAGGAAGAAGAAGGAAGGTGTACATCCAACAAATCAAGAATGAGGAAGGGGAATGGTTCCAAGGTGATGAGAACATTGGAAAGGTTGTCTGTGAATACTTCCATGAACTATTCTCTGACCATGGCTCAATCATCAGGGAAGATTTACTCTCTAACATTTCAACCATGATTACCAATGATGACAATAACAATCTTACCAAAGATCCTTCCATGACAGAACCCAAGGAAGTTGTCTTTTCCATGAATCCCTCTAGTGCAGCAGACCTTGATGGCATGAACGGGAAATTTTTTCAAGCATGTTGGTAAGTGATTAAGGAAGACCTCCTCAATGTTGTTTTGTCTTTCTTCAGGGGCAGCCCAATGCCCAGATACATAACCAATGCTTTCCTTGTCTTACTGCCTGTCGTGAAATTCCCTAAAAGTCTCATAGAATTTAGGCCAATCAGTCTCAGTAGCTTTATCAACAAAATCATTTCCAAGGTTATATGCTCAAGGATCAGTCCCATTCTTCCAAGAATAATTTCTGCAAATAAGTCTGGATTTGTAAAAGGCAGGAACATCTCATAGAATATTATGTTTGCACAAGAAATTGTCCATGGAATCAAGAAGCCAAATATGGGGTCAAATATGGTCATCAATGGTCTCATTTCCAAGGTGGTGGGTAGAATTAAAGGGCGGCAAGGCAAGATTCTACCCTATGGTGGCAGAGCAACATTAATCAAGTATGTTTTTCAATCATTACCAATCTATCTCCTTTTCAGCAGTCTCTTCTCCAAAGACTGTCATGAAGCAAATTGAAAAGCCGGCAGCTAATTTTTCTAGGGAATGGAGAAATGCCACTGGGCATCATGGGCTAAGCTATCCTACCCTACCAGTGAAGGTGGGGTAGGCTTCAGAACTATCCAAGACTCATGTAAAGGCATGGAGCTCAAGCAATGGTGGCGTTTCAGAACAATAAACTCTCTTTGGAGTTCATTCTTGAAGGCAAAATATTGTCAAAGATCCAATCCCATATCCAAGAAATGGCACTCAGGGAAATCTCAAGAATGGGAAAGACTGATGCTCAATAGAGGAAGCAGAAACAGTAATCCATTGGAGACTTCACAGTAGGAAATGCAGTTTTAAGGATAAGGTAATGGAATTGATAGAGAAACTCATAGACCTAAATAGGATAGGAGAATTGATAAGGGGAATAGAGATGATGATAGAGATCATACTGAGAAACAGAAGAATTCCGTACGGATACAACTATTATTTGAACGAAGTGAAAAAAATGCGATCTTTGTTGTATAATAGAACAAACACTAATACCTTAATTGAATCGGTCAAGATCAAATGGTGGGACAATTGGCTTGCTTCTGGGTCTTTGGCACACAGCAGGACAGGAGGGGGCAGACCTGGCAACATATCGGTGTCCAACTTCTGGATTGAAGGCCACTGGGATCTCCTAAAGCTCAGTAAGCATGCTCCAGCTCACAAAATCACAAAAATCATACAAATATCCATTCTCTTCATCCTTGATTTGCCTGATAAGCTTATCTAGACTCCTACTGTCAAGGGTAAATTTACGTCTGCCTCTGCATTGGACCTTATCAGGAAGAAAAAACCACCAAATTTCACCCATAGGAAGGCATTGCATAGTAAAGTTCCATTTAAGTGGTCTTTTTGCTTGTGGAGAGCAATTAGAAACAAACTCCCAATTGATGATGGAGTGCAAATTATCAGCAATCCAACAGCCACCATGTGTGTTTGTTGCTCCATGCATGCCTTGGAAATAGTGGATCACATTTTCAACTCTGAGAATTTTGCAAGAATTATATGGAAGAAAAATGGGGGCTATGTAGGTATCCAAACTGAGAACATGCCTCTGAGGTTGCTTCTTATGAAATGGTGGATGCTGAAAACTAATGATATTGTGCAAAAACTCATCCTAGATACTCTTCCCATCATCATTTGCTGGAATCTTTGGAAGAACAGATGCAGTGCCAAGTATGGGGCCAAAAACACTTCCCTTACTAGGATCCTCTACTCAGTCAATTTAGACATCAACCTACTCCTAAGATCCAACTACATATACCTCCAATGGCCTTTTAATTGGGGGGAACTTTAACCCTTCACTGAAAACCTTCAGCACCACATTACCATAAATCAAGTCACATGGAACAAGCAAGACAATGGAATTTTTAACATCAATTTAGATGGAAGTTCAATGACAATTCCTGGTAAGATTGGAGGGGGGTGGCATCATCAGGAACCAAAATGGTCATTTCATTCATGCAATGGCCATTCCATTAGGGGAGGTACCAATAATTATGCTAAAACTGAAGCAGCCATAATAGGAGTTTAGTGGTGTGGATAATTGATTTCCCAGAATTCATTTGGAAGCAGATTATGCACTCCTAGTCAATTGGTTGGCAGAGGAAAATGACCCTACATGGGATTTAAGTGAGAAGATCTCTCATGTCAGGCTCATATGCTCTCTCTTTGAGGATTTCAAGGTTACTCATGTTTATTGAGAAGCAAATTGCCCCTTTGATTCCCTTTCAAAACTCAGTCATGAACTCATTTTACTAGCTCATTTCACCAATGTTGCCTCATTACCATCCCACATAAGAGGTCAAATAGTCCAAGACCAATTGAGTACCCCCAGCCTTCAGACACAAGAAAATTAATAGGCTGCTAGTACCACCTCAAGCCTATCTCCACATCTAATGGTTATGGTTGAAGCAATATCAATGAATGAGGTCTATTCCAACAACCAAAGGAGATGGTCAGACATGAAGCTTTCACTAACTCTGTTTTCTTTTTTGCAGGTCCATCTCTTTTATGAACTCACCAGTCCTTTGTTGATATTCCAAGGGGTGGTATCAGCACTTGTGCTTATTCCTCTGAATTACAACAAAAGAATGATGAAAATCATAAAGAGAAACAGGATTCCTTCTATACCATTTATCACAATAGACCACCAAATATTCACCACCAACACAAAAAACCTTTTCAAAAGATGCAAAAAACTAAAAAAAATTCACCTCCTATGTGCACCTCTTCTGGTATTCCTTACCCTCCCCAACAATGCTTCTAGAACCCACAAGAACCTAGGAGCACCCGCCCCCCCCCCCCTTTCTGTTAGCAATACAATCTACACACCACCCTGAACCTCTCAAATACAGCATTCCAAAAAACTGAGTAGAATTGTTCAATTTCCTACTAACACATTTTTCTGTTTTGCAGGTTCATCCTCATGGACACCACTCATCCAATTGATACACTTCCTAGGAGTGGTATTAACATAATTAATGTTCATTCTCCTCGAAGTAGATCGGTTGGCTCTCACAACTCATTCCAATAGTAGCATCAACCTACAGAGGCACTCAGGAACCCTCACCTCTCCCATAAGGAACTCAACAGATACAAACACAGAAAATTCAAAGTTTTTTTGTAGCTAAAACCTTTAGGAGCTCAATTGAATCCAACCTTCTACCCTATATACCCCCCATTTTACCACCTCAACATCTCCAATGGTACTATTCATGAGTCCCTCTCACTTGAAATCCTTTACACTTAAAGCAACAATCAAGCACCAAACTTTAGCCTACAGAAGAACCTAAATATAGGTACCATCCTCCATAAATCAGGGGTCCCAATCCACCACCCCCCCCCCCCCCAGATTCAATACCAGAAGCCACAAGAACCTGGTTTTTGACCACTTTTTCACTAACAGGTTTGCTAATTTTGCAGGTACAAGAAGCAGATCTGATCAACTGTTGCATTCTCAGTCAGTGGTATTAGCATTTCTTATGCTCATTCTGCTGAAAATGCATCAGTTGATCCAAATCTCTTCACAACTTCCTTATACACACATTAGGTCTTTCAACCTTGGATACAACACTCAGCATATATCACAACCATGAGGCCACCAGTTCTCAGAACTCGGGCAAAGTCTCATTAGCAGTTGCAGTTCCAGAAGCAGATGCAGTCACAGCAGTTCACCATCCCTGTCCAAGACACTCTGCCCAGTTCAAAATCAACTGGACAACTGAAGCAAGACCTGAGCCACCATTTTGCTCACTCTTTTCTGTCAGAAGTAGCAAATAGCGGGAGCCCACTGCATCCACTATTGAAGCATTTTTGACAGTTATCTTTCACTTGGCTTTCTTTATACAATGCTAAAGCAAAGTGGAAGATAGCCCCTACCAAGGATCTTGATCAGGCATCACTCCTGTTAGGACATTTCTAGATGTATAAATGTAGAACTTGTTGTATATGAAAGAACCTTTTCCAACTCATTTTTTGCATAAATTTGGATTTACTTATGCTAGTCTTATAGTTGACCTAGGTTATTCTCAGCTTGATTTTGTATATATGATTACCTACCACTTAGGGGTAGATAATTGGAACCTCATGTTAGGTCTAACACATCATAGCATACATGTGTTATTTGGATGTCAATGTTGGACAAACAATTGTCCTTTCATCTTATTTCTTGAGGTTAGGTTTTATGTCCCCCTCCAATATTGTACTTTATATTATATATATGAAAATCAACCCTAGGCACAATGCCTAGTGGATTCCAAAAAAAATATTACTCACTATTACATCAACAAATTAGCTAACATAAGCGGCGGGAGGTACCAATTACCGCGAATAGAGTCTGTACTTTCGACTTGCTATACTCCCGATGTTGTGGAACCTGATGTCAAGCCCTTGTGACTGACAACTGGCCTACTCTGCTAATTTTGCACGTGCACCTCCCACCCGTCACCAAACAGCCACCAAAAAGATGCTACCTGAAACACGCAGAACAAACCATGGGACCAATAAAAAGAGACGAGTGCAGCATTGTCACCGTCACCACTGGTGACACGCAGATCTCATGCTTTCCCGAATCGCCGGACCGGATGTCGCCGAAAAATAGTGACGATCCGAGAAACAGTAGGCAGGAAAAAGTATAAAGAAGAAACGGAAGCACAGAGGAGGGTGTTCTGATTGGATCCGAAAAAAAAAAGAAGAAATACAGGGCGGCGTCGGTGGTGCGAAGGTTGTCGGCCTAGCTACTGCAACGGTTAAGAAGGGGAGGTGGAAGAAAGAGAGAAAGTAAAATAGGGAAATAGAGAGAGGAGAGAGAAAGAGGGGGTGTGCTTACCTGGTTTACGAGTGCCAGCACTGGAGAAATTTGTCGGTGGAGATTACCGTTAGACTTAAAACTATTGAAGAGAGAGAGAAGGGCGTGTAGGAGAGAGAAGAAAGAGAATAAGATTGTAAACCTTCAAGTTTATGGTATGTATAAAGGCAGAACTAACACATAAAAACCTTTTCAAATCCTTTTTTTGTAGGATGGAGGGTACTTTTATAAACAAACAACTATTTTAAAAAATTATACAATATATGTTATTTTTGATATACCGAACCAAACATTCGATAATAAATAATCACAGTATAGTTAATCCCAGCATTATTAATATACTTTATTCAGTATTATACTTATATACCCCACCAAAGGACCTCTTAGAACTTTCTAGGAGTTACTCCCTCCGATTCAAAATAAGTGATTTTTTGGATGTTCACACATATTAAGAAATTTACCTTTTAGCATTAATTAGCAATAGAATTGATCCTATTAACCTTTACTATCTTACATAAACACTCCTAACAAACATTCCAACACTATTTACTCCAAGGACAATGTAGGAAAAAATAATTAATTAATTTTTAAAATTTAAAAAAATCACTTATTTTAGACCATAAAAAAAGGCTAAAAAATCACTTATTTTGGACTGGAAGGAGTATTAATTTTTATAAGTTTATAATTAATCATGGATTTTGGTGAACTGCAGTATGCAAGATTGCCAACAAAAGTGTCTGAGTTTTCCATGTGATGAATTATTAGTCAATTGGGACGAAACGGTAACCTTAAGATCTTTTATTTTATGCAACTTGCGGTAAAACTTTATAATTTGAACTAAATTGAACCATTCAAAATAAAATTGAATATTTTAAAAGTTACTGGATTTTCGTTTAATATATTTTTTTCCACCGGATTTTTGTTTAATATTATTCGCAGTATAATGAGCTGCAATCTGCAAATATTGCCAGCCAAAAGTATATGAGTTAGCCATGTGATCAATTATTAGTCAATTGCTCATGTAATTAAGATAAAGAAAATGAAAATTAGCAATCCAGAGCCTAAAAGTTTTTCTTCTTTTTATAAAAAGAAAAACCTAAGGGATAATAGTAATCACATAGAATGGTCAAATATACCCTTGTACTATGAGAAAAGATTTAAATATATTTATCGTTATATTTTCGGTCCAAATATACCCCAATCCATAATATTATTGGTTCAATTATACCTCTGGTCCATTAAGTTAATGTAAGGTGGATATCCAATTCTAAGTGGCACTAATATTTGATGTGATAGAATGTCGCCTCATCACACCTAACCCATTTTATCCCTCTCTTCTATTTTTTCCATCACTAAACTTTCCTTCTCCTTGAAGAAAATGTTATTAGTGAAAAAACAAATATAGGGGAGGGATAAAATGTGTTAGGGATGCTGAGGTGGCATGCCACGTAGCATCCACCTCATCAAATGTTAGTGCCACGTAGGATTGGATGTCCAGCTTGCACAAACTTAACAGAAGACGAATATATTTGAACCAATAATATTACAGCAAAGATATATTTAGACCGAAAGTATAATAAAAAGTATATTTAAATTTTTTTCATAGTATAAGAACATATTTGACCTTTTTTACAATAATTAATCATGATGATTTTTTTGAGATTTTGTCAAAGTGAAAAAAGTAAAAAGTGAGACCCTCCTTTACCGTTATTTTCTATAACAATATCTTATTGTAACAGGCAAATTTTCATTAGAATTAACTTTTTATATTATATTTTCTATAATAATACTTTACTATAACAGATAAAAAAATATTTGAACAAATAAAACTATTATATACAGGTCCGACGGTATATTTCAAATACTTTACCTGCCCCTTAAGTACACTAACATAAGATCCTATACTCACTGTCTTTTCTATTTCCTATCAATCAAGGCAAAGAAATACCTTCTCCCACAAGAGTTATTATAATATACAAAAAGTATCTTATTTTTTACAATTCAAAACATTAGTGCTGGACCAATCATGAAAATCAAAACATGACAATCTGTCAACATTATAGAAAAACATAAAAAACAAAATTATAGATTATTAGTGCACATTAAGGTCCACCTATGTCGGTGGATGTCTAGTCCTTTTCTAAATCATATTGGTGTCTTATTTTCAAAAAGAAAAAGAACAAATATATTGGTGTTTGTATTTAAAAGGTGTTTAAATTTTCTTTGGAAAGCTTTTCATTTATTAAAAACTTTTGTCAGCAAAACACAAACTATTTTTCATTTTTCCGAGAAATTTGAAAAACATATCTGAACTAGTTTTTCCATTTTTGGGGAAACTAAAAGTATATCCCAAATGGAGTTTGGTTGAAAAAATATTTTCATACTTTTTTTTAACGTGAAAAACCAGAAAAAGATAGTTTTACCGTTTTAATATTGATAACTCGCTCTGATTCATACACCTTCCGATCTAATATATATATATATAATATATATATATATATATAAATATATATATATATATATATATAATTTAAAATATATAATAGTACTATTCATAAGATTTTTCTTAACTAATTTTTTTTTATACGGACTAAGATTTTCTAGAAAATTATAAAGATTATTTATTGGAGTTATAACAGATTTAAAAAGAATTAATTATTACATTCTTAGTTTTCTTAATTATTTTATATTAAATTAATTTGACAAAACTAAACCACACTTATTTTAGAATAGAGTGTATTAAAGAAGGATACAAAAAAGAACATCATACCAATAGGTAGAATTAGAATTAATTATTGTAGAGTACATTATAATATTTCCTCTGGTTCACTAATTAATTTTTAATATTTTCAATAGTTCATACTATTTAATTTTTTTAAATATCAAAAATAAATTAAATTTATTGTTTCAAAGATGCTTTTGGAGCAAAAAGATTATGAGTATTTGTTGTATATTCAATGAAAAATTTAAGGTTAATAAGGTTAATTTTATTATTAATTAATGCTAAAAAATAGATTTCTCAATATGTGTGAAAATAATTAAAAATTTAATTAAAGTAGATCGAGTGGGTTGCTCTAGTGTGAACACCTTCCATTTCCAATCAAGATGTTGTGAGTTCAAGTCACCCCAAGCGCAAGGTGCGAAATTCTTAGATGGAGGGAGCCGAAGGTCTATCAAAAATAACCTCTCTATCTCAGGATAGGGGTAAAATCTGCATACATACTACCATTTAAATCTCTCTGGAATGATTATATTAGATCATTTTTATTATTGTTGTTGTAATTTTTATTTGGATGAATGAGAGTACCACCAAGGATTATCGTGAGATGGGTCGAATTCCTTCACCTTAATTAGAAGTATAGGGAATTGGTATCAAGTTTTATTGAAACTTACACGTTCAAATTAATAGATCTTCAATACGACCATGAAAAAACATAAATAAAAAGATTTTTCATAAAGAACTATTTTTTTAGTAATAATTAGTTATCTATAGATGACATTTGTTATATTACGGATTATAGATATCTTTTACGTGGTTATAAGATGTATTTGATATACTTAAGTTATTGTATTCATGAATACAGTAGCAAAAATATATGCGTGAATCAGGAAAGTCCAGCTAATCAGTTATTGTATTCGAGTGTATCTGACTGTATTCATGGAGTGAAACATGGGATTACAGCTGGACAAATTATTGTATTCGACTGTATTTACGACGTGAAATAGGGAATTACATTATTTTTAAAAGGGAAAGTGAATCAATTAACATAATAGACTCCTAATATAACTCAACAAACTCAATTATAACACACAAATTTTATATTTTTAGTTATAAAAAAGATTCTTAATCGAAAAATACCCCCAAAAACATAGCAATCTTCAGAGAAATTATATAATACATCTGAATATATAAATTGAACTAATTTTAAAAACCTTATGAATACATTCATAGCATATAACAAGACAATGAATACAATGAAATATATAGAATACACCGGGATACATTGAAATATAATGAGAAAAAAAGATAGTGAATACAATGAAATACATGGAATATAATGAGATACATTGAATTACAATGAAAAAAAAGACAATGAAATACATTAAAATATAACATGATATGTTGAAAATATATTTAAATATATTAACATAAAATCAAGTTGCTCAGCCCCAAACTCCGTCGTCTTTGTTCAAAAATAAACCCTACTTCCGACAAATCCACTGTCAAGTAAAAACCTTGAATCTCATTATTCCTATGCATCGAAATTACAAACGGGGTCACGAATGCTGTCGGCCATTCTACGGACGATATGAAAACCTAAATCTCCAACTGTGGTGTGAGTATTTTCATGAGTATAAGAAGCTGCAGGAGAAGTGGAAAGAAGTCCAAAGTCTGAATTCCATCAATCAATTTCGTCCTTCTAATCTCGCGAGTGCAATTATACTCTAATAATTCTCCTATTACAATGGAGGATATCGATGGAGGAGAATCGCAAGCGAACTAGATAAAGAACTAAAAGAAGAGGAAGAGAATCGGAAGTTTAATGTATCAAAGTAGAAAGAGAGAAAAAATTATTGTAACTAATTAGCATATTTAGTGGCTTAGGGTTAAGAGGTAATTAAAATTAAATATTTTATTATAAATTTTAAAAATTTATTTATAAAATATAAATTTTTAAAATAATATTTGTTTAAAATAAATAAAATTTTAACTTTTGCTATAGAAAGTAAAACTTTCAAATAAAAAAGAGGACATCAGAATGGACAACCCCTTCCCCACCAGTTGTGTCCCTACATAAAAACAGCATAGGCCCACAAAGCCCAATTCCTAAAAAAGAAGCCCAAGAAATCAAGTTGTACGAAGTGTCGGTAGGAAAAAGCCAAGAAATACGAGTATAGAACATAGATTGACGCTTTACAGTTGGATCACATCCGTATGATTCAGCCCAATCCAATCCAACGGCTTAATATAAAAACTTTAATAAGAGCAATTACATCATTCCCATGATTGTGGGCCCCTAAAATTATTAAAATCCTCTACAGCCGTATTTCACAGTCAAGCTTAGCTGTCCTTTTTCCACTATTTATTGCACAACTTAGCTGTCTCTCTATAGTGATTATCCTAACCATTAAAAATCCCATTTGCCTACACAAATTCTACTAAGTACTAAATATTTTACCAAAACAATTACACATTTAACCTTTTTATAATTGTTATTCTCTGTAATAATACTTTTTTGGAATAACGATAAAATTATTCTTTTTCAGTTATATAGATTACGTGTTTGAGCAGTAAACCTAATTAGTAGATTCTTTATATCATATCTGTTGGAATACAAGTTCTTTTACAGATTTTGCGTGAACGCGGGATACTTTGTGCATCAAGTTATCCTTTAACAGTTTACTGGAACGACAAAGTTGTTCGAGCAGTAAAAATAATCATTAATACTTGCATTAAAATAGATTCCTTACATCACATCTGTTGGGATACAGTCCTTCACAGATTCTACAAGAGCGCGAAATACTTTGTGCATCAAATTACTCCTTAATAGTTCACTAGAACGATCAAGCTTACTGTGGAACCACTTGTCATGTTATAACATATGTTTATGTATAACAATTAAAAAATATCAAAACAAACGAAATTGTTATACAAAGATTTAAAAGTATTTCATTAATAAAAACACCAATATGTAGCAAAAACCATATGGCACTCTAAATTCTAACTACATTTTTCAAGGAAAAACTAATATAAAATTAAGAATGTTATTGAAATTGGTGCTACACAAATTTTATGAATACATGATAAAGTAGATATGTTTAATTATTACGCAACTATACTTTATTAGTAAAATTTAACTTCACTTTATACTAGCTATAGTAAGCTCATATGATTTAATGCAAATATTGTTGTAAATTTACAAACTCAACTCTACCACCTTAACTATTGAAATTGGATGAAATTTGAGTATTCATGCAAGATAGACCTCAACAAAAAATTAAAAAGTAACGAAGTGATTAAGTTCAGTAATTCCTTATATAAAATTATTGACTTTTAATATAAAAATTATAGTAAATTACAAACTCAATTCTGCCACCTTAACCATTAAAATTGGATGAAAAATGCTTCATATTGTGTGCAAATTCTATTGACCTTAACATTATTGTTTTGTTACCACGAGATATATTGGCAGCCGCTGATCATTTGATTGGAATGAAATTTGGAATGGGTGCACTCGACGATATGAATCATTTGAAAAAACTTGTACTAGTAACATGTTGCTAATTATTTTATTACTAGTAAGCAGAAGAAATAATTTTTACACTACATGTATTGGACCATTTGATCTTGTTATTACACTTTGTAATAAAGAAGAAGAAAAAACAAGAATATGGTACATAGAATTTTACACAAAAAGTAAAAGACCTAATATGAGACAAAGAATGAGAAACTTTTTTATCCTTTACAAGGAAAGCAACAAAAATATCTTCTAACAAAGGGGAAAGGGAGTTTATCAAATCTTTTTCTCTCCTCTTTCCCACAATTAAAAAAAAACAAAAGAATTGGCATTCACCTTTTCTTTTCATTTCTTCTCCTTTTTATCTTCCTCCAAATTCCTTTTTTCCCTCATAATTTAGAAAAAAAATCTAAAATAAACACAATAAGAAGAAAAAGAATTAAAAAAGAAAAGAAGATATTATCACTTTACAGACTTTCCTTGATTGTAGCCGTAATAAGAGAGATACCACCTAACAAACTTCTTCAACCCGGTTTGCAAATCGGTTGTCGGTTTATATCCGAATTCTTTTCGGGCGGAACTAATATTCGCATGTGTGAATGGAACGTCGCCGTTCCGGGCATTTCGACGAAATTCTTCTTAGCTTTAACCTTCAAATGCTTCTCCAAAATCCCAACCATCATCGGAACGGTCACCGGCAACGTATTACCCAGATTAAAAATCCGATATGGAGCAGGTCCCCGTTTCTTCCCACCCGACCCTGTACTCTTACCCGAGGTGTCAAGCGACCCGATACACCCTTTCACAACATCATCAATATAAGTAAAATCTCGGGCCAAATCGACCCGATTCTTTCCCCGATAAACCGTGATCGGTTTCCCTTGTAAAATATTCCTTGTAAAACTGAAATAAGCCATGTCGGGTCTTCCCCACGGGCCATAAACCGTAAAGAACCGTAAACCGGTAATTGACAACCCGTAAATATGATTATACGTATGAGTAATTTCTTCGCCCGCTTTCTTCGTTGCAGCATATAACGAAGCGGGTTGATCAGTACGGTCCGATTCAGAAAATGGAACCTTTTCGTTCAACCCGTATACGGAACTGGAGCTGGCCCATACGACAGCGGGTTGTGGGTTGGCATTTTTACAAGCTTCTAAAAGAGTTACAAGACCGGCAATGTTACTATGAACGTAAGAACCCGGATTTTCCATCGCGTATCGCACACCCGCTTGAGCCGCTAAATGCATCACGTGCGTAAAATGAACAATTTCAAATAGTTTTGCTAGCATTCGCATGTCGTTTATGTCACCTTCGATTATGAAAATATTGTGGTCATTGAGGAGGTCCTTTCGCGCCTTTTTTAAGGTCGGGTCATAGTAATTATTAAAATTGTCGAGTCCCACGACTCCGTCGCCTCGTTTTTTCAAGGCGAGGGACACATGGCTACCCACAAAACCGGCTGCGCCGGTAACAAATACGGACATACCGTTAGAACGGTGGATCTGAGCAGAAGTACGTACTTGTTTCTCCCAATGATGACCGCCCCACGTGGCAGAGAAATACCGGTTGCCAGTATCCATAAATGATTGGAAACACAAATACGACGCCGTTATAGCTATCAAGAATAATGCCCAGAGGAACATTGTACTTGTTGAAGCAAAAAATCTGTGCAAATGACGGTTCCTGTCCTTGAACTTTCCCGGTGTTGACGGAAACAATTCTTCCTCTAATGACGGCATCTTTCCACCGGAAAATCAAGAAAATACTCGCCAAAAAATCAAGAATTCTCGCCGGAAAATCAAGAATGTATTTTTTTTCGACTACCTACTTTTTTTTCTCAATATGGTAGCAAGAAAAATACTGTGTTTAAGTTTTTTTGTGGAGATTTTTGGAAAATGGGGATTTTTTTATAATAAGAAGCAGATGCAGAGAACAATTTTTTGTTAAATTGGAGTCTGCACCTGCGGAAGAGAGAAGGAAGAAGGAGGAATATATATAGTAGGTGACCACAAATAAGAGACAATTGTAAACGCGTGAACGCGTTAAAAGAACCGAGAGATAGAGAGAAGAAAATAGGAAAAGTATTTAATATGTTTAGATTAAAAAAGAAATTCTGACGAGAAATAAGGAGACAGCCAATGCCAAGCAGTACAAATCTTAAAAAAAGTAAAGTTTGAAATGGCATTTTCCCTTTTTAGGAGAAAAAGTGATTAGTAATAACTTATATTTGATTCATCTAATAACATTTTCTCTTTAATTGTTCCGTTTTCGGAATTACTAGTCTGATTAATTTAAATTGTCAGTAGCAAGTTTACTTATTTTTTTAATTTCAAATATTTTTCTTAAGCCAATTGGCCTATCTGAAACTACTTCTTTACTTTACATAAGACAAAGATAAGATGTGCTATACTCCACCATTCTCATGCTCCACTTTTAGAATCACACTAATTATGTTATTGGTGTCCAATTTTGATAATCTAATATAAAATTTTGACATTTATTATCAAGAAGAACTTTATTCTCGAGTTCGAATTTGAAACCTATATATTCTGAGTAAGATAACATAATCTTATTTATTTCGTCACAATTTCTTGATATTCTATTTAATAACTAATAGTACTATACTAGTAGAGAAAAAATATACTAAAATTTATTATTGGAAAATGGTTTAAATTGGTTTATATCTGGTGTGGAATTTTTGGAATGTGTGAGGAAGTTATTGTTAAAATGGAGGCTTGCTTAAGGTGTTACGTGTGATAAAGTGATAGTCAGACAAACAATGTTGTATGGGGCTAGGTGTTGGCCATTCAAGAATGCTCATGTCCAGAAGATAAAGATAGCAGGGAGAGGATATTGAGATGGATGTGCGGGCACACCAGGTTAGATAAGATCAGAAATGAGATTATTCAAGAAAAAGTGGGTGTGGCCCCTATTGACGAAAAGATGCGAGAAGCGCGACTTAGGTGGTTTGGTCATGTGAGGAGGAGCGCAGACGCCATGGTAAGTAGGTGCGAGAGGTTGACATTGGAGGGCCTACGGAGAAGTAGAGGCAGATCAAAGAAGATGTGGGGAGAGGTGATTAGGTAAGACATGACGCAACTTCAACTGACCTAGGACATGATATTTGATAGGAAGATATGAAGGTCGAGGAATAGGGTAGTAGAGTAGATAGTCTAAAGTGGTCATACCAGTAGTATTGGCACACAATCTCACTTTCTGTTGATAGTAGGTTTTTATGACTAACTATTATTTTCTTCTATTGTTGATCATCTTATTGTCTTGTTTTTATTCTGCTTTAATATAATTTTTTGATATTGTTCCTTCTTGTCTGTATTTTTGTTATAATTTCTTGAGCCGGAGATCTGTAAACACAATTATCTCCAAACCTTATGGTATGAAATAATATTGAGTAAGTTGTTGTAACTTTGTTTAAAGTTTTTGGAAGATGGGGTAAATTTGTTTTATAGATCTTAATTACTGATTCAATATTCTAGCGAATCTTTTTTCAATCATTATGTTCTTAAATAAGTACGTTTTTGTCGTTTTTTAGATTTACTATCTATAATGACTCCTACTAAGATTTTACTACTATAGATTTTTTGGTAAAAACTTATTCATAGTTTGGTACTACATGTTTATATACGACACATATTAATTTATCATAATTAAGTAAAATTAATATAAAAATATGTATTTTTTTTAAAAGCAATTTGAGAATATGTATATTCTAGTTGCGATTGAGCAGTATCAAAGTAATATGTCAAAACATGAATAAGTTTTTCTGACCGTTGATTGTGGTAATTCTTAAAATAAAAGTGAAAAATATGTGATTTCCTTATCTATATAGAATTACACATTTGTAACTACATAAAAAAGCAACAAAATCGAACTTATTAGGAGTGTATAGAATTAACGTTTGATAAGATTTTTTTAAAGTAAATGATAATTATCAATTTATTTCTGCTAGTAAATCATGTGTCGACTTTTTTATTATTCGGAAATTTTGTAAAAAAATTAAACTGCATATAGTTGGAGTCAACTCTGATAATGTGCTCCCCCTGCTTTCCTCTCAAAATCTATGAATAATTTCTGATTCTAAAAGTGAGGAAATTAAATCATCAAAATATTATTATTCTTTTTAAATTCCATTCACATTAGCATTCTTTAATTTTGCTTGTTTCATCTTTATTTGATTAGTACCTACTAATGTTTGGGACGTAGCTACAAACTGAATTATGAATTTCGTCGAATTCTAAATTAATTTATCAGTATTTAAAGTTATCGTTCTAAAATTTCGAATGTATAAAAGTGCTCTGCCACTATGTTAATGAGGGGTTATTATCAATAAGGGAGTGAGTGAACATCACTAATCTACACGTAAAGATGTTGTGTTAAGTGAAGTAAATAATTGACCTTGTTTTATATGGCATTTTAATTATCAAATTGTCTACTGCTTCCATCAAAGAACTACTGAATTTCCATAAATTAAATTAATTCTACTGTTACACGTAATGTGTTTGTTCAAATATGCCAAATTGGTGTTATTTTAATGATGATTTCAATATTTGTCGTCTTTATGGTAACTTGATTTGCATAAATATGGTAAAGAAGAGATGAATGTCAATCAATGAAGTTTCATAAAAAAAAAGTCATGTGCTTTCTAGTATGCTCTATTGAATTTACTTGATCCAAAGGTAAATATAATTAATCATAAAAAGATTTTTTTAACATTCTTAATTTTAGCGTGTACATATGCAATTAAGTCTTTTATAACAATCTTGTTATGAAATAATATAAGAACAAGCACAATAATACAAGAACAAGAACAATAGAGAGAAAAGTAGAGAGAGGAGTATTCTTATTGATACTTAGGGATGATTTACAATGGGGTAAGACCCCTCTATTTATAGGCATAGAAAAGACTTAGCCTCAAAGTAAAACTCTAGAATCTCTCTAAATATAGACATTCACCTTAAATAGGATTCTATTTATAACACTCCTCCTTGAATGTCTATTCAATAATGTGCCTCGTTAAAACCTTAACTAAAACAAAACCCAATGGGAAAAAAATTAAAGAAAAGAAAAAAGAGTACACATGTTTGAATATGCGCCTATTGGTTGCCTCGTTAAAAACCTTGCAAGGAAAATCCGGTGGGACAAAACCTTGTAAGGGAAAAAGAGTGCAACGCGCATTAACTCCCCCTGATAAGAACATCAATTTATATCCTTAAGTCTTCGCATTCCGATCTTGTGAACTAGCTTCTTGAAGGTTGACGTTGGTAGAGATTTTGTGAACAAATCAGCCATATTATCGATTGAACGAATCTGTTGTACATTGATATCACCATTCTTTTGAAGATCATGTGTGAAGAATAACTTTGGTGAAATATGCTTTGTTCTATCTCCTTTTATGAATCCTCCCTTCAATTGAGCTATACATGCTGCATTGTCTTCATACAAAGTCGTGGGTAGTTTATTACACTTCAAACCACATTTGTCTTGGATATGATGTATTATAGACCTCAACCACACACACTCCCGACTTGCTTCATGGATAGCGATTATCTCGGCATGATTAGATGAAGTAGCCACAATTGATTGCTTAGTCGATCGTCAAGATATGGCGGTGTCTCCACAGGTAAACACATAACCCGTTTGAGATCGAGCCTTGTGTGGGTCGGATAAATATCCAGCATCAGCATAACCAACAAGATCAGGACTGCAATTCTTGCCATAAAATAAGCCCATATCGGTAGTCCCCTTTAGGTACCGCAATATGTGTTTGATCCCATTCCAATGTCTCCTTGTAGGAGCCGAGCTAAATCTTGCTAAGACATTAACTGAAAAGGATATGTCAGGCCTTGTAGTATTTGCAAGATACATCAGTGCGCCAATTGCGCTAAGATATGGTACTTCAGGACCAAGTAGCTCTTCATTCCTTTCTTGTGGTCGGAATGGATCTTTATTCACATCAAGTGATCGAACAACCATCGGTGTACTTAAAGGATGTGCTCCATCCATGTAAAACCGTTTCAGTACCTTTTCTATATAGGTAGATTGATGGACAAAAATTCCGTTTGCCAAATATTCAATTTGCAAACCAAGACATAATTTTGTCTTTCCGAGATATTTCATCTCGAATTCATCCTTTAGATAATCAATTGCCTATTAGAGTTCTATGGGGGTTCCAATAAGGTTTATGTCATCGACATATACGGCAAGTACAACAAATTTCGATGTTGTTTTCTTTATAAAAACACACGGGCAAATGGCGTCATTTATATAGCCTTCTTTTAACAAATACTCACTAAGACGATTATACCACATTCGTCCTGATTGCTTTGGACCATACAAAGATCTTTGCAATTTAATTGAAAACATTTCCCGAAACTTTGAATTATGAGCGTTTGGCACTTTGAGTCCATCGGGAATTTTTATGTATATCTCATTATCAAGTGAGCCATAAAGATAGGCAGTAACCACATCCATTAAATGTATGTCAAGCTTTTCAAGGACAACAAAACTGATGAGATAACGAAAGGTTATAGCATCCATTACAGGCGAATATGTCTCTTCATAATCGACACCAGGCCTTTGAGAAAAACCTTGTGCAACAAGGCGTGCCTTATATCTTTGTACCTCGTTTTTCTCATTTCTCTTGCGTACAAAGACCCATTTATAGCCAACGGGCTTAACACCATTAGGTGTTTCAACTATAGGGCCAAAAACTTCACGTTTTGCCAGCGAATTCAATTCTGATTGAATTGCTTCTTGCCATTTTGGCCAATCATGTCTTTTTCGACATTCTTCAACAGATTGAGGTTCGAGATCCTCACATTCTTGCATAATGCTAGATGCGACATTATAAGCAAAGACATTATCCACCACTATATCCACTCGATCAAAATTTGCCTCAATATTGATTGGATTTATGGATAGTTTCGTATTTTCCAGAGTCTCGGGCTCAATGGATTCTTCATGAATCTCAGAATTTGTTAAATCATGAATTTCCTTATGAGATTCTTTCGTAGTGCCATTTTTATCATTTGCTTTCCTCTTTCTAGGATTTCGATCTTTAGAACCTAATGGCCTGTCACGCTTCAGGCGTGCATTCGACTCATTGGTTATGACACTAGATGATTGTCCAACAGGGACATCAATACGGATTGGAACATTTTCCGCGGGGATGTGTGATTTCGTTATCCTTTTCAAGTCCGTAAATGCGTCAGGCATTTGATTTGTTATTCTTTGCAAATGGATAATCTTTTGTACCTCTCTTTCACAAATAGAGGTATGTGGATCAAGATGAGATAATGATGCATTTTTCCACTAAATTTCTCGTTTGGTTTCACCAACTTCTCCCCCTAATTTTGGAAAAAGTGTCTCATCGAATCGACAGTCTGCAAATCGTGCAGTGAACAAGTCCCCTGTCAATGTTTCGAGGTAGCGAATGATGGAGGGCGATTCAAACCCAACATATATTCCTAACCTTCTTTGCGGACCCATTTTGGTGCGGGATGGCGGTGCTATAGGCACATATACTGCGCATCCAAAGATTCTTAAATGGGATATATTGGGTTCATGACCCAAAACCAATTGCAACGGGGAATACTTGTGATAATTCGTTGGTCTGAGACGAATTAGCATTGCTGCATGCAAGATGGCGTGACCCCATACCGAAGTGGGCAGCCTCGTTTTCATGAGTAATGGCCTTGCAATCAACTGCAGGCGTTTAATTAACGATTCTGCAAGACCGTTTTGAGTGTGAACATGAGCTACAGAATGTTCCACTTTTATCCCAATTGATAAGCAATAATCATTAAATGCTTGGGATGAAAACTCAGCAGCATTATCCAGTCTAATATACTTGATTGGATTATTAGGAAATTGTGCTCGTAGTCGAATTATTTGTGCCATTAATTTCGCAAACGCAAGGTTGCGTGATGACAACAGGCACACATGAGACCATCTATAGGATGCGTCTATCAAGACCATAAAGTACCTAAAGGACCCACTGGGTGGGTGAATAGGTCCACAAATGTCCCCTTGTATACGTTCCAAAAACGTGGGTGACTCAGTCCCAACCTTTGTTGGTGATGGTCTGATAATCAACTTGCCTTGATAACAAGAAGTGCAAGGATATTCATTATTTGAAAGAATTTTGAAATTCTTTAACGGATGCCCATATGAGCTTTCTATAATCTGTCTCATCATGATCGATCCAGGGTGTCCCAATCGATCATGCCATAGTACAAAAGTATTGGAATCAGTAACCCTTCGGTTTACTGTGGAGTGTGCCTCAATTGCACTAATTCTTGTCCAATACAGCCCACAAGATAAAGATGGGAATTTCTCAATAACCCTCTTTTGGCCGGAGACATTCTTTGTAATGATGAGATATTCAAGATTATCTTCATCTATTGTCTCAATATGATAGCCATTCCGGCGTATATCTTTAAAACTCAACAAGTTTCTCTTAGACTTGGAGGAGAACATTGCATTCTCTATGATAAACATCGTGCCTTTGGGCAGAGTTACAGTTGCTCTTCCGGAGCCTTCAATCAATTTACTACTACCAGAGATTGTAGTAACATTTGCCTTACACATATTTAGTTGAGAGAAATATTTCTTTTCTTTGAGTATCGTATGTGTAGTACATGAATCAACTAAACAAATATTTTTACAGTTGGACGTTGATCCAAGCTTGCTTTGTGAGATATCCATATTTGCTTTCCCATAGTTTGACATACAAAAGAAATACACGAACATAAGAATAAAAAAATTCAATTCGTTTCTTTCACATTTAAACAATATTTTAGGAAGCAGTCATTTAGGATAGTCGACTAACTGAATCAGATAGTCGACTATCATGCCTTGCGAAAAAGTCCAAGTTTTAATGCGAAAATATTAGATAGTCGACTAACTAAGTTGATATTCGACTATCTCAGAAAACAGTTATCAGGATAGTCGACTATCTAAATCAGATAGTCGACTATCTTAGCTTGCGGAAAAATTTAGTTTTATTGCGAAATATTGGATAATCGACTAACTGTTAGGTTAGTCGATTACCTCTACTGTAAAATAAAAATATTATTGAAATTTGAGCATATTGAAACATTCTAACGAACTAATACTAACATTATATCATAAACTAACTAATACGAGCTGATACTAATGACTATTAGTTTATTCACTAACTATTACAAATAAGTGAAATAAAATCAAACAACTCCATCTTCTTTCATCACGGATCCATCACCGATTAGGTGGTATATTTTTCCATCAGGTTGCTCAAAGAAGTCTGCCACATCCAAGTGGGTGATGTCAAAGTTGTCGTCAGAGACAAAATTTGTTTCAGGGCCTTTACTCTTTCGAGATGCTTGATAAAGGTCAACCAAATGTCTTGGTATACGGCAAGCTTTTGACCAGTGCCCTTTTCCACCGCAACGATAACATATAGTTTCTGAACTATTTGCCTTAGGATCCTCATAATCCCGTTTCTGCTTTCGGCGGTTATCTCTCCTCGGGGGGTGACGAACATCATGGAGATTTCTTCCTTGTCTACGTCCACGGCTATGACCCCGATTACGACCACGACCATGATTAGATCCATGGCCCTTTTCATGATTGGCATAATGAGAATACACCTTATCTACTTCAGGCAGTGGTGTAGACCCAGTGGGTCGATTTTCGTGATTTCTCATGAGCAGGTCATTATTTCGCTCAGCCACAAGTAGAAGAGAAATCAGTTCAGAGTACTTTGTGAAGCCTTTCTCTCTGTACTGTTGTTGCAGTACCATATTGGAGGCATGAAACGTTGTAAACGTTTTCTCAAGCATATCATAATCGGAGATTTTATCTCCACATAGCTTCAATTTAGAAGTAATTCTGAACATTGCAGAATTATATTTAGAAACAGACTTAAAGTCTTGGAGCCTCAGATGAGCCCAATCATATCGTGCTTGTGGCAGAGTGACCAACTTCAGGTTGTCATATCTCTCCATTAAGCCTTTCCACAAGATGAGTGGATCCTTGACGGTGAGATATTCAATCTTCAAACCTTCATCAAGGTGATGGCGCAAGAAAATCAAGGCCTTAGCACAGTCTTGGGTGGATGCTTTATCTCTATCTTTAATGGCGTCTCCAAGACCCATAGCATCTAAGTGGATTTCAGCATCCAACACCCATGTCATATAGTTCTTGCCCGAAATTTCAAGGGCAACGAACTTTCTTTTCGTAATGTCAGACATAATCGAAAATCAAATTAGGAAGAGAGAAATACCTTAGTTTTTCTTGAGAACGATTCTTGAGACGGTAGAGTCTCGTGCTGATAACGTGTTATGAAATAATATAAGAACAAGAACAAGAACAATAGAGAGAAAAGTAGAGAGAAGAGTATTCTTATTGATACTTAGGGATGATTTACAATGGGGTAAGACCCCTCTATTTATAGGCATAGAAAAGACTTAGCCTCAAAGTAAAACTCTAGAATCTCTCTAAATATAGACATTCACCTTAAATAGGATTCTATTTATAACAAATCTTATTTATTCTGATACTTTTTAGTTCTACAATAAAAAGTTATTATAGAGATTATATATTATGATATAACATAAAAAATTAATTTAAAAAACTTAATTATTAGAATAACGTGTCGTTATAGACGATAACTATTATAAGAAAATGACTATCTCACAAACTTAAATCAATTAAATATGTGTGTTTCATATACTAAATTATCACTGAAAAAAGAGAAGGGGTTGTTGGGTTAGGGGAGGGGGGAGAGGGGTGGGGGGAAGGGGGAGCAAAATATACCTTCTTCTCCTTTTTTTTGGGGGGGGGGGGTGAGGGGGGAAGCAAAATATACCTCCGTCCTCTTTTTTTTTTTGGGGTGGGGGTGGGGGGTTTGTAAAGGAGAAATTAATCCAAATAATCGCTTATTTGATCTTTTAAATAAAAAATAACTGACAAATATATAATATATTTATAATTTATATTATATATATATATATATAAAATTGTGTATGATTTATATATTTCCTAAAAATATATTAAACTTTATCGATTATTTGTGTAAAAATTTATCAAAAAGTGTATATGCCCCAATGTTAACTAGAAGGACGTATATAAAGCGTCCACACGGCTAGAGGTGTACGTTCACACGCTATTTTCGAGGGGTGTGGAATGGGTCCCACACTACAATTGAGTAATATTTATGAGTCACTGACTGTGACGCACAGAACATGAACGCCATTTCGCTGGCCGGTTTTGTACAAACAGTGGCTGCACGTCATTTCTCATATGTAAATTTTTATTAACTTAAATAATCATATTCTCACGTTAATTTCTGATTATTTAAGTAAAATTTATTTTCTTGCTAGTTTACTTCCTCGTATTTTAGACGTATCACATATAGTATTACGATCGTATTTGTTTGACTCAAAAGATATTAAGATTTTTTTGAATAAATTAATTAAAGAAAATAAAGAGATAAATCTTAGTTAAGTATAATAATCTCTAGAACAAAATATATATATAGGTGATAAGAGTTCTTTGTCTCACCAAGACCAAAAAATGATAATCCTATCAATCGTGTATGTAAGTAAGTTTACAACAAGTATTTTGGGTAGGAAAAGTGATCGGCCTTTACAATGTTGTTTTACATTATATATATAAAGAATGAAAACCCTTCTAAGTTGTAGAAGACAAGTTACAGAATATTCCTAATATTCTCTAATGGGCCTACACTACTGCAAGGTTCATACAGTATCTTGTTCGCTTTGAGGTCGTCCTCTACAAGATGTAAAATAATGAGGATCTCGTTGTTCGTCGTGCTCGTCAACGATTATGGTTGTTCAAATTTGGACCCATACAGTTAGTCTCTCCGCTTGTCGAGGGTTCAACCTGGTGCAACCTCGATGAGCGGAAACCATGTGTTCTTACGGAGAAATTTGACCCTACAAGGCATCATGACCTGGGCAATGGTGGTCAGTCAGCATAATTAACAAGACACCAATGACTTGGTACACCATGAGTTGAGAGTCACAATGGAGGATGAGTCATCGAGCCATATTTGAGGGCTAATTATAATCCTGCAATCACAGCTTCATACTCGACCTCGTTGTTAGTCATCTCGGGGCATCGTATCGATTGGTGAATTACTTTGCCTGTAGAGATCTCGAGGATGAGTCCCGATCCCGATGCATTATATGTGCCTTCGGTGTAGAGGACCAAGTGGTCAGAATGTGCAGAAGTACGAAGCGCCTCCTGCTCTACTTCAAGCAATATTTCCATGCTAAAATCAGCGATGAAATCAGTGAGCACTTGCGACTTAATGGCATTCTATGGATGTCGTGATATCTTAATTTTATGGCCTATTTGGAAAATCTACCCGATAATTCGGGTTTCTGTAGGATTCCCCTGAGGGGGAAGGTTGTTACCATTTTTATGGGGTGACATTGAAAATATGGTCTAAGCTTTCTTGAATCTATGACTATGCCAAAGCTAGTTTCTCCAGGTGAGGGTACCTTGTTTTGGCATCAATTGAGGTTTTGCTGATATAGTGAATTGGAGATTGTGTACCTTCATTTTCACGGATCAAGACTACACTTCACGCGACTTCGAGGCCTGCTAGGTACACTAGTAGGCATTCACCCGGGTCTGCCTTGACGAGTAGTGGTAGCGTAGATAAATACTCTTTCAACTTTCTCAGGGCGTTGATGCATTATGCATTCCACTATAGTACGTGATCTTTCCTTAGCACATTGAAGAATTTTTGGCATCTGTCCGACGATGGTGAAATAAACCTCGAAAGGGCGTCTATTCTTCCTGTTAATTTCTGCACCTACTTTTTGCTGGTTGACAGTTCCGGTATTCCTTCGATGGCCCTGATCTGGTCCGGGATGACTTTGATACCCCTTTTGGAATACTATAAAACTAGGGAAATTTCCTAAAGTTACACCGAAAGCATAGTTTTTGGGGATTTAGTTTTATTCCATATTGCCTCAATATCTCGAAGCTTCTTTCAGATGGTCAGTGTGATCCACTTTTTTTTCAACTTCACTAGCATGTCTTCGATGTAAACCTCCATGGTCATACAAAGTTGCTCTTTGAACATCTTGGTGACTAACCTTTGATACGTCGTCCCTGCGTTCTTGAGTTTGAACATCATTACTTTGTAGCAGTATGTACCTCGGTGAGTGATGAAAGTGGTCTTTTCTTGGTCTTCTTCAGCCATTAGGATTTGGTTGTAACCAGAATAGGTGTCGAAGAAGCTCAGTAGTTCGTGTCTCGCTATTGCGTCGATGAGCTGGTCGATATGTGGTAATGGAAAGGAGTCTTTCGGACATGCTTTGTTCAGGTCGGTCAAGTCGATGCACATCCGCTATTTCCCATTCTTCTTTTTGACCATGACCATATTGGCGACCTATTAGGGATAGTTTGATTCTCAGATGGAATCACTATTGTGTAATTTATCCATATCTTCACTGACCGCCTCATTGGTGGCGGCATTGAAATTTCTCCTTGTTTGGCGTACTGGCGAGTAAAGAGGATCGACATTCAACCTATGTGTGGTGATTTCCCTTGGGATTCCTGACATATCTGAATGGGAAAAGGTAAATAAATCAGTATTCTTAGTTAGGAACTCATGATATTTACCTGGTTCTGAGGGTTTGTGTATGATATAGGCCTTTTCGTTGTCCAGTTGGATGGGATTGAGCTCTTCTATGGTTGCCTTGCAAGCTTCTATGACATTCAGGTCTTTGGCCTCTATTTCTACGTCGGGTTTGGTTCCCGATATGGCTGATTGCTATGTTTCAGCACTTTCCCCTTTTAGTTAATTGGTATGTGTGTGTAATCTTGGGCAATCCGATAGCATTCTTGGGTTGTGTGTTGCTCGCCTCAGATGCTGAATATCCCCGACGGGGTCAGAAATTTGATTACTTGATAGAAACTTGATGGGTAGGCTCGCATAACATGTATCTGTGGACGTCCTATGATGGCATTGTAGGTTATTTCCTGGATCATGACATGAAATTTCGTATCTAGGGTGATTCGTCCTGCCAGAACGGGCAGCACTATCTCTCTAAAGGTTTGTTCCACTACATTGTTAAAACATATTAGTGGTATGCAACGCAGTATTATTTTATACTTAAGCCTCCTTTGCATGAGAACTCGTGGGTGAATAATACATGCGACGCTTCCATCATCCACCATTATCCATTTTACGTCAGTATTCTCGATACGTAAAGTTATAACTAAGGCATTATAGTGAGGGAAAGACAAAATGTTGGTATCCTACTTATCGGAGATTATACTATCTTCGAGGTCGTCATACTATTTGTGGGTGACCGTCCGTTTGAGTTTGTGCATGGTGGTGAATTTCATATGGTTAATTATCGTATCGTCGCTATTGCCGATGATCATTTTTATGGTACGAGTCGGTGACACTGGTTTTGGAGGTCGTTTAGGTTGATCGCATCCATGAGCGAAGTTGACTCATCCTCAATCGATCAATAGTTCTTTCAGGTGTCCCTGGTTCATCATCAATACCACTTCCTGGCGTATACCTATGCAATACTCGGTCTTGTGTCCCCTTTCCTGTCGTATATGTTAAAATTGATTCTACACTTATTTGTAATCGAAAGAGGTGAATAGTGTAGTAATCAGTTATAACAAGTAGGGTAACCAAAAGTAACTTACTAAAAAGAGCATGTTTTAGTTTAAGTATATATTTCTGGTTCTTTAATATTACCATTTTAAATATTGATTTGTTTAACCAAGAGGAGTGAATTTAATATCAACTATAGTAATAATATATAAATGTAATCGTGAGAGGCATTTATACATCTATGAGAAATAGAAGTTGAAGGATACATGTATCTGCTATATAATAAAAATATTAAGTGACGTCAGGACACCATCAACTTTTTATTATATTTGTGAAAAATAAAATATTTTCTATTGCTCTATTTATGTATTTCTAGTTAGTTAATTCATAACTCAACTCTTTATGATTTCTCAAATAGTAATAAAACAAGAAACGTCTGTAGAATGGATAAACCAATCTCTGTGGGTTCGACATCTTTCTATGCAATAATTTGACAGAGTACGAGTTTAATTTAAAGACATGCCAAACACTCGTAAATTTTTTGGCGCCGTTGCCTGGGATTGGCTAAAGTCTATAGATTAATTGTTTTCCTACTAATTTGAGATTTATTTGTATTGTCTAATTATTTTATCTTTTCTAGAAATTTCAGAAAGTGTATGACCCGTTCCTCTTCTAGGAAACTAGTTAAATGCAATCCTGAAATTGAAAAATCCTTGCAGTTGTTGCGAAAAGAACAAACCTCACGATCTCAAATTTTCACATCAGAGGAAATGGAGAATGAAGAATTCAATAACCAACTTCCACCACATTACGTAGAAGAACAATTTGATGAGGTGGCACCACGACGTGATAGAATACTCCGTGATTATGCAAGGCTAGATCATTTTGAAGGAGAATCAAGTGTGAGTAGACTACCAATTGTAGCAAACAACTTTGAAATCTGCACGTGTTTGATTCAAACCATTCAGTAGTCATGGCAATTTACCGGTGATGCGAGTGAAGATCCTCACACCCATCTAATTGATTTTCTTGAATTAGTTGACACTTGCAGGTATAATGGAGTCACAACAGACACTATCCGGTTGCGGCTTTCCTTTTTCTTTAAAAGGTAAAGCCAAAATATGGTTGCGGAAGTCTGCCGAGAGGTTCAATCACTACATGGGACCAAATGACTCAAAAATTTCTTAATAAAATATTTTTCACCTGCAAAAACATTTAAAATGAAGCAAGAAATCAATAATTTTTTGCAAACAGATACTGAATCTGTATACCAAGATGGGAACGATTAAAATCAATGCTAAGAAAATGCACACACCATGGTATCCAAGATCTTGACATTTTATATATTTTTTATCATGATCTTAAACCCTCTGCTAGAAATGTTATTGATGTAACATCAGGAGGATCCATAATGAGCAAAACTACTACATAAGCCACATAATTGCTCAATGAATTTTTAGAAAATGATGTTCAATAGCCCTCTGACAGAATGATTGTTAAGAAAGCAGCAGGAGTCAATCATGTTGAATCTTGGAATTCATTAGCACAACAAATTGCAACATTATGACAAAACGTTTAGGCAATTTAGGTAAATACTCAATCATCATCTCAAAGTTAGAATTGTGACGTTTGTGAAGGCAATCATTCCAATCATGAATGTCAAGCTTCAACACAAAATGAAGAACAAGTAAATGTTGTTGGTTATAGAAAGAGTTATCCATTCGGTAGTCCCATGGCACAAAAACATCTGGGATTCCAATGGAGTAACCTTAATGGTGCTGAAAATCCTCAAAGATTTTTCAATCAAAAGCAGCAGGTACAAGGACCACTTGGTTTTCAAAATCAAAGCAGAGGGCAACAAGATTTCCAGAAATATCAACAACCACCCCAATGAGCTCATCAACAAAGCCTCGAAGACATGATGTACAAATTCATTAAGGCTACTGATGAGAAGGTTGAAAGTCAAAGTTCAGCCATCAAGAATTTAGAAATTCATATGAGCCAATTAGCAACCCTTATGTCTGAACAACTAAAACGTGATCTACCAAGAAACACTGAGAAAAATCTAAAGGAACACCTCAAAGCCATCTCTCTGCGATCAGGTAAAACTCTTGATGATCCATATGCAGATAGATAAGAAAAACCATAAGAAGTGGAACGGGTAAATGAAGGTGAGAATAAAAGAGACTCTGAACTTCTAAAAGAACAAAAATATAAAGGAAAACAGGTACAAGAAAATGAATTGATAACAGATCCTCACTCTGTACCTATCTGTTTTCCCCAAAAGATGAAAAGAGAAAAGCTTGAAAAATAATTTTCAAAGTTTCTAGATATTTTGAAGCAACTTTACATTCTTATACCTTTCACATATGCTTTGACACAAATGCCTTCATATGCTAAATTTCTTAACGAAATTCTGTCAAGTAAAAGAAAATTGGAAGAAGTTTCAGTTGTTAAGCTTACATAAAAATGTAGTGTTATACTTCAAAATAAGCTCCCTCGGGAACTTGGTGATCCAGGAAGTTTTACAATTCATTGTACCATGGGAGGTACTCACTTTGAAAAGGCGCTATGTGATTCAGGTGCTTCAATAAATCTAATGCCTTTTTTAATTTTCAGGAAATTAGAACTTGGTGAAATGAAAGATACTGGTGTGTCTCTTCAGTTAGCTGATCAAAGTACTACGAGACCAAAAGGAATTATTGAAAATATCCTTGTCAGAGTTGACAAATTTGTATTCCTAGTAGATTTTATAGTGCTTGAAATGGAAGAAAATACTGAGGTACTATTAATTTTAGGTAGACCATTTTTTGCAACAGGAAGAACAATTATTGATGTTCATCAAGGACAACTAATATTGCCAGTTGATGAGGAAAGAGTAATATTTGACATGCAGAATGATTAAATTTCCTGGGGTTGAATCATCATCATCTTGTTTTTAAATTGACTTACTAGATGACGTTGTAGATGAATTCAAGGATAATCAATTAATTTTTGATTAATTGGAAAGATGTTTGGTCAAGTCAGGAACCACAAGTGATGAAAATCCCACAATCAAAGAAGAAGCTGAAACACTGGAAAAAGAATTAGAAAATGAGAAAGTTTCACAAAAAGAAGTTCAATCAAAAATTGAACTCAAAAATCTTCCTTCTCATTTAAAATATGTTTTTCTTAAACCTGAATTATTTTCAGTAATCGTTTCATCTTCTTTGACTCCAGAACAGGAATACAAACTAATAGAGGTCTTGAGGAAACATAAAAGAGCTTTAGGGTGGACTATAGTAGACATCAAAGGAATCAATCCAGCTATTTGTATGCACAAGATACTCATGGAAGAAAATTACAAACCAATAGTCCAACCAAAAAGGAGACTGAATCCAGCAATGCAAGAAGTTTTCAAGAAAGAAGTGGTGAAACTTCTAGCGGCATGTATCATTTATCCAATATTTGATATCTTGGGTAAGCCCTATACATGTAGTACCAAAGAGAGGAGGTATGACCGTAATAAAAAATAAAAATAATGAACTCATACCTACTAGAATAGTCACAGGATTGAGAGTATGTATCGGTCACAGACGACTTAATGATGCCACGAGGAAGGATCATTTTCCTTTTCCTTTTATTAACCAAATGCTTGAAAGAATTGCAGGCCATAGTTTTTACTGTTTTCTTGACGGATATTCTGGGTATAATCAGATACCAATTGCTCCAGAAGATTAGGAGAAAATCACATTCACATGCCCCCAAGGTACGTATGCTTACAAAAGAATGCCATTTGGATTATGTAACGCTCTTGCTACATTTCAGCATTGCATGTCGGCAATTTTCTCAGCTATGACTGAAAAGTTTCTTGAAATTTTCATGGATGATTTCACACTTTTTGGTAAGACATTTGAAAATTGTCTCTATCATTTAACTTTAGTGCTTAAAAAATGTGAAGAGACAAATCTAGTTCTTAACTGGGAAAAGTGTCACTTTATGGTAACATATGAAATTGTTTTCGGACATAAAATTACTACTAAAGGAATAGAAGTTGATAAACCTAAAATTGATCTTATGGCAGGATTACCCCCTCCCACCACTGTTAAAGGTATTAGAAGTTTCTTAGGGCATGCAGGTTTCACAAAAGGTTTATAAAAGACTTTTCAAAAATTTCAAAACCTCTGACTAAATTACTAATGAAAGATGTTAAGTTTGAATTTTCAGATGATTGCAAAAAAGCATTTGAGTTTCTCAAAGGACAATTGACTAATGCTCCAATTATTGTCTCTCCTGACTGGAACCAACCATTTGAAATAATGTGTGATGCAAGTGATATAGCAGTACGAGCGATATTAGGACAAAAGAAAAATAAGATCTTTAGACCCATATACTATGCCAGCAGAACCCTCTCAAAGGAATTATGCAACAACCGAGAAAGAGTTATTGGCAGTAGTATTTACGTTTGACAAATTTCGTTCTTATTTGATAGGAACAAAGGTTACAATGTTCACCAATCATGCAGTCTTAAAGTATCTATTAGTAAAGAAAGACGCTAGACCTAGATTGCTAAGATGTATACTCTTTTTGCGAGAATTTGATCTCGAAATAAAAGATAGAAAAGGGTCAGAAAATCAGGTAGCTGATCATTTGTCACGTTTAGAGAATCCTCCTACTGAAATACTAGATATCCAAGAGGAATTTCCTGATGAGCATATCTTTTCAGTCGCGACGGTTGTAACTAAACTCCCTTGGTTTGCTGATATTGCCAATTATTTAGCGGGAGGAGGGGTGGATTCCAAAAGATTTGTCCTAAGATCAAAGAAAAAAGCTTAAAAAAGAGGTAAAAAATTATTATTTGGAAGATCCTTATTTGTTTAAATTTTGTGCAGATGACATAGCCATGAGATGTGTACCTGAAATAGAAATATACAACATTTTAAGTCACTACCATGATGGAGCTGTAGGAGACACTACGGAGGAAGAAGGACAACAGCTAAAGTACTTGAAGTTGGTTTTTCTGGCCAACTTTGTTCAAAGATGCAAAAAATTTTGTTACCACTTGTGACCAATATCAAAGAACCGGTAACATTTCAAAAAGGGATGAAATGCCTCTTAACTCTATTATTGTGTGTGAAATATTTGATGTTTGAGGCATTGACTTCATGGTTCCTTTTCCTCCTTCAAATGGTTGCGAATATATATTAATAGCTGTTAATTATGTCTCAAAATGAGTAGTAGCAATTGCTACTAAAAAATATTATGCTCGAGTTGTTTACGATTTTCTCAAGAAAAATATCTTTTCTAGATTTGGAACTCCACGAGTTATCATAAGTGATCAAGGAACTCATTTTATAAATAGACAATTTGCTTTTTTGTTGTTAAGATATGGGTTACCCATAAAATAGAACCTCCGTATCATGCTCAAACAAGTGGACAAGTAGAAGTATACAACAGAGAATTAAAATTTTTTTTAGAAAAAAACTGTTGGCTCTTGTCGAAAAGACTGGTCTCTAATATTAGATGATGCTTTGTGGGCTTACAGAACTGCTTTTAAAACTCCAATAGGCACATCTCCTTATAGACTAGTATTTGAAAAATCTTGTCATCTACCTGTAAAGTTGGAACATAAAACATATTAGGCTATAAAATTATTAAATTTAAACCTGCCACTTGCAGGAAAAAATC
Source organism: Nicotiana benthamiana (assembly GCA_034376525.1). NCBI lineage: Eukaryota > Viridiplantae > Streptophyta > Magnoliopsida > Solanales > Solanaceae > Nicotiana > Nicotiana benthamiana. The sequence continues at coordinate 137,743,505 of CM067335.1, forward strand.
GTCTACTACAGCTTGATGAGCTAAAAAACTTCAGATTTACAACATATGAAAATGCTAAATTGTACAAAGAAAAAATAAAAAAAGGCATGAAAAGTTCATTCGCCGTAAAAGCTTTAAAGTTGAAGATAGTGTTCTGTTATACAATAGTCGATTGAGATTATTTCCAGGAAAGTTTAAGTCACGATGGACTGGACCGTACATCATAGCTGAAGTACCCCTTATGGGGCCATTGAAATACAATACATGAATGGGGGAAACAAATTCAAAGTGAACGGCCATCGTTTGAAGCCTTATGTCACAAGAACATTTGACAAACAGGTTTCAACAATCCTTATTGCTTAAAAAATATATATGTATCATATAGTATATATATATGTGTGTGTGTGTGTGCGCGCGTGTGCGCGTGTGTGTGCGCATATATAATAAGTCGAGTTGACACCATTAAACTCAGACTACTCTTATTAGTCTTCCTAATTTTTGTAACTTATTAAACGCTATATATATATATATATATATATATATATATATATCCTTATTGCTTAAAAATATATATGTAGCATATAGTATATATATGTGTGTGTGCGTGTGTGTGTGCGCATATATAATAAGTCGAGTTGACACCATTAAACTCAGACTATTCTCTTATTAGTCTTCCTAATTTTTGTAACTTATTAAACATTATATATATATATATATATATATATATATATATATATATATATATATATATATATATATATATATATATATATATATATATATGTAATTGATGAAAAATATAATGTATATATGTTGTATACTAATTGTAATATGAGATTAGTCTAAATTAAAAAAAAAAAAAAGAATTTCTTTATGTTGGTCCTTATTTTAATTTACTATAAAATTAAAAATTTAAAAAGTTCTATTTTTGTATGTTTACGTAACTTCTAGTAGCTTGCTATGACATAGTTAAAAAAAATAAAAATAATGTAAGTAAAAAAGGTAAAAGAAAGAAAAAAAGGAAAGAAAGATAAAAGTAGGGGTGTGCATTCGATTTATCGATTCGATTTTGACCCTTATCGATAATTACTTATCGATTATCGATTTGTACATATGCTTATTGTTATCGTTTCAATAAGGTTTCGATTTTTTCGATTTTGATTTATCGATTTTCGGGGCTTATGGATTCGGTTATGGATAACACCAATAAGAAAATTTACCGGATTCCACGAAAAGTATATCGCTATAAACGCGCCTCACTTATATGGACAAAAAGAAGCTAAAATAAGACGAACATCATTTATAATATAATAATTATATCAGCATGCACATGCAACAAAACTAAAGTAAGGGATCAAATGTATGCCACCAACACTCCAACGGTATAAAAAAACAAAATACATCACACGGTCAATTTGTATGCCATTAATTTGAACTTTATTCCCTTGATCTTTAAATACGATCATTCCTTAAATGTGGTAGAGGAAATAATAGGGTAAGGGACTTAGGTAAAGCTAAGGGTATAAATTAGGGAAAATGATATTGTATAGCCGTTTTTAAAATAGTATCGGAATATATATACATTCTGTATGTTATATTAATCTACACAAATAGGTAATTACTCATTCTACAAGTGACTACAATCTAGAGGTGTGCTTTCGATTTATTGCTTCGATTTTGACCCTTATCGATAATTACTTATCGATTATCGATTTGTACATATGCTTATCGTTATCGTTTCAATAAAGTTTCGATTTTTTCGATTTTGATTTTTTAGATTTCGATAACAAAGAATCGATTCAATTTATCGATAAACCGATTCGAATGCACACCCCTAGATAAAAGAAAAAAATTCTTCTCAAAACAAATGAAAAACACCGTAACAATCTTAAGGGGTAAAATATATCAAAACAGCCGCCCAAGAATTGTTACGGTGATTTGTTACGATTCCAACCCTGGTCGTGATGGAACCCAACATACTGCTAAGCAAGCCTGACCAATTCAATAACCTTAACCATTTTATACCATTCAGGAGTTAACTAACCCAGATGATATACTAAATCATAATACTGAAAGTCTGAAATAAAACAAAAACATGCAGAATCCCAAGTAATAAAAATAACTACACAGCCCGAATAATCCGGTGTCACAAGTCTGAGTCTCTAATACCTGAGTATCAATCTACTACATATCATTCTAAAGAAATACGGAAATAAAGCAAATAAGGTAGAAGGTAGAAGGAAGATCAGGACTGCGAATGTCATGCAGCTACCTTGATGCTCCCGAATAAACTGCTCGGTAGAGAAATCCTCACTCAGCCTCAGATGTACCTGGATCTGCACGCAAGATGCAGGGAGTAATGTGAGTACTCCGACCCAGTAAATAATAAACATAAATAAAGGCTGAGAATAAGAAATCTTGAATAGGCACAAAGTAATTCTATAAATACAACAACCTGAACCAAATAGTATTAAATCACTAAACCAATAACAATAATTATGGAAATGTTACAATAGATAAGTAAGTAAGTGACATGCAAATATGAAATGCAACACATACTCTGGTACTCTCTAGTACCCACTGCGGCGTGCAGCCCGCTCCCTTTATTTATCGTTGACGGCGCTCACTGGGGGTGTGCAGACTTTGAGAGTGGCCCCTTACGGTCCAAGCGCAATATAAGTCATCTCATGGCATCAATTAGGCCCTTGGCCTCATATCAATATCAATATAATACTGTTGCGGCATGCAACCCGAAGCAACATCCTTTGACCTCAACTTCTGAACTTGACGATCCAACTGGTTGTTGGCTCTATATCATAAGTCAAATCACCCTCCAAGTGGATCGTACTGAAATCTAGAACATGGGACGGGGCCCTAATATACTTTCGGAGCATAGAAACATGGAAAACTGGATGCACGCTTGACAAGTTGGGTGGCAAAGCAAGCTCATAAGCCACCTCCCCAATTCTATTAAGTACCTCAAAAGGGCCCAATAAACCACGAACTCAACTTTCCTTCCTTTCTGAATTTCATAACACCCTTTGTGGGTGAAACCTTCAGCAAAACCTTTTTACCAATAATATAGGATACATCTCGGACCTTCCTGTCCGCATAAATCTTCTGCCTTGATTGTTGTGTACGGAGTCTCTCCTGAATCATCTTCACCTTCTCTAATGCATCCTGAACCAAATCTGTCCCCAACAATCTAGCCTCATCGGGCTGGAACCAACCAAATCGAGATCTACACCGTCTCCCATACAAGGCCTCATACGGTGCCATCTAAATGCTTGACTGATAGCTGTTGTTGTTGGAAAACTCTACAAGAGGTAGAAACCGATCACATGACCCTCCAAAATCAATAATACAAGCTCATAGCATATCCTCTAATATCTGAATGGTGTGCTCGGACTGTCCGTCCGTCTGAGGGTGAAAGGTTTTGCTCAACTGTACCTGAGTACCCAACTCTCGTTGAACTGTCTGCCAAAACTGAGTGGTAAACTGAGTGCTCGATCTGATATGATGGAAATGGGACACAATGCAACCGAATAATTTTCCGAATATACATCTCTACCATCCGCTCTGAAGAATAAGTAGTACAAACCGGAATGAAGTATGAGGATTTGGTCAGCTGTCTACAATCACCCAAATGGAATCGATTTTTTTTTAAAAGTCTGAGGGAGTCTAGTAACAAAATCCATAATGAACATCTCCCATTTTCACTCAAGAATAACCATCTGATGATGCAAGCCACCCGGTCTCTGATGCTCATATTTCACCTGCTGACAATTAAGGCACCACGCTACATAGTCCACAATATCTCTCTTCATCCTCCGCCACTATAGTGTTGTATAAGATCCTGATACATCTTTGCGGCACCAGGATGAATGGAATATCGTGAACTATGGGCCTCCTCCAATATCAACTCCCGAAGCCCATCCACATTGGGCACGCAAATCCGGCCCTGCATCCTCAACACATCATCATATCCAATGGTCACATCACTGGCATCATCATGCTGAACCTGTCCTTAAGGACAAGCAAATGTGGATCCTCATACTGACACTCTTTGATGCGGTCATACAAGGAAGACTGGGAAACCACACGAGCCAACACCCGACTAGGCTCCGAAATATCTAGTCTCACAAATCGATTAGCCAAGGCATGAACATCAACATCAAATGGCCTATCCTCAACTGGAATGTACGCCAGGATCCTCATACTCACCACCTTTCGGCTCAAATCATCGGCCACTATATTGGTCTTCCCCGGGTGATACAAAATAGTAATATCATAATCCTTCAGTAACTCTAGCCATCTCTGCTGCCTCAAATTAAAATCCTTTTGCTTGGATAGATGCTGAAGACTGCAATGATCGATGAATACCTCACAAGATATGCCATATAGGTAGTGCCTCCAAATCTTCAAGGCATGATCTATAGTACATAACTCCAATCATGAACAGGGTAGTTCTGCTCATGGGGCTTCAACTGACGGGAAGCATAAGCAATAACTCTACCCTCCTGCATCAATACACAACCTATCCCAACTCTGGAAGCATCGCAATATACCGTATAGGAACCTGAAGCTAACGGCAAAGCCAATACTGGAGCTGTGGTAAAAGCTTGAGCTTATGAAAGCTCTCCTCACACTCGTCCGACCACACAAATGAAACACTCTTTTGAATCAACTTGGTCAAGGTCGATGCAATAGAGGAAAAACCCTGAACAAACCGGCAACAATATTCTGCCAACCCAAGGAAACTACGAATCTCTGGGGCTGAGGACGATTTGGGCCAACTCTGTACCGCCCCTATCTTCTTTGGGTCATCCTGAATCCCCTTGTTGGACACCACGTGTCCCAAGAAAGCCACTGAGCTGATCCAAAACTCACACTTGGAGAACTTTGCATAAAGTGTCTCCTCCCTCAATCTCTGCAATATAACTCACAAATGCTCTGCGTGCTCCTCCTGACTACGCGAGTATAACAGGATATCATCAATGAACACGATGACAAATGAATCCAAATAAGGCCGAAACATGAATGAGGTGTGGCTAATAAGTGGGTATAAGTTCTGACTTTTGGTGAGATACTATCGAAAATTTTTATTTTGGATCTCATATTATTAACATTAATTGTATGAGCCAGAAGTATAAGATTAGAGTCTATAAATTTGTGAGACAAAAAAAATCTCATGCAATTAGTATTAATACTAAAGCTTCTACAAAATCTTCTGCAAAAAACAATCTACATTTTATCTACAATTTTTCTAATTTGACTACAATTTATCTACAATTTCTGGAGATATGTCTTCTTCTTCTTCTTCTTCTTCTTCTTCTTCGAGTTTCAATATGAAATTAAGTCAAAACCAAGTCTCATCTTCACCAAAACCCCTCAAAATTGAGATATTAACTCCAAACCATATTCTTGGTTATTTTCAACAACACCCAATCCAAACAAATAATGATTTTTGAAAACTCAAATTTGAATTCAAAACTTTCAAGCTTTTTAATGGCTATCAATGGTGAAAAATATATAGAAGAACAGATGAAGATGAAGAACAGAAATCTCCTTTCCATTCCAAAATTATGCAGCTTCTAGATCTCCTTTTCGTTTCAAATTTCGAATTTAATGTGGAATAAATCAATCTCAGATTTTGTGGCACTTCGCGCGCTATAAATGACAGATTCTGCCTAATTAACAATTGGTATATAAATTATAGTTAAAATGTGGACTGAGCGGGTAATATACAAACTATGCACATTTTTAGTAATAATATTTCATATATGGTATAATTAGAAAAAAATCCCAAGAAAAATTTTCGCAAATTAATCAATGTAGAATTTGCGTAAATAGCCACTCACCCAATAACTTAAATTAAAATAGCCGGTGGAGATATAATATATGTATAGTTTATGCATATACATTTATATTGTGTATAATTAATATATAATTTATATATCTAGTTTTAAAAAAATAATAAATATAACCGACTATTTGTGTAAAAATCTCATAATCAATACTCCCATCACATTTCTTAATTTTGTTTCATTTTCCATCTCGTAGTACAATTAAGAATAATATGATTGAAAGTGATAAAATTTCATCTATAGTACAATTAAGAATAATATGATTCAAAATGATAAAATTTCAATTTTTCAGATAAAAGTTGAACTTACATTTTTTGAAAATCTACTTAGCAGAAAAGATAAGGATGCGATCATACTGACACTAATGCATTAGTCTCTTTATGAACTCCAAAGTTGATCCTATGAAAATTTCTCGTATTGCATCATTCATAAGAAATCGAAAATATAAATCTATTATTATTATTATTATTATTGTTATGAAATAATATAAAAGACAAGAACAATAACTCAAGAACAAGAGCAAATAGAGAGAAGAGTAGAGAGAGTTCTTCTTATTGATACTTAGAGAATGTTAGGAGTGATTTACAATGGTAGAGGGCACCTCTATTTATAGGGAGGAGGATGATTTAGCTACCAAGAATAGAACTCTAGAATCTCTCTAATTAAAGACATTCACCTTAAATAGAAGTGTATTTATAACACTCCCCCTTGAATGTCTATTCAATGATGTGCCTCGTTAAAACCTTAAAACAAAACCCAATGGGAAAAATTAAAGTAAGGAAAAAGAGTACACATGTTTGAATATGCGCCTATTGGTTGCCTCGTTAAAAACCTTGCAAGGAAAACCCGGTGGGACAAAACCTTGTAAGGGAAAAAGAGTGCAACGCGCATTAACTCCCCCTGATAAGGACATCAATTTATGTCCTTAAGTCTTCGCATCCCGATCTTGTGAACTAGCTTCTTGAAGGTTGACTTTGGTAGAGATTTTGTGAACAAATCAGCCATATTGTCGCTTGAACGAATCTGTTGGACATTGATATCACCATTCTTTTGAAGATCATGTGTGAAGAATAACTTTGGTGAAATATGCTTCGTTCTATCTCCTTTTATGAATCCTCCCTTCAATTGAGCTATACATGCTGCATTGTCTTCATACAAAGTTGTGGGTAGTTTATCACACTTCAAACCACATTTGTCTTGGATATGATGTATTATCGACCTTAACCACACACACTCTCGACTTGCTTCATGAATAGCAATTATCTCGGCATGATTAGATGAAGTAGCCACAATTGATTGCTTAGTCGATCGCCAAGATATGGCGGTTTCTCCACAGGTAAACACATAACTCGTTTGAGATCGAGCCTTGTGTGGGTCGGATAAATATTCAGCATCAGCATAACCAACAAGATCCGGGCTGCAATTCTTGCCATAAAATAAGCCCATATCGGTAGTTCCTTTTAGGTACCGCAATATGTGTTTGATCCCATTCCAATGTCTCCTCGTAGGAGCCGAGCTAAATCTTGCTAAGACATTAACTGAAAAGGATATGTCAGGCCTTGTAGTATTTGCAAGATACATTAGTGCGCCAATTGCGCTAAGATATGGTACTTCAGGACCAAGTAGCTCTTCATTCCTTTCTTGTGGTCGGAATGGATCTTTGTTCACATCAAGTGATCGAACAACCATCGGTGTACTTAAAGGATGTGCTTCATCCATGTAAAACCGTTTCAGTACCTTTTCTGTATAGGTAGATTGATGAACAAAAATTCCGTTTGCCAAATATTCAATTTGCAAACCAAGACATAGTTTAGTCTTTCCGAGATCTTTCATCTCGAATTCATCCTTTAGATAATCAATTGCCTTTTGGAGTTCTATAGGGGTTCCAATAAGGTTTATGTCATCAACATATACGGCAAGTACAACAAATTCCGATGTTGTTTTCTTTATAAAAACACACGGGCAAATGGCGTCATTTATATAGCCTTCTTTTAACAAGTACTCACTAAGACGATTATACCACATTCGTCCAGATTGCTTTAGACCATACAAGGATCTTTGCAATTTAATTGAGAATATTTCCCGAGATTTTGAGTTGTGCGCGTTTGGCACCTTGAGTCCATCGGGAATTTTCATGTATATCTCATTATCAAGTGAGCCATAAAGATAGGCAGTAACTACATCCATTAAGTGCATGTCAAGCTTTTCATGGACAGCAAAACTTATGAGATAACGAAAGGTTATCGCATCCATTACAGGCGAATATGTCTCTTCATAATCGACACCAGGCCTTTGAGAAAAACCTTGTGCAACAAGGCGTGCTTTATATCTTTGTACCTCATTTTTCTCATTTCTTTTGCGTACAAAGACCCATTTATAGCCGACAGGCTTAACACCATTAGGTGTTTCAACTATAGGGCCAAAAACTTCACGTTTTGCAAGCGAATTCAATTCTGATTGAATTGCTTCTTGCCACTTTGGCCAATCCTGTCTTTTTCGACATTCTTCAACAGATTGAGGTTCGAGATCCTCACATTCTTGCATAATGCTAGATGCGACATTATAAGCAAAGGCATTATCCACCACAATATCCACTCGATTAATATTTGCCTCAATATTAATTGGATTTAGGGATAGTTCCGTATTTTCCAGAGTCTCGGGCTCAATGGATTCTTCATGAGTCTCAGAATTTGTTAAATAATGAGATTCTTTCGTGGTGTCATTTTGATCGTTCTTTTTCCTCTTTCTAGGATTTCGATCTTTGGAACCTAATGGTCTGCCACGCTTCAGGCGTGCATTCGACCCATTGGATATGACACTAGATGATTGTCCAACATGGACATCAATACGGATTGGAACATTTTCCGCGGGAATGTGGGATTTTGTTATCCTTTTCAAGTCCGTAAATGCGTCAGGCATTTGATTTGCTATTCTTTGCAAATGGATAATCTTTTATACCTCTCTTTCACAAATAGATGTATGTGGATCAAGATGAGATAATGATGCATTTTTCCACAAAATTTCCCGTTTGGTTTCACCAACTTCTCCCCCTAATTTTGGGAAAAGTGTCTCATCAAATCGACAGTCTGCAAATCGTGCAGTAAACAAGTCGCCTGTCAATGTTTCGAGGTAGCGAATGATGGAGGGCGATTCAAACCCAACATATATTCCTAACCTTCTTTGTGGACCCATTTTGGTGCGGGATGGCGGTGCTATAGGCACATATACTGCGCATCCAAAAATTCTTAAATGGGATATATTGGGTTCATGACCCAAAACCAATTGCAACGGGGAATACTTGTGGTAATTCGTCGGTCTGAGACGAATTAGCATTGCTGCATGTAAGATGGCGTGACCCCATACCGAAGTGGGCAGCCTCGTTCTCATAGTAATGGCCTTGCAATCAACTGCAGGCGTTTAATTAACGATTCTGCAAGACCGTTTTGAGTGTGAACATGAGCTACAGAATGTTCAACTTTTATCCCGATTGATAAGCAATAATCATTAAATGCTTGGGATGTAAACTCAGCAGCATTATCCAGTCTAATGGACTTGATTGGATTATCTGGAAATTGTGCTCGTAGTCGAATTATTTGTGCCATTAATTTCGCAAACGCAAGGTTGCGTGATGACAACAGGCACACATGAGACCATCTACAGGATGCGTCCATCAAGACCATGAAATACCTAAACGACCCACTAGGTGGGTGAATAGGTCCACAAATGTCCCCTTGTATACGTTCCAGAAACGTGGGTGACTCAGTCCCAACCTTTGTTGGTGATGGCCTGATAATCAACTTGCCTTGATAACACGAAGTGCAAGGATATTCATTATTCGAAAGAATTTTGAAATTCTTTAACGGATGCCCATATGAGCTTTCTATAATCCGTCTCATCATGACCGATCCTGGGTGTCCCAATCGATCATGCCAAAGTACAAAGGTATTGGAATCAGTAACCCTTTGGTTTACTGTTGAATGTGCCTCAATTGCACTAATTCTTGTCCAATACAGACCACAAGATAAAGACGGGAATTTCTCAATAACCCTCTTTTGGCCGGAGACATTCTTTGTGATGACGAGATATTCAAGATTATCTTCATCCATTGTCTCAATATGATAGCCATTCCGGCGTACATCTTTAAAACTCAACAAGTTTCTCTTAGACTTGGAGGAGAACATTGCATTCTCTATGATTAACGTCGTGCCTTTGGGTAGAGTTACAATTGCTCTTCCGGAGCCTTCAATCAATTTACTACTTCCAGATATTGTAGTAACGTTTGCCTTACACATATTTAGTTGAGAGAAATACTTCCTTTCTTTGAGTATTGTATGTGTAGTACATGAATCAACTAGGCAAATACTTTTACAGTTGGACGTTGATCCAAGTTCGCTTTGTGAGATATCCATATTTGCTATCCCATAGTTTGACATACAAAAGAGATACACGAACATAAGAATAAACAAGTTCAATTCGTTTGTGTCACATAATATTTTCAAAATCTGCTGCTAACAGTTGACTAACAATATCAGATATGTTATCCATTACTTTGCAGTTTGAAAATTTCAGTTTAAACGTTTTCTTCAAACAATCGATTGTTAAACACAAACAATCGATTGTTGAACATTGACAATCGATTGTTAAACACACACAATCGATTATTTGCTATTTTGAAAAACTTCAGATCATACTGTCTTAAGACAATCGATTGTTATGCATAGACAATCGATTGTTGGCTATTTTGAAAAATTCCAGAGCACACTGTTTTAAGACAATCGATTGTTAAGTATAGACAATCGATTGTTGGCTATTTTGAAAAATTCCAGAACACACTGTTTTAAGACAATCGATTGTTAAGTATAGACAATCGATTGTTGGCTATTTTGAAAAATTCCAGAACACACTGTTTTAAGACAATCGATTGTTAAGTATAGACAATCGATTGTTGGCTATTTTGAAAAATTCCAGAACACACTGTTTTAAGACAATCGATTGTTATGCATAGACAATCGATTGTTGGCTATTTTAAAAAATTCCAGAACACACTGTTTTAAGACAATCGATTGTTAAGTATAGACAATCGATTGTTGGCTATTTTCAAAAATTCCAGAACACACTGTTTTAAGACAATCGATTGTTAAGTATAGACAATCGATTGTTGGCTATTTTGAAAAATTCCAGAACACACTGTTTTAAGACAATCGATTGTTATGCATAGACAATCGATTGTTGGCTATTTTGAAAAATTCCAGATTACACTGTCTTAACGACAATCGATTGTTAGACAAAGACAATCGATTGTGGATGATTTTTGAAAAATTTCAGATTACATTGTCTCAATGACAATCGATTGTTAGACAAAGACAATCGATTGTTGATCAATTATTTTTCAACTTTAATGCGAAAATAGTAGATAATCGACTAGTTTTTCAGGCTAGTCGATTACCCCTACTGGAAAATAAAATTTTTTATTGATATTTGAGCATATTGAAGATATTCTAAAGAACTACTGCTAACATTGCATCATGAACTAACTAATACGAGCTAATACTAATGACTATTAGTTTATTCACTAACTAATACAAATAAGTAGAATAAAATCAAATAACTCCATCTTCTTTCATCACGGACCCATCGCCGATTAGGTGGTCTATTTTCCCCTCGGGTTGCTCAAAGAAGTCTGCCACATCCAGGTGGGTGATGTCCTCATCGTCGTCATAGACAAAATTTGTTTCAGGGCCTTTTCTCTTTCGAGATGCTTGATAAAGGTCAACCAAGTGTCTTGGTATACGGCAAGTCTTTGACCAGTGCCCTTTCCCACCGCAACGATAACATATAGTTTCTGAACCATTTGCCTTAGGATCTTCATGACCCTGTTTCTGCTTTCGGCGGTTATCTCTCCTTGGGGGTTGACGGACTTCATTGGAATTTCTTCCTTGTCTACGTCCCTGGCTATGACCCCGTTTACGACCATGACCATGGTCCTTTTCATGTTTGGCATAATGAGAGTGCACCTATCTGCTTCAGGCAGTGGTGTAGACCCAGTGGGTCGATTTTCATAATTTCTCATGAGCAGGTCATTATTTCGCTCAGCCACTAGTAGAAGAGAAATTAGTTCAGAGTACTTTGTAAAGCCTTTCTCTCTGTACTGTTGTTGCAGTACTATATTGGAGGCATGAAACGTTGTAAACGTTTTCTCAAGCATATCATAATCGGAGATATTATCCCCGCATAGCTTCAATTTAGAAGTAATTCTGAACATTGCAGAATTATATTCAGAAACGGACTTAAAGTCCTGGAGCCTCAGATGAGCCCAATCATATCGTGCTTGTGGCAGAGTGACCAACTTCAGGTTGTCATATCTCTCCTTTAAGCCGTTCCACAAGATGAGTGGATCCTTGACGGTGAGATATTCAATCTTCAAACCTTCATCAAGGTGATGGCGCAAGAAAATCAAGGCCTTCGCACATTCTTGGGTGGATGCTTTTTCTCTATCTTTGATGGTGTCTCCGAGACCCATAGCATCTAAGTGGATTTCAGCATCCAACACCCATGTCATATAGTTCTTGCCCGAAATTTCAAGGGCAAAGAACTTTCTTTTCGTAATGTCAGACATAATCGAAAATTAAATTAGGAAGAGGGAAATACCTTAGATTTCTCGAGAATGGTTCTTGAGACGCTAGAGTCTCGTGCTGATAACGTGTTATGAAATAATATAAAAGACAAGAACAATAACTCAAGAACAAGAGCAAATAGAGAGAAGAGTAGAGAGAGTTCTTCTTATTGATACTTAGAGAATGTTAGGAGTGATTTACAATGGTAGAGGGCACCTCTATTTATAGGGAGGAGGATGATTTAGCTATCAAGAATAGAACTCTAGAATCTCTCTAATTAAAGACATTCACCTTAAATAGAAGTGTATTTATAACAATTATTATTATTATTGTTATTTTTATTGTTATTGTTGTTGTATTGTTGCCGCTTTGACATACTCTATAACTTCTTTGTCATATACCCTTTGATCTTTCATGTTTACTTGAGAACAACCCCTTTATGAAACCAATCGAAAGCATCCTTTGTTACTTAAATAGTGTATTTTAATCCATAATAGAAATCGGTAGCATTGTGCTGTAGTTGATGATTTGTCCAACTCTGTATACATCTAGTCCCTTTCATATTTTACAAGTGAAACATGCACGTAGTCGCAACAACTGTCACCATTGGGGAATCCAAAATTTACACCATCCTCGGGTTTAAACTTTAAATTGAAGATAGGTTTTGAAATATGTATTTAACCTTATTTATGCTTACTTTTCTCACACACATATATGTAATACACACATAAGGTTCAATTAGAAAGTTGTGAATTTTATTGAATATATATATGTGATGGATATATATTGCAAAATATCTTTAACATAAGTAAACACACTATTAAAAATTCGATAAAAAACAATCACATATAGTGATCAATGTTGATAGCTTATCTCAATACGCTAACCAAAACGCTTTTGAACAGACTTGGCCACTATATTGGTGGTCCTTTTACTTTAACAACCAATTTTAATCGCAATTCTCAAATTTCTAAAAGTAAGAACGCATAAAACACAAACCAACAAGTTTCCTTACATTTAATAACCTAAACACAAATGACAATGATCAAACAAGTCATACAAGGTACGTATTACAATAAGCTACATAAAGACTTCACCACATTGTTTATTATTAACTTTAACTTAAGTTAAAATGGTGGATTCCATTTTACGAGTCATATGCATGAATTTATTCATGAATTTAGTTACCAGCATCTCCTCCACCATACCCTCCACCGTACCCACCTCCATAACCACGACCACCAGATCCACCTCGATTTTCGGATCCAGAACCAGCTCTTGATCCAGCGTATGAACCAGCCGATGAGCCTGCCTCTGAACCACCACCACCGCCACCACCAGACGAAGATGAACTAGAACTTGAGCTCGAGCTTGAACTTGAACTTGATCCCGAACCTGAACCAGCTCCTGCACCGACACCTGAACCACTTCCACCACCTAGCCCTAAGCCAATCCCAACACCAAGACCAACTCCTACACCACCCAAATTCAATCCTAAATCCATCCGCGCCACCCGACTTTCAGACATTACAACAAAACTTGAAAATACAATCAACACAAGAAAGGACAAAGCCTTCACCTTAGCCATACTTGAAACAAAGGACCAAAACAACAAAGACAACGTTTGGGTGTACTCTTTTTAGCTAGTTGTGTTTGGATGTTTTTGTTATTGTAACACTTAGAGAAATATTTGTGCTATTTATAGTTGTAGATTCTAATTAGGTAAACTAGAGCAAGTGGAAGAATTTGGCTTAATTAATGTATTATGATATGAATATTGATGATAATAGTATGTTGCAATTAATTTTGAAAAAGGGGACCAAAGTTTATGTGGACGAAAATGCTAAAGCATGCAATGCAAAAAAGCTTATTGGGGTGCTGATTTCATAGTGTATACTATGATGAGATTATGCCGACCCACAATTCCACTATACATGGCAGTGGAGGTATCTCTAATATGTAAAGAAAACAAACTATATAAAATAATACAAAGTGGAAAATATATAATTTATATGTAGAAGAAAATGTAGCACGGGGAAAATTGATCAGTAATTGTAATACTTTTTAGAAGGTATATAATTAAATGCATGCATATTGTTGAATGGCAAGAAGGGGAACTTTGGAGTAACTGTAAAGTTGTCTCAATAATTCGTATGATCTATAGGTCACGTGTTCGAGCAGTGAAAATAGTAACTAACGTTTATATTAGGGTAAGTTCTCTATGTCACATCCCTTGAATTGCGACTTTTTTTCGAACCCTTCGTTTACATCTAATACTTTGTGCTTCGGATCGCACTCAATATTATTGAATGAGATGATGAAAAGGATATCACAAAAAAAAAGATATAGGAAAGTTCTAGAGTTAGGACTTAGGTGTGAAATCATACGTTGCTTCAATTATTGAATGTAGTGCTCTATGTTATAGTTAGTGCAGAAGTCAAACGATATAATATATGATCACTTGCTATTGAATGGATTATTACTATTTAGATCAAGATTGAGATGAAACAATTTAAATAAGAACATTGACAAGTGATGGTTGGTGATAACTATATTGGAGTATACGCGCATATATACTTATTACTGTTTATTTTTCTTCTATCTCAAGTTACACTAAGGTTTGTATACATCGTTTGGATTCAACATTTATATTTAATTATAAATACAATAACTAAAACGAGCTATGAATTAAATGATAATTTAATATTTTTAAATTTTAAATTCTAGCTTCGATCTCTATTTCTTTCTCGCCCATTTATGTGGGGATTGGGTGTTTGGAAATGCAGCAATCAATCCATATTCTTGCATAACTTTTTTCAGAAGGAAAAGAAGATAAAAGAAAGAAACTTAAAAGGAAAGGGAAATGATTGATTGTTGAAAAAACTCAAAAGAGAAGTTTATTTCATGGATTGAGGGAAAAGAATATTCATGCTTCTTTAAGTTCTCATTACTAAAGAAGACAAAAAGAAAAGAAATTTTCTTTCCCTCTTTTGCTTGCTATACAAGACAAGAGATATCAATTTTCTTTTTGCGGTTTTTCATATAATATTCGATATTTACATTAAAATTTCGATCAGTTGAATTTACGCCGTATAAAATTCATTAATAGGGGAACGTTTTCTACCATAATCCTTTTTCTCATTCTTAGAATTCAAATTCAAACATTTTAATTAAGGACGAAAGAGTCTTATCAACCCATCACAATCTTTAGCAGTCATTTCCCTTGTTCCATGCGAGAAATAAAATTAATTAAAAAATCTTGGACTGATTAAGATAGGTTGAGAGTTGAAATCCTTTTTCACAAAGAATTGCGGTACCCTTTATAGCCAAGTGTAAAGATAGTAACATTCTAGTAATCAAATTGTAAACAAGGATATATAGATGTACTAGAATTGCAACTGTATATGTGTAATATTCTTGTTATTGCTCAAAAAAGGTAGAAATCAAGATAGCTAGGGCAGAGAAGAAAACGCCATTTCCGCAAGTTTTTTTTGCTTCTCACGTCCTTACTAGTAAAAAAGGGGCTCTTCGACTAAGAAGGCATTCTGATAGGAAGGCCGACCACTACATAAGTCGCCATCCGTCCAGGAGAGAAGCAAGCTAAGTTACTCTGCTGATAGCTTCAGAAAATGATCTCTTATGATCAATTATAATTTGAATTAAAAAATTATTCTACTCATAAACTTTTAGAAGAATTAATCTAAATAGCCATTCACAACAACAACAACAATAACAACTACCTAGTATAGTTCCACAAAATGAGGTTTGTGGAGGGTAATATGTAGACGAGCTTTACCCCTACCCGAAAGGGCAGAGAGGATGTTTCCAATCGACCCTCGGCTCAGTGAACTAAATACCCATTCACCCAATGATTAAATTAAAAATAGCTGGTGAGATATAATATATGCATAAATTTATATATTATATGTGTATAATTATGTATAATCAATATATAATATATGTATATGGCTAGAAAAATTAAACAATGAATTTGTCATGACTTGGAATTTACACCACCGGGACCGTGATGGCGCCTAACATTTCACTTGCTAGGCAAGCCAACATTAGAGAATTGTTAAGCCAATTCTTATGCTTTTCAGCAATTAAACACAAATAAGCTATAACGAGTTAAAATAAATGCGAAAATTTCATAATAGCTTCAATATATGTACTACTACCCGGATCTGGAGTGACAGTTTACGGACTTCTAAAATTTCACTACAAGTAAATGTCGGAAAGAATTACAATTATTTTCGTGAAAGAAACAGTAAAATGAAATGCCTAGAAGGAGACTCCATGTCACGATGCCAAACCGACCCGGTCGTGATGCGCATCTCGTGAAGACGAGGCCAACCGACACAATACTCACATTAACCCGGTAATCCTTAAGAGTCATTTTTTAGCTTTAATTAGACAATGTTTCATAATAACTTCTGAAATAACAGTGCGGAATAAAAATATAAGCCCGACATCGGGGTGTCACTAGTCATGAGCATCTATCAAGGTCTAAATACAACAAAAGTCCAAAAATATACTAAATACAGTAATAGCAATGTGAGGAAGGGACTGTGCTGCGAACGTCATGCAACCACCTACTAACTCTGATGACTCCGCGTCTGAGCAAAACAACACCCGCTATCGGGTTCCGATATACATGCATTTGCATACGAGGCGCAAGGAGTAATTTGAGTACTCCAACCCAGTAAGTAATAAGAGTAAATAAAGGCCGAGTAATGGGAAATAATGAATCCACATTCACGTTAGGCTCGATAAACACAACATGCTTTCAAACCGTAATACGAGTCAATCTTCCCTTTTTAAAATCCAGCTTTTAGTAAAAATTATTTTTGAAATACCTTCCAGCAGTTTCAGTATGGTTAAATACCATTTAAAAATAATAATAGAGATTAAAGCCATAATCGGCCCCTCGAGCAAGGCATAATTCGTAAAACAGCCCCTCAGGTCAATCAGTAATCATAACACTTCCAACTCGTAAACTTCGATAGAACTAGCCAAATGTTAAATCAGTGATTAATTTCCGAACATCTCATGAACCCCAGTTTAAATAAGGATTGTTATAAAACATTTTTCGATATTTTGACTGAGTTCAATACGATAAATGAGTGAAAACAGTCGCTAATGTAGCAGATTTAATAGAAACTCACTGTAAGAGGAGTGAAATCAATAAATTCGTAAACAGGCCTCTCAGGCAAAACATCGCTCATGCACATGTATATATCTGCCGCCCCTCGGGCTAGCCTCTCTGCCCCTCATGACTCAGCTCTTACCAATCATTACTCGTACTCGGTATTGAGGCTCGATAGGTACCATATAATAACCGTTGTGGCATGCAGCCCGATCCATATATCGCTTAGGCGTGCAACCCGATCCATACATTTTGTTGCACTGGAGGTGTACAGACTCTGGGAGGGACCCCCTACTGCCCAAGCGCAATATTGCTGCGACGTGCATCCCGATCCAATATATCGTTGCGGCGTGCAGCCCGATCCGTGTATTATATATATATATATATATATATATATATATATATATATATATATATATATATATATATATATAGCTACTGCGTGCATCCCAATCGATAGATATATAATCCTCACAATTAGGCTCTACGCCTTTCTCAGTCATTAGCCTCTCCATCATACTCTCGGTCTATCTCAGTAACATAGGAAACTCAACCCAAAATAGTTTTCACACTTTTAAGAATATTGTGATAAATCCAAACTTGAGTAATAACATGAAAAAAATAACAAAGGATATGCTTTCAAACAAATAGAGTGAGGAAAGATAGTACAAATGCTCCTAAGGGTCTCAACAAGTAGGCACAAGGCCTCAAACATGACATACAACCCAAAATATAGTAACATCAAACAATTAACTATCAATTACGCATGAAAATAATCGTTGGGGATGGACTAGGTCACAATCCCCAGCAGTGCTCTACCCTACGCTTGTCATCTAGCATGTAAGTCACCTTAAAGTAGCACTACGCTGTGTAATCCAGGGTTTCAAACCCTCAGGACAGTATTTACAATCATTACTTACCTCGAACTAGTGAATTCCCTAGCTTGTGATGCCTTTGCCCCTCAAATCGGCCTCCACGCACGTCGAATCTATCCAAAATCGGAGCGAATGCATCACAATATGCTAAGGGAACAAAGACCAAGCGAAAATAATCAATAATGGGCACAAATCCCGAAATTACCAAAACCCGAGCCCAAAGCTCACTTTTCAAAACTTAGAAATTTTCACATCAATGGGTTCATTATATCACCATGAGTCTATACATATAAAGAACACCAAAATCGGAGTCCAAATGACCCCTTAAATCCCAATTTAAAATCTCAAAATCCCAAGCCGTAGTTCTTCAATTTTAGGCTTAGTTATCATGAATTTCTAGGTGGATTTTACAATAAAAACGAGTTTGAAGCTCAAGAAAATTACCTTCAAATGTTTCCCCTTGAATCTCTCTTCAATAACCTTCCAAAACCCTTCAAAACGAGCAGCTATGGTGGAAAATACCCCCACCTTTAAAACATTTTGTCCAGGCCTGACGTTACTTCTTCGCGAACGTGGTCAACCTCTCCCGAACACGTAGCGCAAACTAATGTTGATCAATTTTTACCTTACGTGCGACATGTCACTTGCGAACGCAGTGCTTCCACATCCTTGAACTTCGCGAACGCGATGAATAATTGACCATCAATCCTAAATCCTCTTCCGCGATAGCATACACATACTCGTGATCGTGATGAAGTCCCCTCACAAGCCTTCGTGAACGCGGCATGGACCCTCGTGAGCGCGAAGCTCACAAAACTCATCCCTTCGCGAACGCAAAGGCCAAAATTCCTCCAACACCAAAACTGAAAATCTGTAATCTCTCAAACACAAAAATGGTTTGATTGACCACCCGAAACTCACCCGAGGCCCCCGGGACCTCAAACAAACTCACCAACATATCCCATATCATCATTCAAACTTGTTCCAATCATCAAAACACCTCAACAACATCAAAACCTTAGAGTTGCATCGAATTCAAGCCTAAGTTCTTTTAAAACTTCTGAAATACGCATTCGATCAAAAACCCAACCAAATAACCTTCGAATGGCCTGAAATTTTGCACACACATCCCAAATCACATAACGAAGCTACAACAACTCTCAAAATTCCATTCCGAACCTCAGATCAAAATCTCACCTATCAACCAAAATTCGCCAAAATGCTAACTTTGCCAATTCAAGCCAAGTCCTTCGACGGACTTTTAAAATGCATTCCGATTGCACTCCTAAGTCATAAATCACCTAACGGAGTAGATAAATCATAAAAATTCCGAATAAGTCAAATCTTGGTCAAACCTTTTAAATTTTAAGTTTTAATCTGAGAATTGTTCTTCCAAATTAATTTTAGTTAACCCGGAACCAAAATCAACGATATTTATAGGTCATAATACACCACATGGGCCAAATCATGCCCGAGAACTGGCAATCAAAGTGAAAAAGGTCAAAACGACTGTTCGGGTCGTTACACTCCAGGGTTTGCGGACGCCATCAGATCTACCTTGGGTCTCCTGTTGGATGAATCAGCAGCTAACCTCACGATCAGCTCAGGCCGGTACCAAAATCTGCACAGGAAGTACAGAGTGTTGTATCAGTACAACCGATCCCATGTACTAGTAAGTGTCGAGTCTAACCTCGATGAAGAGTGACGAGGCTATGACAAGACACCTACAATAACCTGTGTAGTATAACAGTGTATGTACCAATAATAGCAATGAAAGAAACCAAACAAAAAATGTCGGGAGAGGGGCATACTGAGGGGATCACAAGATAAGAAATCACAATATTAATAATGACCTGATCGACTGATATACCTTGAACAGATAGGAACAAGTAAATACAGTAAAGGAAAATGCACGATATCACCCTTCGTGCTTTTACTCTCAACCTTACCATATGAATCAATAGAAATGGCATAACTCTCTTATTACATGACACAACGTCACCCTTCGTGCATTAACACTCATAATATGGTACGGCATCACCCTTCGTGCATTATAACTCACAAAACATAGTAAGATATCACCCTTCATGGTTTAACACTCTCATTCACCAAGACAATGAACAATAGCAACAGGGAGATGGAAATAATAAGAACAAGTCTTACATCAATATTTGGCTCCACAATACCAACTTCAACTTTGAATCAATACTCAATCAATACCAAAGTCCGTAAACATGATAAGAATGATAAAAAATGATTAACTAGTCTAAGCATGGATAATATGATCAAGGAAAGCAACAATTACAAGAATAAAACCCACTCGCATGCTATGACACAACAAAAATACGTAGGTACTCATCATCTCACCTATAGGTTGTACCCAACATTCAAACACGTAGCAAATAGGAAAATAAAACCTAATCCCTCAAGCCAAAGTTAACCACGATACTTACCTCGCTCCAACAGCCAAGCTCAAGGCTTAACCACGAGTTGTCCCTTCAAGCAAGTCTCCGAACCAATAGAATGTAGCAAAGTACCAACCAAACGATTTATATAAAGCCCTAGGAACTACCCACGATTGCAAAAAATCAATTTAGGCCATTATTGAAAAAGTGAACACCCAGGCCCGCTTGGTCCAAGCCCGACATTCGGACAAAACTTCGATTACCTATTCACACGAGCCCAGTTATATAATTGATTTTGGAATCCGACCTCAATTTGAGGTGTAATTCCCTAATTTTCCAAATCCCTAGTTTCTACCCCAAAACCCCCAATTTTACCGTGAAAACTCTAGATTTTAGGTTGAAAACTTGTGAAATGTATTGAAATATTGCAAGTAGATAGGTTAGAATCACTTACCAACTATTTGACGGAGAAGGAGTCTTTGAAAAATCGCCTCTTATGTTTCTAGGTTTGAAAATTTGAAAATGGGAGAAAAATCCCGTCTAAGTCACTTTTACCCAGGTGCAAATGTAGCGAATGCGACCTGGGATCGCAAATACGAAGACCGCAAATGCGAAAAAGCACCGCAAATTTGAAACTCCCACACTTCTGCCACCTTTGCAAATGTGAACAAGATGTTTGAAGATTCGAAACCTGAAAAGATTCAAAATGCGATCATAGCTTCGCAAATGCAAAGATGTCCTTCCCAGACCACTGCTCGGAAATGCTATGGCCTCTCTGCAAATGCGAGACTCGTATTGCGAGCCGGACCATACAAATGTGAAGTTTGCAGATCTGGTGCATCAACTGTTGGGTTTCTAGGTTAAAACACTCCGTAGCCTATCCGAAACTCACCCAAGTTATCTGGACTCCAACCTAAACACGCACAAAAATCCTAAAACGTCATACAAATTTGCTTGTGTAATCAAATAGCTAAAATAACACCTAGATCTACGAATTGAACACCGGGTCGAATGAAATTTTCAAGAAAGCTTTAAAACTTCAATTTTCACAACTAGACGTCCTTATCACGTCAAACTAACTCTTTTTTTACATAATTTCACAAATAAGCCATAAATATTACATTGGACCTGTACCGGGCTCCGGAATAAAAATACAAACCAAGTATCAACAAGGCCAACATCAATAAATTCTTATAACCATTAAACTTTCAAACTTTTAATTTTCAACAAAAATTCATAACTCGAGCTAGAGACCTCCGAATTTGATTCCGAGCGTATGCCCAAGTTCAATATTTCGATGCGGACCCACAAGGACCATCAAAATACAGGTCTGAGTTCGTTTTCTCAAAACATTGACCGAAGTAACCTAAGATTAACTTTTAGGGTAAAAATTCATATTTTTATCAGTTTTTAGCATATAAGACTTGCGGGTCAACACCTGGACCTTGCATGCAGATCGAGGATGGCTAAAATAAGGTTTTAAAGGATTCAAAACACAGAATTTGCTTCTAATACATAAGATGACCAATCAGGTTATCACATTCTCCACCTCTAAAATAACTATTCGTCCTTGAATGGACATATAAAAGTACCAGGGTTGGTGAAAAGGTGGGGATATATACTCCGTGTGTCCGAATCAGACTTAAGGTAGCTACCTCAATTGGCTGACCTCTCCACTTCACTCGAACTGAAGGGCAACGTTTCGATCTCAACTGACAAATCAGCCGGGCTAGAATATCCACAAGCACTTCCTCGTAGGTCAAATCCTTGTCCAACTGGATCATAACACATGCGATGGATCGACGTGATACTTCCGAAGCATGGATACATAGAACACCGGATGAACTGCTGATAAACCAGGTAGCAATGCGAGCCTGTAGGCCACCTATCCCACTCGCTCAAGAACCTCATAAGGCCTGATATACCTAGGGCTCAACTTTTCCTTCTTTTCGAACCTCATTACACCCTTCATGGGTGACACCCGAAGCAACACTCTCACCCCGACCATGAGTGTAACATAACAAACTCTACGGTCAACATAATCCTTCTGCCTGGACTGAGCTGTGCAAAGTTGATCTTAAATAATCTTGACCTTATCCAAGGAATTTTGTACTAACTCTGTACCCAACAATCGAGCCTCTCTCCCGTTAAAACATTCGACTGGAGATCGGTGATGCCTTCCATATAATGCCTCAGGGGGAGCCATCTGAATGATCGAGTGATAACTATTATTGTGGCAAATATGCTAGTAGAAAGAACTGGTCCTACAAACCTTCGAAGTCCATAACATAGGCACGGAGCATATCCTCTAATATCTGAATAGTGCTCTTGGACTATCTGTCCACCTGAGGATGAAATGTTGGCCTCAACTCAACCCACGTGCCCAACTCATGTTGTACTGACCTCCAAAAGTTCGAGGTGAATTGCGTACCTCGATCAGAAATGATAATTCATGGCACACCGTGAAGACGGACGTTCTTGCAAATATAAATCTATGCCAACCATTTTGAAGAATAAGCAACTGCCACATAAAAGAAATACGCTGACTTGGTTAGCCTGTCCATAATGACCCAAACTGCATCGAGCTTCTTTTGAGTCTGTGACAGTCCAACAACGAAATCCATAGTGATACGTTCCCACTTTCACTCAGGAATCTCCAACTACTGAAGCAAACCACCAGGTCTCTGATGCCCACACTTTACCTGCTGACTATTTAAACATCAAGACAGATATGCAACTATATCTTTCTTCACTCTCATCCACCAATAATGCTATCGCAAGTCCTGATATATCTTAGCGCCGCCCGGATGAATAGAATATCAAGCACTGTGGGCTTCCTCAAGAATGAACCCACGATATCCATCCATATTAGGCACACAAACAGGACCATGCATCCTCACAACTCCATTATATCCAACTATAACTTGCTTGGCACCACCGTGTCACACTGTGTCCCTAAATGAGAGCTATCATACCGCCGATCTCTTGTACGCTCAAACAAAGAAGACCGAGCGACTATACAAGCTAGAACACAGCCGGGCTCAGATACATCCAACCTCATGAACTGAATGGCTAAGGCCTGAACATCTAATGCAAGCGGTCTCTCATCGACCAGAATGTACACAAGGGTGTCCATACTAGCTGACTTCCTACTCAAAGCATCGACCACCACATTGGCCTTCCCAGGATGATAGAAGTTTGTGATATCATAGTCTTTCAATAGCTCCATCTACCTTCTCTGCCTCAAATTGAGCTCCTTCTGCTTGAACAAATACTACAAGCTCCGATGATCCGCGAATACCTTATACAGCACGTCATACAGATAGTGCCTCCAAATCTTCAGCGCATGAACAATGGCTGCCAGCTCTAGTTCATGAACAATGCAATTCTTCTCGTGAAACTTCACATTGTTCCGACTACGGTAAACTTTTCCAACACTTAAGCTCTCATTTAGGGTTTAAGTGTCCGAAAACTCTCCGAAACTCAAAATCGAACATCCTAGCAAATCAAAGCAAAAATAAACTTGGAAAAAGCAGTTAATAAGGGATCGGGGCATTAATTCTTAAGACGGCCAGCCGTGTTGTCACAATCTTGAACCTGCGGGCAACCCCAATACTGGCGTCGTAGTCAAAGCAGTCTTGAGCTTCTAAAAACTTGCCTCACACTCGCCTGACCATCTAAACTGGGCACCCATCTAGGTCAAACTAATTAAACGAGTTGTTATAGATGAGAACCCCTCCACAAACCCACAGTAATAACCCGCCAAACCCAATAAACTACGGATCTACGCGGCTGAAGTAGGTCTAAGCCAGTTCTGAACTGCCTCAATTTTCTTAGCATCCACCTGAATACCCTGTACTGACACAACGTGCCCCAAGAAGCAACTGAGTCCAACCAAAACTCGTATTTTGAAAACTTGGCATAGAACTAGTTGTCTCTCAAACTTTGAAGTACGATCTGAAGATGTTGCTCGTGCTCCCCTTGGTTGTGGGAGTAGATCAAGATATCATCAATAAACAAAATTACAAAGGAATCCAAATAAGTCTTGAACAACCAGTTCATCAAATCTAATAATGTTGTTGGGGCATTTGTCAGCCCAAATGATATCACCAGAAATTCATAAAGCCCATATCGAGTCCGAAAAACCGTCTTAGGGACATCAGCTGCCCTATTCCTCAATTAATGGTAGCCAGACCTCAAGTTGATGTTTGAAAATACCTTAGTATCCTGAAGCCAATCAAATAAGTCATTGATCCTCGGTAATGAATACTTGTTCTTGATAGTGACTTTGTTCAACTGCATGTGATCAATGCATATCCTTATCGATCCATCCTTTTTCTTCACGAATAACACAAGCACACCCTAGCGCAAGACACTAGATCTAATGAAGCTTTTATCAAGCAAATCTTGCAACTGCTCCTTCAATTCTTTCAACTGTGGTTGTCACACTCCATTTTCACCTCATTGACCACTCTTAAAATAGTAAAAAAGGTTTTGCAAAGCTCGAAAGGGTTTTCAATTAGAAAAATGAAAAAATTAGTGTTTTATAGTATTTTTAGAGTCGTCATCTGATATTTGGTTTCGGTGTGCCAGGTCACAATTTTTAAAATAACAATTTCCTTTCAAAACACATTTGACTCTTAAACCATTTTGCACTAGTGATTCAAGTAAGGGGGGTTCATTTGACTTGGGGAAAAGGTGTTAGGTATTCCTCGGGTCCCGTAACTAGTACGGTTGTGTGCTTGATATAGTTTGCTTTTTAGAATGTTCCAATTAAGGTCAAACACGCATAGAAAATAAGCAAACAAAAAGGCTCGAGGTTGTTCTCCACCTAAATAAAGAAAACAAAATAGGAGAGTATATATATATATATACACACACACACACACACACACTTACTATGCTTCCATGATGAATGTCGTTCCCTCCTTGGCCTTCATTTACATGTACTTCGGGCACTCCCTGGATAAATAATGAATTAAAGGAAAAAATCGCTTACCTCAAACTTCAAACAAAAACTCTAAGGTTTGACTACCCTAATGACAATGGTCTAGGCATGCTCCTAGCGGTTAAGTAAGAAAAGTAAAATATTACTAAAAAGAACAATTCATGGCATGCTTTTCTTTTAATTTCTCATTTCAGGGATTTGACCAAGCCCGATCCGTAAAGCATGTGAATAAATTAATAACTAATGGGCTTTGGCCTTTCCCTACTCCCATGGCCCAATAAACAATCGAAGAATCCAGAGAAAAGCAACTAAAATGCACCAAAAAGTGAGTACAGAAGTAAACAACACAAGCAGAGTGCATTGAAATACAGTAAGAGCCTCTCGACATTACCCAGATACTACTTCTTCCTAAAGATACCTCTTACACTTTCATGAACCAAACCGAAGGGCCGCGGTGGACACCCGGTGCCTTACTCAATTGAGTACCAACGTAACATATCTTTCTTATCATACTATCATGAGTAAATAAGCCATGAAACTCGTCATGAGATAACAAGAATAAACATAAAGGAATACTCAACATATAATGACCCAACATGATATAGAAATCTATACATATGATATATGAGCCTATAAGGATGACATGACCATTTGTAAACTCAAAACATAGGCCGACAAGGCCATACAAGTACCAATACACCTGACATCCGTCTACAAGCCTCTAAGAGTATATAGAATCATAAAGGTCAGGATAGGGAGCTGCCATACCAATCAAACCATATCCAAAGCATACTGGCCAAATAGGCAAATCCGGAGCAAGTGGAGTGCGCCAACACCTTTGATGAGCTGATAAACTAATAGGATGATTGTCAACCTATCAATCAAGACCTGCGAGCATTAAACACAGTGTCCCCAGGCAAAAGGGACGTCAGTACGAATAAAGTACAGAATATGTATGGCATGAAAATATAAACAATAACAGTAATTTAAAGAGTGATAGAGAAGATACAACCTGTAACATTTGAGTGCCTTTGGGGCCTACTGATATGAAATGCATAATACATATATACACATAAACTTTTGAAAACATGCGCCTTTGTGGGTATCATCATCATCCTCATACATAACCGTCCTCAAAGAGGACTTGGTAAAAACTTACTCGGCCATCATAAGGCTTGGTAGAATCGTACCCAACCACGTGGAGCTCGGTAAACCCAACTGATCAGTGGTTACACAATAGGTGCCGTACCCGGCTGACTATAGCATGGCTCAGTAAAGTAAAATAGATACATATATAATGCATGCTCGACTCATGAAATCACATTCTAAACTTTTTGAGTGACTTAAGAACATTATGGACATACATACCCTCAATATGAACCTCAGTAGGAGTCAAGGATCATACACACTTGCTTAGAATGAATCTGTATGGAAAGAACAACATGGACAACCTTAGTTGCAAGGAGTAGATTTATTATGAAATAGCGTATTCATTTCGCATTATATCAAGAAGGACATGCCTTAACATACCTTTGAAATCTTCTATCTAATTGTCAAGCAAGGTCAATATGATCTTCTTACGTCTACAGTGAGTAAACCGACTTTCTGTCATCATATAAGCGTTGTAACTCTCATACTTCGAAACCAATATTCTATAAGAAATCGGACATCACCTCCCCTATTTGTATTACATCCCCTATGCTACCAAAAGTCACCAAAAAACCCAAACAACAACAGTATAATTGATAATAAGCTCTCTAATTTGTTCAACAACCATTTTGAGTGGCAAGATCGGTTTATGATTAATAAAATATGGTTTGAATCCAATTCCTTTTCCATGAATCTACCTAAAACATATATAACATCATACTTATGCTTACCATATCATTTTCAACCCAAAACATCATAAGCGTAATCTTCAAATATAGTCCACACACCTAGCACATTAACCTTTATCGTCAACATCTTATTTTTCATGTTATCTTCTTCAATCAACTGAATAAGAACATAGATAAGCTCAAAAAAATATCTTCCAACCGCTCTGAAGAATAAGTAACTGCCACAGGAATGAAATGCGCTGACTTGGTCAGCCTTTCCACAATGACCAAAACTATATCAAACTTCTTCTGAGTCTGTGGGAGTCCAACAATAAAATCCATAGTGATACGCTCCCAATCCCACTCAGGAATCTCCAAATTTCTGAAGGAAACCCCTGGGTATCTGATGCTCACACTTTACCTGCTGACAATTTAGACACCAAGACACATATGCAACTATATATTTCTTCATTCTACTCCACCAATAATGCTGCCTCAAGTTTTGATACATCTTGATGGTGCCGGATGAATAGAACACCGGGAACTATAGGCCTCCTCGAGAATCAACTCACGAAATCTATCCACAATAGGCACACAAACACGACCATGTATCTTCAAAACTCCATCATCTCCAATAGTAACCCGCTTGGCACCACCGTACCGCATTGTGTCCCTAAGGATAAGCAAATGAGGGTCATTATACTATCAATATCTTATGTGCTCAAATAAAGAAGACCGAGCGACTATGTAGGCTTGAACACGCCTGGGATAAAAAACATCCAACCTCACAAATTGATCGGCTAAGGCCTGAACATCTATTACATCAACAGGAATGTACGTAAGGTTGCCCATACTAGCTGAATTCTACTCAAAACATCGGTCACTTCGCCTTCTCGGGATGATACAAGACGGTGATATCATAGTATTTCAATAGCTCCAACCACCTTCTCTGCCTCAAATTAAGCTCTTTCTTCTTGAACAAATACTGCAAGATCCGATGATCCGTGAATACCTCACACGACATGCCATACAGATAGTGCCCTAAATCTTCAGCATATGAATAATGGGTGCCAGCTCTAGGTCATGAATGGTGTAATTATTCTCATGAACCTTCAGTTTCCGAGTAGCATATGCAATTACCTTGCCACCATGCATCAATATCGCACCCAGTTCAATACGAGATGCATCATAATATACAGTATGAGATGTTAAACCTTTAGGCAATACCATCACGGAGGCCGTAGTCAAAACAGTCTTGAGCTTCTAAAAGCTCGCCTTACACTTGTCTGACCATCTGAACAGGGCACCCTTCTGGGTCAAGCTAGTTAATGGGGCTACCCCTCCACTAACCGACGATAATAACCCGCCAAAACGAAGAATCTACGGATCTCTGTGGCTGAAGTAGGTCTAAGCCAGTTCTGAACTGCCTCAATTTTTTTAGGATCCACCCGAATACCCTCTGCTGATACAACTAAGTCCAACCAAAACTCGTATTTTGAAACCTGGAATATGACTAGCTGTCTCTCAAGGTCTATAGTATGATCCGAAGATGCTGCTCGTGCTCCCCTCGGCTGCGTCAGTATATCAAGATATTATTAATGAACACAATCACAAAGGAATCTAGATAAGGCTTGAATACACGGTTCATCAAATCCATAAATATTGTTGGGGGCTTTTGTCAGCCTAAATGACATCACCAAAAACTCATAACGCCTATATCGAGTCTGAAAAGTTGTCTTAGGGACATTATATGCCCTAATCCTCAACTGATGGTAGCCAGGCCTCAAGTAAATCTTGGAAAACACTTTGGCACCCTGAAGATGATCAAATGAGTCATCAATCCTCGTTAATGGATACTTGTTCTTTATAGTGAATTTGTTCAACTGCCTGTAATCAATGCAAAACCTCATCGATCCATCCTTCTTCTTCATGAACAACATGAGTGCACCCTAGGGAGAGACACTATGCCTAATAAAGCCCTTATCAAGCAAATCTTGCAATTGCTCCTTCAATTATTTCAACTCTAGTAGGGCCATACTGTATGGCAGAATAAAAATGGCTAAGTGCCCCGAACCAAGTCAATATAGAAGTCAATATCCCTGTCGGGTGGCATTCCCGACAACTCTATAGGAAATACCTCTAGATACTCATGGACAAGTGGTATTGAATCCATGGAAGGAACCTCTGCAACTAAAATAATAAGCCAGGTACCCTTTCTCAACCATACGCCGAGCCTTTATATAAGAGAGAACCGTACTGGTAGAATGACCAGGAGTCCCTCCCCACTCTAATTGAAGCAACCCCAGTAAGGCTAAGGTCACTGTCTTGGCATGACAATCCAATATGGTGTGATAAGGTGATAGCCAATCTATCCCTAAGATAACATCAAAGTCTACCATATCAAGAAGCAAAAAGGTCCACGCTAGTCTCAAGACTCCCAATGGTAACCATACATGAACTATAAATGCGGTACTACAATAGCATCTCCCACAGGTGTGGATACATACGCAAGGACACTCAAAGAATCATGGGGCACAACCAAATATGAAGCAAAATAGGATGACACATACGAATAAGTAGAACCCAATCAAGTAGAACTGAAGCATCTCTACTACAAACTGAAATAGTACCTGTGATAACGGAGTCAGAAGAATCAGTCTTAGGTCCAGCTTGAAAGGCATAACATTGAGGCAGGGCCCCACCACTCTGGACTGTATCTCTAGGATGGGCCTTAGCTGGCTGGTTTCCACTCTAGGAGCCTGACCTCCACCTATAATGGCCTGACCCCTACCTCTAGCTACCTGACCCCTACCTCTAGCTGGCTTAGTGGGCAGTGAAGCACCCGGTGCTAGGATCATGGCACGAGAACCCTGATGCTTAGAACTACTTGATGTACGAGGGCAAAATCAAGAAACTTGCCTCGGATCACCACAAGTGTAATAGGATCTCGATTACTGTGACTACTGATCCTGAAACTGGTCCTGCCAACGTGAGTAACCATCCTAAGAGCTTTATAGTGAAGGTTTACTAATAGGAGCTGGCGGTGCACTATAGGCTAGCTGGTCGGAATAATACATTTGAGGGCCACGACTACTTGAGGCAATGTGGGATGCCTAGAGTTCTGAATTAAACGGCGTGGGATGATAGCCTCTACCACCAGTACCTAAGCCTCCAAATGAGGCTCAACTGAATACACCAGAGTAACGAGGCCTCTTGTCAGACTCATGACTACTTCCCTAAGCTAGAACTATCTCGACTTGCCTGAAATTATTGGCAGCCGTCTGAAAAGTCTTACTCCCAGTCTCCTCAGCCATCTACAATCTCATATGCGGAGTAAGTCCCTCAAAAAACCTCCTCACGCCTCTCTCTTTTGGTAAGAAGTAGAAGAAGAGCATGATGGGCCAAATCCACAAAATATGTATCATTCTGAGTGACAGTCATATTGCCTTGTTGGAGACGCTCGAATTGCCTGTGATAGTCCTCTTTCAGGGTGACAGGAAGGAATTTCTCAAGAAATATCTGAGTGAACTGCTACCAAGTAAAATCAGGCGACTCAACTGGTCTAGTCAATTCAAAGTCATTCTATCAGCTCTTGATGGAACCAGTCATACCCCATGTTCCACAGCACCTTATGGTAGCGATCAAGATAATCATGGTGGGTCCTCAGAAGGTGCCCCATTATAGTAAACTGGAAAGAGCTTGGTGAACTTGTCCAATCTCAATAAACCCTTGGGAGTCATAGCATGACCATCACCGGCCTGCGCCACAACAACTGGCTGAACTACTCCAGCTGACTGAGTTGGTGGAGTATGATACTGGGGGCCACCTGATCCGATGTGTGAGTAGCAGGAGTCTGTGCTCCTCTTCCAGCTTGAGAGGCGGATGGTGCCATTAGAAAAGTTCCATCCTGGGCTACACTCTCCATAAGGCCCACCGAATGAGCCAAAACATCTTGAAGCATTGGGGTAGCGATGAATCCCTCGGGGACCTGATCTCTCCTGCCGGAACGGTCTGAGCTGGAGCTTACTCATCAAACTCTACCCGAGTCTCCTCCACTGGTGTTGCTGTTCAAGCTCTGGGTTGAACCTTGCCTTTTCCTCGATCTCTGGCATGGTTTCGGCTTCGACCTCTGCCCCTCGTAGGAGCTGCCACCAGGGGCTCAAGCTGTTGCTCAACTGAATATGTGGTATGTGTTCTTGCTATTTATGAGAGAAAAAGAGTAAAAGAGTTCAATTAGCAATGAGAGAACAATATAGCACGATAGATTAAAGTATAAGTGAAATTGTTCCTAAGCCCCGTAGCCTCTAGAAGATAAGTACATATGTCTCCCTATTGATCCTCCCGACTCTACTAAGCATGTTCGTGAATTGTGAAACCTAGTCAACCTAGTGAATAAACTTGCTTTTCTACGGTTTTTAAGACAGGGGAGAAAAAAATAGCTTCTAGTGGATAAACTTGGTTAGCAAACTCAAAGTCATGCTCCTATTCTTCCTGTTGACAATCTCTCTGCTTTGTAAGACTTCATAACCAAGGAAAATTGCAGAAAAGTGGTATGTTAATTTTATGGTATACGTCTGCATGGCAGAAAGATTTGTTGAAAGACACAGAGGTGCATCAGAATTGATTGAGAAGGGTGTTGAATTTAGCCAATACCAATGAAAAGGTTTGATAAATACAGGAGGCGAGCACATTAGTATTCATTTTTACAGCATTTCAACGAGCGAAATATTTTTGAAGTTCGCACCATTATCTATCAACACCGGGGAAATAATATACACCGTAGATGAAGCCAACAGCTTATGTTCTTGTGGAAAATGGTCCATCTGCCACATGTCATGATCATATGCCATAAAGTACTTTCAATATACAGGTTTAGGGTGTTGCATACTTAAACATATATAGTGAGCAGTTGCAGCCACTGAGTGTTGAGCATTATTGGCCGCCAGAACCATTTAAAATAGTGTGTAACAAGGACTATTTGCATAAGTTACAAATGCAAAAAAGAACATGTATACAGAACCAAATAAATATTAGTGATACTATTTATGGGCGTAAACATGGCATATACTTGTAAACAGAACACGACCGTCATAAATGTCCTCCAACTGGTTTGGGTGGCAGTGGTAACCTAGCTCTTGATAGAAGTTAATCTAATGTGCCCAACTATCAAGGATACACACAATCTTTTATTTTCATAATGTGGTTGTGATAAGTGTATGTACTTGTTTATGTTGCAAGATGTATCAAACAAAATTATGTTTTCATTATTGTTAAATCTTATTAATGTTAACATTATACATTTGAGTAAATTAATGAATTTCTATCTCTTGTTCATGCAATCAAAATAGTATTGGATTAAATAACAAAAAATATCGGTTCACTTTCGAATTTCACTCTAAAATTATTAATAAACTACACTGTCAGAGGAGGAAGATGTTTGATAAATACGAGAATATATATAATGCAGTTAAATACTATCTTATGTGTGTTGTCTTGTCAATTTGAAAAGTTGTCCACCTTTGAAAAAGTTATTTTGTATATGAAAGAATATTTAACACGTGAAGCATCACATAGTTAAATACTACGTATGTGTGAGCATAGCGCAGTTAAATACTATATTATGTGTGTTGTCTTGTCGTTCCAAAAAACTGCCCGCTTGAAAAAAGATATTTTGTATCCGAAAGAATCTTTAACACCCTAAGCATATCACAGTAAAATACTACGTTATGTGTGAGCATAGCGCAGTTAAATACTGTATTATGTGTGCTGCCTTGACTATAAATAACGGACACATTCTAATTATTTTGCTTAATCATAACAAATAGCAAAACTTTCCATAAAATGGATTTTTTGCTTTAACAAATGTCTCAATGCATTTATGTACCAATGTGACGATGTGGCAAACTCTGTATGTTGGAAAACTGTTGGGATGATGGTCAAGTTGGGTGCTTAAACTGGATGTGCGTGAACAAGTTTAGAGGCAACAACCAATATTTTTGCAATTTTGAGATATGGTTTGATGAACCATATAAGCAGGAATGCTACAAAGAGTCTTTGCAGTATTATCATGATTTTACCAAAAGATATTGAGATGATGAGATTATGTATAAATGAGAAATTGCGGAATTGAAGGAGAAACTAAAAGAGGCAGAAGAAAAAAAAAGGTGGAAGAGAAATTTAAGTGGTTGGAGCAGAGAATACTAGCGGTCGTGACTAAAAAATGACATGTATTTGTTGTGTGTAGTACTTTATCTTTATGTTTTTCGTGTCATGTGTTTTCATTAGTTGTACTGAATTTAAATTATGTTAAGTTGCTTGTTTGTGTTTTTGTTGTAATATTAAAATAAAGAAAAAATGGGGAAATAAAAACATAATGCACATATAATGTAAACATAAAAAATTATTGTTATTACATACATAAAATACAAAAAAAATTTAATGTGTCCCACAGCCGATGTGCTTCAATGCAGCCGCTAGCTTGAAGTGGATCTCATCCTGCCTGGCTACGTTATTAGGATCATCCTCATCACGTCGCCTCTTTATAGTAAATTGCGCTGCAACATAATCATCAATAGTGCTGACAGAATCAGTAGAAGGGGCCACCGATCCAGTAGAAACCTATAAAAGAATAAGTCAGCTTAATATATGAAAAAATATATTAGAAATATATTTGTTAAGTCACAAAAATTTATTGTCTTACCATTGTCTCGTCGGGCTCCTAAATATAATCATCCGTCATAGTCGGGCTAGCATCGCACAAAGCGGCCTCCGTCAGGGCCGAGGATGAAGCCTTAATAAGAAAATTAATAAAGTTATTCATGGAAAATCAATGAAGAAAAAAATAAATTTAAATTTAATAATAACTCAAACATACCTGCGCCTGTGAAAGATCCCCAACACCCCTAAATGACGAGCCATGACTCAACCAGTGCCTATTATCTACATCTCGGGTAGGCCGATCCTCAGCAGCAGTCGATGTGCCTAGAAAGTACGCATCCTAACCCTCTCCAATAATGCATGTGCCTGTGATCAACAGTGAACCTGACGGGTCACCTGCAAAGTCCCTGGTGTGAGTTGCAGCCCAAGGCTATATGATGGCATGATGCTATGACACTCGTTCGACTCATGGAGGTCCCCCGACAGATCAGCATTAACATTATCAACGGGTGCCTCAATGTCCCCTTGCTGGGGACCACCTCCTCGCCACCCCCAAGACCCGTGGAGCAACCCTGGCTCGTGGGTTAGCCTTGCCTCGTGGGGCACCCCTACCTCATGGGACACCCTTACCTCGTGAGAAAGCCCTACCTCACTAGTAGTGCTATGGCACCACATAAGTAGGGTCATGTTCTAAGCGTTGATCCTCTCGGGCTCGCTGCAGTGTCCAAGATGCCAGCTCTGCAACGTGCCGGCCATAATCATGCAAAATGACCGCTCCCTCACCAGCATGTTATTGCATCTGAATTCCCAACTGGTAGAATAAATATAGGACAATAGCCTACACAACGTGTAAAATATAAATTACAGAACGCATTACAGTTATATAAGTAAGAATACGAAATAACATATTAATGCCTCGTACCGCCCGACGTATGGAACATACCGACCGCCAGCTCAATGAATGGAATTCCTGACAAAAGTGGGGTAAAACCGCAGTACCAGGGCATATAATCATGAAAGGTATATGTATGGCTCGGTGGGAAGAGGGAGGGGAAATTAGGTCAGCTCGCCGGTCCAGAGTATCAACCTGCGCCTCCAGCCATGCCACCTATGCGTCGTCCACCATGGAACGGTCATCCCGTTGGTAATGTGTGGGCTGCCATGTAGGCGGTCTCTGTACAAGCTGCGGACGACCAAACTGGTGAAGTACCCCATCAGTGGCATGATGCTCCACAATATCGAGGCACATCAACGGGACAGAAGAGTTCCAAATATGTCGGATGGCCGAGCAATAATTGGGCAAGCCAGCAATCAACGCATCGTTGTATGGTATCCAAATGAACTATTAAGTAACAACGGAAAATGTGAGTATACGCAACACATGTGAAGTTATGCCAAGTAAACATAGGTATACATTTACATGTGCGCCCTCCAGCAAATCTAAGATATCCCTGCACAACGGGAGATTATGCCGAGCTTCGTACTCACGCGTATATCCCCATCGGAGAACCCACCTCCTAGCTAGAGGGAGAAATAGGGGTGGTACATCCGGAGCTAATGGTGGTAGAGGTGGTTGCAATCGCAGGAACCGCTCCCAGGCCCAAATCTAACATAAAAAGTTGATGTAAAATTTAAGATATATTAATAGGTATGTAATAATGAATAGAGTATTCGAATATATTGTCACTTGTAGTAGCGGCAAAATCTAGCAACATTACGCTGAGTGCCCATGCTCGCCTGACACATCTACATGTATAAGTAGGCGAGAACAACAGCATCCCAGCTGTACTAGGGTAAATCATTTAGCCTATCAAGATGATGAAGAAATCTCAAGCTGACTAGGTTCCCGAAGTGTTAGGGAATAAGACCCCTCTAAACATAAGGAGTAGTAGCAATCTTGTATACCATTGAATATGCAGATAATCCGTCTTGGTAGTGATGTCGGGGTGCAATATATCCCAATAGTCCCGAATAGGCGCCAACAATAGAGGACTGGCCCCACCTCGTGCATTCTCATCATGTGGTCGAAAACAGTGAGCTGCTACAGCATGTCGGTACTGTGCACCTGTCATCTCTCTCATGAGCAACGGGGTGTCCACCAACGGGCAGCACATATAAAACCTCTATGTCCTGCAATGTGATAGTGGCCTCACCAATGAGCAAGTAGAATGTGTGCGTCTCCGATTGTCACCACTCTATCAAAGCTATGACAAAAGATCAATCGAGATCCAGCCGCTAGATCTCCAAAATCCTTTAGAAGCCCATACCTCCGGGCATCTAACTACATGGGAATGGAGAACTTTGCCCCTTATAAAGTCCCACATATCATCCACCCTCCTTATGCGGAGAGTCTAGGCAAGTAACTATCCCTCCCACATGTGGGTAGACCTAGGATTGGCCTGTAATGCCAGTAGCCCATCGCTGGAAGGTCCGGGATGCATAGGCGGTACCTCTATGTCGTCTACTGTAAATTAAGCAACATTAATTACATGTTAGTTTTATAATTAAATAATTAATTTTTATAAGTATACAATATTTAATTATTATGTACTCACATAAAGGTTCCAGGCTCAATATTTGAGGCCCAGTAGCACCAAGAAATCCTGAATTCTTGTATGTGTTAGTTTTATTATAATTTTATATGTTTGTTTGTAAGTTAAATGATTAATTTTTATAATTATACTATCATTAATTATTAAATATTCACATATGAGTTCTAGGCTCGACATATGCGGCCCAGTAGAACCAAGTAATTTTTGTATGTGTTAATTTTATTATTTTACATGTTAGTTTTATAAATTTATATGTTTGTTTGTAAATTAAATAATTAATTTTGATAATTATACAATATTTAATTATTAAGTATTCACACATGGGTTCCAGGTTCGATAATTGTGGCCCAGTAGCTCCGAAATATCCGAAAAATATTATTCTTTTCTCATGTTATTTTTTACGATCGTTGACTATAATTGGACAGAGCTCGTGTTTGATTTATCAGTTATTTTGACGTATTTTTGAGTACAAGAGGTACTCAAACTATAGGCAAACGTGCTAAAAAGCACTACATTTTATTATGCCAAAAGGCACAATATTTTAATATGATAAAATGCACTACATTTTAGTACGCTAAAAAAATACTACATTTTACTATGCTAAAAAAACAATTAAAAAATATAAACTAGATTAAAAATAACAATACTTTTAATCACAAAACATTCACGAAAATACATACAAAACAATAAAATGTTACTTATTAATTTTTTAAGCAAATAATAAGGATTTCTCAATTGAAACATTTTTTTTGCACACTAATATCTAAGTCCGGACAAATAACATACCAGTTTAATCGCAAAAAAAAAAAGTCACATAACAATATAGAACACATGTAAAACAAATAATATGCATTTTTTATAAGAGCTTCGACAAAAACTAGACCGGTACCTCGATTTCTTTTTTTTTAGAAAGTTAAAGAATTGGAATTTTAGCCAAAAACAAGCAACCACAATGAGAGAAGGTCTTGACTAGGATATGGGATAAACACTCTTTATTTTTTATGAGACGAGTAGGATCCACTCGAGTTTTTTTATCTCGTTAACCGGGAGAGGGGTGGGGGGAGGGCGATCAATTTTAAATTTGGGGTGGGGGGTGGGGAGGAGGTGGTTCTGCTTTGACGTCGGGAGAAGGAAGGAGACGGGTATATGAAGAGGCAAAACGTGGTTTATTAAGGCATTTTACATTAAACGCTTTATTAAACCATATTTTATATAAATACCCAATCAGAATAGGCAAACAATATATATAAAAAAGACGTTTTATATAAAATGTGCTTTTGAAAGGTATTTTATCTTAACGTTCGTTTCGGACTGTGGCTTTGGAAACATCAGTTAGTATGATTTGGAAGAATTACTTTTGAAATTAGTTACTATATCGTTATTTTATAGTATGTCTTTTTGAAAATAAATATCCTGAAAGTATAAAAATAACTAATGAAGTCCTAATCATATTGGTTTTTTTTGGGTATAGTTACAGTTTGGTTAGTGTTCGGTATTTTTAAAATATTATGTAAAAGTCGCTAGTAAAAGTAGAATGCAATAACATTGGTATTTTTATAGGACTTAGCAAAACTCTTTAGACATTTTTCTGTTTAAAGGGTGATGAATGGTCAGTATATAGATTCATTAACTATTCTACATTAGCGTAAAAGATTTCAAGCGAAGACAAAAAAATATATAAATCACACAAGTGAAAATATGTTAATCAATTTAGGACTCAAGAAAACAATATATAGAAGATTAAATATTTAAAACGATAAATTTAAACCTTATGAAAGGAAAGATATTCAATACATTATATTTTGCTTCTCATAATCACTAGAATATTTTGTATTTTGCTAGTGAATATGCTGGAAATAATTTAGTTTCAATAGAAATACCATAATAGGTTTGGGAATTAGAATTTTCAGTTTTGATTACTTGTAGGTTTATAACCATATTCATAAATTCATGGCCCGCGGAAAAATTTAATATTTCATTATATTAAACTTAATACATAAATTTATTTTTTATATTCGGTATGATTTGATATTTTTTCGATTTATTTTTAT
The DNA here is from genome assembly GCA_034376525.1 of Nicotiana benthamiana. Classification (NCBI taxonomy): domain Eukaryota; kingdom Viridiplantae; phylum Streptophyta; class Magnoliopsida; order Solanales; family Solanaceae; genus Nicotiana; species Nicotiana benthamiana. Next base: position 137,782,416 of record CM067335.1, read on the forward strand.
AAAGCTAAAAATTTACTCTAATTTAAGTACGATTATAAATTTATATTAAAATTGATAGCTTTATTTAAAAAACTTTAAAATTAAATAAGTACAATACGTTTTGATCGATTTAGTCGGTTTTTAAATATGACACCCGGCAAGGAGTAATGCTTCGTGGATCATTAGTATGATACATTTGTTTCGCGGAGAATGCTCTTCAACTGTTGTTAGAGATGCCCGCACGTGACCTAACTTCCGTCTAAGCCTAACTTCGTCCGTTTGGACCGTCATTGAAGGACCAAAGTGCACCAGAAGTGTAAACTTAAACCGTATGGTTTATCCTCAATGTAATCTTTGAGGACCAAGTTAAACTAAATTCAAAACATAGAGGACTGCTGCTGCTAATACCCCATTTCGATTGCTTTATTTCTCTCTCTCTCTACGGGGCACTTCAATTTCTCTCTCGCAGCTCTTCAGTTCCTATCGCCGATTCAAAACCCTAGATTCAGATAACCGAACGGGTCGGTTGTAAGCTCCATTGGTATCAGCGTCGACATTTGGTAAGTGTTTTTAACAATTCTCTTCCATATCTTATAATTAGCCCTAATTTTCTCCATCTTTGCCGAATACACTATTTTTCATTCGATGAACTCGATTTCTTTAGGTTATCTTTAGGTTATTAGTTTTTGAGGTCCGGGTACAGTGTTTAAATAGTTTGTACTATTCACTTTTGTTCCTGATTTTTGAGTAAATCTCTGCATTTTGATGACATTTAAGTGTTTTCAGATGATACGCAGAGTTGTTTTAAAAGTCGCCTTTTTGTAGTTAGATGCTCTAACACACAATTCAGAAATTATGTATATTATTTGGTATTGACAGTGACGAGCAAGGTTGGGCTGAATGAGTGCAATGTGAGCGGATGATTATCACTAGTGTGTGTGTATATGTATATATAATATAAAGTTAAGGAAAAATAAGTATATGATGCCAAGTGTGCCATAAGATGGTGTAGATTTTTAGGACAATTACCAGAAGTTTGAGTTTTAAAATTATTTGATAATAGAAAACGAAAATATATATAAAGAAATTACCTATTCAAATTTGGCTGTTGTTTCATGTCGTGGTTTTAAAATAAATGTAAAATAAAAAAATAAAAAAAAAGAAATAATAAAAAACTACAAATTTAGCGCAACTTCTTGCAACCACTTTCTCCGGCAAATCCACTCGTAAGTTAAACCCTAGTCCCTATTTTTCTGCTATTCTTAGTTGTACAATCTGATTTTTTGAATTGGGTTTCATTGCTTTTCTCTAAATTAGGTTGTAATGGCTATGTAATTTCTCCCACAAAGGTGAATAATCGCTCTAAAGTCCTTTTCCATACTTCTCTGTCATATTAAAACATCAATATTTTAGCGTATAAAAAAGTACTGTTGAAACCATAGTCAGAAAATCTTACTGTTTGAAAGCCTTATTTTTGGTAACAATATTTAGCTTTTCCCGTAAAAGAAAGAAATCTCAAGCCAAGATGACTTTTTAGCTATGTCTTTTAGCAAAAAGAAACCTTTTTTATGATGGTGGTATCCGGGTCAGTTTGTTACCTGCTACATCCTACCAGAATAGGTACCAGATATCTTTGCCTAACAAGGCATAGGCAGATATGAAGAAATCATCTATTTATTGTTTTTCCCCGCCCGGAATCCAAACAGGGCGTACCAAGCCTTCCATTATCGGGTTCAAATGATCCCATAATTTTTGACGCGGTGCATAAATTCATGTGTAAAAATTTACTAAAATTACAACAAATAGTATATATGAACGTGTAATTTTAAAAAATACAATGAGTCGATGATAAAAACCTTTAAAAGTTGAACCCATAGGGTTTGAATCCTGGATCGGCCTCTGAACCCGAGACCTCATGGTCAAAGAAAACCCCGTTTTTGTCCAACTTAGCAGTCACTTATTATTCTTCTTTGGAGGAAAGAAGAGTTAACGGAAAAAGGGAAAGAAAAATCTAAAAAGAGGAGTCACGTGATAAATACTAGGAGCCACTAGTAGTGGATGGAAAACTTAATTGACGGATGTATTTTGCTTAACTGTGGGAAGCTTAAATGATTTTCTGATATTTAAGGGACCGTATTCTAAGGATGCTGTTAAAGTTAGAGTGAAACAATAGAGATGGTTTTGTTGGTAAAGAGCTTACTGCCTCACCCTTTATAGTTGCGATTGTTCAATGGAAAAAAGTTTGTTTTTTCTTAGTCAAATGGTCAAAAGCTCTAATGGGTTCTCTATGAATTTGCATAAATGTTTTTGGTGGAACAATTTTGTACCTTAAAATATGGAAACAGGTTTCACAATTGCCTTACCGGTGACCATTTTGGTTTGCACGAATGGCTGAGATTGAGCTATAAGCTTGGTTTTAAAATGTCTGCTGTCACCATCTCAGTGTACTAAATAAAGTGAAATTCCTTGATTGTTCGTAGTAATCAACATGTATAGCTCATACAATTCTTAGCCGCGCTTAAGGGTGTCTTCTGGCCCTGGCCCGGGCTAAACGGGCCTGACGGGCCGGGCTTCGCGGTCCCGGGCTTCGTGTGCCGGGCCTGGCGGTCCTGGTGGTTGAGACCGGCCCGTGACGGGCCTAAGCCCACGGTCGTCCTGGGCCCGGCGGGACGGGTCTGACGGGTATTTTTTTTAAGGCAATATCTTGTATAGTAGTTATTAGTATAGTGTAGAATATATTTTATATGGTGTACTAAGTTATTAGTATAGTATATATTGTGTTGTAGTAATTAGTATATATTGTATATTATGTATATATTGTGTTGTAGTAATTAGTATATATTGTATATTATGTATATATTGTGTTGTAGTAATTAGTATATATTGTATATTATGTATATATTGATATATATTATGTATATTGTGTTGTAGTAATTAGTATATATTGTATATAGTGTGTTGTAGTAATTAGTATATATCGTATATTATGTATATATTGTGTTGTAGTAATTAGTATATATTGTATATTATGTATATATGTTATTACTTATATATTTTCTTGTAGTTTACGTTGTACGTTATGTATATATATTCTCGTATATATTTTATTGTAGTATATATTGTATGTTATATATATATTCAAGGATTGATATCGAAGTAAAGACAAAGAAATATTGAGAAAAAAGATATTCAAGAATATGATAAAGAGCATTTTTATTGACCAAAATGGCATATCTTTCTTAGTGTTCCTTCCCCCAATGGAATGAGCACAAGGTACTAATACCACCATTAAAAGGAAAAAAAACTAAAAACAGATGTGCCAATGTACAAGTTACATCATAATCTACATTGTATCTCTAACAAATCTCATAAATCCGTCAAGGTTTGGGAGAAGGTTGTGTTGGTGGTGGTGGAAATGAAGCTTGTTCATCACCACTTCCGGGCGAAGCCGAATCCTGCGGAAGTTCTGCTATCATTTCTTCATATGCTTCATCTATCGCCGGTTGTGATTCTGCAATGCCAAAGTTTCTTCTTTCCGCGCGGATCCAATCTCTAAAAAGCACCGATTTTTTCCAAGTTCTCCCTCATCGCCGCTCTATGATCACCGATTTGTAGTCTTGCTTGACTGAAAGCGCTCTCCGATGCAACAGTTGAAGCTTGAATTGATAAAACATCCCGACCCATCCTTGCAAGAACGGGAAAATGTTTTTCCCTTGACTTCCACCATTCCAAAAGATCGAAAGAGCCGTCTGGATTCTCCTTTTCTAGTCCCTGAGACAAATAAACTTGAAGCTCATTTAGATGTGAAATTTCATCAAAATTATCAACTTGAGTACCGCGGAACTCCGTCTAAGATTTAAGAGCTACGATTGTGAGCTAGACAAAGTAGGGGTTGGAATATTTGGCCTAGCATGCTCTAACACCTGTTTATAAGCATTATAAACAGTTTGAGCATTAATTTTAATTGATGCTTTTGCATCAACAAGTGTAGCAATTTCCTCTTCTGAAAGATCTAAAGCTTTATAACTATTAGAATACCAAAAATGAGGAACTCCTAATTTCATTGTTGGACTTAACATTGCAGCTACACCAAAAATAGGAGGGATTGGGAAAAAATATTTTTTAAGCTTTTGTTTCATTTCATTTATAGCAAGTTCATAAATATCCCCACCCTCGCTAAATTCAACAAACAAATCAGCTAATGCGGCAATATAAACTAAACAATTTGAAATAGTAGGATAATATTGCCCAGAAAATGCATTTGTAGCAACTTGAAAATGTTCTAAAAAATCTAGAAGAATTTTAACATTAGTCCAATCTTGGGTAGTAAGCATTTCATCATCATCCTCACCACCTACCCGAGAATTAAACGTAGCATTAATTGGGTTTCTATATTCATACGCAACTATTAAACTTTTGTACATGCAATTCCACCTAGTCGGGCAAGGTTTGGGAACCTTTCTTTCTCTAAGGCCATATTTATCACATTTCTTAAAATACTCTCTAAGTCTAGTTCTACGGTTTGAATAAAATAGCCAATTAAGAACCATTCTCACCTTTTCAATTTCTATGTTTAATATTCGCATACCATCACCAACAATTAAATGATAAATATGACAAATACATCTAACATGGAAAATATTACTAAATGTAGGATTAAGGTGGCATTTTTGTAAATGCCATGGAAAATATTGCTAAATGATGTTTCTGAAGTTGTTTCTCATTAGTTTGGCATTTTGTTACTCAAGTAAGAGCACAAAATAAGGCTAAGTGTAAAACTGGTGGGAAATTACTTGTTCATAAATTTACTGGAGACCGTAGCGGCACGGTAGTTTGACTAGACACATAAAAATACACCCTAGAGATAAGGCTAGATTTTTGCAAATGCAAGCGCAACCAGAGGGGGGGGGGGGGACAAGTGTAGATTCTCATGTTAACCCTAGTACAAGTTCAAATCTAGTTCAACCAGGAATTAACATTGTCACAGGAGGTATTCTATATTACGATCCAAATAGAGATTGTGAAGAACTAGCAAAGATGATTACTGTTATGTGCTTGCCTTATACTTTTGCTTCTAATCCTAATTGGGTTCACTATATTAGAAGAGTTTTTAATCCTACTTATAAAGGTTGTCCTCGCGCAACAGTTAAGGTCGATATTTATAAATTCAAACATGAATATGAACAATATTTGCGCTATTTATTTACTCATATACCTAATCGTATTTCTACTACAACTGATATTGGTAGAAGTAATAATGACTGTGATTATCTAACTGTTACAAATCATTGGATAGATGAAGACTGGACAATGCAAAAACGCATAATTGCATGTAGAATAATTAATTCATGTCACACAGGTAGGTTTATAGCTAACACTGTTTCAGATATATGTAGATATTTTTGCTTTAGCAATAAAATAATGACAATTTCTGTGGATAATGCTTCTAGTAACACTAGTGCAATAGGCATGCTAACACAAACCCTTAATCCTGCATTTAGTAATATTTTTCATGTTAGATGTATTTGTCATATTTATCATTTAATTGTTGGTGATGGTATGCGAATATTAAACATAGAAATTGAAAAGGTGAGAATGGCTCTTAATTGGCTATTTTATTCAAACCGTAGAACTAGACTTAGAGAGTATTTTAAGAAATGTGATGAATATGGCCTTAGAGAAAGAAACGTTCCTAAACCTTGCCCGACTAGGTGGGGAATTGCATGTACGAAAGATTAGTAGTTGTGTATGAATATAGAAACCCAATTAATGCTATGTTTAATTCTCGGGTAGGTGGTGAGGATGATGATGAAATGCTTACTACCCAAGATTGGACTAATGTTAAAATTCTTGTAGATTTTTAGAACATTTTCTAGTTGCTACAAATGCATTTTCTGGGCAACATTATCCTACCATTTCAAACTGTTTAGTTTATATTGCCGCACTAGCTGATTTGTTTGTTGAATTTAGCGAGGGTGAGGATATTTATGAACTTGCTATAAACGAAATGAAACAAAAGTTTAAAAAGTATTTTTTCCCTATCCCTCCTATTTTTGGTGTAGCTGCAATGTTAAATCCAACAATGAAATTAGGAGGTCCTCATTTTTGGTATTCTAATATTTATAAAGCTTTAGATCTTTCAGAAGAGGAAATTACTAAACTTGCTGATGCAAACGCATCAATTTAAATTAATGCTCAAACTGTTTATAATGCTTATAAACAGGCGTTAGAGCATGCTACGCCAAATATTCCAACCCCTACTTCGTCTAGCTCACAATCGTTTAAAAGAGCTGTGGGCTTAACATCTCTTAAATCTTGGACGGAGTTTCGGGGTTCTCAAGGTGATAATTTTGATGAAATTTCACATCTAAATGAGCTTCAAGTTTATTTGTCTCAGGGACTAGAAAAGGAGAATCCAGACGGCTCTTTCGATCTTTTGGAATGGTGGAAGTCAAGGGAAAAACATTTTCCCGTTCTTGCAAGGATGGGTCGGGATGTTTTATCAATTCAAGCTTCAACTGTTGCATCGGAGAGCGCTTTCAGTCAAGCAAGACTACAAATCGGTGATCATAGAGCGACGATGAGGGAGAGCTTGGAAAAGTCGGTACTTTTTAGAGATTGGATCCGCGCGGAAAAAAGAAACTTTGGCATTGTAGAATCACAACCGGCGATAGATGAAGCATATGAAGAAATGATAGCAGGATTCGGCTTCGCGCGAAAGTGGTGATGAACAAGCTTCATTTCCACCACCACCAACACAACCTCCTCCCATTCTTGACGGATTTATGAGATTTGTTAGAGATACAATGTAGATTATGATGTAACTTGTACGTTGGCACATATTTTTTTAGTTTTTTTTCCTTTTAATGGTGGTATTAGTACCTTGTTGTGCTCATTCCATTGGGGGAAGGAACACTAAGAAAGATATGCCATTTTGGTCAATAAAAATGCTCTTTATCATATCCTTGAATATCTTTTTTCTCAATATTTCTTTGTCTTTACTTCGATATCAACCCTTGAATATATATATAACATACAATATATACTACAATAAAATATATACGAGAATATATATACATTACGTACAACGTAAACTACAAGAAAATATATAAGTAATAACATAATATACATAATATGGAATATATACTAATTACTACAACACAATATATACATAATATACTAATTACTACAACACAATGTATACATAATATACTAATTACTACAACACAATATATACTATACTAATAACTAAGTACGCCATATAAAATATATTCTACACTATACTAATAACTACTATACAAGATATTGCCTTAAAAAAAATACCCGTTAGAGCCGTTAGGCCCGCCAGGCCCCGTCTCAACCACCAGGACCGCCAGGCCGGGACCGCGAAGCCCGGCCCGTCAGGCCCGTTTAGGCCCGGGCCAGAAGACACCCTTATAGACACCCCTAGCCGCGCTTCATTGTACGTCCCCGGGTTGGAATAGTTTAGTTATAGATCAGCAACTTTTTGGGATGACGATAATGGGACAGTGCATCCACAGACCAAACAAGACAGCATTTTTTTCGACTAACAAACAAGACAGTTCTAGGAAGCTACCCCTCCCCCCCACTCCCACCCCACCCCACCCAAACAGACAAATAAGATTTTCTTGTATGCTTGCTTGGGAGGAAAAATTAACTTGGTATTATCTTAAAATAGATCCATGTGGGCCATGTATGATAGTCTTTCTTTTGCAAGTCCATCAATTTTAGCCGCTTCACAAGTATGTATTTTTTTTGTTGGTCAAACTTGGTAAATTTCTTCGTGTATATCTTACTTCAGAATAGGAGGCATGTTTTATTTGAGTGAAATAGAACACACACTGAGATTGCCGCCTCATCTCCTAAGCCTTCCACTCAATGAATCAATCAGGGGAGAGCTTGAGGGTCTCTTTGTGGATAAGGTTTATTCTTCTCTATTGATTCTGCATTTTTGTTTATTTGGCACATTACAAGAGACTAACTTTTGTACATGATGCAAGGTTATTGCAAATTTGGGCCTCTGCGTATCCGTGTACGATATTCGCTCCATAGATGGCGGTTTTATCTATGCAGGAGAAGGTGCCTCAACGTATACGGTATTGTTCCTGTTGCTGCAATTAATTATTCTTTGTTTAACTTATATGGATTGAGCAAACTGGTGTCATTAACCCTCGTGAGAGATTCCATTTTCCATCTCACTCTGATTATTCTTTTCCTGGAGGTCGTTGAGACTGTTTCCGGGTTAATATTAAATTATGTCAACTGATAAGTTCTTTGGAATTGAGCATCAGTGCCCCGTACTGAGAATTAAAAGTGCACTATTTCTTGCTAAATGTGAAGGGGAATTAAGGGATCTATTTCCTGGACAGAGATCCCACACAACTTTGTTCTAAATCAAATGTCCCCCTTCAATGATCGAAATAAATAAATAAGATCTGCCCTCGATCTTTTAAAAGAATATGAGATGTGGATAAGTGTAAGTATCTTTGGGCTTTGATTATTCTGTTACTACCTTCCTTGCCATAATCTATATAAAGATCTGATGTCTCACTGTTAGGAAAAAAAGCTCCTTATCCTTGTTTTTGCCTACACAAAATGTTGACCTTTCAATTAGAGGAAAAATGACGAATCCTGGCTGGACAGCATACTAACCAATGAGTCTTATGTGTCAACTATTTTGCGTACTATTGATGTTTCCTTAAAGGTCAGAGTTAGATATATAGGTGCTATCTACTAGTTGGGAATTAGTTGTAGACTTGTTTGAGAAACTTCTAATATAGTGTTATTGTTGTTATATATAACATATTTTTCACTTTTAATTTATTTGGTATCAATGGTATGAGTTGAACTTAAATGAAGATGGGAGGATTAATATCGCTGACCCAAACAAAAGGTATTCTCACTAACAGCCTTAAAATTGATAAAGGACAATTCCTCACCTTGATAAAAGACCAATTAGATTTTAGAGTGTATTATCATTTGCCGAAGCAGTTGTTGGATTCTACGTAGAGCAATGCACTTCAAACTAATCAGCTTGCTATTATTTGTAATGTTTACTGTGATAACATGTTCGTTAATGGAGAAAAATCATGGTCTTTTGCAGGTCAAGTTTAGACTGATAGTGTTTCGACCATTTGTAGGAGAAGTAATAGCGGCTAAACTCAAAGAGTCCAATGCTGAGGGTTTACGCTGTAAGGCTTGCAGACTGTTTACAGTTTATTTCTCTCGCAATTTTCCTTTGTTGGAGTTTCTGTCATATATATATTTTCCTTCACATTAAGTTTCTTCTGTGATATATAAGGCGCATTTTAACGGATGAGGATAATTTCTCAGAAAAAAGGCATCTTAATGTTCGTTCAATTTTGTGTTTGGCAGTGTCACTTGGATTTTTCAATGACATTTATGTACCCCCACCTCTAATGCCATCTCCATCACGTTCTGAGCCTGATCCCGAGAACAAGTACGTGTTTTCTTGTCTCAACATCTAATTTTGTGGTGCGATTGCATCTACTGCTTGGTCTTTCTGAATCATACATCATAAGTTTCTTTGCATATGGTTTTTATTGTCTATTTTAGGAATCAAATCAGATGGATATGGCAGTTTGAGGGACAAGATGAATATCCTATTGATGGTGTAGATGAGGTTTTCAGAACTAACAACTTTGCTATATTGCACCGGCTTGTGGTGTACCTGGAAATTTTGACATTGATTATATAAACTGCAGATTAGGTTCCAAGTTCATTGTGTTAGTTATCCATCTGTACCTCTTGAGCAAGAAAAGGATTCAAAGCCATTTGCACCAATGGTCATAAAGGTACGTCAACTCTTAGCTTTATTCCTTCAGTATATTATTTTTTCCGTTCCTACAGTTAAAATGATATAGTTCCATCACTATTAGCTGGTTAAATGGTTGTAATATCCGATTTCTAGTGCGTCTAAACTATGTTGCGTGGTCTCTCTGAAAATATCGCGGAGCGCATGTCGGATCCTCCAAAGGTATTTTTAGAGGATCCAATGTGGTAACATTTTGGAGAGTCTGCGCAACATAGCATCTAAATATGTAAATGCTTTGTCACTGAGTGTGGAGAAAGTGTATTAGGCTGTGGAAGCTAATCAATCTTCCAAAAATATATGCTACTCATAACCAATATACTGTCAAACCATGCTTTTGGCATGCTGTTCATTGTAGATGTGACTTACGTAAACTCTTGATCAGTAATTACACTCGTTCAATTGCTGTGGCAATTACCCTTAAAAATAGGACAACAACTCAGTGGTCGATTATGGAGTTTTTGTCGCATCATTTACTTCATTTTTGCAGTTTGGTGACCTGAAGGTTGAATTTCTGCATTGATTCATACAGAGTTTAAATTCCGTTACTCGTTATAAAGGAAAAATGCTCTTACATAAATTGAAACTTCAGCATTTAATCTTGGAATTTGGATGACACAATGTCGTTTTTCAGTCGCGCTAAGCAGCTATGTCTTTAAACCGTATAAAAAATGGAATGCGGATAATGAGTTTGAAAAATTCTCCTATGTTATTCTACTTTCTATAGACTTGGTGAGGAAAAATACTTTAGTTTTTGCTTATATTTATTAACTCTGGCATATTTTCTTGTCTGTTTATTACCAGGGATCTCTTGATGCTGATGGTCTTGGACCCATTTCATGGTGGATATAGCAGAAATTACTGTAGATTCTTTTGACAATAAACTATACTATTATTTATTTTTTGTTGATAGAGGGAATAACAGAAAGGGATCCTTCGCGCAACGGTAAAGTTGTCTCTGCGTGACCTATAGGTTACGGGTTCAAGCCGTCGAATAGGCGATTATGCTTGCATCAAGGTAAGCTGCCTACATCACACCCTCTTGAGATGCAACCATTCCCCGGACCTTGTATGAATGTCTGATGCTTTGTGCACCGGGCTGTCCCAGAGAGAGAAAAGTAGTGACTCTAATTTTGACACCCTGAGAAAGAAGCAAAATGAGCTTCTCTTTGTGTTGTTTCAAATCTTTTAGCAGTTCCTCAGTAGTCTTTTCAGAAAGGATGATTCTGCTATTTATGTGTTTTTATTTCTGTTTGTGAAGTAATTAATCCATAAAATATATGTATGGTTTTTACATATAGATAAATTCAATTTAAAATATTGTCGGTATTTTTCTACCCGCACAAGGTAAGGATAAGATTTGCATAAACACTGTCCTACCCTGACCCCACTTGTTTTCATACATGTGAAGTTAAATTTTAGTACTAAAAGTTTTACTACAAGCTATATTTCATTGTAATATATCAAAAGCTGTCAACAGTTTGAGAACTTTTGGAGAAGCTCCTGCACTAAATACTCAGTAATATGGTAGTAAGCTGATTCAGTTGGATGAATACTGTCAAAGAAAATATAGTGTGAAGTATCTGTGCACACTGGAGATTTTGTCGTACACAATGGTCCTGCTTCTAATAATCCAGTTCCACAACATCCTTTTTTAATTTCTTCAAATCCTGTCATAGTTATGTAAAACAGAAAGCATTTTGGATTAATAAGAAGAATGAAAAGAAAAAAGTAGGAAAAAAGGGAGATAACTAATCTAAATGTTGGATGATATTCATGATAAATGCTCAAAAGTTGAGAATTATAAGAACCAGGGGTCCTTTGGTTGAGAAATAAGTTATTTCAGAATTAATTATACCGGATTAGTTATCTTGGAATTACTATCCTATTCTTTCATAGAGATAAAAATAATACTATAATCTGTGAGTTTATCTTAGTCAAACATAGAATAAACTCATTTTAAATTTAATTCAGTAATTAATTGTGCCTTATTCCTTGTACTTTGTACCAAATGAGCCCTAGGTGAATGGCATGAAGGTAATCACAAGGTCCACCTTAACATAATTAAATTCTGCCGGAGACGAAAAACATTAGATTATTTCTTTTTATATGTCTAAGTCTTGGTTGACACCTTGACGGAGTTATTCTATACCTGTGTTGACAGTGAAAGGTAGCAGGTACCCAATAAATTTAGTCAAAGTACATGCAAATTGGTCCTTGGTTGAACCAAAAAGTAGGTACCGGTATACCTACTATAGTCGTATAGGGGATGAACTGAGTTAGAAGCATATGTTTTCTTTAACGTTAGCCGGTAACGAACAATCTGAAAGTCATCTAAAAAGCTCAAGATAAATACTTCTTCATTCTTATCTACCAAAAACTATGGTAGAGTGGTACTTCTCCATCCTTGACTAAAAATTTCGAGATTAGTTATAAAGGTGTCTTTACTTAGGAAGCCCCCTCCCCCCTCCCCCGGCTTCCTCCCCTCCAAATAAAAAATTTTCAGCGAGAATTTGAATTAGTTGAATCAAAAAGCAAGTATCGAACACCAAATGAGAAGAAGAAAAAAACATTGAAAGCTTACCATAATCTTGAGGATTATTGATGAGGTCTGACATAGGAGTGTAAATGTCTGCATAAAAGATTCTGCTTCCTGGAAGTTGTGCTTGTAATTTTGGCAGCAATTTCTCAAGCTTTTGATTATAACTTTGAGAATCTGAATTCTCTTTTTCTATGCAAGTTCTATGAAGTGGAGATTTTGCTGTCATTTGAATTGGTAGACAACCAATTGGAGGCAGGCCACTCACTATAGTTTTATGACTTCCAAGTTCGTAAAGTTTCTGTTAAAATAAGATAGAATATTGCATGTCACAATAATAATATACAACAATAATATATTCGGTATAACTTTACACGTAGCGTATGGGAAAGATAGTGAGCATGCAATCTTACCCTTACATTGTGCCGATGAAGCAACTATTTTTAATATATATTCGGCTCGAAGCGAGCATGCATAATTACAACAGTATAGAAAAAGAAATACAATTGTAATAAAGTCAAAGAAATAGTAACAACAACAGTATAATAGAACATGAAAACAAAAGTAACGCAAGGTAATAATAGAAAAATGTCACAATATATACGAGTTCAAATGATATGTACTTACCACATAAAAAGCATTTATAAAATTAAATTAATAATGAGGTAATTATAAGTAAATTTGACTATTTGGTGTGTCCTATCAAATGAAATTATAGGATAGAATAGAAAAAACGCCTTTGCTAACACTAATGAGTCGTTTTTTCTTGGGGGATAGCCTTGTGAAGAAGTAAGCTTATTCCCGCCTCGACCTGCAACTATTGCTAGGTTTCCCTGTCGCTTCTAACCTTTCCCTCCTGTCTTCGACCCAACTGTATGAGGCAAAAACTCGTCGATTTTGCTCCTCGGAATAATGCGTATTTTTAGTGGTTTAAAAGGGCAACCCAATGCACAAAACATCCCGCATTCATATAGGATCCGGGACGAGCCGTATCTTTAGAGGTGTATAGTAGACAATCTACCATAATGTAAGCATTATTAACTGGTTCCACTGCTCGAACTCCTGGCCTGTGAGTCACACGGGACAGAGACAACTTTACCAAAAATTTCAAAAAAGAAAAAAGACATTAAAGAGTAATAAGAAGAGAGGGATGTGATAGAAAATAACCTTGACAAAAAGTTGCAGCTTGTTTAGCAGAAAATCTTGGTACTCATTCATGCTAAATTCTACCCTTCTTGTTGGAATATCATAGAAATTAAAAATAAAATCATTACTCCCTGAACTAACAATAACCAAAGCACCTTTCACTATTTTTTCAGCTTCTTTTTCTCCAAAATACCCTTTCAATTTCTCCAAATATTCTTTAAAATATTCTAATTGTTTTCCCATTGGAATTCCTCCTGAAACTGAACTTGTTAAATCATCATATCCTGATCCAGCTGATGCAAAACAAACACCACTTTTTAAATCATTAGCCATTAAATTTGGCTGTAAATATGGTGACACACCATATTTTTTTAACTTCAATAAAAATGCTAATATATCTGGTACAAGTTTTCCATTTGAAAATCTACCTGTTGGAATATGATTATAATTGTCTTTTCCATAGGGTGGATGATTGCCTTTGAATAAAGTGAATATATAGTTGTTATTTCCAGTGTCAACTGTTGAATCACCAAAAACAAGAATTGATGTGAATTTTGGAATGGTTTGGCCTGTAATTGTATTACACAAGAAAAGGGCTAAGAAGAAGAAGAAAGATTTTGGTGCCATGGCTTTAAAAGAATTGAACAAGTATTTGTACTTTTAATATTTCCTCCAAGGGTTCATGGATATTTGATGGTTTAAAGACATGTGGTTATGCAGACAATTGTATCTATATGTATATATATAGCCATATATTTACTATTTTTTATTTTTAATAGCAACGTCGCTATGAATGCTTGGCTGTTACAAGCCAGTTATCCCCGTGGTGACTTTTTCCGATACTTTTAGTTTTGAATTTCGATGGTCTAAAGGGTCGTTCGGCCACGCTTCCACGATTCATATTCATACTGGAAATCTGAATCAAACGAGCTTTAGCCTTCTGTTCCATACGAGATTTCTGTTACGGTTGAGCTCAACTGGGATACTGGTGTTATCTTTTAACAGATGTGCCACCCCAGCTAAACTCCCCACCTGATAATGTCTTTCATCCGGATCGGCCTGCAAGCCTCGAGTCCCAAAAGAGGGGCAGTGCCCTACTTCCTATTAACGGGATAAGTAAAGTAACATTAAAAGTCAAATACAACCAAATCTCTCTATAAGAGCATCGTTTGTTTCGACATTTTGTGGTTGCTATAGTGCAGCGTTGTTATTGAAAGCATATATTATAACATAATATTAAAAATAATTTCTAAGAAAAGTTAATTGTCATAGTGAAGTATTGTTATAGAGGAAAACTATTATAGAGAAGTCTGACTGTGTATATCTTTTGTGTGGTACAATATTGGAGAAAGAAAGAAAGATATGGAGAAAGGAAATTGTTTTTTAAAAAGAAAGTAATAGTAGCAATTTTCTAGGGGAAGGAACATAATTTTGGGATGGCTGAATGAAAATGATAGTGTATATATATATATATATATATATATATATATATATATATATATATATATATATATATATATATATATATATATATATATATATATATATATATGTATTATATGGAGAAAAAAGCTTGCTTTTTTGGATTATTACCTTCTAAGTTTTTCCCTTTTTATTACTTCTGAAATTGGCTCACAATTAAATTTCATGCATGTGGCAGTGTTTTACAGAATACTGTAATCTTAAAGGATTTTTTATAAGACTTAGTTTCTTTTATACCTACTACTATTAAATGTGAGAAAAAAGCTACTATTTCTTCCCTTGCTTTGTAAGGAAATTTTTTTTTTGGGTGGTAACGTAAGTTACCTACTATTTACAGCTTGTTTCTTTGGTCATGATGTCCAAATAACAATTACAACAAACTCGATATAACTTTACAAAGTGAGGTATGGAAAAGCTAGTATATACGCTTTTCCAATAGACTTACTCTCGGTTAAAATTAAAGTAGCAATAAACGGTTAGTCATGATGTCCAAAAAAATCATAAAAATTTAGGTCGCTCTTGTAGTGACTACACAATAAATTTATCATCTGTTAATAATTCGATAAAATGAGCCATTGCTGTTAGCAAAAGAGTTCACCAATGCCCTTTTTCACCGATGGAGTATTATTTAAAGGAAAAATGTTCAAATTTCCCTTCAACTATTCGAAATGTGTAAGATATATGGATTTATATCTGGATATATGGACTTATATCTACACACATATGAACAATATATGGATAATTATATGTTATGTGCTATCTTTTGGTTTGGCCTAATTATGTGGTCTTATGGACATTATGTTAAGGGGGCCAATGTATTGCCATACTAAAGTGTAGGACTAATGTGTAGATACCCAAAAGGGTAACCTTAGTTTATGATGGGCTAACTAAGGTTACAAATGTAACTATGGTTACATGAATGCTTGTGACTCTTGAGTTTTGTAACTCTTGCAAGACATAACTCAAGACATAACTTTTGTCTTGTAACTCTTGTCTCTTGGGTTATGTAAGTCCTAGAGTTATAAAGTGGGGTTATGGTTCCCATTCTTTAGCAAGACAAGTTCTTCTTCTTCCCATTGAATCAAGAACCATATTGTCCATTGTCTTGCAAATAGGGTGGAAAACCATAAGCCAAGTTTGATCATTGTCATATTATTGTTATTGTGTAACAATTCTCATATTGTTAAATCTTGTGGATTCATTCTTGTGGTAACATACAAACTTCAAGAAACTTGAAGAAAGGATCAAGAGGTTTAAAAAGAATCAAGGACAATTATCAAAGGTGGTTCATAAAATTCCACACATATGGATTCAGGTTAGCTTCCGCTCATGTAGTTGTAATTCCGATTATTCAATATGAAGGTTATTGTCTTTAGTAGGAATCATAATCCTAACAATTGGTATCAGAGCCGCCCTTCATTTTGGATAATTTGGATGATCATAAGGTTTATGTTATGTTAGAAATCATGTCTAAGTTTACTTAGAATTTTGTTTATAAAATTCTACCATGAAATAGCATGATCTTATGATTGTTATGTTTTAATGTATTTGATGTTAAAACATTGTACGATTCAGCATGATTTTAGTTGGTTAACAACATGTTTTTTTATGTTTAAAATCCATGTTGAAAATCATGTGTTATTCTGGAAATTATTTTTTGGTCACTGCCAGTCATACAATCGATTGTTGCCTTAAACAATCGATTGTCTGAGACGTTAAATATTCTGGCAGTTATTTTGGAACACCAGACAATCGATTGTTAAAGCCTGACAATCGATTGTTCTGGTTCAGTGAGTTGAAACGTTTTTTAATTATACCATACAATCGATTATCTATTGTAGACAATCGATTGTGATGGTCCAGAAATTGAAAATTTTTATCAAAACCAAAACAATCGATTGTCTGGTTTTGTCAATCGATTGTCATGGTCCAATAACTTAAAAATTTTTCATAAAACCACAACAATCGATTGTCTGATTTTGACAATCGATTGTCATGGTCCAGTAAAACTTTTTCAGAAAACCAAACAATCGATTGTGTTGGTCCAGTAAGGTTAAAAACGTTTCAACTCTCTTAAGTTTCATTGAATGTTAATTGTTTTAAAGTCCATCAATTCTTATAATATAAAGAATTGTCCGATTCAGTAAACAACGATTAATATTCAAGTGTTACACATTAAAATATGTAACACATTAAGTTGAGATTCATAAAATGGCTTAAGGAACTAAAGTTTATAGCATCTAATATTTTAGTTATTCAATTGAAGCACTATGTTGCCAAAGTAACCTCTATTGTGTAGATTGATCAATTTTAAAATATAAGATGACTGTGGATGTTAGTCTTCCATGCGTTTAACACCGGCCCAAAGGAGGGTGTTATTTGGCAGGAATTCGAACATTCTTGTGGTGGTAAATATGAGACGATTATTTGGTTTTCCATGTGAATATTAAATCGGCCCAAAGGAAGGTTTAATATTTGACAGGAGTTTATTGTCTATGTTTGATCACTACACCAAGAGTACCACTTACAAGTTGTTTTTCTGTCCAAAGACTAAAATCAATGTTGTGCTAGGTATCTTGTAATGGGAATTGCCTAATTTTGAATCTATAAAGTTAAAGTTCAAGTTTATGTAAGCATGTATTCAGTAATCCTTTTGTTCTATTTTCAGTAAATTCTTCTGCTTCTACGATCTCTGCCAACATCAACAGCATCCCTGTGCTTAACGGCACTAACTTTAAGGAATGGAAAGAGAACGTCATGATCGTTCTCGGTTGCATGGATCTTGACTTAGCACTTCGGACCGAGCAACCTACTCCTCTTGAGGATACATCCTCTCCTGATGACAGGAGGGTGATGGAGAAGTGGGAACGCTCGAATCGCATGAGTCTCATGATCATGAAGCGTGCAATCCCAGAATCATTCAGGGGCACTATGAATGATGAACCTAATGCCAAAGTTTTCCTTGAAAACCTCGAACAGCGTTTTATTCAAAACGAAAAGGCGGAAACAAGTACACTATTGAGTAAACTTGTTTCCATGAGGTATAAGGGCAAGGGAAACATTCGGGAGTACATTTTGGAAATGTCTCATCTTGCTTCGAAACTTAAGTCACTCAAGCTGGATTTACCTGAGGAACTGCTTGTGTACTTTGTTTTGATATCTCTTCCTGCACACTTTAATCAGTTTAAGGTCAGTTATAACTGCCTGAAGGAGAAATGGTCTCTTAACGAGCTCATTTCACACTGTGTGCAAGAAGAGGAAAGGATAAAGCTAGATAAGACAGAAAGTGCTCATTTGGCATCCTCTTCTAAGGAAACTAAGAAGAGGAAGGGTAAGGAAGTTGCGGTTGCAAAGCCCAAGAATAAGCAACATAAGGAACCTAAGGTTGAAATCACTGCATTAGGTTGCTTCTTCTGTAAGGGGACTAATCATGTGAAGAAGGATTGTACCAAGTACCATGCCTGGCGTGCGAAAAAAGGTACACTTCTTTCTCTTGTTTGTTCTGAAGTTAATTTAATTTCAGTACCTAAGGATACTTGGTGGGTAGATTCTGCTGCTACTACTCACATAAGTATATCTATGCAGGGTTGCCTGAACTGCCGAAAACCAAATGATGGTGAAAGATACATCTATGTGGGTGATGGCAAGAAGGTGCCAGTTGAAGCTATTGGCAAATTTAGGCTGTTGTTTAAAACTGTTTTTCATTTAGATTTGGATGAGAATTTTATTGTACCGTCTTTTAGACGGAACTTAATTTCGGTTCCCCAATTGGACATATCTGGTTATAAATGTACATTTGGGGATAATAAAGCTAGTCTCTTTCAGTGTTCAAATCTTATTGGTACTGGTGTTTTATCAACATTTGATAGCTTATATTTGGTTGATACAATAACTTCAAATAAAGAAACTTTGCATACAAGTTTAAGTGGTACTAAAAGGAAATTAACTAATGAGAATTCTATATCACTCTGGCATAAACGTTTGGGTCACATATCCATTCAAAAAATTCAGAAACTCGTGTCAGATGGAATTCTTGATTCTCTTGATACCTCAAATTCGGAAATTTGTATTGAGTGTATCAAGGGAAGACAAACAAACAAGACTAGATTAGGTGCCAAGAGAGCTTCGGACGTCTTAGAATTGATACATACGGATATTTGCGGGCCATTTCCTACTCCTTGTCGGAATGGTCAACAATACTTTATCACATTCATAGACGATTACTCTCGTTATGGGTACCTATATCTTATTCACGAAAAGTCCCAATCCATAGACGTGTTCAAATCATTTAAGGCTGAAGTTGAAAATCAACTAAGCAAAAGAATTAAATCCGTTAGATCTGACCGTGGTGGTGAATACTATGGTCGATATGATGGTTCCGGTGAACAACGTTCAGGGCCTTTTGCTAAATTCCTAGATGAGTGTGGGATCGTCCCTCAATATTCTATGCCAGGCAGTCCTACGATGAATGGTGTAGCTGAGAGACGAAATAGGACCCTTAAGGATATGGTAAGAAGTATGATTTCTCGTACTTCTTTGCCAGACTCACTCTAGGGTGAAGCTTTAAAAACTGCAACTTATATTCTAAATAGAGTTCCAACTAAAGCTACAATCAAAACCCCTTATGAACTTTGGACTGGGCATAAACCCAGTATTCGGCATTTTCACATTTGGGGTTGTCCAGCTGAGGCAAGGCCTTATAGGCCGAAGGAAAAGAAACTGGACGCTAAGACGGTTAGTAGCTATTTTGTTGGATACTCTGAAAAATCCAAGGGTTTTAAGTTTTATGATCCCACATCACGAACTATTTTTGAAATGGGAAATGCTAGGTTCTTTGAGGATATTGAGTTTGGGGGGTGGGGAGATAAAGTTGTTAGAGATTTTGTCTTTGAGGAAGAACATGTGTCTTTACCTCAAATTGTTGATCTTGGTCTTACTGACTCGGATCACACAACTCCGGTTCAAGACAATCTCGAAAATCTCCCTCATCAGGAACATGATATAACTAATGAAAATCAAACTCAACAACCTCAAGAAACTGAAATGCCATTAAGGAGATCCACTAGAGAGAGGAGAAATGCAATTTCGGATGATTATTATGTATTTCTCCAAGAATAAGAAAGTGATATTGGACTTGAGGAAGATGATCCAATCAACTTCCGTCAAGTCATTAAGTGTTCTAACTCTCAAAAGTGGATTGATGCCATGAATGATGAGATGAAGTCTATGAGCGATAATGACGTTTGGGAGCTTGTTACGTTGCCCGAAGGTACGAAACCTATTGGTTATAAATGGATTTTTAAAACCAAAAGGGATTCAGGGGGCAATGTTATTAAGTACAAAGCTCGTCTTGTCGCTAAAGGCTACCCTCAGAAAGAAGGCATTGATTATAAAGAGACTTTCTCTCCAGTTTCATCGAAAGACTCTTTCCGGACTATAATGGCATTAGTAGCACATTTTGATCTTGAGCTTCATCAAATGGATGTTAAGACTGCTTTTCTCAATGGTGACATTGAGGAAACAATTTATATGGTGCAACCTGAAAACTTTGTTTCGGATGAATCAGAGAAGAAGGTTTGCAAATTAAAGAAATCCATCTATGGGCTCAAGCAAGCTTCTCGTCAATGGTATTATAAGTTTCATGCAGTCATTACATCTTTTGGTTTTGAACCGAATATTGCTGATGACTGTATATACCATAAGTTCAGTGGGAGTAAGTATATTTTTCTGGTTTTATATGTCGATGACATACTGCTTGCCTGTAACGATATAGCATTATTACTTGAAACTAAGAAATTTCTTTCAAAGAAATTTGAAATGAAAGATCTTGGTGAAGCTTCTTTTGTATTAGGAATTTAGATTCTAAGAGATCGCTCCAAAGGCGTTCTCGGTCTGTCACAAAAGGGCTATATCGATAAGGTTCTGAAAAGATTTGGCATGCAGGACTGTAAACCAGGCAACACCCCTGTTGCTAAGGGAGACAAATTTAGTCTCAAACAGTGCCCAAACAGTACTTATGAAATTTTGGAAATGCAGAAGACACCTTATGCTTCGGCGGTAGGTAGTCTGATGTATGCTCAGGTATGTACACGACCTGATATAGCATACATTGTTGGGATGTTAGGCAGATATCTAAGCAATCCGGGAATGGACCATTGGAAGGCAGCCAAACGGGTCATGAGGTACTTACAGAGAACAAAGGATTACATGCTTACATACCGGAAATCGGACCAGCTTGAGATCATTGGGTATACCGATTCCGATTTTGCTGGATGTCAGGATAGTTTGAAGTCTACTTCAGGCTATATTTTCATGCTTGCGGATGGTGCTATCTCTTGGAGAAGCATTAAGCAAACTCTTACGGCCACTTCCACCATGGAAGCGGAGTTTATGGCATGTTATGAAGCATCCAATGAGGCATTATGGCTGCGGAATTTTGTTGGTGGACTGCGTATTGTTGATACTATTCAGAAGCCACTTAGGCTATTATGTGACAACAGATCAGCAGTCCTTTATGCTAATAACAACAGTAGTTTGACGAAAGCAAAACATATGGACGTCAAATTTCGGGTTGTTAAAGAGAGAGTACAAAATGGACAATTGTGCATTGAGTACATTAGTACAAACTCCATGCTTGCGGATCTGCTAATTAAGGGATTGACACAAAAAGTATTTCATGAGCATATTGCTTGTATGGGTGTCAAATCAGATAAGGATTATGTATTTTAGTGGGAGTTTTGTATTGCACATTTATGTAATTGTTCATTATATTCAGAAATTCAGTAATTCAGTTATATCTGCAGATATTCAGTTTTAAAGTTTTTGTACTCTTACAGTTTATGTTTGATCTCAATAAAGAGAACCAGTTGGAAATAGACATTCTATTGACCACACTTTATGTTATTTCCATGCAACATACCTACACTTGATCCATGTCGTTAGTTATATTGATATACGTGATCTATGATTGGTTCTAGTTACGAATGAGTAACGACGAGCACTTAGTTCCTATGTTGGTATGATTGATGGACCGGATTGTTCATGACAATTTTATTATGATAGCAATTTTTGCGCATCTAAGGTTTGTAACATATAATATTATGGATTGTACATATGTTTGTATATCCCGTCCAAGTGGGAGATTGTAAGATATATGGATTTATATCTAGATATATGGACTTATATCTACACACATATGAACAATATATGGATAATTATATGTTATGTGCTATCTTTTGGTTTGGCCTAATTATGTGGTCTTATGGACATTATGTTAAGGGGGCCAATGTATTGCCATACTAAAGTGTAGGACTAATGTGTAGATACCCAAAAGGGTAACCTTAGTTTATGATGGGCTAACTAAGGTTACAAATGTAACTATGGTTACATGAATGCTTGTGACTCTTGAGTTTTGTAACTCTTGCAAGACATAACTCAAGACATAACTTTTGTCTTGTAACTCTTGTCTCTTGGGTTATGTAAGTCCTAGAGTTATAAAGTGGGGTTATGGTTCCCATTCTTTAGCAAGACAAGTTCTTCTTCTTCCCATTGAATCAAGAACCATATTGTCCATTGTCTTGCAAATAGGGTGGAAAACCATAAGCCAAGTTTGATCATTGTCATATTATTGTTATTGTGTAACAATTCTCATATTGTTAAATCTTGTGGATTCATTCTTGTGGTAACATACAAACTTCAAGAAACTTGAAGAAAGGATCAAGAGGTTTAAAAAGAATCAAGGACAATTATCAAAGGTGGTTCATAAAATTCCACACATATGGATTCAGGTTAGCTTCCGCTCATGTAGTTGTAATTCCGATTATTCAATATGAAGGTTATTGTCTTTAGTAGGAATCATAATCCTAACAATTGGTATCAGAGCCGCCCTTCATTTTGGATAATTTGGATGATCATAAGGTTTATGTTATGTTAGAAATCATGTCTAAGTTTACTTAGAATTTTGTTTATAAAATTCTACCATGAAATAGCATGATCTTATGATTGTTATGTTTTAATGTATTTGATGTTAAAACATTGTACGATTCAGCATGATTTTAGTTGGTTAACAACATGTTTTTTTATGTTTAAAATCCATGTTGAAAATCATGTGTTATTCTGGAAATTATTTTTTGGTCACTGCCAGTCATACAATCGATTGTTGCCTTAAACAATCGATTGTCTGAGACGTTAAATATTCTGGCAGTTATTTTGGAACACCAGACAATCGATTGTTAAAGCCTGACAATCGATTGTTCTGGTTCAGTGAGTTGAAACGTTTTTTAATTATACCATACAATCGATTATCTATTGTAGACAATCGATTGTGATGGTCCAGAAACTGAAAATTTTTATCAAAACCAAAACAATCGATTGTCTGGTTTTGTCAATCGATTGTCATGGTCCAATAACTTAAAAATTTTTCATAAAACCACAACAATCGATTGTCTGATTTTGACAATCGATTGTCATGGTCCAGTAAAACTTTTTCAGAAAACCAAACAATCGATTGTGTTGGTCCAGTAAGGTTAAAAACGTTTCAACTCTCTTAAGTTTCATTGAATGTTAATTGTTTTAAAGTCCATCAATTCTTATAATATAAAGAATTGTCCGATTCAGTAAACAACGATTAATATTCAAGTGTTACACATTAAAATATGTAACACATTAAGTTGAGATTCATAAAATGGCTTAAGGAACTAAAGTTTATAGCATCTAATATTTTAGTTATTCAATTGAAGCACTATGTTGCCAAAGTAACCTCTATTGTGTAGATTGATCAATTTTAAAATATAAGATGACTGTGGATGTTAGTCTTCCATGCGTTTAACACCGGCCCAAAGGAGGGTGTTATTTGGCAGGAATTCGAACATTCTTGTGGTGGTAAATATGAGACGATTATTTGGTTTTCCATGTGAATATTAAATCGGACCAAAGGAAGGTTTAATATTTGACAGGAGTTTATTGTCTATGTTTGATCACTACACCAAGAGTACCACTTACAAGTTGTTTTTCTGTCCAAAGACTAAAATCAATGTTGTGCTAGGTATCTTGTAATGGGAATTGCCTAATTTTGAATCTATAAAGTTAAAGTTCAAGTTTATGTAAGCATGTATTCAGTAATCCTTTTGTTCTATTTTCAGTAAATTCTTCTGCTTCTACGATCTCTGCCAACATCAACAGCATCCCTGTGCTTAACGGCACTAACTTTAAGGAATGGAAAGAGAACGTCATGATCGTTCTCGGTTGCATGGATCTTAACTTAGCACTTCGGACCGAGCAACCTACTCCTTGAGGATACATCCTCTCCTGATGACAGGAGGGTGATGGAGAAGTGGGAACGCTCGAATCGCATGAGTCTCATGATCATGAAGCGTGCAATCCCAGAATCATTCAGGGGCACTATGAATGATGAACCTAATGCCAAAGTTTTCCTTGAAAACCTCGAACAGCGTTTTATTCAAAACGAAAAGGCGGAAACAAGTACACTATTGAGTAAACTTGTTTCCATGAGGTATAAGGGCAAGGGAAACATTCGGGAGTACATTTTGGAAATGTCTCATCTTGCTTCGAAACTTAAGTCACTCAAGCTGGATTTACCTGAGGAACTGCTTGTGTACTTTGTTTTGATATCTCTTCCTGCACACTTTAATCAGTTTAAGGTCAGTTATAACTGCCTGAAGGAGAAATGGTCTCTTAACGAGCTCATTTCACACTGTGTGCAAGAAGAGGAAAGGATAAAGCTAGATAAGACAGAAAGTGCTCATTTGGCATCCTCTTCTAAGGAAACTAAGAAGAGGAAGGGTAAGGAAGTTGCGGTTGCAAAGCCCAAGAATAAGCAACATAAGGAACCTAAGGTTGAAATCACTGCATTAGGTTGCTTCTTCTGTAAGGGGACTAATCATGTGAAGAAGGATTGTACCAAGTACCATGCCTGGCGTGCGAAAAAAGGTACACTTCTTTCTCTTGTTTGTTCTGAAGTTAATTTAATTTCAGTACCTAAGGATACTTGGTGGGTAGATTCTGCTGCTACTACTCACATAAGTATATCTATGCAGGGTTGCCTGAACTGCCGAAAACCAAATGATGGTGAAAGATACATCTATGTGGGTGATGGCAAGAAGGTGCCAGTTGAAGCTATTGGCAAATTTAGGCTGTTGTTTAAAACTGTTTTTCATTTAGATTTGGATGAGAATTTTATTGTACCGTCTTTTAGACGGAACTTAATTTCGGTTCCCCAATTGGACATATCTGGTTATAAATGTACATTTGGGGATAATAAAGCTAGTCTCTTTCAGTGTTCAAATCTTATTGGTACTGGTGTTTTATCAACATTTGATAGCTTATATTTGGTTGATACAATAACTTCAAATAAAGAAACTTTGCATACAAGTTTAAGTGGTACTAAAAGGAAATTAACTAATGAGAATTCTATATCACTCTGGCATAAACGTTTGGGTCACATATCCATTCAAAAAATTCAGAAACTCGTGTCAGATGGAATTCTTGATTCTCTTGATACCTCAAATTCGGAAATTTGTATTGAGTGTATCAAGGGAAGACAAACAAACAAGACTAGATTAGGTGCCAAGAGAGCTTCGGACGTCTTAGAATTGATACATACGGATATTTGCGGGCCATTTCCTACTCCTTGTCGGAATGGTCAACAATACTTTATCACATTCATAGACGATTACTCTCGTTATGGGTACCTATATCTTATTCACGAAAAGTCCCAATCCATAGACGTGTTCAAATCATTTAAGGCTGAAGTTGAAAATCAACTAAGCAAAAGAATTAAATCCGTTAGATCTGACCGTGGTGGTGAATACTATGGTCGATATGATGGTTCCGGTGAACAACGTTCAGGGCCTTTTGCTAAATTCCTAGATGAGTGTGGGATCGTCCCTCAATATTCTATGCCAGGCAGTCCTACGATGAATGGTGTAGCTGAGAGACGAAATAGGACCCTTAAGGATATGGTAAGAAGTATGATTTCTCGTACTTCTTTGCCAGACTCACTCTAGGGTGAAGCTTTAAAAACTGCAACTTATATTCTAAATAGAGTTCCAACTAAAGCTACAATCAAAACCCCTTATGAACTTTGGACTGGGCATAAACCCAGTATTCGGCATTTTCACATTTGGGGTTGTCCAGCTGAGGCAAGGCCTTATAGGCCGAAGGAAAAGAAACTGGACGCTAAGACGGTTAGGGTGGAAAACCATAAGCCAAGTTTGATCATTGTCATATTATTGTTATTGTGTAACAATTCTCATATTGTTAAATCTTGTGGATTCATTCTTGTGGTAACATACAAACTTCAAGAAACTTGAAGAAAGGATCAAGAGGTTTAAAAAGAATCAAGGACAATTATCAAAGGTGGTTCATAAAATTCCACACATATGGATTCAGGTTAGCTTCCGCTCATGTAGTTGTAATTCCGATTATTCAATATGAAGGTTATTGTCTTTAGTAGGAATCATAATCCTAACAAAATGATCTAATTTATCCTCTGTTAACAGTTTGGGTCAGATGAGCCCTTGCCATTAGCAATAGTTCAGGTCATATAAGCTCATGCCATTAGCAAAATGGTTCACACATGCCCTTATTCAGACCGACAAAGCATTAGTTATATGTTTATTGGAAACAGTCTCTTTGCCCTTTCGGGTAGGGGTAAGGCTCGTCTACATATTACCCTCCCTAGACCCCACTTTGTGTGACTATACTGGGTAGTTGTTGTCAAAACATTAGTTATATGAAAAATATTTAAATTTGTCTCTAAACTATGCGAAATAATATAATTTTATTCTCTAGTAATAGTTCGGTTCAGATTAGCCCCTGCCTGTAGCAATAGTTTGGGTCATATGAGTCTTTGCCATTAGGAAAGAGCTCACACATGCCCTTATTCACCAATGAAGCATAGGAAAAATATGCAAATTCGTCCCTATACTATGCAAAATGATCTAATTTTATTCTTCGTTAATAGCCCGCCTCACATAAGCCCCATTAGTAATTGTTTTGGTCCTATGAGCCTCTTGTGAACACGTGATTTTTGGTTCACATGAATTACTCCTACAAAATTTTCAAAATTAGATTTTTTCTTTTAATTATTAATTACTTTAGGAATTATTGTAGAAATTTTCTTATTGTTTGCATTTTTGTGTGCATGTTTAATTCATAAAAATATAAAATTACATTGCATTTGCATTTAGGATTTAATTTTATATATTTATAAATTAATTAGTAAATTAGTTTGTTTTACAAAAATTGAAAAAAATACTAAAAATAACTTATTTTGCATTTTTAGTTTTTAGCTTTGAATTTTGGGTAATTTTCTTTTAATTTGGTATTTAATTAGTGGTGGTAATTACTATTTAGAGCTAATTAATATAATTGCGTAGGATAATTTGATTTAGGGATTAATTTAGATTTTTATTTTAATTTGAAAAAAAAAATTTTGAAAAGAAAATAAAAGGAAAAACAAGTGAAAGGAATCAGATTTTGGGCCAAATCCTTGAAATCTCACGAGCCCAATTGGTCCAACGCCATTACCCGGTCGAATTTGGCCCAAAACTCATCTCATACCCAGTCCAAACCCCTCAGCGACCTAAACGACTCCGTTTCAATCAACTTTGATCAGGACCCTTGATTTTTCTTGATCGGACGGTCGAGAACTAGGGTATTAACAACATTTAACTGTCTGAACATTACCCTTCACCCCTCTAATCGTCTCTCTCATTCACCTTCTTCAGAGAACACCATTCTAAACCCTAGCACCACCCCAAAAATCCCTACCATCTCCGGTGGCGGCGCCACCCCCAAATCGTCCCAAATCAACATCCCAAAAGCCTCACACCCTCCTCTCTCCCAATCTCTAATTGTTTTCCTTTGACCCCTCTGAAAATCGTCGAGTCTTAAATCAAAGTCGAACCCTAAAATCCCAAAAAACTCAAAATCGAGATTTCAATGAGGTTCAAGGTCTAGGTTGATTTATTCGTGTGTTCTTGATAAGAACACACGATTAATGTCAAACTTGGCAGAAAATTTGAAGGTTTGAAGATTTTGGCAATTTCTACTGTCCAGGCCACTTCATAGGTACTTTTCTTTATCTTCTATTATTTAATTTTCATTTGTAGTTCTCTTCTCATCTTCTTCTGTTTTTTTATTTTTTTATTTTTCTAATTTTTGTTTTTTTCATTTTTTTCCCATTTCTCCAAACCATCAGTTTTTGCATGTTAATTTTAGATTTGTTTGGCTAGTATTTTATTTCTGGTTTTGAGTTTTGTATGTGGTTGGATTTTCTATCTCTACTCTTTTTTTGGGGGCTCAAGGTTTTAGAGTTTTTGGACTCTGCAAGCTTTTGGGTTGTGTGGTGTCGTCTAAGTTCAATTGAAATTTAACCCTGAAAATTCGAAGCCCAAAACCCGTATTTTCGGACACAACAATTTGATTTAGGTCAATTTGACCCATGTCTATTTGGTTTCAGGGGTAAATAACCGGGGTTTTAAGGGTATTCTAGGAATTTTAGTTTAGGGAATCTTCAGTAACTAATTTAGGAAGCTTTTAGGAAGGTGACTTTGGGATTAATTTTGAAAATTGATTTTTAACTTAAGGACATGAGAGCAAAACAGAAATTTCAAAAGGAGTAAATAGCAATAAGCTGAATTCATTCTGCTGCCCTAAAAGCTTGCCTATAAAGGCACTCTTTCTTCATCCACAAGAAAGAATTTAGAGATTAAAAATCCTGAAAAACTAAAATGGTTGGAGTCTGGAGAAAAACTCTGAAATAACACTGAATTTCCTTCATTTGTTTGTTGAAAACGGCTCAAAATTCTGCTTGATTTTGGTTTTTTGATCTTCATTGGTTAGTTAAAACTACATAAAATGTCAAAGTCTTGCATCTGGGATAGAATGACTTGAGTTTGGATCTTTAAAAGTTAAAAGTTTGGTTTAAGGTCTGTTGTTTGGGGGTACTGTTTCATTGCTGGGCCCTAAGCTGATTCTACTGTTGCTTCCCTTTTTGTTTAGATCTTGCTGTTGTTTCCTCCTAATCTCAGGTTTTTTTCTACTTTATTTTGGTGTATTCAGGTACTTACTCCTGAGCTCTACTAAATATGAAGTTATATTTGAATCATGAAATGGAAAAAATGGAATTTAGAGTATAGTTTCAACAATTTGTTATGATTCAGTTGTATTACATTGTTTTCTAATTGACTTTATCCTCTAGCTGATTTCTGGTCTTTGATCATTGAACTTTATCATTGTATTTAATTTTGGGACTGTTAAACTTGTTGTAATAGAAGGTTCAGTCAAGTTATATGTGTTAGTTTTACTTTAGTTCAGTTGGAATCAATGTCTATTTGGTATTGATTTTCTGATTTAGACTTACTAAAATGGCAAGTATAGTTTGGAATATAAAGCTTCAGTTGGAATATATGTTAGTAAGTGTTTCATCTATTTTTGAAATAGTATTGGATTTTAATTAACAAGGTGATAATGAATGAGTTATTATGGGATTATATCTTTATTCTAAATGCGGTTTGACACTAGAATGCATTTTGTATCTGCTTAACGATAACCAGTTTTAATTTTCTGGAACTTCATGAAGCAGTGTACTTTGTAATCGATTATATGTGTTCAATCATACAATTGGGTTGTAGCGTGTGGCCTTGTTATTTCAAAGATGTAGTTCTGCTTGTTTCATTTATTCTTTTAGGCTTCAAGTGAGCCCGATTTTCTCTCTTATGGATGCGCATGGATGCATGAGCGCTCAAAGGATTGGGCCTGACATTGGTTTGGTCTTCCAGCCCATCGAGTGCTGAATTTCAACGTAACACGATATATTTGATTAATGAGTTTTAGTTTGAACATTGCCCTTTAATATAATAATGCCAAGTTCCCTCGGCCTTTTAATTGAGCTCTTCTTAATAAATTGAGGTGTGCCGTATTAGAGAATGCAAATAGTATATGGCCCTCAGGATTTCAAAAATAAGAATTTTCAGAAATTTAAATGTGAGGCGTGCCATATTAAGTAAGATATAGTAATGGCCTTCAAAAGCTTAGTTTGAGTTCCTTTTAAAAATTGGAATCTAGGTGTGTCGTGCCAAATAAAATCTCAAAACGCATGGCTCTCATTTAATTAATTTTAATACTTAAAAATCGAGGCGTGCCATTAGTTGAATTTTCCATGGCCCTCGCATATTTTAAAGTGCATAGTTGTTGTAGGAACACTATTTTATAATTTAATTTCCTAAACTCGAATGTGCATTTCATGTGACCCAAATTCAAATCTCAGCAATGTTAAATAAAATATGTCGCGGCCGCGGGTGCATTTTATATGGCATGGCTCAAAAACATGTTTTAGGTAACGTTGAATCTTTCTAAAATTAATTAAAAGCTGTTAATAATTTAAAATTATACCATAGGCTAAAACATGTATTAAAATTAGATAATAGGCTAATTATGATAGTTTAAGCAACCATACTATAACCACGGAATTCGGGGGTGCCTAACACCTTCTATCGGATTAACATAATTCCTTATTCAGAATTTCTAGTTCGCAGACTTCAAAAGGAAAGTCGAATTTTTCTTGATTTGGGATTCAAAATAAACCGGTGAGTTGGGAAACCAATAAAACATTCCAAGTGGCGACTTTGATAATTAATAGTCCTATATCAAATAATGTCACTTCAATTGGAAAACCCTCTTATTTCGGGTGTGTAAAAAGGAGGTGTGACAGCTCTGGAGACGCTGCTGGGGATTAAAACCCAGAACTTTGGTTCAAGGTTCAAGAATTCGAGCTTAGAATAGCTGTCGTAGTTGGATTTATTTATTATCTAATTTTTCTACATGTTTGAGCCTAGTGTGCTAATGTCGCTTTTTACCGCTTTGATATTGTATGAACTGTATATAAACTGCTACGAAACCCTTCTTCTCTCTAAGTCTTCTAAATCATCTGGGGAGTGTGAACTTTGTGTGACTTCTCTTCTATTTAGAGCCTTATCCAATTTTAGAACGAGGTTCGGACAAGTTGCAAAGCTGGTGAAGCTTCTGTATTCCCGGTACGTTGCCCCCCTCCCTGACTCGAGTTGTCTGCTCAGGTAAGTCAGATCTAGAAAAATACATCAGGTTTTAAACCTAGTATAACAAAACCTCATGTCGGATCCCTAGTAGGAACGTTTGTTTGTATCACGTGCATTTGACTATGGAGACTTAACATAGGGGTTAGGTCTGTTTGGGACAGGTGCACCCGAAATGAAAAGACCATCCTGATGCATCCTACTTGCTACTTGTGCATTTATTTGCTTCAAATTTGCATGTTGACCGGCTTATAATAATAGGAGAAAAGTTGGGAACAAGAAAAGTCAATGTGAGGGCTAAGAGAGATAATTGCTTGTTTTTTTGAAAACCAATGTCCAAAAAATACACTCAAACTCTACCAAAAACAAAATCTTGTTTTTAAAAAATAGTTGGTGTTATTTCATTTTTGTCAAATTTGCCTGAACCATGTAATTTTGTTTCTTACTGGATGTGGGATACGTAGGAAACCCCTATCGGATCCAACTTCCTTTTGCAAAAATAGCCGAAAAAGAACAAAAAAATTATTTATTTTATTTTAAATAAGTAAGGTGATGCCATTCTTGTCTAAAATAGCCGAATGACCCCAAAAGGGCGCCGGAAGATTATCTTTGCAAGAACAACCACCTTTGGTTGCTTTTTCAAAGTTTTAGCCGGTTAGGCAACACAGCCTTAAAATCTTCCTCCCCGAAGTGCTGAAAGGCCTTATTTGCAAAGCCGGATCTTTATGAAAATTATTGAAAAAAAAGAATTAACTTTTTTTCGAGTCAAAATGAATCATGTTCTTTTAATTAAATCACCCTAATAAATGTGCAGGATGAGACAAATGAAAATGAACCCTTCGCAACTCTTGAGGAAATCCCCTTGCAGCTCCATATGTAGTGAAACGACTTAGGTAAAGGCAGCCGAGGAACTGTGGTTAAAGGTTTGGGTGGTCTTTTCGGACTTTCTAAAATCAAGCCAAGATTGGATGTGATTGAAGCCTTGCTACCTTTCTGGGATCCAACCCTCAATGTGTTTCATTTCTTTGATTTGAGCTCACCCCCGCGCTAGAGGAAATTGTGGATTATGATGGCCTTAGCGGAAATCTTAGAGGTCGGTACCCGGTGTCACCAAGAACAGTATATCCCCACAAGTTTCTAGATATATTGAGTATAAGTCGTGAAGTTCAGGATGAAAATTTATTTAAAGGGTTTTGCGCTTTCCAGTTCTTGTACCATCGTTATGGCAATCCCCAAAGTTTTGAGGCACCGAATACTGGTCTGACTGATTTTGGAAAAAACGACCAATGGGAGGACCGGTGAGGCTTGGCCTTTATAGTAGCGTTCTTGGGTGTCACAATCTGTCCGAGGAAAGACGAAAACATAGAATTGGATCTCGTGGGAATGGTTGATGTCATCATCAAGAAAGCTAATGGCACCCTAGTTCCGATGATCTTTTCTTAAATTTATCAAGCTTTGACCATATGCCGAAAAAGGGAAAGATTATTTCAAGGTTGTAACCTGCTACTACAATTGTGGATACAAGAACTTCTCTATCACCATGTCGGGTATATGAACTACGACATGACTGGTTTGAATTGCATCAAAGAGTTCAAAAATTGGATGGTGGGTATTGAATTTCAAGAGGGTACAGTGGCTTGGTTTGCACGCTTGAGTTCTTTGACCTCGGACAAAATTGAGTGGACTTTCGGATGTCTCCCGGTCACCGAAGTCATATACATGTCAGCCGAAGTATGCTATATTCTCCTGATGGGTCTCCGGAGCATTCAACCATATGCTCCTCAACGAGTTTTTCGCCAATTGGGTAGGTTTCAAACCATTCCCCATGATGAAGATCTAAGTGGAGAAGTCGTTGAATTAGGTCCAAAGGCTGTGTACCCAGAAGGAAGAGTCCGTCAAGTTTGGAATGAATGAAGATTTTTAGAACCTAAGACTTCTGGTGCGTGATTTAGCCAAGGGTGAGGTAGACCCCAATTACATAAATTGGTTCGGTAAAAGGTTCCAAATCCCTCAAGATCCCGAGAGACCTACTAAAAGACCCCATGTCAAATAATCCACTAACGACTCGCGGGAGTAGTGGGACTGGTTGACAAAAGAAGCAAGCTATAGAGCCAAGATAAGTAAATTAGAGGGACAAATCCGAGAGCTCAAATTTGACAATAGTGTCCAAGCTGCCGCAGATGAAGGGAAAAGAAGAAGCTAGCGCAGGAAAACGAAGCCCTTACAGCTCAAATCCAAAAGATGAAAACAGTTGCTAGGAACCAAGAAATAAATCGGGGAGATGAAAGGCTTATAAGTGGTCATAAAAAGAAACTACTCGAATGTCAAGATAACTTAGAGAATCTGAAGCCAGTTTAGCAAGAGTCTGAACACAACTGGCAATGAATGCAGTAGGGCGGGCAGAGTATGTGCAACAAATGAAAAGAAAATATGAGGGGACAATCACCAATCTGAAGAGAAAGCTAACCACCCTTGAAAATGAGGCGACAAACAGGCTAGGAACTTTAAAGCCGATAGGGAACATTGTTATGATTTGATGACCCAAATGGAGGATGATATGCAACAGTTACAGAATCAAATCCATCATTGCACTCAAGTGCTAGAAGCTCGAACTCACCAAATCGAGCGCTTGCTTCAATAAAAGGGTATTATCCGGGAGTGGGTTAGAGCGATTGCCGACTACATCGTCACAAAATACCAAGAATGTGAGGACATGACTCAAACCACTTTCTTTGCTGCTGTAATGACGTTCGTCCGCCAAATATTGAATGACTTGGAGCATCTTCTAGCGGATCTTGGACGTAGGCCGGTGGCAAGACCGAATGATTTCCCATAAGCCCCAGGAGTCGAAGCACTTATGTACTTATGATTTTCATTTATTAAGACTATTTTCAGTTTTTAGTTTAGAGTTTATTTCCAAGAAATGAGTGTAGACATGTGATTTTTTATCCTCTCCAAGATTTTTCATATTTTAGCACATAAATATTTAATTTAGGCCTAATATAACTATTTCAACTTATTTTTACTCTTTTAATTTTATTTTTATTACATAAAAAACAAAATTACAAAAAAAGGTTCATTAATGTTTTGTAGTCATTTTAATCTTTACAAAATCCCCAAAAAATAGTATTGTTTTAATAGTCAGGCTTATTTTAATAATTATTTTTATTTAAGTAGAGCTAATTAATATTTTTGATAATAATTTTAGTTAATTAAGCTAATTTAAACATAGCTAGTTATAAAGGCCCAAGTTTCTAGCCCATTCATTAAGCTCAATATCCAATACCCATTAAGCTAATCCTAGGGACCTTTTTAGACTCTTCTTTGGAACAAAAAATAAATAAAAAGACCCTAAGGACTTAACACAAAAAGATATATGGACTAACTGGTAAAATACACAAAAAATACACATTAGACCTAGAAAAAGGAATTTTCTT
Source organism: Nicotiana benthamiana (assembly GCA_034376525.1). Taxonomy (NCBI): domain Eukaryota; kingdom Viridiplantae; phylum Streptophyta; class Magnoliopsida; order Solanales; family Solanaceae; genus Nicotiana; species Nicotiana benthamiana. The sequence goes on from CM067335.1 coordinate 137,816,928, forward strand.
TTAGTACCTCTTTAAAGAGTTTTCTTTAAGATATTAATTTTGAAAATCCAAAAAAGAGTTCCTTTTGAGGTTCTTATTTGGGAAAATTAATGAAAAATGAAAGAAAATCCTTTTATTTTCGTTAGAACTTTAGGACATTGTACGTAGAAGAAAAAGAAAATAACATGCTTTACTTCCGAAAAAATATAGAAGTCAAAAATATTTCTCTCTTCTAGGAATTTTCCTTAATTGAGATTTGTGTCAAAAGAAAAAAATTCCATTTAGCTTGAATTTAGGATAAACTAAAAAATGTTAAATCTAGAAAAAAAGAAAAAAGAAAAATGGATTTGTTTCTTTTATGTCCCTTATCTCGTCAGAATAGTCTTTAAGAAAAAATGAGAAAGTTAGTTTATTTACTTTATTTCCGATCTTCTAGAACTACGGAAAGATCTGATTCATTCGGGGTCATGATACGTAGGCAACGTACATAGGGTTCGATCGAATAATTGTTTTTAAAATAAAAGAAGAATAAATAAGAAAAGAGATGAAATCATGAGATGTGAAAAATGAGAGAAGAAAAGAGCGATAATCAGAAAGAAAAAAAAGGGAAGGAAAATGAGCGAGCTAAGAAGTGCGATGAAAGAAAAGAAAAGAGAAGATTCAAATGGACAAATTGGGATGATGCCAAGTGACCTTATGACCCTCGAAGTCATCTAGAACCATTAATTGTTGCTAGGTGCATTGTATGCAATATGATATTTTTGCTGTTAAATGCCCCAACACTAACGGGATGACCCCATTTCATTCCTTTTGATATCTTCATAGTAGAAATGTGGTTGTTTTGTGGTTCTCAAAGTAGTAACTCCTATCCACAACATAAATTCAAAAGGCAATGGCGGACAACAACAAAATTGGGTTGGTTGATACTTGTGCCCGAAAGCAGTTGGTTGAATAGGACACTGGTTTGGCTGATGAGGTAAGGATGTTAAGACAAAATATAATGGACATGTTTCAGGCCTGGATGACTGGGAAGGCACCACCTCCGCCACCAGCTAGCTTCTTAGATGCCACCCTTACCCAAACTCCGGTCATAGCCCTAGATGATCCCCCGTACTCTCCATATCCAACCCTTTATAACTGCTTTCCCAACCGTCCTAGTAGCTCCATCACTCATCCTCCAATTACCTCTTCCCAAAATTGTCCTCCTGTCATGTCCACTATCCTCAACAATGAATACCCATTCAAAGCTCATGATTCCCAATATTACTCTTCAAAGATTGCCCACAAGGTTCCTGACTTATACAAGCAGAGCCCTCAGGATGAGCTTCATGCTGAAAACAAAAGGTCACAGGAAAAGAAGGGCGAGATGGGATACCTAGGAAGCTTAAAGGCATAGAACATGCCTTAATGAACAATAAAGGAGTGGAAGACCAGGGTAACATGGCTTACAAAGAATTGTCTGTGTCTCCTGATGTTCGCCTGCCCTCGAGGTTTAAAATGCCAAAATTTATCTTGTATGATGGGTGTGGAGATCTGGTAGCAGGTAGCCCACCTGAGGGTTTATTGCAATGAAATGAGAAGTGTTGGAGAGAAAGATGACTTGTTGATGGCATATTTCAGTAAGAGCTTGTCTAGGGAAGCTTTGGAATGGTATAATCGTCAAGATGTCGATAAATGGCCTACATTGGGTGACATGAATGAAGATTTTGTTCGATACTTTCAATACAAATTATGTGTTACCCCAGACTGCTCCTCCCTATCTAAAATGGAAAAGAATTCGAAGGAAAGCTTTAGGGAGTTTGGGCTCAGATGAAGGGAGAAAGCTACTCGAGTCAGTCCCCCGACTGGGGAAGAAGAAATGGTTGAGCTTTTCCTAAAAGACCAGGGGGCCACTTACTTCAGTCATTTGATCCCTGCCTTGGGTATACCTTTCAATGATGTGGTAATAATGGGGGAAATGGTAGAAGAGGGAATCAATTCAGGTAAAATCATGGGTTGTTTGGCGTTGACAGATACTATAGAAGACATTCATAACGTCCCAGTAAGTTTGGATGGAAATAAGAGAAATAGAAAAAATGATCCGCTAGGCATTCTGCTCAATGCTTTCAGCCTTGACATCGACCCCAAGGATATCCTTGTGCACTTGATGACCCCCCCCCCCCCCCAACGGTACCTCTCTCCACAAAATTCCCAAAGTCACACCTCACCTTCCCCGTACTCTATCCACGATGCACCACCATATGCTCCACCCCACGAGGCCCACGATGGCCCTCACCACTTCACCAAATGTCTTATCCGCCCCCTCAAGAATATCAGCCACCTGCATGAAAAAAGTTCCAACCGAGGCCATCATACAAACTGAAGAGGCTATTGAAAAAATAAAAGGCTTTCACCCATATTGGAGAATCATATGCTAGTTTGTTCCAAAGGTTGAGGCAATTGGACATGTTGAAGCCGATTCAGATAAAAATGCCAAACCCTCTGCCAAAGAAGTTTGATTTTTCTCAAAGGTGTGCATATTGCTTCGATGCCTCAGGTCACAATACAAAAAAGTGTTAACACCTGAAAAATGCAATTCAAAAGCTTATTGATGTATGTGACATTGTCGTTTAAAATTCAGATGCAACAGACACTAGCCAAAGTCCATCTCCCGTTCATAATGAAACGCATATGGTGGCTATGATTTGTTTTGGAAAGGAATATGAGAATTCTTCTTAGATCCTTGGAGGTCCACGCACTGCAAAGCTTTCAGCGCTATCAGAGGTTGATCTTTAGAACGAGCAAGCAAAAGGGAACCCAAAAGCAATTTGTTAATAACAATGTGATGAAGACTTGTTAAGGTACCAGTATTGTTGATGCCGAAGTCAGTGGATAAGATGTTGAGCCTGGTAATTGGAAAGACGCTCTTTTCTTAGTTAGCCAAGGAGGAGTTTTGGTGGTTAATTTTGTTGTCATTTCTGTTGTTCGGGTTATTTCAGGGTTGTAATCCGGATATTGTCATGTGACTCAAATCCTTCTATCCTTTTTATTTTTCCTAGTTCCTTTAGTCGTAGCAACTCATTTAATTACCTAGTTTTGTTTCAGGGTTGTACCCCAATTTATTTTTACTTGTTTTGTTATTCGAACCGTTTCACAGTCTGTCTAATGCAATTTCCTGTCTTTTGTTATTTCTAGTCATTTTCTTTGTTTAGTTTTCTTCTCCTTTTATAGTTCTTTTCATGATAGTTCTAGTGACATAACATGCATGCATAATTCTGGGCTTGGTCTTAAAAGTTAGTTTACTCATGAAACAATGAAGCAATTTTGAAGGAAATAAGTATATAACGTTGAGATCATTTGAAACCCAAACTATGTGAAACTGGGGCAGATAATTTTGAGATCATTTGAAGCCTAAACTGTGTGAAATTGGGGCAGATATTTTTAAGATCATTTGAAGCCCGAACTGTGTGAAACTGGGGCAGATAATTTGGGAAGTTAATAGGGTGATAAGAATTCGTTAAAGTTGAGTGCATCCCGGACGATTTGAAGCAAGCAACTTTTAGTTCAAGTGCACCTCAAGTAACAAGATAAAGTCATGGAAGTTTTCTCCGAATCGATGGAGGATATCCATTATGAAAAAGGAATCACCAGATGAAGGATCTGTACTTGACTAGGCGCCATAGAAAAATGGAAGGCATATCAGTAATATCAATGTCGAAGCCGCAAAAGAAATATTGTGCATGATCTTCAATTTTTATTTCAAGTTACATATGTTGTACTTGGCATTTTTAGGGATTGGGAGGCCCTCTTTCGGCTACCCAAACACTTATACCATTTGATACCCTCTTGAGCCTGTACTAATTTCTTTGACCTCCCATCTTTTGGAATCAAGTTATAGTCATTAAAAAAAGTTCATGCTGAAATAGGTTTATTTTAGAAAGTTCATACCAAAAGGAAAATTCAAAAAAAAAAAAGAAAAGAAAAGACAAATAGAGATAAAAAGGGACAAGAAAGAAAGAAAAAACAGAGAAGAAATGAAAAGAAAAACAACAACAACAAAAGTAGTCTTGTGAACTACGTTTGTCCTGATTCTTTTTCACCATAAGATACGTAGACAACCTTACGGTTCGGTCATACCAAATAAAATATTTCATAATCCCACAAAGTCGAGAGTGGGGTAGTCTTTCTTAGTAAAAAGAAAAGGAAAAAAAAGAATCAAATTCCTCTGTTTTAGAAATTGGGAAAAAGTTTTCAGAATGGATTCCAAAAGTTGTAAATAAATCAACCCCGTTGTCTTAGTTATTTTAAGACTTTATCCTTTCTTTATATCCCTGTCCAAAAGACACATTACAGTCCAAAAAAACCTCCCAAATAATCTTTGAGAGTGCCGAGTTAGCCATGCCAGGAGCACATGATATTTTTACCATGGTTGATGCCATGCCGTCTGCAGAATCAGAGGAAATAAGAAGAAAAGATCAAAATGAGAGAGTCTTATTGGTGAAAACCTTCACAGGAACCATAAGGCGATGATGAGTTGAGAAAAAAATAAAATGAGAGAGGCTTGATGGTGAAAACCGTTCGGGCACTACAAGTTGAATAAGGATTGTGAATCAAATCAGATAATCGGAGCCTTGAAGCCCAATTTTACAGTTTAGGGGTGGAACAAAAGTTGAGCAACAGACTTGTTTCACAGATTAGGCCACTTAAGCCAGAGGTGCATGTCATGGTCATTGGAGTTGGTATCCATATCTGATAAGTTTCTTCTTCGCAGTTTTCTTGCTAGGAATCATCTCTTTTCGTTGTCCTTTACTCTGTTCCTTTTATCCTGTTTACTTCCTCTTCCTAAGTCGGTTTGGTCAAAACGAGTGAGAAATGACTTCAACATTTTCCACCACCTTTCCAATTACACAAACCGAGATCTGGAAAGCAAATCAAGTGTCGGTAATCAGGAGCCCATCTGGAGAAAAAAGCAAATCAAGTGTTGGTAATCAGGAGCTCACCTGGAGAACAAAGCGAATCAAGTGTTGGCAATCAAGAACCCACCTGGAGAACAAAGCAAATCAAGTGTCGGTAATCAGGAGCCCACCTGGGAACAAAGCAAATCAAGTATCGGTAATCAGGAACCCACCTGGAGAGCAAATCAAATCATGTGTTGGTAATCAGAAGCCTACCTGGAGAACAAAGCAAATCAAGTGGTTGTAATCAGGAGTCCACCTGGAGAACAAAGTAAATCAAGTGTCGGTAATTAGGAGCCCACTTGGAGAACAAAGCAAATCAAGTGTTGGTAATCAGGAGCCCTCCTAGAGAACAAAGCAAATCAAGTGTTGGTAATCAGGAGCCCACCTGGAGAACAAAGCAAAGCAAGTGTCGGTAATTAGGAGTCCACCTGGAGAACAAAGCAATGCAAGTGTCGGTAATCAGGAGCCCACCTTGAGAACAAAGCAATTCAAGCGTCGGTACTCAGGAGCCCACCTGGAGAACAAAGCAATTCAATCGTCGGTAATCAAGAGCCCACCTGGAGAACAAAACAATTCATGCATCGGTAATCAGGAGCCCGCCTGGAGAACAAAGCAATTCAAGCGTCGATAATCAGGCGTCCACCTAAAGAACAAAAGTAAAGCAGTTCAAGTTTCAAAGAAGATAGCATAGATTTCAAGGGAAAAGCAGTCCAAGTTTCGAAGGAAGACAGTTCAAGTATTGGCAATCAGGCGCTACCTGGAGAATAAGGGAATTCACTTCAGAATGAACTTTAAGTCAGCAACAAAAGAATCTCGTGGCCAGAATGCAAGTTAATATTCCAAGGTGATCAACAGAAGTTAGTTACAATCTAGAATATAAAAAAAAAAGACAAAAAGTGAATCCAAATGCATAAGTTGATGAAATATGTGAATTGCTCTAGTTTTGATCCGAAAAGCTAAAGAAGAATGAGCTACCGCCTGCAACTAGCAAGCGTCAAGGTTCAAATCCAAAGTCTGCATAAAGAACCATTCAAGACTCAAGATCAAGCTTTAGAAGACTTATAGATATGAATCTTGTAACTCGTAGTTGATAGGCTTAGCTAGTCTTTTTCATATTTTCATTTTTGATGTAATATCAGGCCGTGGACCGGAAGCTCGGCGGAATGGCACCTCGACCGGCTCTCCACCTCGATACTCCATCACCTCGCTCACCTCTGAACTACACGTGGACCAATTCATTTGTAGCCAAGGATATTTAGGCAACTCAAATACCACGGCCCGGTCACATTCCCCTTTTCTCGGTTTTAGTCTCTCCCAAATAAGGGTCGGGTCAAAAAAATGTCTAGTCGTTCTTTGTCTGAAATCTTTTCGCGTTTCTAGTCAAAGAGGGGCAGCTGTAGACATGTGATTTTTGATCCTCCCCAAGATTTTTCATAGTTTAGCACGTAAATATTTAATTTAGGCCTAATATAGCTATTTCAACTCATTTTTACTCTTTTACTTTTATTTTATTACAAAAAAATAAAATTACAAAAAATAGGTTTATTAATATTTTGCAGTCATTTTTAATCATGAAAATACCAAAAAAATAATTTTATTTTAATGGTCAATCTTATTATAATAATTATTTTACTTAATTAGAGCTAATTAATATTTTTTATAATACTTTTAGTTAATTAAGCTAATTTTAAACATAGCTAGTCATAAAGGAGCAAGTTTCTAGCCCATTCCTTAAGCTCAGTATCCAATACTCATTAAGCTAATCCTAGGGACCCTTCTATACTCTTCTTTAGAACAAAAAATAAATAAAAAGATTCTAAGGACTTAAAACAAAAAGACCTAGGAATTAATTGGTAAAATACACATTAGACCTAGACCTATACATAGGCGACTGGTAATCAATGCTGAATGGACAGAGAACCCACCCCCTTCTTGTCATCGTCTTCGTCAACACGACCCCTCCCCCATCGAAATATCTTCTTCTTCAGAGAAGAAGCAGCCGTTTCCATGGCTTCTTCTTAGGCAAAGAAAATAATGACCATCCTTCCTCTACAGATAACACAACAGTCATCTTCAACTCCAAAATCCCAAGCTCCATGAACAACCAAAAAAGACCTTCGTCTTGAAACCCAACATGCAAAAACAGACCTAGACCAGCCGACGACCTTCAGTCCAAAATGAAAAACAAATCGAGAACAACAAAGAAAATGAAATAATAAAAGTTAAAAGTAGTAAGAGTCCAAAAGCTCATTTAGAGTCCTTTTCCAGCGAGTTTCAAGTTTTCCAATTGAGTTTGGATGACTGAGTTCAGCGTCTGTTTCTATTGCTCCTTGGTCGAAGTCCGTTCGAGGTGTGCTATGTTGGTTCTGTTCGATTTCGATCACTGTTCGAGTTTTCTCGTAGCTGCGCTTTCCATCTGTTGTAACCTTTGTAATTTGTCGACAATTGATAGCTTCTTTTGAAGCTGCTTAGTAGAAATAATGAAAGGCATCAGTAGATTCAATAGAAATTCTTAACTGATTTTTCCAAGAAAGCCAAGGCATTCCTATTTGGTGATCCATATCAAGATTCCAATCGTTTGAGGTCCATATCTCTTCTCTTTCTCTTACTGATTTAGGTAATCTAGAGTGATATTTTATGTTTGAATATGCTCAATTTCTGATATTGTCACCTAGGTCTGTTTGTCTTGAAGTTTATTTCTTTTAGTTTGTCTTGTTGTGAGAAAGAGTTTGAACTCATGTTTGGTGAAATGGAAATTGGCCTTCTGAAGGGCGGAAAAGAACATTAAGTTCATTTTCTTAGATATTCACGTGGTATATTTTGGATGTATATTTTAGTAAAATATTATTACATTCAGAAAGATCATTGTAGTAAAAATGAATATGATAGAAGCATTGCTTCCCTATTCTGTGGTGTAGTTTTCTAGATTTTAAAATGGATAAAAGCAGGAAAGGATACATAAAACTAGTGCACAAAAGGAGAACATTGTTAATTATTTTGTTTTCATAGATAGTCATGTTTTAGTTGAGGGATGATCGGAAATCCCCGATTTTGCATATATAGTGCAATAGCTTGCTCGTCCGCTTCAACATAAGTAACCTTTATGTATTTTCTCTGTCCTAACCTCAAATCTTATAAGAAAACAAATAATTATGAATATCGTGGTATTTTCTAGGCGTGGATAACTTACCATCGTGATTGTGGATACGTTCGCGTGACATAATTATGATTTTTTAAAACCAATTCGGAGTATGCGTTCACGCAACTTCGGCCAAAATTTATTAAAAATAATAAATTGTTATTAATTGTGGACACGTTCGCGTGACATGATATTTGACGTGCACACGTATGCGTGACCAGTTTCAAGATAATTTTTCTTAAAAGAGGCAAAGCACATAGGTTCTAAAACAAGTAATTAAAACAATTTAATAAGTCAAGTATGATCAAAGCGACCGTGCTAGAACCACGGAACTCGGGAGTGCCTAACACCTTCTTCCGGGTAAATAGAATTCCTTACCCGGATTTCTGTGTTCGCAGACTGTAAACAGAGTCAATCTTTTTCTCGATTCGGGATTTGAACCGGTGACTTGGGACACCGTAAATTATCTCAAGTGGCGACTCTAATTTTTAAATAAATAATCCTGTTTCGGTTGTCACTTAAATTGAAAAAAAACTCCTTATACGCCCTTTCGGGGGTGTAGTGAAAAAGGAGGTGTGACAATGAGTAGGTTGAAGTCTTTTGTAATAGAAAAGTTTAGCAGTTTTATTAATGAAAATTAAAAATGCCCAAAAATTATTTCTTTATTTTCGAATTTATTTTTCTTGAACTATGTAATGATCTGATACACGCGTGTCATGATACGTAGGAAATCCTCATCGGATCCGATCACGATTTTTTTATATAACTTAAATAAGAGGGGGATTTGAAAAGAAAGAATCGATAGAAAACCAAAAAGAAAGAAAAAGAGAGCCAAAGAAAACCAAAAGAAAAATGAAAAAATAAGAGCAAGGAAAGAGAGGAAAGAAAAGAGCGGAAAACAGGAAGAAAGAAAATTGGGGAAAGTAAGCAAAGCCGGGATGAAACATGCAACCGTTGCGAAACATATAGAAGTACTTATAACTGTATAGGTTCATCACACCCTAACGTGCGATTACCTATGTGTTAATTGTTTCAAACTGACCGGTTTGTTTGTCTACTGTTACGTACAAGTTTTATAGTAAGGTGGTTGGTTTTGTGATAGTCTGGCTTCACATCCACACTTCACGAGGTCAAACGGAGGCGTTAAAATATCTTCGAAAAGTCATCTGCCAATAGTCCCTATTCCGGAGGATAGCCCGATCTCGGCTATCCCAACTTCTGAGTCGTCAACTGTTGAGGAAAATAGAATTCCGCGTTTCTGCATGATGAAAATGTTGGACGCTTGGGCCAATGGCAGAGAACAACCAAGCGTGATACCTGGATTCCCTGAGTTACTTCCCAGGTCGAGTGGAACCACCAATGTCCCCATAAGCTATCCAAATACCCCACTGGGATATCTTACCATTTCAGCCCGCTTTGCTAGAACACCTTCTGAGGATCGGCCCCAGGTGTTAACTTCAGGTGCGACTTCAAACATATTCATGGCACCACCTTGTTCAGCTACGACACAACGTGTTTTACCTAGGCCTAGCTTTGATCCATCGGCCTTCACCTTTCAAACACCATATTTTCCAATGGAACCTACCCAATTAACTACCTAATGCTTACCCTCATCCGCCTCGGTATGAGTTTACCGTAGGGCAGGAGAAAACCGCAAAAACCCGTTAACAAGAGGAGGTTACTAGAAAGATGAAGACCATGGAGCAGAGTCTAAGAAATATATAGGGTTTGAGCGGGAAAAAGAGCGTATCCTACGCTGACTTATGCATGTTCCCACACGTGTATCTACCCTTGGGTTTCAAAACCCCGAAGTTTGAAAAGTATGACGGGCATGAGGATTTCGTAGCCCACCTCAAGAGATATTGCAACCAATTTCGGGGAGCAGGTGGAAAAGAAGAGCTCCTCATGGCTTATTTTGGGGAGAGCCTGGTTGGTATTACTTCTGAATGGTACATGGACCAGGATATATCTTGGTGGTACATTTCGGATGACCTGGCTCGAGATTTCATCAGGCAGTTTCAATACAACATCGACATTGCCCCCGACTGGAATTCATTGTCAAACCTAAAGAAAAAGTCCTCATACAGCTTCCGAGAGTATGCTGTCAAATGGCGCGAGCAAGCCACCCGAGTCAAACCTCCAATAAGTGAAACATAGATGGTTAGTATCTTTCCTCAAGCCCGAGAGGCTTATTATTCTCAGAACATGATGTCTGTTATGGAGAAACCATTTGCCGAAGCCATAAATATTGGTGAAATGGTTGAAAATGGGTTCAAGACAGGACACATATTAAGTTAGTCTGCTATAAGGGCTACCTCCCAAGCGATTCAAGGCGGGTTTGGAGGTGTAGCAAGCTGAAAGAACAAGAAAGAATCGGCAATGGCAACTTCAAGTGTAAGAAAAACCCGTCTACCCAGACCGTATCTCTTTGAAAGAACCCCACAACATTACTATCCCCCTCAAGATGTGGCCTATGCTATGGTTCCTCAGCCCTATGCAGTGATGAATGCCTAACCTTATGTTAGGACACAACAACAATTCAATCAAAATCGAGCTCCATTTCCCAAAAATCAACCTCCTCTCCTAGCTCAGTATAATTCCCGGCCTCCACAGAACAACTTTCGTACGTGTGAACCACCCAAGATACCAAACTTCACACCCATTGGTGAGTCTTATTCCAGCCTTTTCCCCAAATTTGTTCAGATGGGTTTGTAGCAGCCTGTACCTCAAACCAAGAAGAATCTAGCGTCGCCCACTTGTAGAGCTGGTATTTGATGTGCCTACCATTCAGGGGCAGAAGAGCATGATACAGATGAATATTGGACCTTGAAGAGGGTTGTGGAAAATCTGATAGAACAAAACAGAATAGTGTAAAAGAACGAAGATGTTCCTAATGTAACAAACAATCCATTACCGGCTCACAACAACGATCGGTTATTGGAATGATCTATGAAGACAGAGAGTTTGAACCAGCCCTAAAATCAAATCAATGCCATAGCCGATTTAGAGAAGAACCCAAAGGTTGTGGCAAAAAAAGACAAGAAGGAGAGAAAGAATAAAACTACCCTTCAGAAGACCGAAAAAAAGTGGAAGCCGAAACTAGGGCAGCACCCTCCAAAGATGTCGTTCTCTATGTTCCTCGAGGATAAAAGAAAGAACAGATGCCATTAAGTCCTCCTAGAAGGTTTGAGTTAAACAAGGGAGCTAAAATGTATATGCCCAAAGGGACCTACGTGGTGCGGGGGGCTAATAATACCACCAAGGCTGAATGAGCCTGTGGTTTTTGGCTACGAACCGCAAAGGCCCATGACACATCCCACTGCCGTGCCATGGAACTATAACGAAGTGGTAGTAACTTACAAAGGTAAAGAAATCTCAGGAGAAGTTAAGGAAAATAACCCAATTGAGAAGTGCCTCAATCTGAAGGAAGTGAATAATGCCACAAAGAAGCGTTTCCCACCTAAAAAGCTAGTGATTTCTGAAGAAGCAAAAGCGTTCTTCCAGAAAATGAAAATGGCAGACTACGAGATAATTGATCAAATCCGGAAGTCTCCTGCTCAAGTGTCTCTGTTGTCTCTGCTAATGAACTCAACATAACATCAGAAAGTATTGATCAAAACCATCAACGAAGCATATGTACCTATCGAAACCACTGTGGAATAGTTGGAGAGGATGATAGAAAGTTTTTCTGAAGTCAATCAAATCTCCTTCAGCAAGAATAATTTGTCTCCGGAAGGAGCCACCCACAATAAAGCCCTTCATCTTACAGTGAAATGCGAGGGATGTTATGTGAAAAAGAGTCATGTTAGTAGTTATTCTGGGGTGGATATTTTTCTTCTCTAAACTCTGTAATGTATGGAAACCGGTATTGAGATAATCAGGCCCAACAAGATTTGTGTGCGTGTCTATGATTGCGTCAAGAGAGATACGATAGGCGAGATTGATTTAATTCTGACCATTGGGGCGGTGGATTTCGAGGTGACCTTTCAGGTCTTGGGCATGGATACTTCCTATAATTTACTCTTAGGAAGACCTTGGATTCATGTAGCAGGGGTTGTGCCTTATACCCTCCACCAGATGGTGAAATTCAAACATGAAGATCAGGAGATTGTAGTTCGTAAAGAGGACAAACAGTTGATTTACTGGGACCCACCAGTCATATGTCTCGAAGCTAGACAAGGTAGTGAGAATATAGTTTATCAAGCTTTTTAAGTGGTGGTCGCAGACCAATATGAGGAGGGAAACCCTTGTCCTCAACCTTTTCTGTCAAATGCATCCATCATGGTCGCTGCTGAAATGATTAAACATGGTTACAAGCCTGGGAAGAGACTCGGAGCATCACTACATGGTATCACGGAACCTGTCACCCTACCAGCCATCAAGAAGTGCTTTGGTGTGGGCTTTCAATCCATGCCGTTTGAGGAAAAATAGGCATATAAATGAAAGAATGATGGTTGGGTCTTGCCTCAACCGGTTCTGCGTCTTTATAGAACATTAGTCAGGCCTAAGTACAGTGAGGAAGAAAAAGACGAGGCCTTTACGACCGAGAAAATTGAAGAAATCTATGGGGCTATGAGACAAATGCTGTATAAAACCCACACAGTCCAACCAGGGGAAGGCTGAAGCACCGGTGAGGTGCTATACATGGGACCTAGTGCCAAATTCCAAAATTAGAAGGCTTCTCTGTCCCCAATAAGGTGGGAATCCCGTTAGTCCATTCCTGCCACTTTTTCGGTATCACGAGTTATTTCAGGGTGTAACTCGTATGTTTTTCTTTAGTTTTCTGTCTTTAATTCCCAAATATAAACCATGTTATCTTCAAATTCAAAGAAATGAAATCAATAGTTCATCGTTCATCTTTCTTTATTCTTTCTGATTGTTGTTGTTTTTCTATTTTATTTCTTTTTTTAGTTCCAATAATGCAGCTTTAAATAACATGACATGCTTGTGGACTTCATGACCAGATCCAAACTCGCTGTCAAACTGTGAAATAATGAACCAAGAACCAGAATATGATGAAGAAGAGGCTTTTATGGAAATAAATCGAGAATTGGAACAATTTGAGAATAAACCTAAGCCGAACTTAAATGATACTGAGCCGGTTAATTTGTGTAGTTCTGAAGAATTTAGGGAAACCAAGATAAGCATTCACATGGATGAAAAAAACCCGGGATGCATTGATCCTACTCTTGTTTGAATTCAAAGATGTGTTTGTTAGGTCATACGACGACATGCAAGTATTGAATGTCGATTTGGTGGTTCACAAGTTTCCAACCTACCCCGATTATCCCCCTGTCCAGCAAAAGCAAAGAAAGTTTAAAATTGATATTAATGATGTCACACCTCCTTTTTTGCACTACACCCCGTGAAGGGCGTAGGTAAGGGAGTTTTTCCAATTAAAGGACAATCGAAACGAGATTAATTTATTCAGAAATATTAGAGCCGGCACTTGTGATAATTAATAGTGTCCCAGGTCACTGGTTTAAATTTCGAATCGAGGAACGTTTGACTCTGTAATACAGTGCGCGAGCCAGAATTCCAGGTAAGGAATTCTATTTACCCGGGAGAAGGTGTTAGGCACTCCCGAATTCCGTGGATCTAGCACGATCGCTCAACTGTTATATTTGGATTAATTATCTGATTTTAACACATTTGTACCTATGTGCCAACTTTAACTTTTAAACCGCTTTTATTTAATTTTGAGAAGATCGCAACGTCGTTATAATGTGTCTCGAACCACGTCACATAAATGCACCCGTAGTCTTTGACATATTTCAACATCGTTGGAATTTAGATTTGGGTCACATAAATATGCACCCGAATATAAAAAAGTCAATTCATAACTAACGCGCCTAAATCAATTTCGTATTTTCGAATTTGCGAGGTTCACAAAAATTCGCTAAGTGGTGCACCTCGGATTCTAAGGGTTCGAATTTGATTGAGCAATACAATTATTCAATTTCATTTGGCGTTGGCACACCTTGACTATATTTGTAAAAGGGGATTGAACTAGACTATCAGTTTTGTTGTACATTTCCTTTAGAACTTTGGACCCAGGCTGGTCTTTGGCCCAAATGATATGTGGTATTTCTATAATTAAAAAAGTCCCAATATCGAACCTCTGTGGCTATAAATACCCTTAAAAAATTTCAAGGAAATCATGACTAAAAATATACTCAACATAAAATTATTTTACTGTATTCATACTACCTTAATTTTCAATATCAATATTTTTTTTTAAAAACACAACTCTGATAATGAATCAGGGATTCCAACATATTGGGTCAAACTACTGATGATTTCCCATGCTTTATGAACAATGTAGCTCAACTACTACAGCCTAACCAACCTGTTACATAAATAACAAGCTTACACATACTAGACAATAATGGAGTCTAACTATTCCCAAATTGTTTTTACATTTAGATAACATGGGTTGCAAATTTCTTGTAACACTAAAGCTAAACAACCAACGAAATCCAAACACATCACAGTTTCCACACTCCACGATTAATTACAACATGAGAATTTGACTACTTAAATGGAATTCAATTAAGACTAGACTATGAGTAAATGAAGGAACATGAACATCAGTCAAGGAAACAAAGAACTAAAGTAAAATAGTTCTTCCATTTCATCCTTAAATCAAGCTTTACATCATGAAGGAATCAGATTTGTACCTGGAAGAAGAAAGAAACAAAGAAGAAGTAAGACAACATGTTTAGTAGCAGTCGTAGATGGGACAATATTTCAGCAGTGTCAACCCAGAATGACCAAATTCAACCTAGAAGAGATTCAAAATCGACCCAAACTTGCTAAAAATCTCTCGACCAAATTCTAAGACCTCCAAATTTGAATTATTTTAACCAAAACAAACAAGAAATTACTTTAGGAATTTGGAAATTGAAAGAACCTCAGGGAAGTTCAATCAAACAGTACAAGAACACAATAGCCTATATTTTATCTTTTCTAAATTTCTAAGATCTCCAATCTCTCATTTTCAGAATTTCATTGTTTAGAGTCTCAAAAACCTCTTAGCTTCTTAGCCTTTTTTCAGAATTCTGTCCCTCAAAGTATGCCTTCTAAGGCAAGAAAGCCTGCCTTTATAGGCAAGATTAGGGCAGCCTTTAGATTTTAAATTTGCCTTTGAGTCCCTCACTTTTTTTAACTTGTGGACCAAGTTTTATATTAAAAATTACCAGGGAACCTAAGCTAGAAGTTTCATTATTGATACTAGAAGATTCCCTAGCTTATTTGATACCTGAACTAACCCTTAGCTATCCCAGACTTAACCTGAAGACCAGGCCAATATGGGTCCAAATTTTAACCCAATAGACTGACTCAAATTGGGTGGGCTGCTCTTTGCCAGTTGGCTCAGAGACAGCCCAAAACCCAATTGGACTTAACCCATTGAACACAGACATTACAAACCCGAAGGGTTTCAATAATAATTCTGACCAATTCACTAATACCAACCAATTAATACCAACTAATTATAGACCCAAAGTGTTTCAACATTACTAAATTAATACCAACTAACAGACCTGAATTAAATAGAATGACTCGAGGGTTCAATGGACCGGTTTCAGGGATGAGAAAGAAAATTATAAACGACAAAATTTGTAGAAGCCCAATTTGAAACTTCAACACTTAAAGGAAGAAAGTAAATGAATCCAGAATGAAGAACTTACTAACTTGAACATGAAATCCTTACTTAAAGCACCGTCTCGACTTGCATGCGCAACCATTTTTGTTACTCAGGGCTCAATTTCGATTTGAAATTTGGAAGCCACAAGGGTGATTGAAGGATACTAAGTGTAGATTTGGGATGAGGGAGGCATGGAGGTTGTTTGGTATCAATTTGGGGTGGAGCAGAGGCGGCCGCGGAGTAAAAACTTCCGGCTAATATTTGAGCCGATGTGGAATGATTCGAAGGAACCTATTCATGGATCTGGATAGAGGAGGATGAGGGGAAGAGAAGGTGTTGTTTTGGTGGGGTTTGGAATAATGCCACTGCCGGCGGCGATTTTCGATCGGCAGCGCACGGCGGAAGGAGGTGGCATTAGGGTTTTCTTAGAGACAAGGTACGAGGTCTGTTTTTGGGGGTGGGGAGTTAGACACTTATATATGAAACAACCCCGACTTCAATACCGTCCGATCATCAAAGATCTACGACCCTGATTGATCCACTAAAAACGACGTCATTTGGTGTTTTAAAAAATTGGACCGGTTTGAGGGTTGGGTTGGACCGACTTCAATGGTGCATTTGGGTTGGATCAGGTATGGGGATTTTGGGCTAGATTTTAGTTTTAAATGGCCCAACTGGGTCTTCTTCTTTTTAGTTGCATTTTCAGATTTCTTTTCGCCCCTTTTTTCATTTTTCTTTCATTTCTAAAATTGTTAAAATCTTGAATTGAATGTAAATCCCAAAAAATCCTATGAGAATGCAAACTAACCATTTATAATTATTATTAAAACAAAATAAAAGGAAAAATTACTTAAAACGCAAAAGATTTAAAACTAAAAGGACAAATTGAACCTATTTTTGGCTTTTCTTTTTATAAAATGATTAATTGCTAATTAATGCTTGAAAATGTCAAATCTACTTTAAGATGCGCATGCGACACATTATTTTTTTGTATTTCTTATCTAAATAAAAAATGCAAACAAAACGCAAACAAACACGAAAATTATGCAATTAATCCTAAAAATCAAATAATTAAAAGGAAATATCCTAATTCTAAGAATTTTGTAGGAGTAATTCACGCGAGGTAAAAATCGCATGCTCACAGCTGCCCCTCTTTGCGCGCGAACACGAAGAGTTTGCATGCAAAAATAAGTGAGTGGACACGAGCGATTTTTGCCCGTTTGAGTACTCCATGAGAAGCATTTTAAAAAGCCTGACCGCACCCTGCTTCAGAGATTGCCTATATATCCTCAGCTAAAGAGGAATCATGTTAGTGTAGTTCAGGAGTGTTTGGTAGTTGGGACTATCGAAACTGTTATCTCAGTGTTGTTGCTGCTGCTACTGCTTGCTAGACCCCCTTATTACACCTTGTGAAAATAAAAAGAAGCTAGACTAAACTATAAACTATGAGTTACAAAAGAACCTATCTATGTCTTCAGACTTGCTCCTGATCTTTGTTGCCTTGTTGCTTTGTGTATCTCCATGAGAAACTTCTTGTTGTCTCACTGTACTTCCTTCTGTGAAACTTCTTGTTGCCCTATTGCTATGTTCCTTCTTTTCTATGTCAATGCTTGGTTGTTGGATTTGAATTGTATTCCTTTGTTCTCCAGGTGGGCGCCTGATTACCAAAACTTGAAACTTGAAACATTTTCCCTTGTTCTATAGGTGGGCGTCTGATTACCAAAACTTGAAACTTGAAAAATATTCCTTTTTCTCCAGGTAGGCGGCTGATTACCAAAACTTGAAACTTGAAAAATATTCCCTTGTTCTTCAAGTGGGCGCCTGATTACCAAAACTTGAAAAGTATTCCCTTGTTCTCCAGGTGGGCGCCTGATTACCAAAACTTGAAACTTGAAAAATATTCTCTTGCTCTCCAGGTGGGCGCCTGATGACCAAAACTTGAAACTTGAAAAATATTCCCTTGTTCTCCAGGTGGGCGCCTCATTACCAAAATTGCAACTTGAAAAGTATTCCCTTGTTCTCTAGGTGGGCGCCTGATTACCAAAACTTGAAACTTTAAAAGCATTCCCTTGTTCTCCAGGTGGACGCCTGATTACCAAAACTTGCAACTTGAAAAGTACCCTTGTTCTCCAGGTGGCGCCTGATTACCAAAACTTGCAACTTGAAAAGAATTCCCTTGTTCTCCAGGTAGGGGCCCGATTACCAAAACTTGACACTTGAAAAGTATTCCCTTGTTCTCTAGGTGGGCGCCTGATTACCAAAACTGCAACTCTAAAGTATTCCCTTGTTCTCCAGGTGGGCGCCTGATTACCAAAACTTGAAACTTAAAAAGTATTACCTTGTTCTCCAGGTTGGTATCTGATTACCAAAGCTGCAACTTGAAAAGTATTCCCCTGTTCTCCAGGTGGGCTCCTGATTACCAAAACTTGAAACTTGAATAATATTCATTTGTTCTCCAGGTGGGCGCCTGATTACCAAAACTTGAAACTTTGAAAAATATTCCCTTGTTCTCCAGGTGGGCGCTGATTAGCAAAACTTGAAACTTGAAAAATATTCCCTTGTTCTCCAGGTGGACGCTGATTACCGAAACTTGAAACTTGAAAAATATTCCCTTGTTATCCAGGTGGGCGCATAATTACAAAAACTTGAAACTTGAAAAGTATTTCCTTGTTCTCCAGGTGGATGCCTGATTACCAGAACTTTAGAGAAACTGAAATTGCTGCCTATAAACTTGATTACAACAAAACAAACAAAAGAAAAGAAATTTTGTGCCCTAGTTTGGTGCTTGGCGCATTTGTGAGTGTTAATCAAATCCCGTTGCCAAATATCTCTAAAAGCTAAGTCCCATTATCCAGGAGGGTCTTGACAACTCTTATTTAATGACAACTTTAAGATTAGGCCGTGTTCTCAAAAGGTATTATTTTCCATTATGTCTTGTTATTCGAGTTATATCTGCTGGGGATCTACTGGGGACCGGTAATTAAAGCTACATCCCATTATCCAGCAGGGTCCTCACAACTCTTTATTAGGTAACAAATAATGTCTATTGGGGATTGGTACTAAGAGCTAAATCCCATTATCCAGGCGGGTCCTGGCGACTCTTGTTGGGGAAATATTTATGCCTGACCGTGTTACCCGTGACTGTTTGAGTTTAAACTGAATCCCATTTTCCAGGAGGGTCCTGACAATTCTTAACCGAATTTTATGTCAACATGCCAACCACTTTATGCTCTTGCTATTCGTGATTATCTCCCACCTTTAAATAAGTCCCATTTTCCAGAAGGGTCCTAAGGGTTCCAGATTAAATGCCAATTCTAACTTTCGGCTGTCTCTGCTGGGGATTGCTAGTTAAAGTTTAGTCCTATTTCTCAGAGGGTCCTGACGACTCTTACTGGGGAAGATATTTGTACCAGATTATGTTCCCCATTGAACTTTTAAGCCACGTCCCATTTTCTAGGAGGGTATCTTGTTAGTTTGAAAAGGTGGTGGTTAGCTTGCAGCATTTTGAAGATGACCTCCCCACTGTCAAGTTCTGTTGTGTGCCATTTTCCGTACTGATGGTGACCCGCTTGATTTTCTCGCCTGATCCCTGAAACCTATGGTTTTACTCTGTTATCCCATCATCGTGTCACACTCTTGACCCTTTTTCCAGAATCCTTACATCCTTCCCGAAGTTACCGATTCAGTTTACTAACGCAACCTTCATTCATCCTTTCCCTTGCCATTTCAACTTTTTCTGTCTTTGTTATGTTTTGATCGGCATGTGCTTTGCCACTTGGGATCTGCAAGTAAGCTTTGAGATTTCTCCTGCTTGCTTAAACAAAATGACTTTGAGGACTTATTAGAATAATGGAGACTCAAATAAAATGAAATACAATGACTCTGGATTATTTTTTTAGAATAAAGGAATTCCAAATTTGGCGACTATTGAGGGGAAAATAAAAAAAACTTATCTGTGGAGGAACAACTAGCTTCCCTGATCATGACATCCACTTCGGCTTAGTCGATCCAGTCTGCCCAAATGATCGGCCTTTTGCTGTATGCTTTGTTGTTGCGGCCTTCTTTAGACCCAAAACCTTTAACCAAAACCTGGCCTTGCTTAACTTATGATGTCTTGGGTAGATTTCCACAAGCGGCCCTTTTCCAATTGCTTATTTCTTGCCTTGCCTTCATCTTATGGTTTCCGTGAAGGTTTGACTCTCATTTTCATTTCTCTCAACTTTTGTCGCCTTACAGTGCCTGTGAGGGTTTTCACCAATAAGACTCTCTTATTTTTATTATTTTCCTGCTTGAACTAGAGAGTTGCGATGGGGTATGAATCACTTCTTCTTGCTTGACTCAGTATTTATTAAAGACTAATCGGAAGGTCTTACTTTGGACTATAATGAAAGCTTTTGGATGAGGTTAGGAAGAAAGAGGTGTTAAAGGCTCAAAATAACTCAGATGGGTTCAAAGATTACAACTTTCGGAATCAAATTTTCTTCCAACAACCACAACTTCTTCCCCAGTTTCTTGCTTGGGGACCTTTGAATTTTTATTTGAATATGACCGAGCCGTGAGGCTGCCTATGTATCCATAAAAGGAATCAGGTTAAACATAGTTCATGTCGATTCCTTGTTTTTGTGGTCTTCTCTTTTCTTCCTTTCCTTATTCTCTTTCTTCATTTTTCTTTTGTTGTTTTGCTATCTTGTGGGTTTTGCCTTCTCTCTTTTCTTTTTTTTCTTTTCTCTTTTTCTTTTCTTTTCCTTTTTTTTTTCTTCTTCCTTTTTTTCTCTTTTTTTCCATTTTCTCTTTTCTTCTTCTTCATCCCTTCTCTTTTCTCTTTTTCTTTCTTTTCATTCTTTCCTGGTCTTTGAGTGCACAAATTCAACCACAACTTTCTTGGTCACCGCCTTGAAAGTTTTAACTTCGACCCACTTGGTAAAATAATCAATAGCAACCAGGATGAACCTGTGTCCATTGGAAGCTGCTGGCTCGATGGGCCCGATGACATTCATGCCCCAAGCAACGAAGGGCCATGGTGCAGAAATTGTATGTAATTCAGATGGAGGGGAGTGAATCAAGTCTCCATACACCTGACATTAATGACATTTGCGCACAAAACAGATGCAATCTTGCTCCATGGTGACCCAGTAAAATCCTGTCCGGAGAATCTTCTTTGCCAAAACATATTCGCTCATGTGCAGTCCGCAGACCCTTGGAATGTACCTCATTCATGATGGATGTGGCTTGCCAAGCATCTATGCACCTTACCAACCCAAGATTCAGCGTTTTTTTGTATAGCACTCCTCTACTAAGGAATAACTCGCTTGATAGACGACAGATTGTTCTCTTCTGGTCACTTGCGGCATGTACCGGGTACACACCTATCCTAATATATTCTTTGATGTCGTAAAGCCAAGGCTCACCATCAAGCTCTTCCTCTGCCACATTACGGTAAGCATGTTGGTCATGGACTTGGATATACAATGGATCAACATAAGCCTTATCTGGATGATGTAACATTGACGCCAAGGTGGCCAAAGCATCAGCAACCTCATTGTGGATTCTCGGGATATGCCTGAATTTTATTGACCAAAATCATTGACAAAGGTCGTGCAAGCATTGCCGATACAGTATGAGCTTCAAGTCTCGTATTTCCCAGTCTCTTTGAATCTCATCTACTAGCAAGTCCGAGTCTCCCAAGACCAAGACTCCCTGGACACCCATGTCTGTAGCTAACCTTAAACCCAAGATGCATGCCTCATATTCTGCAATATTGTTGGTGCAATAGAAGTGGAGCTGAGCTGTAACGGGGTAATGGTACCCATTTCAGAAATGAGTACCGCTCCTATCCTGACACCTTTCATGTTAGCGGCCCCATCGAAAAATAATTCCCATCCCAGCTTCCCCGTTCCATTTCCTCAATATGCATTACTTCCTCGTTCGGGAAGTGTGTCTTTAAAGTTTCATATTTTTCATCTACCGGATTCTCGGACAAATGATCAGCCAGTGCATGTGCTTTCATTGCAGTCCTGGTCATGTCGACAATGTCGAACTCGGTGAGCAAGATTTGCCATTTTGCAAGCCTTCCCGTGGGCATAGGATTCTGAAAGAAGTATTCCAATGGGTCCAAGCGTGAGATAAGGTAAGTGGTATATGATGACAGGTAATGATTCAACTTCTGGGCTACCCAAGTTAGAGCACAACACGTCCTTCCAAGATGAGTATACTTAACCTCATTAGCTGTAAACTTCTTGTTGAGGTAGTATATAGCTTGTTCTTTCTTCCTAGTGATATCGTGCTGACCCAGCACACATCCGAATGAATTGTCCAAGACTATTAGATACATGATCAACGTCCTTCCTGGTTCCGGCGGGACCAAAACCGGTGGGTTCGACAAGTATTCTTTTGTTTTATCAAAAGCCTCCTGACACTCTCCCATCCATTAACTGCAGCATCCTTTTTCAATTGCTTAAAGATGGCATGCAGGTTGTTGTGAGCTGAGCAATGAATCAATTGATGTAATTTAATCTCCCTAACAGATTCATTATCTCTGTTTTTTTCCTCGGAGGCGGAAATTCTTTTATGGCTTTGATCTTCGATGGATCTAGTTCAATGCCTCGGCGGCTAACAATAAACCCAAGCAACTTCCCTAAGGGGACCCCAAATGCGCATTTTGCTGGATTAAGTTTGAGATTATACCTGCGGATCCTCTAGAAGAATTTCCTCAGATCTCCGACATGGTCGGATTGCTTCTTAGATTTCACAATTACATCATCCACATAGACCTCAATCTCCTTAGTATTCTACAGGCCGAAGGGCATGACCCTGTAGCAATATGTTCTCCATGGGGTGATGAATGTTATCTTCTCTGCATC
Source organism: Nicotiana benthamiana (assembly GCA_034376525.1). Classification (NCBI taxonomy): domain Eukaryota; kingdom Viridiplantae; phylum Streptophyta; class Magnoliopsida; order Solanales; family Solanaceae; genus Nicotiana; species Nicotiana benthamiana. The sequence continues at coordinate 137,839,491 of CM067335.1, forward strand.
TTCCTCATCAATCAAAATCTGGTGGTAGCATGCGTAACTATCTACGAAGAACCCAATCTCATGCTTTGCACAATTGTCGATCAAATATGGATGTTTGGCAGTGGGAAATTGTCTTTTAAACTTGCTTGTTTGAGGTCATGATAATCAACGCATACCCTAGTTTTACCATCCTTCTTCGGCACAGGCACGGCATTGGCTAACCATGTGGGATATTGTGTGACTCGGATGACCTTGGTCTCAAATTTTTTGGTAACTTCCTATTTGATTTTCATGCTCACATAAGTTTTAAACTTTCTCAACTTTTGTTTGATAGGAGGGCAGGCCAGATCAGTGGGCAATTTGTGGACCACCAAGTCAAGGCTCAACCCTAGCATATCATCGTAGGACCATGCAAAAACATCTTTGTATTCAAGCAGCGCTTCAATTATTTCTCCCCTAAGCTATGGCTCGAGATGGACACTTATTTTGGTTTCTCTAATATTATCTGGGTCCCCTAAATTGACTGTTTCTGTATCGCTCAAGTTTGTCTTGGGCTTTTCTTCAAAATGGCACAACTCTTTACTAATTTCATCCAATACCCTTTCCTCATCATATTTCGACTCATCCTTATATTCTATCTCTTGAATTATTACTTCTGAATTAGAGCGATTTTTAAGACTGGGCCGAAGAGTCCTTATGCACGTCAGATCATTGGAGCCAACATAAAAATAATTGTACTAGAGAGAAAAGAAAAGCAAAGAAAAATAAAAGCTATTAGCACTAAAGAAAAGGGAAATTGCATTTCATTGAAAATGGAAAGATAGCAGGGTTTACACATCCAAACAGATGGAACATAACATCTGAATTACAACCCTGGAGATAATCCAGATTAAACTGAAAGAAAAATCAAAGCCGACCACCGTGACTCCTTCTGAGTGGGGAGAGGAGTAGCTTCCCAATTGTTGACCCTTGTCCCACAAACTGCACATCTACTTTGCTTGACCCTTCTCCGGTCTCCACCATATTTACCCCACTGAAAAATCTTTCGAACCCCTTATCAATCAGTGGACTGGGAACTGTTATCACTAGGCACTTTCTGGTATTAGGTTTGATAAATGATCTGGACAACCGCAGGATGGGCTTTGGGAGAACCCACGCCCTCTGCTTTAACTTTCTGTCGCCTTATGTCTGCAGCTGTAGGCTTGAACCCCAAACCAAAATGTCCAAGTTTTAGGATGAGACACTAGTTTTACGATGCCTTACAGAGAAACACTCAATCCTTTGCTAGGTATGAAGCCATTTTTAACATCTCTGAAGCCACCATGACTGCGCGACTGCTATTCTTGGAGTTGGAACATACTCACCTTCTGAGATCTTTTCAACTGACACCGTGTCGAAGACCTAATAGAACCATCGACCCTTGTTGTCTTCAGCTTCAATAAAAGGTACAATGGAAACATCCAAGGCGCATTAATTATCCTCACCATGCACCACAATCGCATGTCTATCCCATTCAAATTTGACCATGTGGTGCAAGGTGGACGGCACTGCCTTAGCGGCATGAATCCAGGTTCTCCCCAACAAAAGATTGTAAGAAACTACCACATCCAACACTTGAAATTCCATGGTGAACTCAACGGGACATATTGTCAGTTCTAGTATTATATCCCCCACTTAGTCTTTGCCTCCGCCATTGAAGCCTCGAATGCAAATGTTGTTCTTGTGGATCCTTTCATCGCCCACCTTCAGCTTGTTCAGGGTGGAGAGTGGGCAAATATTCGCGCTAGACCCATTATCAACTAGAACTCAGGTGGCCACAACATCTTCACACTTCACAGTCAAATAAAGGGCGTGATTATGCTCAGTGCCCTCTATGGGCAGCTCATTGTCAGAGAAAGTAACCCGATTTACCTCGAATATTTTATCTACAATTGTCTCCAAGTGATTCACCGTTATCTTGTCATGAACATGGGCCTCATTCAAAATTTTCATCTGAATGGATTAACAATGAGAGAAAGAAGATCTGAGCTTGTTCTCCTCCACTGCTCTATAATATAGTAGTCCTGCATTTTCATTTTCTTTAAAATTGTTCGGCCTCTTATTAGGATACAGCTTTATTTAATGATTCTGAGTTATCCTTGGGGATCCTGCTTTTTCTTAACTCCTCAGGGGCGAAGTATCTCCCTGACTGAGTCAAACCCTGAGCTTCGCAAACTTCTTCTCTAACGTCCTTCCCTTTGTACACCACTATTGCTTGTTCATATCTCCATGGAACGGCTTTATTGTTGACTATTGGCAGCTGTGTTACCAGTTTTATAATGACACGCTCTGTGCGAGCTCCTTCCACAACTATGACGGGTTTCTTAGCTCCCCCAGGTACTACCACTTTCGCTTTTTCTTGTTTCACCATACCGCCTTTCAAGGATTCTTTCTTGACTACAAAAACAGGCTCACTACTTGCTACACTTGACTTGAGCATCAACATCTTGCTGGTCAAATTCTCATCCATTTTCCATTCACTAGCTCGGATCATCATGACAGTTTGCGAAGGCTTTTTGGGCTCTCCCTCTTTGTTCACTATCTCGATCATATTTGTCTCTTGATGAGCAGGAAGCGGGTTTTGATTAATGTTGGGTGCTTCCGGGGATTGCACCTCAATTCGATGTGAATTGATGAGTTCTTGGATAGCGTTCTTCAGATGCCAACACTTTTCAGTGTCATGCCCTGGGGTACCAGAACAATACTCACAGCTGATAGAATAGTCCAGATTTCTCGGGGGATGGTTTAGTAATTTTGCTTCTATTGGCCTCAACATGTCTAGCTGCCTCAACCTGTGGAATAAGCTGGCATATGATTCTCCCAACGGAATAAAAGTTTTCTTCTTCTGCACCCTTTCAGTTTTTAGAGCTTGTCCAGGAAAGCTGGTCTCGAAGCCCAAAACCCATATTTTGCGGATGTATAACAATTTTATTTGGGTCAAATTGACCCATGTTTGTTTGGTTTCAGGGCTAAATAACATGGGTTTTAAGGGTAGTCTAAGCATTTTAATTTAGGGAATCTTAAGTAACTCATTTAGGAAGCTGCTAGAAAGGTGTCTTTGGGATTAATTTGAAAACTGATTTTAACTTAAGGACATGAGAGTAAAAATGAAAATTTCAAAAGGGGTAAAAAGCAATAAGCTGAATTCATTCTGCTTCCATAAAAGCTTGCCTATAAAGGAACTCTTTCTTCATTTACAAGGCAGAATTTGGAGATTAAAAATCCTGTAAAATTGAAATGGTTGGAGTCTGGAGGAAAACTCTGAAATAACAGTGAATTTCCTGCATTTCTTTGTTGAAAACTGCTCAAAATTCTGCTTGATTTTTGGTTTTCTGATCTTCATTGGTTAGTTAAAACTACTGAAAATGTCAAAGTCTTGCACCCGGGATGGAATGGCTTGCGTTTGGATCTTTAAAAGTTTGGTTTAAGCTCTGTTGTTTGGGGGTACTGTTTCATTGCTGGGTCCTAAGCTGATTCTACTGTTACTTCCCTTTTTGTTGAGCTCTTGCTGCTGTTTTCTCCTAATCTCAGGCTTTTGTTCTGTTCTATTTGGCTGTATTCAGGTACTTTCTCCTGAGCTCTACTGAATGTGAAGTTAGATTTGAAGCATGAAATGGAAAAAATAGAATTTAGAGCATAGTTTCAACCATTTGTTATGATTCAGTTGTATTACATTGTGTTTTGGTTCACTTTATCCTCTAGCTGATTTATGGTCTTTGATAATTAAACTTTATCATTGTATTTAATTTTAGGCCTGTTAAAATTGTTAGTAGAAGGTTCAGTCAAGTTATAGGTGTTAGTTTTGCTTTAGTACAGTTGGAATCAATGTCTGTTTGGTATTGATTGTCTAATTTGGACTTACTAAAATGGCAAGTATAGTTTGGAATATAAAGCTTTCAATTGGAATCTATGTTAGTCAGTGTTTCGTCTATTTTTGAAACCAAGCAGTGCTGTTTTGGTTAAAAGTCATGAATAGTATTGGATTTTAAATAACAAGGTGATAGTGAAAGAGGTATTATAGGATTATATCTTCATTCTAAATATGGTTTGACACTAGAATGCATTTTGTATCTGCTTAAAGATAATCAGTTTTAGTTTTAATTTTCTGGAACTTCATGAAGCAATGTAATTTATAATCGATTATATGTGTTGAATCATTAAATTGGGTTGTGGCCCAGTTGTTTCAAAGATACAGTTCTGCTTGTTTTATTTACTCTTTTGGGCTTCAAGTGAGCCCAATTTTCTCTCGTATGTGGGCGCATGGATGCCTGAGCGCTCAAAGGATTGGGACCTGTCATTGGTTTGGTCTTCTAGCCCATCGAGTGCTGGATTTCAACGTAACATCATATCTTTAATTAATGAGTTTTAGTTTGGACATTGACCTTTAAAATAATAATGCCAAGTTTCCTCGGCCTTTTAATTGAGCTCTTCTTACTAAATTGAGGTTTGCCGCATTGGATAATGCAAATAGTATATGGTCCCTCAGGATTTCAAAAATAAGAATTTTCAGACATTTAGATGTAAGGCGTGCCATATTAAGTAAGATATAGTAATGGTCCTCCAAAGCTTAGTTTGAGTTCCTTTTAAAAATTGGAATCGAGGTGTGCCGTGCCAAATAAAATCTCAAAACGCATACCCTTATTTAATTAATTTTAATCCTTAGAAATCGAGGCATGCCATTTAGTTGAATTTTCCATGGCCCTCGCAAATTTAAAAGTGCATAGTTGTTGTAGGTGCACTATTTAAAAATTAATTTCCTAAACTAGTATGTGCATTTCATGTGACTCATCCAAATCTCAACAACATTAAATAAAATATATTGTGGTCCGCGGGTGCATTTCATGTGGCATGGCTCAAAGACATGTTTTAAATAACGTTGAATCTTCCTAAAATTAATTAAAAGCGGTTAATAATTTAAAATTACACCATAGGCTAAAACATGTATTAAAATCAGATAATAGGCCAATTATGATAGTTTAAGCAACTGTGCTAGAATCACGGAATGCGGGGGTGCCTAACACCTTCTAACGGGTTAACAGAATTTCTTATTCAGAATTTCTGGTTCGCAGACTTCAAAAGGAAAATCGAATTTTCTCGATTTGGGATTTAAAATAAACCGGCGACTTGAGACACCAATAAAATATTCCTAGTGGCGACTCTGATAATTGAATAAATAGTTCCGTTTCGAATAATATCACTTAAATTGGAAAAACTTCTTTATATATTGTTCGGGTGTGTAAAAACAGGTGTGACACCCCTACTATTAGCAAAAGAATTCACTTATGTTCTTACTCAAGACAGAACATGAGTTTCAAGAGATACACTTATTTTTGAAGTTAGAACTGAATCACTTTGAATAATTTTTATTTTCTGTTATCATTTCGAACTTGCTCCAAACTACTTATCCCTAATTCATTGTCAAGTTTTGCAATTAAAGGGACCAAATTTGCAAAATTGAAGAAAATGCAACTAAAAAAGACAATAAAAGTTTTGTACTTTTTGTGATATTTTCTCCTTCGTGTATCTTTAACTCATGAAAAACACAACCCTCGAAATGCCTCTTATACGCTATAAAGTTTTGAGTTCTTTCAGATAGAATTTTTTGGGGTTATTATAAATACCAAGGTATGATCTTTATCTCGTTTTTTCTTCTTCTGGGTATGCTTTAATTTTTGATTAAAAATCCTTAAATCTTTCCGCAGCATTCTTGATTACAAAAGGGTAATCCCCCCCCCCCCCCCCCCCCTCAGTCTTTTCTTGTTGAATTGGATATTTTATTAGCTTAAGGAAGTGATTTTTTTATGTTAAAATGTTTTGATCTTTTTTATGTCATTGATTAAGTATAAAGGTATAACCCTTGTGGCCTTGTTTTGCTTATTTGTTTATATATATGGCCTCTTTGGTTTTGTTTATCTTTTGTTATGTTCTCTCTGTTTTGCATTGACTCTTTTGGGACTTACCCTGAAAAGGTTTTTTTCATGTGTTTGTGGGTTGGTAGGTTATTGGGGTAGGTGGTGGGGTCTTTCCTTCTGGAAAGTCATTTCATAGTGATGATGGTGTCAAGGCCAGCTTGCGAGCACCTCGACTGTTTCATTAGGCACTTTCTATCTCCCATCAGCACAGTTACGGTTAACTTTATCCACCTAGGCTTAGGCAGATGGGAAGAAGTCGCCTAGTGTCTTTTGACTCCGCTTTTGAACGCGAAACCTCATGGTTCTAAACGAGGGGTGGGGTGTAGTGGGGGGTGTATTTTTTGGGAAGTCATAATATTGTTTATAGTGGTGTCCGTGTGCACCTCTAATATTCCACCGGATATGTGCTAACTCCCACCAATATAGGTACATGGTAAGTGGGTAAATCTGCCCACCAAGGCTTAGGCGGATAGAAGAAGTCATCTAATGTTATTTGACTCCGCTGGATCTGAACTTGAAACCTCATGGTTCTGGAAAGTTATTGTGGAGGCAGTGGTGTTAAGTTTAATAATTTCTGATGCACATTTAGTTGGTTGTTCTTGAGATAGGAAATTAGTGAGTGTTTGTATTATCCTGATAGGTTGCAGATACTTTTCTTTTTCTTTGTCGCTCTCTTCATGGGGAAGAAAATGCAATTTGTTTTTGTTCTTAGTTGAACTATTACTTTGTATAGCTTGGAAGGACTGAATTGTACAAGGATTAACAACTGTATGAAAGGATTAATTAGAAGGAAAGACCATAATGTTCACCAGAGAATGGCTATATGTCTGTCAGTGTTGTCAAAGAGTTATTTAAGGCGCTCAAGCTTGAAGTTTGGAAGAGCTCGGGAAGGGCACTTCACATCACTTAACCCGTGCTTCAATGTGGGCAAGGGACTAAGGTGTGCACACTCATTGTCGATGCATTCTGTCTTTAATCTAGTTGTACAAAACAACAAATATAATTGACAAATAAGTGTATTAGTTGTTAAGGAGAACATTAGGAATGAATTTGTTACTTTTTTTTAGATTACATATATATATATATATATATATATATATATATATATATATATATATATATATATATATATATATATATATATATATATATATTTCCTTCTTTGCGCCTTTTTTTATGCTAAAGCCCACACTTCAATTGCACTTTGCGTTTAAAGCCCCAGTAGACGTGGAGGGCTTTCTAGAGCTTTTCGCCTTTGAGAACACTGTTTTCAGTATTCTTACGCAGAGTGTGCAAGCTTTTTCTTGAATTGCTAGAGATAGTATAGTGGAAATTATGATGGGAGCGTTTCTTGTTAAAGCCCAAGTGGATGTGGAACGATAAAGGCAAGTACTTGGGAAGAAAACTTGCTTTTCTTTTCTTTCGTCAGGCATAGGCATCGTGTGGCTCGATTAGGAAAGCAACTGGATTTTCATACCTGTTTGAAGTTGAAATTAGCTATGCAGGAATGCGTTTGAAGAGTAATGGAAGGGGACCATAACATTAGTTTTAAGAAATGTGCAGCACTGGGACGTGCTGAAGTAACATATGATTGGAATTTAAAAATATTTAAATGTTGCTTTGCGTTTTTGGCATGAATTTGGTTGATTTTAAAGTGGCGGCGCTAAAATGTTTAAAAGGTGATGAATGGTTCTTTATATGTACAAGTATGAAAAAATTTCCTGGTCTACTTGCCCGTTTCCCTCATCTGTTTAAAATGTAGCCAATATCTTCTACATTGAATTGATTCTACAATTTATCTTGGAAGAAGTTCAACTGAAGATTGTAATATCTCTATGATCTGAATAAAAATAACGAAACCCAGATGTCCCTGCTTTCTTTCCTTATCAAGTGAATAAGTACTGGAAATTTATGCTAGCTATCTATATATTTTGCTACTGATATGACTAAAACTTGGTTTAGATCTTCTGCATCAGTATATGTTTTTTTATATGTCTTTACGATCCGTGATGCAATTGTTGCTCCATTAGCCATTTTCAAGGTTTCCTGATGCCACTATCATTATTTATTTAATTTTAGTGAAGCGATCCCAGTAGTGAAAGGTCAGAAGGGAGGATGCTGGTTTTGAAATAAAAAATGTATTGAGCAAAACATTTTTCTTGGATCAGCTACAGTTGCAAAAGTCGAGACCTTCTGTTTTCAACCATTTTATTGGGAGACACACGAGTGCGTTGTGTGAGAAATTGTTCTTAAACAGAGTACACATTTCTATTAAACAAGTTTGGTAGTTTGAGCTAATAGTCTAGTTAATGCTAATGCAACATAAATCCAAAGCGCAACAAGAATTTAACACAAGTTAGAAAAATCGAAAGAACAACATTTTAAATTATGTGTCCTTATAGTAGATCAAGTGAGATTTAGACCAAGTGAGATGCATCAAGGACTACGATGGCAGAGTATTGATGGAAGATTCCCAGAATAAGAGGAGATGACAGACGTACTTTCAAAAACTTTTTAATGAAGTAGGGGATGAGGGTATTGTGCTAGGTGATTTGGAGCATTCCGAGAGTCACAGTGACGCTGGGTACTGCAGGCGCATCGAGGTTGAGGAGGTCGTGAGAGCTATGAGTAAGATGAGTAGGGTCAGAGCGACCCGGCCTGACCAGATTCCGATAGAATTTTGGAAGTGCATGGGGAAAGCAAGTTTGGAGTGGTTGACTAGGTTGTTGAATGTTATTGTTAAGGCGAAGAGTATGCCGGACGAGTGGAGGTGGAGTACGATAGTCCCATTGTATAAGAACAAGGGTGATATCCAGAGTTGTAACAATTATAAGCGTATCAAAGTACTGAGTCATACTATGAAAGTGTGGGAGAGGGTGGTTGAAGCAAGGTTGAGGACGACGGTGTCCGTTTCTGACAGCCAATTTGGGTTTGTGTCGGGGCGTTGTACTACAGAAGCTATACACCTTTTTAGGAGGTTGGTTGAACAGTATAGAGATAGGAAGAAAGACCTGCACATGGTGTTTATTGACGTAGAGAAAGTGTTTGACAAGGTTCCTAGAGAAGTTCTCTGGAGATGCTTGGAGGCAAAAGGCGTGCCGGTTCCCTACATAATAGCGATTAAGGACATGTATGATAGGGCAAAGACTCGGGTTAGGACAGGAGGAGGCGACTCTGAGGCTTTTTCGGTTGTTATGGGGTTACATCAAGGTTTTGCGCTCAGTCTGTTCTTATTCGCCCTGGTGATGGACACGTTAACACACCATATTGAAGGGGATGTACCATGGTGCATGCTATTCACCGATGACATAGTTCTGATTGATGAATCGCGCGTCGGTGTTAACACGAGGTTGGAGGTTTGGAGACAGACTCTAGAATCTAAGAGTTTCAAGCTTAGCAGGACGAAGACGGAATACTCGGAGTGTAAGTTCAACGTTGAGCAGGGAGGAAGTGGGCGTGGATGTGAGGCTTGGATCACATGTCATCCCGAGTAGAAGCAACTTCAAGTACCTTGGATCGGTTATCCATGGGAAGTGGAGATTGACGAGGATGGCACACATCGTATTGGGGTAGGATGGATGAAGTGGAGGCTAGCATCTGGAGTATCATGTGACAAGAGACTGTCACTGATACTCAAAGGTAAGTTCTACAAAGCGGAAGTTGGATCGGTGATGATGTATGTGGCTGAGTGTTGGCCGGTTAAGAAATCACATATCCAGAAGATGAAGGTAGCAGAAATGAGGATGTTGAGGTGGATGTGCGGGCATACTATGTATGATAAGATTAGGAATGATGATATTCGGGAGAGGGTGTGTATGGAACCCATTGGTGACAAAACGCGGAAAGCGAGACTCAGATGGTTCGGGCATGTTCAGAGGAGAAGGCCGGAAGCTCCGGTAAGGAGGTGCGAACGACTGGCTGTGGAGGGCACGGAAGAGGTAGAAGGCGGCGTAAGAAGTATTTGGGGGAGGTGATTAAGTAGGATATGGCGAGGCTTCAGATTTTCGAGGACATGGCACTTGGTAGGAACACATAGAGGTCGAGTATTAGAGTTGTAGGGTAGGAGGTAGTTGAGTCTTGGCTTATGTTATGAGTTTGTGAGTCTAGTCTGGTAGGTATACTATTTCGCTTTTGTTGTGTATCGTTTTTCTTGATTGCATGTTGTTCCTATTTTTTCATATTATTTCTGTGCCGGTACTGATACTGTCCCCTTTTGTCTTGTGTCTTCTTGAGCCGAGGATCTTTCGGAAACAGTCTCTCTACTAATTTTGAGGTAGGGGTAAGGTCAGCGTACACACTACCGTGGGGAGATCCCACTAGTGGGATTTCACCGGGTCAATGTTGTTGTTGTTGTTTATGGTAGATGACCGTTTCATTTACCAGAACTGCTTGCTATATGTTAAATAATGCTTTTACTTCTTCCTTTATGATTCATAGCCCTGGTAGTTTACGAAACTTAAGCTCCTAGCCTAAAATTGTTAAGCTGCATTTACTTAAAATAAAAATCTCATAGTTTATTTTCTTTCTGAAGCAGATAAATATTTCCTAATTAGTGAAACCGTAAAACAAGTGTTGACCCTTCTTAGTTCTGGGGCCAAGTGAATAGATGGCCTCCAGAAGACAAGTACCAGCATATGGACGGTCAATACAAGCTCCAGGAATGGTGCTTCATGAAGAATTGACCGCTGACCGCCGCCGCATTGATCCACTTCCTCCTCCTGAGCCTCGGGACAACAGATTGGCTGCTCGGGCAGCAGAGTTGGAACAACTTGCTGGAGACAATCATCGGTTGGCAGCTACATATGTTGCCTTAAAGCAGGATCTTGCTGCTGCTCAGCGAGAAGTAGAGAAACTCAAAGAACATATAAGAAGTAGTCAAACAGAAAGTGACATCCAGATTCGCTTGTTGCTTGACAAGATTGCCAAGATGGAGGTTGAACTTAGAGCTAGTGAGAGTACGAGGAAGGATGTTCAAGAGGCACATTTGGAGGCACGAAGCTTGGTAACGACCAATATGGAGCTGAGCGGAAAAATACATCAAGCTATGCAGGAATTGGAAAGAGCTCGTGCAGATATCAAGAAGCTACCTGAGATGCATGCTGAACTTGATACCTTAAGGAAAGAACACCAGAAGCTGCGGTAAGTCGAAGCATGTCTTTTTTACCAACCCTTCCTCCAGGAAAAAAAGAAATAACCACGGGTCGTTACTATTTAATTGTCTTGACTTGTTGTTTAGGTGGAAGCATGAAAGAATTCTCCTACCGGTTACCCTTGAAAAATCTTGGTTAATATGTTGGCAAGGTGTCTGGCTAAATATCAATCAATTATGCCACATTTCCAAACTTGTTGGGGTCTTTTTTAAGACTAATTAGGGGTTCTAGTCAAGAGGGGTGGCTCTGATGGTAAGCAACCCCCACTTCCACCCGAGAGGTTGTGAGTTCGAGTCTCCCCAAGAGCAAGGTGGGAAGTTCTTGGAGGGAAGGATGCCGGGGGTCTATTTGGAAACAGCCTCTCTGCCCAAGGGTAGGGGTAAGGTCTGCGTACACACTACCCTCCCCAGACCCCACTAAGTGGGATTATACTGGGTTGTTGTTGTTGTTGTTGTTGTTAGGGGTTCTATAAAACTAGAGGTTCTCTAAATCTCACATTTATTCCTACGGAATGTACAAGTTCCTAACTAGAATAAAAGGACTTGTGGAAAGCACCGGATCTAATGTGAGCGCAACAATAATAACTAAACCTTAATTTTGTTTAGTTGTTAATGGCTTTATGGATCCTTTGTTTCTTTCTGTTTGCTCTTAACCAAGTTTGCAACGATTTTGAGAGATTGTAGGTCTTTTGAGATAACTTTGTTGTATGTGATTTTAGGTCTATCTCGTCGTGTTTGATCTCGCTCAGTGATTATGGTCTCCCACCTATGCACCATTGAACCGATATATATGGAGGTCTATGCAAATAGTTGAACCATCTTAGATGACCTTATCTCATTTTATATTCCATATGCACTACTAGTACGCTTTGTTCTAGTAATCTTTTCGAATCTTGTATGATCATATAACCATCTTAAACATTCATGTTTCTGCGATTATGGATATGTCGAACTTTTTCTTTTTTTAATCGGTAAATATGTCGAAATTCTAAAGTTGACCATAATATAATATTGCTATGAATTGTTAGATTATAGGATTTGGACCCTTTCAATGTTGACAAGTTGTCTTTATGACTGCATTCCCTTTAAAGCAAAAAGGGTATTCCACCCATAGAACATTGGGATGATGCATAGATCAGAGACGTGCCCAAAGCATCTTGCATTCTTGTAGGTTGTCCACTTAGCAAGTATGTATACTGCTAAAACTCGATCAGATTTTTTGCTTACGTCTGTTCATAGTTTTGGCATATTTGATGCAGTTTTAATTTAAGATAAGACTTTTCCTTGTCATGTTTCTCTTGGGGGCCTAGGGAGGACTATGTTGCTTGTAAAAATCCCTGCATTCTGCATTCATGATTGTTTGAGACACGAAATACAGAGTATTTTACTAATGTTTTATCTTCTTGGAACATGCAGTAAGACCTTTGAGTATGAAAAAGGTTCAAACATAGAGAAAGTTGAGCAGATGAAACTTATGGAGAAAGATTTGATCGGCATGGCTAAAGAAGTGGAGAGATTGCGTGCTGAGGTGTTAAATGCCGAGAAAAGAGCTCAAGGTAATCAGTATGCTAGTTTTGGGCTCATCAATATATGCTAGTTTCAGGCTCCTTATTATATTTCTATTATTCATAATACAAACCGAGTATTTTCATGTTCTGTAGGTTTTGATCCTTATGCTCAGCCCTACATGAATTCAGATCCCATATATCCTGCTCCTCTTATGCATGTTACGCCCTATGTTGACGGTTATCAGATACCTCATATCCCCGTGGAGGTTGGCGCAATGGGAGAGGGAAAGTATCCATATGGAATTAGCATAGGTGTAAGTGCGGTAACTCCACCTCCTCCTGGTACTGGTGGCAATGCTACATGGGGAGGAGGTTATGATGCTCCACAAGCGAGGAGCTGAATTTTCTGCTATGTGTAGCTTGTTATGCTTGGCCGAGTTCAATCTTCTGAGATGTCACCTAGTTTTGCATCCATAGAATTTTAATCCGATATTACTAGCGCGTTTACGACGCTTTTAGTAGCTCCATTGTAAGGTTTTGCAGGCTTGAACCAATGCTTAAATAGTTTCAAAAGATTATAATTTCCAACAGAATTATACATTTCATTCACTGTGTCAACTATTTTTACCTGCACATGCTTGGGGGCTTTTGGGGAGTTTTAAGGAATGACAATTCTTTGTTTTATGGCTCAACAGCAAAGGGTTTTTCTTTATTTAGCTCTTGTGGACAAACAGATAGAAATGCAATATGTAGTTGGATTTTGATAGGCAATGGCCTTTAAAATTAATTTGCAACTTTTTTTCTTCATAATGGCGGTATCGCAAAAGATTTATCTCCGTGGAAAGAGTGATTCATTCATATCCATATGAGAGTCCAATTACATCGTGTATATTTGAAGAGGTTTCTAGGTTAGTTGTGTGCAGGGTGGAGCTAGGCGGATTGAAGTAAGTTCAGTCGAACTCCTTTCGTCGAAAATTACGTTGTGTATTTAAGAATTTAATTTTTGCTTTTTTATATATATAAGGTAGATATTGAATTCTCTTAGTTTTTTCGCTTGTTTAGGGTTCTTATTTTTGCTTCCCCCACTGGTTATGCGTAACATTTCAAAATAAATACTTGCCTACTCCTGACTAGCACTAGTATTGTGTAACTTTGCCAACAAATACTTAGACACATAGGAAGAAATTGCATTATCCAATAACTGCCAGTACATTCTCATGCCACAAACTTAGTCGTATGCAAAGGTGAATTCAAGATTTAAGTCGGTGTTTGCACTAATTATTGTTGTACATAAGTATAAATAGATTTTTAATTAGATGAAACGAAAGTTTTATAAATTCATAAAAGGTACATTTAATGATTTAAAAAGCATCACACGATATTTTCTTATGTCATATACATCTTTTGTTTAGGACCATATGGTTCAATTAAACTAAGAAACATAAAATGAAAGAATAATTACATTAATAATGTTGCGTTTCATATGAATACGTAAAAAAGTGCTATTAATTAAATTATAATACAAAATTTAACAAGTTGTTTCGTCTTAGAGAAAAAGGCAAACGAGACGTAGAAAATTGTATTGTTGCTTTCTGATTATCCATACATATAAAAGCTAGTAAGTAATACTTCCCAAACTTTCTTAGTAGAAAAATAGAAAGAAATGAAAGGAAAATAACATACAATCAAATTTCCCTATAACATCTATTTTTTTACAATATTTCGTTAAATATAATAGTTAAATTTTCTTTGTAACAGATCTTTTATGTTATATTATATTACACAACATGTTTTTAATAATAATATTCTATTATAGCTAACAAAAAATATCGAAACAAACAATATTATTATACAAATGTTTGAGAGTGAATTAGATGCTCTGTTTAACTTGTAGTCTACGGGTGTTCAAAACCGATCCGAAACCGAAAACCGAACCGAACCGAAGCTTAATGGCTTAATGGTAACGGCTTAACGGACGGAGAACGGATTGAATTTTTTTTATTAACGGCTTATCGGTTTGGGGGCGGATTATTCAATTTTCTTAACGGATAATCCGTTAACCCGTTAAGAATATAAATCTATATATATAAAAAATTTATTTTTACTTACATAATTATATATATTAAATATAAAAACTAAAAACCTTAAAAATGAATAAGTATAAATGTCTTTCTTGAATACTTAAAGCTTCTTATTTCGTAGTCTCTGTTATATTTTGTAATATCTGTTATATATGGTCTCATTTTCATCAACAATATGTAATCTCATGCTCACAGAAGGTATGGTCTCATGCTCACAGAAGCACTACGGGTTAAAACGATTGAATTGAACTAAAAGTAAGATCCATGATACTTTGAGTCTAGTTGGGTAAGATATGTTCCATATGTTTATCATTAAGGTGTTTATATTATGCCATAGTCTATGAATTCTGTTTATCATCAGGGAGGCAACTTATTTCTAGTTGTTCAGGTAAGCATATTGTATGGTTCAAGTAGGTACAATGTATTTAATTCGCCTGGCCTTTGTTTGAACTGGTTGGAACTGAAAATGATAATGTAATTGAAATAGGAAAAGAAGTAGAAATGAAACTGGACATTGGACAATGTAGTGTGCGGACAGAAAATGTGTACAATTTGCAATTGTCTTCTGCTTTTTAGACTTTTAGTATTGTATAAGTATTGTAATTCGGTATAAGCTTTTCGATAACCCCCATAGATATTAGACCGATAAACCGCCCGGTAACCGCCGGATAAGAGCTAACCCGATACCAATCCGCCCGATATCTTATCGGGTGGCTAACGGATGAATATATTTAAAAGCCGATAACCGTTAAGCCAAACCGTTAAGAGTAAAAAGCCGCCCAATCCGCCCGATGAACACCCCTATTGTAGTCTGTTAGAAAATTAATTTATAACTGCACGTTTTGCGTTATTCTTGAGGCTCATATTTCTGATGATTAACAAACTGCACTTTATTCTACTCATCGGAAAAACAAAAGTTCACGGGAACAAAGGTCATTGAGAATGGAGTACTTATATGTCATGATCCGAAATTCTCCCCCTCTGGACCATAATGGCGCCTACCATTTCACTTGCTAGATAAGTCAATGTTACCTATATTTATTAACCATTTTTAATAATTCAAAACAAATGACAACAATAAAACTGAATGGTTTTAAATAAGGTGATAAACTAATAAACAATCTTATCCAAATACTATCCCAGAAACTGGTGTCATGAATACATGAGCGTCTACAGATAATAGTCTGAATAAACATAACTGTCTGAATCAAAGCAAACAACTAGGATGGCAAAGAAGGAGACTTCAGGGCTGCAGATGTCGTGTAGCTATACCTCAAGTCTCTACTAATAGCTAGATCCGAGCAATCTCACTCAGCACTGCTAGGACCAACTCCAGTATCTACACAAGAAGTGCAGAGTATAGTATGAGTACAATTGAATCCATGTAAATAGAAGTGACAGGAATAACCTGTACGCAATAATAATAATAATAATAATAATAATAATAATAATAATAATAATAATAATAATAATAATAATAATAATAGGAAAGACGGGAAATGGAAGTGAAGCAGTTAACTCGTGAAAAAACGAACTCGGAATCCAACTACCATAGTGCCTAGAATAACAAGTCTTATAAACTTATCTCAAAATACCGCGGCAAATTCAACAATCACAAACAAATACAACATATAAATATGTTGCGGCACGCAGCCCGGTCCCACCATATCGTCATCTATCAATATCATAATTCTTCCTTATTTTGCCATTTCAATTAATTACTTTTCAATTTTTCCCAAACAATTTCAATCAATAATAGAAACCCAACAACCAAAATTTACAAGAATTTCTACATCAAAAAAGTAAATGTACGAAGCAATGAAGATTCGAATAATAATCAAAGAATCTCAAATAATTCAAATGTTTCAACCTTATCAACTGATTGGTATCTATCAATTGAACAACTAATATAAGTGAAAGCACGTTATAGAAAGCAATAAATATAACAATACTACAAGGAAAATAAGATATATGACAATTTGGATATGCAAGTAAAGCAAGTAGTAAATAAGCATGGAGTCATGGAAGGGGATGAACATTTTAATACAAGAATAATTAAATGACAAGTAGCAATTATGGCATAGTAGCCTATAAAAACATGTAGCAATTAAGGCGTGAAACAAGATATATTATGAAATAACGAAAACATGGAAGCAAATATCATAATGACATATATTCACTCGTCACCTCGCATATATGTCTTTCCGATATAATTCGTATAATATCTACTTCAAGGTATCCTAATTCCCTCAAATGGACGAGGTTCAGTTTTGATCATTTTTTAAAAAGCCAACAAAAGTCAATATCGGGCACACTTGGTCAAAACCCGAGGTTTAGACCTAAACTCGATTATCCATTCACTCTAGAGTCTGACTACGTAATTTGTTTCGAAATCCGACCTCAATTCGAGATCGATATCTCAATTTTACAAAAATTTCCAATTCTACCGAAATACCTAATTTCTACCATAAAAAATCCAAAATTTGATATTAAAATCTCATGACATGTAACAGGTAATTGAAAAGAAATGGATTAAAATCACTTACCAATGAATTTGGGAAGAAAAGTCACTTCGAAAAAAGCCTTTAGAGTGTTTAGGGTTGAGAAATAGCGTGAAATGAGCTAAGTCCAGATTTTTTCTTCTATTACCCACCTGAAGGTGTTACAATTGTGAAGTCATGTTGGCAATTACAAATACCGCAAATGCAAGACAAGGGTTGCAAAGAACCCTGCCTTAGAGCCACATAATCATTAATGCGACGATACCCTATCGCAAATGTGGTTAGGAACTTCGCAAATCCAAAACAGACTCAAGAGCCCATTGAGTCGCAAATGCGACTCAAAGATTGCTAATGCGACCCCTAATAGTTCGAAAATGCGAACATGTTCCTCGGATTACGAGATTACTTAGTCCAGCCCATGCTCACAAATGCGAGTTATTGTTCACAAAAGCGAGGCTCACAATTGCGAGCCAGATCTGTTGCGGCAGAACACTCGAAATAGAAGTGCACTAGCTATCTTCACACTCACCAAAATTATCTGAAACATGTCGGAAACTCACCTAAGCACCTCGAGCTCCAAACCAAATATGTACACAAGTATAGTAACATCATACGAATTTGTTCGCGCAATCAAATTACCAAAATAATATCTAAATCTACAAATCGACCCTCAAAACGAATGAAATTTCAAAGTAAAACTCAAGAACACTAGAATCACATCTAAGCGTCTGACCATGTCAATTCCATTTCGAATTACACCGAATTTTACAGACAAGTTTCAAATAGCGATGTAGACCTATTCCAAGTTTCGGCATCAAAATCTGACCCATTAGCTAAGAAGTCAACTTATGGGGAAACTTAGTAAATTTTCAAACTTTCAAGATGCCAACTTTCGGCAAAATGAGTCAAATCTAGGGAGCTCCAATTTTAATCCCACGCATACGTCCAAGTCCAAAATCACGATACAGACCTACCAGAATCGTTGGAGCACCGATCCGAGGTCATTTTCACAAAAAACCGACCATGGTCAACTCAAATTGTTTTTAAAGCCAAAAATCATGTTTTCTTCAAATTTTCACATAATTTTCAAATAGTGACACAAACCATGCACGCAAACCTAAAACATCAAATGAAGCTATAGAGGGTTCGAAACACAAAATTAAAAGCTACTACTTAAAATAACCTATTGGATCATTATATTATATTTAAATTTGCTCAAAAAGAATCTTGCAAAGGGTATATCGACAATGATCCCCTCGAGTATTGCCTTGCCAAGAATCCTCCCGAGAACATAAAAATGCTAGAGCCCATCTCCATTTTTCTTCAACTTAAATTATTTCTTTCTTCTTGTAATTCAAAATTTATTATAAATAAATTTCAATAACAAAAGTGATGAGGCTGATCCATTTTTACAGTCATACTTTAAAATTTTTCGAAAGATAATTTTATACATTTTAGCTTCTTATATAAAATAGATTAACGATTTAAAATATAAGATAGAGCTCTTCTTGGTTAAGAGTCTTAATGTATTTTATGATTTACCCTCTTTATGTTTTTCTAAACAATACGAAATATAACTGAAGTTTGCCATAAGCTTGATATTCAATCAAGTGACATTATTGGAGAATAGCCACTTGATAAAAAAAGGATAAAATTAAATAATATATAGACAAATCCAATTTACACCTATATCTTCTTTATTAGATAAAAAGGAGGCAAGCCAGACTTGATATTAAGCCAAGTAACGTATTGAGAAAAGCAGGTTGACAATTTTAGGATAAAACTAAAATATATTTTAGATAAATCTTCATAGATATAAAACTAAAATAATAAAGACTGGCTATTAAAAGTGTCAAAATCAGCCCTAGAACCGCCATTAGAGAGTTCTGAGCTATTAGGGATGAAGTTCTGGTGAGTAACAATGAAGAAGGTTTTGGAGAGAAATGAAACTTCTCATTCAATGTAATAATCAAACTTGTACAGAAAATGAGTTTACGTAGACTAATGTATCACACTAACTAATAGCTACATATACACGCGTGCTAACTAATCACACGAACTATCTAGAATAGTGCACTTTAAATAGCTAACTGTACAACAACATTAATTACTTATCTCTACACTCCCCCTCAAGTTGAACATGAAAAATATTTTCATTCCCAACTTGAATACTAGAACTGTATGTTGACGATGCCCCAACGCATTTGTCAAAATAGCAGTTGGTTGCTCCTGTGTGACTATGTGTGCAGTCCTTATAAACCCTTGTTGTATCTTTTCTTTAATGAAATGACACTCAATGTAAATATGTTTTGTTTTCTCATAGTATATGGGATCTGCAGCAATTTGCAGAGCAACTTTGTTGTCACAGTACAAATCTATGCGCAACTTAACATTCACTCCTAGCTCTCTCACCATCCCATTCAGCCATGATAGCTCAGCTACAGTGTGTGCCATATTTCTATATTCTGTTTCAGCTGAACTCCTATATAGTGCTTTGTTATTTTGGCTTTCCATGAGATTAGTGAGGTTCCAAGATTAACACAAAAACCTGTAATTGATTTCCTAGACATAGGGCAAGAGGCCCGATTAGAGACATAAAATGCCATTATCTTTTCTTGTCCTCTGCTTGACATTAACAACCCAAGACCTTGCTATTTTTTTATGTACTTCACTATGTGTAAACCCGCATCATAGTGAGATATCTTTGGTGCATGCATGAATTGACTTAGCATTACACTACATATGCAATGTTTGGCCTAGTGATGATCAAGTAATAACTTGCCAGTGAGTCTCAGAAAAGTTGTTTCTATCCTTCAAGGGCTCATTAGCAACAGTTCTCTGCACATACTCATCATATTTTGTACTCGTTAACTTCAGGGTTTTTCCCCATAGGTGTGTCCTTAGGCTTAGAACCTGATAGTCCTGCTTCTAATATCATCTCTAGAGCATAATTCCTCTGAGACATTAGGATTCCTTCTTTAGCCCTGGGAAATTTCATTCCCACAAATCTACACTCTCCAAGATCTTTCAATTTGAAGATTTTATGCAGGGCACTTTTAGCTTGATGTATCTTTTCCAAGTCGTTACCTATGACAAGCAAGTCATCTACATAGACAAGAATGAGCACAAACTTGTTGTTAGTAGTCTTAGTGAATAAGGAATAATCATGTCTGCTCTGCTGAAAACAGAGGATAACGCGGCATGTGTCAGCTTCACATTCCGTTGTTTTGAAGCTTGTTTCAAACCAAATAAATATTTGAGTAGTCTGCACACCTTATACTACCTTAACTACTAAATCCCCGAGGAAGAGTCATGTTGTTGGCCCAAGTTCAGGTGAAGTTTTGAAGAATGACAAATGAACTCAATCATGGACCCGGTCCATCATGTGACTCACAATATTTATCAACCTAGAACTGTGAGATACATATGAAGAAGATAAGTCTCAGTGATTAAGCAACAATATCTCCTAAACTTGTCGAAAAGGTTTTATACTGGATGAAGAGAGAAAGTATCCTTATGGGAAGAGGACACAATCCAGATAAAGGATAGGGTGGAGTTTGTATTATACAAGGACTCAACTTCGATGGAATATCAACAATTGAGTATCAATCAAACTCTGATTACAAACTCATTAAATAACAGTGATTGTTCTCTTTTACGTGTATTGCACAAACGCAGAAGTGAAACTAAATTGAGAGCAAAAAGCGAGGAAATTTTGAAAGCAATTTATGTGAGATTTGAGAGTGCATTCCTGAAGCTACTTGGACAAGATAGAAGAACCAATTTTATTATGTTTTTCTTTTATTCTAGTTCAATAATAGTAGGTGTTTTAAAGTTGTACCTTTACAGCTTTCAAAGAAGTAATTGTATTAGGTATTTTGAGCATTCAAGTTAGAGTTAACTTTAAGGTATCGCAACAGTTGAGGTTGTGTGCTACATTGGTATTAGAGTTAATACTTAGGTTTACAATGAGTTTTTGTAAATGTTATTTTGGCTTAGTGATTTTAGTGGAAGTTTGGGAAAATCCTACTGAGTAGTAGGTCGTGGTTTTTTCACCTTTTGAGCCAGGTGCTTTCCATGTAAAAAATCTCTATGTCCTTTATTTTCTGTACTTTTAATTCCGCAAATAGTAGTAGTTAGAACACCTAGAAGAACCAGGTTCTTCGAGATCAAAAGTTGGGTACCACACAATCCCCCCTTCTTATGTGGTATTGAGGTTTGGAACATTAATTGGTATCTAACCAGGTTATCCTTGAAGAGGCTAACACCTTAGGAAAAGATCAACATGAGTGCACCACCTGGAAACTGGGAAGAGCATTCCACTGTCAGACCTCTACTTTTCAATGGACAGTACTATTCTTGGTGGAAAAATAGAATGAGAGATCATATCATTGGAGAGGACTATGAACTCTGGGACATAGTCATTGATGGCCCCTTGGCAACTACAAAGAAGAATGAGGAAGGAGTGGAAAACTAAAGACAAGAGCTGACTGCAATGCTAAAGACCTGAAAAAGTGGGAGAAAAATATTAAGGCTAAGAAATGGCTTGTGTGTGGACTAGCTTCAGATGAGTACAGTAGGATCCAAAGTTGTACTACTGTTAAGGAGATATGGGACTCTTTTCAAGTGGCCCATGAAGGAACACCTCAAGTGATAAGACCAAGAAGAAGACTGATGTATTCTCAATATGAGAATTTTACTATGAATGAAGGAGAAAATATCCAAGAAATGTGTACTAGGTTCACTAAACTGACAAATGAACTTAAGTCTCTTGGAAGGGTCATTCTTGAAGAAGACGAGGTTGAGAAAATTCTGACAAGGGTTCTCCCAGTCACATGGGAAAGCAAAATCACTGCCATTCAGGAATCCAAGAATATTGCTACTATTAGACTGGATGAACTGATTGAAAATCTTACTGCTTATGAAATGAGAAGGCAAACCATGAAGATAGATACACCTAAGAAGGAGAGAAGCTTAGCTCTCAGAATTGCCGAAGGTTCAGATCTGGAAGATGATGAGATGTCTATGATCACTAGAGATTTCAAAAAGTACCTGATGAGAAGAAAGAGTTCTTCAAGAAGTACAACCTTCAACAAGTCAAGAGATCCTGAGAAATAGACCAATGGGGGTTGCTTCAAGTGTGGTAAGATTAATCACATAATCAAGAACTACCCTCAAATGGGAAACTGAGTGGAAGAAAGAGAAGGCAAAACGAAGGAACAGGAAGAAGGAACAGGTTCAACCAAAAAGGAATAAAGGCTCAAACAAGGTTACGGTTGCTGCTTGGGGAAAAACCTCAGATGAATACTCAGAAGATAAAGCTGAAGAAGAGCAAGCTTTGATGTCCATTGGAGAATCAGATGAAGAACAAGAGATAAGTATTCTTCATCTCAAAGACAAGATTAAATATTTGTCTGAAGAAAGGTTGACCGAGCTATTACTGGACTTCATTGATGAGTCTAAGATAATTAACAATGAGAAGGAAGTTCTGTCTAGGGAATATGTGATCCTAAAGGCAAAATGCAAGAGTCTAGAGTCTAGGGCTAATAAGAGTGATAACACAAGTGCTGAGTTGAAGAACCAGGTTCTTGAACTTGATAACAGTGTCCTAGAACTTAGGTCTGAAAACTTAAAACTGAAACTAGGAACAGGAAAGAAGAAAGCTGATCACACCTATCTCACTCGGGAAGAAAATTTGGAAAAAATTAAAGAAGAATTGTATAAGAAAGATGAATTCATCAAAGTCCTAAGGAAGATCTAGGAAAGGTGAAACATGAACTAGACAGAACTTGTAAGTGGAACAGGGCTTCTGATGCACTATCTTGGCTGCAAGAGCATCACAGTAGCAACTAAAGAAGACTTGGCTATGGGACTCAAGCACCAAAGTGGGGCCCTAAAAGCAAGTACCTCACACTTCCTGAAAACAAAATCTGCACACATTGTGGCATGACTAGCCACTACAAGAGTGAGTGTAATGTTAAAGAAAAGACCAGTCGAAAGAACAAAGCCTTTGTTCAAGAGAAAAGTAAGCTTCCTGGGTGGGCAAGAAGGAATCTGATTCATCCTTTTGCTTATATAAAGGGACCCAAACTTGTTTGGGTTCCTAAGACTAACCCCTGATTTCCTTTTGTAGGTCCAAGTTAAAGGAAGTATCCAAATATGGTATATAGATAGTGGCTGCTCAAAACATATGACTGGGAGCAAGGACCAGTTCCTTTCACTTGAGGACTTAAAAGGAGGCAAGGTCTCCTTTGGGAATGGGAAACAAGGTGAGATTGGGGTTGGAAAGGTAGGTAAGACAGACTCTCACTCTTGAGAATGTCTACTAAAAAGATGGCTTGAAATATAGCTTGATCAGTATGTCACAACTATGCGACAGAGGTATCCTTGTGGCTTTACCTCCACCAAATGCTTTGTGATTAACCTTACCACTGACAATATTGTTTTGCAGGGAAATAGAGTTAAAAATATTTACATTATAGATTTGTCCACTCTCTTATAAAATGAACTAACTTGCCTAAGTGTGTTGGATAATGATCCCCTCCTATGGCACAAAAGACTTGGTCATGCAAGTCTAAATAAGCTAAACAAATTAGTCTCTAAGGACTTTTGATGGGATTACCTAATATCAAGTTCAAGGAAGACAAAGTTTGTGAGGCATGTGCAAGGGGGAAGCAGGTAAGATCATCCTTCAAAAGCAAGAAAATGGTAAGTACAACCAAGTCGTTAGAACTGGTCCATATGGATCTATGTGGTCCAATGAGAACCATGAGCAGAGGCGGAAAGAAATATGTAATGGTGCTTGTTTATGATTACTCTAGATTTACCTGGGTTCTATTTCTAACTTCCAAAGATGAAGCATTTGACATGTTTACTGCATTTGTTAGAAAAACTCAGAAATAATTAGAAAATCAACTAGCATCCATTAGGTCTGACCATGGAACTGAATTTGAAAATCCAAGTTTGTTAAATTGTGTGAAAAAATTGGTATAGATCATAATTTCTCTGCCCCTAGGACTTCTCAACAAAATAGAGTAGTTGAAAGGAAGAATAAGACTCTTGAGGACATGGCTAAAACCATGTTGCTTTCTAGTAAATTTCCCCACAGCTTCTGGGTAGAGGCTGTAAGCACTGCATGTTACATAATCAATAGATGCATGACCAGACCTCTAGTAGAGAAAACTCCCTATCAGTTACTTAAAGGGAGAAAACCAAAATATCCCGTCTTAGGGGATTTCGTTGCAAATGTTATGTGCACAATAATGGAAAGGACTTCCTAGGTAAGTTTGATCCCAGAAGTGATGAGAAAGTATTCTTGGGATATTCTTCACATAGCAAAGCATATAAAGTGTTTAATAAAAGAATTCTGTGTGTAGAAGAAAGTGTACATGTAGTGTTTGATGAAACTAATATTCTTTCTGAGAGATTGGAACCTGAAGATGAAGCCATTGGATTGGTTAAGGATTTAACTGAAGCCTGAGCTTAGGTCAAAGTAGCACCAACAGAAGGAACATGGGATGGAACAGGTTCTTCCATCCAGGGCAACCTAACATAGGGAACTAATCAAAGGGGAATTGAAATAAATCCCTTGAAGGAACCTGTTCATGACCTTGTTCCTCAGCAATAAAACATGGGAGAAACATCTAGCAGAAACCAGTTGATTGTGAAATTGCACAAGTATCAAAGTTCTCATCCCATTGAGAACATTATCACTGATCCAACATCTGGAGTTAAAACTAGATCACAATTAAAGAATCTTTATGGTTCTGATGCCTTTGTGTCTCTTATTGAACCTAAAAATGTTGTTGCGGCTTTGCAGGATGCAGGCTGGGTGATTTCTATGCAAGATGAACTCAATCAGTTTGAAAGAAGTCAAGTTTGGCATCTGGTTCCAATACCCAAGGATATATCAGTCATTTGTACAAAATGGGTCTTCAGAAACAAACTTGATGAAGATGGAGCAGTTACAAGAAACAAGGCAAGACTAATGGTCCAAGATTACAGCCAAGAGGAGGGTATAAACTATGATGAGACTTTTGCTCTTGTTGCACGACTAGAGGTAATCAGACTTCTTATAGCTTTTGCAGCACACATGGAATTCACTCTGCATCAAATGGATGTCAAAAGTGCCTTCCTAAATGGCTACCTAAAAGAGGAATTGTTTGTGAAACAACCACCAGGGTTTGGGAGCAAGGAATATCCTGAGCATGTGTAGAAGTTAGACAAGGCCCTATATGGACTCAAGCAGGCTCCAAGAGCATGGTATGAATGATTGTCAAAATTCTTGCTGGAGCATAGTTACAAGAGAGGTAAAATTGATAGTACCTTATTCTTAAAAGAAAAAAGGTAAGGATCTCCTTGTTGTACAAATATATGTTGATGACATAATCTTTGGGGCCACTGCTGATAAGCTAAGTAAGGACTTTGCAAGATTAATGGGGAGTAGGTTTAAAATGAGCATGATGGGTGAGCTTAACTTCTTCTTAGGATTACAATTCCAACAAAGTCCAAATGGAACCATGATCCACCAGCAGAAGTATGCAAAGGAACTAATAAAAAAGTTTAAAATGGAAGAATTAAATGAAATAGACATACCCATTGCAATTGCTACTAAATTAGATGTTGATAAACCTGGTTCATCTGTTGACCAAAAGTCGATAGGGGTATGATTGCTTCACTCTTGTATTTTACTTCAAGCAGACCTGACATTGTTTTCAGTGCAGGGCTTTGTGCTCGTTTTCAGGCAAATCCAAAAGAGCCCCACTTGGCTGCTGCCAAGAGGATATTGAGATATCTGAAAGTCACCATTGATCTGTGCCTTTGGTATCCTAAAGGTAGTAATTTTGATCTAGCAGGATATGCTGATGCTGATTATGCAGGTTTCTTAGTGGACAGGAAAAGCACCTCAGGTATGGCACACTTCATTGGTTCATGCCTTGTATCATAGGCTACGAAAAAGCAAAATTCTGTGGCCCTATCTACTACTGAAGCTGAGTATGTTGCTGCTGCTTCTTGTTTTTCTCAATTGCTATGGATCAAACAACAACTGGTATATTTGGAATTGAAGTGGGATGTGTTCCAATATTTTGTGATAACACTAGTGCTATAAGTATGACAAAGAACTCTACTCATCATAAGAGAACTAAGAACATAGATATTAGACACCACTTCTTAAGAGATAACTATGAGAAAGGATTGATTTCAATAGAATTCTGTGCTTACTGATAAACAAATAACTGACATTTTCACTAAAGCACTGAGTAGAGAAAACTTTGAGAGGAACATGTTGGAATTAGGGATGATTAAGATCACCTAGTAGGTCTAGTTTAGAATGCACAATGAATATATATATAGTATTTTTGGTTAGGAGTTCTAACTTTGTGTAAATATCTATATCAATTCATACTCAGTTTCATACTTTAATTAGTATACTCCTGTGACATGTTTATATATATGATTCAATGATCTCTTACAAAGTTTCTTCTTTTTTGGCATTTGAGGCATGTTCAAGAGAGTTCTACATGAAGAACCTGGTTCATCATTATGTGTTCATATGAAAGCTAGGTATATTATCTATACTCTGCACAATTAGAAAGATTAATTTTCCAATCATGAGCAGAATTTCTACATTCGTCAAATTCCAAAAAAATTGATCCGTTGAGCATTGAACCAATTTCGTTCTCCTAGAACTCTAAAAACATGGATTTTTTTTCCTTAAGTCTAGTGATGCCTAATAATCACTAAGAGACCAGAATTATATCGTGATTAGACTTCTAATTGACCCCGAAAAAGCTGCCGTTACTATATTTAATTCTAATCATCTTTAAATACATACCACACCTTTTTTTCATTAGTCCATAACCGTTTAAACTCTTCTCCAGTTCTGATCGCCATTTTCTTCTTCAGAAATCCCAAATCCTCTTTCTTCTCAGAAATTACCGAAACTCTTCCATAGTCGAAGAACCATGACTAACCCCCAAGATAGTCCTGGTAAACCCCTACCAGCATCTCCCTCGAACACACCTTCATCTACTCCTTCTATTGAACCCCCAAAATCTAGGGTTCGTAGATAGAAAATATCGGCTAGAAAAACTATAGCATCTAGAGCCTTAGGGAAAGTTCTAAATGAGCAATTGAAGGCTAGCCAAAAGAAAAAAAGCCCTATACACGAATCTGACTCTAGCTCTAAGTTTGAAGATTTTATTTCTGTTAGTGAAGGTGAAGAACATGGGTCTTACGACGCTGAGAAAATTAAAGAAACTCCTTGTGAGGTAAGTTCTTGTGTAGTATTTTCTACTATGGCTGAAAACACTGAAAATAGGTTTGTTCTAGTTGGTCCTATTAAAGATGTAAAGGTAGATGAATCAAGTAGGAATGGAGGTAAAAAGAAAGGAAAAGAGAGAGATGGAGCAAGTGGTAATGAGAGGGGTAATGGAAAAGAAAAGTTTCTTGCTATCTATAGGAGTGTTGAAACGAGTGACTTCAAGTCAGGGGGGAGTGCTTCTCGGGAAGCGGCTGATGGGCTTGTTCATCTAAGAAAGCAAAAAGAAGAACATGTTTCATCAGCTGAGGAAACTCTGGTTGATCTTCTGAAAAAGGTTGGGGCAAGCTATGATCCAAAGAAGCGCAAAGCTTCTTCACAAAAGGCTCAAACTGCTTCCAAGCCAACCAAGAAAGAACTTCATCTTTAAAACCTACTATCCCTTTAGTGCCTAAGGGGAGAGCTAGTAGAGGCAGGGTCAAACAAAATGGAGCATAGTTACAGAAAGCCCTCAAAGAAAGCAGGAAGAAGAAGAAGGAGAAGGGAAAATCAAAGGTTGTAGAAAGTTATGAGGTTGCTAAAGAAGAAGAAGAAAAAGAGGAGATGGAACTGGTCCATCAAAAAAGAGGAACAGTTGAAGAGGTTCCAACACCCAAACCAAAAAGTTCCAAGACTTCTTCTAAGAAGTCTTCCTCTATACCTGTACCTGCTGAATCTTCTTTAGCTAAAAGAACTAGTTCTGCTATGAAGGGTAAACAAAAGAATATTGTTGAAGAAGATGAAGAGTGGAGTGGTGATGAAGAAGAAGAGGAATCTGAGAAGGAACAAGACAGGTTAGCCATATTTGGCAAAGAAATTTTTTGAAAGGAAGACTATTGAGAGACCTGGATGATCAAGGTATGAGAAGATTGGTGGATGCCCTGGCTGCTCAAGGTTGGAAGGACTTGGTCCTTGAGATTGATGGGAGGCTGGCTAGGAATGAATTGATTGAGTTTATGGCCAATTCCACTGTGAAAAATGGGGTAGTCTCCATCCTGGTGAAGGGTGTAAAAGTGAAGTTTGATGCAATCAAACTGGGTGAGATTCTGGACATACCTAGTGAAGAGTATGATGATTATACAAGGAAAACGTGGCCATGTGTATATTCTCCCCCTACTGGTCTTCAAATCACTTGGAATTTTTGTGATGCTGCAACTGCTGAAGATGTACTTGAAGCCAGGTTTGTGTAGAAAAGTGAGATGAGAGCTGAGCACATGGTCTTGTTTGAATTTGTTAACAAGTGCCTACTGCCCAGACAGGAGAGGAGACATACTGCCAACTAAATGTACATAGTTTTTATAGAGTGCCTTGTGAGAGGAAGGCATGTAAATTGGCCTGCTTTCATTGTCAAATTACTAGACAGGGTCATTAATGGCTCCAAGGAACATGCAACTCCATATGGGTTCGTACTGACTATTGTGCTGGATAGGCTAAGGGTACCTTTGAAAAAATGGGAGATGCCATCGAGCAAGGAGCATTTTGATTTAAGACCTTATTGGCTCGTGACTCCTGTGAATGCCATCCTAGTTGAACCTGATTCATCTCTGAAGAAACCTGTGAATAGCAAGGTTAGGGTTTTGGTTCAAGAGTTTGGAAATAAGGATGCTGAAATTGCTAGGCTTCAGGCTCGACTTGCAGAATTGAAAAATGTAAGAGATGGCCTTAGAGCTGAGCTAGTAAAAGAAAAGGAGAAAAGTGATGGAATGCTTCAGAATATGCTCAACCTTCTCCAAACCCATCCCTCTAGTACCTCCAAGCCTTAGGTCCTCCATTATTGTTTTCTGAACTAGTCTAGTACCTCTTAGTGACCCAGATTAGGGACATTTTCTATTTTCTGCTCATGTTTTGGGAGTTTTTCTTTCTTTTTGTGGTTTGTTGGTGGAAACATATCTTATCAATGACAACTACTGCTTCTCTTGTTCTATGAAGATTTTGCTCTTAATAGTTTGAATCTGTTTGTTGATTATTGATGATTTAATCCATGTTTTCACTTGCAGTTGCCCAAGTGGTCATGAGTAATTACTAATATATGGGGTTCACAATGTATGCAACTTTTCGATGATGCTAAAAGGGGGAAGAGATATTGTGCTTTAATATTTATTCTGAATAATATGATATTTATAACCTAATTAAACCTGGTCCTTGATGATAAGTCAAAATTCTAAGTTAAGTGTTGATGGTTAAGCTGAGTTCTTACAGATTTTTTGATCCATAAAAGCACAGAGTTTGTCATCATCAAAAAGGGAGAATTTGTTGGCCATGTGATGTTTTGAAGAATGATAAATGAACTCAGTCATGGACCAGGTCCATCCCGTGAGGCACAATATTTATCAACCTAGAAATGTGAGATACACGTGAATGTGATAAGCCTCATTGATCAAGCAACAATATCTCCTGAAATAGCCGAAAAGGTTGCATACTGGATGAGGAGAGAAAATATGCTTATGGGAAGAGGACACAATCCGGATAAAGGATATGGTTGGAGTTTGTATTATTCAAGGACTCAACGAAGATCAGCAATTGAGTCTCAATCAAACTCTAATTACTAATTATTAAATAACTGTGATTGTTCTCTTTTACATGCATTGCACAAACGCAGAAGTGAAAGTAAATTGAGAGCAACAAGCGACGCAATTTTGCAAGGAATTTATGTGAGATTTGAGTGTGCATTCCTGAAGCTACTTGGACAAGATAAAAGAACCAATTTCATTGTGTCTTTCTTTTTATTGTAGTTCAATTGTAGTAGGTGGTTTAATGTTTTACCTTTCTAGGTTTCATAGAAGCAATTGTATTAGGTACTTTGATTATTCAAGTTAGATTTTACTTGAAGGTGTCGCAACAGTTGAGGCTGTGTGCTACAATGGGATTAGAGTTAAACCTTAGGTTTAAAAAGAGTTTTTTTGAAAGCTATTTTGGCTCAGTGATTTTAGTAGAAGTTTGGGAAAATTCTACTGAGTAGTAGGTCGTGGTTTTTTCACCTTTTGAGCCAGTTATTTTCCACGTAAAAAATTTATGTGTTCTTATTTTCTGTACTTTTAATTCCACAAACAGCAGTAGTTAGAACACCTAGAAGAACTAGGTTCTTCTAGATCGAAAATTGGGTACCACACAAATCACCCCCCTCATGTGTGGTATTGAGGTTTGGAGCATCACATGTAAACCTCACCAGTAAGATCTCCATTCAGAAAAGCATCTATTTGATGCACAAGCCAGTGCCTAAGGGAAGCAATGGCTATAATAGTTCTTACTATGGTCATCTTGGCCATAGGGGAAAAGGTATCATGGAAATCAATGCCTTCTTGTTGTGTGTAACCCTTAGAAACTAATCTAGCTTTGAACCTTTCCACAGAGCCATCAACATTATACTTGATTTTATAGACCCGTTCACAAACCATGGGAACCTTCCCAGGTGCTAAATCAACCAAATCCCAAGTATGATTTTGTTTTAATGCTTCAGTCTCAACGTTCATAGCGTATATATACATATCATCTTTAATGGCTTGAGAGTAAGAAGTAGGTTCAATATCAGCTGAGAAGAAACAAGAAAGCATTGAAAATGAGCAGGAAGATGAGAGTAGGAAGCAGAATGATGAATATGGTAAAGGCAAGAAATGGAAGCTGAAGGTAAAGGAATGTGAATATAATCAGTCAGCCAAATAGAAGGCTTAATGCTCTACCATATTTCTGGGTAACAAAGAATCAGAAGATGGATCGGATGGACCAGGTGGAACAACAGAAGAAGGAGACGAAATATGATTAGGTGATGGAGCATGTGAACTAATAGGTGGATCAGGATCAATAGGAGGGGAGAGAATGTCATTGGAAATGAAATTAGGATTAGGTGTAAGAGATATCAGAAGATCAGAAATGGAAAAAAAGAGAAGAAGTAAAGGATGAATCAAAAGTAGCAAGAAATTTACTCTTGGGATGTTTAAAGGGACATAAGTTCTCGTGAAAGATAACATCGCTGCTAACTTTGAACTTGTTAGCTTCAATGTCATAGATTTTGTACCCCTTCTGAGTAATAACATAACCCATAAAAATACCAGGGACAGATTTAGGAGTGAATTTGTCATGAAAACCTGGTTTTGTGGCATAATAGAGACATCCTAGAGTTCTGATATGAGAGAAAATAAGGGGCTTAACATGAAAGATCTCATAAGGTTATTTTCCATGTAAGACAACACTTGGTAGTCTATTAATGATATAGGTGGAAGCAAGAATGCAATCCCCACAAAACCTCTAGGGTGTGTTAGCCTGTAATCTTAAGGCTCTTCCTACCTCTAGAATATGTCTGTGTTACCTCTCCATAACATATTTTGTTGTGGAGTATGAACATAACTAGTCTGATGAATGATCCCTCTTCGTTTTGAAAAGATTACGATAGAGGGTATAAAAAAATTCATGGCCATTATCTGATCGAAAAGTCTTAATAGTGTTTGAGAATTGGTTTTAAACAAGGTGTAGGAATTCAGCTAAAACAACATACCCATTACTTTTTAACCACAAAAGAAAAGTCCAAGTCATTCTTAAATAGTCATCAACAAGAGTAAGAAGTATTTGAACCCATTGTAAGTACAAACTCTATATGGACCTCACATATACATATGTACAAGATCAAAGACACAATTAGACTTGGAAGTACTAACATGAAACGGTACCCTAGTTTGTTTGGCTGGTGGGCATACAGGACAATGACAAGTAGAAATGTGAAACAATTATTTATTTAGATTAGGAATCTTTTGCAAGATTGCAAGAGGTGCGTGACCAAGCTTTTGGTGCATAATGCACTTGAATTTGACTAAACTGAAGTAGATACACAATTAGAAGTAGAAGTTGTAACATGTGTTGAGGGATTGAGGATGTAAAGAACATCCCTGAGCTTACCAACCCCCTTCACTATGCCATTGAAGAGGTCCTAAAAGACATAAAAATTGGGAGAGAACTGAACGGAGATATTTATCTCTTTTGTATATCTAAAAACAGAGAGTAGATCAAACATGAATTCAGGAACATAAAGAACATTATGAAGACTTCTGAGTTACACTAAGCACATGGTCCAATATGAGTAAATTTAGTACTATTTATATAGGTAAGTTCATAGAAGGGATTTGAGTTCAGATGCAGGATATACTGATGATAATAGATGCAAGGCTGAAACAATGTGAATGGAAGCCCCATCGTCAATAATCCAAGGACTTTGGTTAGTGGTATAATTACCTGCCATGTTGGCTGAGGCATAAGGAACCTTCTCTTTATTCAGCAACTTGAGAATCTGTTGGTTTTGTTCAGTAGTCAAAGGCTGAACAGTTGGAACAATATTCCTATGTGTACTAACGTGATCTTCCTCCCCAACAATCATATTATGTGCCACAATTGTTGGTTGTTCATATGCTCTTCTTCTCTTGTTGGTGAACTTGAATCCATGTGGATATCCAATCAAGTAATAGCAGCCTTGCCTCGTATAACCCTTCATTTTGCATTAGTCACATTACAACCCAGCATTTCTCTTAGGCATTACATTGAAGGCATTGGAAAAGACTAGTGCAAAATGGCCGATCTCTACATGAGCACTTCCTAAAATACCACCTTGTGTTGTCAAACTACTATTTTTCCTGAATGATCGTGGAATAGGCTTGATCAAGTGAGAGTGTTGGATGCATCATAAGAATTTGGCTTCCTTGTGGTGCATAAGTGTCGTTTAATCCTATCAGAAATTTCATAAGTTTTTGTTGTTATAAAAATTCAACAAATGGTCCAAACCTCTCAGAATCACAATGTTCCGTAATTAGTGACTTAAATTCATCCCACAAATTATTCAGATTTGAAAAATATACTGATGCACTAGAAACTCCATGTACCAATGAGCTAATCACCATATTCATGTGATAATTTTTTTTTACATTTACCTTATCAAATCTAGTCTTCCACACATTCTAGACCTTTTTTACGTTTGAGGAGAAGATAATTCCCTTTCTAAGCTCGCTACCAAGCTCATGATCCATGATTGAACAATTGTATTGTACCGGTCCCAATGATGCAATTGTAAAGAATCTTTTTCGTACAAATCTCTAGTGAATGTTCCATCAATAAACCACAATTTATTCTTCCCACGAGGAAGTTTTAGTTCCGATGAGCAATTGTAGGCTGATTTGTAAATAAGGTATGTCGGAGGTATATACATACAAAGGATCGTTGCAATCAATATGCTGACTCTTCACATATGAAGATCATGCTGTACTTTCAACAGTATCGTTCGCCATTACATATAATTTTGAAGATTTAAGATAAAAATTGAACTTGAGAGAAAGTGAAGGATTGTGAAGAAATTCAACGTAAAAAACTGAGGGGAAATCGAATAAGAGAAGACATATATTAGAAGATCGAAACTGTCAGAAGCTCGTCACTCAGAATCGTCGAGCACCGTAGCTCTGATAGCATGTCAAAACTGGCCTAGAACCGCCATTAGAAAGTTCTGAGCTATTAGGGAAGAAGCTCTGGTGAGTAACAATGAAGAAGGTTCTGGAGATAGAAATGGAAATTCTCATTCAATGTAATAATCAAACATGTACAAAAAATGAGTATATAATGGTGTTTGGCTAAGCTTATAAGTTGGTCAAATTGGCTTGTAAAAGATTTTTGCATTATCTTGGTAAAATTAAAAGTGCTTATAAGTTAAATGCTTATAAGCCAAAATAAGCCAAAAACCATAAATTGGTCTCCCCCAACTTATCAAATTTCAGCTTATCAGCACTTTAAGTTTGACCAAAATATTTACTATTCTATCCCTCAAATATATTTTGTTAAATCAAAACTCTTCGTATACCTAGTTCTTCAACTGCTTATTATTAACTTAAACACTTTATCCAAACACGTAACTGCTTATTTGCTTCAACACTTAAAAGTGCTTTTCAGCACCTAATGCTTATCAGCTACTTTTAATCACCTAAGCCAAACGGCCTCTATGTAAATTAATGTATTACACTAACTAATAGCTACATACACACATGTGCTAACTAATCACATAGACTATTTAGAAGAGTTCATTTTTTAAATAGCTAATTGTACAACATTAACTACTTATCTCTGCAAAAAATTTTTTATTGCTTATTGGAAATCCAAAATCGTGGATTTGTGGAAACTAATATAACATTTTATGTTGGTAGATTTTATGAAAGAATAATAAAATAATTATAAAGTACGTTGGACGAATTCAAAATCACAATTTAGCAAAAAAATACAAGACGACATTTCTGGGAGGATACGAGAAGAGGTAGAGGCAGCCTAATAAGTACGAGGATAAGTGATCAGGCATGATATGGTGATACTTTAGA
This sequence comes from Nicotiana benthamiana, assembly GCA_034376525.1. Taxonomy (NCBI): domain Eukaryota; kingdom Viridiplantae; phylum Streptophyta; class Magnoliopsida; order Solanales; family Solanaceae; genus Nicotiana; species Nicotiana benthamiana. The sequence goes on from CM067335.1 coordinate 137,874,294, forward strand.
TTTCCGAGGACATGACACTTGATAGGAAGATGTGGAGATCGAGTATTAGGGCTGTAGGTTAGGAGATAGTTGAGTCTTACCTTATTTCGTGCGATTGTGGGAATAGTCTAGTGGGTTTTTGTCTAAGATAACTAGTGGCAATGGTGTGTCTTACTATTTCGCCTTTCAGTGCATGACCTGCTTAATAACTATCGCTTGCTTTGCTTTGCAAATTTTTTCTGGATTTCATGTTGTTCCTATTTTACTTGTGATTTCTACGATGATACTAATATTGTCTCTTTTTGTATTTTTATTTTTTTGAGCCGAGGGTCTTTCAGAAATAACCTCTCCACTCCTTCGGAAAAGAGTAAGGTCTGTGTATATATTACCCTCCCCGAACTTCATTAGTAAAATTTTATTCGGTTATTGTTGTTGTTGTTATTGTTGTTGTTGTAGTTTATAGTAAATCACTGTGAAAATTTTAACTAATAAAATAAATTTGTAAAAATAAATAAAATTTTAGAAGTAAGAGAATTTAATATTTATCATATGATCTAATATTCTCGAATGCTTACTATTCTTTAATATAGTACATTAGGTAAGCTCTAATACTAGTACATACTTAAAATACGACTAACAACACCATGTAATTTTATTCTTGTAATATGATGGCAATATCATGTAAGCTTATAGAACCTCAATTATTCTATTGTAAAAATGTATAAAATAACTTTGCCAACCAAAATTTAGGCAGATTAAAGAATCACTTAATGCTTCTTTTTTTTTTCCAAAGAGGATCGCATCCGCTACAACTTCAGCCATATCCTTTACTTTTCGGGTGAATACTTTGTGCTAAGCATTATGTGTACACTGGAAAACCTCCCTTATACCACATAGGAGATATAACTGGCCCGGTGCGACATGCTCAACCTAGAAGGAATTGGGGGGGGGGAGAGGTGGGGGCAAGGATTCGGTCGCAGCCGTGTGTATCATAACCAAATAACCACCCTCCAAACCAACTTGGCAACCGGAAAGGGTTAAATCACCTAATGTTGCAACATAAAGTACTAAATTGAAAAGGCAGAATAGCTCGATAGACACCTTTACTTATTCGACTTTAACAATATCGGTCCCCTTACTCCACGTAGTTTCAACAAGGTACTTGCACTTGTTTAAAATATTAATTTTAAACACCTCGGATACGTGTGTTGTTCCCTCAGGTTGATATAAATGACACATCATACCTAACTCAGATAAATCAATGCCATATCATTATTTATTTTTACAAAAAAATACTTTTTAATAAAAATATCAAATCCATCCTTTTTTTCTGAAAAAATCCAAACCTTCTTCTCTCTTCACCATTTTATCTCTACCTTTTTCACCCGCCACCGCCGCTACCACTCAACGCCACCCTGCCTTTTCCACCTGAAAACACAATTAAACCTAGTTCATCCCTTTTTTTAAAAATTTTTCTCCATTACTACAATCTATTCAACCAGCCATGGTGTTCTTGCTGGCATCATCGCGGATAACCACTCCAAAACCACCATTACTCTCCTCTTCTCTTCAAATTTATGTCATCCTTCAAAACCCAGACAACAAATAAATTGAAAAATATCTATGCTTAAATTTTCTTTCAAGCCAAACACCCAAGAAGCAGCACAAAAAAATTAAAAAAGAAAGAGAAGAATGTTTCACTCAGTATTTACTACCTCAAATTTCTATTGACCCCTTCAGCTATAGCCGAATCTTTTTATAAAAGTAACAAAATCCAGGTTCATGGTCGTCTTCAGCAGTTGATGACGACTCAATTTTGGCCTAAAGCGCTATTTTCAAGCTTCACCGTCTCAGAATTCTCTGACGTCTTCATCGGCTTCTTTCGTTATTTTGAGAAAAATAAAAATTAAACAATTTTGTTCCTTGACTAGCTGCTATGTTAAGCTCAATCAATTCAGTCTTATCATGTGTTATGCTACTAATTTTTTGTTATAGCTTCAGTTGACTGCTAAAATTGGAGAAGAAATAATGTAACGGTGTTACGAAAGTTTTAGCTGAGAAATAAAATTTAATCTTAAAGATTGTGGAACCGTGCCATTTCAATGGCGGTCTTTAGAAATTTGGTGTAAGAAGCAGATGGGATAGAGAGCGGCGAGATAATGGCTAGCGTTGTTTTTCTTTTTCTTTTTTATTTTTTTCTTCTATTATTTTCTCATCAAATTTTATAAAGTTACTCACTTTTAGGAGTGTGCAATCACTTATTTTGTTTGACTCAGTAAAACAAAGGCCACGTAAGCTTGATTAATGGTTAGCGGGAATTAAAATTAATGTTTTATAGAATATTCTGCCAATTAAAAAATACCTTTTCGGTCAAAGAAAAGAAAATAAAAAATAAAAAAGGGAAAACGAAAGAAAAGGGTCAAATGAGGAGGAAAATAAAATAAATATAACATATCAGAATTGGTAAACCATAGGAATCGGATCCGAGATTATATTAACTTATAATCAACACCCTTACTAGTAATATAGCCATTTTTTCCTTTCATTTTCAGTCGTCGTTGAAGCTTTGCTCTTTTTCGCTTGATTGCATCAGCAATGGCCGACGAGGTAACCCAAAAATTTTCCAAGAAAAAAACAAACCCTAGTTTTATTTTGTTTTAATTCGTTTACATTTTAATTTTCTAAATTCCTTTTATTCGTATTTTATACTTCGATCCTTGTTCATAGATTCAAAAGATTCAATTGGTATATGGTAAATTAAATATAAAAGTTCAATATTTTTAGAAATTTTCTGTATTTTATTGGCGATCTGTACAGTTCTTTGAAGAACCTATGTTGCTGGTTATTTTTAGTTGTTGTATATCTGCTCAGATATATGTGTGTGTGTGTGTGTTTGGGAATATTTGTTTTTGTGTATAAGGTGAGTATTAGTTCTTAGCCTATGCATTTGCTTGTAGAGGTTATTGGTTTTGTAGGTTGTGGATGAATATGCAAATTGGTATATGGAAAGGGGTGAAGTTTTTAATAGTTTGGTCTAAGCCTTTTTTATATGACAAAATAATTGATGAACTAAAACAAGGGAAAAAAGTTGAAGAATTTAAATGACTAGGTTGCCTAACTAAAGGATTAGGGTACTGTATTCAGCTGGAGTGTTGAATGGTGATCAAACGTTCTACCTAGGCTTTGGTAGGCAGAGTTACCCGGTACCTCTGCTGATCGTGGGAGGTAGCAGGTATCGTGTGAAATAATAGAGGTGCATGCAAGTTGACCCGACACCATTGTTATAAAGAAGTGGTCATCGAATGAAGAATGTTTAGGACTTTTGTGAAACAGTACTTAGCTTTAGCAGCAATTTAGATTGAGGTTTGAGGTTTCAATCTCCAGCTTAAATGAGTTATAGAAATTGTCAGTTAAGGCCAATAACACATTCAACATTTTCACTATAGAGATATGCGAGGTTTGTCAGTGGAAATGACTGCTTAAGCTTTTCTCTGTTGCTAAGTGTCACTGCGTTTAAAAAGTTGGATCATGTGATATTACCACAAATTACTGTTGGTTTTCACTTTCGAGGACAAGGAATCACTTATACTTGAGTATTTATAGACTCAGTTAGTCATCAGTTAGAATTTTGGACTTGGGTAAAAAACTATTAGTGCTCTTAATATTTGGGGATTCAGTTCTCTGACGGGTAGCTTTATTTGGGTAAAAGAAGCTAATGAACTGACGATTGGTTGTGATGTTTTCAGCATCGTGAAAAAGTTTTTTTTTTTTTTTTTTTGATTTTGGACTCGTTTTTGTTTTATCTGATTCCTTTCCATATAATGTGACTGTTTAACTGTTACATAAAGTATATTGATTATGTTTTCAGTTTGGTCTGAATATTTTGGTTTTCGTTGTGAGCTATGTATCGGCTTGAGAAATTAACTGAGTGCACTGTCCTTGATCTGCTTCTGATTGAAGTTCTAAGTTGTATACATCTATTTCTGCATATTCTGGTGTTAAAAAAATTTCCAATTCAGAATATAGAAAACTTTATCATTATTGATGTATTCAGTACTATACTGATAAAAGGTAAAAATAAGATTGATAACAAAAAATGGAAGATGGCTGGAAGTTATGACCTCTCTTTTTAAGGTGTTTTTCTGTTACTTCATGAATCTATTGCTTCACTTGGATTACTTGTGGAGCTGTGGTACTTGTTAATGACATCCTGTTTCTTCCTTCTCTCTTTGTGTGCCTTTCAGATTGAACTTAAGACTGCTCCAGCTGATTTCAGGTTCCCAACAACCAATCAAACAAGGCACTGTTTCACACGCTACGTTGAGTTTCATAGGTAAGCTCCCATGCTTTTACACATTTTGATACTTCATAGACTTGTTGCATTGCTGCTTGTATAAATATGACATTTAACAGATTCAGAATCCCTTTAGTAGACTAGGGAATTTATATTATTTCTTATCTGAAAGGGTACAATGAAGGCTTGGTCTAGGATAGCTCTACAGATTAAAATCATCTGCAAAACTAGGGGCTGAACTCTCAATAGTGAAAAGCTGCTACAGACGGTTTGAAGTTCTGTTTACAACAACAACAACTACTACCTAGTATAGTCCCACAAAGTGGGGTCTGTGGAGGGTAATATGTAGACGGGCCTTACCCCTACCCGAAAGCGCAGAGAGGCTGTTTCCAATCGACCCTTGGCTCAGTGAAGGAAAGGAAAAACAAAAACAAAAACAAAAACAAAAACAAAAGAGCATTAGTAACTCCAGCAGAAATAGCGTATATAATTATCTAAACATAAGAACCATAAATAAAATAGCACGCAATAATATCAGAGAGTAACTACCATAAATAACTACCATAAGGGAGACACAATTCAATACACAAATCATCTATGGATAGCTCTACCAAGCCTCGCCCAACCCCGAGTGAGAAGTAAGAAAAACTTTAGGAGCCCCTATCCTACAACTCTGATACTAAACCTCCAGACTTTCCTATCAATGGTCATGTCCTCGGAAACCCGCATTCTAGCCATGTCATGCCTAATCACCTCTCCCCAATACCTCTTAGGCCTCCCTATGCCTCGCCGTACGCCGACCATCGCCAACCGCTCACAGCTCCTCGCCGGAGAATCAGGACTTCACCTCCGCACATGCCCGAACCACCTCAGCCTCGCTTCTCGCATATTCTCATCCACCGGGGCCACCCCCACCTTCTCTCGAATAACTTCATTCTTAATTTTATCTAACCCGGTGAGCCTGCACATCCACCTGAGCATCCTCATCTCCGCAACCTTCATTCTCTGAATATGAGAGTTCTTCACTGGCCAACAATCCGCCCCATGCAACATGGCAGGTCTAACCACAGCTCTATAAAATTTCCCCTTGAGTTTGTGTGGAACTTTCTTGTCACACAGGACTCCTGATAAAAGCCTCCACTTTGACCACCCCGCTCCTATACGATGAGTGACGTCCCCGTCAATCTCTCCGTCCCCCTGAATCACCGACCCAAGATATATGACACTGTCCTTCTTGGCGATGACCTGAGATCCAATCATCACGTCCCTGCCTACTTCGCTCAGCTCGGCGCTAAACTTGCACTCCAGGTATTTTGTCTTAAATCTGCTTATTTTGAAACCCTTAGACTCGAGAGTCTGTCTCCATACCTCTAACCTCTCACTAACACCGACCCTCGTCTCGTCTATCAAGACTATGTCATCAGCAAATAGCATACACCAAGGCACATTCCTTTGAATATGTCGGGTTAGAGCATCCATTACCAAGGCAAACAAGAGAGGGCTAAGCGCTGATCCTTGATGGAGCCCCATAACCACTGGAAAATGGTCTGAGTTGCCACCCACCGTCTTAACCCTAGTCTTAGCTCCATCGTACATGTCCTTGATTACTCTAATGTAGGCTTCCGACACGCTCTTCGCCTCCAAGCACCTCCATAGCACCTCCATTGGGACATTGTCATACGCCTTCTCCAAGTCGATAAGCATTATGTGCAGGTCCTTCTTATCCCTGAACTGCTCCACCAGCCTCCTGACAAGGTGGATAGCTTCTGTAGTGGAACGACCCGGCATGAAACCAAACTGGTTCACATATATAAATGTCATCTCCCTCACCCTCGCCTCAATCACCCGCTCCCAAACCTTCATGGTGTGACTTATTAATTTGATACCCCTATAGTTGTTGCAGCACTGGATGTCTCCTTTGTTCTTGTATATGGGCACCACTGTACTCCACCTCCACTCCTCCGGCATCCTTTTGGTCTTGAAGATGGCATCGAACAACCTGGAGAGCCGCTCCACTCCTGACCTACCCATGCATTTCCAGAACTCCACCGGGATCTCGTCAGGCCCGGTCGCTCGACCCCTACTCTTCCTACGCAAAGCCCCCATGACCTCCTCCGCCCTAATGCACCTGCAGTACCCAAGGTCTCTATGTTGCTTTGAATGCCCAAGCTCCCCTAATTCTATGTTACGATCCCCCTCCTCGTTATTTAAGTCTCGAAAGTACGCCTGCCACCTCTGCTTGACTTGAGACTCCCCCATCATAACTCTACCATCCTCGCCCTTAATACACCTAACTTGGTCAAGATCACGCGCCTTCCTTTCTCTTGCTTTAGCTAACCGGAATAACTTCCCGTCCCCGCCTTTCTCCCTAATTCCTCGTACATGCGACCAAACGCCGCATTTTTAGCTTCCGTAACCACCAGCTTTGCTTCTTTCATCGCCACCTTGTAGATCTCCCTATTCGTTCTCCGTTCTTTCTCGCTTGCGCTTCCTGCCAACTTAGCAAACACCGCCTTCTTCACCTTCACTTTTCCTTCGACTACATCGTTCCACCACCAGTCACCCTGATGTCTGCCTGAATAGCCCTTGGCTACCCCGAGCACATCCCGTGCTACCTCCCTAACCAAGTTTGCCGTCTCTGACCACATAGCGTCCGCTTCCTCAGAACTTCTCCAAGCTCCGCCCTCAGCTAACCTCCTCTCCAACTCCTGTGCTTTCTCCTTAGTCAAAACACCCCATCTAATCCGCGGTTGTCCCCGAGCACCCCTCCTCTTCCTCTTCACCCAGAGACCGACATCCATCACTAGGAGTCTATGAAGAGTCGAAAGGGACTCTTCCGGAATAACCTTGCAGTCCTTGCACATACCCCTATTGCTCATTCCGAGGAGGAGGTAATTAATCTGAGTCCTCACCGCCGAACTCTTGAAGGTGACCAAATGCTCCTCCCTCTTCTGAAATGTCGAGTTCGCAATCAGAAGCTCGGAAGCCCTGGCGAAATCAAGCTGCCTCCTCCGTTCCTAACCCTAAAGCCGAAGCCACCGTGCACCTCACCATAACCACCAGCATCAGCCCCAATATGACCATTAAAGTCCCCTCCAATAACTAACTTCTCAGATTGGGGAATACTATTCACCAGATCATCCAAGCCCTCCCAAAAGCGCCTCTTAACCTCCTCGTCTAAGCCCGCTTGCGGCGCGTAAGCGCTGATGACGTTGAGGACGCAACCCCCAATAACCAACTTAATAGACATTAACCTATCATTCACTCGCCTAACCTCGACCACGGACTCCTTTAGATCCCTATCTACCAAGATGCCCACCCCATTCTTACCTCTCACGACCCCAGAATACCGCAACTTAAACCCGTCTGCATTCCTCGCCTTCGACCCTTTCCACCTAGTCTCCTGGACACACACTATGTTAACCCTCCTCTTCTGAAGAACCTTCGCCAACTCAATGGACTTACCCGTCAGAGTGCCTATGTTCCACGACCCAATCCTTTATCTATGAGCGTCCGCTACCCTCTTCCCACCCTTACCTCCCGCCCTACCCGCAGGACCACTCCCTGCCCCCTACTCACCCCCGCCACCGCCCACACCCCCGAGGACATGACCTTACATTATCATCCCTGCCGTGGCCACTATCTCTCCAACCGACTAGGGAGAATAGTGACACGCACGCACTATAGCGGAATACGCAAAAAGATGCAAACTAGATAACAACAGAGTAATCCTCACACGAAATGCTAGCTAGATACGTAAAAAGGTAACCTGAAAGTTGGCTTTGATGCGCCCGAGGTCAACTGCTGCCAACTCTTGGACGTCCCGGCCGGTGTTACTTAGCTACTCACTTCCAAACGCCGCAAACTGGCCTCGGCCCCGCGACTAGTACATGGGGAAAGTTTTTTTTTGAAGTTCTGTTTAATGCATGCCTTTTCTCCAGTGAAACAATACTGTTAAATTTTATGAATGTAACAAATTGTAGACGCTCTTTACTGATTCAAAAATGAGAAAAATAAAAAGTTGTGTAGACACACTTATCATCCCCTCACCCACCAACCAAAAGAAGTTGTTTAAAGAGACGATATGGTGGATTAAGTGTCTAGCACAGCGTAGAATTGGTCCAAGACCAGATAAAGTCTATTAATTTATGTGTCCAATCTTATGAAAAAATAAAATAAAATTGTGGGTCTAGTATAATCAGCTTTTAGTAGATCGTAAACTTGATATTTTTTTTTTCATATATAAAAAAAGGTTACATTTTAATCGGAAAAAAGGTACCAAGGACGTACTGTAAAGTACAAGCAAAGAGATTCTGGGATAGCTGTTACATAATCAGCTCAGCCTATTCATGACTTCCAAATACTTAAATAAGTCTTCAACTACACTTTATTTGCACCAAAATTATAATTTCTGCAAACATCTTTTCTTTACATTGGAAATCTGACTACTTTTTCCTTCAAAACATCACTTATTCCTTTCCAAACAAATGGTCACATGATGCAGAGAAGGGATGGTTTTCCAGATCTTCATTCTTTTGCCCACTTTCTGACTTTGCCAAACTTGTAAGAGACCTCTTACGCTGTAAGTCGGAACAGATTACACTCTGCAAATGTTTAAAAAAGAGGCTCAAATCTGTCCATCACATTTACAATGGAGTAATAGATGGTTTGGAGATGCTTGATTTTTCTCACTAAATAATACCTGCTGCATATAGTAAATCCTCTCCTTTTACAGTAGATGTCTTTTATTATTGAGTTTCAGGTTTCTCACTCCTACACCTCTAGCTTCTTTATTCCTCATAACCCCTTGCCATTTAACCAGATGCATTTTCGTCTTTTCTGATTTACCTTCCCAAAACTGACGTAGTGTGTTAATTTTCCTCTCAATTGCTGATGGCATAGGGAATAGAGACATTAGGCGGGTTGGGATCCCATCCATTTCATCTCACAATTGATTAAATTCAATATTACTCCAAAAGATAATACTGTTTATTCCAGATGGACCGCTTTTTAACCTTGTGAGCTGGTCAACCTTGAATCATTCTTGCAATGTATCGGTTATCTGAAGCTGGCTTGACCATTTTTGTGGTTGTTTTACCCATTTCAGGTGTGTTGCTGCAAAGGGTGACGAGGCTGCTGAATGTGGTAAATTTGCGAAATACTACCGTGCACTTTGCCCCGGTGAATGGGTGAGTTGTGCTTATTAACTTGTATTTTGGTGTGTTTCAAGTTGTAAGGTTTCTTGTACTTTGCAGTGTCATAGTTCACCACTTTGCCTTTTCTCATTAAATCTTCTCCCCTTCCTCTCCTTGAATTACTTTTGTTTTCAATTGATCAAGCTTATTTATTGTAGCTTTACTTGCCTGTGAATACCTTACAGAAGTTTAAGCCATAGTTTGATATGATAGGGGGTTTCAATATAGACCATGTACTTTGCAATTCTCAAAATATAGGCACTGATACAACAGCATAGCCACTTATAATTCCACATAGACAGGGTCAAAGTATAGACACTGTATTTTGTGAATTTGCCTAGTATGATCCTTGTGTTGGGATGCTCTGCCCCACCAAAGCACTTCTCCTTAACTCTTCAAATAGAGCACATCAGGATATGTTTTCACCATAGGGCTCCTTGTGTTGGGATGCTCTGCCCCACCAAAGCACTTTTCCTTAACTCTTCAAATAGAGCACATCAGGATATGTTTTCACCATAGGGCTTATAGACACCGGCATTTCCTCCATAATAACTACGCCGAATGAAACATTATTGCTTTCGAGTTGGTATATGGATGGGCCAATGGTTAAATATTTTCTTCGCTCAACACATATGTATGTGAGTCGGAGCTAAATCTTATCCCTAATGATATTTGAATGGTGATTGGTCCCTAAAAATTCTGTCATTTTAAGCTCCCACTTCCCTTTCCTTTTGCTTCATAAAACACACAGTTGGATTCATATACCTTTGCCTCCTAATTTGGAGTCAAAAATTGTTAGCCACATGTTAAACAACTGTCTGGAGCCGTGATTGTTTCCTTAGTCATTGCATATAAACTAGTAGAAACTCCAAGATAAACATGTCACAATATCCCATTTCAAGTGTCATTTTTTAAAGAATGGTATCTGGACCAACTCGTGTGCGTCATGTCTATCCTATCGAGTACCTGCATCTTTCCACTAGTATAGGTATCAGGTAAGTTGCGCACCAAGGGGTAAGCAGACATGAAGAAATCACACAGTTATTTGTTTTTTTGCGTCTATTGAGATTCGACCACTAGTCTCCCGTAATCTTCTTTCCAACTTCATCAGTAGTTAGGCCATACTCTTGGGTGCCATTTCAAGTGTATTTTGATTGATAGTGCATTCATATAAAAAGAAGAGTCGAGTTTTTTCTTTAGAGAAATTTTTATTTTTATTTAAATGTGTTAATGTAAGAGTTTTGAAGTGGAGATCAGTTTGTAGCTCCAATCTCTTTAAATTTGAATTTTTGCTTAAAAGATAATTCTTGGTAAACCCCCCCCCCCCCCCCCCCCCCCCCCCCCCCCGCGAATATTTGCTAGTAAGGGAATCGGTTCTAAATTTTCCTTAGTAAGGTACAGGAAAAGAGTTGAAGAATTGGGCACCGAAAAGCATCTATTAGGTAAACTTGGGCTAGGGGAACTAAAAGTTCAGTGATCTCCAAACTTGGTTTTTTTCTTCTTCTAGGATGGTTACTTTATCTCAACCATAATTCATTTTTAGCAAACAAATTCATGGTCTCTTGACTCTGACATGACAACAAGATCATCTATCCAACACGGGTATATATGATTTCCGCAAATTTTTATGTATTTAGGGTGACAATATATCTGACATGGTTATAACAGGGACATGTCATGACTAAATGAAGGGGTTTTGGGGAGTTGGTTCAAAGGCGCTCGAGATCAATCAACTGCCCCTTAATCCCAAAAAAGGTTGGGTTGGTTATAAAATCATTAGTAAGAAACCTCACCTATGCAATTTGTAAAAGCTTTTCTTCTTTTGCATAAAACTCTTCTTCCAAATTTTGAACCAAACACCACCTAAATAATCTGTACTATGCAAATTAAGGATACTCTAAAGCTAGAGATTCCACTTTTTTCTTTTTGATGAAGAGATTCTCTAAGTCTGACAATTATCCCTATGTGGAGTCATGGATGCACAGGTGTCTAACTAAATTATAAGGAACAGCGAGTGATCCCAACTGGTTGGTATCACCAATCTGGATCCCTTGTTTCTATTATTCTGTTTCTAGCGAAGTCGAAGGCTTTAAGATGTGATTATTTAATTTCTCTTTAGTTTGTCACAACTAGACATCTCATAGCATATGCTTTTACTAGTCCTTGATACTTGCAGTTGATTCAGTCTCCATATACCTCTCTTCTGAATTCCTATGTTGTGATCGATGCTGTGAATTGAACTTTGACGTTAAACTAAGCTAACATCTTAGGGCTGGTTGTATAATAATATTCCATCTTTCCTATGTCGAAACGATGAATTCCTTAATCTTTCGCCATAACTAGCAATAATTTTATCTTAATTCGCCTGTTTCTGCAGGTTGAGAGGTGGAACGAGCAGAGGGAGAATGGGACTTTCCCAGGCCCTCTTTAATCTGAAACATCAGATTGCAGCATCCTTTTGTTTATGAAACATTGGTTTCCATTTTAATGTTATTTGTTTGAAAGGGTAAAACCTTGTTTCCTTTTGAATTGTCAAGGGATCATCAATAAGGAATTTCTTCCTACTTGTTATCACTGGAAAAGTCCTGCAGCTTTATACAGTTTCTCTGTTTTTATTCCTTGGGTTTTATAATTGTTTATTCAAAGGTTAAAGACATGGGTTTTTTATGTGCTTCTTTCTGCTCTGGGTTTCTTCTCATGTTGTGAATCGGTCTTAATTTCTTTTATTGACAAAGAATCTACCTGCTGATTTATAACAAAATTGTGACTACGGATGTCAAATGGGAGAATTAGGCCGATCTTGGGTGGGTCAAAAGAGGTTGAGTCAATGAATGAGTGTATCAAATACTCATCCAAATGGTTACTTACGTGAGATGCGTTGGGTCATGATGAGCTAAAATTTGGGTCATAGTTCAGTCCGCTCAATTTTTATTAAGCTTTATTTAATGTGTTTTTTTCATGAATTGTATAGTTACTAAATATTTCTCCCGTTTCAATTTATGTGAACCTGTTTGATTGGGCACATGGGTTAAGAAAAAATGAAGATTTTTGGAATTTGTGGTCCTAAATAAGTGAAAAAGGGGTCCAGAGTATTTGTGTGGTTATAAAGACTTCTCATTAAGGGTAAAATTGTAAGTTAATTTAAATTGTTTCCAAATTTAGAAAAGATTCATTCTTTTTTGGAACGGACCAAAAAGAAAATAGGTTTACATAAACTTGGGAGTAAGACTAGGGGTCATATATAGCATATGAAATAAAACAAAAATACTTCTAAGATGTTTTGGCAAAGTTACTCATGGATTAATTTGTTGGGAATAAAAATAGACTCGCAAAAAGAATATTCACGATATTAATGATAAACGCGTAATACTAAGTTATGATTAAATCAACAAAAATAAATATGCAAAATAATGATACTAGGATTTTACGTGGAATCCTTCTGAATAAGAGAAAAATCACGGCTAAGAAGAGCGACTGATATCACTATAACAAAGAATTTTACACTATGTAGTAACGAATACAAATACTCCTAAGACCACTACACCCTCAAAAGAAAAAAACACTCTTTTGCTTTTTTCACCTCACTATAATATCTCTCACACTGTATTTTTCTTCACAGACTATTTTCTTATAGTCTATGGAATACCTTACTGTCTCTCTCTCTCACTCAGATCTATTGTTTAAGATTTTTGGTGTGTAGAAATAAGAGCCGAAGCTCTCCTTTTATAGGCAGAGTTTCTCTCTCTCACGCCTACTACAATAGATATTTTCCTTTTGCAGCCTATTTTTTTTCACAATGCCTATACCACTTCGACGAATAGCTCGTAATGCTGCATCTCTTCCGAGACCGGGACCTTTTATCATGACTTCTGCTCGTTGCATACCTTGATCCACTACTGTACGGATAGCGTTTGCTGCTGCGGTTTGAGCAGCAAACGGTGTTCCTCTTCTCGTACCTTTGAATCCAGAAGTACCGGCGGAGGACCAAGAAACTACTCGACCCCGTACATCTGTAACAGTGACAATGGTATTATTGAAACTTGCTTGAACATGAATAACTCCCTTTGGTATTCTACGTGCACCCTTACGTGAACCAATACGTCCATTTCTACGCGAACTAATTTTTGGTATAGCTTTTGCCATATTTTATCATCTCGTAAATATGAGTCAGAGATATATGGATATATCCATTTCATGTCAAAACAGATTCTTTATTTGTACATCGGCTCTTCTGGCAAGTCTGATTATCCCTGTCTTTGTTTATGTCTCGGGTGAAGAAAAAGAGTGGCTACCAATTTAGAAAACCAACAAAGGAATAAAGTCTTCCTTAATTTATGGGATAGACCCGCACAATTCTTCCCCTCCAGTCCCATTCACCTGAAGGAGGTAACACCGAAGGTTCTAGTTTGAGCACATGCCAAACAAGTTCTTTGCAAAGCTCAAACTTGTCTCTTGGTACTACCCTGGTTAGCATATCCGTAGGATTTTCACTCGTGTGAATCTTTTTGACCTGTAAAGATTCGTTCTCCAAATGCTCACAAATCCAATGAGATCTCACATCTATATGCTTTGTTCTTACATGGTACATAGAGTTCTTGCTCAAGTCTATTGCACTTTGACTGTCACAATAGACGACATACTTCTTTTGATGCAATTCCAACTCTTGAAGAAATCGCTTGAGCTATATCGTCTCCTTGCCAGCTTCTGTAGCGACGATGTACCCTGCTTCAACTTCTGTAGCGACAATAGTCTACAACTTAGACTGCCATGATATAGCTCTCCCTGAAAAAGTAAACAAATATCCAGTAGTGGATTTTCTATTATCAATGTCACCTGCCATATCAGCATCTGTATTGCCCTTTAAGATTGGATCAGATCTTCCAAAACATAAGAAATCTCCTATAGTATCTCTTAGGTACCTGAGTATCCACTTGGCTACTCCAATGTTCCTTTGCACGATTTTAAAGAAATCTGCTAACAATATCGACTGCATGAGCTATATCTGGTCGAGTGCATACCATTGCATACATCAAACTTCCGACGGTAGATGAATAAAGAATCTTGGCCATTCTCTCTTTTTCCTCCGTTGTTGTAGGACACATCTTCTTGCTCAACTTCAGATGACCAGGAAGAAGTGTGCGAACTAACTTAACACTTTTCATATTGAATCGCTCCACGACACCTTCTATACTTCTCATGTGACAAGTAAATCTTCCTTTCGTTTCTTGAACGAGTAATTCTCATGCCCAAAATCTGCTTAGCATGACCCAAGTCTTTCATTGCAAAAGACTTTTTCAATTGTTTCTTCAACTCGTCAATCTTGGAAGCATTCATGCCCATAATTAACATATCATCCACATATAGCAAGAGGATGATAAAGTCATCATCACAATATCTTTGTACAAACACAAAGTGATCTGAAGAAGTCTTCTTATACAACTATCTGGGAGCTTGCTTCAATCCATATAGGCTCTTCTTAAGTTTGTATACAAGATTTTCTTTACCTTTTGCCTTGAAGCCCTCAGGCTGTTCCATATAAATCTCCTCTTCTAAGTCACAGTGAATAAAGCAGTCTTCACATCCATCTACTCAATCTCCAAATCAAGACTAGCGGTCAAACTAAAAATTGTCCGAATGGAGGACATTTTCACGACAGGAGAAAATATCTCATCAAAGTCAATTCCTTTACTTTGATGAAATCCCTTGACAATAAATCTAGATTTGTATATAGCCTTCAAACTATGCTCCTCAGCTTTAACTTTGAACACACATTTGATCTTCAAAGCTCAAGTCACAATCCCCAATGGTGCTCTACCCTACGCCCGTTATCCGGCGTGCAAGTCACCTCAATATAACACTATGATGTCCAAGTCCGGAGTTTACAAACCCTCAGGACATCATTACAATTATTATCCACCTCGATCCGGCGAAAGCTCAAGCCCGCAACGCCTTTGCACCTCAAACCGGCCTCCACGTGTATCGAAACTAGCCAAAATCAGTACAAATATATCATAATAGGCTAATGGAACAACGCCCAATCGAAAATAATCGAAATATAAGAAAATCTTGAAACTAGCAAAACCCGAGCCCCGGGCTCGCTTCTCGAAAAATTATGAAACTTACATTTCCGGAATCCTCGTCTAGCCACGAGTTCATACATACCAAGAACTCCTAAATCCGAGTTCAAATGACCTATCAAATCCCAATTTGAAATATTAAAACTCATGCCCTAGTTTCCTCAATTTCATACCCAAATTCCTTGAATTTTCAGTGATTAATTAATGTTTTTACACTATAATATCACAATCCAAGTCTAAATATCCATACCTGATGATTCTCCTTCGAAGCCTCTCCAAAATCACCCAAAAATCGCCTTAGTTCGCACCCCAAAATGATTTTACCCTTCTGAAATTCGAATACACTGATTACATTAAACCCTCAGACATTTTCGCTTCTGCGGTCCATTGACCGCACATGCGGTATTGCTTCCGTGCTCAATAAGCCGCTTCTGCGTTCTAGCCCTTTTCCCCAGCGGTAGCTTCTGTGGTCGCTTCACCGCTTCTGTGGCTCTCGCATACGCAGTCCATCTGACCGCTTCTACAATCTCTGATATTCCCCTTGGCCGCTACTGCGGCTACTTGTCCGCTTCCGCGGATACCGCTTAAGCGGTTCCTAGCCCGCTTCCCCGGAAATACCAGAAGCAGCAGGTGAATTTCATGCAAACCCCAGAATTCCTCATTTAACCCTCCGATATCACCCCGAGGCCCCCGGGGTCCAAACCAACAACACAAATATGACTAAATACCCCATTCAAATTTGCTCGAGCCATAAGAACACAATCGTTAGCATCAAAAATCATCATTTTCCTCAAATCAAAATCTTAGATAAACATGAACTTCTCAAGATCTAATTCGATGCCGAAACCAACCAAAAGAAGCCCAAATGACACAAATATATATCCAAAATCTCCTAACGAAGCTACTGCAACTCTCGGAATTCCATTCTGACTCCCGAGTCAAAATCTCACCTATCAACCGGATTTCGCCTAAATTCCAACTTAGCCAATTCAAGCCTAATTCTACATCGGCCTACCAAATTCGATTCCGTTTTCTCTACCAAGTCACAAATCACTATCTGAAGCTAGTCGAATCATCAGAAATCCATTCCGAGCCCTATTACTCACAAGTCAATGTCCAGTTGACTTTTCGAACTTAAACTTTCCTTAAAGAGACTATTTGTCTCATTTCTATCCAAATTCAATCCGAAACACTTAAAACTCACCAAACAAATATAACAACTCACGAGGAAGCATATTACAGGATAACGGGGCTAAAACACAAAAGACGACGGGTCGGGTCGTCACATCCTCCCCAACTTAAACAAACGCTCGTCCTCGAGTATACCAAGAGTTGTACTAGAAGTAACCCAATAACTGAGTGACCTTACCAAGCATATACCCGGGGTGACCCCAGGTCACCCTAGCTCACATAGTTACCGATAACACAACACAACTGAAATTTCACAATCCATATGGCCCATAGACATAGAACCTCACAGCACTTCCCGAAATCGTACACAAGATCAGAACCTCATATCTATTCTCCGGATAAACCCGAACCAGCTATCATAACCCACACCTGCATCCTCAGGTGAATTCATACAATATACTACACATCCATCACTCGGAATAATATTCCCTATTTATAACAGTTGCCCACAACAACCAAATACTAATAGAAAAACCCTTTTATTAGCTAAAGTCTTATTCCAACACTTTCATATACTGCCACGGAAACTTAAACATGTGATAAACCGAACTCATCTCTCAGATCACCCATTCCTGAGTCCATTTCCTTTCCGACTGATACCACAACAGATTTCAGAGTCAAATCTCGATATTAACTTTCTAACAGGCGGAAATTAATTATGCTCGTACCCAGTAATTGCTCCATCGATCATCTCAACTACAACACACCACTCTGGTGATATGAAACCTCGACACTGGCCTAAGCCACATCGTGCTCAACACAGGCACCAATAAGAAACGATCTGAACACACTCAAGTCATGACAACTGACTCAACTAAAGAGCTGTAATTCCATTTACTCCGTACCATCACAACACAGAACTGAGATCCCATCTCACCACACAGAAATAGGGTAACTGAATCTTCCTCGAAAGGTCATAACATCACGTGGCCTTGCCACAACTCATGATTCTATCCAAACACTATTACCCATAAAGCACCTCAAGTCACCAAGCTCAAAATGGTCAGCCACGCACATATTTAGGTCTGAACTCAAGCAATCAATCACACCCACGGTGATACAATTAATATACACTATCGAATCCTGAAAGGACACATCCGATGCGCTATTCGCCGAGCAATACCCAATACGAACTTTTCCTCATAAGCCAGGAAGTAATGCATACAAGGTAACATATAACTAAGTCTATTTTTCACATCACACTGTTGTGGCATGCAACCCGATCCAGATATCATACCCGTGGCGGCGTGCCACCCGCTCCAAATACCATACTTGTGGCGGCGTGCCACCCGATCCACACATATATACCTCACAAAAAGGAAGTGCACATCGAGTCAAATTTGCTCATTATAATAACTTATATAGTCTTATGCTCGGCCACAGGAAATGCATCCGAAAGGCCCCCCAATACCGGAACTAAATCAATGGTAGAAACCTCTGCACTGACATCCGCCGCGAAGGCCCAATTAACAAAGCAATACCTGCCAGCCATCCACTGGTCCTTGGGATACAAAATTACCCTATTAGAACAAATCTGATGCACCTTGCCACGCAACCTGTGGCATTTCTGACATAGTCCATATTACATTAGTCTAGACAACCTGACATTGGGACAACCAGTCTGCCATCTATCATCATAACCCGAGTTTAACATATCAAGCAAAGAAGGATCCACTAGGGCTTCCAACTCCCAATAACCGCTAAACGGTGCCGATACACACGATACATAACCACTGCATAGGTGGATCACGAGAACTTATAGTCCCCAACGCGCATATAATACATGTATCACTATGCCTGATCCCACACTCTCCCGTACGAATACATAACACACATCAAGAATCCATTCACATTACGAAAGACATTCAGAGATTACCCTATGCCATCAACAACTCAATCATCATAGTCGATCCAACGAGAGAATACCACAATACTACCAGATATTATCAGATTACATTACCTTGCCCTTTTGAACATATACCCCGCCAAATCGCTAGAATAACGGTACCATTTTCCTTAATAACCAAAAAGATCGATTCTTAAATTACGTGCAGATGCCCGCGCTGCTCAAGAATTTCAATGACTTCCCACTATTATGAACTGATCCAAAACCTTGAACATGCCAATATCCACTTTCCATATCACACCGCATATACTATACCAGACTAAGATAACATGGGAATTGCTATCCCCCTCCTGCGCCATAGCATCGACGCACTCAACTAGTCAAGAACTTTTATGATCCTATGTAGAAGAAAAATCATTACACATTCCAAGCTTCGCATACCAACGGGAAATATACTCATTTTCAAACCACGGTAGAATACATCACGAACTCTTTCTCCCAATTCCATTGCCCAAGCTACACTGCCAGGACTGAATCCTTCTACCCAAACCAAATTAAGCAAACTGCCAGCACTTAAATCTTTGCTGCAGAGCACATGTAAGGCTCATTATCTCAAACACATACAAGAATTAATCAAACACATACAAGAACTAATCATGCTCTCACCATACCAATTCGGTTTATTATCAAGCTATTCTATTTATCAAATTCCCTTCATGATTCATCATTAATTTGACATTCTCCATTGCTGTAGCACCCCAACACCTCAACTCAGGCTACCACATGAGACTCGCACATAAGATACCACTATCTAAGACCCATAGGCCACTGAATTCCCTCTCGACGCTTCTCAGGAATACAACATTCCAGAATGATTTACCTTGAAGAACTTCCTACGAATCTGAATTCATTACCATTACTTCCTAGATATTAGTACATAGAATCCTATAATTAACATAACATACCACAAGTCTTGATCTTTTCTAAAGAAAACACAGCCTCTAGCCACATACCCAAACTTAAGACACCTGATTGTTACATGCAAAATCTTGGACATAAGAAAACCAATCTCGAGAGTGATTCACTCTTGAACAACTAAAATTTACCTGTCTTAATGGACAGAACCACTCGTGCCTTATTAGTACTCTGACACCGCAGAACATGACTTCATACTTATACAAACAACCATCTTTCTGCTCTATGCATTGAGCATTCTTTATCAATAACGACTCAACACATCTTACTATTTCTTCACCTCTACGATGCACCACACAACCTTTATCAAAATTCTCCTCCACACTCGCCATTATCGGCTCAATTTCCGCGACCAGGACTGCTTTGCCAGCACACTTGAGGCAGAACCAACATAACACACAACAGTGCAATCAGTTAATCAATAACAACCTCCCCAACTTGGCTCGAATCCACATATCAAGGCACTTTTAACCACTCATAGCATTTATACTCATGTGATGCCACAATGTTTTAGTGAGATTAAAATCAAGTCATTTACAAGCTTTGGCGGAGACTCGATTCATCAGAATTCTTAACACTTCAGCAATTCTTGCATTCATTCACACACAACAGTTAAGCCCACTCTTTAGGTGACATAATCTTCTCTAAATCCCAAATTTTTCCAAAAATTTCGACAAAGTTTCCTTTGTAATTTGAGCCTACCCACCTGCCAGAGAATCACCAAAACCATCCTAACAACACGTCCACAACTCAACAAGGCATCACAATATATATCAACAACATAAATCTCAATACTACACGAATTATATTATCAAAATTGATACATGGACATGCGTTGCACCAGCTCGAATCGTAACATATATTAAATGCCTTTCAATTACACAAAAGAATCAACCCGCCTAAGGACACTTCGCTAGAGATAACCCACATGTTTTGCCTTAATTTAGTATTTCAGCACACCTTCCACCATGATACACATAGCACAATCGTTTAGTGTTCCTAAGTCCGAACTCATACCACCATACATGTTGCACTTTACCTTTCCGCTAAGAGATATAAAAATATTCAACACGCCCATAGCCTCGGGGCTACACAACAGATCACAATAAGAACCGAACACCTAACAACTCATCCATTATCAAGCTGCCATTTCAAAAATTAGGGACAATACTTAATCATATAAATTTCATAATATTAGCTCACAAAATCAGCACCTCGGTGCTCAGCCATAGACAAAGATCCGGCCTCAAGTCCTCCCGACTGGCTCAACATGAACTCGTAGAGATTATATCTCGCTCCTCGATCGGGGAATCATAAGTATCAAGGCAAATTTATTACTAAGCGCTCGGGTGCGCATACAGACGTGTGGAAGGAATTTCAAGGATTATATCTCAAGCTGAATCAAGTATGCACGATAAGAATTCCAAGAATGTGAAGTTTTCCTAAAGGTTCCGCAGCCTCCCGAGGATAAGCATAGGCTTCCCCGTACTGATCTACGAGACTCTACCAACCGACTCATGACTCATGAGGCCTAGTAACATAGGATTTGATACCAACTTGTCACGACCCCAAACCCGGTCGTGATGGCACCCAACCCAACGGCTAGGAAAGCTCGACCAAATCTCTCAACCTGAGCTTAGAGCTCAAAATCATTTATTCTAAGTCATTAACAGTGAAGAAAATCAAAATAAGATGATAGCTATAACAATATCCCTAAATCTCACGAAAACCACGTAACTTCCCAAAGATCTGGGGTCACGAGCCAAGAGCCTCTATCAGAATATCAATACAATACTATAAGTAACTCAACAAGTCCGAGAGTATGCGGAATTAAACAAATACAGAGTAATAAGGGATGTGTCGGATCTTGCGGACGCTAGACAGCTATCTCGACGATCCCAAATGGAGCTCTAGACCATCTCCAAGCTCAGCTAAGATTCCAAGTACCTGAATATGCACACATGGTGCAGGGAGTCGAACGAGTACTTCCAACTCAGCGGTAATAAAAGTAAATAATGCTGAGGAAAAAGAAACCACACAAAGCACTATCTCATGCTATAAACGTACATTATCATCCTTTAAACTGAAGTACACTCACAGGGTATTACTTTTTAACATATGCGAGGAGATTATTTAGAAATATTTTTTTAACATCTCTTCCTTTCATTATAACAGATCAATACGTGGGTACAACCACAAACATTGTATGTCTGCACTCAGATCAGCCCCCTTGGGCTTAACACTCCTTAACAATTTCCACCAGGGTGTCTGGTCAATAAGGCATATAACACATGTATTCCAGTAATGTATGAGTGCTAAATGTGGTGCCACGTATCACAAGTGAAGCCAATGTATGTATGCAATGCAATGCGTATGACGCTGTGGCGTACAACCCAATCCATGCAAAGGCGCCCGCGCTCACTGTGGGGGTTCAGACTCCAGAGGAGCTCCTTCAGCCCAAGCGCAATATCAATATATATCCGCAGTGGATCGTGCAGCCCGACCCATGCATAGTCGTGAATGCATATAATCCCCTTGGGCATAACAGCTCACAGCTAAAATGTCATCAAAGCCTCGTTTAAGTTTTCAAATCTTATAAAAATGCTGAGTAGCAAAATACCATTTTTAAAACCTTAGACTGAGATGAAAATATGCACGGTATTATCAAGACAATGATACCAATCCCTGAAGGATTCAAATATTCGGCACTAAGCCCCAAACATGATAATCAGTCCAGTTCATGATAATTAATATCTTTATTAGGGTGTCAATTCAATTTCAAGCAATTAGGTAGTGTTTTTATTAAGCGGGACGGACCAAGTCACAATCCCTAGTGGTGCTCTATCCCACGCCCGTTATCCGGCGTGCAAGTCACCTCAATACAGCATTATGATGTGCAATTCTGGGGTTTACAAACCCTCAGGACATTATTTACAACTATTACCCACCTTGATCCGGCGAAAGCTCAAGCCCGCGACGCCTTTTCTCCTCAAACCGGCATCCACGCGTGTTGAAACTAGCCAAAATCAGTAAAAATATATCATAATAGGCTAATGGAACAACGCCTAATCTAAAACAATCGAAATATAAGAAAATTTTGAAACAAGTAAAACCCGATCCCCGGACCCGCTTCTCGAAAAATTATGAAACTTACATTTCTGGAATCCTCGTCTCGCCACGAGTTCATACCAAGAACTACCAAATCCGAGTTATGACCTATCATATCCCAATTTGAAATATTATGCCCTAGTTTCCTTAATTTCATACCCATATTCCTTGAATTTTCAGTATTTAATTCATGTTTTTACACTATAATATCACAATCCAAGTCCAAATATCCATACCTTATGATTCTCCTTCGAAGCCTCTCCAAAATCGCCGAAGAATCGCCTTAGTTCGCAACCCAAAATGATTTTACCCTTCTGAAATTTGAATACACTGATTACATTAAACCCTTAGACATTTTCGCTTCTGCGGTCCATTGACCGCACATGCGCTTCCACGCTCAATAACCCGCTTATCCGTTCTGGCCCTTTTCCCCAGCGCCAGCTTCTGTGGTCGCTTCACCGCTTCCGCGACTCTTGCATACGCGGTCCACCTGCTCGCTTCTACGGTCTCTGATGTTCCCCTTGGCTGCTTCTGCGGTTACTTGTCCGCTTCCGCAGACACCGCTTAAGCAGTTCCTAGCCCGCTTCCCGGTAAATACCAGAAGCAGCAGGTGCATTTCATTCAAGCTCCAAAATTCCTCATTTAACCCTCTGATATCACCCCGAGACCCCCGGGGTCCAAACCAACAACACAAATATGACTAAATGCCCCATTCAAATTTGCTCGAGCCATAAGAACACTATCATTAACATAAAAAATCATCATTTTTCCTTAAATCAAAGTCTAAGATAAACATGAACTTTTCAAAATCTCATTCGCCGAAACATCCAAACGAAGCCCGAATGACACGGAAATTTGCGGACGTATCCAAAATATCCTAATGAAGCTACCGTAACTCTCGGAATTCCATTCCGACTCCCGGATCAAAATCTCACCTATCAACCGGATTTTGCCTAAATTCCAACTTAGCCAATTCAAGCCTAATTCTACACCGGACCTCCAAATTCGATTTGTTTTCTCTCACAAGTCACAAATCACTATCCGAAACTAGTCGAATCATCGAAAATCCATTCCGAGCCCTTTAACTCACAAGTCAACATCCGGTTGACATTTCCAACTTAAACTTTCCTTAAAGAGACTATTTGTCTCATTTCTATCCAAATTCAATCCGAAACACTTCAAACTCACCAAACACATATAATAACACACGGGGAAACATATTACGGGGATAACCGGTCTGAAATATAAAGGACGACGGGTCGGGTCGTCACAGTTAATCAAACTCTTCAAAAGTGCTTCTGGGTGTGTGGATGTGTGTGTGTCAGATCGTCAAAACTAGTGTATTTTTGGAGGATCCGATCTGGATGCGGCAAAATTTCAAATGTTCTATGCAAATTGAGAAAAAAGGGGTACTTTTGTTGTTACATGTATATGCATTTTTGAATACTCTTGACGTTGGAGAAGTACATGTTCAAATCTGAGGTGTGGCATCTATGTATCTTTTTGAATCTGTTTGTTAGAATTTCTATTTTCGCCACTGTTCAATCCTCTTGTCTTTTCTTGTGGATGGGCTCTTATAGCAGTAGGAATTTCTTTTGCTAGTGTCTACTAGTAGTAGTTGCTCTTATTGTATCAATAATTCTGAGAATGAATTTGAATCTAGTGTTCAACTTGCACATGTTATTTGCCTTTTCTTCTCCTTGAATTTATTTCATATAGTATATATGTAATATTTCGAACTGAGTTGGCTTAATTTGATTGACATGAACAGTGAGGATTTATATAGTCTTATCATATGTCTCTTACTCTGATTAAATATCTTGTAGTCTGGTTGCTGCAAGCCATCAAATGACTGCAACTTCGAGTACGTGAGCCCAACAAACTGGACTAAGACACCGAGCTCATCGGTTGACAATCCAGACTGTACTACATGGAGCAACGATCCGAAAATCTTGTGCTATGGCTGCCAATCCTGCAAAGCCGGGCTACTAGACAACCTCAAGAGTGACTAGAAGGGGGTGGCTGTACTCAACATCATTTTCCTCGTCTTCCTCATCGTCGTCTACGCTATCGCATGTTGTGCTTTCAGGAACAACAGAGAGGACAATGCTTGGAAGCCGTTACCCTTGATCCGTCCTGAGAATGTACTTTCACTAAGTTCTATTGATTTCTGTCGCGTATTACATATAGACTATAGGTCGTTTAGTATAAGTCTATGATCTTTCTTGTACAGAGTATTTCTTTTGCTAGACAATTACTCTGGATTTGGATATACGTGAATTCCTATTATTCCATAGAATTCTTATGTTTAGAAGTGATATTCTGACTATTGGTTTTGGATGTAGAGTTTGCTATTTCTTGATTATGAGTATGTGAATTCTTGATTTCTCTTGGATGTGTGTATGGTTGAGATATTTCATGTTCAATTTGCTGCCTTTATTGTGACTTGCCTTGCTCTTATATATTTATTTTGGTTTTGATTTTGATTTACCTTTTCAATTATGTAATTATGATTAATGTGACTTTTGTTCTACAAAAGGACACACAAACATATGAAATGCAGGTTGTGTCAACCAAAGGACGCACAACTACATGTTCTTTCTAAGAATAACAAATTCTATTACGGTAATCAAGTACTGGTCAAGAAATCTCTCTAGCATTTGAAACAAAAAAAAATTCGTTGATGCCAAAAAAGGAATTTTATGTGGACGTCCCAAATAAGTTAGTACAATTTTTTAACTTCTTGCCATTTATCATAGAACTTATCAAAACAAGTCAATCACATATAAAAATTAAAAACTCAAATAAATAAGGTTCTTTCTCTCCAAAAATTACACTCAAAGATCTCCTTCCATATTTTTAAGCGTGATCAACAACATTAGATGCAAGAACGAAAGAAATTTTCATAGATGAGGTAGCAAACAAGGTAATGATATATAAAAAATAAATATAGAACCTTATTCAATGGGTATGATTGTAATCCATTGAAAACATATAAATTAGTCAATATATAATTTTGAGGAAGATTTGAGGTAATTTGGACTAATTTGGTATAAAAATTCGAAGTTAAAATCGAGTTCAAAAAATTCTTATACGTATCAAACATGTATTGCGAATGTATCACACTCATAAGTATAGATGGATATATATATGATACAAATATGATACATATGTGATACACAAATGATATACAGTGTGGTGCATTTATCATTTTTTATGTTTTATCTTCTACTTTAAATTTCAATCCAAACTACCTCAAAATTTCACCAAACCAATCCAAAATTGAGATTCAAACTTCTTAAGATATATCTAATCTAATAAGATCCACTAAAAAGGGCAAATATTTAACCTTCTTTGGCCACAAATATCTAATTAGAAAATATTGGTAATATTTGACTAATATTAATAGTATCTAATGGGTTTATCATTTTTTGCAGTAAGCGACTTATAAATGGACACAATTGGTAATTTTTCCACCAAAAATCTCCCTAACAATTGAAATAATTCTTTTTAGTGAACTATACTTAGGAACAACGGACATGAAGCTAAGAACCATGGATAGTAACCAATAATTACTTTTTCGCCATGATTATTGTTGCTTTTTGGTGTTTCAGGTTTATTTATGTTGAATTCCTGTTTTATGGCCTTAAATGCCAAAAAGCGAGGAACAATAATGGCGAAGTGAAGACTATTGTTCGATAGGTCGTTTTTATGACCCCACAAAATTTTAGGCAATTCAGAGCCGATCATCTGAATTCGTGCAGATGGCGTGGACTATAGCACAAGAAATCTGAAAATCATGCTGAATCTATGGACCTAAAATGCTTAAAAAAAGGATCGCTTATAGTGAAACGGTGACTACTGTTGATTAGGTTATTTTATGGTCCCACAAAAGTTTAGGTGATGCGAAGCCAATCACATGAATTCATAGTCCACTTCATTGTTCCTTAGGTTGTCATTGATGGGCCCACAAAATTTTAGGCGATTTTGGTCCGATCGCCATGACCTATGCAAATGGGGCTATAGCATAAGAACATCTGGGAATCACGCAGAATCGTAGTTTTATGGCCTTAAAGGCAAAAAAATGAGGAATGGTCAAGACAAGACGATTGTTACTTAGATCATTTTTGATGGTCCGCCAAAGTTTAGGATATCTGGGTTAGGTCGCCAGACCTAAGCCATGTCTATAGAGCACTCAGAAAATCAGGCAAAATTTCAGTTTTATGACTCTAAGATGCCAAATTACGAAAAACAGTCATGGAGAGGTGATGACTATTGTTCCTTAGGTCATTTTAATAGGTTAGCAAAATTTTAGGCGATACGGGTCTGGTCACTCGAACCCATGAAGATGGCGTGATCAATAATATACGAAAATATGAGAATCGAGCAGGATTTCAGTTTTATGGCCCTTAAAAGCCAAAAATAATGAACAATCATGGAGATGCAATGACTATTGCTCCTTATGTTGTTTTTGATGGGCCAAAAAAATTTATGACTATTCGGGTCTGGTCACTCGGAGCTATGCAGATGGTGTGGGGTATAGCACATGAAAATTTGAAAACTTGGTGGAATTTTAGTTTTTTGGCTCTAAAACGTGAAAAACGAGGAATGATCATGGCGATGCGATGACTATTATTTCTTAGGCCATTTCTAATGAGCCGACAAAATTTTAGAAGATTCAGATCCGGTTGCCTGGACCAATGCATATGGCGTGAGATACAGCACAAGAAAATCTCAAATTAGGGAAATTCCAATTCTATAACCCTAATATGCCAAAAAACGAGGAACAGTCATGGCGAGGCAATGACTACTATTTCTTTGGTCGTATTTGATGGGCTAACAAAATTTTAGGTTATTCGTCTCCGGTTGCCCGGACCCATACAGATGGCGTGGCTATAGTACACGTAAACATGAGAATTGGGTAGAATTCCAGTTATATAGCCCTAAAACGTCAAAAATAAAAAACGATAATGGCGAGGGGATGCCAATTGTTACATAAGTCGTTTTTCATAGGCCGATAAAATTATGGTCAATTCGGGCTTGGTCGCCTAGGCTCATGTAGATGATGTGGGCTATAGCACATGAAAATATGAGAATCGGGCCAAATTCTAAATATATAGCCCTAAAACGCCAAAAACGAGGAGCATTTATTATAGGAAATGACAATTGTTCCTTCGGTCATTTTTGAAATGCCGAAAAATTTTAGGTGATTCAAGTTCAGTCACCCGGATCCATGCAAATGACATGGGTTATCGCACACGAAAATCTGAAAATCAAACGTAATTCGAGTTTTACGGCCCTAAAACACCAAAAAACGATGAACGTTCATGGTGAGGTGATTAATATTGTTCCTGAAGTCCTTTTAGATGCAGCGAAAAATATTTTAGGCAATTCAGATCCACTCCCCCACCCATGCATATGGCGTGGGTTGGAGCAAATAAAATCCGGAAATAGTGTGGAATTTCAGTTTTATGTCCCAAAAACACCAAAATATAAAGTACGGTCTCGGCGAGGCGATGACTATTCTTCCGTAAGTTATTTTTGATGTGCCGACAAATTTTTTAGGCAATTCAGGTCTGATCACCCGGACCCAGGGAGATGGCATGGATAGCACAAGAAAATCTGGAATTGAACATAATTGAAGTTTTATGGCCTTAAAATGCCAAAAAAGAGAAATGTTTATGGAGAGACGATGACTATTTTTCCTTAGGTTGTTTTTATAGGTCCGACAAAATTTTAGGCGATTTAGGTCTGATCGAATGTGGGTTCGTACATGAAAATCTGGTTATCACGTAGAATTATAGTTTTATGGCCCTAAAACGCCAAAAATAAGGAACGGTCATGGCGAGGCGATGACTGTTGTTCCGTAGGTCATTTTTGATGGCTTGTAAAATTTTAGGCGACTTAGTTCTGGACGTTCGGACCCATGTAGATGTTTTAGCAAATCCACTAGACGGGATGCCTAGAGCTAAAATTATGTAATCGGGCCGAATTCCAGTCTTATAGCGTTAAAATGCCAAAAGTTGAGGAACGATCATGGAGAAATAATGAATATTGTTCCTTAGGTAGTTTTTGATGGGCCATCAAAATTTATGGTGATTTAGGTCGAGTCGCCCGAACCAATGCAGAAGGAGCGGGCGATAACACAAAAATCTTGTAATCGGGTGGAATTCAAGTTTTTTTGCCGTAAAACGCCAAAAATGAGGAATGGTGACAGAGAGGAAATGAATATTATTCCTTAGGTTGTTTTTGGTTGGGTGATAAAATTTTAGGCAATTTAGGTCTGATTGCTCGGGCCCAAGAAGAGGGCATGGGTTAGTACACGAAAATTTGCGAATCTAGCAGAATTTCAGTTTTGTTGGCTCTAAAATGCCAAAACGTGAGGAACGGTCATGGAGAGGCGATGTCTATTTTTCCTTAGGTTGTTTATGATGGGCTGACAAAATTTTAGGCGATTCAGGTTCAGGCATCCGGACCTATGCGGATAGCATGGACTATAGCACAACATAATCTAGAAGCGAGCCGAATTCCAGTCTTATGGCCCTAATATACCAAAAAATGAGGAAAGGTCATAGCTTTGGTGACCATTGTTCCTTAGGTCATTTTTTATGGGCCGTCAATATATGGCAATTCGGGTCCAGTCGACCGGGCCCATGGGGATGGCGCAACCTATGGCACTGAAAATCTTGGAATCAGGTAGAATTCTAGATTTGTGTCCCTAAAACACCAAAAAATGAGGAACGATCATGGTGAGGCAATGAAGTCATTGTTCCTTAGGACGTTATTTATGGACCGGCAATATTTAGGGGTCTCGGGTCCATTCACCCGGATCCATGCAGGTGTCATGAGGTATAGCACACGAAATTATCGGTCCAAGAAAGATGGGCTGTCATGGGAAGGCAATGACTATTATTCCTTATGTCATTTTTGATGGGCCGACAAAATTTTAGGCGATACGTGTCTAGTCGCCATGACCCATGCAGATGGCATAGACTATAGCATACGAGAATATGAGAATCGAGCAGAATTCAGTTTTATGGCCCGTAAAAGCAAAAAAAGAGGGACAGTTAAGGTGAGGTGATGCCTATGGTTACTTAGATTGTTTTTTATGGGTAGGTAATTTAAGGCAATTCGGGTCCGGTCGCCTGGATCCATGCAGATGGTGTGGGCTATAGCATACGTAAATCAAATAATTTGATGGAATTCTTGTTTTTTGGCCCTAACACGTTAATAATCGAGGAATGATCATAGAGATGTTATGACTATTGTTTCTTAGATTGTTTCTAATAGTCTAGCAAAATTTAAGGTGATTCGGGTCCCGTCACCCGGACCCATGCATATGGTTTGGGCTATAACACACACAATTTTGAGAATCGGGGAAATTCTAGTTTTGTAAGCATAAAATGCAAGAAAATCAGGAACGGTCATGGCGAGGCAGAGACTATTGTTCCTTAGATCGTATTTGATATGCTGAAAATTTTTTAGGCTATTCTGCTTTGGTGATCCGTACCCATGCAGATGCTGTGGGCTAAATCATACGAAATTTTTTAGAACCGGGCGATATTCAAGTTTATGGCCCTAAAACGCCAAAAAGCAAGGAACAGTCATAGCGAGGGGATGATTATTGCTCCTTAGGCCATTTTTGATGTGCCAGAACTTTTTAGGCGAGTGGGGTCCGGTCGCCTAGACCCATGTAAATGGTGCGGGGCACACGAAACTTTGGGAAATTAGATGAAATTTTAGTTTTATGGCCCTAAAATGCCATAAAGTTATGAACAGTCATGGAAAGGAGATGTCTATGGTTCCTTAGGTGTTTTTTGACGGGCAAACAAAATTTTAGACAATTTAGGTTCGGTGGCCCGGACCCACAGATGGTGTAGGCTAAAGTACACAAAAATTTAGGATTTGGGCGGATTCCAGTTTTCTTGCCCTAATATTTACAAAAATGAGGAAAGGACCTAGAGAGGTGATGACTGTTGTTCCTCATATCGTTTTTGATGGATTGGAAAATTTAGGCGACTCTGGTCCGATCGTCTAGACACATATAGATGGAGTGGGCTATAACATACAACAATCTAGAAATCAGACCGAAATTAAGTTTTATGGCCTAAAACTCCAAAAATGAGGAACGATCATGGAGATGCGATGACTATTATTCCTTAGGTCTTTTTGGATGGACCGAAAAGTGTTAAGCGAATCGGGTTTGGTCTCCCGTACCCATGCATATGGCTTGGGCTATAACACACGAAAATCAGGGAATCAGGTGGAATTTCATATTTATGGCCTCAAAATCCAAAATAGGAGCAACGGTCACGATGAGGCGATGACTATTTCTTAGATCGTTTATGATTGGCAACCAAAATTTTAGACAATTCAGGTCCGGCACCCCAACCCATGGAGATAGCGTAAGCTACAACACTCAAAAATCTAAGAATCGGGTGAAATTCGAGTTCAGTGCCATAAAACCACAATAAAAGAGAAGTGTTCATGGCGATGCGATGGCTATTGTTCCTTAGATCATATTAGAGGGTCTGAAAAATTTTTAGGTGACTCACGTGTGGTCGCCTCGAACCCATGCAGATGGCGTGGATTAGCATACAAAAAATTGAAAATCGAGTGGAACTCCAGTTTATGGCCCTATAATTCCCCAAAAAAAAGAAAAACGGTCATGGAAAGGTTATGACAATTATTCATTAGGTCATTTTTGATTAACTGTCAAAATTAGGCGATTCAGATCCTATCGCCTAAACCAATGCAGATGGCGGGGGCTAGCACACAAAATCAGGTAATTAGGTGATATTCTAGTTTTACAGCCCTAATATGCCAAAAAGGAGGAACGGTCATTGCAAGGCAACAACTATTGTTCCTTAGGCCATTTTTGATGGGTCGGTAAAACATTAGGCTATTTAGGTCCCATCGCCCAGACTGATACAAATGACATGGGCTATTGCACACGAAAATTTAGGAATCAGGCAGAATCAAGTTTAACGTCACTGCAATACCAAAAAACAAGGAATTGTCATGGCGAGGCGATGCCTATTTTTCCTTAGGCCGTTTTTATAGGCTGCAATTGTTTTCGATGATTCGGGTCCGGTCACCTGGACCCATGTAGATAGCTAGCCTATAGCACAAGAAAATCTAGGAATCGGGTGGAATTAAAATTTTATGGCCCTAAATGCCGAAAAATGAGGAACGATCATAGTGGCGCGATGATTGTTGTACCTTTGGCTATTTTTTGATTGGCCAGCAATATTTTAGACGATTTCGGTCTAGTTGCTCGGACCCATGTAGTTGGCGTAGGCTATTGCATAAAAAATATAGGAATTGGGCAAAATTTTAGTTTTATGGCCGTAAAATGCAAAAAAATAAGGAGGGGTCATAGAGAGGCGATGATTATTATTCCTTAGATATTTTTTGATGGACCAACAAAAATTTTGGTGATTCGGATCCGGCCGCCCGTACTCATGCAGATGTTGTAGGCATAACACACAAAATTATGGGAATCAGGCGGAATTTTAGTTTAATGGCCCTAAAACACCATAGAAGAGGAACTATTTTGGCGATTACTATTATTCCATAGGTAGATTTTTGATAGGTTAGCAAAATTTTAGGCGATTCGGGTCCGGTTAGGTTATAACACATGAAAATTTGACAATTAGGCGAAACTCACATTTATAGCCCAAATGCATAAAAAAATGAACAGTAAAGGTTATGAATATTGTTCATTAGGTCATTTTCGATGGGCTGACCAAATTTTAGGCGATTCAGATTCGGTCGTCCGAGCCCCATATAGAAGGTATGTGTTATAGCACTTGAATATCTGAGAATCATGTGGAATTTTACTTTTATTGCCCTAAAAGGCCAAAAAATGAGGAACGTTCATGGCAATGTGATGACTATTGTTCCTTAGGATATTCTTGACAGGCCAAATTATTTTTAGGATATTCAAGTAGGGCTGTGTAATGGGTCGGGCCCGGTCCAAACAGGCCGTCCAAACGCTCCCGGGCTTTGGTGGGCCGGGCTGTGGCAGTCCCGGGCCAAACGGTCTCGGTCTTCAGAGTCCCAATGGGTGGAACCGACCCATGGTTGTCCTACGCCCACATGGTCCCGAGCTAAATGGGCGGGACTATCGGCCTAAACGGGCCTAACGGTCTTTTTCATTCCCGGCTATTTTTTAAATTTTTTTATCTTAGGCAATTTATTGTAAACTATATATGTATATACTAATATAAATTTCTTATATATAGCTATATAAATATATGTAGTATATATAATATGTATATATTGTATATATAAGGGTTATTGTGTATATATATAATTATATATTGACTTATATATATATATATATATATATATATATATATATATATATATATATATATATATATATATATATATATGTATGTATATAGTTTATATATATATTAGATATATAATATATACTATATCATATTTAAACACAAAATAAATTGCAAAGAAATATTCAAGGGAATGTCTTATAATTTTTATTATTATGACATAACAAAGAATGACAGTATCTTTCTTAGTCTTCCTCCCCCCAATGGAATGAGCACAACAAAGTACTAATACCAACATTAAAAGGAAAAAAACTAAGAAAGATGTGCCAAAATAAAAGTTACATATTAGTTTATGTATTATATCTAACAAATCTCATAAATCCTTCAAGGTCCGGAGGAATTTCCGTTGGTGGTCATGGGAAAGAAGTTTGTTCATCACCACTTCCGGGAGAAGCAGCGTCCTGCACAAGTTCCGCTAGAACTTCTTCATAAGCTTCGTCTATCTCCGGTTGTGATTCTGCAAGTCCAAAATTTCTTTTTTCCGAACGGATCCAATCTCTAAATAATAATGATTTTTCCAAGATCTCCCTCATAGATGCTCTATGATCAACGATTTGAAGTCTCGCTTGACTGAAAGCGCTCTCCGATGCCACAGTTGAAGCTTGAATACTTAAACTATCTCGAGCCATCCTTTAAAGAACTGGATAGTGTTTTTGTTTGTCCTTCTACCATTCCAAAAGACCAAAGGTGCCGTTGGATTCTACTTTTCAAGGCCTCGTGACAAATAAATTTGAAGCTCATTTAATTGTGAACTATCACCAAAATTATCACCTTGAGAACCCCTGAACTCAGTCCAAGAACTAAGGGCTTTTAGGCCCGCAGTTCTTTTAGATGACTGCGAACTAGATGAAGTAGGAGTTGGAACATTTGGTCTAGCATGATCTAAGACAAGTTGATAAGCATTATAAATTGTTTGAGCATTTATTTTAATTGAGGCTTTTGCATTTTCAAGTGTAGCAAATTCCTCAGCTGAAAGTGATAAAGCGTTATAAATTTTTGAATACCAAAAGTGAGAATCTCCTAATTTCATTGTTGGATTTAATACTGCAGCAATACTAAAAATAGGGGGGGATAGGGAAAAAATATTTTTTAAACTTAGCTTTCATAGAACTAATAGCTTTTTGATAAATTACCCACCCTCTGAAAATTGAGTAAATTAATCTACAAGTACTGCCATATAA
Source organism: Nicotiana benthamiana (assembly GCA_034376525.1). NCBI lineage: Eukaryota > Viridiplantae > Streptophyta > Magnoliopsida > Solanales > Solanaceae > Nicotiana > Nicotiana benthamiana. Next base: position 137,908,498 of record CM067335.1, read on the forward strand.
ACTAAACAATTAGAAATAGTAGGATAATATTGTCCAGATAATTCATTTGTAGCAATGTGAAGTTGTTCTAAAAAGTCTACAAGCATTTTAACATTACTCCAATCTTGATTTATAAGGTGCTCATCATCATCATCATCATCACCATCACCTACACAAGCATTATACGTTGCGCTTATTGGGTTCCTCTATTCATACACAACAACTAAACTTTCATACATGTAATTCCATCTAGTCAGACATGGTATAGGTACCTTTCTTTCTCTAAGTCCAAATTCATCACATTTTTTAAAATAGTCTCTAAGTCTACTTCTAGGGTTTGAATAAAAAGGCCAATTAAGAGCCATTTTAACATTTTCAATTTTTACATTTATAACTTTCATACCAACACCGATGATTAAATGGTAAATATAACAAATACATCTAACATGAAAAATATTATTAAATGCAGGATTTAGTGTAGTTGTAAGCAAGCCTATAGCGTTAGTGTTGCTAGAAGCATTATCCATTGAAACCGATATAATTTTATCTCTAATGCAAAAATATCTACAAATATCTGCAACTGCGTTAGCAATAAACTTACATGTGTGGTATGAATTGATTATTCTATAAGAAATAATGCGCTTTTGCATTATCCACTCCTCATCTATCCATTGACTTATAATAGTTAAATAATCACAGTCATTAACACTTCTACCAATATTAGTAGTAATAGCAATGCATCAATCTATATGAGTAAATAAATAGCACAAATATTGTTCATATTCATGTTTATATTTATAAATATCGCTCTTTACGGTTGCACGAGGCCATCCTTTATAAGTAGGATTAAAAACTCTTCTAATATAATTTACTAAAATAAGGGTTAGAAGAAAAACTATAGGGTAAGCACATAACAGTAACCATTTTTGATTCACGATATTTATTTGGATCATAATATAACTTTCCATCGGTAATAGTATTAGTTCCCAGTTGAACTAGATTTGAACCTGTACTAGGGTTAACCGTAGTATCTACACTTGTCCCCTCTTGCGCAACTTTCATTTGAAAATATCTAGATTTATCTCTAGGGTGTGTCTTTATGTGTCTAGTCAAACTACTCGTACCGCTACAGTCTCTAGTTTATTTATGAACCAACAAAGACCAACAAGTTTTACACTTAGCCTTATTTTCTCTTAGTTGAGTAAAAAAGTGCCAAACAAGAGATGTATTGGGCTGTTTAGAAGGTTGTTAAATTAGGGGTTACTACGGGAGGGTCAGGCGGGGCATCAGTTGGGTTATTAACAAGACTAGTAGGTGTATCATCTAATTCCGGTTGCGTTTCATCTAAATCATCATTTTCCTCATCATTTTCAAAGATAGTTTGAGTAGGATGAGCATTCATAACTTCTTCATTTAGTTGTTGACCTGGTGCAACATCATGGCAAAATTGACTATCGAAAAATTGAAAATAAGGGTTATCACTATCAAGAATAACAGGTGGAGGAGAACGGGTAATAGGTCTGGGTCGGGGAGCCGGGGGAAGAGTAGTAACTTGGCGACTAGATTCACCAATTTTAGATTTTCCCTTACCCTTACCACCACATATTTTTTTCAAAAAAAAGTCCATATTAATTACTCATCCGTTTCATTTGTTTGAGCTTACTCATCCGTTTCACATTGTTTGAGCTACTTTGACTCGACACGGAGTTTAAGAAAAAGAAGAAGACTTTTGAAACTATGGTCATAAAAGTATAAGGGGTAAAGGTTTGTGGGGCCATACCATTTGTGTGGCTATAAAAGCTTCTCATTAAGGGCAAAAAGGATAAAATGAAAAGTTTAAAATTGAAATTATTTCCAAATTTAGAAATTTGTCATTTATTTCGGAACAGACTAAAAAGGAAAGTAGCTCATTTAATATGAAATGGAGGGAGTATAATTGTACTTAATAAAATAAACAAAACTATTATATTAAAGCTTAAGAGTTGGAACAAGTTTACCGAATTGACGAACAACTTCTTGAAAATTGAATATCGTTGAAGACTTAAATACTTCAATTCACCAACTTCATCGTTTTTCACGAAATTGCAATAATAAAGAAAGTAATTATAGAAGAAAATTAGAGAGAGATTGATGAATTTGTGAGTAAAAATGAAAGAATGAGGGGTATTTATAGTTGAGAATTGGAAAAAAGTGTAATTAAAAAAATTTTGGAGTTAAAACAACGTTTGGGGGCCAAACGGTTATTTGAAAGTCCTAAACGGTTGGAAATTGAAGGTCAATGACTAGATTTTAAAAATCTGGCAGTTGATCATTTTTAGTTGTTTTTTTTTAAAAATAGCTATTGGGGCCCGCTGGCCCCATTGAATCGGCCAAAGCCCGCCTTCCGGTCCCGGGCTAAATGGCCCCGGGCTCACGGGCTATTTAGGTGGGACCGGCCCGCTATGGGCTTTTGCACCATTAGGGACCAGCCCGTTCGCCCGCGGTCTCGGGCCGGTCCCGGACTGGGCCCGACACACCATGCACCGTTAATAACACACAAAAATTTGAGAATCGAGATTTTTTTTAATTTTATGGCCTTACAATGCCAAAAAAATGAGGAACAATCATGTGGATGCGATGATTATTGTTCTTTAGGTCACTTTTTATGGGCCGACAAAATTATGGGCGATTTGGGTCCGGTCCCCCAGACCCATACAAATGACGTGGGCTATGCACACAAAAATCTGGTAATAGTGGAATTAATATTTTATGGCCCTAAAATGTAAAAACACAAGGAATGGCCATTGGAAGCAATAACTATTGTTCCTTATGTCGGTTTTGATGCACTGACAAAATTTTAGATGATCGGGTCTGGTTGCTCGGACCCTTCTCGATATCATGGGCAATAGCACATGAAAATCTGAGAATCGAGCAAAGTTTCATTTTTAAGGCCCTAAAATGCCAAAAATTGAGGAACAATTATAGCAAGACGACGGCTATTATTTATTAGGTTGTTTTTGATGGGCAAGTAAAATTTTAGGCGATTCGAGTTTGGTCGCCCTAACCCATGCATTTGGTGTGGGTTATCATATATGAAAGTCTAAAAATCGGTCACAATTCTAGTTTTCTGGTTGTCCTAACCCATGCATATGACGTGAACTATCACACATGAAAGTCTAAAAATCGGTCTAAATTCTAGTTTTGTGGTCCTAAAACATCGAAAAACGAGGAATGTTTATGGCGTAATGATGACTATTGTTCCTTAGGTCATTTTTGATAGGCTGGCAAAATTTTAGGTGATTTTCGTGTGCTAATCTAGAAATTTTGTGGAATTCCACTCTTATGATCCTAAAATTCCAAAAAAGAGGAACGATCATGGAGAGGCAATGAATATCGTTCCTTAGGTCGACGGACTGGCAAAATTTTAGGCGATTCAAGTCTGGTCGCCCGGACCCATACATGTGGTGTAGCCTATGGCACATAAAAATTTGGGAATGTGGGCAGGATTTCTATTTTATATCCCTGTAGCTTTATAAAAAAAGAACAACCATAGTGAGGTTATGACTATTATTTTTAGGTCATTTTTGATGAGCCAACAAAACTTAAAGAGATTCGGGGCTGGTCGCCAGGGCCCATGTAGATGTAGAAAAATCTAGAAATTGGTCAAAACTCCAGTTTTGAGGCCCTAAAATGCTAAAAAAATTGATGAACGATAATGGAAAAACGATTAATATTGTTTCTTAGGTCATTTTTGGTGGACAGACAAAATTTTAGGTGATTCGAGTCCGACCGCCTGGACCCATGTAAATGGCATATGCTAGGGGTGTACATAGATCGGGTTCGTTCGGATTTTTGCTGAATTAGAATCAAGTAACCCACAATGGGTTCAAATTCAAGCGGGCCCAAATGGTTATATTTTCTAACTTTTTCGGGCCTATCTATCTTTAAAACTAACAATAATTAAACAATAACTCTCTACCTTATCAAGATAAAATCAGAGAATTGGAAATCAAACTGCCATTCTATTTTGAGAATTGGATACATGATTTTCAACACAAGAGAAGCGCATATTTGAGTCAAGATTTATAGATAGAAAGTAAACATCCGAACTTATGTTTAGGACCCAGGCCCAATGGCTCAGGTCCAGGCTCATTTCACAAGCCAAGTTCAATTAGGCCTCATGATCAGCCCATTTTCACCCGTGTGGTTTGGGGCTTCCAGTTTAGCCCATTGGGTTGTTGTATTTTATGAACAAAAAAATATAATGATGCCCAGATACACCCTTCATGCTTTTGTCCAAAAATCAGTAAAAATTGAACTAAAGCTTTAAATTATTACAGTCCCTAAAAAGAAAATTCTTCAAATCAATACATGGAAACCTATTAATACATAAATACTAGTATTAATAACTATCTAATACAAATTTTGCACAAATGATATCCTGCAGAATTCCTCATTTTTTAGACATGGTTTGTCCACTAGAGCTGGGTTTTCTCTTATGTTAATCTCTAATTTCCAGATTTCAAAACCTGATTATTTGGCAAATAAATGGCCAAATTTGCAGGTATCAGCTTATAACAAAACAAACAAAAGAATAAATAAAAAAGATGTAAGTAAAGGAGAAATTGTATGCTCAAACAAAGGTAAGGGACTGACTTCAAAACCTCAAATCTAACCCTAATGACTAACTTTGTAAGATTGAAACTCAAAAACATTTATACATAGATAAATCTACTCATGCTCAGAATCTAAACTCACATGTTCAAGCTTCAATTATCTTTATAATTATAGGATAATTACTATCCGGAAAAAGACACTCATTTTCTCAAACATCATTTATGCAATTGATTTCACATTTCTTAAAGAACACACATTACAGAAGGAGAATAAAGTTCAGTACCTTGCACAATAACAATAAAACAACAACTAATAGTGCAGAAACTAGCTGAAACGTGAATAAACATCATCATAACTCAACAAATAATAGGTTCAAAACTAGCTAAAGCCTTAAATGATAATGGAGCAACAGCAAACACCCCAAATAGAAACCAAATCAAACCCAAGCCCAGCTTTCAAAACCAGAGATTTCAAACAAGAAAAAACCAAGAGAAAATCTTCTAATTCAGCTCACCTTTTAGCTTTTCAGAAAAATGAAAGAAGAAATTTTTTCTAGAATTCCTTAGGCCTAAGCTTTTCTTCAAAGAAGGAATGATTTTTTTTTGTGCAGTAAAATGATGCTGTTGATGATGCATATGATCTCTACCTTTTTTCAGAAAGATAGAGCCAATATATAGGCTGCCTCTGGGAGGGCATCTTTTAGCATATTCCTTATCCTAAGGAATACTAGTACAATCTTTTTAACTGCCCTTGGTACAGTTGTCCTTCATTTCAGCACATTTTTAACAACTGGGACTACTGTACCCTTTTAAAGATATTTTTAAAATTCACCTTGAGTAGAAAATACTTTTTACCCTTTAGGTCACTACTTATTTCAGCCTCAACCCAAACTTTCTAATTCAAACGGTTCCCTAAAGTTTCTACATGTTCATTTACGCCTTAAAAATTCTGAAGAGTCACAAATTAGACTAACAATTCTCCAATAGAAATCAGAGGCAAATCGAATCAAAAGGCATCAAAAGGTTTTAAAATCGGAAACAATTCCAAGACTCATCAATTGAAACTTACGTTTAACAATTAACAAACAGTGACTAACCTATTACACCCTTGGAAACAATTAAATCATCCAACTAAAACAGAGGAACGAATGATGCTAACTGATTTTATTTTCATTTAACACTAATAGACAAACAAATTGAAAAGGAAACTGAAATCCTATCGGCCAACTCAAACATTAATCCTAAACTAAATGATTATTATTAATGAGAAACTACAGAAGCACGATTAATAAACCAAAACCAGAAATTAGAGCCATGTAATTAGAGAAAAACAAAACTCATGCAGAATAAAAGAAGAGGGAGAAATCATAGGGAAATAAATAAAAATAAAAGAGGAAGAAATAACCTTGTTTTCTTCAGAAATCCTTCATGAACTAGGACGAATTCTTTGAAGAAATAAAATAAACCCTCAACCATCATTTATCAACTGCCCTTAACAGAGGACAATCAACTAATGGTGGTTTGGGGTTCATCCGACCATTCATTGACCAAACAAAGAGGAGGAGAAGACTTAGGTTTTTTCTAGAATCCAAGATCCGGAATTCGAATACACTGGGGCTAATTCGAAGGGGGCTAGGGGTGGTTTGAGGCTTATAGAGGGGTAAGTGTCATAGAATGTAATCTGAAGCGATTTGGAATGGTCAAAGTTTTGACTGGGTTTTTTGATTGAAGGTTCGAATGAACCGGGTATGATTCGTAGGACAAGGAGCGGAGATTTGGAAAGGGAAGGTGAAGGGGAGTTCATGGTGTTATTTTTGAGGCGATTGGACCACCATAACCGTTGTGAGGCGATTTTCGGTGGTGGTTCATGGTGGAGGTGGCGTGGGATTGTGAGGCGGCTAGGGTTTGGGGTGATTTTCTGAGAGAGATGGAGAGTGAGAGGGTTTGGTCTGAGGGGGTTAGGCCAATTTAGAACAATATTATAGTAAGTGACAAACCAGTTCCGAGCCGTTGGATGATAGAAATCCAACAGTTGTGATTAAACTTAAAGGAAATGGGGTCGTTTGGCTTTAGGTAATTTTGGATCGTGTGTATATTGGTTTGGGCTTGGTTATTTTGATGAGTTTGGGATAATTTGGGGCTAATTTTGGCCTAATTTCAACAAATCCAACTCTTTATTTCCCTTTTTTCCCCCATTTTTTCTTCTTTTTTAATTGAAAATCCTAATGATTAAAAATCCAAAATTATCTAATTGAAACTATTTAAATATTTATAAAAATTAAAAACACCAATTAATTCTAAATTAAAAAGAAAAAGCAATAAACTAAAAATTAAAAGATAAAAATGTAAAATGAACTATTTTTGTGATTTTTAAATTTTTACAAAAAGATTAATTACTGATTAATTCTAAAAAATATAAAAACAAATCCTAAATGTGATACATGATAATTTGATAGTTTTTCATGATTTAAATAAAAATTAAACGTGCACAGAAATGCAAACAATTAATAAAAATTTACAAAAATGGAAAATAATTAGGAAAAAATCTAGCTTCTTGAAAATAAATTACGTGCTCACAGCTGCCCCTCTTTGGTCGAAAACACGAAGGATTTTTGGGAAAAGAAAAAATTAGCAATTATGAGGGATTTTTTCCCGTTTGAAACTCCATGAGAAGCATTTTTGGAAAGAGCCTGGCGAACCTTGCTTCAAGGGTTGCCTACATATCCTTGGCTATTAAGGAATCTTGTTAGTGCAGTTCTAGAAGGTTTGGTAGCTGGGACTACCGGGAAGCTGTGATTTCACTGCTGTTGCTAAGCTCCTTATGGCACCGAAATAAAAGATAAAAAGCTAAGCTAGCTAATCCTATCAACTATAAGTTACAAGATTCCTATCTATAAGCCCTGTAAAGCTTGATCTCGAGCTCTGGCCGGTTCTTCTTACGACTCTGATCTGAATAATGCTCGTTAGCTGCAATGACCAATTCATTTTTCTTCAGGTTTTGGATCAAGGCGGGACTTGAAAAGCTTGTGACTTCAATCAAATTTTGAGCAGTCCGTATCTTTTCCCCACTTCCGGACCTTGAGTTCAACTTCTTTTCTTGTTTCTTGTTTCTTTTATTTGGGTTAAGACTTCTTCTTTTGGTCATCTCAGACCTTGTGCCTCATGGTGAGAACTTATTCAGGCACTAAAACAGACAAATGAATGAAATTTTTCTCTCAGTTTTCACTATGAAAATTTCGTGAGTTATTTGTAACAAAATTCTAAACTATTTCTTTATTGAAAGCAATAAAATCAGGATTGTGTATCCTCGGGAAAAAAAGGATTGGGGAGTGGAGCCATATATCTTTATTAAAAGTCAACTAAGGAGTGAATACCCTATGTTGGAAAAGCGACTAGGGAGTGGAGACCCTATGCCAAAAATAATCTCAACTAGGGAGTGAAGACCCTATGTTGGGAAAAGGCGATTAGGGAGTGGAGACCCTATGTCTAAAATAATCTCAACTAGGGAGTGGAGACTCTATGTTGGCAAAAGAAGACTAATAAGTGGAGATCCTATGTCTAAAATAATCTCAATTAAGGATTGGAGACCCTATGTTGGCAAAAGACAACTAGGGAATGGAGACTTATGTCTAAAATAATCTCAACTAGGGAGTGGAGAACCTATGTTGGCAAAAAGAGGCTAGGGAGTGGAGACCCTATGTCTAAAATAATCTCAACTAGGGAGTGGAGACCCTATGTTGGCAAAAGGCGAATAGGGAGTGAAGATCCTATGTCTAAAATAATCTCAACTAGGGAGTGGATACCTTATGTTGGCAAAAGGCGACTAGGGAGTGGAGACCCTATGTCTAAAATAATCTCAACTAGGAAGTGGAGACCCTATATTGGCAAGAGGCGAATAGGGAGTAGAGACCCTATGTCTAAAATCTCAACTAGGGAGTGGAGACCCTATGTCTAAAATAATCTAAACTAGCGAGTGGAGATCCTATGTTGGAAAAGCGTAAAAATAGAGATTGGGGGCCCTAGCTACCATTTTTTGATTTTTTTAATCTTTTTTTTTTAATTTCGTTTTCTTCTTTATTATTTTTTATTTCATGGATTGAGTAAATGCAGGGAAAAATTTGGAGGGGACTTCCCGTTTTGTGGATTGTTGCTGCAAAGCTATTTCAAGCGTTTACACGTTTTCTTCTTTTGGTTGCACTTGCTTCTTGCAAGGTTTCTTTAGATTGAACCTGTTTCATATTTTTAATCAAAGAAAATTTTTTAGTTTGAAACAGTGGTTGGTTTTGAGGCCTTGATTGTTTTGATCACTTGATCTCAGCACAACTCTTTTGGTCAGAACCTTTGTTACTTGTTGGCTTTCTGGAGATTGATCTCTCTTCTAATACCGAGGAACTCAACTTTCCAAAATTTCTCATGACGTTTCACCCGTATGGGGCTTTGACCCTTTCATTTTATTTTGCCTCTATGGGCACTTGACTTTGGATTTCTTTCATTTTCAATAATTTTGACTTCAGAGCATCAACCATCATGGCCAGTCGGGATCGACTTGATGCACCCACTGAGGCTGGGTGCCTTCTTTGAATTTGGATTTTGTTAAACAGAACCTTGTAAAATCAATCTTGTCACCTCTTCTTTATTAGAACAGAGTTAGATCGAAAGGGATTCAAAGAAAAGTAAACAAAGGACAAAAAAGTGAATTTAAAGAGAAGTGTCCCTTTCGGGGAGGAAAGAAGGACTTATCTGGACTGCATGCATACTTCAATAGACATGACTTGCTTCTTGGACTGGATACCCGATCTACACAACTATTCAAATTGTCATAAATCCATTACGACCCATATTTTAAAACCAAGAAACCTTGCCAGGACTCTTTCAGTGCAAATGGTCGTGAAAGATTTCTTCTTTTCGATCGACGATGCCCTTTTCGGCTTTTCGCCATTCTACCTCTCTCATTTCTCTTCTCATCGTCGCCTTATAGTGCTCTTTATGAGTTTTCACTAACAAGACTCTCTCTCTTTTTTCAGTTTCTATACTCAACAACGCCCTACGGTGCCCGTGGGCTTTTACCAATAAGACTCTCTCATTTTATTTCTCTCATTTGGTTGCATCGGATCCTAACCACTAAGTTCTTCGATTTTGAACATCTTTAACCTATTGACCGAAAGGACTTGAATAAGGTATGGGTAAAAAGAATTTGGATCGAATTACAACTTTGAAACCATTCAGGCGGGATCACCGCCGAACCATTATAACATTTGTCCCAGTTTCACTTTTGGGGGAAATTGGATTTTTTTTGTATGACTGAACCCCAGAGAGAGGCTATCTACGTATCCTTTTCGAATCAAGTCGAACATAGTTCAGGGAACTTTGTTTTTGATTGCTTTGTTGTTTTCTCTTTTGTTCTGATGATTTTTTTACAAATGTTTTTAAGTTCGAAAGAGGGTTATGAAAGAAAGGTAACCGGCTCAAAGGGTTAGCAAAGGATTTGAGTATTTGGTGTAGCGATAATGGAAGTATTCAACATCCTAATTGGATAATGTTGTTGCTGTAGTATGACTAGACATAATACCTTTTGACTGCATATGCATTTACAGCTGTTTTTGGGTCATTTCCTTCGATGTCCTCAAGTATAACACCCCTTTTGGAAACAACTTTCTGATAATGTATGGGGACTTCCAGTTAGGAGCTAACTTTCATTTTGCTTCCTGGTGGTGAGGGAGAATACGCCTTAAAATGAGTTTTCCCACTTCAAAGTTACTAGGCTGCACTTTCTTGTTGTAGGCACATTCTGTTCTTTGTTGATACAACTGTCCGTGGCAAACTGCGGCCATTCGCTCTTCATCTATCAAGGTTAACTGTTCTAGACGGGTTTTGACCTTATCCTCAATTTCAGTTTCAACAATGATTCGGAGGGAAGGGATTTCAACTTCAGTGGGTATTACGACTTTAGTGCTATAAACCAAAAGATATGGGGTTGCTCCTACTTATGTGCGCACAGTTGTGCGGTATCCCAACAGTGCAAACGACAACTTTTCATGCCATTGCCTGGAACTTTGGATCATCTTTCTCAGAATCATTTTTATGTTCTTGTTTTCTGCTTCGACAGTGTTGTTAGCTTTGGGCCAATAAGGGGCAGAGTTTTGATGCGTGATCTTGAATTGCTCGCATATCTCCCTCACCAAATGACTATTCAAGTTTGCAACATTATTTGTATTGATAGTTGCAGGAATACCAAAACGATAGATGATTTGGAGTGCACGAAGATTACCACCGCTTTCTTTGTGACAGACTGAAAATAATTACTTCAACCCACTTTGTGTAGTAGTCGATGATGACTAATATGAATCTATACCCATTTGAAGCTTTTGGCTCAATCGACCCAATGGCGTCCATACCCTAGGAAAGAAATGGCCAAGGTGTTAACACGGGATGCAGCTTTGTAGGCAGTGCATGAATCAAGTCACCGTGCACCTGACACTGATGGTATTTTTGGACAAAACTGAAGCAATCTTTTTCCATAGTCATCCATTCATAGCCTGCTCGGAGGATTTTCTTTGGCAAACGTACCCATTCATGTAGGTCCACACACTCTTGCGTGTACCTCATACATGATTCTTTTGGCCTCTTTGGTGTTAATACATCTTAACAAGTTGAGATCCCGAGTCCTTTTGTACAAGACTTTGCCGCTCAACTAGAAACTGTCGGAAGGCCTTCTAATGGTTCTCTTTTGGTCTCCATTGGCTTGCTCTTGATATTCTTTCATTTTCAAAATCTCTTGATATCATGATACCATGGCTGAACATTTGGTTCCAACTCAACCGTACTGCAGTAACCATGCTTTTCTTGGATTTGGATCTCTAACGGGTGAATGTGGAGATTTTCTGGATATGGCAACTTCGAGGCCAAAGTAGCAAGTGCATCAACTAACTTATTGTGAAAACAAGGAATGTAGCTGAACTCGACTGATTTGAACCACTTGCTAAGATGTTTTACATGTTGTTTGTAGAAAATAAGCTTGACATACCGGGTTTCCCATTCACCCTAAGCTTGTTGGATGATCAAGTCTGAGTCTCCCATGATCAATTACTCTTCCACATCTTGGTCGGTTTCCATATTCATACCCATAATGCATGCTTCATACTCAGAAGTGTTGTTTGTGTAGAAACATTGAAGCCGGGCTATGGCTGGATAGTTCTGGCGAGTGGGTGAGATCAAAATTGCCCCAATTCTAACGCCTTTTGTGTTCACAGCTCCATCAAAGAACATTTTCCAAGAATTGGTGTAATTTGATGTTATCTCAACTGAATTCCCCTCCTCATCCGTAAAGTAAGTACTCAAAGGCTGATATTCTTCATCAATGGGGTTTTCAGCCAAGTGAACTGATAAAGCTTGGGCCTTTATGGCCGCGCACGTAACATAGACTATGTCAAATTCAGTGAGCAGAATCTTCCATTTTGCTAACCTCCCCGTAGGCGTCGACCTCTGGATATGTACTTTAAAGGATCCATCCTGGTGATGAGGTAAATGGTGTAGGCCAACAGGTAATGCCTAAGATTTTGAGCGACCCAAGTTAAGGTGCAGCTAGTCCTTTCCAACAAGGCATATTTAGCTTCATAGCTTGTGAACTTTTTACTCAAATTGTAGATTGCCTGCTCTTTCTTCCCGGTCACATCATGTTGCTCGAGGACACAACCGAAAGAATTCTCCAAGACTGTCAAATACAAAAATAATGGTCTTCCAAATTTTGTTGGGACTAAGACCGATGGATTCAACAGATATTCTTTGATTTTATCAAAGGTTTCTTGACACTTGTTTGTCATTTAATTGCTGCATCTTTCTTCAACAACTTGAAGATGGGATCACATGTGGAAGTCAACTGAGCAATGAATCGGCTGATGTAATTCAACCTTCCTAGTAGGCTCAAAAACTCTTTATTGGTTTTCGTAGGAGGAGAATATCGAATAGAATTTATTTTCGTTGGATCTAACTCAATTCCTCTCTGACTGACTATAAATCCGAAGAGTTCTCCAGAAGGAACCCAAATGCACATTTATCCAGATTCAGCTTCAAATCATACTTACGCAGACGCTCAAAGAACTTTCTCATGTCCCGAAAATAGTTGTCCTCGGTTCTCAATTTGATGATTACATCTTCCACATATACCTCAATTTCTCGATGCATCATGTCATGAAAGATGGCAGTCATGGCCCTTATATAAGTTGCCCTGACATTCTTCAGACCAAAAGACATGATCCTGTAGCAATAGGTGCCACAAGGTGTTGTAAATATTGTCTTTTCTGCATCGTCTTCATCCATTAAGACTTGATGATACCCAACATAACAATCCACAAAAGACTGCACCTCATGTTTGGCACAATTGTCAACAAGGATGTGGATATTTGGCAAAGGGGAGTTGTCTTCGGGACTTGCTTTGTTCAGATATCTATAGTCAAGGCACACCCGAGTTTTCCCATATTTCTTTTGTATAGGAACCACATTAGCCAGCCATGTGGTGTATTGGACCACCCGGATTACCCTTGCTTTCAACTGTTTGATGACCTCTTCTTTGATCTTGTCACTAATATCAGTTTTGAAATTTCTTTGCTTTTGTTGGATAGGGGGATAATTGGGGTAAGTCGGCACTTTATGGACCACCAAATTGACACTCAATCCTGGAACATGTGCTGGTAAGTTTCCGGCCTAACCCCGAGGTAGTGACGACGCTAAAACGGACATACCATAGTCAACCTGTACAGATGTATGCGCAGTAACAGAAAATAACAAATTCTAAACAGATAGTAGGAAGTGGACATGCTATGGGTGTAGCAGTTCAATTATCTAATCATCAAAAACAAGGAAGTGGAAACTGTATAACAAACACCAATATGAGAAAGACCTGTAAAACAAACGTTGCACGTGACCACCCATCGTGCTCTTACTCTGGTCCTCACCAAGATAATCCATCACAGTGTACGGCATCACCCATCTACTTTATCACTCATCCTCACCCAATCAATAGTATGGAGTAGCTCAATGATTACACACATCTACAATGGACGACGCACCACACGCTCCCGTATTCTCTGTGCATAATGTCACCAGCATCTCAGGCAAATAACAATAGGTGGATGGCGTGCCACACGAGCCCATAATAAATGTCACCGGCATCTAAGGCCAATAACAATAGGTGGACAGCGTGCCACACGATCCCATAATAAATATCTCGTGGTCGGCGTGCCACACGATCCCAAATATGTAATGCAATTGAATAATTCGAACAATATCTTCACAAAAGATCCCGATAGTGAAGCACATCAATATAATAGTCTAACCCGACAAGGGTACAGCTAACGGCCCAAAATATCCTGGCAAGGGGAGAACAACTCCACCATAAGTACCGGCAAGGAAAAACGATTCAACAACAAATCCCGGCAAGGGAAAACACCATAATTCCTTCTTTAACTCATTTGCTTCTCAACTATCATTTCACAATTTGCTTAACAAGTAATTATCACAATTGTTCACTTCTTTTGACAATTTAATAGCAATTATGACTCACATTCATGCTAGACTCGGGCACATAGGTAACCGTCACCATACCTATACACCGACTCCACATAGCACATATCAAATATTATCATAATCCTATTCCCTCAAGCCAAAGTTAGATCGAACACTTACCCCAAAGCTTCCAACACAACTCACGCTTCTAGAATAGCTTTACCCCTCAAATTCTCTTCAAAACCAATCGAATCTAACCACAATTTACTCAAATGTATCAACAAATGCTAGTTAAATCAATTTGAATGCATAATAATGAAATTTCCAAAGTTTTTTAAAAAAATTTCCAAAATGCCCCCGGGCCCATGTGGTCAAAACCTGAGGTTCGAACCAAAACCGGGTTACCCATTCCCCCACGAGTTCAAATATGAAATTTGTTTTGAAATCGGACCCCAAATTGAGGTCCAAATTCCCAATTTTATGAAAACCTAGGTTCAACCTCAAATCCCCCATTTTTAACCATGAAAGCTTTGGATTAAGGACATGTTAGAAGATGATAAAGATTGAATAAAACTAGTAAAAGTTGACTTACATTTGGTTTGGGGATGAAAAGGGTTCGAGAGGAATCGCCTATGGTGGTTTTGGGTTTTGAAAGATATGAAAAGTGAGGTTTAAATTCGTTTAAGAATCAGTTGCAGGGCTGCAGATGTCGCAAATGCGATATTGACTTCGCATTTGCGAACTGGGATAATATGAAAGGGACCTCGCAGATGCGAGACAATAGTTCGCAACTGCGAACTGGGCAGGGAAAGGGGGGAAACTCGCATTTGCGAGAAAAGGTTCGCAAATGCGAATGTAGGCTTGGGCTATGGAAACTCGCATTTGCGAGATTAGACTTTGCATTTGCGAAGTCTGTTACAAAGGGGGAGGATCGCAATTGCGAATGGGATTTCGCATTTGTAAAGGCTGGCCAACCAACGGAGGGTCGCATTTGCGAGCTAAGTCTTCGCAATTGCAAAGTCTGCAGACACGAATAGTGGAAATGCAACAAAATGAGCCTAACACCTACCCGAAACTCACCCGAGCCCTCGGGGCTCAAACCCAAACATGCACCCAACCTCTAAAATATCCTACGGACTTACTCGTGCGATCAAATCGCCAATATAATATCTAAATCAAAGAATCAACATCCAAAACTCATGATTTTCATTTCAAGTTCAATACTTTCAAACTTTTCCACTTTTAGTCCGAAACACGTCACGACGTCCGTTTTCAACCAAACTTTACAGATAGTGCTTAACGCCCATTAACGACTTGAACCGGGCTTCGGAAACAAAATACGAGCCCAATACCATCACTTTTGATCAACTTTTCATTTCCATTTACCTTAAGCATTTTCAAAAACAATTTCACAGAATAACTCCGTACTCGGGCCCGGGACCTCGCATTTCGATTCTAGGAATACGCCCGGGTCCCAAATTCATTAAGGACCCTCCGGGACCGTCACATAATGGGTTCAGGTCTGGGTCCGTTTACCCAAAATGTTGACCAAAGTTAACTATAGTAATATTAGTATCAAAATTCATAGTTTTAACACAGAATTCAAATATTTTCACATAAAAGTCTTCTGGCTTCATACTCGGACTGCGCACGTAAATCGAGACAACCAAATAAGAGGTTTTCAAGGCCTCAGAAGCGCAAGAAAAGAGAGAATTATAGTGATGCCCCTTTGGGTCGTCACAAGTTGCATGAACCACTGAAGCTGAATACATTGTTATTGGACAATGTTGTACACAATTACTGTGGATAGCCCATCAACTAGGTGACTATGAACTTTCTTTTAATCATATACAAATTTTTGTGATAATTCAAGTTCTATTTATCTTTCAAAAAATCATGTACATTATTCTAGATCAAAGCATATAGATATCAAGCATCACTTTATTAGAGATCATGTTCTTAAGGAGGACATAGAAATATCTTATATTGAAATTACTGATCAGTTAGAAAATATTTTTACTAAGCCATTAGAGGATAGATTTTGTGCTTTAAGAAAATTACTTGGCATTACTTGATTAACTAATAACCAATAGGACCTATGTTTACTAAAGTTACTTTGTAGGATGATTTTCCTTTACTCATGCAATAATTACGCCTCCATTTTTCCCTCTCTTTTCTTCTTCTTTCATATCAGTCCGTCGTTCAAAGTTGGAAAGTCAATCATCACATCCCTTCAACTGACACCTTTACTTTTTCTGTACTCAACCATCAAAGGTTCTCTTCTTAAGGAGGAGAACCCTTTCAATCACTTTCATCCCAATCATCTAGAAAACCCTTCTCCAAACCTCCGATCAAACCATTTTCCTTCAAAGTCCAATCAACCCAGGAATCCTTTACTTCTACCAGAAAAAGTACCCGCTCCAAAGCAAAACCCCCATCTATACCCCCAGAACAAGTAGACCTAGTGTCGGACCTCTCTAAGGGTTTCACTTATTCACATAGAGATTTGTTTGATCACTTTGCAATCTTAGGAGAAAAATCCCTAAGAATACGACCTATGGAAGACCACCTTGTTTCCTTTACCCCAAAGAAATCCAAGATTGATCTATTTGGTTTTTTAGAATCTGACCTGAATTTCTAAGATTCTCCAAGTAGGGATTTTTTCATTGCTTTGAAGGACAAGACCATTG
This sequence comes from Nicotiana benthamiana, assembly GCA_034376525.1. Lineage (NCBI taxonomy): Eukaryota > Viridiplantae > Streptophyta > Magnoliopsida > Solanales > Solanaceae > Nicotiana > Nicotiana benthamiana. The sequence continues at coordinate 137,925,263 of CM067335.1, forward strand.
CTCATCGAAGGGTAGTCGACCTTGACGACATAAAAGTCATAAATTATAAGGTCAAAAACCTCTTTGTACATCAAGGATGGGCTAAGTTCCTCTCTATTCCTCCGTCTAAGGTCTATGAACCCCTGGTAAAGATATTTTATGCTAATATCTACTCTAGTAAACCTGCAAAGTTGGAATCCTTAGTGTTAGGTAAGAGCATTGTTCTTGATTGTGCCCTATTTGATTCACTCTTTCAATGTAGATGTTCTAGTTTTCCTATATTTTTCAAAAATACCTTGCCCGTTGATTTTGAAATTTCTTTTGACCAAGATAAATGGTGTATTGATGAGTGTCCCTCTGACTCTCTTCCCAACCAGTTAGGTCCCAGTGATGTTAGTTTCGAAACTCGAGTCCTGGCTAACATTGTATCAACTACTCTGCTTCCCCGCACTGGTTCCTTTTCGACATTCTCTCAAAGAGACACTTTCTTGCTATACTGCCTTGTGACCAAGCTTAAAGTCATGTTATTCTCCTGGGTCATTAATTTCCTGATTGAAAGTGCTGAAGATCCCACCAGTCTATCCTATTGCACGGCCATCAGCCATATTATGGAAGCTCATAAAATTTCCTTGTCTTACAATCCCTTTATCACTATTTCAAAATCATACAATTCTAGAGCCTTTGCAAGTATGGGATATGTGAGTGTGAAGGCCTCTTGGGTTAAGAAGCACGAAGGTGAAGTAAGCATGATCCTATAGAGCCCAAACCTAAACCCTCTCCCTCTTATCCCAGCCCTGGTGATCCCGACCTTGGTGAAAAGCTTCGTGCCATTGACACTAAACTCTCAGAAATAAAAAATCTCCTCACAGCCACTCATTTTATTGTTGGTGACATTCATGTCATCTCCAAGGAAAAAGGGTCTTATATGTCAAAGATAAGAGTTGATGTTCTCAGAGTTAGGAAGAATGCGGTCAAAGCTTTCAGGGAGATTCATGACAGGTTGGATGGAGTGAGCATCTCAGCCAATCTAGCTTTGAACAATTGAAGGAGGCCATCTGCAACACTCTTACTTATTTTTTGCGTCGTTAATGTGGTTGCTTAAGACAATTTTTTTTGCTGTGTTGTTTTTGTGCTGTTATCTCAGCCATTGTACAATATTTGTTTTTATCTTGCTTTAGGAATTTTTGTTTGGACTATAACTCTACTATTAATGCTTTATATCTTGTTCAGTTCTTGGTTTGTTCCCTCTTTGCCGATGTTAAAAAGGGAGAGAAGAGTATATGTTGTATTTGTACAGGTATAGTTGACTGTGGAAAAAGTCGCATCCTCCATGGCATGAGTCGAATCCAACCATGGACTAGTCAACTACATGAACTTAGGGGAGTGCCATGAACCTGTCAAATGCATACATTGAGGGGGAGTAAAATGTAGGGAAGTCAACCGGTGTTTATACATATATATTATTTTATCATCGTCACAAAGAGGGAAATTATTATATCTAATTTTAATGATGCAAATAATATATCTGTATAGGAAATCAATTAGAAAAGGTCGAGGAATGAAGGAGCTACTACAAGATTGCTGAAGTCAATCTGGATGCTTACGGAAAGAAATCAATAAGGAAAGATTATGAATCAATCAGCAAAGACCACGGACAGCTGCGAGTGAAAAGAATCAAGTAAACCTAAACTTAAGGCATTAATCAAGGCTAGCACATTCAATCCGGAAGATTGAAGCAGTCAAAAAGCATCAAAGATTCTATAAGAAGATTAGTTGAGATGCTAATTTCGGAAAGATCAATAATCAAGGAGTAAACCCTTATCATTAACAACTGTAGAAGGAAAGATGTCAATTTTTCTCATCAACGAAGAGCAATGGCAAGCAATCTTATTCTTGGAAAGAATCAATCTTTTTCCAAGGATCAAATCTCTTGGGTTGTTAAGTCTCATTAGCAAACGACCTTCACCTAAGTATTTGTACTCAACATCATGCCTTAGACAAATATAATTTGATCGAAGGTTCAATACTCTCTTTATTTTACTGCAAACAAACATTCTAGTTCTCTAAGACCTGTTGTGTAACAAGTTAGAGAAAAAAAAGGAGAGTACGGCACTGGTGAAGCATTGTATCAAAAGAGATGAGTGTTATAGGAACTGAGCTATCACGGAATTTTCATTGTACTCGAACAAATACATTTACTAAAGAGAACTCCCTTCCAACCCAATGGGACTGGACTAGGATTCACATTGAATCTGAACCAGTATAAAATTTTGGTGTCTTTAATTCCTGCATGTATTTTTTGTGTTTTATATTCTGCTATTATAACTGTTAGGTTATTGCATCTAGTCGACTAATCGAAAAACCAGTCAACTAATAGAGATTAAGATTAAAATACAATTAACCCCTCTTGTACTTTCACATAGAAATAATATTAAAAAAGTGTATTAGTAGCTACTGAAAATTCTGACGGCTAGAGGTAGAGCAACCATGGGGTCACTTGTCCAAGAGGTGCTTGTTTTGTTTTTATGCTTCGTGAATATCCATTTAATAAATAAAATTGCTTACTTACCAAAAATAAAAATTGTGGAACCATTAAATATACGTATACCTAGAGGTAACCCACATAGCAATTTCTGAGTTTTGTATTCTCACATTCAAAAATACAAACAAACAAATAAACAGATAAATTATGTAGTACTATGTGTTTGTTTCGTTAAATACTTTGTTTATTAGCTGTGTTATGACGTAAAGTATGTTGATGCTGAATATGTTCTTAAAGATGCACGTATGTCGTGTCATTTTCATGTCACATACTGTTAGCTATTTGTTAAAAAATAATACAACTTTGCATTAGCTCAAAAGCTCCAAAAACTATGGTCTTCATTAGTTTGTATTGACATGCAGGTTGTTCACAATTTTTGAATTTTATAACGAGGAATACATATTTAGTAAATTTCATAAGATTTACAATAAAATTTATTGAAGTGAAACGTCATCAAGCATCTTTAGTACGTAGACATGTAAGATGATAACATAATTTACTCAATTTTTTGGCTCACAAGCAAAAGCTGCCAATATGGGATTGGCCCGTTGAGCCAGCCCAACCAAACTAATGATTTAATAGGGTTGGGTAAGAAATTTTAGATCCTAAATAAAAAATGAGATTTTTAAGTTCGATCCAAATAAGTTTGCGGCCTGTGAGGCTTGATTGAGGTTGAGCTGAGCCAGCTCGTGGGTCTATTAAAATATTTATTTAAAGTATATAAAATATAGAAAGTATACTATCTCTAGTGATGGAAAGTCAGAATTGGATCTTTATTTAGATGAACCAAAGCTTAATCTTTGAGAAGTTTCAAGAGATAGATGTTGTCATGTATTGAAAGGACCATTCTTGAAAATATCTCGATCTTTCAGTGATGACGCGTGATGTACTTAGTATTCTTATTATCGTCGTAGCATCAAAATAAGCATTTAGCATTGGTGACCGTGTTCTTACAAAGTACAGAAATTGTATCCATTATGAAAAAGTCCAAACACTTGTTACTACTCGAAATTAGTTGCACGACTTTTATCAACTCAAAGTGGTAATTTTTATTTTTGTGAGTTTGAATGTTATTAGTTTTTAAAGTTTAATTATTCTTAATATTTAAGTACTTAATACTGCACATGAATTGTAGATTTAGCTAAAAGTGAATATTAAGACAACCTTGTCACAAGCGGATTCAATTGTGTTTGATGATAATGATGTGTTGGATATCCCATAAGCGTCATGAACGTTTCCTTGAATAGTTTTTTTTGAGTTTTGACTTTTATTGAATGAAATATAGTCTTGTCTTTTGTTTTTTTAGTGTTTAATGTGATATATTGAAACAGTGTAAAAAGTTATTAAGTTTTGTAAAAAAATTTCAATAAAATATTTTTTAACTTTTAAATAATTATCCTTTTTAGGTCACAATTTAAGCTGAACACTATAAAGCCCATCAAAATAATGAGTTAACACATCTCAGCCTGACAATTGCTGCCGGTCCATATTAATAGCTCTACTCACAAATCAAATCAAGTACAAAGAAACAATAACATCCAGAAGAAAATATAGTTCTAAACTTCCAAAGCTGGAAAATATGTATCACTTTTATTGATAGAGAGGAAAAACTAGTAACAAAATTCCTCAATAATTTTGCAGATCTAGAAGAAAAAGAAAAAAACTAACTTCGTACAACACAATAAATAATGCTCATAAATTGAGGAGAAATTGACAATTTTTATTCCTTTTTTAAACTATTCATTATCATATGCAATGTTAATTTGTTGTTGATTTGTTAGTCAAAAGTGGCTCCTCTAAATCAACTTTACAACTTGTGAAATCTGGAAAATCTTGAATTGTAATTGTTGTTTCTTGAATATGTTGCTTCACTGGCTCTTCCTCTATAATATTGTCCTCTTTTTTATCCTTTGCTTTTCCCCATAGTACCACATATAGTCCAAAAATCACAGCAAGTGATCCAACCAAGCTGAAATTTAATTTTAAAAGTTTAAATTCAGAAAGAAAAAAAATTGGATCATGCTACCTCCGGTCCATAGTATTTGTCATTCTACAAAATCGAATTTATTTTAAAATATTTGACGTTTTAAAAAAATCACGAAGTCACTCGTACTATTAAGTTCGTATAGTGTTAATTAAGTGATAAATACTTAAGGAGACAAATGACAGCAATTTAGATAAATAATTCTAGGGTAAGGTTCGGAGCAGCCTAGAGGTTACGAGTTTGATCGTGAAAGTAATCACTAATACTTGTATTAGGATAGAATATTCACGTCACATCTGTTAGAGTACAACCCTTTCGGAAACTTACGTGACGGGGCTACCATAGGGCTGCCTTTTTTTTTCCTTCTTAGTTCTATGATAAGGCTATTAAATATTTTTTATAAAGTGAATAATATGGATGAGAGGTAATAAATGTTAAAAGTTGAATTTTCTAATTCGGGGTTTTCAAGAAATTGTAAGAAATTAAATGATAAAACCAATAAAGTAAGTGAAGATGATTTTAGTAATTTACCTTCCAGTGTACATCTCTTCTTGCATAAATGCTGAGGCAAATATTGTTACTATAACTGTGCATAAAGGATTGAACATAGCAGAAAATAATGGTCCTCTACGTGAAATACACCAAGCTTGCCCAAAGAAAGAAACAGCTGATGAAAATCCCTGTTTATAAAAATTCAAAATGTCAAATTTATTAATAACAATTTAACCATAACAATAACAAAAAATCCAGTAAATTCTCACAAATGGGGCCTAGAGAGAGTACGCAACCTTACCCCTTCCCTAGAAGGACAGAGGGATTGTTTCCGATAATAACAATTTAACAAGTTTTTTATTATTTATACTCAATTGTAATTTGTAATATAAATGAGATCCTGGAACAGTTTCCATTTGACCTATTGGTCACAGTTTCGAGTAATAGATCACCCACTAACGCTTACATCAAAGGGTCATTTGGTATAATGATTGAATTAGTATTCTTAAGCCATGTACCAAATGATCCTTAAGTAGGCTTCCAACATCGTACTCTCTTCGTAGTGTATCCATGACCTTACGTGAATGCGAGAAAGTTCGTCCACGAAATATTTTATATTCATGCAGGATTCGGAAAAGCCGGCAACCGAAAGTGGTGTGATGTAGGCAACCTATCTTGACTCAAGAGTCAAATGACTGATTCCACGGCTCGAATCTGTAACATCTAAATTACCATAATTTTAATGCAATAATTACTTTTCATTAAGTAGGCTTTCTACATCACGCCCTCTTACGATGTAGCTCTTTTTTAAATTTTGCGTGAACGCGAGATACTTCATGCACCGAACCGCCTTTAAATACAATTTATAATATCCAAAAAAAAAGGAAATAAAGAATACTTACAGTATAGAAGATAGATATGAATTCCAGTGATGAAGTTACTTTCCAGCTATTCAAGTCAGGTTCAAAGAAGAATGTGACAATAGCAGATTGTATTGCAGCCATAAGGCATAACCAGGCTGTTAAAGATAGATGATCAGGGCAATTTTCTGACAATGTCACCTGTTCACAATATCAATATTAGCATCTTAATTACAAAATTAAGCTTGAGATTAAGTTATATCCGCGACGAACGTAATTAACTTTTACACTATCAATGTAATTTAATCTATTGCAGCATTATGATCATATTAAAAATAAGGAATGTTCCTTTAATCTTTATAAAAAGGCAGTTCGGTGCACTAAGCTCCCGCTATGTGCGGAGATCGAAGAAAGGACAGATTACAAGGGCCTATTGTAGATAGCCTTACTCTTGCATTTCTGCAAGAGGCTGTTTTCAGTTATGCCAAGACTTCCCTTCTTCCTTCAAACTTTATATGTATTCAATATTCGAAATTTATTAGCCCGACTAAGCAGAATTTATGCTACGTAAACCTCATTAAAGTGGGAAAACGCTCGTTACCAGGAATTATTAGCGTTAGTAAAATACCTGCAAAATGAGCCAAAATGACCAGCAACAAGCACTTGCAATGAGCAAAATTACCCCTAGCATCCAATTATTCAAATTCTCACTATTTTCTTGGCCAAGAATTAACAATTCATTTGTGGGAATGAATTCTGAATTTAGTAACTTTGGGCCTTTAATTAATGCCATTGCAACAGCTCCAGCAACACATAAAATTGTTCCAATAACCTTAGCTATACTTCTCAAGCTTTTGATTTGCACTTTCTCCATTCTAAATAAAAAAAACATTAATTAACAAAAATATTAATTAAAATATTCATCTATACGCCATAATTTTACGACGTTTTTGTTAATACATTGAAGCAAAAATTGAGTTTTTGAAACTTACCCCATGATCCATGCCATGAGAAAAGTGAATGCTGGAACAAGATTGCCAGTTGCACTTGCAATAGAAGATGAAGCATAATATAAACCAGAAAAATAGATATTCTGATTGATTGTTACACTGAAAATAAATAAAGAATCTTGTTATTTATATATTTACATTTAATAAAAAAATATTTTGGAAACAAAATAAAGAAATTTATAATTTCTTACCCAGTGAGAGCTGCTAAGTTTATTAACCAGAAACTCTTCCATCCCAAGCAACTACTTCCTGCTTTTCTGCTATAAAAAAATGAAAATGGAACCACATAAATAACTATCAATTTTTAGTATAATTTCTATCCTTAGGGATCGTTTGGTTAGGAAATAAGTTATCTCATAACTAATTATCCCGTAATTATTATTTCACCTTCTCATAATATTCAATCCCTGGATAGCTAAACTTGGGAATTAGTTATACCGCAATTTTATCCCAACCAAACGTAGGATAAACCCTTTGCAAATTTGACCCCGAGATAAATTATTTCTTATCTCTCGTATCAAACGAGCTTCTAAGGTTAAGAAAAATAGTAGAAAGCTGTACTGAGTATGATATGCAAGTTTACTATTTGGGGTTTGGGGTTTAGGTTTCAGGGTTGAAGAAGATGTTTTTTTTTTTGAAAAATGTGTCGCCAAATTCGAATAGGGGTGGGATTGGTGACGAATAAATTCTGTAACTAAATAGAAAAATCAGTGGCTAATCCTATTTAACAACGGATTAGTGATAGATTATCAAAAATTATATTCATTACGAGCGATTTAGCGGCAAATTAGCGACGAAGTTCGTAACTAATTTTTTTTATAATCAGTTCGAGGGGAAAAGGAAGGGGAGGGGGGGGGGGGTATGAAGAGAAATTTTACACATACCTTGGGACAAAAGCAATAGGAGAAATGAGGAGAAAGGCTATAGTTTGTCTATAAACTACAAAAACTCTAGGGCTCATTCCTTGTACAAGAGAAGCTCTACTAAATAGAGTAACAGCAGCATACATAAATTGCAGAGTAATCATAACAATTGTAGGTTTGTAATTTTCAAACCCCATTTTTGTTTTTTTTTTGCTATAAATAAAAGGTAGTAGTAAACAAAGACCTATGAAAGTTAGGTATGGAATTTTGCTTGATTTATAAGCGAAAAAATGGAGAATAAAATATTTATAATCGTAATAATATTTTAGTACAACTGTATATTATATGTCTTGATATAATGCCAACCAAGCAGCTACTAGGAAAGATGAAAAATCAACGTAACATGATGTGGATCCATGAAGTTTCCAGGATAGTTTTGATATATGATGTTTTGGTAGGTTTTATTGGAAATTACAAAGTTTCTATTATTGGCCACCCTAAGCCACGCGTATATAGTAGCGTACGCAGAATTTTATGCAAATAGCGTCAGTTTATTATCGCACTTCGTTTTATTTCAATTAAAGATTATATATATCGATTTTTAGGCTTGATACTTGCTATCTCAAATTGATATTTAATTTATTTGTATTTATTTTCAAGGGGATTTAACCTATTGTACATATATACATATAATTTTCTTAAAATAATGTTTGAATATATATATATATATATATATATATATATATATACATCGAAAAGTTTTGTTGAACACTCTTGCATTTCTCTCTAGCCAGATAGCATATGTAACTTCAGCTGTGACCATCTTGAAAATGGCTATTTGTGAATTTTATTCATAATAAACTTTCCAACACTTCAGTGATTGTTCATCCTAGGATCTTGAGAATATTTTAACTTTTTTAAAAAAGTATAAGCTGCCTCACAATGTTTTGCAAATTAGTAAAAGAATACTTTTAATAAAAAAAGAAAACAAAATTATTTTGGAGTTTTCATGCTCGACTTCTCTTTTACTAATTTGCAAAACATTGTGAGGCAGCTTATACTTTTTAAAAAAAGTTAAAATATTCTCAAGATCCTAGGATGAACAATCACTGAAGTGTTGGAAAGTTTATTATGAATAAAATTCACAAATAGCCATTTTCAAGATGGTCACAGCTGAAGTTACATATGCTATCTGGCTAGAGAGAAATGCAAGAGTGTTCAACAAGACTTTTCGATGTAATACTGCTCTACTGAGAGATATAGTATACAACTCTAACATTAGAGGCACCCCAAAAATCAGACAACTATTACAGCATCTTAGTATATAGTAGAACCTCGATAATTAGAATTGGAAAGTAGTTATTATGTTAGCTATCAGACAGTCGGCTAAGTTGACACCCGACTGTGGTTTTGTAATGCAACTTCATTGGTGATAATGAAAAGTTTAATTACCAAAAAAAAATTGACAAATAGCTGTTATTATGGAGTTTAAAATTTTACAGATGAAATTTTAAGACATTATCATGAAGTTTCACCTTTGAAATTTAAAACTATATGACAGTAACTATTTTTCAATTACAAGATTGAGAAATGGCTAGTCCTTATTATTACTACAATTTTATCGATAACGCGTAAAAATACCGAAGGGTTTTCGTACGTCGTATTTATATCCTTTTTCTTTTTGTGAATATTCACGTATATGATCTTTTAAATCAATCATCATTTTGACTAGCTCATACAATCTTAAAAGACATGAAATATGACAATTCGGTAACAAAATAATTTTTGTTAGGAGAGGTAAATTAGGCCAAAAATACCATAAATTGGAGATGTGGGAATTTGTCTTTTCTATTTTCTATAAAAAGATGTTTTCTGTCATACCAAATAGCAAATACCCATGTAAGTGCTCCTAATAAGTGATAATGCTATAATATGTTACGTACAAATTCTTTGTACAAATTTTTTTATTATTATTATTATATATAAATATTAATGAAATTCAGTGAAGGTGGCTCTGATGAGTAGCTGACTCAGAAGATTTGGAATTAGCAGTTAACATATCAGAGATGATACTTAGAACAGCATTCATTTTTTGTCATTTAATGTGACTATGTTTTTTCTTTTAAAAAATAAGTAATGTAACTATATATATATCCAAATAATATACTGTCCCATGTTCAATTTTATCATGTAATTAAGTTGCTCTGACTTTGAAAACATAAGACTTCCATGTGGACTACGTAAGTACAAATGTAGTGCGTTTTGCTGCGGCGGCGACTTATAATAATTATAACCGAACAAATTATAATACTAATTAATTGGTTTTAATTATTACTACAATACTAGCATCTTTGCATCTCATGTTCTTAGAGAGACGACGACGACAACAGCAACAATTCAGTATAATCTCACTAAGTAAGGATTAGGCGAGGTAGTGTGTACGTAGATCTTACCCTTACTTTATGATAGAGAAATTGTTTCCAGATAGACCCCAGCATTTTTAGAGAGACAAAAAGGGAGAAATAGTAGGGTTCATCGGCTGAAAGAGCACCACACATAGCGTGGTGTTTGGTGTGCTTTTGGTGACCCTTGAAAATTCAAAGGATCGAGTGTCGTTCAAGCCCGATTGTATTCAGCTGGATCAGGTCTTTAAGGTGAACAATCTCTAGACGATGTAGTATTATAGGCAACCAAGTAACCAACTCAAATTGGTACGCACAAGGGAATCCGACAGTTGAATTAGGGAGAAGGAGATAGAGCAAAAAGATATTGAAAATGTAAATAAATTGTACTTATTTGGTTAAATTAACCATCTAAATGTAACTATATGATAACTTGAAAAATAAAGTATGTAATCTACAATAACCGGTTAAATCTTTTTATGTGTATTTATAACTTAAGCGCAAAATTGAGACATTCATGTAGATTAAGTATCATAACACAGAGTTTAACATGTGCACGATGCATGTCTTTACAATATGATTATTTGTCACGATCTAGATTTTTCACCTTCAGAGGTTGTGATGGAGCCTACCCGTAAAGTTAAGCAAATCATGAAATATAGGAATTCTATCTCAGCGATTTTAATCAATTTTAATAACTTAAATAAATAGGTGATCAACCTTAAAATAATAGCGAAAAATGAAATTAAGCAGAAGACTTAGTCAACTGAAACATCAAAAATCAGTACAAGAATACCAATATATGCCTCTACCCATCCACGGACTGTCTATGAGTGCTATATAATGATAGATAGAAGAGAATGTCGGGCCTGCGGACACCTGCAGGACTACCTCGGGCTCTTTGGCTATACTGAAGGCTGGCTCTCAAAGTGCTACTGCCCAAATGTTGCTCCGGTATTTGCACATAATGCAGAGTGTAGCATCAGCACAACCGACTCTATGTGTTGGTAAGTGTCTGGCCTAGCACCAGCGAGGTAATGATGAGGCTAGGATCAGACTCTAGATAAACATGTGCGGTTATATAATATACAACAAAAAATAACAGTAATAAATAATTTAAATGGGAGGGGGTATATACTACGGGGAAAATGTCAAATGCAATAGGAACTAAAGAGAAATATGGGAGAACAACTCAGAATCTACAACGAAAGAATAAAAATACTGTTGCGTCGTGCAACCCGTTCCCTTATCACTCAACACTGTTGCGGCGTGCAACCCGTTCCCTTATCATTCAACACTGTTGCGGCGTGCAACAAGGTCCATATAAAATATTGTTGTGGCATCCAACCCGATACATATTTAAAATTTGTTGCAGCGTGCAACCCAATCCATATTTAATATTTCTTGCGGCATGCAACCCGTTCCATATTAAATATTGTTGCGGCGTGCAACCCGATCCATATTTAATATTGTTGCGGCGTGCAACCCGATCCATATTTAATATTGTTGCGGCGTGCAACCTGATCCATATATATAATTTCAACGACAACAATACCAAGTGTCCCGGCAAGGGGATCGACAATAAACTATATTATCTCGGCGAGGGATTCAACCGTACAAATACATACGTTCCGGCAAGGGAGAAATCAGCTATAACCAATCTTAACTCAACTTCTACTCATCTCGGCTATTACCAATACCTATTCATAAGTACATTCCAATAAAATAACTCAATCCTTGCTTAATATCCAGAATCATCAATTAAACCATCCGTAGTATCATTTAAGAACATAATAAATTTCAATTTAAAACTCACGGTCATGCTCAACACCAACGTATAGATACTCGTTACCATGCCTATACGTCGTACTCAAGAAGAAGCTAAAAGAAAATAGGACACAACTCCTAATCCCTCAAGCTAAGGTTAGACTGAACACTTACCTCGAACTTCCACGGCCAACTCAATCCTCAAATACCGCTTTTCCCTTCGAATTCAGCTCCATACCAGTTGTATCTATACGTAATAGACTTAATAACATCAATAAATGCTCAACAATCCTATTCCAATACTCAATTATAGCTTTCTAATCAGTTTTTCCAAAAAGTCAAAAATTGACACCGTACCCGCTTGGTCAAAACACGAGGTTCAGATCAAAATTCGATCACCCATTCTTCCACGAGCCCGAATATATAATTTGTTCAAAACTTTTACCCTTAAAAGAGTACCTAAACAAGGTCTAAATCACAATTAATTAAAAAAAAGCCCTAACTCTACCCAAATCCCTAATTTTCTACCATTAAGAACATGATCTAAGCCAAAACAATCTAATGGTTATTAGTTAAAATTGAAGAATGAGTCTAAGATTACATACCTATGAATTGGTGGTGAAACCCCCTTTCAAAAATTGCCCATTTTTGAGTTGAAATGAAGAAGTTATGAATTTTTTGGTGTTATCCCGTAATGGCTACTATTTTGGTTTTATTAAAATATCTGCGCGAATTTACTTATCGCGTACGTGACAAGCCTATCGTTGTTCGCGATGAGCCAGGCCTGTTAGGCCTTCGCCTTCGCAGATTACGGTACGCGTTCACAGAGCTTTGGCTCCTCAAGCCTACGCATTCACGGGCCAGTGGCTGCGTTCGCAATGAACAAAAATGTTGACCCCTTACGTGCTCGTGAGTGCAGGGACACATTCACAAAGGGTCTCCTCCCTCAGTTTCGTATTGCATATCATGCTTCGTGCCCGCGATGAATAAATCCTTCACCTAGGATATTTTCCTTACGCGTTCGCGAGAGGGACCACGCGAATATGAAGAGCAAAATCTCTGGGCACTGAACAACAAAACCTGCAACTTTTGGAGTTCCAAAAACCTTCCAAAACACACCCGAGCCTTCGGGGCTCAACCAGACATATGTACCAAATCAATAATACCATAAAAACTTATCTGTGTGATCAAATCGCCAAAATAACATCATAATTAAACATTAAAATCCATGAATTCCTTCAAACTTCTTAAACATCAAATTTTCCATTTAAAGTCAGAATTACATCAAATGACATCCGTTTCTCACCAAATTTCGCAGAATCATCTTAAACCACATATATGACATGTACAAGGCGCCAAAACTTAAATACGAGCCCGATACCAGCATGTTCTGATTGAAATTCATTTCAAATTCCTTTAAACAATTTCAGAAAACAATTTTCTTTCAAAATTTATTTCTTGGGCTTGGAACCTCAAAATTCGATTTCAGGCATACACCTAAGTCCCATATTTTCCTACGGGCCCTCCGGAACCATCAAATCAAAGGTCCAGCTCCGTTTACCCAAAAGATTGACCGAAGTCAAATTAATTCATTTTTATAGTCAAAATTTATCATTTTTCATAGATTTCCTCATTTAAGCTTTTCGGTTATGTGTTTGGACTGCGCACGTAAATCGAGGTGAGGTAAAAGAGGGTTTAAACCTCGAAACATGAAATTCAATTTAAAATCAAGTCCTCTATAACAACTGTTCATCCACGAACGGACATAAGAAAGAAGTACCTGAGTCGGGGAAAAGATATGGATAACGGCTTCGCATATCGGACTCGGACTCCCAGAATGATGCCTCAACAGGCTGACCTCTCCACTGAACACGAGTAGAAGGAAAACTCTTCGACCTCAACTGAAGAACCAACAGGTCTAGAATAGCCACCGACTCCTCCTCATAAGACAAGTCCTTGTCCAACTGGACGGTGCTGAAATCTAACATGTGGGATGGAATGTCGTGATACTTCTGAAGCATGGACACATGAAGCACAGGATGCACGACTGATAAGCTCGGCGGCAATGCAAGAATATAAGCCATCTCTCCCACACGATCAAGAATCTCAAATGGACCAAAACCTAGGTCTAAGCTTGCCCTTCTTCAAAAATCTCATCACGCCTTTCATAGGCGACACTCGAAGAAATACCCGCTCACCCAACATGAAAGACAAATCTCGAACCTTGCAGTCGGCATAACTCTTTTGCCTAGACTTAGGTGTACAAAGCCTATCCTGAATGATCATGAACTTGTCTGGCATCCTGAACCAGATTCGTGTCCAACAACCGAGCCTCTCCTGGCTCAAACCATCCAACTGGAGACCGACACTGCCTACCATATAAAGTCTCGTAAGGAGCCATCTGGATAATTAGATGGTAGTTGTTTTTGTAGTCAAACTACGCTAAAGGCAAAAAATAAATGCCACGAGCCTCTAAGATCAATGACACAAGCTCGGAGCATATCCTATAAAATCTGAATAGTCCGCTCAGACTACCCGTCCATCTGGGGATGAAAAATTGTACTCCACTCAACCCGTGTGCCCAACTCTCACTGAATTGCTCTCTAGAAACACGAGGTAGACTGCGTACTTAGTCCGTTAATGATAGACACAGGCACACCATTAAGGCAAACAATCTCCCGGATATATATCTCAGCTAAACTCTCAGAAAAATAGGATACTCCCACATGAATGAAATGTGCTGACTTGGTCAGCCTATCAACAATGACCTATACATCTTCGAACTTCTTCCGAGTCTTGGGAAGTCCAACAATGAAATACATAATGATCCGCTCCTACTTCCACTCGGGAAGCTCAATCCTGTGAAATGAACCATCGAGCCTCTGATGCTCGTACATAACCTGCTGGTATATCAAAGAGCGATCCATATTGAACGATATCCTTCATCATTATTCCGCCACCAAGAATGTTGCCACAAATCTTGATACATCTTCGCGGTGCTCGAATGAGTAGAGTACCGGGAGCTATGGGCCTCCTCTAAAATCAACTCTCAAAGTCCATTCATATTAGGCACACAAACTCGACCATGCAATCTAAAGACTCCATCATCACCTAAGGTAACCTCCTTGGCATCTCCGTCCTACACCGTGTCTCTAAGGACACACAAATAGGGATCATCATACTACTGATCTGGGATACGGTCCAATAAAGAAGAACGAGTGATCGTGCAAGCTAATACAAGACTGGGCTCAGAAACATCCAACCTCACGAATTGATTGGCCAAAGCGTAAACATCCAAAGCAAGCAGTCTCTCACCGGCCAGAATATAAGAGAGACTGCCTATACTGGCTGACTTTCTACTCAAAGCATCGGCCACCACATTGGCCTTTCCGAATGATATAAAATGGTGATATAATAGTCTTTCAATAACTCCAACCACCTCATCTGCCTCAAATTCAACTCCTTTTGCTTGAACAAATACGAAAGACTTTTGTGATTTGTGAACACCTCTCATGCCACGCCATACAGATGATGCCTCCAAATCTTCAATGCGTGAACAATGACTACCAACTCTAAATCATGAACCTGATAGTTCTTCTCATGAATCTTCAACTGCCGTGGAGCATAGGCAATGACCTTGCCATCCTGCATCAACACTGCATGATGTCCAATACGAGATGCATCATAATATACAGTATACGGCCCTGAACCTATGGGCAAAACCAATACCGGTGCCGTAGTTAAAACTGTCTTGAGCTTCTAAAAGCTCGCCTCACACTTATTTGACCATCTAAACTGGGCACTCTTCTGGGTCAACCTGGTCATCGAGGCGGCAATAGGTGAAAACCCCTCCATGAACCGATGATAGTATCTTGTCAATCCCAAGAAACTCCGAATCTCTATAGCTGAAGCTGGTCTAGGCCAGTTCTTAACTACCTTATCTTCTTCTGATCAACCTGAATACCCTCTCATTATACAACATGACCCAGCAATGCAACTGAACTCAACCAGAACTCACACTTTGAGAACTTAGCAAATAACTGACTATCCCTCAGAGTTTGAAGAACCACTCTAAGGTGTTGCTCGTGCTCCTCCTAGCTGCGGGAATATATTAGAATATTGTCAATGAAGACTGTCATGAATGAATCAAAAAAGGCCTAAACACTTGGTTCATCAAATCCATAAAAGATGTTGGGGCATTTTTCAACCCGAATAACATCACCACAAAATCATAATGCCCGTACCGAGTGCGGAAAGCTATCTTAAGAACATCGAGTGCCCTAATTCTCAACTGATGGCAGCCGAATCTCAAGTTAAAGTTGATCGAACAAATCATCAATCATTGGAAGCTAATACTTATTCTTGATTGTGACCGTGCTAAATTACTGGTAATCAATACACATTCTCATTGACCTATCCTTCTTCCTAACAAAAAACACTGGCGTACCCCAAGGCAAAACACTGGATCTAATGTAAATCTTCTCAAGAAAGACTTGAAACTGCTCCTTTAACTCTTTTAACTCAGGCGGAGCCATACGATACGACAGAATAGAAATGGGCTGAGTGCCCAGAGACAAGTCAATGCAAAAGTCATTATCCCTGTTGGGTGGCATACTCGGCAGGTCTGAAGGAAATATCTCAGGGAACTCTCGAACAACGGGCATAGAATCGATAGAAGGGACCTCAGCACTAGAATTGTGAACATAAGACAAATAGGCCAAACACCCCTTCTCGACCATACGTCGAGCCTTCATATTAGAGATAACACTATGGATAGAATGACCAGGAATCCTTCTCCACTCTAAATGACGAAAATCCGGTAAGGCTAAGGTCACAGTCT
The DNA here is from genome assembly GCA_034376525.1 of Nicotiana benthamiana. NCBI lineage: Eukaryota > Viridiplantae > Streptophyta > Magnoliopsida > Solanales > Solanaceae > Nicotiana > Nicotiana benthamiana. The sequence goes on from CM067335.1 coordinate 137,942,002, forward strand.
TGGCATGACAGTCCAAGATAGCGTGGTAAGGTGATATCCAGTCTGTCTCCAATATAACATCGAAATCAACCATGTTCAGAAGCAACAAATCTACACGACTCTCATGACCTCCAATAACCACCATACATGAACAATGGAGTTGATCTACCACAATAGAATCACCTACCGGTGTAGACATATATACAGGGACACCTAGAGAATCAATAGGAATGATCAAATATAGTGCAAAGTAGATGACACATAGGAGTGGGTAGACCCCCGATCAAATAAAACTGAAGCATCTCTACTATAAACCAGAACGGTACCTATAATAACTGCATCGGAAGCCTCAGCCTTAGGCCTGGCAGGAAGAGCATACCATCGAGGTTGGGCTCCACCACTCTGGACTACATCTCTGGAACGGGCTGCAGCTGGCTGGCCTCCACCTCTAGCGGTCTAAGCTCCATCTCTAGCACTTCTACCTCTACCTCTACCTCTAGCACCTCTACCCCTAACTCTAGCTGGCTTAGCGGTCTGTGGAACACCTGGTGCCTAAACCATAGCACAGGAACCCTGCTACTGCGACAAGCCCTCATGATATGACCATACTCACCACACTCGTAGCATCTACCCGAGCAATGCGGTTGAGGAAACTGATACTGACCTTGGCAACCTGAATGACCACCCCGAAAACTCTGGAGCGGCGGTGAACTGATAGAAACTGGTGGTGTACTGCATGACTGATGATCAGAATGTTGCATCTGAGAACCACGACCACCTGAAGCACCGTGAGAAACCTGGAGTGCTAATTGAAAAGACCTAGGATGATTGCCTCTACCATACTAATCTCTACCTCCAAACGAGGTACCACTGAATGTGCCTGAATGACGGGGCATCTTGTCTGCCCCATGACCACCCCCTTGTGACAATACCATCTCAACTCTCCGGGCCACATTGGCTACCTCCTGGAAGGATATCTCACTCCTAGCCTCTCGAGCCATCTGAAGACGAATCAGTTGAATGAGTCCATCAATAAACTGCCTCACTCTCTCCCTCTCTGTGGGAAGTATGATAAGAGCATGGCGAGCCAAATCAATAAATCTGGTCTCATACTGGGTGACAGTCATAGAACCCTACTGGAGGCACTCAAACTACCTCTGATAGGCCTCTTGCTATGTGATAGGGAGAAACTTCTTTAGAAATAGCTACATGAACCACTCCCAGATCAAGGCTGGCAATCATACTGGTCTAGCTAAGCAATAATCGCTCCACCAAGTCTTGGCGGATCCAGACAAGCAAAATATGGCAAAATCAACCCCGTTGGTCTCAACTATCCCATGTTCTGAAGAACCTCGTGACAGTTGTCTAGATAATCTCTGGGATCCTCAGTAGATGCATCGCTAAAAGTAGTAGTGAAGAGCTTGGTGAACCTATCCAATCTCCTCAAAGCATTGGTAGAGATAGCTACACCATCGTCGGTCTGAGCTACCACACCCAACTAAACTACTCCAATTGGCAATGTCACTAGAGTATGAAACTGGGGAGCTACCTACTCCGGCGTGCGAGTAGCAGCAGTCTGGGCACCTCCTCTATCATGAGATACGGCTGGTGATATAGAAAGTAAATCTCCCCGGATGACACTCTCCATAGGCCCACTAGACGGACCAGAGAATCATGAAGAACTAGGTAGTAATAAACCCCTCTGGGACCTAAGCTTGGCCCACCGGAATTGCTGGGGCCGGAACCTCATCATCAAAGTCAAGTTGAGGCTCCGCTACGGGTGTTTCTACCCTAGGCTAAGCTCTACCACTATCTTCGCATCTAGCACGGCCTCACCCTCTGCCCCTCGCGGGAGCTATTGCTTGGGGCTGAGGCTGCTGATCGGTAGATGAGGAAGCGCGTGTTCTCGCCATCTACGAAAGAACATAGTAGAAATTCAATTAGCATTGAGAAACCAAATCGCATGACAAGAAAGTATAAATGTGAAGTTTTCCTAACTCTGTAGCCTATAGGGATAAATATAGACGTCTCCGTACCAATCCCTCAGACTCTACTAAGTTTCTCCATGAATTGTGAGACCTATGTAACCTAGATCTCTAATACCAACTTGTCACAATCCGAATTTCCCACCTTCGGGGTCGTGATGGCGCCTACTTGTAGAAGCTAGCAAGCCACGAAATGTAGAAATTCTAACTCACTCATTTTAATCCATTTTAACAACTTAAATTAAAAGGTGATCAACCTTAAAATAATAGCGGAAGATGAAATTAAGCAGAAGACTTAGTCAACATAAATACCAAAAAATCAATACAAGAATGCCAATATATGTCTCTACCCAAAAATCGGTGTCACAATATCCACGGACTGTCTATGAGATCTACATAGTCTGAAAAAGGAAATACAATTTGTCTCGGAAACAAGAGAAAACACAACATAATAATAGATAGAAGAGAATGTCGGGCCTGCGGACACCTGCAGGACTACCTCAGGCTCTTTGGCTGGACTTAAGGCTGGCTCCCATAGTGCTACTTCCCAAATGCTGCTCAGGTATTTGCACATAATGCATAGTGTAGCATCAGCACAACCGACCAAATGTGCTGGTAAGTGTCTGATCTAACCCCGATGAGGTAGTGATGAGTCTAGGAACAGACTCCAGATAAACTTATGTAGTTATATAATATACATAGAAAAATAACAATAAAAAACAATTTAAATGGGCGGGGGTACATGCTATGGGGAAAAGAACTAAAGGGAAATATGGGAGAATAACTCACAATCTACAAAGAAATAATAAATATACTGTTGCGGCGTGCAACCTGATCCCTTACCATTAAATACTGTTGCGGCGTGCAACCTGATACTTATCATTCAATACTGTTGCGGTGTGCGACCCAATCCATATATATTATTGTTACGACGTGCGACCCGATCCATGTGTTATATTTGTTGCGGCGTGCAACCTAATCCATATTTAATATTGTTGGGCGTGCAACCCGATACACAGACACACACACACACACACACACACATATATATATATATATATATATATATATATATATCAACAACAACAATGCCAAGTGTCCCAGCAAGGGATCAACAATAAACTACACTATCACGTTAAGGGATTCAATAGTACAAATACATACGTCCCGGCAATGAAGAAATCAACTATAACCAATCTTAATTCAACTTCTACTCATCTCAGCTATTACCAATACCCAATCATAAGTAATTTCCACTAAAATAAGTCAATCCTTGCTCAATTTCGAGAATCATCAATTAAACCATAAGTAGTATCATTTAAGAACATAACAAGTTTCAATTTAAGACTCACGGTCCTGCTCAACACCAACGTATATATACTCGTCACCATGCCTATACGACGTACTCAACAAGAAGCTAAAAGAAAATAGGACACAACTCCTAATCCCTAAAGCTAAGGTTAGACCGAACACTTACCTCAGACTTCCACGGCTAACTCAATCCTCAAATACCGCATTTCTCTTCTCAGCTCCAAATCAGTTGTATCTATACGTGATAGACTTAGTAACATTAATAAATGCTCAAAAATCCTATTCCAATACTAAATTATGGCTTTTTAATAATTCTTCCCAAAAAGTCAAAAACTAACCCCGAGCCTGCTCGGTCAAAACACGAGATTCGGATCAAAATCCCATCAAAATTCATTCATCCACGAGCCCGAATATATAATTTGTTCCAAAATTTGACCCCCTAAACGAGGTATAAATCATAATTAATTGAAAAAGCCCTAACTCTACCCAAATCCATAATTTTCTACGCTTAAGAACATGATTTATGCCTGGAAATTTAACAGGTGTAAATAAAAATTGAAGAAAATGGGTCTAAGATTACATACCTATGAATTTGTGGTAAAATCCCCTTTCACAAGTTGCCAAATTTGGAGTTGAAATGAAGAAGTTATGAATTTTTTGTGTAATTCCGTAATGGCTATTGTTTTGGTCTTTTAAAAATAACTGGACGAATTTACTCATCGCGTTCACGATGACTCAGGCCTCTTAGGCCTTCGTGTTTGCGGAACACGGCTCGCGTTCGCGGTTCTTTGGCTCCTCAAGCCTACGCAGACGAGGGCCCATTGCCGCGTTCGCGATGAACAAAAACGGTTACCACTCTCCAGGACCTTATGTGTCCGCGAGTGCAGGGACGCGTTCGCGAAGGGTGTCCCCCCTCAGCTTCATTTTCGCGAAGAAGAAATCTGGCACTTGGGATATTTGTCTTACACGTTCGTGAGAGGGACCACGCAAACGCGAAGAGCAAAATCCCTGGGCAGTGAACAGCAAAACCTGTAACTTTTTGAGTTCCAAAAACCTTCTGAAACACATCCGAAATACACCCGATCCCTTAGGGCTCAAAACCAGACATACTTATTGACTCAACAACATCATACGAACTTATCCATGCGATCAAATTGCCAAAATAATATCATAAATATCGAATAAAATATTAAAATTCACGAATTCCTTCAAACTTCTTAAAAAATTAAAATTTTCATTTGAAGTCAGAATCACGTCAAATGACATCCGTTTCTTACCAAATTTCACAGATCATCTTAAATCATATATAAGACCTGTACCTGATGGCGGAACCAAAATACCGGCACAATATCAGCATATTCTAATTGAAATTCATTTCAAATTCCTTTAAACAATTTCAGAAAACAATTTTCTTTAAAAATTCATTTCTCGGGCTTGGGACCTCGGAATTTGATTCCGGGCATATGCCTACGTTTCATATTTTCCTACGGGCCTTTCGGGACCGTCAAATCATGTGTATGGGTCTATTTTCCTAAAACGTTTACTGAAGTCAAATTAATTTATTTTTATAGTCAAAATTTATTATTTTTCACATATTTTCTCATTTAAGCTTTTCGACTACGTGTCCGGACTGCACAAGCAAATCAAGGCAAAGCTAAAAGAAGTTTGTAAGGCCTCGGAATATGCAATTCAAGTTAAAAGCAAGTGATAACTTTTTGGGTCATCACGCTATCACTAAATCATACTTGATTATTATACGTTCTCATATAAAATTTATTGCATTACTAGGATAAATTATTACAATTTGGTGTAAATACTTGATGCAACATTAATTTTTGCTGAGTGAGTTTACAGAAAAATATGTATTAATCAATACGAATTGAACCTTGAGAATGGATGGTTGATCGTCGCCTCCTTGTCAATCAATATTAAATCCCAAAAGAAAATAAAATATGGGGAAAAAATGGGACGAATAGTTCGAGAGTATATGCCTTAGCTTAAAATTCTGAATAATTTCAAACATTAAAAATATAATACTGTCTAGATGTTGTTGGCCAGTGGATTGTTAAGGTTCTATCGAAGAAATAATGATATACCTTATATATTAAAATTGGCATCTTTTATGTGGCGAAAAGTCATTCGCAACACCTTTTTCTAATATATAACAATTAATATAATTGTCCTTGACAATAGTACAATGTGATATTATTACCTACGTAGATTTATGTCTTGTAATTGTTCCTTTAAATAATTGTTCTATCTCTTTTGAGGAATCTCAAAGAAAAACTATTATTGTAAGTTAGATCTTGAGAGAAGCATATAGAATAGAATATTCTTTTTATCAGAGAATATTATTACGAATTTGTCATAATTTTCTTGTAATATTTGATTTTCCTATCTGTTAAAGGAAAAGGCAACATATTTAATTAATTGGATTTTTATTTTTGTAGAAGAAAATTACAAATCTTTCATATTTGACTAGTTCATTTTCTTGTAGGAAAGGGTTTGGAGTTATATAAATTGAAGATCCGCCCTTCTCATTCAATAGCATCCACAATATAGCCATATGGGGTTTGAGAGTCGTGTTTAGGAGTAAAATTTTACGAGATAAGTGTTAGTGTATCACTTGTGATTTCCTCTTTGTGAGGTTCTTCTCTCGATATTTTGTTCTCTCTTTTATATAGTGGATTGCTCATCTCTGTCGTGGACGTAGCTCAATTGGCTGAACCACGTTAAACATTTGTGTCTCTTTTGTATATTTTTCTCTTGTTATAAGATTTATAGTTGTTAAAGGTTTCTTAGCTAGTTTCTGCATGACACCTGATTGTTTTAGTACTAACAAGTGGTACGAGAGCGAGGTTCAAGACAGGTTCATCTTGGTGGGTTCAATTCTAATCGCAATATATTTGATGATAATTTTTCTCCCAAACGCACATGCAAGTATACATGGTGGACAAGCAATATAATGATAAGTTGAATGTCGAATTCACAGAAACTTGTATAAACTACTCACTAAATCACTAAAGTTGTTATTCAATCTAGCTAAAATCAAAGTCCACAAATATGCTTATATCATACTACAATTCTAAATAATAATTAAATTATTAAGTAACGAGATGGTTATGTATTTCGGCAGAGACAAGTATTCCAATTTCATATGGTTAACTCTCACTTTCATATAATTCTCTCATGATTTCTAATTAATCGATAATTGAACATATCCTTCTCCCGAAGTACTACTCGCCTATTCAAATAAATTAATGCCTACGCTTCTATGAAATCAATATATTAAGAACGCATTAAGTTACAATATTTGATTAAACACAGTGACTAGGTATGTTCCTTTTCAAACCATAAATCCTCTCCTAAGGGTTAAGATCATGCTCTCTTCAATTCTTCTCTAATCTAAGCATAACTTTCCAAGCATAGCATAGATAGTAAATAGAACCTACCTGCGGGCCAAACAATTAAGCAATTAATCACATATTTAAAGAAACAACCATATATTAGGGAATTATAACCAAGGTTAAGTCAAAGTTAAACAACAATATTCATGGCTAAATCACAACCCCAGAACAATGGGTATTTAGCTACTCATGATGTAATCAAATAATTGCATAAGTGTAGAATCAATTGGAAATACTAGAAAAAGATAGAAAACTGAGAATTTTCTGCTTCCTAACTATCCCGTGTGTGTTTTTCCTCCAAATTAGTGTCCACACCCTCCCCCTCAAAAATAGGGGTAGTCTTGCTTTTATACGTGTTGGACAGGTCTAGGGACGAATAAACCATGTCCCGGGCAAAATAGGACGAAATCATGTCACCGCAACCCTTGGTAGCGCCATGCACCCACCAGGGTGCTTCTCACAATTTAGCTACTACCTCCAGTGCCACAGGTGGCTCAAGGAACTGCATGTGGCGCCCAAATTTGTAAGTTTCCCGGTTTCATTTGTTTTGGCTCCAATTTTGTACGTTTCACCCCCAATTACACCCGAATCATTCCAACGCATAAAAACATTTCAAATTAATATAAATCATCACATTTAACATCCCAAATTCAATAGGTAAGGATTTGAGGAATAAAAGAGAGTCCGATTTTGATAAAATTTATATGGTTAGATTCGAGAGAGGATGGCATTTATTATTCTACCATTCTTGACTGGTTTCGAGAAGTGGGCCCGGGGAGAGAGTTTTGCCCGATTTCGAATTTGTCGCATATTTATGTAGTTTTTAATGTGGAATTCAATTATTTAGATTATGTTAACAGTAGTATTCTGATTATTGATAGATTCTGAGCTTTTGGAGATCGAGTCTAGATATAAGGGCATCCCAGAGTAGGATTTTATGTTGTTAAGGTAAGTAATAGTTGTAACTCACTCCTTGAGGGTATAAACCCAGAGAATTTGATATGACGTGACTGTTCGAAGGTGATACCCACTCTAGGTGACAGGTGTGTGGGTGATTACCTTGAGGGATTAAGACGTGGTCCGTCCTGTGCGACTGTGAGGCCTAATGGCTATTATCTGTGGTTATGTGTTTACATGTTGTTGAACTTATTTGTCTTCATGTTAGAGATCATGTTTAGGATATATTCATGCTCACATTATTTGTACTCAATCATAGAAATTATTGTACATGTTTAACTTAGTCTCTATTTTTTGCTAATATGTTGTGATATGTGGGTTGTATCCCCTTATTGCTGATGACCGTAAGGCTAGTGAGGTACATGATTGAGTGCCGAAGACCTGGATGGAGGATGTTAATACCATAATGCATGAGTTTTCCACTTAGCACGTGAGTTGACCATATGGGTCTAGGTATTGATACAATAGTTTGTGAGTTGTCCGCATAGCATGTGAGCTGACGGTGCAGATCCAGGTATTGATATTATGGCATATGAGTTGTTCCTACTTAGTGCTTGGGCTTTGGGAGCCCTTCCGAAGTCTGTACACACCCCAGTGAGCACAAACTGTTGAGTGTATTGAATGTTGCGTGTTGAGTGTTTAGCGGAGGTTCTGAGTGATGGAGTGACGTTACTGTGAGGTTGCATTTACTTTTGCTATTGTTGAATTTATCTATTAAATTTGTTTGTGGTATTTACTATGTTACGAAAGTTACCTGTTTATTCTTGTGATTTTTAAAATTATGAAAAATAATTAATTGGGCTGTTTTGCTTAGCTCGTCACTACTGCTTAGTTCCTTAGTTATTTCTATTACTACTGAGTTGGTTGTACATATAATACACCCCGCACTTTATGTGAGATCCTGGTGAGTTAGAGCGCAGAGATTGTTGAGTTCAGGGCGGCTATCTTTGGGGATCGCAAGGTAGTTGCTAGCGTCCATAGGAATTTGTTACTTCTCTTGTCATTTCTTCTTTTGAACAGTTAGACAATTTATATATCTTAGTTTATTGTTCTAGACGCTCATGAATTAGTGACAACCTGATGTTTGGGGCTCATTTCTGTATTTTTCTCTATTATATTTAGAGTTGATTTAGTTTATGGAAAATTTAATTATTGAAATATTTTATAATCGATTTAGTAGTTATATTTATGAAAGTAGGCTTGCCTTGTAACACGATAGGTGCCATCAGGACTATGATTTTTGGGTCGTGAAAAGTTGGTATCATAGCCTAGTTACATAGGTCTCATGAGTCTGACCGGGTTTCGTGGATTCTTGCGGATTGGTACAGAGATGTCTCTACTTATTTTCAAGAGGTTGCAGAACCTTTAGGAAACTTCACATTCATGAATTCTTATCGTGTGGTATTGATAGCTTGAAGTGTAAATCTTTAAATTCCTTCCACGCATCCGATGCGCACGTGAATGCTCGGTATTAGTTGTGCATCGACGGATTGTGATTTCCTGGATAAGGTGCGAGATATGATTTCTATGTGTTGATGTTGGGCCAGTCTGGAGGACTTGAGGCAGATTTGACTGTAGATTGAGCACTGAGGTGTTGATTGTGTGAGCACGTGCTTGTGGACCTGTATGTCCAATAATGTCCCTATTGTAGAAATGATGGATGGATGGATACGTGATGAGTATGATGTGACCGCAAGATGAGATCATATGATTTTAATGTGAGAAGGTATTGCTAAAGGTTTCACCTATTAGAGACTCCAAGTATATTTTTAGACTCGTTAGAGGACGAACTTTTGTTTAAGAGGGGGAGGATGTAATGACCAGGTCATTTGCTCTAACAATTATAGCCCCCCTTTCCCTATTTCTGCTTCTTTATTTATTATTTAACTGTGTTGAGTTGTATCGAGTTGGTAGGTTTGGGTTTGGAGTATTTTTGGAGTGAAATAAACACTAAGTACTAAGTCTCTTCATTAGAAAGTTAAGTTGGAAAAGTCAATCGGAAGTTGATATATGAGTGAACAAACTCGGATTTGTATTTTTATGATTCAGTTAGCTCCATTAGGTGATTTTACACATGAGTATGATTGAAATATAATTTGGAGGTCCGTCATCGAATTAGCCTTGAATTGGCAAAAGTTAGAAATTTGGCGATTTTGCTTCGTAGTGGAAAATTAGGTATTGGGGTCAGAATGGAATTTTGGAAGTTGGAGTAGGTTTGTAGTGTAATTTGTGATGTGAGTGCAAAATTTGAGTTCATTCAAATGTGGTTTGATCGGTTTCGACGTCGTTGGCGAATTTTGGAAGTTTAGAAGTTCTTAGGCTTGAATTCGAGGTTGATTTGGTATTTTGGTATTATTTTGGGTGTTCTGGAGGTTTAACTAAGTTCGGTTAGTGATATATGACTTTTTGAAATTATTGGTTGAGGTATCGAGGGCCTCAGTGAGTTTTCAATAGGTGTGGCTTGTGTTGCGCTCGTTTTTCTTATGTCTCGACGTCGTTTCTTCAAGCATAAATGATATCATATTGAACAAATGAACTCTAATTTATTTTTTTATTGAATCATTAGATCCTTATTGTAATTACAGACCCGTTGCAAAAAGAATCGTCGAATTTGGCCATTGTATGAGAATTTTATGATCATTTTACAAAGAATTAGGTTGTCGGATTTTTTCAGATTAATTACGAAATTGCCACTGATGACATATTTAAAAATTTGCACTATTTACAAATATTAAAACTTACATATTTCATTCATTATAAGGAAAAAATGAGTGATTCAATAGTCTAATATGACTAAAATTTCACAAGCAATCCATTGGAGGAATAAAATACGAGTTTCAGGATTGTTTGGCATAAGAAATGAGGCACAATAGTTGACAGAAAAATATATAAAACTAAGCTTTGTTCAGTCGGTCATATTTTGAGTCAGGGAGCTCGGATTTAGCCTATTTTGGAGGAGATTTTCACCATAGGGATTGGGATTAGTTCTTTACTCGGTTTTGGTTGTATTTCATGAATCCATCTTCGTTTTTCGGATTTGATTGATGATTTCAAAGTGAAATTAAGGGAGTTAGAACTTGAGTTTCGGAGAGTTGTAGGCAGGGATTTGAGGGATCAAACAAAGTCCGATTTTGATAAATTTTATTTGGTTAGACTCGGGAAAGGACGAGGTTTATTATTTTTCCATTTTTGATTGATTTCAAGACGTGGGCCTCGTGGCCGGGTTTTGGCCGATTTTGGATTTCTGGCATATTTTGTGCAGTTTTTATTGTGGAATTTGATTCCATTAACTATATTAATAGTAGTATTCTGATTATGGATAGATTCAGAGCTTATAGAGACCGAGTCTAGAGATGAGGGCAACCCTGAAGTACGATTTTACGCTATTAAGGCAAGTAACAATTTTAACTCTGGCCTTGAGGGTATAAACCCAGAGAATTTTATATCATGTGAGTGTTCGGAGGTGATACCCACGCTAAGTGATGGGTGTGTTAGTGCATACCTCGAGGGATTGAGACTTGATCTGTCACCTATGGCTGTGTGGCCTAATGGCTATCATCTGTAGTTATATGTTTGCTTGTTGTTAAACTTGTTTGCCCTCATCTAAAGATCATGTTTAGGTAATATTCATGCTCACATTATTTGTACTCAGTCATAGAAATTATTTAATATGTTTAACTCAATCGCTATTATTTGCTAATATGCTGCGATACTCGATGTGGGTTGTGTCCCTTTATTTGGTGATGACGGTAAGGCTAGTGAGGTACATGATTAAGTGAGGTTGAGGTCCTGGCTGTGAGGATATTAATAGCATAGCGCATGAGTTGTCCGCATAGCACATGATTTGACTGTGCAGGTCCAGGTATTGATACCATAGCGCGTGAGTTATCCGTGTAGCACGTGAGTTGACCATGCGGATCTAGGTATTGATATTATGGCATTACGAGCTATCAGTGCTTAGCGTTAGGGCTTTGGGAGCCCCTCCGAAGTTTGTCCACACCCCCAGTGAGTGCAGAGTGTTGAGTGTATTGAGTGTTGAGTGCTGAGTGATGGAGTGACATTGCTGTGAGGTTGCATTTACTTTTGTTTTTGCTGTATTTATCAGTTAAATTTCTTTGTGGTATTTATTCAATTATGTAATTTATCTGTTTATTACTGTTATTTTTTAAAATTGTGAAAAATAAATAATTGGATTATTTTGCTTAGGTCGGCTCTACTGCTCAGTTCCTTAGTTTCTGTTACTACTGGGTGGGTTGTACTCATACTACATCTTGCACTTTATATGCAGATCCATGTGAGTTAGATCGCAACGATTGTTAAATTCATGTCGGCTATCTTTGGAGATTGCAAGGTAACTGCTAGTGTCCGCAGGACCTTGTTACTCCTCTTGTCATTTCTTCTTTTGGACAGTTAGATAGTTTATATATATTAGTATAGTTCCAGACGCTCATGACTTAGTTAAACCCCGATATTTAGGGCTCGTTTCCATATTTTTCTATATTATATTTAGAGTTGATTTAGTTTATGAAAAACTTAAATGTTGAAACATTTTATTAATTTCTTTTAATCAGTTTAGCAGTAATATTTTGGGAAATAGGCTTGCCTTGTAACAAAATAGATGTCATATTTTGGGCCGTGACAAATGTAAAGCAAAGAAAAAGAGAGCAACAATTCCACCATTGACAGCCATTAAAAAGCTTTGAAGCTATAAATTCAAATTTGGATTTTCAAAAATCAATATTTGTTTGAATTGGATATTGTTGCAAACAATTGAGAATATAGTTTGGAGTTTATATCTTAATTTTGAGGGTGTTTGTTGAAGATTAGACTTGATTTTGGTTAAATTTCTGATTGAAACTCGAAGAAGAAGAAGAGGGAAAAAAAGACATGACATACATTATACTTACGAAGTTATAGTAAAGTTGTAGGTAATTTGTATGTTGTTATAAATATATATATATATATATATTATGAATGTTGAATAATATTGTATAAAATTTGTATAAATATTATATTTATGTTGTATGATATTGTAGTTATATATAACAGGGTAGAAATAATATATGAAATTTGTAAAAAATTATAGATAAGTTATAAAATATATAAGTATTTGCATGAAATTTATTTTTACTATGTATAAATCAGATACAAAATATAAAAAAAAATACATTGCATGAAATTTGTATAAAAATTGTATTTAAGTAATATGATATTTTAGTTGTATATAACTGGGTAAAAACAATGTGTGAAAGTTATAGATAAATTGTATAATATATAATTAGTTATATAAAATTGATTCTTACTATATATAAATTAATTACAAAATATATAAAAGACATATTTTATGAAATTTTGTATTAAATCAATCCCAAGTGGCTAATGTTATTGCTGGTTCGATAATGTTTTCACAAGCACAATTGCGCTGCATCGATAGTATTTTTCTTTATCCTGTATGAAAAGAGCTATTACGCTTACCTTCCTTATTTTGATTTTTGTAACAATTGTTTTAGTTTATTTTTCGTTGATAGAAAAAATGACATCTGAATGATTTACCTTTCTTCCTAACATTTTGCACTTTTGATTAATGTATTTTAATGAACATCTTCTTCAACAACAGAGCTTTAACATAATCTTTGAGATGACTTCCTATGAATAAAATGTGTCAGACCAAAAGGTCATTACTTATTTTTAAAATAAATTTTATATTTTGAGATCTTTCAAACCTCTTTCAACATCACTTCAATTTGCATGTGTAGATCGAGCACGTAGCCGGAAAGCTACTGTGTGAAAATATGTGAAAACGTTGAAATTTTGACTTAAAATGCAATTAAATTGATTTTGATCATCATTTTAGGTAAACGGATCTGGATCCGTGATTTGACGATCCCGAAGATCCGTGAAAAAATATAGGACTTGGGCAAATGCCCGAAATCGAATTCCGAGGTCCCAAGCCCGAGAAATAAATTTTTAAAAAAAGTTATTTTCTAGAAATTTTTATGAGTTTTGGAAATGAAATGCATTTAGAACTTGATCGTATTCTGGTTCCGGAGCCCGTTATAGATCTTATATATGAAATCAGATGAGTTTTTGAAACTTTGTAAGAAATGGAAATCGTTTGGGGTGATTTGGACCCGTAGTTGTGAATATTCCTACTTTGAAAGTTTTGAGATTTTCTTAGATTTCTATGCTAAATTCGTTGTCTAAGAGGTTACTATAGCAATTTGATCGCACAGATAAGTATATATGTTATTTTTGAGTTAGTATGCATGTTTTTTTTGGAGCCTCGAGGGCTCGCGTGAGTTTCGGATAGGTTTCAGAGAGTTATTGAACGTATGAGAATTGCAGGTTTTCGCTGTTCAGTGCCGAGGGATTTTGTTTTTCGCGTTAGCGTGGGCCCACTCACGAACGCGTAAGGCAAATCTCTCAGGAGCAGTTTTCCTCTTTGCAAATGCGAGGCTTGGGACGCAAACGTGAGGCTGTGGGGGAGTACCCTTCGCGAACGCGTAGGCTAGTGGCCTGGGCAGGGGGAAGGGAAAGTTGTTATATGTGAACGCGACCATATGGCCGCGAATGCAAAGGCTCTAGGAGCTGAAGTTGCGCGAGTGTGAACCGCTTATCGCGAACGCGGAGGTCACTTAAGTTGGTTTCATCGCAAATGCGACAAACCAATCGCGAATGCGATGAAGGTGTGTCCAGAGATTTTATAATAGAACCAAAAAGGGACTTAACCAAAAATTTCATAACTTCTTCTTCCAAAATCCAAATTGGGTGATTTTTGAAAGAGGATTTCACCACCGATTCATATGTATGTAATACTAGGCTCGTTTTCTTCAATTTCCATTAACACCTATTAGATTTTTAGGCTTAAATTATTTTCTTAAGGGTAGAAAATTAGGAATTTGGGCAGAGTTAGGGCTTTTTGTATATTTGGAATTTGGGGCCGAAATTTGGAACTAATTATATATCTGGGCTCACGGGTGAATGGTTGATTGATTTTGATTCGAACCTCATGTTTTGACCAAGCGGGCTCGGGGTCAATTTTAACTTTTTGGGATGAATGATAGGAAAGATATAAATAAGCATTTGAAATTAAATTATTTAGTAATTATTGATGCTATTAAGACGATTATGTCTAGATACGATTTTTTGGAGGTAAATTCAAAAGGAAAAGCGGTGTTTGAGGCTTGAGTTGACTGTGGAAGTTCGAGGTTAGTGTTTGGTCTAACCTTAGCTTGATGGATTAGACGTCGAGTCTTATTTGATTCGTGTTAACTGTGGAGTACGATGTATAGGCATGATGACGAGTATCTATACTTTGGTGTATAACATGACCGTGAGTCTTGTATTGTAATTATTATGCCTCTGTTGTAGTTTATTGCGCTTCATTTGAGAGTTTTATTATTTTTCCCTTGCTGAGATGTTATTATCATTATTGTTCCCTTGCCAGGAGGCAATTATTATCATTGTTCCCTTGCCGGATATTTGTACTAGTATTATTGTTCCCTTGCCGGGATTCTTTGATTGGTGTTGATAAAAGAAATGAGAACGGGTTGCATGCGTGCAACGGTGATTTGTGAAATAGGAGCGGGTTGCACGCCTGCAACGGTAATATATGAAATGGGAGCGGGTTGCACGCCTGCAACGAAATTATAAGAAATGGGAGCCGGTTGCATGCCAACAACGATATCATACGTAATGTGATCGGGTTGCATGCCTGCACGGTATCACTTCTGCGCTTGTTCTTCTATTTTCTTTATTTTGCTGAAAATTGATTTAGAGCATTTTATATGTTTCTCTATAGTCGTTCTGTTATTACTCGTTACTCCCTGTAGTATGTTTCCCCCGCAAACTTTAGTTATCATTATCCGTTTCTATTTCTGCTATATATGATTTAACTTCACAGGTATTTGATAGTCTGGTCCTAGCCTCGTCACTACTTTGTCGAGGTTAGGCTAGGCACTTACCAACACATGTGGTCGGTTGTGCAGATACTACACTCTGCACTCCTTTGTGCAGATCCCAGTGTTGTTGAATTTGGACCGTAAATTAGGTGGTTACCTTCAGTCCACGTGGAGATCCAAGGTAGACCTGCAGACGTCCGCAAGCCCTGCCGTCTCCCTCTATCTCTTTATTTCTGTGTCATTTCATTAATTCAGAAACTGTGTATCATTTATTTTCAAACTTTATATGTAATATTCCTAGATAACAGACTCTGACACCAATTCTGGGAGGTTGAGGTTCAAACTGTTGTAATAGATATATATTCAGATATTCTATTGCTTTTCTTCCGCATAAATTTAAAATCTTATGTTGTTTTCGTATTATTGTTTTTATTTGTTAAAGAGTATAAAATAGGTAAAAAGGTAAACTATTAAATATTTGGCTTACCTAGCTTAGGCGCCATCACGATCCCTGAGGATGGGAAACTCGGGTCGTGACAAAAAAGGTAAAGGAAAAGAAGTAATTCCTCTTGCGAGCTCCAATTTTGTCACTTATGTACGGTCTCTGCAATTCATATTAGAATTATTAAATGAATGACATTTTTGGAAATAAAGTTTTAAAGTGCATAGGAACGAAAAACTCCTTTTAAACAAAAGTTATTGGATTCTGTCGAACTCGCATCCCATACTTTACCTCCACCCCTAACTGGAATAAAATTTATCTAGAGTATAATGGTTGCGTTTCTAAGTTTACCAGAAAAAATAACAAGAAGAAAGTATAATTACTTGAAATTTTTATATGGGGAATATAAGCACATAATTTTTTCCTTGCCTAAATTAATCATAAAAATCCACAAAAATACTTCTTCCTTTGTATCTTCTAAGAACTTTTTGGACAATTCTTGTTGAAAGCGCCTTCATCGTTTCGTTTAGGATCCGTCTATATTCTCTCCATATCTCTTGCCTACGGTGATAGCTCGATAGGTATACCTCTTTTTCTTTCTCCGTTATTCTCAGGTTGCACCTAGCAAAATCATGTAATTGTGGTCGATTTGTTAATTGTTTGTTTGATTGCATTAAATGTTGTAAATTAGTTTTAGGTTAATTAATAGCATGTTTTAGTTGGTTTTGATAGTTGAATCTGCTAAATCGTCATTTAAATTGATAGTGGTTTGCTTAATGTTACATTAATGTTTGACTGTCAGTGCACTCTTCCATATGTTTAGCGTGTTTTAGATTATTTAGGATTTAAAATTCATTAATTTTGTAGTAGGTTACATAACAATCAATTAATTGCAAGTTTGGAGGCTAAATGATATTGTTTTGTTAATTATATGTTTAAACTAGGTTAATCACCTGAAATGGTTTGGATTTCGACTTTTCTTTGTTTTGCTGTGATTTTCAATCCCTTTAGGTTTGTTGTGATAGTTGTTTATTATTAATGGAGGTGCTAAGGGGCTAAAAGAAATAAGAAAATCAGGGAATTTTTGTGTTTAGCTATTAAGAATGTTGTAGAATAGAGTAGAAGTGGCTAAAATGCAATAGGATAAGGGAATTAGAAAAGATGCTTTTCTCCTTATTTTTAGGACCGACACATTCATAGATGATGTTTTATACTTCAATATAATACAAGTGGGGGAGGGATAATTTGTGTGGTGTTCATTCGCTTAACCTGATTATAAAAGGACTTGGTTCTTTTATGTGTTCTACCAATTACAGTTGCGGAATAATAAGTACAGAAATTAAAGAACACAAAAATTTTACGTGAAAAACATCTGGCTCAAAAAATGAAAAAACAATGACCTACCAGTTGGATTTTTCCAAATTCTCCACTAAATCATTGACCCAAAAACTGCATTTACAAAAAAACTTTTGTAAACTACTCTAATCCCGTTGTAGCACACAACCTCTAACTGTTGCGATAACTTCAAGTTAACTCTAACGTGAAAACTCTGAGTAACTATTACAATTGCCTCTAGATAAAGTTGAAAGATAAGATATGAAAACACCGACTACAATTGAACTAGAATAAAAGACATATACTTGGAGCTGGTTCTTCTATCTGGTTAATGTAGCTTCAGGTTTGCACGCTTGACTCACACATAAATTGCTTGCAAAGTTGCCTTGTTATTTGCTCTCAATTCACGTTTAACTTCTGCTTATTTGCGCTATCTGTGAAAGAGAACAACACTGATATATATAGAGTTAGTAAATAGAGATTGACAAGAATTCTGATGCTACTCTTCCTTGATGAAGAGTTCTAGTTGATCTCAGCCTCTAACTCCATCATTTCCTTAAACTGTGTTCTCTTTGAGTAATGAGTCCTTCTCTTTATTGAATATGCAATCTTTTCGCAAGATCAGGAGATATTACTTCAAGATAAGTTTATCTACTTCACGTGCATCTCACATGCTTAAGTCTGTCCATATTTGTGCTTTACTGGGATGGACCTGGTTCATATCTGAGTTCCTTTG
Organism: Nicotiana benthamiana; assembly: GCA_034376525.1. Taxonomy (NCBI): domain Eukaryota; kingdom Viridiplantae; phylum Streptophyta; class Magnoliopsida; order Solanales; family Solanaceae; genus Nicotiana; species Nicotiana benthamiana. The sequence goes on from CM067335.1 coordinate 137,960,055, forward strand.
CCAGTCATCAAAACTAACCTTTACTTGGGCCGACACTATATTATTCCCCCTTTTTTATGATAACAAAATATGTGCTTTTCATACACTTAGGCCTTGCCAGAACTCAGCTCAACATCAATGCAAAGTTAGAAAATTTTCACTTATTATGAAAGACCAGGTTCATTAGGTTATAAACATTACTATTCAGAATATAAAGCACAAAATCTTTATCCTTTTTGGTATCATCAAAAAGTTGCATAAATAAAGTGTGATTCCCAAATTTTAAAAATTACTCATGGCTACTGGGGTAACTGCAAATGCATTCATGGATTAATCATCAGTAATCAACTATACATATTCCAACTATCAAGGTAAAATAAACATTCATCAAGAGCAAAAACAACAAACTTTATTGATATAGAATATCATTCTGCCACGATCCACAAAAAGAAACAAAAATAGTTAAAACGTGAGCAAAACACGAAAAAACCCTAATCTGGGTCGCTAAAAGGTCTAGGCATGGTTCAAGAAATTAAGGCTTAGAAGAACGGGAGGTTTGGGTTATGGATTGGAGATAGTGCAACATGTCTTGAAGAATTCCATCATTGTTCTTTTTTTCCTTTGTGAGCTCAATTCTGAGAGCATCTCTCTCAGATTCTACCTCTGCCAAACGAGTCTTCGACCTTGCTATCTCAGCATCATTTGCCCCACTCTCTTGCAATAAAGCTCTGACCTTGCTATTGATAGGTATCTTCTCAGATGAACCAGGTTCATTGGGAGTGACATTGACCTTATAATCATAGGCAATCGGAGTATTGATTCCAAAATAATCTTTGCTTGTGACCATCTCCCACTTCTTCAATGGCACCTTACAACGAGCAAGAACAATAGTGAGAATAACACCATAAGGAATGGCATGGGCCTTGGAGCCATTGATAACCCTATCAAGTAGTTTGATCATAAATGCAATCAAGTTGATCTGCTGCCCCCTTTCAAGACACTCCATCAAAATCAAATCCACGTAGTTAGCATTATGTTTTCGTTCCTTCCTAGGCAACAAACACTTGTTGAAAAATTCAAACAAGACTTTGTGGCATGACTTCATTTCACTCTTATACACAACCTTGGGCTTATTCACTTCTATGACATCACAAATCTTCCTAGTAATGGCAAGGGCAATAGGAAGGGAGTCCATACTTGACCATTTTTGCCTCGTGTAGTCATCATACCCTTCATAAGGAATGTCAAGTATTTCACCAAATTTTTTTGCATCAAAAGTCACTTGAACCCCTTTCACTTGGTTGGTAACTCTGCCATCCTTGACCTCTATATTGTCCATGAATTCAATAATCTCATTTCTCTCCAGCTTGACATCCAACTGAAGGACCATGTTCTTTCATCCCTGAACAACTAGAGCATCAACCAGTCGAACTATCCCTTGTTCCTCCAAATCCTTCAAAATTCTACTCTTCAAGATGGTTCGTTTGCCAAACTTGGCTAGCTTATCTTGTTCATTGTCAAATTCGCCCTCTTATTCACCACTCCAATCTTCTTCTTCAGTAATCTTTACTTGCTTGGCTTTCACAATAGACTTTGTTCTTTTAGCCAAAGAAGAGGGTTCAACAGACTTGGATACAGATGAAGACTTCACTAAGGAAGCCTTGGTCTTCTTGGGCTTAGAGGTTTGAACCTCCACCTCCACGGTCACATGTTCACCTTGATGGACTAGGTCCAACTCATCGAGATCAATAGCCTCAACATGCTCTACTACCTTAGCTTTCCCTTTGTCCATTCTTTTCTTCTTACTTTCTTCCATAGCTTTTTACAACTCATCTTCACTCTACTTCAACTTACTTCTTGTGGCCCTTCGTTTTTGTAGAGGAATATCAGTAGTTATTGGAGAAGCATCCTTCCTTTTCTTGAACGTTCTTGTAGTGCTAGAAACTTTTGGTGTTGGAGTTCTCCTTTTTCTTGGAGTTATAGTTTACACACACCTTCTTCAGAATATCTTATAGGTTTTCCTCAATAGATGAACCAGGTTTACTTGTATGTGAACTGAGATTGACAAGCCGTTCAGCAGCTTCCCCTGAAAAACTTTCCCCTACATTCTTGCTACTCTCTTTCACCTTTTCGTCTCAACTCCAGAGATAGCCAGTTTAACCACTTCAGAGGTGGGTGAAGAACCATCCACTTTTTCCCTTTGCCCCTTATATCACTACGAATACCTTCAGTCTCAGTTTCTTTTCCTCTTTTTTTTACCTCATGTCCTTCTTGACTGAGTCTTTTCCACATTCACAACTGACCCAACCAAAACAAAACAATTCTCTAAATTTTCAACTAGAATAGAATGTACCTCATAAGGAGGATTTTGTACAGATGTTGCCTGCTCAAAATCAGAAGACCCAGTTCCTTCCCCCTCGGTCGTAGACTTGAAAGAATCATCAGAAGTTTAGATTCTTGGGCTTGACTAGCCTTTTAGTTTTCATTTAGTTTTCTTGAAAGCTCACCTGCCGCCACAGTTTTGCGAGCACGCATCTTAACTCGCCTTCTCCTAAGTTGGGAGGTTGGGCTGGGTTGAAGAATAGCAGAGGAAGGGGAGAGGAGGTAGGTGGTGGAGGTGTTCGAGGGTTATCTTTGGATTGGTCATCTTCGTTAATTCAGGAAGAAAATTTTTATTGGAGTGATAGAAGAGAGAAGAGTAGATAATAGAAACGATTTTGGCAATTTTGAGAATTATGGGAGTGGAAATGATGATGATGATGAATTTAAAAGGGAGAAGGTTAGTTAATGTCCAACGACAGTTTTTTGTAGTCAATTAGAAGTCTAATCACACTGAAACTTCAGGTTGAATAGGCGGTTAATCTTCCCTAGAATCTAGGCATTTTAATATAATGAGGAGCTTAATTGAAACGAAACTGGTTCAAACTCAAAATGATAGGTTTTTGAAGTTTTTGAGCATAGGTAGGACTCTAATCATGAATTAAATATTAGTATTTCTAGTTTTGCAGAGTGTAAAAAACATACCTCTTTATTCAGATGAACTAGTACCGATGAACCGGCTTTTCACTAAGAATCCTCTTGGTTATGCCTCAATTTGCCAAAATAGAAGAAATTTTGTTAGATATTAGTGATTCATATCAATACATGGCACATCAGTATACTATTTACAGTATGGAACTGATCAAAATTAATCTAGATATTACAGAAGTTCCAGATTTCCTCACCAAAACAAAAAAATTCATTTTTTTCCGTTGTGCATTCTGAACTGGTTCCATTAGGTGATCTTAATCATCCCTGGTTCTAAATTGTTCCTTTCAAAGCTTTCTCTACTCAGTGCTTTTGTAAAGAGGTCAACAATATGTTTATCAATAGCACAAAATTCTATAGTGATCAGTCCTTTCTCATAGTTGTTCCTCAAAAAATGGTGTCTAGCATCTATGTGCTTAGTTATCTTATGATAAACCCGGTTCTTAGTCATACTAATAGCACTAGTGTTATCATATAAATAGGGATGCAACCAACTCCAACACTTAGATCCATTAACTGTTTTTTGATCTATAGTAATTGAGCACAACAGGAAGCATCAAGAACATACTCAGCTTCAGAAGTAGATAAGGCTACTGAATTTTCTTTTTAGCAGCCTATGACACAAGACATGAACCAAGGAAGTGTGTCATACTAGAGGTGATCTTCCTATCCACAAGGAAACATGCATATCCTACTAGGTTACTACCTTTTGGATACCAAAGGCAAAGGTCAGTAGTGCCTTTCAAGTATCTCAATATTCTTTTGATATAAGTCAAGTGGGATTCCTTTGGATTTGTTTGAAATCGAGCACAAGCCTTACATTGAAAACAATATCAGGTCTGCTAGCAGTAAGATACAAAAGTGAATCAACCATACCCCTATACAACTTCTGATCAATAGATGAACCAAGTTCATCTATGCCTAATTTTGTGGCTATTGAAATAAGAGTGTTTATTTCCTTTGATTCTTTCATTTTAAACTTCTTAATCAACTCTTTTACATATTTATGCTGATAGATTATGGTTGTGTTTGAGTTTCTTTTAATTTGTAAGCCTAAGAAGAAATTAATTTCACCCATCATACTTATTTCAAATTCACTTTCCATAAGTTTAGCAAATTCCTTACTTAGTTTTTCAGTGGTTGCCCCAAAAATTATATCATCAACATATATTTGTACTACAGTGTTTACAACTTCTGTCCAGAAGCTATGGGACAGTTTACTAGAAAGAAGCATACTTCTGTACATATCTTCAAGTGTCATGCTCTTTTGTTCAACTACTCCATTATGTGTGGCGTCCTAGGGTCAGAAACATTATGATATATGCCATGATCAGACATAATTGATGCCAGTTGATTACCTAGTTGTTTCTGATTTTTTTAACAAAAGAAGTAAAAATGTTAAATGCTTCTTCCTTAGATGTTAAAAACAACGGCCAAGTAAATAGAGTAATCATCAACAAGCACCATCACATATTTTTTACCAACTCTACTTAATGTTCTCATTGGACCATAGAGAACCATACGAACCGGTTCCATCAACCTATTATTGCACCTAAAAGAGGATCTTACTTGCTTCCCCCTTGCACAAGCCTCACTAACTTTGTCTTCCTTAAACTTGATGTTGAGCAGCCCAATCACCACATCCTTGAAGACTAATTTGTTGAGTTGACTTACACTTGCATGTCCAAGTTTTTTGTGCAAAAGAATGAGATCATTGTCCAACACACTTAAGCAAGTGAGTTCATTTTCTGAAAGAGTGAACAGATATACAATGTATATATTGTTCTTTTTTTCCTTTAAAACATTCTTCTCAGTGGTAAGATTTTTCACAAAATATTTGGTAAAGGTGAATGCTATCAAGTTACCTCTATCACACAGTTGTGATAAACCGATTAGGCTATATTTTAAGTTATCTATCAAGTAGACATTCTTAATAGAATGTGAGTCTATCTTACCTACCTTTCCAACCCCAATAATCTTACCTTTCTTACCATTTCCAAAGGAGACATTACCTCCTTTTAGATCCTCAAGTGAAGGATTTGGTTCTTGCTTCCAGTCATATGCTTTGAGCAGAAACTATCTATGTACCATATTTGGCTGCTCCCCTTCACTTGGACCTACAAATGTAAATCAAGGGTTAGTCTTAGGAACCCAAACTAGTTTGGGTCCCTTTCTATAGGCAAAAGGGTGAATTAAATTCGTTTTAACCCATTCTAGTAGCCTACGTTTCCCTTCAACAAAAGTTTTGTTCTTTTGACCGGCCTTTTCTTTTGAATTACATTCACTTTTGTAATGACCAGTATTACCATAGTGGTGTGCATATTTTGTTCTAAGGAAATGTGATGTACTTGCTTTTGGGGTCCCACTTAGGTGCATGGATCCCATAGCCAAGTCCTCTTTTATTGCTACTGTGGTGTTCTTGTATCCATGATAATGTATCATAGGACTTATTCCATTTACAAGTTCTGTCAAGTTCATGCTTAACCTTGCTTAGATCCTTTTTTAGAACTCTTATCTGCTCATAATTTTTGTACTACGCATCCTTCATTTTTTCTTGATTTTCTTCTAAGGTGAGATATGTGTTGCTCCCAAACATGCACGCAAGTATACGTGGTGGACAAGTAATATAGTGATGAGTTGAGTATCGAACCCACAGAGACTTGTGTAAAGTACTCACTAATTCGCTAAAACTGTTATTCAATCCAACTAAATTTCAAAGTCCGAAATATGATTATACTATACTACGATTCTAAAGAATAACTAAAAATCTATTAACGAGTTGATTGTTGTAAATTCATTAGAGACACGTATTCCAGGGTTGTCATCGATTCACAAATCGTATTGTGTTCTAATTAACTCTCCCTTTCATATAATTCACTCATGGTTGCTAATTAATCGATAAATGCTCTCATAACCTTATCCCGAAGTACTACTCACCTATTCTTAATAGATTAACACCTATATTCCTATGAAATCAATTTATTAAGAACACATTATGATCAAGATATTTAGTTAAGCGCAGTGACTAGGTATATTCCTACCCTAACCACAAATCTGCTCCCCTTAAGGGTTAAGATCATGCTCTCTTTAATTCTTCTCTAATCCAAACACGACTTTCCCAAGCATAGCATAGATAGTAAATAGAACACAACTGCTGGCCAGACAATTAAACATAGAATTGAAGAAACAACCATATGTTGGTGAATTATAATCATGGTAAGTTAATATCAAACAACAATATTCATGGCTAAATCACAACTTTAGAACAATGGGTGTGTAGCCACTCATGATGTAATCAAACAATTGCATAAGTTTTGATTAATTAAAAATACTAGAAAAGATGAAGGATTCCGAGTTGTTCTTGCTCCTCAATGTTTCTAGCGTGTATTTTTGCTCCAAAGTGCATCTCCCCCTCTAAAATTAGGCTTGGTCTTCCTTTTATACGTGTTGGGTAGGTATAGGTCGAATAAACTGTGTCCCGTGTGAAATAGGAGACAATTCACGCAATCGGCACCTAACCCGGCGTCAAACGCCCTCCATAGTGCGCAACCTTTTGTGCATGCTGTTTTTGGCATCACCGGTGGCGCCAGGCACTGCCTGTGGCGCCCAATTCAATTTTGTTTTTGTCTTTGTCCGTTTTAGCTTCAAATCTTGTATGTTTTTCTCCCACTTGCTCCCGAATTATTCTTACAAGTAAAAACAATTTGAATTAATATAATCATAGCATTTAACATCCCAAATTCACGAAACAAGACTAAAATATGAGGCGATATACATAAAAATATATATACTGTAAGCTAAACATCAACACCCCACACTTAGAGGGACTATCTAGTAAACCCCCAAACTATGTACAAGTATCAATTATATAGGAGCACTTTAACTTTTAACCACACACTATACCCTTCACTATGATCGATACTGGCACACAAGCATGAACACACAAAAATTCACATTCTTCCCGTTTAAACATACCCAAGTAGAATATTTCAATTCAATAAATTCCAACAACCATTTTGTCACCACCCAACCTCAACAACCGACTTGCAACCACTAAGCATATTGAATTCATGCACTTTCCCAACAAGAAAATTTACAACATTACCAATCATTCATGAGATCATGTGCCCTCACCAACAAACAAAAGACTGAATATAACTTGGTCAACACATTCACACATGCTTTTGAATATGGATTAATGACATCACACAATTGAACAAAATTCGCTCACTCTCACAAAGAATTCATATGCATCCCGTGGTCGTACCATAAGCTTGCCCGTAGTGTACATCTCTACTAATTTAAGCTAGCCAAATCTAGGGTCAATTAGGACTTTTTAGGTTGTAATGTAGGCTAATGGATGGGTAGGATATATTTAGAAATAGTGACTCAACCTCCTAAGCACTTTAATGTACTATATTCCAATTCAAACTTATAGTCTTCTCAACCAAACTTGCCATATACAATATAGCCCTCTTTTCAGTGAAGCACTTCTCTACTTTTCACTAGCATAAATCAATAAGAATTGGAGGTGTTTATTTTTTTTTTATATTTTCACTATCATTTTTTTCTTTTCTCCACACACTCTATACATTAAAGTTCATCAGCTAATGACTTTTAGTTTCAACCTTAGTGCACCAACGGGCTATTCCATGGTTCCACTCAAAAGCTACTCCCCAATCTCTAACCTTACTTCTTTTAGCGACTAAGTACCTTAGGAGGTAAAGGTTCAATCACTATCATAGTAAAAACAAATAGGGGCATGGCTTGTAATGTGGGTGCCAAAAGAAAGTCCTATAGGCTCAAAGGGGCTAGCAACGGAAAATTTTATTTTTATGTGGCAAGCATATATACGATCAAGCAAGAAAATGCCTACGCCATCTCCTAGATTAGCACAACTCACAATTTCATTTCAATTAACACACGGGGTAAGTTCTAGACTACACAGGATAGCGTAGAAAGTCACTAATCATCACACACACGTTGCACATGACTCAGTCAAGACGGTTCTATTCAACTCTCAAGTCAATCAAGCACATATAATTGAGAAATTTAAGCAATATTGTACTATGTAGCATACAAGTCAAACAATTGAAAAACAACGTCACAGAATAGGCTATTTACTTTACTTAGGCTTCACAATTCACCAAATATACGGAAAAATAGAATGTATGGCATAGCTTAATGTGCCAGCATTAACCATGCCAATGAGTATCTCAGAGCGACACGACTTTTTCCTAAACTACTCTTAAAAAATAAAAATAAAGTATCCGGTTCAAGCTACACCCTTGGAAAAGAACCGGCGCCCAAAGAAAAACCAAGGGATACTACCTAACTATCCTAAAAAATCTTTTTGTTGTTTTTAATCGGACTTCTATCTTCAAGAAAATTGTCCAAAAGCTCCATCGTCGGGAACAGTCTCAATTTTCTGATTCTTTTCATTTTTTTTCATTTTTTAAAAAAATCACTACAACTAAACTAAGATAGCATAGAAAATCACCATTACAACTAAACTAAGATAGCACAGAAAATCACTCAGACAATCTTCTCATCTCACACTCAAAATTGTGCAATGTCCTCAGTGGACACTGAACATAACAAGAGGGTAAAAGAAACTCTCTGGTAGGCCAAAGAATTAGCAGCTCATGGGATACTCAGACTTCTCCCAAGTATGATCCCTTGTAAGGGTACCTCACACTTAGTTTCAACTAGCTGCTCGCTTTTACACATGCCTATTGGCTCTGGCTCCATGCTCCAACTCCTACAATACACAAAAACAACACTACGAAAAATAACAAAATAAAAAAAATTAAGCAAAAATAAAAAAATAAAGAAAAAATAGAATTGGGTTGCCTCCCAACAAGCGGTTGATTTAACGTCGTGGCATGATGCTAATATTTTCATTACTTTTCCTTCCACTTTGAGGATATAAATTGCGCCCCTAATTTTGCATCATCCTTTGTATCATGTTCCTGAGGCGGTGGTGTAAAAATAAAGAAACCAAGTAATAGGTATCACATCTTGCATTTCTTGGCCTTTAAGTGGGGGATGTCGTTTTCTATCACTGATATCACAAATTTCTGAATATGAGCACTTTATTCCTCATCAATTGAATCCTCTATATGCTCGAATGGATCAATTTCCATGTCACCAATCAAACAAAATGTTGAAAAGTGTCTAGAATGAGGTCCAATACGCTCTAATTCCAAAATTGCATTATTTTTTATATCCTCAATTTTGCACTCTTCGTCAACCTTGAGAACATCAACAAAAGCATGGTCTAATGATTGGTATTCTCGTTTTAGTTCCTCAATTTGGTATAGAAGATCTTTTTTAGCTTTACACAACTCATCACTAAATTATTGAGACTTACACGCATCAACTTTTGCACTCAATTGAGCCTCTAAGTTGTGAATAGAACTTCTAAATTAATCGATCTCTTGTCCCAGTTCAGCTCTTCCTTCTAGAAATTGTTGCATCTCATTCATAATTTTCTCACGAAAACCTCCATATTCCTCTAATAATTTCTCGTGCATATCAAGAATGTGAACATCGTGTTCTACGTCATCCCATTCGCTACTTTTGTCAAACTCACAAGAATTATTAGAATCAACATAAGAAGGTATTGGAGTAGGATAACAACACTTAGAACAATATTCCAATTTTCATCACAAATAGTACAAGATGGAGATGGTGCACACAACTCGGTATTGGGAATATTTTTACAATATTTCCACAAGTGAGGTCCTTCACAATATGGACAAGGATAAAAAAAAACAGGAATACTTATTATCCCACAACTTTTCATTCAAGGATGCCATGTAAAAAATATAAAAATATAATACACTACACTAGATTAAAATTAAAAAATTAAATAGATAAAAAAAAAGTAAAAATCTAATCTAGTAAAATAGTTAATTTTAAAGTCCCCGGCAATGGCACCAAAAACTTGTTGCTCCCAAACGCACATGCAAGTATACATGGTCGACAAGTAATATAATGATAAGTTGAGTGTCGAACCAGCAGATACTTGTGTAAACTACTCACTAATTTGGTAAAACTGTTATTCAATCTAGCTAAAATTCAAAGTTCAAAAATGTGATTATATTATACTACGATTCTAAATAATAACTAAATTATCAAGTAACGAGTTGATTGTTGTAAATTTAGCAGAGACAAGTATTCCAGGGTTGTGATCCATTCACCAGTCGTATTGTGATCTAATTAACTCTCCCTTTCATATAATTCACTCATTGTTGCTACTTAATTGATAAATACTCTCATAGCTTTCTCCTGAAGTACTACTCACATATTCTTTATAGATTAACGCATATATTCCGATGAAATTAATATATTAAGAATGCATTAAGATTACGATATTTAATAAAGCACGGCGAATAGGTATATTTCTATCCTAACCACAAAATTTGCTCCCCTTAAGGGTTAAGATCATACCCTGTTCAATTCTTTTCTAATCTAAACATGGCTTTCCCAAGCATAGTATAGATAGTAAATAGAATCCAACTGTCGGCCAGACAATTAAGCAATTAAACACAGAATTGAAGAAACAACCATATGTTGGTGAACGATAATGAAGATTAAGTTAATATCAAACAAAAATATTCATGGCTAAATCGCAACCCCAGAACAATGGGTGTTTAGTCACTCATGATGTAATCAAACATTTGCATAAGTTTTGATTAATTGAAAATACTGGAAAAGATGAAGGATTCCAAGTTGTTCTTGCTCCTCAACGTTTCTACCGTGTAATGTTGCTCCAAAGTGCGTCCCCCATCTAAAATTAGGCTTAATCTTCCTTTAATACGTGTTGGGTAGGTCTATGGTCGAATAAACTGTGTCCCGGGAGAAATAGGAGACAATTCACGTAATCAGCGCACAACCCAATGCCAGACACCCTCCATAGCACCCAACCTTTTGTGCATACTGTATTTGGCGCCACAGGTGGCGTCAGGCACTGCCTGTGGTGCCCAACTAGCTTCTGTTTTTGTCTTTGTCCGTTTTAGCTTCAAATCTTGCACGTTTTGCTCCCACTTGCTCTCGAATCATTCCTACAAGTAAAAAAACTTTGAATTAATATAATTCATGGCATTTAACATCCCAAATTCATGAAACAAGACTAAAATATGAGGCGATATACATAAAAATATATATACTTTAAGCTAAACATCAATATGTGTGATCAACCTTTTTACTTGTTCCTAATTTTAGTTTTAAATTTTCAGATCTAAGCTGTATCATAGTGGAATCAAGTTCAAGAACCTAGTTCTTCAACTCAGCATTTTTACTATCACTCTCTCTAGCTCCGAGTTCCGGATTTTTGCATTTAGCTTTCAAGATTACACATTCCTTAGACAATTATTCCTTTTCATTGTTTATGACCTCAGATTCATCAAGGAAATCTAGGAGTAACTCAGATGGACTTTCTTTAGACAAATAATTAATCTTGTCTTTGAGACGAATCACACTTACCTCTGATTCCTCATCAGAATCTCCAATGGCCATAAGTGCTTGTTCATCTTCATCTTCATCTTCTAAATCCTCATCTAAGCTTTCTCCCTAAGCAGCAACCAAAGCCTTTGTTTATCCTTGTTTTTCTTGGAATGAATCTATTCATTATTCATGTTTCTTCGTCCAGCCCTTTCCCTTTTCCATTTAATTTCTTATTGGGAATAGTTTTTAATCATATTGTTAGTCTTGCCACATTTGTAACAGCCTTCATTGGTCTATGTTTCAGGGAACATTGTTTTGTTATAGGTTGCATCTTTGGAAGAACTCTTTTCTCTCGTTAGATACTTCTTGAAATACTTAGTGATCATAGCCATTTCATCATCCTCTAGATCTGCACCTTCAGTGATTTTGAGAGCTAGACCTCTTTATTTCTTGGGTGCAACCATCTTCATGGTTTGACTTCGAAGTTCATAGGCAGCGGGATTACCAGTTAACTCGTCCAACTTGAGAGTGACAATATTCTTTGATTCCTGAATAACAATGATTTTACTTTCCCAAGTAAATGGCAAAACCCTTGTCAAAATTTTCTCAATACTGTCTTCTTCAAGGATAATCCTTCCAAGATACCTAAGTTTATTTGTTAGTGTTGTGAACCTTTTATACATCTCTTGGATGGTTTCTCCTTCCTTCATGGTGAAAATTTCATATTGAGAGTACAACAGTGTTCCTTTTGATCTCTTCTCTTGAGGAGTTCCTTCGTCAGCCACTTGCAAAGTGTCCCAAATTTCCTTAGTCGCAGTACAACTTTGAATTCTGTTGTACTCATCTGGACCAAGTCCACTCACAACATTTCTTGGCCTTATCATTCTTTTCTCGCTTCTTCAAGTCCTCAGCGTTGCAGTCAGCTCTAGTTTTTGGCACATATACTCCTTCAGCATTCTTCTTCATGGTAGCCAAGGGACCATCAGTAATAATGTCCCATATTTCATAATCCTCTTTGATGATGTGATTTTTCATCCTATTTTTCCACTGAGTAGTACTGGACATTGAAGAGTGGAGGTCTAGCAGTGGATTGTCTTTTCCAGTTTCCAGGTGGTGCACTCATCTTGATATGTTCCTAAGATGTCAGCCTTTTCAAGGATAACCTGCTCAGATACCAATTGATGTTTAATAATCCAATACCACACGGGGGGGGGGGGGGGGGGGGTGATTTGTGTGGTGTCCAACTTTTCGCTTAACCTGATTATAGAAGGACCTGGTTCTTCTATGTATTCCAACTACTACTGTTGTGGAATAATAAATACATAAATTAAAGAACATAACGACTTTACGTGAAAAATACCTGGCTCAAAAGGAGAAGAAAATCACAACCTACTTCCAGTAGGATTTTCCCAATCTCTCCACTAGATCACTAATCCAAAAACTGCATTTACAAAAATACTTTTGTAAACCTAGGATTAACTCTAATTCCGTTATAGCATACAGCTTCTAACTGTTGAAACAACTTAAAATTTACTCTATATTGAAAACTCTGAGTATCTATTACAATTGCCTCTAGATAAAGCTAAAAGTTACGATACGAAAATACCTACTACAATTAACTAGGATAAAAGACAGACACTTGGAATTGGTTCTTCCATCTGGTTCATGTAGCTTCAGGTTTGCACGCTTGAATCACACACAAAATGCTTGCGAAATTCCCTTGCTATTTTGCTCTCAATTCATGTTTAACTTCTGTTTATGTGCGCTACCTGTAAAAGAGAACAACTCTATTATTTATAGAGTTAGTAAATAGAGATTGACTAGAATTCTGATGCTACTATTCCTTGGTGGAAGAGTTCTAGTTGATCTCAACCTCTAACTCCATCATTTCCTTAAACTGTATTCTCTTTGAGTCAGGAGTTCTACTCTTTATCCAATATGCAACCTTTTCGATCAGGATCAGGAGATATTACTTCAAGATAAGTTTATCTCCTTTATGTGCATCTCACATGCTTAAGTCTGTTCATATCTGTGCTCTACTAGGATGAACCTGGTTCATGTCCAGATTCCTTTGCCAGTCTAACTTTTACTTGGGCTGGCACTAGATTATTCTCCCATTATTTGTGCTATAATACTCCTAACATTCTCTGCATTCTTCAGAAAACGCACTCCTTCACACCCACACAACTGAGACCTCCTCTAAAAATCCCTTCACCTCCAAAACAGAGAAAAAAGCTCTGAAACAAAAGTTTTCAAAAACCCAAAACAAGGTTATAAAAAGTAAATAAGCTACAAGGATGATCTCGGGAAATGGTTGGAAGCTGCAGCTGTTTTGTTTTCCATATTTCCAGGTTTCTAAAGCTTGTATGAAAGAAGCTGCTGTTCACACACTGAAGATGGAGGTGCCAAAAAAAGTTGTTTGGATGCAGGAGTTCATAGATTTCTTTGTGGTTTAAAATTCACCAACTTGTTCTTTGGAAGCTGATAGTGTATTCCTGTAACATCAAGTTTTTAACAATTATTAGTGAGAATTCAGTTTAATCTTATATTGTTATAACTTGATTTTGCTATGTAAATGTATCTTAGAGCTTTGTCGAGTTATTGAGTAATGGTGCATGATTGAGTGTGACGTAAAAGGTGCAACTGTTTAAGTCCTTTAGCAATTGGGCTCCAAGCTCACTGTAACGGGCCTATGCTTAATATGTCTCTATTTGTAGAAGAAAATTTTATAGGGATTTTTACCTATCTATACCATATATCAAACCTTATTACCAAAAATGTGTATGGTTTGGTATTTACCCGCCTAGACCATATTTTGTTTACAAAAATTATACCAAACCAAAAATAGCTGAATTCTATCCTAAAATAGCACCAATTTTGTAGCGATCAGAATTAATGTGATTCTGTCACCATTAATTTCGAGTTAGAAAATGGAACAAAATTATACAGCAGCGTGATTCTCTCGTTCTGTTACAGAAATATATCTGTCATCTGTAACTCAAAAAACACGAGAATCTCCAGCAATCAAATTGTAGGACTTCAAAATTGTTGAATACAGTTCTTCGTCTACAGCAGTACAAAAATCGTCGAATTGTTGAATACAGTTCTTCGTCTACATCAGTACATAAATTCTCGAATCCAAATGTGTTCTTCGTCTACATCAGTACAAAAATTCACGAATCTAAATCTGTTCTTCGTCTGTTTTTCTATCAACTACACAAAATTATGTCAAAAATCCCAATAATGCTGAAATCGAATGGTTATTGGGATAACTATGGCAGATTTTGAGATTTTGAAATTGATGACATTTTGGTAGATAATAATGCAAGCTACGGAATTCTCCTTTCTACAATTGCAGAACAATTATCGATTGATACATCGGATAAAATTGTATAAATAAAATACATTGTGAATGATAATTTTCCTCCATTGGAGATTAGGAATGATATGGGGGTTCGTGTATATATGGAAACGAAAAAGGAGAATAAAAACTTAGGTCTGTATCCCTTATGTATTAGAGTAAGAGATTTCAATAAGGAATTGACAATCACCAATGAAAGCATCAGTATAGGTATGTTTGATTCGACAATGCTGAGAGTTTTTGTGTTACCTAGTAATCTACAATTTAACGACATGTATCTACAATTAAACTACAATGATGATATAGTACTGGAAGTGACACGTCGATGTTGCTTTTAAATTTACCTACATAGTTACTACATTTGTTAATTTATTGTCTACAGGTTCTTCAGGATCCCTAAGGTTACTAGAAATTCCATCCTCACCAGTTATAGAGGAATATCATAGTGAAATAATAATTGAATCTACGCAAACATGTATTGAAGAAAGAAAAGTGTACCAGGACAAGAAAACAATAGCTGCTGCAATGAAGAATTATTCAGTTATGCACAAGTTCCAGTTCAGAGTGAAAAGATCAAGTAATAGAAGGTATGTAGTTATTTATGGATCATAGATTTGCAAAATTACTGTATATTGAAGATAGGTTTGTTTATGCAATTGTAGTTAAATCGTAGTCAATTCGTAGTTAATTGTAGTGTTTAATAAATATGTCTGAATATTGTATTTTTTTGTAACTACTGGCTTGTATGTGTAGCTGAAAACTGCAAATGGCATTTCAAGGCAATGTTAATTAATGATTCTTCATTGTTCAAGATAAGAAGTTTTAGCCGACAACACAAATGCTGCCTAATGGACGAAACATTCAAACAACACAAATGTACTACAGCAGTAGTTGGTAGCATGGTCGTTCGAAAGTATTGTGATCCTAAGAATGTTTACACGCGAAAGGACATACAAACTGACATGTTATCCGAACATGGAGTGAACCTAAGCTACATGCAAGCATGGAGAACAAAGGAAAAAGCATTACAGTTTTTGAGAGGGAATCCGAGTGACTCATACAATAGATTACCAAAATATTTTTATACTCTTGAGAATAATTATCCTGGTTTTGTTGTTAAATTGAAGAAGGCACCAGATGATTGCTTCTTATACGCATTTGTTTCTCTTTGTACATCAATAAATTGTTGGCAACATTGTAGGCAGGTAGTAGTAGTTGATGGGACATTCTTAAAATCAGCATATAGGGATATTATGCTGACAGCAAGCACCATGGATGCAGCAGGTACATAATGCAATAATTTGTAGTTATTTTGTAGACAGTCTAAACAATGTAGGTAAAATTGTAGTTATAATGTAGTTAGTTAGTATTTAGATAAATCAATGTTGTTAAATTGCCTAAATTCTCAATATATATTTGTATTTTATGGTTAATCTTATTTTATGTCTACAAATTGTAGGTTCTATTTTGCACTTGGCATATGCTATTGTTGATTCTGAAAATTACGCGTCTTGGAAGTGGTTCTTTGAACAATTCAAGGAGGCATATGGTCAAAGACCTTCAATGTGTGTTGTCTCAGATAGGCATGAGAGTATATCGAAGGTAGCATCAGTTATCTATCCGGGCATGGCACACTACTTTTGCATGTGGCATATATGGACAAATTTAAGGTCAAAGTTCAAGAAGGCACATCTACAGATACATGAATTGTACTTTGCTACAGCACGGTCATACACTCTGAATGAATTCAATGAAAGGATGATGAAGATTGAAGAGGTAGACCCGCGTGTATCATTTTACCACGTGATATTGGCTATCATAGATGATCAAGAGTACATACAACGGTGAATAGAACTTTTACTATGACGTCAAACGTTGCTGAGTCGTTGAATGTTGTAACAAAAGAGGCAAGAGAGTTGCCAATATTTGATCTATTTGAGTATATGAGGACTATTCTAGAACATTGGACAAAAGAAAAGTTATTGAAGGCAAAGGGTACTTTCATATTCCTTGGTCCCAAATTCAACAAAGAATTGGAAGATAACAATACATTATCCCATAAACTAAAGGTAATATATTCTTGTTTGGTGCAAGAGAAAAAACAAAAATAGTAGTAGTTTCAGTGTTTCCAGTTTGTTGTTACAATGTAGTCACGTTGCGGGTAAATGTAGTTATCGTTTATATGAAGTTTATTTGTAGATGATTTGTAGTTAACAGATTGTTGCTAATCTAGTTAACTGGTTGATGTATTATTATTTCTCTTTGGTATTGATATGTAGGTGATGGCTTCAACATATCATATACATACTGTGCTAGATGGTGTGAAGCGGTATATTGTATGTCTAGAAAACAAGAAATGCAGCTGTGGACAATTCCAACTTGATGAACTTCCATGTGCCCATGCTTTGGCAGCATTAAGGCATAGGAATAAAAGGCCTGACAACTATTGCTCTCTGTATTACACAAGAAAGAGCCTTCTTCTTACCTATGAAATGCCAGTAAATTCTCTTCCTTATGAAGCCAAATGGGATGTTCCACAACATATTTTGGAAGAGGTAGTAAAGCCACCGGTGGAAGATAAAAACCGGCCAGGTAGACCTCACAAGGAAAGATATAAAACATTTGATGAAATAAACTCAAAGAAGTACAAAGTGTCGTGTGGCAATTGTGGAGGTGAATGGCATAACAAATGAACTTGCAAGAATGCGCCGAAAAAGAAATGAATATCATGTAGCTAGAATAGTTATTCAAAATAAATGTTAGTGAGCTCAAATTATTGGAACTTATTGTGTAGCTGTTCTACGTTTTGACGATGATTAAGAAGTATAACCATATATTTGAGTGTCTGCACTATTTAAATTTTTTATGTATTCCGTCAAGCATCAATTCTTTTCATTTTTTATTGAATAGTTAAACTTTTGTAAAAGCTATATGGAAAACGTCTAATGTTAATAAAGAAAATAATGAATGTAAACTGTTGCAAGATTGTAGTTAAAATGAAGTGTAATTGTGGTCTAAATGTAGTACTGGGAATCACCTAATGGGAATTTATAGTTATAATGTAGTTCAATGTAGTTTAATTGTAGATAAATTTATTTTTTCTGAAAATAATTGTTGATAAGGGAAGGCTAAATTATTTATCTGAGACCTACATACATTTCATCTATATGTTGTGTAAAAACTGACAGTTATATAAACATATTAAATGGCAACTGAAGGCATTATATAAAAATAACTCCAACATTAAAGTGAAATTATAAGACAAAGCTGTTACTTCAAAAATGCTATCAGATAACTCGAATACTCGAGTATAATGTAATCAAGAATTGTTGATTACAACCAAAATGACTTAATTCATACATTTTTTTTCCAATTCAACTACCAAATAGGAACAAAATAGTCTACTTCTTCTTTCGTTGAACTTTAGTCCTCTCATTCTTTGCCGGTGCACCCTTCCTCCTTGCAAATCGGCCAGTAACCTCACTCTCACTGATTGAACCATCTGTTAGCTTCTTTGTGGCGTAGTCCCACAATAGAGCTCCATAGCCTCTACGGTGTTGGTCAATATCAGTAAGATCTTCCATTGGGATAGACAAATCAATGAAAAAATCAATTTTCACCCTTTAAAAGAACAGAAAAGTATGTGTCAGTAGAATTTGACAACTCATACTTCATTAGAAGATGAATGGACTGGTTTTGCATACATATTGGGGGCAGATCTAATAAATAACCAAAACATGTTTTCTTGAAAACACGTAGTTGATTTGGGGATAGTAAAGCCTTTATCTGGCTAGTTATTGTAGGATCACACAAGCTGTGGAATCGAAGCACACTATAATCAACATTTTATTGAACAAAGTAAGGTCCATTCTGCAAAAAAAAGTATATTAACTGTGGTTAAAATGACGTTATAGATTTAAGCATTACATGATAGATTGTAACATATCATACCTACAATTTTAATCAACAGATTACAATTAAACTACAATCTCACTACATTTATAAACTATATAAGAGGCGTTGCTCCAATTAAACTATGAAATTGGGCCAGATAATCTACAAAATTAGTACCAGACCACATTTTACAAATATACACTTGAACAGACAAATAAGAACAATATAACAGTTAAATGTAACTTTGAAAAAATGTAGTATAATTGTATTGAGAATTGAGTTAAATGTAGCAGCTATACAAGTGCAATACAAAAACCATAGATACAATTTACTTAGCAGACTACAAATCAACTACAATCTAACTACATTTATAGATTGTCTATTAATCACAATGCTAAATAAACCTACAAAATTGCGACAAATAATCTTATAAATTGAGACCATATCACATTTTGCCAAAAAATACTTCAACACCAAAAAGCACTTGCAGAATATTTTTTGGCAAACAAAATTAAACTACAAAACAGTGAGGACAAATAAATATTGTTTACCTTTAATGAAATTTTTTGAGGAATCAATTTTGGTAATTTTTTTGAGGGTTTCTTCTTTTTTGTTTTGACAGTGAAGGAGACACCTTTTGTTTTTTCCCAGTTTGATGTTTGGGTGAATCTTCTACAAAATCATTATCTACCATCAACTCTTTCCCCCTTGCGCTTAAGTGTTTGTCGACTGCTTTTTCTACTCCGCTAGCATCAACATAGTGCAAATGCTTGCTTCGCATTTCAGCACGGATTTGTCTTGGAGATGAAAGACCTCTATTTTTTTCACTTGCATGTGTAGATTGTGGGTTTTTGGGTAGTGATTTAGGTGTTAAAACACCCAAATCAAAAGACGAAATATCTGCTAATACAATTTTTGATGGTTTTTTTGTGGATTATTTGGTTTTTTCATGATTTATGAGTTGAATACAAAGTTGGAATGGAGGTTGAATATGGTGGGGGATTCAACAGAAATTGATGGAATGCGAATGTTAGGGCTGTGCGACAATGGTGGAAAAAATGCGGAAAAAAACTGAAGAAAAATGGTGGGGGGAGGGGGTAATTAAAACAGAAGGTAAATCGTGGGTATTTAGAGAGAGAGAGAGAATCGTGTACTATACAAAATCGTGAAGATACGGTTCCAAAAATAAAGCCTATAATAAATGAGGCTATAATTAAAGACTTAATTTGAATTATGGTACATAAATTGAAATTTGGTATACTTAAATGTAATAAACACAAACCTAAACATGAGAGGTAATAAGGTTTGATATATGGTATAGATATGTAAAAATCCCTTATTTTATTCCAAGTTGGGCTTCCTTTTCGAATCCGTATTAACGATCCCGAGATTAAATTACACCAAAAACTGTTATTTTTAGCAAAAAGCTTCAGACAAAAATTAACTACTTGTCAAGATTTTTATAAGTTTGTCAAGTTGCAGATTCAGAATTCAGAAAAATATCTCGGACGGTATTACAATCTATTTAATTATTTCAACAAGACTATGATACCAAACTTTAGAGAATTTTGAACATATTAACCATGTTATGATATTATTTGACCAAGTTAAAACAAGCATGATAATTAAGGGTCAAATTGCAAGTAAATGAACCATAAAAATCTTTGTATTTGTTTTCTATTGTTCTTTTTCTTTTCATTCTTTGTGCTTGTATTTTTTTGGTATTGTGCCGATCCTTGAAGCCAATACCAAGACCATTCTTTATATGACTATTTTTGTATGCTGCAATTTATTTGTGAGTATTTCATGCTTTGTTGTGCATCATTTAAGTGTTCAATAATAATGTGTAATTTTTATTTCATTTTACTATACAAGAAGGAAATATAGAATGAGCCACTCTTAAGAAATGAAGTCCAAATAGCATTTGGGCTTGCTTCGTCAATGAAAATCCATTAGGGATTTCTGGGATTTTTGAAGCTTCACTGTATATTGAAGAATTAACCCAAATAATTGTCCATTCAATCATTTATTTAAATTAAAAATAACTATTAGAGGTATAATATGTGTATAATATATATATATATATATATATATATATATATATATATATATATAAAATCAATGTATAAACTATATAAATGGCTAGAAAAAGTAAACAATAAAAATTACCGGTTATTTACGTACAGATCCCTTATTTATTTGGGCTTTATGAGATCGTGAAATTTCCCTAATAATGTGTAATCCATCACCCATCAAATCTTTAGGACAAAATAGTAGTGACTAATCCATTAATAGCAGCCCTCTTCCCCCCGGATATAAGCACTATGTTAATCCAAATGCGCGCCATGTAAGGCCCATTAAAGAGAAGTACTCTCTAAAAAGTTTTTTATTTTTATATTTCTAACTCGCTAATCTGATTAAGGATGGAGGGATACTATCTATTCCGCCACAATATCTGTACAACACTACAAGTCTACAACTACGTTCAGTTGTTTAGATTTCTTGTACAAGGTTTTGTCTCAAAACATAAAATCAAAGGTATGTCAAAAGGATATTCAAGTAAGGTTTAACTATTAAAGAAAATGCATGCCAAAGTAATGCAGAACATTCAGATTTAATAATATATTCAGAAAAAGAAATTGAATGACTGACGTCTGTGAATAAAAAAAATTTACATTCAACTATCGTCAAACGGTTAATACAAATATAAACACACTGTAAAAGAACCTCAAAAGTACTAGGTGTATATACTAAAAATTATTTCCTCTGACTTTGTTAAAACAATTACTCTCCCAAATGGGATGTTGTAGGTTTGAAATCCTCTGCATGTTTTTTCGGTCAAACTTGTCGCACGAGATTTATATAGTATAATTTATCTCTTTAGTGTGTTCTGCGAGTAGCGAAATTTACCTATTTGGAGATCTGTGAATTTGAGTTTTTGGGAAGTTTGACCGGGAGTGAACTTTTTGATATCGGGGTCGGATTAGAATTTCGGAAGTTGGAGTATGTGGTTTCATTTGTGACTTGTATGCAAAATTTGAGGTCAATTGGACATAATTTGATAGGTTTCCGCATCGTGTATAGAATTTAAAATTTTCAAATTGATTAGGCTTTAATCCATGTGCCATTCGTATTTTTGATATTGTTTGAGGTGGTTTGAGGATTGTACTAAGTTCGTATGATATTTTAAGACGTATTGGTATGTTTGATTGAGGTCCGGGGGGCCTCGAATTGATTTCGGAAGCCTAATGGATCAAGTTTTGAAGTTGATGAGTTGCTAATGTTTTTTTACTGCTTCTGTAATCCCACCTGGGGAGTGGGAGCTATATGTGCGAGCCTGCAAAAGTGGGAAGGAAGATGCAGAAGCGGCCAAAAAAGTGAGTCAGCAAATAGTCACTGATGCGATGGTTTTTCCGCACCTGTGTGACCGCAAATGTGGCAGAAGGACCACAGAAGTGGATTTGGTCGTGTAGCTAGTCTCCGCAGAAGCGGAGATTTTAATCGCAGCCATAAGAGAAAAAATTCGGATGCAGGTGCAGAGTTAGCCGCAAAAGCGGTCTCTGACCTGTGAGGTTGTAGAAGCGGCTAAGTTGCCACAGGTGCGGAAAGCTTGGGCAAAAACTTTAAATGCAAGGGTTCCGAGATTTTCACTATTTCTGACATTTTGAGCTCGGATTTTGGAGGTTTTTGAGAGGATTTTCAAGAGGGTTGTTGAGGTAAGCTCCTTGTGTTCGTTTTTCTTTAATTATTATATTTTTCCACTGATTTTCCACCTAGTTGGTGTGTTTATGAGGTGAAATTTGAGGGTTTGAGGCTAGAGATATGGAGAGTTAATTTTGGGAATTTGAATGGCCATTTGGTGTCAAGATTTTGATGAAATTGGTATGACTAGAGTCGTGAGTGAATGGGCTTTCGGGTTTTGTGATTTTCGTCGGATTTCGAGACGTGGCCTCGAGGCACAATTTTTGGCTAATTTCGGATGTTGGCTTGTAATTTCATTTTTTTGTGTAATTGATTCCTTTAGCCCGTATTAATTGCATTGTACTCTTTATGGTTAGATTCGGGACATTTGGAGATCGACTTGCGAGGCAATGGCGTATTGAAGTAGAGTTTTGGTTCGTTTGAGGTAAGTAACAATTCTTAATATAATTCTGAGGGTATGAAACCCCAGTTTTTGTGCTAAGTGATTGGTTTGGAGGTAACATACATACTAGGTGACGGGCTTGTGAGAGGGCACCGTAGGAATTATGACTTGGTGAATTCCGTGAAACTGTAAAATTGAATAAACTCTTTGTCAGCTACATGCTCTCCATGTGTTATAAAAATTGACATTAAATAATGTTAAAAATCATGTTTAGAATATGTGTTGGTACTGTAGAGACTCATAGAGGCCGTGATACATGCTAAAATTACCTGCTAAAAGCTATTTGTACTCAGCGTCAATTTTTACTTGCATATCATATATCAATCTCTATTATTCTTTTTGATATATCATACCATTGCTGTTGGGATGATTTTATGATTTTTGAGATCCCGAGAGACTGAAGATATTGATGACTGAGTGAGGACAAGGGCCTGATTATCAGGATATTTATGGGATGGGTTGCACGCTGCAGCATGTTTCATTGATTTATGCCATGATTGACTTGACATAACGTTTGGGCTGAAGGAGCCCCTCTGGAGTCTGTATATACCCCCAATGAGCGCAGGTACCTAGTAAGTGCGAGTGCTGAGTGTCGAGTATTGAGCAACTGTGAGGAATGAATGATTATGAGGTTGGAGTGACTGGAGGACTGCGTGATTGTTGCTATGGTAGGCTGATACGATTTCATTGTTATTGGACATAGTTCCTTTATATTACTGTTTTGAAAACTTTTCAAAGATATTTTATCCGATTTCACTTTTACTTGGCATGTACTAACTTATTTTATTTAATTGTTGGATTTGAAAACATGTCTACTTTCCTTGTTGAGACTACAGAAAATGAACTATAACTGTGTAGCTCTTCAATATCTTTCATATCTTTATTTAGTATTGTTACTTACTGAGTTTAATGTACACATGCTACAGCTTGCATTTCGTATGCAGATCTAGGAGTTTTTGGACACAAAGGGTGCTAATATTTTGCATAGCTGACCATTGGAGGTTTCGAGGTAGCTGCATGGAGATCGCACTCCTTGTTTCTCCTTCATTATCTGTTTCTTTCATTGTAGTTAGATCTAGACTTTTATAGACATTTCATTTCTAGAGGGGTGATGTATAGATTATGCTCAGTGACACCCTGATTTGGGAGCTATTTTCCTCACTTGTGTTTTGGGTTTTAACAAAATTTATGAAACATTCGCTTATTTAAAATTACTTGATTTATTTTCTATTAGTTATTGGGAATATTTTTGAAATATCGCTTGCCTAGTACCACAATAGGCTCCATCACCACAGGTTAGGATTTGGGTCATGACAAGTTGGTATTAAAGCGTAGGTTACATAGGTCTCACAAGTCATGAACAGGTTTAGTACAGTCTTGCGGATTGGTACGGAGGCGTCTGTACTTATCTTCGAGAAGCTACCAAACCCTTACGAAACTTCAAATTCTTGAACTTTTATCGTGCAAATCAATTGATTCTGGTAACTAAACTTCTGTTATCTATTCTCTCGCAGATGATGAGGACAAGTATTATTGGACATGATGTACAACCACCAGTATCACTAGCCAGGGCCGTGAGAGGTCAAGGTCGCGGTAGAGGCCCGGTAGGGGCAAAAGTGCAGCTCGTACAGTAGCTAGGGTGGCACCTGCAGATCCACTAGTTGCCCCAATTTAAGAGCAGGTCCCAGCTGTGGATGAGCCAATGGGACCAGCTCGGGCACCAGCTGTACACATTGTGATACATGCCTTTTGGAGGCCTTAGCTCAAATTCTGATTGTGTGCATCTGTCTTGCTCAGACGATCTCTTTTCCAGCCGCATCAGCCACTTCTCAGGCCAAGGGAGGTACTCAAACTCCCACTGTACCAGAGCAGGTGATGTAGGGGCTCCAGGCACCGGGGACACTACCAACCCCATCCGGTTGCAACTGCTCAGGCCTATGTGGTTTCGGTTATCTCTGATTATGAGCATAGGAGATTGGAGAGGTTTGGGAGACTCCAGCCTACATCTTTTAGTGGTAAAGAGGCGGACGATGTTGAGGGCTTCTTGGACAAGTGTCATAAGATTGTCGGTGCAATAGGTTTTATGGAGACCAATGGGGGTCTCATTCACTACTTTTCAGTTTCCTAGGACTGCATTTAGTTGGTGGGATATTTATGAGACGTGTAGGCCGGTCTGTGTAACACCACTCACATGGCAGAAGTTCTGGGTTCTCTTCTTGGAGAAGTTCGTGCCTCAGTCCAGCAGAGAGGACTTGAGCAGATTTGCTAGGATGACATATCCGTGATGAAATATTCGATGAGGTTTTTGAGTTGTCTTGTCATGCAGTTTGGATGGTTTCCACTGACATGGATAGGATTAGGAGGTTCACTAATGGCTTCACATATCAATTGTGGTTGCTTATGACTAGGGATAGGGTGTCTAGTGCTACTTTTGATGAGGTTGTATATATTGCTCAGCAGATAGAGATGGTCTACAGCCAGGCGTGGTTTGAGAGAGAGGCCAAGAGGTCTCATGGATCAGGTGGTTTTAGTAGTGTTCCTTCTAGAGGTCAGCTCTAGCATGGCAGGGTCTTCCTTATAGGCATGCTCAGATGGCTTGTCCAGTTCACAATGGTACAACATCTGGCCATGGTTTACATAGTTCTCAATAGGGTCACTCATCTCTCAGTGCCTTCCTATATCAAATTTGTCCTGTGCTCTATCGGTTAGGGCTCATCTATGCCAGGTCTTTTTACCAATTATCCCGATACTCGAGGCTCCCTTCAGTCCCCATCACCAGCACCAAGGAGTTACTTTGAGTGCGGGGAGTTTTGGGCTTTGGGCATGTATGGAGGTAGTGTTCGTCGTCAGGGAGGCCTAGCACAACAGATGAGACAACCTGCGACTTCTGTATCAGTTGCTACATCACTTGCTCATCCAGCTTAGGGTAGGGCTTAGTCAACTATAGGTCGCCCTAGAGGGGGAGGCCAATTAAGCGGCGTACATGCCCGATTCTATGCTCTTCTCGCCAGCCCAAATGCCATTGCTTCAGATGCCGTGATTAGAGGTATTGTCTTAATTTTCCATAGGGATGCCTCTGTATTATTTGACCATGGTTCCACTTAATCATATGTATCATCTTATTTTGCTCATTATCTGGATATGCCCGTGAGTCTCTAGTTTCATATGTTCATATATCTACGCTAGTGGGTAATACTACTGTTATGGACCATGTATATCGGTCGTGTGTAGTAACTTTTAGGGGATTGGAGACTAGAGTTGATCTCTTGTTGCTTAGTATGGTTGATTTCAATGAGATCTTGGGTATGAATTAGTTGTCTCCATGTCATGTTGTTCTATATTATCACGCTATGATCCTGATGTTGGTGACGCTGGGGTTTCCAAGGATTGAGTGGCGAGGTTCTCTAGACTATGTTCCCAGTAGAGTGATTTCATACTTGAAGACTCAACGGATGGTTGGGAAGGGTTATTTATCTTATTTGGCCTTTGTGAGGGATATTGGTCCTAATACTATTACTATTGAATATGTCCCAGTGATGTGAGATATCCGGATGTGTTTCCTGCAGAACTGCTGGGCATGCCACCCGACATGGATATTGACTTTGGTATTGACTTCGTGCCTGACACTGAGTCTAGTTCTATTCCTCCGTACCGTATGGCACCAGATGAGTTGAAGGAGTTAAAGGAGAAGCTTCATGAACTTCTTGATAAGGGGTTGATTAGGCCTAGTATGCCACCTTGGGGTGCACTTATTGTGTTTGTGAAGTAGAAAATGGTACTACGAGAATATGATTGATTATAGGTAGTAGAACAAATTTACAATCAAGAACAAGTATCATTTGCTACGTATTAATGATCTATTTGACTAGCATCAGGGAGTGGGGGTCTTCTCTTAGATTGATTTGAGGTATGGGTATCACCCGCTGAAGATTCAGGACTCGGATATTCTTAAGACAACATCCCGGGCCTGCTATGGTCATTATGAGTTCCTTGTGATTTCTTTTTGGTTGATCAACGCCCCAAAATCGTTCATGTATCTGCTGAATAGAATATATCAGCCTTATCTCGACTCGTTTGTCATTGTATTCATTGATGATATCTTGGTGAACTCTCATAGCTTGGAGGATCATGACCAGTATTTGAGGATTGTATTACAGCAGTTGGGGAGGAGAAGCTTTATGCCAAATACTTCAAGTGTGAGTTTTGGCTCAATTCAGTGGCATTCTTGGGGAACATAGTGAGGGTATTCATGTAGATACGAAGAAGATAGAGGCGGTTCGGAGTTGGGCCAAACCACCTTTAGCTATGCAGATTTGGAACTTTCTTGGTTTGGCCGGGTATTATTTTCGCTTCGTGCATGATTTCTCGTCTATTGCATCGCCCTTGAACAAATTAACCCAAAAGGGTGCTACTTTCTGATGGTCTAATGAGTGTGAGAAGAGCTTTCAAATGCTCAAGACTGCCCTTATCACTGCTCCAATTCTAGTTCTACCTTCAGTTTCTGAATCTTACATAGTATATTGTGATTCTTCTTATATTGATATCGGGTGTGCTTTGATGCAGGAGGGTAGATTGATTGTTTATACTTCGTGCCAGTTGAAGCCTTATAAGAAGAACTACCATGCTCATGATTGAAAGCTTAAGTTTGAAAAGTTCACCGGATGTTGACTTATATGTAAACGACCACAAATTTGAACTTTGACGGTTCTATTAGATCTGTTAGGTAATTTTGGACTTAGGAGCATATACGAATGTAATTTGGACGTCCGTGGTGGAATTAGGCTTGAAATGGCGAAAATTTGAGTTTTTTAAAAGTTTGACCATGAGTGGACTTTTTGATATCGGGTTCGGATTAGAATTTCGGAAGTTGGAATAGGTTCGCGGTATCATTTGTGACTTGTGTGCAAAATTGAGGTCAATAAGACGTGATTTGATAGGTTTCGGCATCGTGTGTAGAATTTGGAAATTTCAAAGTTCAATAAGCTTGAATCTATGTCGATACGTGTTTTTGATATTGTGTGAGGTGATTTGAGGATTCGACTACGTTCGTATGATGTTTTAAGACGCGTTGGTTGATTAGTAGGGATCTTGAATACTTATTTTCAGTCTTTTAGTTTTTTTTAGCTCAAAATTGCTTAAAGGTATTCCTGAAAACTAATGAAATATGCTTGCTTGTAGGAGTGTTGAAATATGATCTAAAGAGCTAAGATCAAATCAGGAAGGAGTAATTTTGGATAAGGACAAAGACAAGGTTAGAAGGGCACTGTGCGGGCGGCACAATACTGAGTGCGGAAAAAGAGCATGAAGAAGACCTCTAACAAAAAATGACATGCAAAGTGCGGACCACACAATTCTAATGCAGTTGTTGTTAGAATAATAGTGTAAATAGGAGTAAATCACCCTAATCCTATATAGATTAGGATTAGGATATGTAATGTGTGTGTATATATATAGGGATCATTGTAGCATTGTAATAATAATATATCAATACTATTTTTTTCTCCCGTGCATTTCATATGCTACCAGAGCAACCATGAGAAATTCATCATTGTGCGTCATACCAACGACATCCGGGAAGGAATAACTAAGTCACCGTGCAAATTTCCGATGACCCAAGTGACTAATCGCGTCAAAGTCACTAATTATTAGTATTGTGCAAAATTCGCGACCACCACAAAGTTCGAAAGAGAAATCCGACCAACCCCAGAAAAAATCACCGGAAAAGCACCCCCACGCACCTGCCGGAGCTCTGCCAGCGGTGCCGCATCTGTCCCACGTGCCGACGCGTGAGCCACTTTCCGGCCAGAATTTCAAAAATAAAAATTCAGGACAGTCTGATCGTATTCAAATTATGAGCCTACCCGTATTTTTATTTTTCAATTCTAAGAACCTTGAATTTTCTCCGGTAGCTACAGTGATTTTCCGGCAGCTACAGTAATTTTTCCGCAGCTACAGTGTTTCCTTCATCTGTTTCAGCAATTTTTAGTTGATTCTTTCTTATTATTTGGTGATACTCTAACGATGTCATTGGGACTCGATGCTTTCGGGTCTAGAAACCCGGGTTCTGGCAGTTTCGGTGTTATGATTACCTCAAAACCTATAATGGGAGGTTCAAACTTCCTAGCTTGGGCTTCTTCTGTCGAGTTGTGGTGTAAAGGTGAAGGAGTTCGCGATCATTTAACAAAAAGGTCTATCGAAGGTGATGAAAAGGCCCAAACACAGTGGGAAAAAGTCGATGCTCAGTTATGTAGTATCTTGTAGCGATCTAGTGATGCCTTGTTCCGTCCATTCCAGACATGTTATTTAGTTTGGGAAAAGGCTCGTACTTTCTACACTAATGACATATCTCATTTCTATGATGTAATATCACGAATGACAAGCTTGAAGAAACAGGAATTGGATATGTCTACTTACTTGGGACAAGTACAGGCAGTCATGGAAGAATTTGAGACGTTGATGCTAGTTTCTGCTAGTATTGAAAAGAAACAAGAGCAGCGACAGAAGGTGTTTCTAGTTCTTACACTAGTTGGACTCCCTAATGACCTTGATTCAGTACGTGACCAAATTTTTTGTAGTCAGGCTGTCCCCACATTTGATGAACTATTATCTCGATTACTTCGTCTTGCTGCAGCACCAAGTCACCTAGTGAGCTCATCACAGACACTTGATTCATCTGTCCTTGTATCGCAGTCAGTGGAGTATCGGGCATCTCCTACTATGGAGAATAGATGTGGAGGAGGTCGTTTTGGAAGATCTAGACCCAAGTGCTCTTGTTGTCATAAACTTGGACACACTCGTGACATGTGCTATTCTTTACATGGCCGACCACCCAAAAATGCTTATGCTGCTCAGACAGAGACTACAGGTAACCAATGTTTTTCTTTATTTGAAAGGGAGTATAATGACTTCCTTCAGTATCGGGCAAGTAAGAAGAGATCTCCTCAAGTAGCTTCTGTTCCTCAGACTGATACTTCTGTCGCTGGTAATTCTATTGGTTGTGTTTCCCGGTCTAGTACTCTTGGACAATGGGTTGTGGACTCAGCCGCTTCCGATCATATCTCTGGTAATAAATCACTTTTGTCAAATATTGTGCATTCACAGTCCCTTCCTACTGTTACTTTAGCCAATGGGTCTCAAACCAAAGCAAAAGGAGTTGGACAAGCAACTCCCCTACCCTCTGTCATTCTATATTCCGTTCTCTATGTCCCTGGCTGTCCTTTTAATCTTGCATATGTTAGTAGCTTGACTCGTGCCCTCCATTGTAGTATATATTTTTATTAATGATTCCTTTATTATGAAGGACCGCAGTACGGGTCAGAGGATTGGAACATGACTTGAATAAGAAGGCCTTTACTACCTTAACTCGCTAAAATCCCCCAAAGCATGTCTAGTTACGGATCCTCCAGACCTAATTCACAGACGTATAGGACACCCAAGCTTATCCAAGCTTCAGAAGATGGTACCTAGTTTGTCTAATATATCCACATTAGAGTGTGAGTCATGTTAGCTCAGGAAACATACCCGAGCCTCCTTTCCTCGAAGTATTGAGAGTCATGCAGAGTCTGTTGTTTCTTTAGTTCATTCTGATATATGGGGTCCTTGTAGAGTCAGTTCAACCTTGGGGTTTTGTTATTTTGTTAGTTTCACTAATGATGTACTTGGATTTTCTAAATTAAAGATCTTTCTGAGTTGTTTTCTATTTTTCAGATTTTTTGTGCTGAAATTAAAAATGAACTAGGTGTTTCTATTCGTACTTTTTGCAATGATAATGACTTAGAATATTTATCCTCATCATTTCAGTAGTTTATGACTTCTCAAGGAATTATTCATCAGACCTCTTATCCTTATACCCTTCAACAAAATGGGGTTGCTGAGAGAAAGAATAGGCACATCATCGAGAATGCTCGCACACTTCTCATTGAGTCTCATGCTCCGCTGTGTTTTTGGGGCGATGCAGTTCTCACAGCTTGTTATTTAGTTAATCGGATGCCTTCCTCTCCCATAAAGAATCAAATACAATATGTCGTATTGTTTCCCCAATCACCCTTATACACTGTTCCCCCTCGTATTTTTGGGAGCACTTGTTTTGTTCATAGCTTAGCCCCTGGAAAGATAAGTTAGCCCCCGGTGCTCTCAAGTGTGTCTTCCTTGGTTATTCCCGTGTTCGTAAGGGATATCGTTGTTACTCACTTGATCTTCGTAGGTACTTTATGTCCTCTGATGTCACATTTTTTGAGTCTAAACCTTTCTTTACCCCTTCTGACCATTCTGACCTCCCTGATATATCTGGGATCTTACCAATACCGACCTTTACGTAGCCTACTATAGATTCTCCCTTACCTTCCACTACTGAAGTCTTACCCATTCGCTCGGTTGAGGAATCTAGTATGGCTCCTCCTAGACTCCCTGTTACTGGATCACCGCTTTTGACATATCATCGTCGTCCGCACCCAGCTTCAGGCTCATCTGATTTATGTCCTGCACCTCACCATGCTCCTACTGCGGACTTGTCTCTTCCTAGTCCACCGATTGCACTTTGGAAAGATAAACGGACCACACTTAATCCTAATCCCTATTATGTCGGTCTGAGTTATCATCGTTTGTCAGCACCTTATTATGCTTTTATTTCTTCTTCGTCCTCTGTTTCCATTCCTAAGTCTACAGGTGATGCATTGTCTCATCCAGGATGGCGACAGGCTATAATTGACGAGATGTCTGCTTTACAGACGAGTGGTACATGGGAGCTTGTCCCTCTTCCTTAAGGTAAATCTACTGTTGGTTGTCGTTGGGTGTATGCAATCAAGGCTGGTCCGGATGGTAAGGTTGATCATCTTAAGGCTCGTCTTGTTGCCAAGGGATATATTCAGATATTTGGGCTCGATTACAGTGATACCTTCTCTCCCGTGGCTAAGGTAGCTTCAGTCCCTTTTTTTCTCTCCATGGCTGCTATTCGCCATTGGCCCCTCTATCAGCTGGACATTAAGAATGCCTTTTTACACGGTGACCTTGCAGATGAAGTTTATATGGAGCAACCACCTGGGTTTGTTTCTCAGGGGGAGTCTCGTGGTCTTGTATGTTGCTTGCGCCGGTCACTTTATGGTCAAAAGCAGTCTCCTTGAGCCTGGTTTTGTAAGTTCAGCACAGTTATCCAGGAATTTGGCATGATTCGGAGTGAAGCTGATCACTTTGTGTTCTATCGGCATTCTGCTTCGAGTCTCTGTTTTTATCTGATGGTTTATGTTGACGACATCGTTTTTACCAGCAATGACTAGGATGGTATTGCTAAACTGAAGCAACATCTCTTTCAACATTTTCAGACTAAGGATCTGGGCAAACAAAAATATTTTCTGGGTATTGAGGTCGCTCAGTCTAGCTCAGGAATTGTGGTCTCACAACGAAAGTATGCCTTAGATATTCTTGAGGAGACAGGAATGACAGGTTGTAGACCTGTTGACATTCCCATGGATCTGAATTCTAAACTTCTACCAGGACAGGGGGAGCCGCTTAGTGATCCTGCAAGATATAGACGGTTGGTTGGTAAATTAAAATATCTTACAGTGACAAGACCTGACATTTTCTTTTCTGTGAGTGTTGTGAGTCAGTTTATAAGTTCTCTGTCTGATAGTCATTGGGATGTAGTTGTTCGCATTTTTTGGTACATAAAATCATCTCCAGGCAAATGGTTATTGTTTGAGGATCACGACCATGAGCGAATCGTTGGATAAGATATTGATTGGGCAGGATCACCGTCTGATAGATGTTCTACGTCCGGATATTGTGTGTTAGTAGGAGGAAATTTTGTGTCCTGGAAAAGCAAGAAACAGAATGTAGTTGCTCGGTCTAGTGCAGAAGCAAAATATCGAGCAATGGCTATGGTAACATGTGAGTTAATTTGGATCAAACAGTTACTCAAGGAGTTGAAATTCAATGAGATTAGTCAGATAGGACTTGTGTGTGATAATCAAACTGCTCTTCATATTGCATCAAATCTAGTGTTCTATGAGAGAACTAAACATATTGAGATTGACTGTCACTTTGTTAGAGAGAAGCTACTCTCAAGAGATATTGCTACAAAGTTTGTGAAGTCGAATGATCAGCTTGCAGATATTTTTAGCAAGTCCCTCACTGGTCCTCGTATTAACTACATATGTAACAAGCTCGGTACATATGATTTGTATGCGCCATATTGAGGGGGAGTGTTAGAATAATAGTGTAAATAGGAGTGAATCACCCTAATCCAATATGAATTAGGATTAGGATATGTAATGTGTGTATATATAAGAGTCTGAGCCCCTCCTCCATCCTGAGAAGTGGCTGGTGCTACAGGAAGCAAACCTGCTCGGGTGACTTTGTCCTTGAGACCCACCAATCGAACCAGAGCTCCCTGAAGAATTGGGGTAGCAATAAACCCTCTAAGACCTAATCTGGGCCCACTGGGACTGCTGGAGTCGGAACCTCCTCCTCAAAATCAACCTGAGGCTCCGACACTAGTGCTGCTGCTCAGGGCTAAACTATACCCTTACCTCGGCCTTTAGCATGACCTCGGCCTCGCCCTCTGCCCCTAGTGGACGTTGTGATTGGGGGCTCGGGCTGCTGAGCGGTAGATGAGGAAGCACGTGTTCTCACAATCTCGAAAGAACAGAGTAGAAATTCAATTAGCATTTGAGAAACAAAATCGCATGACAAAAAAGAACAGATGTGAAGTTTTCCTACCATGTAGCTTCTGAGGGATAAATACAGACGTCTCCGTACCGATCCCTCAGACTCTACTAAGCTTGTCACTGAGTTGTGAAACTTATGCAACCTAGAGCTTTGATACCAACTTATCACGATCCACAATTCCCACCCTCGGAAGTCGTGATGGTGCCTACTCGTAGAAGTTAGGCAAGCCACACATTCAGAATCCATAAATACCTTTATTCTAAATTTATTTTTACTATTTTAATTAACAAGAAATAAATAATTAAACAATAGCGGAATTCGTAATGTGGCAGAAGACTTAAACGAAATAAACCAAATTAATAAGGGAAATCCACATATTCCACTACCCAGAACTGGTGTCACAACATCCACGGACTACTAAGATTTACTACATACAACCATTTGAAAGAAAGTGACACTGTCTGTCTCGAACATAAGGGATAGCAAATCATAATAAAAATAGAAGGGATGTCGGGCCTGCGGATGCTTGCAGGACTACCTTGGGATCCTGTGGACTGAAGGATGGCTCCTTGGCTAATGTTGTGCGCCGCAAGGTACCCGGTATCTGCACATATGTGCAGAGTGTAGCATCAGCACAATTGACCCTATGTACAGTAAGTGTCTGGCCTAACCCCGGTGAGGTAGTAACGAGGCTAGGACCAGACTCCAGATAAACATGTGCAGTTATAGAATATATGGCAGAAAAATAAACATGTACTAAGCAATTTAATGCTAGGGAAGGTGAATATGTTGCAG
The DNA here is from genome assembly GCA_034376525.1 of Nicotiana benthamiana. Lineage (NCBI taxonomy): Eukaryota > Viridiplantae > Streptophyta > Magnoliopsida > Solanales > Solanaceae > Nicotiana > Nicotiana benthamiana. The sequence continues at coordinate 137,994,368 of CM067335.1, forward strand.
GGGTGGCAGATAAACAGAGTATGAAGAACAATACGGAAAACATAAATTTAACTTCTAACACGGATAAAGAGAAGTAAAGACAACTTTCACTTTCAATTTCAATCTTGTTGTAGATGTGCAACCCGATCTCATTTCTCATTTCTTGTGGTAGGAGTACCACTCGCTCCCATTTCATTATATCTTGTGGTAGGCGTACCACCCGATCCCATTTCATCATATTTCATGGTAGGCGTACCACCTACTCCCATTTTATCTTGTGGTAGGCGTACCACCCGCTCCCATTTTATTATTTCTCGTGGTAGGCGTATTACCCGCTCCCATTTTATTGTATCTCATGGTAGGCGTACCGCCTGCTCCCATTTTATTATCTCCTCTTGGTAGGCGTACCACCCACTCCCATTTTCTCATCTTTTGTGGTAGGTGTACCACTAGATCCCATTTCATCAATCTTGTGGTAGGCATACCACCCGATCCCATTTAATGTTGTCACATAATCACAACAAATCCTGGCAAGGAAACAAGAAATAAAATAACTTTTTGACAAGGGAACAAGCAATATAATAACTTCCCGGCAAGGGAACAACAATATAGAAACAATTATCCAGACAAGGGAGAATCAGTTATAACCAACGTTAATTTGTTTAATGAAGATGCTCAATCATAAATAAGATCTACAAGGATAAACAAAACTTTGCTCGATATGGTAGATCATTTGTTAAGGCATATGTAATGTCATTTTAGAATACAACAAATTTCAATTTAAGGCTCACGGTCATGCTTGACACCAGCGTATAGATACTCGTCACTATGCCTATACGTCGTACTCAACAAGGAGCAAGTAGCAAATATGACTCAACTCCTAATCCCTAAAGCTAAGGATAGACCGAACACTTATCTCAAACTTCCACGGCCAAGTCAAGCCTCAATTACCGCTTTGCTTCTCGAATTCGGCTCCAACCCAATCGAATATATACATAATTGACTCGATATCATCAATAAGAGCTAAACAATCCAATTCCAATGTTCAATTATAACTTCCCATCATTCTTTCCAAAATTCTAAAAATCGACCCAGGTCCGCTTTGTCAGAATACGAGGTTCGTACAAAAATCAAATCACTCATTCATCTATGAGCCCAATTATATAATTTGTTTTAAAATTCGACCCCAAAACGAGGTCTAAATCAAGAAAAATCAAAAAGCCCTAACTCTACCCAAATCCCTAATTTTCTACTGTTAATCACATGTTTTAGGACTAGAGTTTCATTAAGGGTGTGTTTGGTATAGAGGATATTTTCCGTGGAAAATGTTTTCTTGGAAAACAAGTAGTAATCTTATTCATTTTCCGGTGTTCGGTACGCAAATTTAGGAAAATGACTTCTCAAGAGTATTCATAAATAATTAAGATATAATATATGTGAAGCCATAAACTTTCAGACCAAAAACCTTCCGGACCCACAAATTTCATAAACTTTCGAACGTAAATTTTCAAAATCGCAAAATTTCAAGCGCGTAAAGTTTATAATTTCTAAACTCGTAAACTTCCAAACACATAAACCTCCGAACTCATAATTTGAACCGTAAACTGATAAATAATAAAATTTAAATAATTAAAAAAATTTCCGGAGGTGGGGGGAGGGGTGTGTAGCGAGGCTGGGGGCAATAAACGAAAAAAATTTTAAATTACAAAAAAAAAAAGTAAAAACATTTTGTGCGCGGGAGGTGGGTTGGGGGTTTGGAGGGATAGTAGGGTGGGTATCAACGGAAAAATTAAAATTTAAAAAAAGACTTTTTTTTGCAGAGGGGGTGTGGTGGGTTGAAAGTGCGGAAGATTGAGAGGATGCTTTGGAAAATATTTTTTCTTCTCTTGGTAAGGAAAATGAATTGACAAGAAAAATATTTTCCAAAACATCTAAGCCAACCAAACATAGGAAAATTGGAAAATATTTTCCGGAAAATATTTTCCTTCATACCAAACACACCATAAATATTGATGAAAATGGAAAAAAGCAAGTTAGAACAGTACTTACCTAAGAAACTTTGGTGAAGAAGTGCTTCGAAAATCGCCTAGGAGCTTTTGGGGAAAAAAGGGTTTGTGAAATTTTATGAAAATCTCATTTGCATTCTGTTTTAAGTGTTGGGCGACAGTGTTCATCGCGTTCGCGAGGACACTGTCGCGATCGCGAAGGGCTAGCAATAATGGACTTACGCAATCGCGAGTTCCTCCATGCGTTCATGAAGGGTTGATCCCCCTGAGCTTCGCGTTCGCGTAGAAGAACGACCAAAGTCCCAGTCCCCTCAAATTAACGCTACGCGTTCGCATCACACAGCTCGCGTTTGTGATGAGCAAATCCCCCAAAGTTCCGTGTTCAAGACTGTGGCTTCGCGTTCGCGATGACCAAATCCACCCCTGTACGCATTTACCTTACGCGATCGCGAGAATGACTATGCGATCGCGAAAAACAACATGCATGAGCACCTCTTGCAGATTTTCTGCAACTTTTCCTAAGTTCAAATCTTCCCGAAACACACCCGAACCCTCGGGACTCCTAACCAAACACACGTACTAACTTAACAACATCATAGGAACTTATCCGTGTGATCAAATCACCTTAATAACCTCAAAACAATGGATCAAACCTCAAAACTTTTTCTCAAACTTCTTCAAATTTCAAATTTAGAAATTCAAGTCTGAAACACGTCAAACGACGTCCGTTTTCAACCAAATTTACATGAAGGACGTAAAATATGTATAAGACCTGTACTGACGCCGGAACCAAAATACGGGCCCGATACCTTCGCTTTCTAATCAGATTTCATTTCAATTTTCCTTAATCATTTTCAGAAAATAATTTTACAGAAAAATTCATTTCTCGGGCTTGTCACCTCGGAATTCGATTCCGGGCATACGCCCAAGTCCCATATTTTTCTACGGCCTCTTCGGGACCGTCAAATCATGAGTCCAAGTCCGTTTCCTAAAAATATTGATCAAAGTCAAATTTATTCATTTTAACATCAAAATTTAGCATTTTCACATAATTCCATATTTAAGCTGCTCGGTTACGCGCCCGACTGCTCACGCAAATCGAGGCGGCTCTAAATGAGTTTTTTAAGACCTCGAAAGTACATAAATAATTTAAAAAAGTAGATAATGACCCCTTTGGGACGTCACATTATGTCAAGTTAAACTACCACAAATAAAAGGGAATAAATATGTTGATATATATATATATATATATATATATATATATATATATATGCAGTGGCGGATCTAGGAATTCAAGTTTGTGGGTGCTGAATTTTTTTTGTACATAAAATTAATGGGTACTTTTGTAAATTTTTATATGTTTTTTTAAATTTTTATTCGTACATCACAGTTATTACTTAGTTTTAGTGTTTACCTTTTTGTTTTCTTATTAATAGGAGTAAGTACTATCATTTTCTGTACAGAACGATTTGAAAATAAGAAGTAAGATGGAACAGTTGATCAATAATTGAAGACTTGTACTAATTCTTGAAAGCAATAGTACAAGTCTTTACAAATTTATATGTATCATGTGGTTAGTACTGTCTAGCAGATTCATCACTCCTTTTACGTCAGTTAGGTTTAGGATTGTACAAAATAAATTGATACAATTGACAAATCACACAAAACCAATAATTGAGTCTTTATATTTTCCTTTTGGGATACAGTTTGTAAAAAAAGCTCAATTACACACTTTATCTTTACGGAATTCAATCTTATACCTCTCAAAACTAGTTCAAGGTGATGATAATAGGGGCAAAATTATTAAATTTTAAAAGCATATAACATATATTGAACATTCTTTGTCGGAGAATTATTTTCATTTTTTTCAAATTTAAACACCCTTAAATAAATTTTTTACTTCGCCACTGGGTGGTGATAATAGTGATTTTTTTCGTCATATGACATGGGAAGTGTTTGCTAAGTGGTAGTAACATGTACTTTACCATTAAAGAAAAAGCAGTTTGAAGCATAAAATATCTCGTATTTACATAGAATTCTAAAAAGGATTGCATCCCAAAAAATATGATATAAACCACTCAACACAACATTCGATTGTTTTATAGAAATGTGATATTTATTTCACTTCAGACTAGTTTTGGGGTAATTTGGATTTCCGTAAAGTTAAAATGTATAATTGAATAAAAGTGACAAACTAGAGCATAGGCGGACCTATTTGCAATATTGAAGGGTCATCCGAGCCCTACACTTTGGCAAATGATGTATAAGCATGTTTTATATTCTAAAAATGGTTACTTTAAATCATTTGGTATCGTGAATATTAAAAACCTTTAAATAGCACTGGTTAAACAAATATTATGTCCTCATTACGTTAAAATCTTGTGCCCGGCTCTAGTTAGGGCGATATTTATGTATTATTCCTTTTTCCTTATCTTGATGAGTTTGTTAATCATCATGTTATATCTTCTTCAAAATTTGTTCATGGGTATGAAGGTATAAGATAGAGATGTGTTCAGAATTTTCAGCACACAAATTATTCTTGTAGAAAATCAGTCCCAAGTATAATATATAAAAAAAGAAATGATTGGAAAGAAAGAAAAAAATTTATCATTGAAGAAAATTTCGTACTTTCCGACTTTGTATTTTATCCCACAAAGAAAGATCATAAGAGTTTTGTAGTTCTTTTGATATGAAGGAGAAAGAATTATCGTAAAGCTTTAAAAATTTAATGTAGAAAAGGAGGCAAGAAGGTTTCAACTTTATAATTGTGAATAAATATGAAAATAAAAAGTCAGTCCCAAAAAGGTAAAAACGGTAAAAAGCAACGTTTCATATCCACAATATGCAATAATATTAAAAGTAAATAGGGGTATTTATTGGGCGGATTGGACGGCTTTTTTCTTTAACGGTTTGGCTTAACGGTTATCGGTTTTTAAATGTATTCATCCGTTAGCCACCCGATAAGATATCGGGCGGATTGGTATCGGGTTAGCTCTTATCGGGCGGTTAATGGGCGGTTTATCGGTTTAATACCTAAGGACTCATATGTATTCTGTCCGCACACTATACTGAAATATCAAGCTCATAGCTTTGACAATTTATTGATCAGTATATTGATGAACTTCTTAAGAGGTCACCAACCAGGAGGCAGCACACCAAATAACTTTTATTTGCTATCTGTATAGACAATAGAGTACAGAAGTGACGGTGGGGGGTTTTGTTTTTCTAATTTATTTGTATTATAGTTTTATACACTTATACTTATTCATTTTAAGGTTTTTAATTTTTATATTTCATATATATAATTATGTAAGTAAAAATAAATTATATATATTTATATTCTTAATGGCTTAACGGATTACCCGTTAAGAAAATTGAATAATCCGCCTCCAAACCGCTAAGCCGTTAATAAAAAAAATTCAATCCGTTCTCCGTCCGTTAAGCCGTTACCATTAAGCCATTAAGCTTCGGTTCGGTTTTGAACACCCCTAAAAGTAAACTTTTATTTTTCTTTTCCACAACAAAATTATAATTGTCCATATTAAATACTTCAATTTTCTAGAAGGAAAATAAATACATAAACCTAAAGCTACTAAAAAGTGGGGCCTCCTTGGGGTTCAGCCACCTGTCTATCAGGATTTGAGCCAAAATCCTAACGATAACCATAACTATTGTTTGTTTTAAAATTCTGATGATTGAGGAAATTTTAGCAAGTGGATTTTCAAATTTTGACATTCCATTTTTCTCCCAAATTTTCGTTATCGAGATTAAAGAAAAAATCAATAATAGCATCGAATATATAATTTTGTTACTTGTGGTTCGAGTTTGTTTACATCGCTCATTCTAAGGTTGTGCATTATTTAGAGCTTCTGATTAGACAGCAGATGCAGGTGCAATATGGGTTTCATGGTTTAACTGAACCCGATATTTTTACACGTGCAAAGCTTAAACATAAAACGAAAATTACTACATTTTTTATAAATATTAGGTGTTAAATTCATAATTTTATAAGTGTAATAGATACAATAATATGAACATAATTGAAATTAACTATGAATTGAATCTTGAATATATCTTTGTCAGATGAACTTGTAGTTGCAATCAATTATAATATGCATGCAAGAAAAAACAATTTGAGCTATATGAAAATATTGAAAGAAACAAAGTCAAACACCTCAAAACCTACTCTAATTACGTTAACTATAATGTGAATTATGCATCACATAATCGTTGATTAATGCAACAGATACATGATTAAATTATTGTCTTAAAACATAATACAATCATACATGTATTTCTCATATATTGTATATGTGAATGTATTTAGCTTTTTCTCTCGAAAGGTTACTGAATCCATAGGCAAGCACGAGACAACCTACTCAACGGAAACATCTTAATTAATAATCGGAGAATAAGAAAGTAGCACAATGATGTGTTTATGATAATTGGTAAAGTCCGATTGAGAAACATGCACCCAAAGTGCTTATGTAGCTGGTCATCGTTTGTCTAAGATACTTGATGATGCGAAGAAAAATAATTTTCCAAATTCCGGAAATTGCTTTCTTAGAATGGTGAATTATGCTTCACTAGCCCAAGACTCACAATCACAATTGAAGAAGAACGAAGGAAAATATAGCTCCAAAAATACTAGAACTAAGAAAGTGGAAGACTTACTTGAATAACTTGGAGAATACTTTATTAACTCAAGAAAACTTGGATTTTCTTTTTTGGATGATGCAAATGTGGAGGAGGGGGTAGGTATATATAGGCTTTCCACCTCCTCAATGGACGGTCATGATCTATTTAATCCTACGGTGGAGATTCGTCTTCTAGAATACTCCACACTTTTCTTACGAAATATCTAGATATTTTTATCACCTACACTAATCTAGAAATATCTCTTACAAATATCTCCTAACTTCTATAATATTCTACACTATTCTATAATTTTCCAAAAGTTACACTTTATAATTTTAGCACTCCCCCTTAAAGTGAACTTTTGGAGACAAGTCCAAGCTCGCCACGGAGATCCTCGAATGGTCCTTTGGAAAGAGACTTTGTAAAGATGTCTGCAACGTTATCATTACTCCGAACCTCCAATGTTTCAATGGTACCATCTAGAACCTTCTCTCGGATGAAATGATGCGCAATCTCAATATGTTTTGTTCTTGCGGGACACACCGGATTAATAGCCAACTTTATAGCGCTTTGACTGTCACCAAGAAGTTTTGTAGGCTTATGAATTGGTGAGAATACATCCCCGCCGACGACGCCACGTGCATTCCTGAGCAGCAAGAGTAGAAGCCTTGTATTCTGCTTCAGTAGTAGAGAGCGAGACCGAGTCTTGCTTTTTACTGCACCAAGAAACACATGCTGAACCACAGGAGAATACATAACCGGAAGTTGATCTTCTATCATCTAAGTCACCTCCTAGATCAGCATCAGTGAACCCAAGTAGTGAAAAATCAGCTCCTTTCTTGTAAATGTTGGAACATACATGTATGTTCATATGTTTTGATAATTGACAAACCGATTTAGATGGAAAATAATATATGCCAAATAAATGTGAGTTATCATTGAATACACTTTAATTAAAGTGTTTTTGTTTTGTATACATGATATGCAAATGGAAATAGCGGACCAAAATTGGAGAACGAAAACAAGAAGGTCAAGACAAGATCAAGAGAAGAAAATAAATGAAGACTTGGTTGAGTCATATTTATATTGTGATCTTGATCCGACAATTGATGCAAGATTTGGCTTCTCTCGTAAAATTATTTTTCATCAAAACATGCATCCTTGATTTAAAACAAAATGATTTACATTTTAGCCAAAATGATTTTTAAACATGTCTTTTAAGTCTGGACCTATATAATCGATTATATAAGCCTTACAATCGATTATATTAAGACCGCCAAAACTGGAATTTTCAAAAACTATAGAACAATCGATTATATCCTTCTAACAATCGATTTTACTAAGACGGTACGATTTGAAGTTTTTCAAAATGGCAAACAATCGATTATATGTTTCTCACAATCGATTATATTGAGACAGTGTTTAAATGAATTTTTCAATCATCTACATAATCGATTACATACTTCCTACAATCGATTGTTTTGAGACAGTGTTTAAATGAATTTTTCAAAACAGTAACACAATCGATTATATGCTTTTCACAATCGATTATGTTTGAACCGTTGCCAGAAATATTTTCAAACTTTGTAATATAATCGATTATACACTTTTGACAATCGATTATTCTAGTACAGAATCCTAAACTGATTTTTGAACGTTAACGTACAATCGATTGTGCAGTCCATACAATCGATTATATGCCTTAAAATCAGGAATCTGTCTTTTGAACGTTGGTCACACAATCGATTATATAGACCATACAATCGATTGTATGAGCACAGAATCAGGGATTTTGTTTAACAAATAGGCAACGGTCTGGTGCATTTTGAGGCCTATAAATACACCTCTAAATCACTCTTTTCAACACAACAATCTGATCAAAATATTCATAAGCTTTCAAATACTCTCTACATTCATTTTATCATATTTAATCATATTATGAGAGCCAATTCTTTGAATTTATTGTTATGTTCTTGAGCGTACTTGTTTACTCATATCCACTCTATTAAGAGAGTCTTGTTTAAGTGAGTAGTAAGTGTTTGTATACACTTGTTGCAAGGAGAAATATTTTATTTCTTCTTGAGAAGTCTTGGGGTGAGGTATCCTCGAGCAAGGTTGTTTGAGACTTGTGTGATTCAAGTTCTCAAGTTGTAACGGTTTGTTAGGTACCCGGAAACTTAACAGAAGTCTTGGAGTGCGGTATCTTCAAGCATGTGTAACGGTTTGTTAGGCACCCGTAAGCTTAACAGAGAAGTCTTTGAGTGCGGTATCTTCAAGCAAGTGTAACGGTTTGTTAGGCACCCGTAAGCTTAACAGAGAAGTCTTAAGGTGCGGTATCAGTGAGCAGTTGTAATGGTTTGTTAGGCACCCGCAAGCTTAACGGAAATAGTTGAACCTTGAGATTGTATCTCAAGAGACTGGACTTAGCCACGGGTTGTGGTGAACCAGTATAAATTTGGTGCACTCTCTCCTTACTCTTTAATTTCCGCATTTGAGTTATCATTTCCTGTGATTTTTTATAATACGCTATTCACCCCCCCTCCCTCTAGCGTTATGCACTTATTCTTACAATTGGTATCAGAGCCTAACTCTCTTTAAGACTTAACAGTTTAAGAGAATATTTCTATGACTTTTTTTAGTAGTGCTTGTGCAGGAATAGGTGAAGGATTTTGCACCTTTTTGCCTCCAATATTTGATGGAAGCAATTACACATATTGGAAAGATAGGATGAGAATCTTCATCCAATCTAACAACTTTCGTCTATGGCAAATCATCAAGTATGGTGAACAAATGACGACACAAGTTGGGAAAGCCATGGTAAGTGAATATAACACCAAGACAATCAATATGTTGTATAGCTCTTTGAATCAGGAGGACTATAGGAAAATTTCCCACTGCAAAACTGCTAAAGAGATGTGGGATGAGCTTGAGGACAAATACGAAAATACACCTCAAGAAGTGGACAGCTCGTGTGATGAACCAAATGCACGATGCCTCATGGCCGACGAAGAAAAAGAGGTAAGTACTTCTAATTCTTACTCTTTTGAAGAATTACAAATAGCTTTTAAAGAATTATTTTATGAATTGAAAAAGACTTCAAAAATCGCCAACGAGGCCACGGCCAAAACAAAGTTTTTGGAAGAAGAAAATAATTTTTTGAAAAATGACAATCTTGATCTTAGAAATAAGATTAAAGCGATGAATGAATCTTCTTCAATTGATAAAGGTTCTATTTGTTTATCTTGTGATTCTTTGACATTAGAAAATGTAGAACTTAGAAACACACTAGAAAAACGTAGTATAGATGCTCCTAAAATTGTCGAAGGGATCAAGAATAAAAAGCCTAAGAAAAATAGAAGGCGTAAAAAGAATAAGAATCATGCTAGAAATCATGATACACCACCTAGATATAATTCTAGGAATTTTCCAAGTGAGCCTAAAAATAATGCTTTTAGGCAACCTAGAAATGATTCTAGGAGTGAGTCTAGAATTAACCACTTTAGACCACCTAGAAATGATACTAGGTTTTTTGATAACAAGTCTAGAATTAATAATTTTAGACCACCTAGAAACAATTCTAGGAATTGTGCTTATGAGCCTAGAATAAACCATTTTAGGCCATCTAGAAATGATTCTAGGATTCTTGTTGATAAGTCTAGAATGAATTATACTAGACCACCTAGAAATGACTCTAGGAAATTCAACACGTCTAGGAATGACTTTAGATCACCTAGAACGCATTTGGCGCAACCTAGGCATAGGCACAACCCGAACGTGGTATGTCACTATTGCAACCGGGTAGGACACATAGCACCCATATGTTTTGCGAAACATAGGGATTTATCTTCCAGCTATGATTATTATTTGCCTAACCCCCAAGGACCCAAAATGGTTTGGATACCAAAAACCTATTCTTAGGTACTTTTGCAGGTGTGCTTGAAGGCTACAATATTGTAGTAGATGCACCAAGCACGACACCTTATTGCATTAAGGGAGAATTTCGGTTAGTTATCCTTTTTGATAAAAATCGAATTGTTAATATGTGCCAGCAATTGATATTAACATATATGTTAATTTGGTTCTTATTTTGTTGAAACTTTTGATGTGCTTAATCGTAATAGTTGATATGTGTTAACAATTGAGATATCCTTGTTAACAATTAATATCAATTATCTTTGTTGATTCATGTGTTGAAGATTTGTTGTTAAACAACAATTGGTATCAACTATTACATGATTGATTCATGTTTTGATAATTTGTTTTTAAATAACAATTGGTATCAATTATTTTTGTTAAATATAATGATTGATCCATGTTTTGATAAATATTAGTTATTTTTTGATAAAGACCTAATTGTTGATATGTGTTAACAATTAGTATCTTTTTGATAAAAATAATTTTTGAAATATTTGTGTAACAATTAATAACAGTTGGTATGTATAAACTGTTAGCATGTTTTTTTTGGTAAAAACATTTCATGTATGTTTGAATGTACGACATTCTTGGTTTGAATAACTGTTGGTATATTCTAGAAAAATAAATTTTCTGGTATGTATTAACTGTTAGCATATTTTTTTTAAAAAAACATTTCACTCATGTTTTTGATGAATGCTATTTCTGGCTTGATAATTGGTATATTCTTTAAATAAATGATTCATTTTTTTTAATAGTTGATAAAAGTATTTCTGTTAAAAACTGACTCGTGATGAATATATCTTTTGGTCTGAATAATGATTGGTATATTTTTCGAAATTTGAGTTATGGTTTTAATAAAACTGTTGATTTGTTATATATTAACAGTTGACATATTTTAGTAATATATTTTACTAAAAATAACAATTTGTATCGCTGTTAATAAAATAACATTTGATACATTTGTTATGTTTTCCAACAAATGGTTTTATCATTGTTTTTATAACATTTGGCATATTTTGAAAAATATCAAATTGATATGTTTTGTTTTTTTTAATGTCTTGATAAATTTCTAGCAATCTTCATATTGCATATTCCTCAATGTCTTTCCTATTTTATTTTGACATTCAGGAAATGTCGAAAAGGGGGAAGTAGCCTTAATATACTCTTTTTTTGCTAAATGCCAAAAGAAGAAGTGTTTAGGCGATACGCATCAAATAAGGAAATGTCTTTACATTCTAGTTTGCCTTATTTGAGGGGGAATTTTTCATTAAGGAGAAATAGATTGCATGAATTTTATTGATGATATTATTTTTCTATTTCAAAAATATTTTTATATTGATAATATTATTTTTTGGAGCAACTAATGAGTTTTATGCAATGAGTCTTTAAAACTCATTTGAGATGTCAATGATGGACGAGCTTAATTTCTTCTTGGAGCTGCAAGTTAAGCAAATGAAAGAGGGAACTTTCATTTGTCAAACTAAATATTGCAAGGAGTTGCTGAATCAATTTGAAATGAGCAACGCCAAAGCAATGGCCACTCCAATGAGCACGTCAGACCATCTTGACAAAGATGAGAAAAGTAAGGAGGTTGACACCAAGATATACCGAGGTATGATCGTTCCTTACTTTATCTTCATAATAGTAGATGCAATGTTAAGCGTTTGCATATGCGCTAAATATCAATCATGCCTGAAGGAGTCACATCTTACTGCGGTTAAACGGATAATGAAGTACCTAATTGGAACTTTTAATGTGGGACTTTGGTATCCCAAAGGATCTTCATGCCAATTAATTGGCTATTCCGACTCTGATTTTGCAGGATGCAGATTAGACCGCAAGAGCACTATTGGCACTTGCCATTTGCTCGGTAACTCCTTAGTTTCTTGGTTTAGCAAGAAACAAGTTAGTGTCGCTTTGTCCACAACCGAGGCCGAATATATTGCCGCGGGGAGTTGTTGCGCACAAATTCTTTGGATGAAACAACAACTCTTGGATTATGGTCTTAGTCTTGATCACGTCCCTCTTCGATGTGATAATACTAGTGCCATAAGCTTGACGAAGAATCCAATTCTTCATTCAAGAACAAAGCATATTGAAATTGGGCACCATTTTATAAGAGATCACATTCTTAAAGGTGATGTCCAAATTGAGTTCGTTGAAACTAAACTTCAATTGGCCGACATCTTCACTAAACCTTTAGATAAAGAGTCGTTCTTCCGTATTCGAAGTGAACTCGGAATTCTTGACTCTACGTTGATCTAATGCATACATTTTAGGTTGCATTTTTTAATATTACTGACTTGAGCGTCGGAGACGCGTATTTTCTTTTGCAGGTATCGCCCTAAAGACAGGGGGAACCAAGATGAAGTTTTAATTCAAGTCAATATTATTTTTTGCTTGGCTTGTGAATTTGGAAATAGCATATTTGTTTTGATAAAATTATTTCATAAAATCATGATATATATTTTTATCAAAAATATGGTTTATTCCTATGTTTAAAAATGAAAATTATTTTTCCAATATTTTCTGTTTAAACGATTTTTCAAAGTCGTTGAAGTTAGTCGACTAACTTGCAGTTATTCGAATAACTTGATTATCCAGAAAATCAAGCTATTTCCAGATAGTCGACTATCCCAGAAGATATTCGACTATAGTTCCCAGATAGTCGACTATCCAATAAGATATTCGACTATCCACGGCCAGTTTCAAAAATCTGACCGTTTTATAGCCGTTCAAATCAGTCCAAAAATCAGATTTTTGTCATTCAATGTTATGTTTTCTTGAACTCTATAAATAGGAATAGTGTGTACTCAAAGTCTCACACCAAATTCATCCATATTCAAGAATTCTCTTCAAAAATTCTATTCCAAATTTCTTCCAATAGTTCTTCTTGCCTACAAATTTCAATGGCAAATAGAAGTTCTAAACGTTCTCATGCCGAAAAGAATGTCCCTTCTTCTTCAAACAATCCTCCATCTAAATTTTGTTATGATGATGGTTCTTTTCTTTGGTTTGAACAAGAAAATGAGCTTCAACGTTATATTCAAAAATTTTATAATCGAGATATTCTTCCACCTCGATTTACCACCGGAAGATATCTTGCGGATTCCATTCATTCCAATATTCTTCTACAAAGTTCAATAATCGACTTTGTATATTTGAAATATGATTTCATTCATCCTCACTTAATTCAAGCTTTCTATTCAAATCTAAAGAAAGATGAGGATGGGGTTCCCTCTACCAAAGTTAATGGTATTCCTATTCTTCTAAGTGAAGAAAATATTCAAGCCCTCACAAACCTTCCTCGTGATGGCCAAGACATCGATCAATATACCGGTGTCGAAGGAATACTCTATGATGAACAAGTCCTTTTCAACCTTATTGGAATTGGACAATTTGATTTTACTCAAGAGCAAAAGAGAGCTCCCATTAAAGGAATATTTCCGGAATTTTGTTTGATTCTTAGCGTTATCACTCGGATTCTCAAACCGAGAAAAAGCAATCGCACAACAATTGGCCGTGAAGATGCAAAAATCATGCATGCTATTATTTCCAAAGCACGCATAAATTGGTGTAAATTTGTTCTTACACATATGTATGATTCAATAGGAAGTGACAAACCTCTTCCATATGCATTACTTATAATGCATCTTCTTGAAGCGTCTCAAATCAACACCAATGTTGGTACCAAGAATCGTACCAAATATTGGGAAATTCAAGAGACTTCTTTTCATGGCCATGATCAACAATCCTCCTCCTCCAACTCAAGCTCGTCGTCCTCGTGCTCAACCGGATGCGTCTCTTCAAACCATCTCGGCACAACTTGCTTCTCTATCAACTTCAATGAATCGAATTGATAGAAATGTGCAAAGGATGAGTGCAGAACTTCATGGATATTTTGACCATGTTAATTATCCTTATTCTTACGTCTTTTCCGCAAGTGCTTCTAGCGATGATTTCGACGACGATGAAAGTTCTTAATTTGTATTTTTTTATTATTTGAAATGTATTTTCAATTACTCTTATTGTAATTTTCCTTCTTCATTAATGAAATTATCTTTTTGTTAATGTCAAAAGGGGGAAGATAAGGGTATATGCATATTTATTTTTCCATGCATTAGGGGAAGATAAGGGTATATGCATATTTATTTATTTATATGCATATTTATTTTTATTGCATAAATTGAGGGGGAACTCATTAATAACTTGTCTTATATTTGGCATAGCTTTATATAAGGGTATATGCATATTCCCATAAAGGTTTGCCATTATCAAAAAGGGGGAAATTGTTGGAACATACATGTATGTTCATATGTTTTGATAATTGACAAACCGATTTAGATGGAAAATAATATATTCCAAATAAATGTGAGTTATTATTGAATACACTTTAATTAAAGTGTTTTTGTTTTGTATACATGATATGCAAATGGAAATAGCGGACCAAAATTGGAGAACGAAAACAAGAAGGTCAAGACAAGATCAAGAGAAGAAAATAAATGAAGACTTGGTTGAGTCATATTTATATTTGTGATCTTGATCCGACAATTGATGCAAGATTTGGCTTCTCTCGTAAAATCATTTTTCATCAAAACATGCATCCTTGATTTAAAACAAAATGATTTACATTTTAGCCAAAATGATTTTTAAACATGTCTTTTAAGTCTGGACCTATATAATCGATTATATAAGCCTTACAATCGATTATATTAAGACCGCCAAAACTGGAATATTCAAAAACTACAGAACAATCGATTATATCCTTCTAACAATCGATTTTACTAAGACAGTATGATTTGAAGTTTTTCAAAATGGCAAACAATCGATTATATCTTTTAAACAATTCATTATATGATTTTAACAGTGTTTAAATGAATTTTTCAATCAGCTACATAATCGATTACATACTTCCTACAATCGATTGTTTTGAGACAGTGTTTAAATGAATTTTTCAAAACAGCAACACAATCGATTATATGCTTTTCACAATCAATTATGTTTGAACCGTTGCAAGAAATATTTTCAAACTTTGTAATATAATCGATTATACACTTTTGACAATCGATTATTCTAGTACAGAATCCTAAACTGATTTTTGAACGTTAACGTACAATTGATTGTGCAGTCCATACAATCGATTATATGCCTTAAAATCAGGAATCTGTCTTTTGAACGTTGGTCACACAATCGATTATATAGTCCATACAATCGATTGTATGAGCACAGAATCAGGGATTTTGTTTATCAATTAGGCAACGGTCTGGTGCATTTTGAGGCCTATAAATACACCTCTAAATCACTCTTTTCAACACAACAATCTGATCAAAACATTCATAAGCTTTCAAATACTCTCTACATTCATTTTATCATATTTAATCATATTTTGAGAGCCAATTCTTTGAATTTATTGTTGTGTTCTTGAGCGTACTTGTTTACTCATATCCACTCTATTAAGAGAGTCTTGTTTAAGTGAGTAGTAAGTGTTTGTATACACTTGTTGCAAGGAGAAATATTTTATTTCTTCTTGAGAAGTCTTGGGGTGAGGTATCCTCGAGCAAGGTTGTTTGAGACTTGTGTGATTCAAGTTCTCAAGTTGTAACGGTTTGTTAGGTACCCGGAAAATTAACAGAAGTCTTGGAGTGCGGTATCTTCAAGCAAGTGTAACGGTTTGTTAGGCACCCGTAAGCTTAACAGAGAAGTCTTGGAGTGCGGTATCTTCAAGCAAGTGTAACGGTTTGTTAGGCACCAGTAAGCTTAACAGAGAAGTCTTAAGGTGCGGTATCCTTGAGCAGTTGTAACGGTTTGTTAGGCACCCGCAAGCTTAACGGAGATAGTTGAACATTGAGATTGTATCTCAAGAGACTGGACTTAGCCACGGGTTGTGGTGAACCAGTATAAATTTGGTGCACTCTCTCCTTACTCTTTAATTTCTGCATTTGAGTTATAATTTCCTGTGATTTTTTATATTACGCTATTCATCCTCCCTCTAGCGTTAAGCACTTATTCTTACAGTAAAGAAGTCCCATGTCATATGTTGAGTTCACGTATTTCAATATGCGCTTCGCCGCTTCAAAGTGAGGTTCCGTGGCTCTTGCATATAGCGACTAACAAGTCCAACAGAAAATGAAATATGTGGCCTTGTAATAGTCAAGTAGATCAAGCTACCAACAAGAGCCCGATAAGGACGTGGATCTGGTAAAAGCTTTCCTTCCTCACGCCTAATTTTTATGTTAGGCTCAAGAGGAGTAGAGCAATGCTTACTTGTGTTTATTCCAAACCTGTCCACTAGCTTCCTCGCATAGCTTTCTTGTGAAAGAAATATTCCATCTTTCACATATTTCACTTCCAAACCAAGAAAGTGACTAAGCTCTCCCAAATCTTTCATTTCAAATCTGATCGAGAGTTCAGCTCGCAGTTTTGCAACCTCCTGTTCGTTATTACCTGTAATAATCATATCATCCACAGATAGTAGCACAATCATGTGGAGCGTACCTTGCTTCTTCACGAACAGGCTAGAATCTGAGTCTGATGCAAGATAGCCACAAAATTGCAAGTATTCAGCAATCTTTCTGTACCATGCTCTGGGAGCTTGCTTGAGTCCATAAAGCGCTTTCTTCAGCTTGCATACATAGTCTGGATGAGTAGGAGAAATGTAGCCCAAAGGTTGTTCCATGTAGATCTCCTTATCAATCTCGCCATACAGGAAAGCATTCTTCACGTCAAGCTGACATAGCTTCCACCCAAGTGATGCCGCCAAGGAGATCACAACTCAAACTGATGTCATCTTCGCCACTGGGCTAAAAGTCTCCTCATAGTCTTCTCCATAAAATTGAGAGAATCCTCGTGAAACCAGCCTTGCTTTATATCTATCAATGCTCCCATTTGCCTTCTTCTTTAGTTTATACACCCACTTGCAAGATAGTGGCTTCACATCCTTGGGCTTTGGCACAAGATCCCAAGTTTCATTTTTCACAAGTGCGTGCATCTCCTCATTCATAGCTTCTTCCCATTCCTTAACACCTTTTGCTTCATTATAGGAAGAAGGCTCATTTTCCTAAATAGGACCGGCACTGAAGCAATGATAGATGCTTACCATGTTTCCATCTCGGTAGCGAATAGGTTTGATGACTTGCCTTCCATGTCGAGTTGTTCTTTGGCCATTTGTCTCCTCCAGGTTGATATTTTCCCTTTGTTCATCCACGCGAGAAGTAACCTTGCTCCCCCTATCACCAGAATCTTTTGCTTCTGAAGATGACGTACTATTATACGTCATTGGTGATGATGGCGATGATGAAATATTGGAGCAAGGAGCTTAAGAAGTCACTGGAAGACTTACGGGCATCTCTTCATGTTCTATAGCTGGTGAAGGAGCATCTCCAGGAACACCACCGGGACTGTAGTAGGAAGAGATTTCATCAAATACTACATCCCAAGATACTTTACACTTGCCTGTCTCGGGATCCATACATTTCCAGCCTTTCTTCCTTTTATCATAACCGATGAATATGCACTTCCTTGCCTTAGCATCTAGTTTAGTTCTTTGTGTAAACTGGAATGTGGACGTAGCAGATCGATCCAAAGACCTTAAAGTCTTTCACATTTGGCTTCTCGTTGTAGAGCATTTCGTACGGGGACTTGGTACCCTATTAATCACATATGTCGCACAAGCCATACCTTCGGCCCAAAGAACTTTGGGCAAATGTTTAGCATATAACCAGCTCTTACATGTTTCAGTAAGATGTCGAATCTTCCTCTCTGCAATACCATTTTGATGAGAAGTGTCTGCACATGTGAGCTGCCTTCGTATTCCCTGCCTCGAGCAGAATTGATTAAACTCCCGTGAAGTATATTCTCCGCCATTATCAGTCTTCAGCCGTTTTATCTTCCTCTTAAACTCACCTTCGACCTTCTTCTTGAACTCCAAAAATCTGGAAAATACTTCAGATTTTTGCACCACGAAATATACCCAAGTATATCGTGTGTAATCATCAACAAATACCACCATATAGCGATAACCAGAGAAGGTAGGTGTACGTGTAGGACCCATCACATCACTGTGAATGAGTTCTAGTGGTGCCTCGTATCTTGTTTGGGATCTATCAAATGGAAGACGATGCGCCTTACCATATTGACACCCTTCACATAATGTTCCACTACCAAAAGTAGTAATATGAGGCAAACTATCAACCAAATTTTTCTTTACCATGACTTTTAACTTATCCATATTAAGGTGCCCAGTCTAGCATGCGAAAGTGATGCATTATCATTCGTGCTCATCTTGTCAACATAAGATGTAGATGCTGACAAAACAAATAAATCTTTAACTCGCTTACCGGTGTGAACGACATCTCCTTCCACCTTAGTGATATTTCGGAAGAACTTCACTCCATTTGGCTCGAACAGAACATAGTGCCCAGCATCCACAGCGTTAGCCACCGAGAAAAGATTCTTCCTCATCCCAGGTACATGATACACACTCTTCATAGTGATAGGATCTCCGGCATTGTTGAGAATGATTGTACCCTCCTTTTCTACCGGATAAACGGTATTATCCGCGGTGAGAATAACTTCGTTACCTTCATGTTTCTGAAGAGATGTGAACTTTGAGTCATCTCCGGTAAGGTGATGACCGCAACCAGAATCCACGATCCAGTCATCCTTGAAGTTGATGCTAGCGTAAGCATTTACCGAGGTAGTTTCCGTTGAGAAGCAACCACCCCAATTTTCTTTGTTTGTTCTGCTTTATCAGCAACATTTCCTCCCTTTAGCTTCACCTTACAATTCTTCTTGATGTGTCCAGGCAAGTTACACCGATAGCATCGAATAGTGCTTCTTTTCCCGTTGGCACTCTTTGGTGGCTCTCCCCCTTCATCTTTTCTTCTCTCTCTTTCATTCTTCTTCTCTGGTCTATAGACTTTCTTCTTTCCAGAGAATAAGGCGTCACCTTGAAAAGATAAGGAGACTCCAGCCATTTGTTTTGCTAGAGACTCTTGAGAAGAGAGAAGATTCTCAAACTCAACAAGGGAGGGTTGATTAGCTCGCCCCTGAATAGAAATGACAAAAGGAATATATTCTTTGTTTAATCCTCGAATAATATTCCTTTTCATTCGAGCCTCCGAAATAGGTTCCTCCGGATCAAGAGCAGAAATTTCCGAACAAATATTTTTAATTATTAAGAAATATTCGGAGATTGAGAGCTCACCTTGAGTAGTTCGTGCCAACTCATTCTCTAAGTATTGCAGCCGAGCAACGTTCTTCTTGTTAAGAAATGCACTTAGAGTATCTCAAATCTGAGATGCAGACTTACACCCAACAATGTGATCAAATAGATCGTGAGAGATTGATCTCTTCAACACGAATTCCGCATTTGCGTTTGATGTCCTCCACTTCTTTACGGCATCGGCATTAGTATCCGTGGGTGTAGGGGCAACCTTGTTGTCTCCACCAACAACCTCCCATAAATCTTCTCCAAGAAGATAAGATTCCATGCAAGACTTCCATACCATGTAATTGGATTGATTAAGCACCTCAATTCCAAGGCCGACAACTCTTCCACTTGAATCCATTTTTGGAACGCCAACGAACTTCTTCACCAAGAGTGACTTGACAAGATTCCAAGCTAACACCTTTGTAGCTCTGATACCATGTGAAGAAAAACAACTTCCCAAATTCCGGAAATTGCTTTCTTAGAGTAGTGAATTATGCTTCACATGCCCAAGACTCACAACCACAATTGAAGAAGAACGAAGAAGAAAATATAGCTCCAAAAATACTAGAACTAAGAAAGTGGAAGACTTACTTGAATAACTTGGAGAATACTTTATTAACTCAAGAAGACTTGGATTTTCTTTTTTGGATGATGCAAATGTGGAGGAGGGGGTGGGTATATATAGGCTTTCCACCTCCTCAATGGATGGTCATGATCTATTTAATCCTACGGTGGAGATTCGTCTTCTAGAATACTCCACACTTTTCTTACAAAATATCTAGATATTTTTATCACCTACACTAATATAGAAATATCTCCTAACTTCTATAATATTCTACACTATTCTATAATTTTCCAAAAGATATACTTTATAATTTTAACAGATGATTGATAAAAGTAATTTTCACAGTATGGACATACGAAATAGGAATAACCTAAACCGTGAAAACCAGATTGTGGGAGAGCAGTGTAAGTTATTTCCCACGTATATATGCGGCTGAATAAGTTTAAGACCAATAATTAATATTTAATTAATGAGAAAATCTCATTTGACCGATCAGTTACTTGATAAATGTACCTGATTAAGTGAGAACTTCTATAAATTAGTCCGCTCTCCACCTATTAGGGTTACCGTATTTTATTTTCTCTCTTCAATCACTAATGTAGGCGGTAATGAAAGTTAGGGCAAGGGGCGAGAAACCAATTCCAACTAATGCTTCCGCTTCACGATAGTGGCTTATAATTCAAATATATTCTTCTATAACGATTTTTGTGTAAAATTATCATGTTCAAAATACTAATATAAAATTAAGTTTATGCTTACAAGCAATACAAAGATCGTGCTATTCTCATATTTCATTTCTCAAGCAAATTGCAACATTTTGTATTATTCCTTGGACTGTATTTCACATCGATTCCCTACACAAATTATTAACTGACATGAAGAAATAATGTCCAGTTGCTTTAAAACACCAAAAAAACATTTTTTATAAAAAGAATTTAACATAAGCAAGTTGCCAATTAAGGGTCCTAGGGTTCACGATTATGACATGCCAGCAAATGTAGTCTGGATAATTTTAAATGCAAGAATTAAACTTGCCATGTGAATGAGTACACAGCAACGTTAATTGTTCCCTAGATAAAGACTTGAAGTGATTATGCTCTTTTTTTTTTTTTTTTTTTTCTTTTTTAATAAATTAGGGAATCTACCGTCGCTAGCCTTAGAATATATTTTGACAAGAAGGGTTGCTCTGATGGTAAGCAACCCCCACTTCCAACCAAGAGGTTGTCAGTTCGAGTCTCCTCAAGAGTAAGGTGGGAAGTTCTTGGAGGGAAGGATGCCAGGGGTCTATTTGGAAACAGTCTCTCTACCCAAGGGTAGGGGTAAGGTCTGCGTACACACTACCCTCCCCAGACCCTACTAAGTGGTATTATACTGGGTTGTTGTTGTTGTTGTTGTTAAACTAGGGAATCCGCAATCGCTAACCTTCGAATATGCTCATCACAATTCGAACACGCTCCTGAGTCCAAAATCACCCGACGGAGCTAACAAAATCCTCAAAATTCAAATCCGAGATTGTTCATATATAAGTTAACATCTGGTCAATTTTTTCAACTTAAACTTTCAATTATGAGACTGAGTATCTCAATTCACTCTGAAATCTCTCCGAATCCGAACCAACCAACCCGGTAAGCCATACAATAGCATTAGAGTATAAAAGGAGCAGAAAATGGGGGAACGAGGCTACAACTCTCAAAACGACCGATCTGGTCATTACATCTAGAAAGGGTTCTATTTGAACTAGGCCGCTTACTAGCTAATTATAAATTATCATACTAATATTTGTAGGCCCCTATATAGCTTCGTTGTAACTGATCTATAGTTTTTGTGAGACAATATTTTGGAATTGGCAATGCTGCTTGATGTTCTATGAGTTCCATGCAGTCATTGTTCCCAGTGCAAAGTATCTTATTGTATTTTCTTTTTTTTCTTCCCTAGTGGTAAATTTTTTTAAATCAAAATTTCTTCTTTCTGAATTAATCCAACGACTCTGTTTTGAAAAGAAATTCACGCTGGCTAGCGAGATGGGATGGGACCTTAGCGGGTCGTTCCACTGGGACAAAATGGGAAACTTGTCCTATCATGTTCTATTTAATATAGGTCCAATCCCGTTTAACATTTGGTGGGCTGAGACAGAACGCGACACAATCAGGATGGACCGAATCGACCAGTCCCGTTGGACAGCCATACCCCTCATTGTGAAACACAGGTCCGCATCTACGGTGTCAAACTTAGTTGCTTATATTTTCATTTCGTATTACATAGCTTCAATTTACTAGGGTCAACTTATCAGTTGTTGAAGATAAGTCG
Source organism: Nicotiana benthamiana (assembly GCA_034376525.1). NCBI lineage: Eukaryota > Viridiplantae > Streptophyta > Magnoliopsida > Solanales > Solanaceae > Nicotiana > Nicotiana benthamiana. Next base: position 138,016,989 of record CM067335.1, read on the forward strand.
ACATTAGTTTTATTTCATGCAAGTTTGATCTTATTATATTTTATAAGACTTATTTTATTGTGTTTTAACAATAAAATTAACCACTAAGCCCTATGTTTAGTGATTTTTGTAAGAAACTAATTTTCTTAAAAGTTATGCATGGTATTTAAATTTATAATACACTATATTAAATTGTGGATGAAAAATAATTTCTGCATAACTAACTCATGCATTACTAATCCCTATATTAATAATACATTTTATTCAGCATTTTTTTATATATCTTACCCAACAACCCCTAATGTTTAACCTTAAAACTTTGCTCGTGAGATAATTGGAGGTTAAAAAATCAAGACCATCTATTTTCAATATCATTGAGTGTAATTTCCTATTATAAATCGCTGTTTTGGTTTTACATTGAAAAAGCAACAGGAATGTTGGGCCCTCTCTAAAGTCTGAAAAGTTAGTAGTACTAAATCAACAAAGGGGGCCCAAAATTTTATGTTGCTTTATCAGAATTTGACCCCTCAAAGTTTGCAATAAATGCAACTTAGCCCTGCCAACTAACTCTGTCCAAAAATCATGGTCCTTATACCTCCCCGTAACAATCTTAATTAAGAAACGGTCCCAAAGTTGACCATAGTAGTTGCTGTATAACCAAATTAGGGTTATTAATTAGGACTGTGAACAAAAATTATAATAGCATTTTAAAAGAAAATAAATAAAAAACTCTTTGATGATTGTGGCTGAGGCAGAATTACTAGTAAAGATGTTCAGTAAAAAAAGTAAAAAGATTGTAGTTTGTGGAATAGAACCAATGACCTTATAAATGTTTTAAACTCCCTTAACTAATAAGATATGCTTTTTGATCGTGTCACTGGAATTCAAAATATAAAAATATAAAGGAAAAAAATAGATTTTATCTTAAACGTACGATATAATTTTTCGGCAAAAAGGATTCGCACGAACACCCTTTCGTTCCCCTAAATCCGATGAAATTTAATTATCCATCGGATTTCATGCCATAATGTCTTGTCCTTAGTCTTTCTTAAAATGAACAGGCAGAATCCAGCCTTGTGTGATTACAATTTTTTAGCAAATCTTCTACAAGTAGAATTAGCTATTAAATTATGTACAAACACTAAATTGAATGTGAAAAGTTATCACAAGAAGCACCACTTGATCTCGACAGTGAAAAGTTCCAATTAAATAAGCACATAACAATTTAAAGTAGAAGGACTTATACGTTAGAATCCATCGGTATTCCAAGTGTCTAGCACGGGCTAGTAAGTTTTCGGACTGATAATTAAAAATTAGTTAGTATTTATAAAGTTATTGAAAAGTAGTTACTATTTTGCTATAATACAAAAAGTTCCAGCATAATATACTGGAGTTTTGTGTATGAGCTTCCAGCATATTATGCTGAAACTCCACGGAAAGTTTCAGCATAATATACTAGATATTGGAACACATATGTATGAACTTCCTGCATATTATGGTAGACCAGTATATCATGCTGGAACTCTAGTATATTATGCTGGAATATATTCCGGATATTGAACTGTATTTTCGTTCAGGTTTATCTTTATATGAAAAGTGGCTAACTTTTGATTACTTTTGGAATTGTGGCTATTTTTCAAACTCCACTTGTAAATCTGGCTATTTTTGAATTTCACCCTCAAACTTAAGTAGCAAATATTATGGTGCTACGACCTCTCTCGGGTCAAAATAGCAAGAGCTAGCTAGTTTTCGAACTGATAATTGAGAAATAGTCCGCGTTTGCAAAGTTATTGAAAAATAGCCACAGTTTTACTGCAACACGAAAAGTTCTAACATAATATACCGGAGATTAGAGCACATATTTATGAACTTCTAGCATATTATGTTGGAACTCCAGTACCCGAAAAGTTTCAAATACTGGAGATTGGAGAATCTATGTATATACTTCTAGCATATTATGTTGGAACTCTAGCATATTATAGAATTCCAGCATGTTATAAGAAAATTCAAACTGCAACATATCATGCTGGAATATTTCAAGATTTTGAATACTTTTTTGTTCATATTTATCTTTTACATGAAACGTCTTTAAATTTTGATAACTTTTGAAATTGTAGTTATTTTTCAATTACCACTAATAAATTTGGCTATTTTTGAATTTCTCTTCTCTTTTTGTATAAAGCTACCAGCGTGCTTGGGCGGAGCTAGAAACGAATGGGATTCATCCAAAATCTCTTTGTCAAAAAATTATACTATATATATTAGATCAAAATTATTTTTCATGTATATATAGTAAACGTTAAATCACTTTAATTTCTTTGTATGTTTACTTTATATTTTGAACCCTTGAAATATGACTCTGTATAGTTATCAGATTAAAAAGATAGATCAAACTGCAAATCATGATTAAGTGATTATATCCTACTAACAACCTAAGTTGCTCCGACACGCAAGTGTAGGTGCTGCATTCGTGTTACCACGATATTAATATGGGTGTGGGTATGGGATCCATACCAAATTTGTTTAAATAATATGGTACTTTGATCAATGGACGGAAAATTTTGAGATGAGATACAATTTGATTCCCGAAATTAAAACCAAAACTAGCGTAAAATTTAAAAAATAGCTTACCTTATCTAGGAATCTATCATTTACTTTTCTACAATTATACGTAAGTGTTGCATAAAGTTTCTCATAATTTAGAGGTCTTTTTTTTAAAAAATTATTTTAACTGAATCCTCGTATCCGTATCTATACTAGAATACATATTTCTATATCTTAAAATTTACATCATGAAATATTTGATTTTCAATCCGCATCCGTATTGAACACGCAATTGTGTCCGGGCAGCTTGGCTAGCAACTGCCTATTATATGTCTATTTGTGTACGATAAATATTAGGTGGAGATAATTTTTTACCATTCCTGACCCTCTCTGCCAACATGTGAACATATTACTACAACATAGTCTATTCTACAGATCCATATATTGACCATTCATCCCACTAGCCAAACCTTGTAATTTTAATGTATGCATTTATGAATCAAATTAAAGATCCAATAATATTCAAGTTGGACACGCAAATTTTGAACTGACTGAACCAACCATAAAAATGAGGGCAAAACAATTTGACAGGTCATTGCAAATAGTGGTGTTTAATTAAGGCCCACAAGTACTTAAAAGTATTGTCCAGCGGTTAATGAAATGTACGTAGGGTACAAATTACAATAGTGACAAAAGATAATAATAGGTGAATTCTTTCTATTTTTTATGACTCGATTGACGAAATTTTATATTATAATATTAGGAGGTAGCATGTATCTCGTGAAATAATTAAAATGCACAAGTTGATTTGGGCACCTGTACTAAGTGGAATAACTTGCCTGGACACCTGTATTGTTGATGGTCAATAAAATATTTGACTAATGGTCAATAAAGTACGTACAAAGTTCAAATTACAATAAAGAATATTAGCTGGTGATTTCTTTCTATCTTTTATGCCTTAATTGGTAAAGCTATATATCATAATGGTATAAGGTAACAAGTATCCGTAGAATAATTTAAGTGTACAAGCTAGTTCAAACATTTGTACAAGCATAAGTAATAAGTACCTGGTGAAATAGTTGGTCGGGACAACTATACTAGCAAGGAGTACAAATACCCAATGAAATAGTTGAAATGCGAGTAATCATAAGTATTGTAGCAGGTAATTGCTGGAAAAATACTCAAGGGGTGGAAGCTAGTCTGATTTAAGTAATGAAGGGAGAAAAGTAGTATTTCACGAGCAATTAATACACGCGGAAGTATAAATACTTAGTGGAATAGCATGTGCGGACACACGTATTGCTGAAGGTACCAGTACCTAGCGAAATAGTTAAAATGCACACAAACTATGTACTATAACATGTATTCGCTGGAATAATACACGCAAAAAATTCGGACACCAACAACAGCAACAACAACAACAATCTAATATAATCCCATTTAGTAGGGTCTGGGGAGGGTAGTATGTACGCAGACGTTACCCCTACCCTGGGATAGAGAGGCTGTTTCCAAATAGACACCCCCGGCATCTTTCCTTACAAAAACTTCCCACATTGCTCTTGAAGAGACTCGAATTTACAACCTCTCAGTTGGAAGTGAGGGTTGCTTACCATTAGAGCAACTACTCTTGTCTTCATAGTTATTTATTTAAATAAAAAAGACCCACAAGTCAAAGGTGAGAAAGTGTAAAGACCAGTCCCCAGAATGCTTGCTCATATTGCTACCCTACAATTCCAACCTCTAATGACCACTCAATACAATACTCATTTTTACCACATTAAATTCTCACCATCCCTACAGCTGTGCAACTTGTTCCTATTTCAATGGAACAAATTTGACTCTAACTGTGTGCTTTTAAAATAAAATTAACCTTTTCTAAGTAGTTGTAGATATTATTTTATTTTTTTCACGATATTCGCTTTAGAACTCACTTAGTTCGAATTCGCGCCAAGTGTTTTCAATCAAAAATGACTCCACACCCAGATTTGAATTTGAGATATCTGATATTAGAGAAGAATTAGGATTTGAAAGTAGCAGGGACACCATTGTAACAGCCTAGCTTACTAGTGATATTATCTGCTCTGAGCCTATATCCTCATGGGTTTAAAACGCGTCATTAGGGTGTAAGGCTTGTTAACTTATATACACAACATCTCTCTTGTGTTTTGTCGATATGAGACTCTATCTAAAGCCAAGAGTGTTACAACTACTGCCGAAATTTTTTTAAGCAAATGCTAGAATTAGAATCGAACTTACATGGCACACTAAAATTCAAGTTGTGTCCACCAAATCAACTAATACAGCTGCGTACCTGTTACTTAAGATGTATATCACGTATATACATACATTTTTTTGAAGTTACCAAGAGTCATTAACCTCTTGCCCAAAGATAGGTCCGCCTCTTATTTAACTAAGGATATATAAGTATTTACTATTCACAACCTTCAAGGATAAGTAGTTCTAGAATTAACACAAATATTTATATTTATTCTATTTTCATCTATATATATGTCAAAATAGCCCATGTTATCAATCGTACCTTTAATTTACTTTCTTGAGAAACAAAACGAACTCAGAACCACAGAGCAATTCCCAACTATCAACACAACAAAATCTTCCTCCCATTCTTTCCCTCAGCTTCTTTCTTTTCATCTTGGGGTTTGTTCTTATCTTCTATTTGCTCTCAAGACCAAAACTCTAATTGGAAAACAAATATAAGAAGAAGATTTTGAGCACTTTTTCTTGTTTAAAGATGGAAGCTCCATTGTCAACTTGGCCGTGGGACAACTTGGGAAGTTTCAAGGTACTTAAAATTCCAAGTCTTTTTCTATTTATGTTTTTCTTTTCCAGCTCTTTCACCGATGGACTTCTGTTCCGTCAAACTATGTTGCTCAGGCTCTGCAAAAATGTTGCAGAGTGCGTGTCGTGTCAGATTCTTCAAATATGATATATTTTTTGAGGATCCGATACGGGTGTATCAACATTTTTGGAGAGTCGGCACAACATAGCCGTAAAAAATGTGCTAGTCAAAACCTCTTTGTAAAGACCTTTCGTCGGGATTTCAGCTACTAGTGTTTGTATTAGGGTAGACTGTCTACATCATATCCTTGGGGATACGGTGTGATCCTTTCCCTGAACCTGCATAAATGCGAGATGCTTTGTGCATCGAGCTTCCCTTTTTCTATTTTGACACAAACGTCCATGGGAAAAAACACTATGTTTCCTATTAATAAAAGGGCAGTTCGGTGTAGAAAACATCCCGCATTCATGCAGGATTCGGGAAAGAGCAGCATCTCAAGTGAGTGACTGATGTAGTCAGCCTACCATGATGCAAGCATCAACAGTGGTTGATTCCACGTCTCAGAACTAGTAATATTACTGTATTTCCTAGTAATATTGTTTTTTTTATGGGGGGATAATGTGTACTTACTATTTTTTTTCTTGTTATTTTTGGAACAGTATTTACTATATGGACCTTTGCTTGCAAAATGGTTATACGCAAGATATCAAGAAGACAATATCAAGGAAACATGGTGTCTACATATTCTCATTATTTGTTGTCTTAGATGCAGCATGCATCATACCTGGAATGCTTTCAGTAGCATGTTGTTCTTAACTCGAAATAGACGAATAAACAAGGATGGTGTTGGTTTTAAGCAAATTGACAATGAGTGGGACTGGTAATTTTTAATCCTTTTTTTCAAAATTTATTTGTATTGTTGAAATGCAGCCTTAAAGCAACGGTAAAGTTCTCCGTGTGATATGTTGGTTACGGGTTTAATCCGTGGAATCAGTTTTTGATGCTTGTATCAGGATAGGTTGTCTATATTAAACCCCTTTGAGTGGGACCCTTCCCCGATTTCCTTGGGCGTTGCCCTTGCCCGAACCCTGTGTGAACGCAAAATATTTTATGTACGGGGTGCATTCTTTTTTAGTTCTTGAAATTAAATGTCGTTTGACTTAGTAAATCTCGAAGAAATTATGCTATATGCCCTAATCAACAATATATTGGCGATATAAACTCCTTAAGGATAGTGATTATACTATTAAAGGCTATTTTCTGTTCCCAAAATTTGGAACTAATTACAATTTTGTTATTTTTTCAGGGATAATTTCATATTGCTTCATGGTATCATGGGTTCAATAGTTTTCTACATGCTTAAAGACCTAATCAATCTTCCTTTATGGGACTTCAAAGGATTAATGGCTGTTGCAATTCTCCATATAGCAATTTCAGAACCCCTTTATTATTACTTGCATAAAAGATTTCATGGAAGCTATTTATTCAACCATTATCATTCACTTCATCACTCCTCACCTGTACTACAACCCTTTACAGGTAATTTCTTCATTTAAATGTAGTTTTTTTATATATAATATTTTAAGAGATTTTTTTTTCACTATTAATATGATTTAACTTGTGTAGTAGGTCATCACATGTCTTTTTTTCAGATTACTAATCTCAATTATTATGTGTAGTTACCTTTCAGATGATCAGTGTAAACAAACACTTTAAACTGATAGTCTAAACGAATATTTTATATTTTTAAATTACCCCGGAGATAACTACAGGTAATTACCCATATTAAAGTTTCAAAGCAGCCTCTTGCAGAAATGTAGGGTAACACTGCGTACGATAGACCCTTATGGTCCGGCCCTTTCCCGACCCCCGTGCATAGCAGGAGCTTAGTGTCCCGGCTGTCCTTTTAAATACATGTAGAAACTTGAAAAATTAGCGAGACAATGGTGATACAACAAGCTAAATAGTACTAAGAGTGTAGTCATGAGTTCGAGATGTGGATTCAACCATTAATACTTGCATTATAGAAGATTCTCTACATCATACCCTTAGGAATCCACCCTTCCCTGGACCCTGCATGAATATAAAATATTTTTTTCATCGAACTGTCCCTTTTTATATTTTTATACTGTCGGTGAATATGAGTTATTTTCAAACTTTATATATGTATAATGTTTTTTATGTTCTAAACTTTTTCTCCTTGTGTTTTGTGGAAATTCAGCTGGACATGCAACAATTTTGGAGCACATAATATTAGCTGCAGTGATGGGAATTCCAATTTTAGGAACTTGTTTCATAGGATATGGATCGATAACTATGATATATGGTTATATATTGATCTTTGATTGCTTAAGATGTTTGGGACATAGCAATTTTGAGATTATTCCTCATCAACTATTCAAAGCCTGTCCTCTTCTTAAATATCTTCTATACACCCCAACGTAAGTGATCACTTAATTCCTCTGTTCTATTTTACTTGTCATGTTTATTTTTTACACGGCCCCTTTCAACTAATAAATAAATTATTGTCAATATTTTGTACTAATATATAAGGCCTTTAATTATTCATTTTCAATTTTTCTTTTAAAAAATTTATAAAATTTTATGGACAAACATAATTTTTAATTCTTTTTTATGGACAAACGGGGCCTAAGTTTCAGTAATTTGTGCAGCATATACTGTCAAACTCTGTCTATCACAAAAATCATTATTTTCCGATCCAAAATATTAGTAATTGTTTTGACAATAAATTTGTCTCAAAGTATTTGATGTTGTAAAGAAAAAGAACTTTTCCTAAATTTATTGTTCTTATTGCTTTAATTAATTAAATGTTAATTAAGTGAAATATTTTAAAAAGAAATAAAATGTATTTTAGACAAATAATTCTATTATTATTAATATTATTATAATGGTATTACTCTCTCCAGTCCAAAATAAGTGATTTCTCGGCCTTTTTCTTGTTGTCCAAAATAAGTGATGTTTTTTCCAGATTTCAAGAATAAATTAATTATTTTTTTCTTACATTGTCCTTGGAATAAATAGTGTTGGAATATGTATTAAGAATGTTTATGTGAGATAGTAATGATTAATATGGTTAATTCCACTGCTAATTAATGTTAAAAATAAATTTTTTAATTTGCATAAAAATATATAAAAAATTACCTATTTTAAACCGGAGGGAGTATCACCCAAAAACTTTAATGATGGCCACTCCTTGAGAATGCTTTAATGTTTTCAGTAAAAAAATTTGGGCATATTAATAAGCAATAAATGCACTCTATATGAAAAAGTCTATTTACAACAATTATTATACTTTAAAGGATAAGTTGGTGCCTCCCTCTGTCATAGACAACTAAGAAATTTAATGCCATTGTATTAAATTATATTTTTCTAAGGAAAAAATAGTTTTCCTTTTAGCTCTCCTATACAAGATTTATTTTTCTATAGTTTTTAATAACTCATTTATTGTCATTCTTTCCTCATTTTTTTTGGCCATAATATTGACAGGTATCACAGCCTACACCACACAGAAATGGGGACCAATTATTGCCTCTTTATGCCACTTTTTGATGCTTTAGGAAATACCCTTAACCCAAAATCATGGGATATGCACACAAAATTTAGTGTTGAATCAGGTAAATACTTATCTTAACATAGCCCAATGATACTCGATTTAACTTTTATATACTAATAATATAGTAATTGAGATATGCTGTCTATATTATACTTTTTAGAGTGCGATTCTTTTCTGAACTTTACATAAATATAAAATATCTTATACATCAGACTGTCATTAATATATACTGATAATATAAAGAATTTTTACACAATACGTATAGTTTAACATGTTGTAGCAAGCAATTGACCGTAGTATTAATTAGATTATTAATATGGATTCTAGGTAAAGTTAAACATCGCTATAGCAATCTCGTTTGTTTCGAATATTTTTGATTGTTATAACGAAGTGCTATTGTAGAGAATATATATTATAGCATAACATGAAAGTCGATTCCGAAAAATCTTGACTTTTATCGAGTGTAACTTACTTTGTTTTCAAGATTATATGTAAATATATTGACTTTTCTCGAGAACTTAAATTTATTGGTGCAAACGTGCTCAATCTTTAATTAATTAATACAGATTATAAAAAATATTGCACGGAATTAGAAAAGGCTATTTCTATTCTTAGAAACTAACTTATTAGGATTTTCATATAAAATTTCAAACTATTGTAACCAAGACAAGGACAACATATAAGAAAGGAAACATAGTAGCCCAAGGGCAATTAATGAGACAGCTATTCACTGGAGAAAAAGAAAGTTGAATAATGTTAAATGTATACATTTATACTAAGTTTTTAATTGCCATAAAGAAATAGTAGGTGAAGTATAAATCAATAAATATATAACATATGCTATTCGAATTAATTTTTATCACTATATATGAGTTATTAAAACATATTATCACTCTAATTTATTCGACTTTTAAGGTTTAATTAATCGATTTAGTGTAAATATTGAGGGTTGAAAATAAAAGATCTTGAATCCAAATAGTCGCTCTAATTCATTATTTATTTTTTTTAGTTAATAAAAATAAATTAATTTAATAATTATATACGATTTCACATATATTATAAATAAATTACACATAATTTCTACCATACAATTTATTTGCTTTAAAATGTCCAAAATCCAAATGGCTACTAAAACTTGTACTATTGCAAAATTGCAGGCAAAAATGGGAGGGTACCAGATTTTGTATTTTTGGCACATGTAGTGGATTTGACATCTGCAATGCACGTTCCATTCTTATTCAGATCATTTGGATCAAAACCATTCAGTACAAGGCTCTTCTTGCTTCCTTTATTGCCCATTGCTTTTGTAGTTATGTTGGTTATGTGGGCATATTCCAAGGTCTTTTTGAACTCTTTCTACAACTTAAGGGGTCGATTGCATCAAACTTGGGTGGTTCCTCGCTTTGGTTTTCAGGTTTGTACATATTCTTTTTTATCCCTTGACGTTACTGGTAAAATTGTTGTCATGTGACCATGAAGTTACATGTTCGAGCCATTAAAATAGTCTCTTGCAAAAATGTAGGATAAGACTGAGTACAATAGATCCTTATGGTTTGGCCCTTCTTCGGACCCTGCACAAAGCTGGAGCTTAGTGAAAAGAATGGACCTTGGGCTAACTCAACCCCAAAAGCTAGCTTATGAGGTGAGGATTGCCCAAGCCATATAAGGAGACCAAGGACCTCATATCCCTCCGATGTGGGACAAACTCAACACCCCCTCCTCACGCCCAGATCTCTGGAGCGTGGATAACATAAATGGGGGCCCAACATCGGTAACAATAATTGGGACGGGCCTGGCTCTGATACCATGAAAAGAATGAACCTTGGGCCTAACTCAACCCCAAAAGCAAGCTTATGAGGTGAGGATTGCCCAAGCCATACAAGGAGACCAAGGACCTCAAATCCCTCTGATGTGGGACAAACTCAACACTTAGTGCATCGGGCTGCCTATTTTTTTTGTCCCTCTATTCTTTTTGTAATTGAGAAATCTAGAGAATCAGCTATGCATGGTCAAAACTTGACCAATAATAACTTGCTCTTTTGTCCTTTTCTACTTAAATACCAAGCTTTTATGCCGATAGAGTTCGAACACATGACATGTGTTTAACCTAATATCACGCAATGTGCTGTTAGCTCTACCTTTTTCACTTTCAGTTATTTTGAAGGGGAACCTTAGAGCAACTGTTAAATTGTCTCTGTGTGGTCAATAAGTCACGGGTTTGAGTCGTGTAATCAGCCATTGATGTTTGCATCAAGGTAGGATGTCTACATAACACTCTTTGGGGTGCGTCCCTTCCTCGGATCCTGCCACAGGATGATTCGTGCACCGGACTATCCTTATAGTCCGGCCTTTCTCCGGACGCTGAAGCTTAGTACACCAGACTGTTTTTTTTCCCTTTCAAGTGTTGTTTAATTCACATTGTTTATAATCTTTTTTTTTGGTGAATTTCGGTGTGGTAGTATTTCTTGCCATTCGCAGCTGAAGGGATTAATAATCAAGTAGAGCAAGCAATCCTTAGAGCTGATAGATTGGGAGTCAAAGTTATTAGCCTTGCTGCATTGAACAAGGTATTTACACCCCCCCCCCCCCCCCCCTCTTCTCTCAATATAAAAATATTTATATTCTATTATATTATCATAAATTAGTTTAATGTTTCTTGTTAACATGCTGCAACTTCCTCCCCGTCCCCTGTCCAAATAACGTTTGGAGATGGATAATATGAGCAAACTCACACGGACAAATTCATAAGAGTAGACCTATGGAAGGTAACGTAAAAATTCTACAATTAGGGAAACATGATGATCTTGTCACATGATGAAAAATCTCAAGGACTAATGCATAGACTAGAATATGATATATCTAGTAAAGGCGAAACCACTATTCGAAACTTATACTTTTCAGGGTACTAGCTAATTCTTTTAAGTTATTGTGTTTAAATTAATAACTTATATCCTTAATAAATTTATTAAAGTAAATAAAGCGTTAAATTAAAGATATTGAATTCGGCTGAACTCATAAACTGCATACTAGCTCCACCTTAGCCTATATACTATAATCCATGAAATAAAAGCGTAGCATTTCACGTATAAGTTTTGATATTTGCATGTGGCAGACATGGTAGTTGGCTTAAAGTTAGTAGTATAAAATTTTGCTACGTAAGTCGACCTTCATTAATGCTACAATAAAGTTTGTGAATGTAGTACTTTCTTCTAAAATAAGTGATTTTTTTAATTATTTTTATCCATATTAAGAAAATTATCTTTTGGTATTAATTAGCAATAAAATTAATTATATTAATATTTGCTATTTCTAATAAATATTCTTAGCATATACTTCAATATTATTTATTGCAAAAATAATATAGGAGAAAAATAATTAATTTATTTTTTAAATCTGACAAAATTACTTATTTTAGAAAAAAAAAAGACGAGAAAACTTATTTTAAATCGAAGAGAACAGTATTATTATTTGCTGTCAAAGGAAACTACCTTCACAGAGCTGTGATCAATTGATCATTCATTCCACGCAATGCGAGGGCATCACTATCCAATAAAATTTTGAGAAATACTTAAGTAGGAAACAAACTCAAGGTAATGCAGTTGAAAAGCCAAGTTGTACACGCCCCCCAACAAAAAACAACTAATGTAGTTGACGAAGCTTTGAGTCTTATGATATCAATCAAAATATATATCTGTTATTTTATATATATATATATATATATATATATATATATATATATATATATATATATATATATATATATATATTGGGTCCCACTTCCTTGGTCCAATGTTAAATTATAGGAGGGCTAGCATTTACCTATTTTTTCATAGAAAATTCTAGTAGAGAGCATTTCTCTTTTAATAGAATGTCGGAGCTACATATTAATACGTGTGATTTTCTTACAACGAAACTGTTTGTGTAAATATTTTTATATAAAGAGTGCACGAAATATAAGCTCTTTTTTTTTTTTTTAAATGCAGAATGAGGCACTAAATGGAGGAGGGACATTATTTGTAAACAAACATCCTAACCTTAAAGTAAGAGTTGTTCATGGAAATACCTTAACAGCAGCTCTTATACTTAAAGAAATTCCAGAGAATGTAACTGAAGCTTTCTTATCTGGAGCCACCTCTAAACTTGGAAGAGTTATTGCTCTTTACCTTTGTAAAAGACAAGTTCGTGTACTTGTAAGTATCAAACACTTTCTTCTCTCTTTACACAAATAGCCTACTGAACTCACTGTTTACTTTTTCTTACCCGTATGTATACATAGATTATACATATTATACATGAATTGCATATATAGTCAGACCTCTTTATAACAGTCATTTACTATAAAAGTGAAACTTTTGTCGTAAGCGATTTTATGTTGTAATATATGTTATCTATAACAACACTTCACTATAGCAACAAAAAGATATCGAAACAAACGAGGTTGTTATAGAGAGAGTTGACTTATATTATATCGAAGGATGTATAGTATCGAAGGATGTATAATATAAGTCGATCAAAGTTGGTCGGTAATTCGGAAAAAACTTTGTGTTCATTACGTAATAATCGTCCAAAAAAATATGTGTGTTCATTACACACATATTACTAGAAATTCGAAAAAAATAATCCAAAAAATCGATCAAAGTTGGTTGGTAATGGCCAATAACCGTCCAAAATAACGTGTGGTCGGTATTTTGATGTTCGGAAGGGCATACCGACATACCAACTTTGGTCGGTCAATTAAATTTAAAAAAAAAAGAATTGTTGAAAAAAGTTATTTTATAACGCTACTAATATATCTTGAAAATTAACGTTAAGAAAAAATTAAATATAAGAATGTATTATAAAAGTAATAAATAAAATAATATTAAGTTATTTTGTTTATTAAATAAAATACATAGCTAAAAATATATTATATGGTATATAATGTAGAAGGTATTATATAAATAAGAAGGTTTACATAATATCAAGGGCGTAATAGACTTTTCAAGTAAAAACATAATTTTTGTGATAACTAGAGCAAAGTAATATAATTTCTGTGTAATAAAAGAAACAAAAGTGATTTTTGTGTAATGAACACAAAATTAAATAATTTTTACGTAAAAAAAAGAAAATTAATTTTGAATAACAAGCACAAAAGTTCAATGATCATGAATAAAAAGAAAATTAATTTTGAATAACAAGCACAAAAGTTCAATGATTATAAATAAAATTATCTCATGTAAATACGAGATGTTTTTTATATCGAGCTGCTTTTATATTCCAATGAGTTGGCTTACTCTTGATAACAGAATTTCTTCGAACAAAATTACAGATGCTAACATCATCAACTGAAAGATTCCAAAAGATCCAAAAGGAAGCTCCTGCTGAATACCAGAAATACTTGGTCCAGGTCACCAAGTATGAAGCAGCCAGAAATTGCAAGGTATATTTCATTTATCAGTTTGCAAATATTAATGCAAAATAATTTTAAAATCTTAGTAAAACATAGACAAAAAAGAATGAAATTCCTTCTAACAGAAAGTGTAGGTTTGCATCAACATTTGTAGCCATTAGACAATATAACCAAGAATTTAAAAGTGGCAAGGGCACCACTATCGAAAGAAAGTTTGACCAGATGTTGGAGTGAGAGGCGAACCAAAATAATGCATTAAAAGTCAAGTTGTGCTCCTCAAATTGATCAACAAAATCCAGTATAATCTCATTTAGTGGAGTATGGGAAGGGTAGTGTGTACGGAGATCTTACCCCTACCCTTGGGTAGAGAGGCTGTTTCCAAATAGACCCCCGACATCCTTCCCTCCAAGAACTTCCCACCTTGCTCTTGGGGAGACTCGAACTCACAACCTCTCGGTTGGAAGTAGGGGTTGCTTACCATCAGAGCAACCCCTCTTGTCTAAATACAACAACAACAACAACAACAACAAACTAGTATAATCCCACTTAGTGGGGTCTGAGGAGGGTAGTGTGTACGCAGACCTCCCCTACCCTTGGGTAGAGAGGCTGTTTCCAAATAGACCCCCGGCATTCCTCCCTCCAAGAACTTTCCATTTTGCTTTTGGGGAGACTCGAACTCACAACCTCTTGGTTGGAAGTAGGGGTTGCGTACCATCAGAGCAACCCCTCTTGTCGCTCCTCAAATTGACCAATATAATTTTTAAGCGTTGAATCTTAGGGCGCTAACCAAAATATACACCTATATTTAAGATAATATACTATCGAAAAAAGTATGTGTGTGTATTTACTATAAATTTACCTGGGGCCGGTGACCTTCGTACCCTAAGGGAACGTTTGCCTCTGACTGAGAGTATATCTTAACCTATTGGGGGAGATAACCTGTCTTATATTCATATAAAGTAAAGAGAAATTTATACTCTCAGTGTATAAAAGTTATACTCCATTGAAATTAGAAAAAAGTGAGAAATATTGTTACTATTATATGATTGTTGTCATACTTTTATCTAAAATATAAGTTATTTGGCTATGATATTTATAGACATGGATAGTTGGAAAATGGATAACACCAAGACAGCAGAGTTATGCACCAAAAGGAACTCATTTCCATCAATTTGTGGTTCCTCCAATTTTGTCCTTTAGAAGAGATTGTACATATGGTGATCTTGCTGCTATGAGATTACCTGAAGATGTTCAAGGGCTTGGATCTTGTGAGGTATGTCACTAATTTTCATTACAAAATCCATCAACTTGTAATTTTTCTTAATTGTACAATTTTTTGAGATAATTCGTTACAAAAGAATAGAAATAAGCTATTGAGTATGTCGCTGAATAGCTCGTAACTAATCGAATTTCTTAAAAATCTATCATTAACCCGCCATTAAATAGGATTAGCGACAAATTTTTCTATTTAGCTACAAAATTTATTGATCGCTTGTTTTTATAGTAGTGATTTACTCTAATTCACCAAAGATGCATTTTACTTCAGTACATAATTTCGAGAGAACAATAAAATTTTCTTTAAAACCCCTTTGTTTAATATTCCCTCTAATCTATTTGAGATACAATCTTTTCATTTTAGCTGGTTTAAGAAAGAACGACATATTTCTATACTTCAAAAAGTTCTTTATCTTCCAATTTTTCATTTTACTCTTGATGACATGCTGGAAAGGGAGTCATGACGTAACTGGTAAAGTTGCTGCTACGTGACCAGGAGGTCACGGATTCGAGCCGCATGAAAACAGCTTCTTGCAGAAATGCAGAGTAAAGCTACGTACCACAGACCATTGTGGTCCGACCCTTCCCCGAACCCTACACATACTGGTATAACGAAAGAAATATCATGTCATGTATACAATTATAATGATACTTTTCGCAACATGCTACAAGTTTTTTTTTGTTTATGTCTTAAATTCCGTGCTCAATCAAAGCATTTTTTCATATTTTTAATAGTATACAATGGAGAGAGGGGTAGTCCATGCATGCCATGCAGGAGGAGTGGTGCATTCATTAGAAGGATGGACACACCATGAAGTTGGAGCTATTGATGTAGACAGAATTGACTTAGTTTGGGAAGCTGCTGTGAAACATGGTCTAAAGCCAGTGTCAAGTCTCAAAAAGACAGATTAATTTATTTTATATCACTTAAGTTCTCAAATTAATTATTTCCATTTGCCCAATATTGTTTTTAAAAAAAGATACTTGGAATTCTCTCTTATATTGAGAAACAGAGAGGAAATTAGGTTTGGCTTAGAATTCACTAAGTGGTTCAATTGAACAAGAGAATTTATGATTTATAAATGCATATATATTGTTATGTTCCAATGACTATGTAAATCAGATACTAGATTCTTGAATTCCAATTTTTTGCCATGTATTTTGTGTGGTGTTGTTCAATTTATTTTGTCAAGTCAAGATATTATCAAAGTCCAAAGAAAACCAAAACTATAGTGGAATTTTACCTTTTAATAAGCGAACAAAGTGGAATTTTATAAAACCCAAGGAAGCATATAATCTTCCAATTTTATTTTTATTTTCTTGGACAAAAACATAGACTGCTTCAAGATTTAATGTTTATGTGTTCCTACAATGACTTGGAGTTATACATATAATAATAACTAAATTCACAATCAAATATTTATAAATACTAAGTGAATTTTCTAATGCAAATACAAGGTTTGGACAAAAATTACTAAATTTACGGGTTCTTCTCCTCCCCCCCCCCCCGGCCCCTCCCTCCCCACGCCAAATTTTCTTCTCATTCCTCCTCCTCCTCCTCCTACATCTTCTTCTTCCAATAAATTATGAGCATACATATAAAATGACAAATAGTGAGATATATATTGTGAAAATTGAAGACTCATTTCTTATTTTTGTTGAAATTGAGTGCATAATGTTTCATTAAGCTTATACGGTCTATCCTTAATAATCTAGATAGGATTAGCTTGAGAAAATTGAAGAACACTATTATTCGATTTTGTGTAAATCAAATTTAAAGTTATTTGGAGTTTGATTTGGGTCAATTTTGAAGCAAAAATATATTGATAAAATTTCTACATAGAAAGTGACTGCGGTCCTTTCGGATATTGTAACCAAATTCTGAAGATTTGAAGTCAAAATTCAAATGGTAACAAGTTTTTATTTGTGTAAATCTCCCTAAAATTAAATTTTTGGTCTAGACAAGTGCATATTTTTCTTAATCGAAAATATAAAAGAAATATTAAATATTGGAAGATTGAACCAGCTCATATTGATGTAATATATACTTTCTCGAACACTTTACTTTCAAAAAGTTTGTAAATTACTATACCAATATTTTCAAGCAAAACATTTACAAGATAAATGAGCTTAAGGTTATTGATTATTGAGTATTTTTTAATATAGAAAATTCTAATATCAGATACGAGACTATGAAAATTTATATTAATTTGTGGACGCAATAAATATTTTATTCTCCCAATTTTTCAAATATTTATCAGAATTAAGTATTTATTTGAGACTTACTTCAAATTTTCTTAATTTTTAATTAATTTCAATTATTGTTACCTCTAAAAACTGAAAAGTGTTATAAAATAGAAGTCTATTTAGAGTGAATGTCTAAGAGTTTTAGCTTGAAGCTAAGTCATTCTTCTCCCTATAAATAGAGGTGCTCTCTACCATTGTAAATCACCCCAAGTATTAATAAGAATACTTCTCTCTCTCCCTATTCTCTCTCTATTTGCTCTTGTTCTTGAGTTATTGTTCTTGTCTTTTATATTATTTCATAACACGTTATCAGCACGAGACTCTACCATCTCAAGAACCATTCTCGAGAAATCTAAGGTATTTCTCTCTTCCTAATTTAATTTTCGATTGTCTTAACTTTTGTTTGTGTAGGGTTTTTCTTCAAAGAAAGAATGAAGAAAGAAAAAGAAAAGAAAAAAAGAAGGAAGCAGAAACAAAAAGAAAGAAAGAAAACAAAGAAAAGAACTGAAAGAAAACGAAAAGAAAGCAAAAGAAGGAGAAAAACAGTGGAAAGCAAAATAGAAAAGAACGAAACAAAAGTTGGAAAAAAAAAAGGTAAGTAATTTACTTTTCTTTCAAATTCTATAATTTGATTTTATATACAAATATAGACAACAAAGTTTGATTACAACTCTAATGGAGTTTGTGAGAAATTATAACCACACGAAGTGGTAAAATCTCTATGTCCTGCCATGATTAAATTCATGTATGATTGTGGACGTGACAAAGAATTCCGTCTCATTGAATTTGCTCCATTCCCTTTAGAGAATGTGGAAGCAGTATATGATAAGTCTGAAAGAAGACTAATTACCATGAAGGTATCAATGAATGTGGACGTGACAAAGAATTCCGTCCAATTGAATTTGCTCCATTCCCTTTAGAGAATGTGGTAGCAGCTTGTGTAAAGCACATGATTTTGATCCATTCCCTGAAGTGAATCTGATAATTGTAATAGAGCCCGTAAGTATGAACACGCTCTTGATGTAATTGTGTCATATGAAAAGAAAGTTCGTTGCCCTCGAAATTTCGGGCAAGAACTATATGACATGGGTGTTGGATGATGAAATCCACTTAGATGCTATGGGTCTTGGAGACGCCATTAAAGACAGAAATAGTGCATCCACCCAAAACTATGCTAAGGCCTTGATTTTCTTGCGCCATCACCTTGATGAAGGTTTGAAACTATGCTAAGGCCTTAATTTTCTTGCGCCATTACGTTAATGAAGGTTTGAAACTGTATGAAGGCCTTGATTTTCTTGCGCCATCACCTTGATGAAAGTTTGAAGATTGAATATCTCAACATCAAGGATTCACCCATCTTGTGGAAAGGCTTAAAGAAGAGAGATGACAACATGAAGTTGGTCACTCTGCCACAAGCACGATACGATAAGAATCCAAAAGCAAATAGTTTATAAACTATATATTATCGTTGCGGTGGAAACGGGCACTGGTCAAAGGATTGCCGTATGGTTGACCTTTACCAAGCATCTCGAAAGAGTAAATGCCCCATAACGAATTTTGTCTCTGACGACAACTTGAATGTGGCAGACTTCTTTGAGCAACCCGATGGGAAGATAGACCACCTAATCAATGATGGATCGGTGATGAAAGAAGATGGAGCTGTTTGATTTATTTGTATTAGTTAATGAATAAACTAATAGTCATTAGTATTAGCTCGTATTAGCTAGTTCATGATATGATGTTTGTATTAGTTCTTTAGAATGTCTCAATATGCTCAAATATCAATAATATCTTTACTTTCCAGTAGAGGTAATCGACTAGCCTGAAAAACTAGTCGGTTATCTCATATTTCGCATAAAACTGCAAAACAATCGATTGTCAATGATCAACAATCGATTGTCTTTAAAACAGTGGTCTGGAATTTTTCAAAAGTGATCAACAATCGATTGTCTATATTTGACAATCGATTGTCCTATCCAGTGAGGTCAATTTTTAAAAAATGACCAACAATCGATTGTCTATATTTGACAATCGATTGTCAGATACAGTGAGGTCCGAAATTTTTCAAAAATGACCAACAATCGATTGTCTATATCTAACAATCGATTGTCGTAAACAGTGTGCCGAAGTTTTTCAAAAATAACAATCAATTGTGTTTAACAATCTATTGTCTATGTTCCAACAATCGATTGTGTGTGTGTAATAATCGATTGTCTTATGAAAAACGCTGAAATTTTCAAACTGCAAAGTAATTGATTATGGATAACATATCTGATTTTGTTAGTCAACTGTTAGCAGCAGATTTTGAAAATATTATGTGACACAAACGAATTGAACTTGTTTATGTTTGTGTATTCCTTTTGTATGCCAAACCATGGGAAGTAAATTGATTGAAGGCTCCGGAAGAGCAAATGTAACTCTGCCCAAAGGCATGCGTTAATCATTGAGAAATGTTCTCCTCCAAGTCTAAGAAGAACTTGTTGAGTCTTAATGATATCAATCAAAGTGTTCTCCTCCAAGTCTAAGAAGAACTTGTTGAGTTTTGAGAATCTATCTTAGAGAATGCAATGTTCTCCTCCAAGTCTAAAAGGAACTTGTTGAGCTTTAAAGATATCATTCAAAATGGATATCATATTTAGACAATAGATGAGAATAATCTTGAACTCTTCATGAAAACGAGGCTGCCCATTTCGGTTTGGGTTCACGCCATTTTGCATGCAGCAATACTAGTTTGTCGGCTGCCCGCTTCGGCTTGGGGTCACGCCATTTTGCATAAAGCAACACTAATTTGTCGGCTGCCTGCTTCGGCTTGGGGTCACGCCATTTTGCATGCAACAATGCTAGTTTGTCAGCTGCCCGCTTCGGCTTGGGGTCACGCCATATTGCATGTAGCAATGCTAGTTCGT
Source organism: Nicotiana benthamiana (assembly GCA_034376525.1). Classification (NCBI taxonomy): domain Eukaryota; kingdom Viridiplantae; phylum Streptophyta; class Magnoliopsida; order Solanales; family Solanaceae; genus Nicotiana; species Nicotiana benthamiana. Next base: position 138,037,703 of record CM067335.1, read on the forward strand.
CTCTGACTGACGAATTGACACAAATATTCCCCATTGCATTTGGTTTTGGGTCATGAACCCAATATATCCCATTTAAGAATATTTGGATGCGCAGTATATGTGTCTGTAGCACCGCCATCCCGCACCAAAATGGGTTTGCAAAGAAGGTTAGGAATATATGTTGAGTTTGAATCGTCCTCCATTATTCGCTACCTCGAAACATTGACAGGAGATTTGTTCACTGCACTATTTGCAGACTGTCAATTTGATGAAACACTTTTCCCAAAATTAGGGGGAGAAGTTGGTGAAACCAAACGGGAAATTTTGTGGAAAAATGAATCATTATCTCATCTTGATCCACATACCTCTATTTGAAAGAAAGAGACACAAAAGATTATCCATTTGCAAAGAATAGCAAATCACATGCCTGAAGCATTTATAGATTTGAAAAGGATAACAAAATCACATATCCTCGAAGTGAATGTGATTCACAAATACATATTCAATGTTGGAAGAATATGAACATGAAATTGGTATTGAATATACCACACTCACTCCTAGAAGGAGGCTTGAGATGATACCACCCTCACCCCTAGAAGGAGGTTTGAGATGATATATGGCATGAATGATCGTTGGTCACGTACCTATTGTACGCCAAAGTATTTTGGAAATATGACTATTAAAGGACAACGATAATGCAAGAAACATATCTTGCATATAAGTTTGACATGACCATAATGGTATAACTTTCTCTTTAAGAAAGAAATTCACCACATGAATGTTGATGAATCTGTGGTAGTACAAAATTAATTGAGAGCTCTCGAAGAGCCAATTATTACTATGTTGGAGAAACACAATTGAGTATTGTGCTGTAGTAAGTCTCAAAGAAACTTATTCAGTTTCCAAAGTACACGCGAAAGCGATTGATTATATTGAGACTATAAATAAAGGAAGGCTTTGATTCTCCTATTACTACAACTTGTAGCGGGGTAATTTGTATATGAAAAGCTACCCGCTTTGTTCTCCAGTTTGTACTACACAAACGAAAGAATGCCACAATAAAGTGGATATCTATTGGTATAAAACCCATGTCATAATAAACCCGAAGTTTATTGATAAGTGCACATGTCATGGTGTAAATTTGAAGTTTACCAATATTGATAATTTATTCAGTTGACATTCGTGTTAGCCATCTCATTTGAAGTATGATGTGCAAATTCACATAGGTGAATATCAAAGAACTAGAAAGTTCTTTACGAATACTCTTGTATCACTTGTTCTCATTAATGAACTGACCAACTAAAGAGTTCGGGTTGAAGCCCCTAAATTCTGGAAATATCAAAGGTGAAATATGGGCCCATTCACCTGCCATGTATACCACATATGATGCATCTATGATATGGTTACATGCGCAATTATTATTAACCCGCAGCCTGGCCGTGCTTGCGAGGTAAAACGCTCAGTAATCTAACTTCGAGCATAGTTTCCAGACTCTCTACTCAAGACAGTTAATCTTGATAAGTTGGTTTATATCAAAGTTGGTTTAGCAAGATAATTATTGAGTGCTTCCACTTAATAGCTAAACTATTTCTTATGAGAACAAAGTTATATATATATATATCAGTTTGATATAAGTTGTATACGAGAGTATATTCTCCCCTCACAAATGGTTCAGGGTCAGGAACCAAATAATTTCATCTTATTATTAAGGTGCTATGTATATTGACATAATGCACAAAGATGATTTCCCAAAGTTGAGGAAACAAGTTAGCTTTACTAACATGAGGGGGAGACATGATAAACACTTGAGAAAAGGTTACATGGGATGAATTATCATTTGTATATGTATATCCCCGAATATCATGATATGAACCTGAAGTTCATAAAAAGGATAATTCAATTGCAACATATTGCAAAGCATGCTATACGCATTTGCTGACTCAAAGAAAGTAACTAAATGGAAGAGATACAATTCAAGAAGAATTGATTCCATATGAAAGACATGTAGTTTTGAACCTATAGTTCAAATGCTTGAAAGTATAAAGTCAAAGGTATGTATAGTCAGTTTTCGATATCTTATTTGTCTAGCATGACATGGAAAACTTGATATGCATCTAAAGTCTATTATATGGCTTATATGACTTAACTTGAAAGATTTAAGTTGCTTGAAGCATATGCAATTCTTGGTCTTGAAGTACCACATCCTAAGTACAATTTGTGTACATATGAATCTTGCTATAACTATAAGCATGATGGCATTGAGAATGCATCTATGGAGATATTGAAGAGTTATTCCACGATATTATATGAAGATGTTCACATCTATCAAGAATGATGATTTCAAGGTGCGGAATACTTATTCAAGTCAATATGGTTGATTTGTCAAATCTCTATTAAAGATCGTTTTGAAGATGATGCACAAGATTGGAATGCAAATGCTCAAGGATTTAAATTGATGTACTCATTAGGGGGAGTTAATGCGCGTTGCACTCTTTTTCCCTTACAAGGTTTTGTCCCACTGGGTTTTCCTTGCAAGGTTTTTAACGAGGCAACCAATAGGCGCATATTCAAACATGTGTACTCTTTTTCCTTTCTTTAATTTTTCCCATTGGGTTTTGGTTTTAAGGTTTTATGAGGCACATTATTGAATAGACATTCAAGGGGGAGTGTTATAAAATAGAAGTCTATTTAGAGTGAATGTCTAAGAGTTTTAGCTTGAAGCTAAGTCATTCTTCTCCCTATAAATAGAGGTGCTCTCTACCATTGTAAATCACCCCAAGTATTAATAAGAATACTTCTCTCTCTCCCTATTCTCTCTCTATTTGCTCTTGTTCTTGAGTTATTGTTCTTGTCTTTTATATTATTTCATAACAAAAAGTACAAAATAGTTTCACTTTTAAGAGATTTGTTTTGGTTTTGAAAGAAGAAGAAAAAAATGTGACAAAAACATAGACTGCTTCAAGATTTCTTTCTTTCTTTTTATAAAGATGTTGCACTTTTTTATATTACAAATTTCAGTATTTTTCTAAGCAAAAATGAAATCATTAAGGAATCTTTACACAGATAGCTGAACAGATTTAGTATTTACTTTTTTCTTGCTAACATATATAGATTATACATTGATTATATAACAACAACAACAACAACAACTACCCAGTATACTCCCACCAGGTGGGGTCTGGGGAGGGTAATATGTAGGCAGTCTTACCCCTACCCAAAAGGGCAGAGAGGCTGCTTCCATGCGACCCTCGGCGCATAGGACAGAATGAAAAGCTGCATTGGAAAACAAAGACAAAATTAGTAACCAAGGCAAGACAAAACAAAATAACAAAACAAAGCATAAGTAATCCTGCAGAAATAACGTAAATGGTTATGTAAACATAAGGAACATAAATACCGTCGCAACCAAGATACATTGATTATATACTTTTATAAAAATAGTATACATAAAGTATACACATATAATACATCTGCTAGCTGTTTTTGATATAAATAATTAGTGAACGACTATTTAAATTAATTCTTCTACAAGACAAGCTATTAAACTCAATATGTTAGCATCCTAAAACTTTTGCTTGGACAGATTCTCTTTTTGTTTCCAGAGTGAAGAATTAACTCAAATAGTTATACACCTAATTGCTTAAACTAAAATAGCTGATGTATATATACATAATTTATATATAATATATGTATAAATAAGGTATAATTTATGTATATTGACAAGAAACAATAACTTCGATTGACTATTTGTGTAAAAATCAAAGGCCTAAGACTAGATACTGGGCCAAGCCCACTTAGTCTCAAGTGTGAGTTCACAAAGGATAATTTCTCAGGAAGAAACATGCAAAACAAAAACAAAAGTAAAGAATCGAGACAGAAGTACACAAAGGATAAATTCTGCATCCTCTTAGAGTAGTTTGTACAGACAGTGTCGGGATTTCAAGTTTATAGATTTGGAATTCTAATTGTTTGAAGTTACATAATTTATATATATTTAATAAAACAATTTAAGACAAATATAAAGTTCGAACCAAAGCTACTAGTTTCGGCAGAATACACTCCTCTTGCTCTGCCCCTAAATTTGTAACGTATGTGTTTGGCTCTTTAATGTGAAATGAAACAAAAAAATCAAAGTAGTTTTCTCTTTTAATTGTCTCTTTATTTTTACTGGATATTTATATCTTGACTACCTTGAGAATATGGAATACACCTCTTCGTAATACGTCTGGTTCTCGGAATTACAATTTAATCTGAGGTTACTTTTGTCATTTCGGCCGGTTAATCTTGTCATTTCATTCTTTCTGTCGTACAAAATTGCTGTTATAGTTGTTTACGAGCTTGGCTAAATCCAATAATTTTAGTTTAAATTATCTTTTAAAATTTATTAAACATATACAACAACAACAACAACTATTACTACTCAGTATAGTCCTACAAAGTGGGGTCTGAGAAGGGTAATATGTAGATGGGCCTTACCCCTACCCGAAAGGGCAGAGAGGCTGTTTTCAAACTACCCCCAACTCAGTGAAGGAAAGGAAAAACAAAAACAAAACAAAAGAGCATTAGTAACTCCAGCAGAAATAGCGTAAATAATTATCTAAACATAAGAACCATAAATAAAATAGCATGCAATAATATCAGACTGTAACTACCATAAATAACTACCACAAGGGGGACACAATCCAATACACAAATCATTTATGGATAGCCCTGCCAAGCCTCACCCAACCCCGGGTGAGGAGTATGAAAAACTTTAGGAGCCCCTATCCTACAACCATAATACTAGACCTCCAGACTTTCCTATCAAGGGCCATGTCCTCGGAAACCCCCATTCTATCTATGTCATGCCTAATCACCTCTCCCAATACCTCTTAGGCCTCCCTCTGCCTCGCCGTACGCTGACCATCGCCAGCCGCTCACAACTCCTCACCGGGGCATCATGACTCCTCCTGCGCACATGCCCGAACCACCTCAGCCTCGCTTCTCGCATCTTCTCATCCACCGGGGCCACCCCCACCTTCTCTCGAATAACTTCATTCTTAATCTTATCTAACCTGGTGAGCCCGCACATCCACCTGAGCATCCTCATCTCCGCAACCTTCATTCTCTGAACATGAGAGTTCTTCACTGGCCAGCACTCCGCCCCATACAAAATGGCAGGTCTAACCACAACCCTATAAAATTTTCCCTTGAGTTTCTGTGGAACTTTCTTGTCACACAGGACTCCTGATGCAAGCCTCCACTTTGACCACCCCGCTCCTATACGATGAGTAACGTCCATGTCAATCTCTCCGGCCCCCTGAATCACCGACCCAAGATATCGACACTGTCCCTCTTGGCGATGAAATTATACAAATTATTAATATGAAATTCAATAACTTAAAATTATAATTTTAAACCTATAAACATTAAATTCTAGCTCCGGCTAACATACCTTGCCAAAATCTCGGTGTAGACTCTTGAATAGATACCTCCCACCTTGTATTAATGTTGGTTTAGTTGCATCTCTAACATTTGCATTGTCTACATGTAGGGCCGTCAAGGGTCAAATTTGGCCCTAAACCATCTAACCCGTCCAATTCATCCAAGATTTCACGGTTGGGCAAAAGGAGAATTTTAAAAATAGTTAAATTTACAAGTGATCATTCAAAAATAGCTACATATTCAAAAGTAATCGAAATTTAGCTATGTTTCATCTAAAATATAAATCCAAACAAAAACACTGTTTAAAATGCGAAAAATACTCCAGCATAATATATTGGAGTTCTAGTATAATATACAGGTCCATCATAATATGCTGGAACCTCATACACATGTGCTCCAATCTCCAGTAAATTATACTGGAACTTTCTACGTATTGGAGTTCCCGCATAATATGCAGAAGTTCATACACATGTGCACCGATCTCCAGTATATTATGCTGGAACTTTTCATGTTACAGCAAAATAGTGGTCATTTTTCAATGACTTTGCAAACACTTGTTATTTTTCAATGACCAGTCCGAAAACTGACTAGCTCGTACAATTTTTACATGGGCGAGTGATATATATGATGATGCGTCACTATGGGCGTTGCCCAAAGTAACCCGTGTATAAATGGGTCGACTTGGGTTGAGTCAGTAAACCCAAATAATGCCAACTAAGCAGAATAGTTCTTCTTCTTCTTCTTCTTCTTCTTCTTCTTCTTCTTCTTCTTCTTCTTCTTCTTCTTCTTCTTCTTTCTCTTCGAGTTTCAATATGAATTTCAGTCAAAACCAGGTCTAAATCTTCACCAAAACCCCTCAAAATTGAAATATAAACTCCAAAATATATTCCCAATTATTTTCAACAATATCCAATCAAAACAAATAATAATTTTTGATAACTCAACTTTGAATTCAAAGCTTCAATGCTTTTTAATAGCTGTAACAATCCGGCATGTTGTTTTGAGATTTATAGCGTCATTTACCCCATCTATGCTTATTTATATGTTGTTCAGCTGTGTTAAGTTATATCGATTTGGTAGGTTTGGATTCGGAGTAGTTTTTGAGTAAAATGATCATTTAGTCTCTTAGTTAGAAAGCTAAGTTAAAAAAGTCAACCGGAAGTTAACTTATGAGTAAACAGGTTTAGATTTGGATTTTTATGATTTTATTAGCTTCCTTAGGTGATTTTAGACTTAGGAGTGTGTCCGAGATATAATTTGAAGGTTCGTGGTAGAATTAGGCTTAAATTGACGAAAGTTGGAAGTTTAAAAATTCTTAGGCTTGAATTCGAGGTGATTTGATGTTTTGGTGTTGTTTTGGGTATTTTGGAGGTTCAACTAAGCTCAGGTAGTGATACATGAGTTGTTGGAATTATTGGTTGGAGTCTCGAGTGTCCGAGTGAATTTTGGATATGTTTGGGTTTCCAAGCATAAATGATATAATAATGAACAAACGAACTCTTATTTCTTTTTTGATTGAAGCATTATATCCGTATCGTAATTACGGATCCGTAGCAAAAAGAATGGTCTAATTTGGACATCGTATGTGAATTTTATGTCTATTTTACTAAGAATTAGGTTGCCAGATTTGTTAGTTTAATTATAAAATTGCCACTAGCAGCGTATTTAAAAACCTGCACTATTTGCAAATATTAAAACCTACATATCTCATTCATTATAGGGTCAAATAGAATGATTCAAAAGTCTAAATTGATTAAAATTTCACAAGGAATCTACTGGAGGCATAAAATATGAGTTTTGGGGCCATTTGTCACGAGAACCGAGGTAGAATAGCTAGAAGAAAAATATATAAATCTAGGGTTTGTTCATTCAGTCATATTTTGAGTTGGGGAGCTCGGATTTGGGCGAGTTTAACCATATGGATTGGGATTCAGAGCTTTTGGAGACTGAGTCTAGAGACGAGGGCATCCCGGAGTAGGATTTTATGTGATTGAGGTAAGTAACAGCTTTAACTCTAGCTTTGAAGGTATAAACACGGAGAAACTAATATCATGTGATTGTTTGGTGGTGATACCCATGCTAGGTAACAGGCGTGTGTGTTTGCACAGCGAAGGATTCAGACTTTGTCCGTCCCGTGAGGCTGTGAGGCCTAATAGCTATTATTTGTGATTATGTATTTACTTGTTGTTGAACTTTTCTACCTTCATGTTAGAGATAATGCTTAAGTTTTATTCAGGCTCACATTATTTTTACTCAAACATAGAAATTATTATAAATATTTACCCTTGTCTCTATTACTTGCTAATATGATGTAATACTTGATGTGGGTTGTGTCCCCTTAATTGTTGATCATGGTGAGGCTGGTGAGGAACATGATTGAGTAAGGACAAGGGCCTGGTTGTGAGGATATTAATACCATAGCGTGTGAGTTGTCCGCGTAGTATGTGAGTTGACCGTGCAGGTCCAGGTATTGATACCATAGCGCGTGAGTTGTCCGCGTAGCACGTGAGTTGATCGTGCGGATCCAGGTATTGATATGATGGCACGTGAGTTATCCGTGCTTAGCGCTTGGGTTTTGGGAGCACCTCCAGAGTCTGTACACACCCCCAGTGAGAGCAGAGTGTTGAGTGTATTGAATATTGAGTGTTGAGTGCTGAGTGCTGAGTGATTGAGTGACATTGCTGTGAAGTTACATCTACTTTTGTTGTTGCTGCATTTATCAGTTAATTTTTTTTGTGATATTTACTGAGTTATGAAATTTACTGGTTTATCTTTATATTGTGAAAATAAATAATTGAACGGTTATACTTAGCTCGTCACTATTGCTCAATTCCTTAGTTATTTCTGTTACTACTGAGGTGGTAGTACTCATAGTACACCATGCACTTTATGTGCAAATCCAGGTGAGTTAGAGTGCAACGATCATTGCTTTCAGGCTGGCTATCTATGGAGATTGCAAGGTAGTTCCAGCACCCGCAAGACCTTGTTACTTCTTTTGTCATTTCATTTTTTAGACAGTTAGCCAGTTTATATATCTTAGTTTATAGTTTTAGACGTTCATGACTTAGTAACACCCCGATGTTTGGGACTCGTTTTTTTGTATTTTATATTATTTATATTTAGAGTTGGATTAGTTTATCATGAAATAAATTATTGAAAATATTTTATTAAATTCTTATAATCACATTAGTAGTAATATTTTGGGAATTGGCTTGCCTTGGAACACAACATCACGACCATGGTTAGATTTTGGGTTGTGACAAGTTGGTATCAGACCCTAGGTTACATAGGTCTCACGAGTCATGAGCGGGTTTAGTAGAGTCTTGTGGATCGGTACGAAGACGTCTGTACTTATCTTCAAGAGGCTGCAGAACCTTTAGGAAAACTTCACCTTCTTGAATTCTTATCATGCGGTATTTATTCAGTTTGAAGTGTAACTCTTTGAATTCCTTCCACACATTCGTATGCGCACATGAGCGCTCAGTATTAGTTGTGCATCGACGGATTTTGAATCCCTCGGTGGGTACGTAATGAGTATGGTGTGACCGCGAGATGAGTTCATATTATATGAATATGACGAGAAGGTATTGCTGAAGGTTTTACCTATTTAAGACTCGAAGTATGTTTTTAGACTCGTTTGAGGACAAACGTCTATTTAAGAGGGGGGATCTAACAACCCGGCCTGTTGTTTTGAGATTTATAGCCCCATTTACCCCATCTATGCTTATTTATATGTTGTTCAGCTGTGTTAAGTTATATCGAGTTGGTATCAAATGATCACTTAGTCTCTTTGTTAGAAAGCTAAGTTAGAAAAGTCAACCGGAAGTTAACTTATGTGTAAAAAAGTTTAGATTTGGATTTTTATGATTCGATTAGCATCCTTAGGTGATTTTAGACTTAGGAGTTTGTCCGAAATATAATTTGAAGGTTCGTGGTAGAATTAGGCTTAAAATGACGAAAGTTGGAAGATCAGAAATTCTTAGGCTTGATGTCGAGGTGATTTGATGTTTTGGTGTTGTTTTGGGTATTTTGGAGGTTCTACTAAGTTCAGATAGTGATATATGACTTTTTGGAATTATTGGTTGGAGTCTCGAGTGTCTCGGGTGAGTTTTGGATAGGTTTGGGTTTCCAAGCATAACTGATATCATATTGAACAAACGAGCTTCTATTTCTTTTTTGATTGCTACATTTTTTTAGTTTAATTATGAAATTGCCACTAGCAGCGTATTTAAAAACCTGCACTATTTGCAAATATTAAAACCTTCATATCGTATTCATTCTAAGGTCAAATGGAGTGATTCAAAAGCCTAATTTGTTTACAATGTCACAAGGAATATATTGGAGGCATAAAATATGAGTTTAGGGGCCGTTTGGCACGAGAAACGAGGCAGAATATCCGGAAGAAAAATATATAAAGCTAGAGTTTGTTCATTCAGTCATATTTTGAGTTGGGGAGCTCGGATTTGAGCGATTTTGCAAGCGATTTTCACCATCTGGATTGGGATTAAGAGCTTTTGGAGACTGAGTCCAGAGACGAGGGCATCCCGGAGTAGGATTTTATGTGATTGAGGTAAGTAACAGCTTTAACTCTTGCTTTGAGGGTATAAACCCGGAGAAAGTAATATCATGTGATTGTTTGGTGGTGATACCCATGCTAGGTGACAGGCGTGTGGGTTTGCACCGCGAAGGATTGGGACTTTGTCCATCCCGTGAGGCTATGAGGCCTAATAGCTATTATTTGTGATTGTGTGTTTACTTTTTGTTGAAATTTTCTGCCTTCATGTTAGAGATAATGATTAGGTTTTATTCAGGCTCACATTATTTTTACTCAAACATAGAAAGTATTATAAATGTTTACCTTAGTGTCTATTAATTGCTAATATGCTGTAATACTTGATGTGGGCTGTGTCCCCTTAATTGTTGATGATGGTGAGGCTGGTGAGGAACATGATTGAGTAAGGCCAAGGGCCTAGTTACCATGCCTATTCGACGAATTCAACAAATATCGTATAGGAAATAGGACTAGACTCCTAATCTATAAAGCTAAGGTTATACCAAACACTTACCTCAAACTTCCACGGCCAACTCAAGCCACAATCACTGCTTTTCCTTTAGAATATGCCTCCGAATTACTTATATCTAATTAAAATTAATTTAATATCATCAATAAATGTTATGTAATCCAATCCCAAGGCTAAATTATAGGTTTCCCATCATTTTCACAAAAAGTCAAAAATCGATTCTGGACCCGCTTGGTCAAATTTTTCAATTTTATCAAATACGGTCCGATTCACATCATTTCAAGTCCGTTTCATACCAAATTTTACAAACTCAACTTATATCACATATAAAACCAGTACAGGGCTTCAGAATCAGAATATGAGCCCAGTACCATCAAATTTCAAACACATTTCATTTCCAAAACTCATAAATATTTCAGATAAATAATTTTCTTTAAGAATTCTTTTCTTTGGCTTGGGACCTCGGAATTCAATTCCGGGCATATGTCCAAGTACCATATTTTCTTAAAGACCCTCTGAAACCATCAAATTATTGGTTCGGATCCATTTACCCAAAATATTCACCAAAGTCAACTTAAATTCATTTCAAAGGCAAATTTTATTATTTTCATAGATTTTCACATAATGGCTTTCCAACTATGTGTCCGGACTAGGCACACAAATCAAGGTGATGTCGAAAGAGGTTCTCGGAACATATAATTTATTTCTCCACCTTTAAAATAATCATTCATCCTCGAACGGACATAAGAAGGAAGTATCTGAGGAAGGGAAAAGATGGGGATAACGGCTCCATATATTGGACTCGGACTCCTAGGTCGATGCCTTAGCGGGCTGATCTCTCCAGTGAACATGAATAGAAGGAAAACTCTTCGACCACAACTAACGAACTTGCCGGTCTAGAATAGCTACCAGATCCTTCTTATAGGACAAGACGTTGTCTAACTGGACATTCTGAAATCTAACACGTGGGATGGATCACCGTTATACTTTCGAAGCATGGACACATGAACACTGGATGCACAGCTGATAAACTCGGCGGTAACATAAGTCTGTAAGCCACCTCACCCACTCGATCAATAATCTCAAACGGGCCAATGAACCTAGGGCTAAGCTTTCCCGTCTTTCCAAATCTCATCACGCCCTTCATAGGAGACACCCGAAGCAATACCCCCTGACCGGCCATGAATGCTAAATCACGAACCTTACGGTTGGCATAACTCTTTTGTCTGGACTGAGCTATACGGAGCCTATCCTGAATAATCCTGACCTTGTCTGAGGCATCCTGCACCAAATCCGTACCCAACAACCGAGCCTCTCTTGGCTCAAACCATCCAACTGGCGATCGGTACCGCCTACCATACAAAGCCTCAAAAGGATCCATCTAGATGCTCGACTGGTAGCTGTTGTTGTAGGAAAACTGAGCTAAAGGCAAATATTGATCCCGTGAGCCTCCAAAATCAATGACACAAGCTCGGAGCATATCCTCCTAAATCTGAATAGTACACTCGGACTGCCAGTCCGTCTGAGGATGGAATGATGTGCTCAACTCGACCCGTGTGCCTAACTCATGCTGAACTCCTCTCCAGAAATGCGAGATAAACTGCGTACCTCGATAAGAAATGATAGACACAGGCACACCATGAAGACGAATAATCTCCTGGATATATATCTCGGCTAACCTCTCAGAAGGAGAGGAGACTGCCGCAGGAATAAAATGCGCTGACTTGGTCAGCCTATCAACAGTAATCCACACTGCATCGAACTTCTTCTGAATCTGTGGGAGTCAAACAACAAAGTCCAAAGTGATACGCTCCCACTTCCACTCTTAAGCTCAATCCTCTAAGACAAACCACCAGGTCTCTGGTGCTCGTACTTCACTTGCTGACAGTTCAAACACCGAGCCACAAATTGTATCCTTCTTCATTCTTCTCCACCAATAATGCTGCCGCAAATCCTGATACATCTTAGCAGCGTGCGGATGAATAGAGTACGGGGAACTATGGGCCTCATCTAGAATCAACTCCCGGAGCCCATCCACATTAGGCACACAAACTTGACCTTGCAGCCTCAAGCTAACATACAGCTGGGATCAAAAATATCCAACCTTACGAACTGATTGGCCAAAGCCCGAACATACAAAGCAAGTTGTATCTCACCAACCTAAATATAAGCAAGACTGATCATACTAAGTGACTTCCTACTCAAAGCATCGGCCACCACATTGGCCTTTCCTAGATGATATAAGATGGTGATATCATAGTCTTTCAATAGCTCCAACCATCTTCTCTACCTCAAACTATACTCATTCTACTTGAACAGTATTGCAAACTTTTGTGATCCGTGAACACCTCCAAATCTTCAACGCGTGAACAAGGGCTGCTAACTCCAAATCATGAACCGGATATCCCTTCTTATGAATCTTCAACTGTGGCGATGCATAGGAAATGACCTTGCCATCCTACATCAACACCGCACTAAATCCAATACGAGATTCATCAAATAAACTATATATGACCCTGAACTTATGGGAAAAACCAATACCGGCATCACAGTCAAAGCTGTCTTGAGCTTTTGAAAGCTCTCCTCACACTTGTCCGACCATCTAAACTGGGCATACCTGGTCATCGGGGTTGTAATAGATGAAAATCCCTCCACGAACCAACGATAATAGCCTAGCAAACCCAAGATACTCCAGATCTCTGTAGCTGATGCGGGTCTAGGCCATTCCTTGACTGCCTCATTCTTCTTCAGATATACCTGAGTACCCTCTGCTGAAACAACATGACCCAAGAAAGTAATTGATCCCAACCAAAACTCGCACTTTGAAAACTTAGCGTACGACTGACTATCTCTCAAAGTCTAAAGAACAACTCTCAGATATTGCTCATGCTCCTCTCAATTGCAAGAATAAATTAAAATATCATCAATGAAGACTATCATAAATGAATCTAAGTAAGGCCTGAACACCCGATTCATGAAATTCATAAAAGTTGTTAGGGGAATTTGTCAACCCGAATGACATCACAGAGAACTCATAATGCCCATACCGAGTGCAGAAAGCTATCTTAGGGACATCATATACTTTAGTCCTCAACTGATGGCAGCCAGATTTCAAGTCGAACTTTGAAAATACCTTGGCACCCCGAAGCTGGTCAAACAAATCATCAATCCCTGGCAATGGATACTTATTCTTGGTTGTAACCTTGTTCAACGGCCTGTAATCTATACACATTTGCATCGATCTGCCCTTCTTCTTAACAAACAACACTGGCACATCCCAAGGCGAGACACTAGGTCTAATGAAACTTTTTTCAAGAAAGTATTGAAACTAGTCTTTCAACTCTTTCAACTTAGGCGGGGCCATGATATAGTGGAATAGAAATAGGTCGAGTGCTTGGAGCCAAACCAATGCAGAAGTCAATATCCCTGTAGGGTGTCATACTCGTTAGGTCTGAAGGAAATACCTCAGGAAACTCATGAACAACAGGCAAAGAATCAATAGAAGGAACCTCGGTAATAGAATTAAGAACATATACCAAATAGGCCAAACACCCCTTCTCGACCATACACCGAGCCTTCATATATGGGATAACACTACAGGTAGAATGACCAGGAGTCCCTCTCCACTCTAAACGAGGTAAACCCAGCAAGACTAAGGTCATAGTCTTGGCATGACGGTTCAAGATAGCATGGTAAGGTGATAACCAACGCATTCCCAATATGACATTAAAATCAACTATGTCCACAAGTAACAAATCTATACGAGTCTTAAGACCCTCAATCACAACTATGCACGAATGATGGACTCGATCTACCATAATAGAATCACCCACCAGTGTAGACACATATACAGGAGCACTCAAAGAATTAGTAGGCATGACCAGATACAGTGCAAAATAAGATGACACATAGGAGTATGCAGACCTTGGATTAAATAGAATCCAATCTCTAATATAAATACATGTGATAACTACATCAGAAGCCTCAAACTCAGACCTGGCTGGAACAGCATAACGTCGGGGCTGAGCACCTCCACCCTAGACTATATCTCTAGGATGACCTGCTGCTGGCTGGCCTCCATCTCTAGCTGCCTAACCTCCACCTCTAATACCTCTACCTCCACCTTTAACACCTCTACCCCCACCCCTAGCTAGCAGAGTGGACAGTGGGACACCTGGTACCTGAACCATAGCACGGGATCCCTGATGCTGAGAGTTGCTCGATGCCTGAGGGAAAAACCTAGCAATCTGACCCATATCACCACAAGTATAACAAGCCCTCTGCTGGTGAGACTGTTGACCCTGACGACCTAAATAACCACCCTGAAACTCTGGAGTGGCGGTTTACTGATATGAGTTGGTGGTGTAATGCATGACTACTGATCAAAATACTGCATATGAGAACCATGACCACTTGAAGCACATCGAGAAACCTGAAATGCTGACTTAAAAAGCCTAAGAGGATGGCCTCTACCATACGAATCCCTACCTCCAGATAAGGCACCACCGAATCTTCCTGAATGACGAGGCCTTTTCTCAAACCTCTAACTACCCCCTACGACAAGACCATCTAGTCTTTCCTGGCTACATTGGCTGCCTCCTAAAAAGAAATCTTACTCCCCGTCTCCTTATCCATCTGAAGTCGAATAGGCTGAAAAAGTCCCTCAATGAACCTCTTTACCCTCTCTCTCTCTCTCTTGATATTGGAACTATGATAAGATCATGACATGACAAGTCGATGAATCTGATCTCGTACTGAGTAAAAGTCATAGGACCCTTCTAGAGATGCTCAAACAAACTAAGATAGATCTCTCTAAATGATAGAGAGAAACTTCTCCAGAAATAGCTGAGTAAACTGCTCCCAAGTCAAAGCTGGTGATCCGGCTGGTCTGGCCAAACAATAATCTCTCCACCAAGTCTTGGCGAATCTAGAAAAGTGAAAGTAGCAAAGTTGACCCCATTGGTCTCCACTATTCCCATGTTCCTGAGAACCTCGTGACAGCTGTCTAGATAATCCTGGGGATTTTTAGAATATGCACCGCTGAATCTAATAGTGAAGAGCTTGGTGAACCTGTCCAATCTCCACAAAGCATCGACAGACATAGCTACTCCATAACCGATCTGAGCTACAACACCAACCTGAACTGCTCCAACTGGCTGAGCTGTTGGAGTTTGAAATTGAGTAGCCATCTGCTTCGGAGTGCGAGTAGGAGGAGTCTAGACTCCTCTTCCAGCCTGAGAGACGACTAGTGCTACTGGGAGAAAACCTGCCCGGGTGACGCTCTCCATAAGGCCCACTAGACGGACCAGAGTATCCTAGAGTACTGGGGTTGCAATGAACCCCTCTAGGACCTGAGCTGGGCATACCAAAACCGCCTGGACTGGAACCTCATTATCAAGTCAGCCTGAGGCTCTGCCACTGATGCTGCTGCTCTAGGGTGAGCTCTGCCTCTACCTCGGCCCCTAGGACGGACTCGGCCTCGCCCTCTGCCCCTTGTGGGAGCTGATTGTGGGGGCTCGGGCTGATGACCGAGGGATGCGGAAGCATGTGTTCTTGCTATCTGTGAAAGAACATAGTAAAAATTCAATTAGCATTGAGAAAACAAACAGTACGACAGGAAAGAATAAATGTGAAGTTTTTCCTAACTCTGTATCCTCTGGGAGTAAATACAGACGTCTCCATACCGATCCCTCAAACTTTATCAAGCTTTTCTGTTGTAGACCCATGTAGCCTAGAGCTTTGATACCAACTTATCACGACCCCCATTTCCCACAATCGGGAGTCGTGATGGCGCATACTAATGAAAGTTAGGAAAGTCTACTATTTAAACAAATTACATTTTTTCCATATTAACTCTTTAACAATTATGAAATCTTTAGCTTATGATCAACGAAATTTAAACAAGCAGAAGAAACAATAAAACCGTTTAAATATATACAATACAACTTCTTAAACAAAGACTACCCAAGACTGGTGTAACAACTCCACAGAATGTCTAAGAATTCTACAAATAAGGTCCGAACAACAAATGCAACATTGTTTCTGAATTACATAAGTGAAACAGAAAGAAAAGATAGTGGGAGACACCAGGGCCTCTGGGTGCCTGCAGAACTACCTTTGATCTCCGAATGGACTTAAGGCAGTCACCCAAGCTAAGGTCGAAAAGCTGCTGCTCTAGAATCTGCACACAACCAAAGTGTAGTATCAGTACAACTGACCCCATATGCTGATAAGTGCCTAGCCTAACCTCGGCGAAGTAGTGACGAGGCTAGGAACAGACTACCAAATAAACTTGTACAGTTAAATCATATACATCAGAAAAGAAGAACAATTATGTACAGTTAAGTATGGGAGAGGGAAACATACTGTGAGGAAACATCAATTAAGGATAGAAAGACAACGGGTAAATACAAGGAACACCATATCTCTGAATCAGGAATCAAATAAGTGCACATCACCCTTCGTGCTTTTACTGTCGTCCTTACCAAAAGAATCAATATAAATTGCACGGTATCATTCTTCGTGCTTTTACTCTCGTCCTCACCATAAAATCAATATAATCAACACAGAATTGTATATCATGCGTCACGACATCACCCTTCGGCTTTACACTCTTCCTCACAAAATCATACATGGCATCATCATTCGTACTTTAACACTCTTCCTCACCCAAACAATAATCACAAGCAATAAGGTAAGAAAATAAGTAAGATCAATAAAATCCTAGTAAGGGAACAATAGTTCAACAATCAAATCCTGACAAGGGAACAATATCAAAAGAATCAACATCCCGGCAAGGGAGATAGCATTGAAAGCAACAACATCCCCGCGAGGGAGACTATATAATAATTGTCTTCTATTTTTCACTTTTACTTCACAACTCACTTCACAACTTGAGTCAACGCTCTATAAAGTTCAAATGCCAATTATACTTCCAGAGTTCATTATACAACTTGAGCCAACGCTTTTCGATACTCAAATACCACTATTTCCTCTACAAACTTTACTCAAATATAGAAATCATCACAAAAAGCATGAATAATACAAGACTCACGGTCATGCTTAACACCTACATATTGATACTCGTCACCATGCCTATACGTCGAATTCAATAAATATCACATAGCAAATAAGACTGGACTCCTAATCCCTCAAGCTAAGGTCAGACCAAACACTTACCTCAAATTTTCACGACCAACTCAAGCCCCAAACACCGCTTTTCCTTTAGAATTTGCCTCCTAATTACTTGTATGTAATTTAAATCAATTTAACAACATTAGTAAATTCTAAATAATCCAACCCCAAGGCTAAATTATAGGTTTCCTATTACTTTCTCCAAAAAGTCAAAAATCGATCCCAGACCCGCTTGGCCAAAACATAAGATTTGGATAAAAACCTGACCGTCCATTCACCCACAAGCTTGAATATGTAATTACTTTCAGAATCCAACCCCAAATCAAGGTCTAACTTTAAATTACTTAAAAAGTCCTAACTCTACCCAAATTTCCAATTTTCGATTCTTAAGAACATGATTTAGGCCTAGAAATCTAATGGGTGCTAATGAAAATTGAAGAAAACGAGTTTAATAATACATATCTATGGTTTTGTGGTAAATCCCTCTTCAAAAATCGTCGAAGTTCGAGTTTAAGTAAAGAGTTATGAAACTTTTGAAGAATCTCGTAGTTGGTATGTTTTTAAAAGACTGGGCAAAAATAGGCTATGCAATCGCGAACAAGCCTGTGTGTTCGTACAGGTTTCCCCTCCTCTGACCTTCGCGTTCGCATCATAGGGGATGCATTCGCATAGAGTTAAGACCACCCAGTCCCCAGACCCATTCCTACTCTATGTGTTCGCAACTAACCCGTTTTGTTCGCGTAGAGTAAATTCTCAAAGCTCCGCGTTCGCACCCAGGTCTGTGCTATCGTACAATGTTATCTATCCCCCTTCTCCATTTGAGAATTGCGTCCGCATGGATTACCATGCATTCACCTACCCAACACTCACCCGAGCCCTCGGGAGTCCAACCCAAACATGTACACAACCTTAAAAACATTCTACGTACTTACTCGTGCATTCAAATCAGCAAAATAACATAAACAACAATGAATTAGCATCAAAATCATGAAATCACTTAAGAACATCAAAATTTCCAATTTTATGAAATACAGTGTGATTCACGTCATTTCAAGTTCGTTTCTTACTAAATTTCACAAAAATAACTTAAATCACATATAAGATTTGCACCGGGCTCCGAAACTAGAATATGGGCCTGATACCATAAAATTTAAAACACATTTCATTTCCAAAAACTCATCAATATTCCAAAAAATAATTTTCTTTAAAAATTTATTTATCGGGCTTGGGACCGCGAAATTCGATTCCCGGCATACGCCTAAGTCCTATATTTTTCTACGGACCCTCCTGAACCGTCAAATCACGGGTCCGGATCCATTTACCTAAAATATTAACCAAAGTCAACTTAAATTCATTTTAAAGGTTAATTTTATCATTTTTCACAGATTCACAAAATGGTTTTCCGGTCGGACTACGCAGGCAAGTCGATGTGATGCAAAAAAGAGATTTTTAAGGTGTCGGAATATGAATTTATTTCTAAAAGAATTGATGACCTTTTGGGTCATCACACATATAGTCAATATCTTCAAAGTCATTAGGATGTCATGTCCCTCCGGAGTTATCCGATAGGAATGATACAGAAAAGATTAACATGCCCAGATGACATACAAAATTGAGAAATTATTCGCTAGAATGATACAATTACTTTTTTTCTTTAAAAAAGATATTTTGGAAAACTCTTGGCATGGCTTTATGTTAGCAAATTTATCTTATTAGGACTTATCATACTCTATAAGATAGTAGTTTAAATGAACTGGGCAAATATTTTATGTGGGATAATCATCCCCTTTTCTTTGGGCGGAAGAACTATACCAGCACTTTGTTCTTTGTATAGATATATGTTAGTGGATAAGGATTAGAGTTGAAGTCAGAATTTAAATTTTATCGGTTCTGAACTTATAACTATACATATACTAGTCTTAATTATTGGTTCTACAATTAGATATCTATACATATATAATAAAAAGTTTAAAACAAATACAGTATCTAAGCAAATGCTATTGAATTCATCCGAACCTGAAACTAATGATATTTTAGCTCCATCTATGGTCAGGATTATCCAAGACTATCTACGGATTTAATATCCCTATCTTGAACCAACAAGAGACATTGTAGCACCTTTTCGCATGCCCAGAACTGGAAATTCATGCTTGGAAACTCTTGAGTTGTGTTAAACGGAGTCAACATCCATTCTATATACATTTTAAAAAAAACTAACAGAATATACACAATAAAACTGGGGGCCCAACAAATCAGGCAGCACAACATCTGAAATACTAAGTCTAGACCATTTAAGGTCATGACCTGAATAACAATAAGCCATATAACCAAAAGTAGACGAGCCAAATTAATAAAGTACTAGCTGGCCGACGAGGCCGCGATTGGAGACATACACGCCTACACACATATATGTACATGCCAACCCTATGGGCTGGAGAATGGAGGCTGTAAAAAGCATAGTAATCATATATGCATGGTATACTCGTGTAATCGTATGTCGTGAATACATATATATATATTGATGCAAATGCATGACATACCCAACCAAATGCTAGCAGTGGCGTTCTCTTCCGGTAGCTAACCGGTATCATATTGCAAACCTGTGGCCATCTGTACAATATATAGTTTTTCGGGAAAATAGGCCCCTTACCTTCATAGCTTAAAGTCCATGCATAATATGCCGTGTATGATATCAACTTTGAATGCACATAATAAGAACTTAGCCAATCTTGGCTCATAGGTACTCTTATTCTCATGATCTCATAATCACCTCCGTATTGCATACAATTGTCTCGTGGAACCTCATATTTTTCTTTTCTTTTGAATAAGCTTGGAAACTTTACTCTACCTTTAGAAAGATAACTTTACTCTAAAGATGTTCATAAAACGCTTAAGGTGCTTCAGTTAGTCCTTATACCCGATTTCTTGATGTTTAATAAAAGAAAGTATTTCAAAAAACAATCGAGTGTTTCAGTAGTTTAAATAAAAAATGTATATTTGAGATTATTGGAAATCGACGTGTCACTTCAGAGATTTTAAAATACACTTTAATAAGAAAGCAGGACTGATCGCAAATACTAAATGCCTTTTTTTAGTCACACAACCCAAAGACGAATAAGAATTCATATATATAGACGTATAGATAAGAAAGCCGACAGAATGACATATATAGATGTCGAGTATCCTATTTAACTGAATGAGTGGAACGTCAACGTAATAGCGTCATGAAAATACTTTAGGTAAGATCCCAATGCCTTTCACAGAAGGTCTTTCTAGCAATAAAATAGTAAAATATCACATTTTACGTCTTAGGAATTTCCCAGAATTCGTGCTATAAGGAAGGATAGAGCTTAGCCTTAACATACCTTAAACATGTTGAGTCCTTAATTCCTCCCAAGTGACTCTTCAAACAAGTCAACTCGATCTATCATAGCATAAAGAGATTCAAAGTCAGTGTTGATCAAAGGCCAAGTCTATAACTTAAGCTAGTAACTCGTTTAAATTTGGGCAGCATCTCCTTTGTAACAAGGGCCTCCACCAATACCATATACCAAAAATAAAAACTAGAGAAATCCATCAACGTATATATCTCAATAAAAAGACACCACATAATAATAAGTCACAACTACTTCACGACGAGCGGCATGCTCCAATTGGAATCTGTATAACCCATCTACCCCTTACAGACTTCTTACATTAACTTAAATGTATCATTAACATGATAATGAAGTCATTCATCAATGATTCCATCCTTATACCATATATTTATAACAATGGAAGCAATCCACAACTCTAACTATCTTCGATTAGTAACTTTATTTACTAGTTCATGTCTACTCCATCCATTTAACTTAATCAACATCAATATAACCTTAGGAACATGCAAGAAAACAATATAACTACCTCCTACAGTAACTTCAAGTCAAAATCCAAGTTATATTCAGCTTACAATAACCCTCAATGGCAATACAACACCATAGAAGAGACTTAAGCTAATCCAAGTATTATCTTGTAGTTTATCATCCTAACTACTTAACCAACATACAAGCAAGCTTAATCACAATTAGTAGGCTGTTAGACTCACCTTAGACAGCAGCAACAACTTAGAATTTCATCCAAACACAGCCCACAACAATCCAAAATGACAACACAACCTCAAAGAGGTGTTGTTCTTTACTAGGACTAGGTTTGATGTTGAAATATGGTGTAATCACTTTGGAATCACTTCAAACCCTTGTGGAATCTATTTAGAAGGGTTAGGAGAAGTTTGTAGACGAGGTTGAGTTGAAAAATGAGCAAAAATAGTCATCCAATTCGTTTATAAATTTAAGTAGCTCAACCACTGCCTAAGTGGGTCCCATTGGGAGCTACTTGCGCGGTCTCTTGAAAACTCGAATATCTCTCTACTCCGATGTCGTATGGATAAAGGTTTAATGCGTTGGAAACTAGACTCGTATATCTTCAATTTGGTATATATATATAATACCTTTATTCCAAGTATATTGGGAGAAAAGTGCATATAAATTTGACCTAAATTTCAGCAAATTTATGAATGTAACTTGTGATGACCTTTGCCAACTCTTGTTCCACAACTTGCTTGTCTTCAAAATGTAGAAAATGAACATCATATTCACAGAATAACCTCCTTATCATGTTAATAACCCTAGTCTCACCCAAAGTACATGTTACAATATTCCAAATTTGTCGACTTTCAACGAAACTTATTTTCTTCTGTTTGTTTACATGATCTTAAAGATTTGTAACCTCTAAGATAACAAGATGAAACTTACATTATGTACTTTTAAAAAAAATCTCATTTCTGAGCTTACGTCAATTGGTTTACGACGTACTCTCACATACGAAAACATGGAATGTAACAGTTTTCAATTATGAAAGTGACAAAATTTTGTGTTCAAAAGGAAATAACTCAGAGTCGCCACCTGACTTTGATTTCGGTGTGCCATGTCATCATTTTTAAAATAATTTTTTCCTTTTAATATATTTCAGACTCTAAAACCAAGTCCACACCATAGATTTGGATAAGTGAGTTCATTTTACTCAGAGAGAAGGTATTAGACTCTCCTCAAGTCTCGTAACTAGTACGATTGCATAGTTGATCTAATCGGCTTTTAGAATATTCGAATTGAGGTAAAACAATCTCAGAAAATAAGCATTAATAAAAAAAGAAAATAAACAATCAAAAGAGGCTCGAGGTCGTCCCCACCTAAATGAAAGAAAATTAAAAAAAGAAAAATAAAAGTTCTAAATTATCCTACGCTACTTCTTCTACGATGTTTTCCAAGGCCTCCAATTACATTCACTTCGGGGCATACCCCTGAAATAAAATATATATACAAACCCTTTGGGGCATTTTTCGAATAAATTTAACTAAGAGAATGACTTTTCACCTCAATACTAACAAAATCCTAAGGATTACCTATCACACCTCCTTTTTACACGGCTACCCCGAAGGATAAAAACACATAAGGAAGTTTTTCCAATTAAAGTGACATTATTCGAAATGGATTTATTTATTTATTAGAGTCGCCACTTGGAATAGGTTTGTCTTTTGGTGTCCCAAGTCACAGATTTATTTAGAATCCCAAATCGAAGAAATTTTTCGACTGCCCAAATGGAGTCTGCGAACTAGAAATTCTAAGTAAGGAATTCTTTTGACCCGAGGGAAGGTGTTAGGCACCCCCGGATCCCGTGTTAAACTATTATAATTGGCTAAAATTCAGATTTTTTTACACGTTCCTCCTACAGTGAAATTTTAAAATTATTAACCGCTTTATGTTATTTTTAGAAATATTTATAACGTTATTAAAACACGTGTTGAACCACGTCACATAAATGCACCCGGGTTCTCGACACATTTTAACATCGTTGAGACTTGTATTTGGGTCACATAAATGCACACCCGAATTTAGTAAGATACTTTATTGAAATAACGTGCCTACAGCAACTACGCATTTTAAAATTCGTGGAAGGACCGTGAAATTCGCTAAACGGTACCTCCAGATTTCTATGCATTTTATTACAATTAGAGGGCCACATAGTGTATGACTTTTGTTTAGCGTGGCACACCCATTTTAGTTTTTAAGGAAAGACAATCTAAAGATATTATAATTTTCTATTATGCACGTCTCTAAAAATAAAGAGAAGTCCTAATTATTCAAGTGTTAACGGTTTATCCTAATGAAAAAAATCAATATCCATATTTTCAGCATTTTTGTACAACTAATTTATGCCATTGGGCTTTATCAATGAGAACAACCCAGAAGTATATTTTATACTTTACAATTACAACAACTTGGGCTTTCAATTGAGCCCAGAAATTTGGACTATAAATTAATCACAAGGATAATGGTAGCACTTTTAGATTCCTATGCTACAACTGTCAATATTACTCATAACTGATCATTTTTAACACATTAAAGACATTTGACAATAGAAATCCTAGTAGTGATTTTCAATCTAGAAAATACATAAGCTACAACTTCAGGTTTTCGAATTCAGCATCTAAAACTAATGTACTCACCAATCAGATTACATATACATATAATGACTCCCTATTACCAAATCAAACATGAAAATCAGGCAAGTTATTGACTATCCTATTTTTAGCATGCTGAGATTTAAACAAAACGAGGTCAACGGTCCAAATACAATCCACCATAGTTTACATGTTTATACGTATTACAGCACTGAAATACTACTAAACTAGCAACGTTCATATTATGGCATTGATATAAAAATATAATCATCTTCATTATCAGTCATGGTCACGAATATGTACAGCTGTGCATTTTCAAAATTTTCCTGGATGAGAGTAATACCTGGAATTACAGCAAAGAGGGAAACCTATGAGTGATGTAAACAAGAAGCAACAAACAGCAGCCAAATCAACCAGTTAACCCAAGAATGTATCAGGAACTCAGGAAGTTTTGAGAAGCAAATAACAACACAAGTTTCGATCCCAAACTTGTGCAAAGTAAACCAGCCTAAGAGCAACGCCTAAAATTGCTTCTGCAAAATCTAACACCTCAAATGCATATGCCTCAATTCATCTTCAACTTTTAATGAACAGAATTTGATTATTTTAAGAGGATTTTGTCAGGAAAGCTTAAGATTTTCAGGGTATTGGTTTTTAGATGAATGTTCTCGACCTTTTTTCTAAAAATGTGTCTCTCCTTTTTAAATAATAAGATACCATTTTATATCCAAGGCCTTAGGGCAACAAAATCTTTTTGTTTTCCTATTAGTCCCTTACCCATTTTTTAGATTTGCTTAATTGCTCCCTCATTTTTTAACTCGTGCCTCATGTTTTGAGAAAGAATTAACATAAATTGCATTTCGAACCTCCACCAGAATGTTCCAGGGGTTTGTTACAAGATTCTTATGCTCAAATACCCCCAATACCCGTGTCTTCCTTTCTTAATTACTAACCTAGATGTTTTATACCCTGGTGCCTATCCATTTGGTCAGAAAATGACCTTAGTTAACTACTTAAGGTCATAAACCAATGTTACATTATCAGTTAGGATCGAATTTTGAGAAAGCTGGACATGACCAACTATTTAATTGGAAACTATACTATACTATGTAAAAGCAAACACACAAAGGTCAAAATTGGTAAGTAACAAATCAATGCAACACATATATACAGGCGGATTTAGACAAATATCAAAAGATGGAACTAAATTACTCAGAAGCAAAGATGAAATTAAACAACACAAACTTCATAAACAAGATTTATCACAAATGGACGCTGATCAATTTTTGAAACAAAAGATGGAAGGTTAAACGAGAGATGGATAATTCTAAGCTTAGCATGATAATTCAAATGAGTCGAAAGAAACAACTATGACTTCAAATGATAAGAGGATTCTTCAGAACCATATTATCAAGACTTAAGAAATAAAAGCATGTGATGGAAACAAAGTAACCAATCAGAAATTTTTACAAATGAGCGAATGGACATTCATGCATACAAACGAAAACAAAGATACTCAAAAGCAAACGGAAGGAAGAACAAAGGGAATTAAAAGCAATCAAAAGAGAACTTAAAAGCAATTACAAGGAAGAACAAAGGAAATTAAAAACAATTATATGGAAGAACAAAAGAAATTAAAAACAATCAGAAAGAAGAACAAAGAGAATTAACACCAATTAGAAAGAAGAACAAAGAAAACTTAGCTATTTAAAACTCCAACACTAAACATTTTGGGCCCTTCATGTCTCAAGGTTTTTCGACCCCTTCTGAGAGGGTCCTTGGCCTCTTGAGGCCTTTGTGCCATTATTTGAGAGGGGGAGAGGGTATAAGGTTAGGGTTAGTTGGCTTGGGATGGGGGTCTGGGTTTCAGGCTATTTTGACTTGAGTTTTGGCCAAGTATGGTTTAATTTGAAGGCTGATGGTCGTGGATTTGTGGAAAGGAAGGTGATGAAGTCACTAGTACCATTTTTGAAGGATTCCAGTAAGGTTGGGGATTTGGGTCAGAGCTTTGATCTAATATTCGAAGCGATGGGTAGAGGTTTGGAGGAATACAACCTTGGATTCGTTATGGGAATGGGGTGAGGAGTATGTGGTGTTATTCTGGGAGGGTTCCGGCGACGGTGCCGCCGTGGACGTAGGAGGCGGCGTCCAAAGAATCTAATATTCGAGACGATTGTCTTATATTCGAGGTTTGATTTTTAGGGCATCGGAAAGAGGAGGGTAAGGGGAGTCAGGGGTCTATTTTTGGGCGGGATCTGAGCTTTGCCGCCGGCGGAGACAATTTCCGGCCGGCGGTTATACAATGGTTTGTGGTGGCTCCTGGACGGTGTTACACCGCTGAAGGTTTGGTACGAGGACTAAAGGGTTTGTATCTGAGTGTATTACACACGTTTGGACATATAAATTTGTTTTGGGTGAAAGTTTAGGACCGTTGGATCACCGTTGATAGATGGATGAGATTGATTGCCCCAAAACGATGTCGTTTTGGGGCGTCTCTCATATCAGCTTGGTTCAGAGACGGGTCTTGGGGCATTTTTGACGGAAAAGGGAATTTGGACCACCCAGGCTTGCCCAATTGTGGCCACCCTTGTTTAAATCATTTTAATTCCTATTTCGTTTTTCATTTTCATATTTTAAAACATCCTAATTTTATTTTAAAATTCTTATTAGACTAAATTCAACTAAACTAAACAAATAAGAAAATCACCAATTTGGAAGCTACAAATTAAATAAATGCCAAAATAAACTATTTTTTTTGTAATTTAATATTTCGTAAAACATAACCTTAATTACTAATGAATTTTAAAAAAACCATGTGAAATTAAATCCTAAATGTTTATGTTTTTTTGTATTTTTATGACTTGTCATGCATGCACAAATGAAAACACACACTAATATGCGCAATTAAATCCTAAAAATAAATAATAAAAGGAGGAATCCTAAATCCGGGAATTCTGTAGGAGTAATTTTAATGACGCAAAAATCACGTGCTCACATTACCTACCCGAGTGAAACCGGCCTAAGCATGCTCCTAGCAGTTCGATTGATGAAACAAGAATAGAATGGTAGCATGAATTATTTTGAGCCAAAAATTTTCCTTCATTCTTGCTAATAGAATCTTATTAACTTCATGCCAACAAATACTCTTTCATTTACTTGTTTCACTCAAAACGTTATCCAAATATATCTTAACCAACTTCTACTTGAACATAGCTACGATCAAACCCATACGAGTTTTAACTACATTAGCCCATTTGTATGATATTTTCATGAAATCAATTAAAGGGGGTTAACCATTTAATAGATATAAAGATTACACACTAGAACAATGGACCAAACATAGGAATCAAATTGTAGACAAACAATCAAATGTAGAAAACAATTGGAGTGCATTCCATCTTCGCCCAACATCCACAAGAATCACAATAAACATTCAAAAGGCAGAGAATCAAACCTTAGTTTAGCTTTTCCAATTAACGAGAACCTCCAACGTTAAAAATTCTGTTTGGATGCAAAATTGTTATGGGACGAAGACTGGACCCTGAACTGCGGATGCCGGCGAACTTCAAATTCAAACCTCGAACGGAGCTCAAATCGCCAGGAACCTCAGGCTACAATCTCAAATTTGGAAACGGACAGTCCAAATCAACTCAAAAATCCAAATCTTAAACCATTTTTGTAGTGGGAAGAAACATAATTCTCTTTTGATAATTTTTATACATGAAAACTAAAATTGAAAATCAGAAGAGAGATATCTATTTTGTCCAAAACTCCTTTAGCCCATTTTCACTTTGTTTTTCGATTTTCCCTTCTCGGTCCTTGCTTTCTATGTGTGTGTGAATATTTATAGCAGGTGTGTTTTGAAAGGGACTGGGGTGTGGCAGCCTGGTTGGGTGGTGTAGGGAAATGGGTGAAGAATGAGAAGGTCAGGGGTCGTTGGTGGCTTGAAGGTAGCGGCTGGTCTCAGCTCGTGGGGTTGGTTTCCGGCTAGGGGTCACCAGTTTTGGAGATGAAGAAGAAGTTGTGTGTGTGTGTGGGCGACTGGAAGGTGAGATTTTGATAGAATAACAGAGATGTTTCTGAATGATTCCGAGTAGAATGCATGTACTAATAGGTCGGTCAACCTTAAGAGTCGGTGGAGATCTCTGATTTTTTAGAATTGTGGCGCTGCTCCTCCAAGAAGAAGCTTGGGTTCAGGGGTGTCTTCTTTGTGAGGGTAACCGCTGAAGGTCTGTCATCCTAGGGTGTCTAGTTTATCAGAATTTTAGGGTTAGGTTAGTAGGTATTGGCCTAGGATTATGGGATAGATCCGAATTGGGTTAAATTTGGCAGAATCTGCCTTTAAAAGTGACCCTTTAACTCTACTAGACTAAAAATATTAAATTCTACAATAATAGATAATAAAATTGTGATATTATTCCTAATTAATTCATTCGAACAATATTATGACACAAAGTTAATATTTGTATTTTCAAGAGATTATAGTAAAAATAAAATTGCCTTAAAAATAATATTTTTCTAAAAATACCCAATACCTTAATTAAATAGAGAAAAATAACATTAATTTTGAATTTTTTAATTTTGTGATAAAAATAATGTAAAAGAGTCGAATTAGTTGAAATAACTATATTAGACCTGAACTAAGTATTTGAATGCTAAAATATGTAAAATCTTGGGAAGGGTAAAAATCACATGTCTACAGCTGCCCTTCTTTAACTAGAAATATGAAGTATTTTTTAGACAAAGAATGACTAGACAGATTTTTTGACCCGAACCTTATTTAGAGACAACAAAACTAGAAGGAAGAAGAATGTGACCGAGCCTCGGTATCTGAGCTGCCTACATATCCTTGGCTATAAAGGAATCATGCCATGTGTAGTTCAGAAGTGAATGATGTGATGGAGTGTACTGAGGTGGAGCGCCAGTCAAGGTACCGTCGAGGTTTCGATCCGCGACCCTGCTATTATATCAAATCAAAAAAATGAAAAGGATTAACTAAGCCCGTTAACTATGAGATACAAGATCCATATCCATAAGTCTTCTGAAGCTTGATCTTGAGTCTTGAATGGTTCTTCATGCAGACTTTAGATTTGAACCTTGACGCTTGCTAGTTGCGGGTGCTAGTTCATTCTTCTTCAGCTTTTCGGATCAAGACCGGACATGTAGCGCTTGTGACTTCAACCACGTCTTGAGCAGCTCCCATCTTTTTTTTCCGCTTCTGCATTTTGGATTCACTTCTCTCTCTCTCTCTCTCTCTCTCTCTCTCTCTCTCTCTCTCTCTCTCCCTCCCTCTCTCTCTCTTTTGGATTGAGACTACTTCTGTTGGTCATCTCAGAGTATTGACTCTCATTATTTCTAGGAGCTTCTGCTACTGCTAACCTGAATTAAATTGTGAATTGAATTCCCTCGTTCTCATGGTGGGCACTTGCTACTGACTTGAAACTTGAAATAAGTCTGAAATAAATTCTCTCATTCTCCAGGTGGATGCCTGCAATCAAAACAACTAAAATTTTCTTCCCTAGTTCGCACTAGGAATATGAGTTGTTAGCAAAACTGTAAATCACATATGCTATTAATACAATGATGAGAGCAAAACTAAAGACTTGACTGTGATATGCGTCTCCTGTGAGTAAAACCAAGAACGTTTGACTAGTAAATTCATCAGACTAGGTCTTCTATCTTAGGAGAAAGATTCATCAGACTAAGTCCTTTTTTTCTTTTTTTTTTTGGTTGTTATCTTAGGAGAAAGATTCATCAGACTAAGACGTTGATCCTAGGAGAAAATTCATCATACTAGGTCTTATATCTTAGGAGAAAAATTTATCTGACTAAGATTTTTATCCTAGGAGAAAATTCATTAGACTAGTTAGTCTATCTCAGATGAAAAATTTATCAAACTAAGATTTCGATCCTAGGAGAAAATTCATCAGACTACGTCTTTTTGTTATCTTAGAAGAAAGTTTCATCAGACTAAGATTTTGATTCTAGGAGAAAATTCGTCAACTAGGTCTCCTATCCTAGGAGAAATATTCATCAGACTAAGATTTTGATCCTAGGAGAAAGTTCATTAGACTAGGTCTTTTTGTTAGCTTAGGAGAAAGATTCATCAGACTAAGATTGTGATCCTTGGAGAAAATTCATCAGACTAGATATTCTACTTTTGGAGAAAAAATCATCAAACTAAGATTTTCATCCTAGGAGAAAGTTCATCAAACTAGGTTTCTTATCTTAGGAGAAAGATTCATCAGACTAAGATTTTGATCCTAAGAGAAAGTTCATCAGACTAGGTTTCTTATCTTTGGAGAAAGATTCATCAGACTAAGATTTTGATCCTAGGAGAAAGTTCATCAGACTAGGTCCATTTTGTTATCTTAGGAGAAAAATTCATCAGGCTAAGATTTTGATCCTAAGAGAAATTTCATCAGACTAGGTCTCTTATCTTAGGAGAAAGATTCATCAGACTAAGATGTCGATCTTAGGAGAAAATTCATCACACTAGGTCCATTTTGTTATCTTAGGAGAAATATTCATCAGACTAAGATTTTGATCCTAGGAGAAAATTCATCAGACTAGATCTTTTTATCTTAGGAGAAATATTCATCAGACTAAGATGTCGATCCTAGGAGAAAATTCATCAGACTATGTCTTTTATCTTAGGAGAAAGATTTATCAGACTAAGATTTCGATCATAGGAGAAAGCTCGTCAGACTAGGTCTTCTATCTTAAGAGAAAAATTCATCAGATTAAGATTTTAGTCCTAGGATAAAATTCATTATTCTAGATTTCTTATCTTAGGAGAAAGATTCATCAGACTAAGATGTCGATCCTAGGAGAAAATTCATCAGATTAGGTCTCTTTTTTGTTATCTTAGGAGAAAGATTGATCAGACTAAGATTTCTATCCTAGGAGAAAATTTATCAGAGTAGGTCTTTTATCTTAACAGAACGGTTCATCAGACTAAGATTTTGATCCTTGTTTTTTATTTTTCTCTTTCTTTCTTTTCTTTTGTTTCTCTTTTTTTTCTTGTTTTTGAACAAACTTTCTTGCACTGCTTTATTCCTGTTTCAAACAAAGAACACTTGTGAGTTTAAAAGTGGTGGTTAGTTTGTGGCCTTGACCTTGAAGGCGGCTGCTTCTTCACTTGCCAAGATAAATTTTATTTCAACTTGGAAAACATTGCCTGTTATCGGCTACCCATTTTCTTTCAACCCTTATCACAAAAAACATATCTGCTCCATTCAATCCCAACATCCTCTATCAATTGCATTTTGCTCATGAATTAACATTTACCAAGCCCTTGCATTTTACATGAATCCCAAAGCATGTTGATTGTTACCAACTCAATGTGCATACCACCTTTCCCTAACTTATGCCACTTTGATGTGCTAGACAAAGTCATTTTGTGCAATTGGAAATTTGGAAAGTCATTTCTCACTTGTTCTGACCAAATAAACTCAAGAAGGGACTCAAATAAAACAATAGGAACAAAACAAGGGACAGGGGAAAGAGATGATACCTAACAAGAAAATTACAATGTAGAAAATTGTCAAATAAGGATACCAACTCTAATGACCATGACATGCACCTTTGGATTAAATGGCCTAATATGTCAAGCAATTCTAATGTTCAAATCTTGTTGTGCCTATAAGCTGTGAAACTTGGCTTCAACACTCCAATTGTCCTATTTGATCCACAGCCCTCTGTCGACTTGTAGTGCCCGGAAGGGTTTTCACCATCAAACTTCTCTCATTTTGCTCTTTTTCTCAACTCACCGTCACCTTATGGTGCCCATGAGGGTTTTGTCTATTTCCCTCTTTGTGCCAAGACCAAGGTATTACCCATGATATAAGAAGATCATACTTTTACCATACACTTGATTTGGCATCCTCATAGATTGGTTGGAAGGTCTTTCTTTTGGACTGTAATGTAGGTTTTTAGACAGGGTTGGAAAGAAAGGGTGCTATGGAAGCTCAAAATAATTTAAGATGAAAGGTTCAAAATTACAACTTTTAGAATCAGGTGTTTTGGCAAAATTAAACCTCTGCCCAATTTTTTGGAGTTTGGGGATTTTTTTTTGCTTTTTTCTTTAATGGGATTTCTAAGAAAAATGCCCCACTCTTGACTTCGCGGATTATGAAATATTTTATTTGGTGTGACCGAATCGTAAGGCTGCTTACGTATCTTGTGGTGACAAGAATCAGGTCGAACATAGTCCAAATGACAAAGTTGTTTTTTTTTTCTTTTCCTTTTCTCTTTTTTCTTCCTTCATTTTATCTTTTTATTTTCTTTTTCTCTTTTCCTTTTTTTCTTTCCCTCCTTTTCTTTTTTCTTTTCTAGTTCCCGACTCTATTTCTGATTTTAAAAGAGGGGTATGAAACAAAAAATTAGGGCTCAAAATGGGTAACAAAGGATAAAAGTGTTTGGGTAGCAAAATGAAATGCCTTCGTCATACCGAACTTAAAAATTCCAAGTACAAACATGCAACTAAAGATAAAAAACAAATACACATAGTAACTATTGATGGCATCAACACAAACAAAGAGTGCCAATGTGCAATAACTTTGTCTCAGTGAGTGACCCTAGCCAGTTCGAAGCAAATCTGACTCAACCTTATCCTGATACAGAGGAATGTATTTCAACACTGACTGATTTTCCTCAAACTGGTTGAGAGACATTTCCTTGTTGTATGCGTTTATCAACCTCTTGATTCCCAAGATTAAATACCTCTATTTCACAAAGTGCATGAATCTTTAATTGTTTCCTCAAACGCATCCTTTTATCATATTCAAAACTGTGGCATTGCTTCATGATTAGACTAAATCTCAAGATCAGGCTGAGAAGTATGCGTGCATGTCATGTCACTAAACTCGGCATGAAAAAACTATAAAAGGAAAAATGACCTAAACAAAACTGATTAGAACTAACAGAAAACAGGAGATTGCATTATACAGATGGTGAAAAGGGTTTGATTAAAACAAACAAAATAGACATGGGTTACAACCCTGGAACAATCTTAAGTATCACTAGACGAGTTACTAAAACTAAACTAACTAGGCAAAATACGAAGAAGAAGGGTTTGAGACACAAGACAATATCCGAATAACAACCCTGAAATAACCTGTAAAACACAAATGACAACAAAATAAACCACCAAACGCCTTCCTGGCAAGCCAAGAAAGGAGTCTTTCCAATTACCAATCTCGACATTGTAGCCACTAGACTTCATATCAAAATTACTAGGACCTTCACCAATTTCTCTCATCTTGACCTTAGCAAATAGCATTTGGGTCCCTTTTGCCAACTCATCCTTAAGATCAACCTTTGGAACAGAGACTGATAGTGCTGAAACTTTTATGGTAAGTGGCCCTCCAAGGGATTCAGGATAGTTCTCGTATTCCTTTTCCACATAAATCATGTCCACCATATGCATCTCATTATGAACAGGCAATGGACTTTTACTAGTATCTGTTGTATTTGGATGTTTCATGGTAATGTCACCTGCATCAATGGACCGCTCTTTTTAAATGCCAACACATTTCTATGTCGTGCCCCGGGGCATTAAAGCAGTTTGCACACCATTGAGAAAAATCAAAATTCTTTGGAAAGTTTTTCAGCTTTTTTATCTGAATCGGCTTTAACATGTCCAATTGGCTCAACCTTTGAACAGACTGGCATATGATTCTTCAATAGGGGTGAAAGACTTTTCTATTTATTGATGCATTCCTCATTTTGTTCTCTAGCCTTGGTTGGAACCTCTTTCAGGTTGGGGGTTGATATGCTTGTAGAGGTGGGTAAGACATTTATGGAGGCGGTGCAAGCCATTGGGGTTATGTGGGTGTGGAGAATATGGCGGTGCATTATGGATAGAGTACTTGGGAGATGAGGTATGACTTTGGGAATTTTATGGGGGAACGTAGCATTGGGGAGGAGTTTTTGAAGTACAAGGATATTCATGGGGTCTATATTGAGGCCAAAAGTGTTTAGCAGGAATGCCCACTGGATCCTCTCGTTGGCTAGGCTTGATAACATCCTTTTTATCAATCGGAGGACTGATCCCAGCAACTTGTTCGTTCCATCTGATCCGAAACTCCCTAAAGTCTTCCTTGGGTTTCTTTTCCATCTAATATAGGGAGGAGCAGTCTGGGATAATGTCTACATTGTACTGATAGTGCCGATCAAAATCTTGAGCCGAGTCACCCCATGCATGCCACTTACTAGCGTCGTGGCGGGTGTACCCTTCCAGAGTATCTCCACTCAGATTCAGACAGAAATATGCCACCAATACTTCATCTTTCCTGCAAACACTTCTCATTTCACTATAAAAACCCCTCAGATAGGCTACTAGATCTCCACGCCCATCATATAAATTATGCTTTGGCATTTTAGACCCTTTCAGCTTTCTGGATATCTCATTCTGCTCCACTGTCTTAGTAGACTTTGCAGTTTCACTTGGAGGATCAAAATGGAGAGCGTAAGAGTGTGGACCTGAGACCTTGAAAATTGGTTCTAGAGCATAGTGTTGGACATTTGGAGCTTAGAATAGAGTCTCGGTGGAGGTTCGAGGAAGAGTATCTGCTGGATAAGCTACAAATGTAAGAGTAGATGTCGGAGCAAGGTATGAGGTTATATTGGCTGGTGGAGCATGGAAAATTTGGGAGGAAGAGCTAGCGTGATTGTGGTAAAGGTCAACAGTATATTGAAAATGTGGTGGAATGGAAGCAGGATTTTCTGTGTAGTTGGTAGGGAACGAGGGTGGAGGGTGTCCCTTAATCCAGGCTTGATACATTTCCGCTATCTGTTGCCATAACCTCCAAACCTCCTCTTGCAAATTTGATTTCGATTCAACAATTTCCCTTGGTGGGTCTACAACTCCTGTGTCTATTTCTTTGCTATCCATGACTGTTTGGTGCTTTGACCTAGTGTTGTATGGATAACTTGTCAGGATACCAACAAACTAACCACCTTCCTCAACTCAACTAAAGATAACAGAGGACAATAACACAAAACGACCATGTTAGTGTTAGGGCATTTATAATATAATAATATCATATTGCGTGCAATGCACCAAGCAATATTTAGCAGCCTGAAATGGCTTTGAGGGTCGCTGGGTCATATGGTGTCATGCCCAAAACTAAAGGAGGCACGACTGGCCCTCGATACTATATTGACCGAGTTAGCCACTAAACATACTAGCTAACTAAACTGAGGGCCAACTGACCGGGCAGCACAACATCTGAAACACTAAGCCTGGACCATTAATTTCATGACCTGAATAACAATAAGCCATATAATCAAAAGTAGACGAGTCAAAATAATAAATTACTAGCTAGCCGACGAGGCCGCGATTGGAGACATACATGCCTACATACATATATGTACATACCAAGCCTATGGGCTTTTGAGTGGAAGATGAAAAAAGAACCCAGAATACTATGTCAACAATAGCCTCTATGAGTGTCCTAAGCATTGTCGAGACAAGGCCCCGGCTATACCGAAACTGTACAACAAAAGTAACCATCCGATGAAAGCTCCAGGAAGACGTGGAGCTTACCAACTCACAGCTCAACCTCGAAACCCTAGCGGAGGGGTCGATCAGAGTCCTTACCTAGACCTGCACGCACGAAACAAAATAAAGTGTCCCCAGGCAACGGGACATCAGTACGAATAAAAATGTACTGGTATGTAAGGCAGAAAGTAGAATCACACATAGCTGATGTAAAAAAAATTAATAGAGATACCACCTAACACTGAAACTCTGATAGCCTCCATGGACGACATCCGACCTCATAGTAAACAAATATGCATGGTATGCTCGTGTAATCATATGTCGTGAATACATATATATATATATATATATATATATATATATATATATATATTGATGCAAATGCATGACATACCCAACCAAATGCTAGAAGTGGCGGTATCTTCCGGTAGCTAACCGGTATCATATTGCCAACCTGTGGCCATCTGTACAATATATTTTACGGGCAATAGGCCCCTTACCTCCGATTATAGCTCGAATTCCATGCATAATATGCCATGTATGATATGAACTTTGAATGCACATAATAAGAACTTAGCCAATCTTTGCTCATAGGTACCCTTGTTCTCATGATATCATAATCACCTCCGTATTGCATACAATTGTCTCGTGGAACCTCATATCTTTCTTTTCTTTGGAATAAGCTTGAAAACTTAACTCGATTTTTAGAAAGATAACTTAACTCTGAAGATGTTCATAAAAAGCTTAAGGCGCTTCACTTAGTCCTTATACCTGATTTCTTGATATTTAATAAAAGAAAGTATTTCAAAAAAAAATCAAGTGTTTTAGTAGTTTAAATAAAAACTATATTTGAGATTATTGGAAATCGACGTGTCACTTCGGAGATTTTCAAATACACTTTAACAAGGAAGAAAGATTGATCGAAAATACTAAATGCCTTTATTTTATTTTTTTTAGTTACACAACCCAAAGACGAATAAGAATTCATATATATATATATATATATATATATAGATAGATAGATGTCGAATACCTTATTTAACCATATATATATATATATATATATATATATATATATATATATATATATATATATATATAGATGTCGAATACCTTATTTAACCGAATGAGTGAAACATCAACCTAATAGCGCTATGAAAATACTTCGGTTATGATCCAAATGCCTTCCACATAAGGTCTTTCTAGCAATAGAATAGTAAAATATTACATTTGACGTCTTAGGAATTTTCAGAATTCGTGCTAAAAGAAAGGACGGAACTTAGCCTTAACATACATTAAACATGTTGACTCCTTAATTCCTCCCAAGTGACTCTTCAAACAAGTCAACTCAATCTATCATAGCATAAGGAGATTCAAAATCAGTGTTGAGCAAAGGCCAAGTCTATAACATAAGCTAGTAGCTCGTTTTACTTAAATTTGGGCAGCATCTCCTTTGTAACAAGGGCCTCCACCAATACCATATACAAACAATAATAACTAGAGAAATCCATCAACGTGTAAATGTCAATAACAAGATACCACATAATAACAATAAGTCACAACTACTTCACGACAAGCGGCAAGATCCCATTGGAATCCATATAACCCATCTACCCCTTATAGACCTCTTACATTAACTTACAAGTATCATTAACATGATAATGAAGTAATTCATTAATTATTCCATCCTAATACCATATATTTATAACAAAGGAAACAATCCACAACTCTAACTATCTTCGATTAGTAATTTTATTCACTAGTTCATGTCTTTTCCATCCAATTAACTTAATCAACATCAAAATAACCTTAGGCACATGCACGAACACAATATACCTACCTCCTACAGTAACTTAAAGTCAAAATCCAAGTTATATTCAGCTTACAATAACCCTCAACGACAATATAACACCATAGAAGTGACTTAAGCTAATCCAAGTATTATCTTGTAGTTTATCATCCTAACAGCTTAACCAACATACAAGAAAGCTTAAGAACAAGTAGTAAGATGTCATACTCACCTTAGGCAGTAGAAAGAACTTGGAATTACATCCAAATACAGCCCACAACAATCCACATGACAACACAACCTCAAAGAGGTGTTGTTCTTCACTAGGACTAGGTTTGATGTTGAAATATGGTGTAATCACTTTGGAATCACTTCAAACACTTGTGTAACCTGTTTAGAAGGGTTTGGAAAAGTTTGAAGATTAGTTTTAATTGAAAAATGAGCAAAAATAGGCACCCAAATCGTTTATAAATTGAAGTAGCTCAACCACCGCCTATGTGGATCCCATTGGGAGCTACTTGTGCAGTCTCGCGAAAACTCGAATATCTCTCAACTCCGATGCGGTATAGATAAACGGTTTAATGAGTTGGAAACTAGACTTGTGTATCTTCAATTTGGTATATAGAGCTTCACATGATTCCAAGAATATTGGGAGAAAAGTACATCTACATTTGGCCTAAATTTCAGCAAATTTATGAATGTAACTTGTGATGACCTTTGCCAACTCTTGTTCCACAACTTTCTTGCCTTCAAAATGTAGAAAATGAATATCATAAGACTAAAATAACTCATATAATAACCTCCCTATCATGTTAAGAACCCTATTCTCACCCCAAAGTTCATGTTATAACATTCCAAGTTTGTCGACTTTCAACGAAACTTATTTTCTTATGTTTGTTTAGCGTCTAAGATTTCCAACCTTTTTGGTACTTGTAATTCGTGATCTTAAATATTTTTAACCTCCAAGATAACAAGATGAAACTTACATTATGTACTTTCAAAAATTATCTCATTTCCGAGCTTACATCAATTGGTTTACGACGTACTCTCACGTACGAAAACATGGAGTGTAACATCATTCCCCCCTTTGGAAAACTCGTCAGCAAATGTTGAATAATGAGCTTATCACTTTCATAAACTATAGCTCTTACAAATACTTTAATTCTCACCTTGCTATCTAAGCAACCATTTTGTGAATATATCCAAACGCTTGGGCGTTCTCCCCTTTAGGCCTCTTTCTCATGCCATAACATGTGGTTGGAATTCTTCCAATATCATAACATTTGTTTGTTATGTCATGCAGTATGTACAATTGTGTCCTTGTATGAGCGCCTAGAAACTATCCTTCCCTTTTTCATCCATCTGTTAGCTAGTCTCTAAGCCTCACTTTATGAACATATACAGAATTATGACAAGTTGTTCCTCTAGGAATCTATAGGTGTACTGATGTTCTTCACTTGGTACTTTGTTGAACTTACGACAATATCCATCCTTAGGACTTTGCTGCATCTAGGAAGGTCAAACTATGCCATAACTCTTACTTTTGTTTAATTATTATCGAGGTTTGTTACACAACTCCAGGTTATCCATTCGATGCTTATCCTACATGTGTAAATCTAATTCCTTTGATGCTTCCTTTATTATTGTTCATCATAAGAATGACAATCTAACCTCCTCTCATACCCTTTTTTTAAACTTGTATCCATAATCTTTGATCCAGTCCTAATGTTGATCTTAATCTACCACTCATAACTTGAGACCTTTTACGTAATACATTGTCATTGAGGCTCATGTCTCATCGGGGAACATCTTAAGTGATTTTCTTAATCCACATAGAGACGATACTACACTGCAATGACCATATTTCATAGTATCCCAACGTGATTTGTCTTATGGGGGTATTCAAATCCTGTGCAATTCATGAAATCCATTCTCTTAAAATCATTACTCAATCAAAGGCCTAAACATTATTCTCTTATCATTTATCAAAATTACACCCTCATTATACTACCAGTACATCATTCCATCTCTTCTAAGCACACCTAGTCTTAGACTCATTTGAGTTCATTCCGGCTATAGAGAGCTTTCAATAAGTTACGGAAGTTATTAGCTCTCTTGTTGTGATCGGCTTAATCATGTGGACTCACCTATTCTTATCATATTCTCACTTGTCTTTTCTTATCCTTACCTTTATCTACCTAAAACCTTGTTGCTCTACGATTCTTTACCTTATGATCTACACCTATCAATTTATACCACTCGCAACCTTTCTTTAACTTTCTAGCACCATAAATTTCCTTTTGTGCCTTCTCAGTTGTCCTCAAATGTAAGCAACTTCTTTTTCTGGTCGTTCTAACACTTGTCGCATAAATACTTGGCTTGTATATCGCCCACGAATACTGTAATTTCAAGTACCTCATAAGCTTGCTCTGCTTAGGTGGAAACCTTCTCCCTTATTTCCTCAACTAGTCTGTTGTTGAAGTATTTTGGGAGACCTTTTGGGTTTTGTAAAGTTGCGAGCTTGTCATATCATGCACCTGAAGGAAATTTTCGTTGTTCTTACTCGCCTATAATAGTCCTTAGTTACATAATTTGTGCCCTTGTACTCGTCGGGTTACTTCTAGGCTCAAATTTTGATTGTCTCCTTAGTGGAATTCTCTCTTATTTTCATAATACTTAAATGATACCATTAACTACCTCAAATCCTATTTAAATTTTTCAAATGATTGTGGCTCGTATATGCGAGATTGAATTCACTATGTTGTGGTTCACTACATTTATCTTGCATGACGTGTTCATTTATCTGTGAGCTCTTGTCTAGCCATAATCGGGCTCATCCTGAACCAACCACCAATTACTCGTTGACCTACTATCATATATATATATATATATATATATATATATATTGCATAATTTCTCTTGGGATATATCCTTTATCTTAACTTACCTCTAGCCACTATCTCCAGATGTATTAAGTGCCCATTTACACTTATTTATCAATAACATCCTGGCCAGAAATTTTTACTGCCTCTCCCCAGTGTCGTGCTTGTATAATGTTCTGGGGAATAACAACATATCTGTAGGAAGTGAATAAATGCAACATCATCCCTCTCTCATTTTTACCATATTTCTCCTTTACCATTCTATAATTACTTGAACTGCTTAACTATGACTTAATGCCATATCATACCATATTCCACCTTTTATGGGATTACTAAGATTTAGTACGACGACGATCTATCTATATATGTTTTATCCATTCCACTTTGGTGTCTTCTCACATCATCAATGAACTGTAATTGCCTTATGGTAATCTTTTGTACCAGGAATAACTAAATATCTTACGCATGAAGGTGACACTTACTATAACTGGCACACTTAGTCCCTTATGATTAACACTGCTCACAGTGCTTGCCATAAGGAAACATCTTGCTGAATGACCTTTTAAAGGTTATTCTTCTGTTATCCATTCTATTATCGCCGGAATGCAATCTCTAAAATTCTGATGATGGCAACTATTATCAAAAATCATTCGATTCCCAATTCATGCTCAGTTTATCTTGTTCACCAGCCCATACTTTTTTCTATTACTCTAGGGTCTACCTTTTCCTTCTAGTAATCATGTCGGAGTCACCAACTCATTTCTCAAAATAGGGATATTGTTTTATGGCTAATACACTTTTATTTCGTCATGGAATGTCACCTTTCGTCTTTCCCTTCAGTTGACTGTAGACTTTGTCATCTTGTCATACCAGTTATCATACCTTACTCATAATATTTTAGTTACTCTCTTCTTATTCTCCGACTGATACATCTATGTATCACTTTAT
Organism: Nicotiana benthamiana; assembly: GCA_034376525.1. NCBI lineage: Eukaryota > Viridiplantae > Streptophyta > Magnoliopsida > Solanales > Solanaceae > Nicotiana > Nicotiana benthamiana. The sequence goes on from CM067335.1 coordinate 138,078,882, forward strand.
CCTGAAAACTTTAACAAAACATTCTTTCACTTTTATCTCTTCTTTCTTCATCTCACTGGCTCCTCGGGGATGCCTAAAATTCTCTTTCTCTCTCTCTCTTTCTCTCTAGGGCGGGAGTCATACTAAGGTAAATATTTTATCCCTTTTAGGATTCCGACGCCTATCTTCCGAAATTGCTGAATCTTCTAGTATTCATATCTGATTGCACTATTCTAGAGATCACCATCTGGGTGCCTTACAAGGAGATCTCTTACCACATTTGCAGTACCCTTCGAAAATGTTAGCTAACAATAACAATCCATCAACAATTTTTTGTTACTCTAACCCCAGCTTGATCCTGATATTACATCATTCTCTTAAACTATATTTTTCAGTTCCCATACGAAATAATTGAGGTGGATGTGATCAATTGTATAAAACTTTGTTACTGTTGAAAGTAACTCAGAATGCTTATATTTCTCTACCTGAATTGCAAATACTGATAATCTTCATTGTCTATGTGCCTCATACTTCTTCTGTTTTTCATGTTATTTCTTTCACTTACTGAAACTTATATCCACCTCCTAATTGTCTTGTTTCCCTTTACCATATGGGTGGATAGATATTCATGCCCTTGGGCTCCTTATCAAGAGGCTCACATACCTTAGTATACACATGATTTGCTGAAGACCCAACATTAATGCATTATAAGCATGATGCAAATCGAGTTCCTCTGATAAACTCTTCCACGTCCACATTCAATCTCTTACCAACTGTCTTTCTGGATATATGCATCATCATATCATGAATAATATAGAGTTTAGGAAATTGAGTTCTTATAACTGAGCTCTACCACACTATCTAGAGTAAGAAGAGAGAGTGACAGTCCTAAATGCTCTGTAGCCTACTGCTTATAAGTGTGGTGCACTACACACCCATAAACAAGACTCTACTAGACACGAGTTATGGACTCCCTAGGATACGACCTGCTCTGATATCAAGTTTTTCACGCCCCAAACTAGAGGAGGCACGACTGGCCCTCGATGCTATATTGACCGAGTTAGCCACTAAACATACTAGCTAATTAAACTGGGGGCCAACTGATCGGGCAGCACAACATCTAAAATACTAAGCCTGGACTTTAAGGTCATGACCTGAATAACAATAAGCCATATAATCAAAAGTAGATGAGTCAAAATAATAAAGTACTAGCTGGCTGACGAGGCCGCAATTAGAGACATACATGCCTACATACATGTATGTACATACCAAGCCTATGGGCTGGAGAGTGGAAGTTGCAAAAAGAAACCCAAAATACTATGTCCACAATAGCCTCTAAGAGTGTCACAAGCATTGTCAAGACAAGGCAATGACTATACCGAAACTATACAACTATAGTAACCATCCTATGAAAGCTCTAGGAAGAGGTGGCTTAACAACTCACAGCTAAACCTCGAAACCCTAGCAGAGGGGTCGATCAAAGTCCCTACATGGACCTGCACGCACGAAACAAAAATGCAGTGTCCCCAGGAAACGGGACATCAGTACGAATAAAAATGTACTGGTATGTAAGGCAGAAAGTAGAATCACACATAGCTGATGTAAAAAAACAATAGAGATACCACCTAATACTGAAACTCTGATAGCCTCCATGGACGACATCCGACCTCATAGTAAACAAATATGCATGGTATGCTCGTGTAATCGTATGTCGTGAATACATATATATATATATATATATATATATATATATATATATATTGATGCAAATGAATGACATACCCAACCAAATGTTAGCTGTGGCGGTCTCTTCCTGTAGCTAACCGGTATCATATTGCCAACATGTGGCCTTCTGTACAATATATAATTTTTTGGGCAAATACGCTGCTTACCTAAGATATAGCTCAAAGTCCATGCATAATATGCCATGTATGATATGAACTTTGAATGCACATCATAAAAACTCAGCCAATCTTGGCTCATAGGAACCTTTATTCTCATGATTTCATAATCACCTCCGTATTGCATACAATTGTCTCGTGGAACCTCATATCTTTATTTTCTTTTGAATAAGCTGGAAAAATTAACTCGACTATTAGAAAGATAACTTAACTCTGAAGATGCTCATAAAAAGCTTAAGGTGCTTCACTTAGTCCTTATACCTGATTTCTTGATATTTAATAAAAGAAAGTATTTCAAAAAAAATCAAGTGTTTTAGTAGTTTAAATAAAAACTATATTTGAGATTAATGGAAATCGGCGTGTCACTTCAGAGATTTCAAAATACACTTTAATAAGGAAGAAAGACTGATCGCAAATACTAAATGCCTTTATTTATTTATTTATTTATTTTGTTACACAACCCAAAGACGAATAAGAATTCATATATATAGATATATAGTTAAGAAAGCCGACTAAATGACATATATAGATGTCGAATACCTATTTAACCAAATGAGTGGAACATCAACCTAATAGCGTTATAAAAATACTTTAGATGTGATCCCAATGCCTTCCACAGAAGGTCTTTCTAGTAATAGAATTGTAAAATATCACATTTTACGTCTTAAGAATTTCCCAGAATTCATGCTAAAAGAAATGACGGAACTAGCCTTAACATACCTTAAACGTGTTGACTCCTTAATTCCTCCCAAGTGACTATTCAAACAATTCAACTCGATCAATCATAGCATAAGGAGATTCAAAATCAGTGTTGAGCAAAGGCCAAGTCTATAACTTAAGCGAGTAGCTCATTTTACTTAAATTTGGGCAGCATCTCCTTTGTAACAAGGGCCTCAACCAATACCATATACAAACAATAATAACTGGATAAATCCATCAACGTATAAATGTTAATAACAAGACACCACATAACAACAATAAGTCACAACTACTTCACGACGAGCGGCAAGCTCCAATTGGAATCCGTATAACCATCTACCCCTTACAGACTCCTTAGATTAACTTCAAAGTATCATTAACATGATAATGAAGTAATTCATCAATTATTCCATCCTAATACCATATATTTATAACAAAGGAAACAATCCACAACTCTAACTATCTTCGATTAGTAACTTTATTCACTAGTTCATGTCTACTCCATCCATTTAACTTAGTAAACATCAATATAACCTTAGGAACATAAAGAACACAATATACCTACCTCCTAGAGTAACTGCAAGTCAAAATCTAATTTATATTTAGCTTACAATAACCCTCAGCGGCAATACAACACCATAGAAGTGACTTACGCTAATCCAAGTATTATCTTGTAGTTTATCATCCTAACAACTTAACCAACATACAAGAAAGCTTATGCACAATTAGTAGGCTGTTATACTCACCTTATGCAGCAGAAACAACTTGGAATTTCATCCAAATACAGCCCACAACAATCCTCAATGACAACACAACCTCAAAGAGGTGTTGTTCTTCACTAGGACTAGGTTTGATGTTGAAATATGGTGTAATCACTTTGGAATAACTTCAAACCCTTGTGTAACCTGTTTAGAAGGGTTTGGAGAAGTTTTGATATGAGGTTGAGTTGAAAAATGAGCAAAAATAGGCACCCAAAGCGTTTATAAATAGAAGTAGCTCAACCACCGCATATGTGGGTCCCATTGGGAGCTGCTTGCGCAGTCTCGCAAAAACCCGAATATCTCTCTACTCCGATGTCGTATAGATGAACATTTTAATGAATTGGAAACTAGACTCGTTTATATTCAATTTGGTATATAGATCATCCCTTGATTCCAAGTATATTTGGAGAAGAGTGCATCTACATTTAGCCTAAATTTCAGCAAATTTATGAATGTAACTTGTGATGACCTTTTCCAACTATTGTTCCACAACTTGCTTGCCGTCAAAATGTAGAAAATGAATATCATATGACTAACATAACTCATAGAATAACCTCCTTATCATGTTAAGAACCCTAGTCTCACCCCAAATTTTATGTTATAACATTCCAAATTTGTCGACTTTCATCGAAACTTATTTTCTTCTATTTGTTTAACGTCTAAGCTTTCCAACCCTTTTGGTACTTGTTATTCATGATCTTAAAGATTTGTAACCTCTAAGATAACAAGATGAAACTTACATTATGTACTTTCAAAAATAATCTCATTTCTGAGCTTACATCAGTTGGTTTACGACATACTCTCACGTACGAAACATAGAGTGTAACATTTGGCATCATCCAATTTGCTCATTTCAGTCCTTGCTTCTCTTTCTTTTCCTGCACATTATTGTCTTCCCACTTTTTTCTTTTGGCTTATCACTTTTTTTAATGATTCGATCGCACCCTATGTAGGTTGCCTACGTATTATACCCCTCATGAATCAGATCAAGCGTAGTTCTGAAAAAATAACGGACAAAATAAACTAAAATAAATCTTTTTGGATTTTTCATTAATAACTTTTTTTTTTGTTTTTCAAATACAAAACAGGAAGTGCTATAACAAAAGACTCGACAATTTTAACTAGACTGACAGACTCAATAATACTGTACAAGACTAATAATTAAAAGATAACATAAAATAGACTAAAAGAAATTTCCTCCAACAGCTCGTGCATGCAATGGTCTTGACTAGAATGGTCCTAAAGTATTTGTCATGCTCAAGCTCTAGCAAATTGATACATACCTGAATGGAAAAAATAATATCAAATAGAGTTAGTGAATCAAGACACATGTGACGCCACGACACCTTCTATTGGACACATGCAAGACATGATTAATGCTATTTTTGCAAAATATCCTACGTGGCCAAAATGTGGCTATTAGCACAAACTCAACAAAGATGACCTCAAATACATGGACATACCTCCCTAACGCTTATATAGATTCAAACTTCCAATAATCATGGCCCAAAATTAATTTATAGAAATGACCTATTTGCAAAAACGACCGATATGGTCAGAAGTAGCTAAAGATGCAAACTTAAAAAGGAAGGACCTTAAAGTAGTATGACACCTAGTTATGGACTCAAACTCCTAAGAGATGGGCAATTGAACCATTTTTGCAAAAATAATCCCATTTTGCATTAATGGCCGATATGGCCAAAAGTGGCTAGACAATCAAGATTTGGCTATGACTCCGCAAAGCCAAGAATCTAAGACTCACTAGGAAGATTGGATCCTATGTGGGTTGCCTACGTATCTCGGCCCGAAAGACAAAATCGGGTTTGCGTAGTTCGAAAAGATTGGATATGGGAGAAAGTTTAAAAACGACAATAATTTGGAAAAAAAAAATTGTCTTTTTGAAAATGATGCAAAATGTAAAAAATTTTGAATTTTTTTCTCTATTTTTTTTTGAATTTTCAGAAATAATGGAAAATATAAAATCTTTTTGGATTTTCTTTTTCTTTTTGATTTTTTAGAAAATAATGAGAAATGTAAATTTTTTTTGGATTTTTCTTTTACTTTTTTGGTCTTTTGGAAAACAACGGGAAAGTGCAAAATCTTTTTGGATTTTTTTAAATTTTTTTTTGTCTTTTTCTTGAAAAAGTGTGAAAGAAAAATATAACTGGGCCCTACTTGCTTCATTTTTCTCCCTTCTTTCCCCAAATATGATCCGCCAAATGATATTTTTACCCTCAAAGATGTAACATGTATCACATAGGGATGATTGAATGTCTTTTTGGGCCACGGGCCCATTTTTTATAAAATTTGGATAAGCTTCCTACTCCGAGACTTATTGCATAAAGAAGACTCATGGTTATGCAAATGATGACAGTTTATAAAGCAGTAACAAATTAAGGAAAAACTGTAAATAAATAAGCAACTAGAAAATGATAAAATGACATAAACAAATTAAAAATCAAATAAAGCAAACAAAACACATAAAAACCTCAACCAAATATCCTAAAAAGTCAACAAGATCAGGTACTAGCTCGAACCTGCAATTCCCACGCAGAGTCGCCAGAGCTGTCACATCCCTTTTTTTCGAACTTCACTAACCCTCTAAAATAAATAAAAAGATTTGTAAATATCAAAAGATTTTTCAATTGTGAAAGTGACAACAATTTGTGTTTAAAAGCAAATAACTCAAAGTCGCCACCTGACTTTGATTTCGGTGTGCCAGGTCACCGTTTTTAAAATAATTTTTTCTTTTAAGACGTTTCAGACTCAAAAACTAAGTTCGCACCAAAGATTTGGGTAAGGAGGTTCATTTGACCTGGGGAGAATGTATTAGTCACTCCCCAAGTCCCGTAACTAGTACGGTTGCATACTTGATCTAATCGACTTTTAAAATATTAACATTCAGGTTAAAAATCACAGAAAAATAAACACACCAAAAATTAAAATAAATAATCAATAGAGGCTCAAGGTCATCCTCACCTAAATGACAGAAATTAAAAGAAGCAATATTAAAGTTTTAAATTATCCTACACTACTTCTTCTACGATGTTCGCCACGGCCTCCAATTACATTCACTTCAGGGTATACCCCTGAAATAAAATATATACAAATCCCTCGGGCATTTGCAGAATAAATTTAATTAAGAGAACGACCTTTCACCTTAAGACAAACAAAATCCTAATAATTGCCTACTTAGGTGAGACAGGCCTAAGCATGCTCATAGCCGTTCGATTAATGAAACAAGAATAGATTGGTAGCATGAATTATTTTGAGCAAAAAATTCTTACTAATAAAATCTTGTTATAAAATAGAAGTCTATTTAGAGTGAATGTCTAAGAGTTTTAGCTTGAAGCTAAGTCATTCCTCTTCCTATAAATAGAGGGGTCTTACCCCATTGTAAATCACCCCAAGTATTAATAAGAATACTTCCCTCTCTCCCTATTCTCTCTCTATTTGCTCTTGTTCTTGAGTTATTGTTCTTGTCTTTTATATTATTTCATAACACGTTATCAGCACGAGACTCTACCGTCTCAAGAACCATTCTCGAGAAATCTAAGGTATTTCCCTCTTCCTAATTTAATTTTCGATTATGTCTGACATTACGAAAAGAAAGTTCGTTGCCCTTGAAATTTCGGGCAAGAACTATATGACATGGGTGTTGGATGCTGAAATCCACTTAGATGCTATGGGTCTCGGAGACACCATCAAAGATAGAGAAAAAGCATCCACCCAAGAATGTGCGAAGGCCTTGATTTTCTTGCGCCACCACCTTGATGAAGGTTTGAAGATTGAATATCTCACCGTCAAGGATCCACTCGTCTTGTGGAACGGCTTAAAGGAGAGATATGACAACCTGAAGTTGGTCACTCTGCCACAAGCACGATATGATTGGACTCATCTGAGGCTCCAGGACTTTAAGTCCGTTTCTGAATATAATTCTGCTATGTTCAGAATTACTTCCAAATTGAAGCTATGCGGGGATAATATCTCCGATTATGATATGCTTGAGAAAACGTTTACAACGTTTCATGCCTCCAATATAGTACTGCAACAACAGTACAGAGAGAAAAGCTTAACAAAGTACTCTGAACTGATTTCTCTTCTACTAGTGGCTGAGCGAAATAATGACCTGCTCATGAGAAATCATGAAAATCGACCCACTGGGTCTACACCACTGCCTGAAGCAGATAAGGTGCACTCTCATTATGCCAAACATGAAAAGGACCATGGTCATGGTCGTAAACGGGGTCATAGCCAGGGACGTAGACAAGGAAGAAATTCCAATGAAGTCCGTCACCCCCCGAAGAGAGATAACCACCGAAAGCAGAAACGGGGTCCTGAAGATCCTAAGGAAAATGGTTCAGAAACGATATGTTATCGTTGCGGTGGGAAAGGGCACTGGTCAAAGATTTGCCGTATACGAAGACACTTGGTTGACCTTTATCAAGCATCTCGAAAGAGAAAAGGCCCTGAAACAAATTTTGTCTATGACGACGATGAGGACATCACCCACCTGGATGTGGCAGACTTCTTTGAGCAACCCGATGGGAAAATAGACCACCTAATCGGCGATGGATCCGTGATGAAAGAAGATGGAGTTATTTGATTTTGTTCTACTTATTTGTATTAGTTAGTGAATAAACTAATAGTCATTAGTATTAGCTCGTATTAGTTAGTTCATGATGCAATGTTAGCAGTAGTTCTTTAGAATGTCTTCAATATGCCCAAATATCAATAAAACTTTTATTTTCCAGTGGGGGTAATCGACTAGCCTGAAAAACTAGTCGATTATCAACTATTTTCGCATTAAAGTTGAAAAATAATTGATCAACAATCGATTGTCGTTGACTAACAATCGATTGCCTTGAAACAGTGAGGTCTGGAATTTTTCAAAAATCATCCACAATCGATTGTCTTTGTCTAACAATCGATTGTCTTGAAACAGTGAGGTCTGGAATTTTTCAAAAATCATCCACAATCGATTGTCTTTGTCTAACAATCGATTGTCTTAAAACAGTGTGATCTGAAGTTTTTCAAAAATAACAAATAATCGATTGTGTGTGTTTAACAATCGATTGTCTATGTTCAAACAATCGATTGTGTGTTTAATAATCGATTGTCTTATGAAAAACGCTGAAAATTTTCAAACTGCAAAGTAATCAATTATGATTTTGTTAGTCAACTGTTAGCAGCAGATTTTGAAAATATTATGTGACACAAACGAATTGAAGTTGTTTATTCTCATGTTCGTATATTTTCTTTTGTATATCAAACCATGGGAATTAAATTGATTGAAGGCTCTGGAAGAGCAACTGTAACTCTGCCCAAAGGCATGACGTTTATCTTAGAGAATGCAATATTCTCCTCCAAGTCTAATAAGAACTTGTTGAGTTTTAATGATATCAATGTTCTCCTCCAAGTTTAAAAGGAACTTGTTGAGTTTTGAGAATCCATTTTAGAGAATGCAATGTTCTCCTCCAAGTCAAAAAGGAACTTGTTGAGTTTTAAAGATATCATTCAAAATGGATATCATATTGAGACAATAGATGAGAATAATCTTGAATTCTTCATGAAAACGAGGCTGCCCATTTCGGTTTGGGTTCACGCCATTTTGCATGCAGCAATGCTAGTTTGTCGGCTGCCCACTTTGGTTTGGGTTCACGCCATTTTGCATGCAGCATTTTAGTTTGTCAGCTGCCCACTTTGGTTTGGGTTCACGCCATTTTGCATGCAGCAATGCTAGTTCATCTGTGACTGACGAATTGACACAAATATTCCCCGTTGCAATTGGTTTTGGGTCATGGACCCAATATATCCCATTTAAGAATTTTTGGATGCGCAGTATATGTGCCTTTAGCACCGCCATCCCGCACCAAAATGGGTCCGCAAAGAAGGTTAGGAATATATGTTGGGTTTGAATCGCCCTCCATCATTCGCTACCTCGAAACATTAACAGGCGACTTGTTTACTGCACGATTTGCAGACTGTCGATTTGATGAGACACTTTTCCCAAAATTAGGGGGAGAAGTTGGTGAAACCAAACGGGAAATTTTGTGGAAAAATGCATCATTATCTCATCTTGATCCACACACCTCTATTTGTGAGAAAGAGGCACAAAAGATTATCCATTTGCAGAGAATAGCAAATCAAATGCCTGACGCATTTATAGATTTGAAAAGGATAACAAAATCACATATCCCCGAAGTGAATGTGACAACATCTGATCCACGAATACATATTCATTATTGGAAGAATATGAAGATGAAATTGGTATTAAATATACCACACTCACCCCTAGATGGAGGTTTGAGATGATACCACACTCACCCCTAGAAGGAGGTTTGAGATGATATATGGCATGAATGATCGTTGGTCACGTACCTATTGTACACCAAAGTATTTTGGAAATATGACTATTAAAGGACAACGATAATGCAAGAAACATATCTTGCATATAAGTTTGACATGACCATAATGGTATAACTTTCTCTTTAAGAAAGATATTCACCACATGAATGTTGATGAATCTGTGGTAGTACAAAATTAATTGAGAGCTCTAGAAGAGCCAATTATTACTATGTTGGAGAAACACAATTGAGTATTGTGCTGTAGTAAGTCTCAAAGAAACTTATTCAGTTTCCAAAGTACACGCGAAAGCGATTGATTAAACTGAGACTATAAATAAAGGAAGGCTTTGATATCTCCTATTACTACAACTTGTAGCGGGGTAATTTGCATATGAAAAGCTACCCGCTTTGTTCTCCAGTTTGTACTACACAAAAGAAAGAATGCCACAATAAAGTGGATATCTATTGGTATAAAAACCCATGTCATAATAAACCCGAAGTTTATTGATAAGTGCACATGTCATGGTGTAAATTTGAAGTTTACCAATATTGATAATTTATTCAGTTGACATTCGTGTTAGCCATCTCATTTTAAGTATGATGTGCAAATTCACATAGGTGAATATTAAAGAACTAGAAAGTTCTTTACGAATTCTCTTGTATCACTTGTTCTCATTAATGAACTGACCAACTAAAGAGTTCGGGTTGAAGCCCCTAAATTCTGGAAATATCAAAGGTGAATATGGGCCCATTCACCTGCCATGTATACCACATATGATGCATCTATGATATGGTTACATGCGCAATTGTTATTAACCCGCAGCCTGGCCGGTGCTTGCGAGGTAAATCGCTCAGTAATCTAACTTCGAGCATAATTTCCAGATTCTCTACTCAAGACAGTTCATCTTGATAAGTTGGTTTATATCAAAGTTGGTTTAGCAAGATAATTATTGAGTGCTTCCACTTAATAGCTAAACTGTTTCTTATGAGAACAAAGTTATATATATCAGTTTGATATACGTTGTATACGAGAGTATATTCTCCCCTCACAAGTGGTTCAAGGTCAGGAACCAAATAATCTCATCTTATTATTAATGTGTTGTGTATATTGACATGATAATGCACAAAGATGATTTCCCAAAGTTGAGGAAACAAGTTAGCTTTACTAACATGAGGGGGAGACATGATAAACACTTGAGAAAAGGTTACATGGGATGAATTATCATTTGTATATGTATATCCCCGAATATCATGATATGAACCTGAAGTTCATAAAAGGGATAATTCAATTGCAACATATTGCAAAGCATGCTATACGCATTTGCCGACCCAAAGAAAGTAACTAAATGGAAGAGATACAATTCAAGAAGAATTGATTCCATATGAAAGACATGTAGTTTTGAACCTGTAGTTCAAATGCTTGAAAGTATAAAGTCAAAGGTATGTATAATCAGTTTTCAATATCTTATTTGTTTAGCATGACATGGAAAACTTGATATGCATCTAAAGTCTATTATATGGCTTATATGACTTAACTTGAAAGATTTAAGTTGCTTGAAGCATATGCAATTCGTGGTCCTGAAGTACCACATCCTAAGTGCAATTTGTGTACATATGTATCTTGCTATAACTATAAGCATGATGGCATTGAGAATGCATCTATGGAGATATTGAAGAGTTATTCCACGACATTATATGAAGATGTTCATATCTATCAAGAATGATGATTTCAAGGTACGGAATATTTATTCAAGTCAATATGGTTGATTTGTCAAATCTCTACCAAAGATCGTTTTGAAGATGATGCACAAGATTGGAATGCAAATGCTCAAGGATATAAATTGATGTACTCATTAGGGGGAGTCAATGCGCGTTGCACTCTTTTTCCCTTACAAGGTTTTTTCCCACTGGGTTTTCCTTGCAAGGTTTTTAACGAGGCAACCAATAGGCGCATATTCAAACATGTGTACTCTTTTTCCTTTACTTTAATTTTTCCCAATGGGTTTTGGTTTTAAGGTTTTATGAGGCACATTATTGAATAGACATTCAAGGGGGAGTGTTATAAAATAGAAGTCTATTTAGAGTGAATGTCTAAGAGTTTTAGCTTGAAGCTAAGTCATTCCTCTTCCTATAAATAGAGGGGTCTTACCCCATTGTAAATCACCCCAAGTATTAATAAGAATACTTCCCTCTCTCCCTATTCTCTCTCTATTTGCTCTTGTTCTTGAGTTATTGTTCTTGTCTTTTATATTATTTCATAACAAATCTTATTAACTCCATGCCAGCAAATACTTTTTCATTAACTTGTTTCACTCAAAACGTTATCCAAATCTCTCTAAACCAACTTCCGCTCGAACATCGCTACGACCAAACCCACACGAGTTTTAACTACATTAGACCATTTATATCATATTTTCATGAAATCAATTAAGGGGGTTTAACCAGCTAATAGATATAAAGATTACAAACCAGAACAGTGGACCAAACAGAGGAATCAAATTGCAGACAAATAATCAAACATAGAAAACAAATAGAGCGCATTGCATCTTCACCCAAGACTCACAAGAATGAGCATAAACATTCAAAAGGCAGAGAATGATATCTTTAGTCTAGCTTTTCCAATTAACGAGAACCTCCAACGTTACCAATTCTGCTTGGAAACAAAACTACTATGGGACGAAGGCTGGAACCTGAACTGCGGACGCCGACGAACTTCAGATTCGGACCTCGAACGGACCTCAAATCTCTGGGTACCTCAGACTATGATCTCAAACTTGGAAACGGACAGTCAAACTCAACTTAAAAATCAAAATCTTAAACCATTTTTGTAGCGGGAAGAAATAGAATTCTTTTTTGATAATTTTTATACAACTATAATGGGTAGTTTTTGTTGTTGAAAATTAAATTGAAAATCAGAAGAGAAATCCTCTATTTTGTCCAAAGCTCCTTTAGTCTATTTTCACTCTGTTTTTTGATTATCCTTTCTTGTTCCTTGCTTTCTACGTGTGTGTGAGTATTTCCAGCGGGTGTGTTGGAAAGGGACTGGGGTGCGGCAGCCTGGTTGGGTGGTGTAGGGAAATGGGTGAAGAAAGAGCAGGTCAGGGGTCGTTGGTGGCTTGAAGGTGGCTGCTGTTCTCAGCTCGCAGGGTTGGTTTCTAGCTAGGGGTCCCTGTTTTGGAGATGGAGAAGAAGCTCTGTCTGTCTTTGGGCGACTGGAAGGTGAGAGTTTGAGCGAATATCAAAGAAGTCTATGAATGTTTCCGAATAGAATGCATGTACTGATAGGTCGATCAACCTTAAGAATCGGTGGAGATCTTTGATTATTCAGAATAAGCTTGGGTTGAGGGGTTGTGAGGCTAACACTGAAGGCCTAGTTTAAAAGGATTTACCATTAGGTTAGTAGGTATTGGGCCTAGAATTATGGATTAGATCCGAATTGGGTTAAATTTAGCCAATTTTACCTTTAAAAGTGGCCCTTTAAATCTACTAGACTAAATATATTAATTCCTAAAATAATATACAATAAAATTGTAAAATTATTCCTAATTAATTAATTCGAACTATATTATGACACGAAGTTAAAATTGTAAAATTTATTCCTAATTTTATATATATATATATATATATATATGTATGTACCTTGAAAATGATCAATTTAAATCAGTTGGCACTACGAACACTAAAAGCCTTGAGGATGTACAGTTGAAAAGAATACTGATGTCCTTATCGTGTTAATATAAGATATATGGACTTATATCTACATACATATGAACAATATATGGATAAATTATATGTTATGTGCTATCTTTTTGTTTGGCCTAAATAAGTGGTCTTATGGACATTAAGTTAAGGGGGTCAATGTGTTGTCATATAAAGTGTAGGACTAATGTGTAGATACCCAAAAGGGTAACCTTAGTTAATGATGGGCTAACTAAGGTTACATATATGTAACCATTGTTACATGCTTGTGACTCTTGAGTTTTGTAACTCATTTGTTATAAAGTGGGAGTTATGGTTCCCACATTATAGCAAGACAATCTCTTCTTCTTCCCATTGAATCAAGAGAGCCAATCTTTGTCTTGCATATTCTTGTGGAAAACCAAACTCCAATATTTGTTGTTTGGAAGATATACTTGTGAAACAATCTTGTGAAATTCTTGTGTAAGACTTCAAGACAATCTTGAAGTTAGGATTAAGGAGATTTCAAACAATCATCAAAGGAGGCTTAAGGATTTCCACAAATGGATTCAGGTACGCTTCCGCTCATGTTGTTGTTGTTTCCAAATTATTCGATATGAAGGCTATTGTGTTTTAGTCGGAATCATAATTCTAACAATTGGTATCAGAGCCACCTTCATATTTGGATAATTTGGATGTTCATAAGCTTCATGACTTCATGTTATATAAAGTTCATGTTCAAGTTAAGTTAGAATTTTGTTTATGAAATTCTAGTACCATGAAATAGCATGTTTTTATGAATGTTATGTTTCTGATGAACTTTGATGTTTTAATATCATGTTATCTTTACTTGAATTGAAACATTGAATTTTGCATGATTTTGGTTGATGAAAAACATGATTCCATGTTTAAGTTTCTTGTTGAAAAACATGTTAAGTCGTTGGACAGAACAATAATATAATCGATTATGCTGGAAAAATAATCGATTATGTTGATCAAAATTTTGCAAAACAGAAACAGGGAACGATCGATTATCAATTTTTTGATAATCGATTATGTCAATTTTGTCAAAAAAAATTTTTTGGACAGAACAGTAGCATAATCGATTATGCACTAAGCATAATCGATTATGCAAATTAAGTTCATAAAAATTTTGAAACAGAACAGTGGAATAATCGATTATTCAATTTTGAATAATCGATTATCTCAATTTTCAGCAAAATTTGGAAATTCCAGAATGCCAGAATAATCGATTATCTGTTTAAGATAATCGATTATCCTGGACCAGCAAGCCCTGATAATCGATTATCAAGGACCTGATAATCGATTATCAGGCAGTTAAGTGCTGAAAAACGTTTTGTTTTGGTTGTTTATTGAGGACTTAATATAAGAAACGTTTTCTATAATTAAGAAAACGTTTTAAGTCTTTTAAGTTTCAGATTTTAATTGAATATTTATAATATGTCAATTAATATTAAGTTTTTATTAAATTATTAATGTTTTATACATTAATATTCGGTTTTTATATTAATTGTTTTAGTCCATCAAACTTCAGATTTTGGAATTGTCCAACTAAGTCTAAAACAATTAATATTCAGATGTTGCATGTCAAAACATTTAACATATTAAGTTTAGATTCATAATATGGCTTAAGGAACTAAAGTGTTTTAGCATCTAATATTTTAAATTAGTCAATTGAAGCATTATGTTGCCAAAGTAACCTCTATTGTGTAGATTGATTGATCTTGAAATATAAGATGACTGTGGATGTTAGTCTTCCATGCGTTTAACACCGGCCCAAAGGAAGGTTGTTATTTGGCAGGAATTCGAACATGCTTATGGTGATAAATATGTGACAATTATTTGGTTTTCCATGTGAATATTAAGTCGGCCCAAAGGAAGGCTTGATATTTGACATGAGTTTATTGTCAATATTTGATCACTACACCAAGAGTACCACTTACAAGTTGATTTTCTGTCCAAAGACTAAAATCAATGTTGTGCTAGGTATCTTGTAATGGGATTTGCCTATTTTGAATCTGAAAACTAAAGTTAATGTTCAAGTTATTGTAAGCATGTATAAGTAATCCTTTTGTTCTATTTTCAGTTAATTCTTCTGCTGCTTCGATATCTGCCAACATCAATAGCATCCCTGTGCTTAACGGCACAAACAATAAGGAATGGAAAGAGAACATTATGATCGTTCTCGGTTGCATGGATCTTGACCTTGCACTTCGGAATGAGCAACCTGCTTCTCTTGAGGATACATCCTCTCCTGATGAAAGGAGGGAGATGGAGAAGTGGGAACGCTCGAATTGCATGAGTCTAATGATCATGAAACGTGCAATTCCAGAATCATTCAGGGGCACTATGAATGATGAAGCTAATGCCAAAGTTTTCCTTGAAACCTTGAAAAGCGTTTTGAACAAAACGAAAAGGCGGAAACAAGTACACTATTGAGTAAACTTGTTTCCATGAGGTATAAGGGCAAGGGAAACATTAGGGAGTACATTTTGGAAATGTCTCATCTTGCTTCGAAACTTAAGTCACTCAAGCTGGTATTACCTGAGGAACTGCTTGTGTACTTAGTTTTGATATCTCTTCCTGCACACTTTAATCAGTTTAAGGTCAGTTACAACTGCCTGAAGGAGAAATGGACTCTTAACGAGCTCATTTCACATTGTGTGCAAGATGAGGAAAGGATAAAGCAAGATAAGACTGAAAGTGTTCATTTGGCATCCTCTTCTAAGGATATGAAGAAGAGGAAAGGTAAGGAAGTTGCGGTTGCAAGGCCCAAGAATAAGCAACATAAGGAACCTAAGGTTGAAATTACTGAATTAGGTTGCTTTTTCTGTAAGGGGACTAATCATGTGAAGAAGGATTGTACCAAGTACCACGCTTGGCGTGCGAAAAAAGGTACATTTCTTTCTCTTGTTTGTTCTGAAGTTAATTTAATTTCGGTACCTAAGGATACTTGGTGGGTAGATTCTGCTGCTACTACTCACATAAGTATATCTATGCAGGGTTGCCTGAACTGCCGAAAACCAAATGATGGTGAAAGATACATCTATGTGGGTGATGGCAAGAAGGTGCCAGTTGAGGTTATTGGAAAGTTTAGGCTGTTGTTTAAGACCGATTTTTAT
This sequence comes from Nicotiana benthamiana, assembly GCA_034376525.1. Lineage (NCBI taxonomy): Eukaryota > Viridiplantae > Streptophyta > Magnoliopsida > Solanales > Solanaceae > Nicotiana > Nicotiana benthamiana. Next base: position 138,095,390 of record CM067335.1, read on the forward strand.
TTAGATTTGGATGAGACTTTTGTTGTACCATCTTTTAGACGGAATTTAATTTCTGTTCCCAAATTGGACATATCCGGTTATTCATGTTCTTTTGGTGACAAAAAAGTTAGTCTCTTTCAGAATTCAAATCTTATCGGTACTGGTCTTTTATCAACATTTGATAGCCTATATTTGGTTGATACAATAACCTCAAATAATGAAACCTTGCATACAAGTTTAAGTGGTACCAAAAGAAAATTAACTAATGAGAATTCTATATCACTCTGGCATAAACGTTTGGGTCACATATCCATTCAAAGAATTCAGAAACTCGTGTCAGATGGAATTCTTGATTCTCTTGATTCCTCAAATTCGGATATTTGTGTTGAGTGTATCAAGAGAAAACAAACAAACAAGATGAGATTAGGTGCTAAGAGAGCTTCGGACGTCTTAGAATTGATACATACGGATATTTGTGGGCCATTTCCTACTCCTTGTAGGAATGGTCAACAACACTTTATCACATTCATAAACGATTACTCTCGTTATGGGTACCTATATCTTATTCATGAAAAGTCCCAATCCATAGACGTATTCAAATCATTTACGGATGAAGTTGAAAATCAACTAAGCAAAAGGATTAAATCCATTAGATCTGACCGTGGTGGTGAATACTATGGTAGATATGATGGTTCAGGTGAACAACATCCAGGGCCATTTGCTAAATTCCTAGATGAGTGTGGGATCGTCCCTCAGTATACTATGCCAGGAAGTCCTACGATGAATGGTGTAGCTGAGAGACGAAATCGGACCCTTAAGGATATGGTAAGAAGTGTGATTTGTCGTACTACTTTGCCAGACTCACTCTGGGGAGAAGCATTAAAAACCGCAGCTTATATTCTTAATAGAGTTCCAACTAAAGCTACAATCAAAACCCCATATGAACTTTGGACTGGGCATAAATCCAGTATTAGGCATTTACACATTTGGGGTTGTCCAGCTGAGGCAAGGCCTTATAGGCCGAATGAAAGGAAACTGGATGCTAAGACGGTTAGTAGCTTTTTGTTGGATACTCTGAAAGGTCCAGGGGTTTTAAGTTTTATGATCCCACTTCTAGAACTATTTTTGAGATGGGTAATGCTAGGTTTTTTGAGGATATTGAGTTTGGGGGGTGGGGAGATAAAGTTGTTAGAGATTTTGTCTTTGAGGAAGAACATGTGTCTTTCCCTCAAGTTGTTGATCTTGGTCAGGGTGTTCTCATTCCTGACACGGATCACACAACTCCAGCTCAAGACAATCTCGAAAATCTCCCCAATCAGGATCCTGAAATTACTAATGAAAATCAAACTCAACAACCTCAAGAAACTGAAGTGCCATTAAGGAGATCCACTAGAGAGAGGAGAAATGCAATTCCGGATGATTATGTTGTATTTCTCCAAGAACAAGAAAGTGATATTGGACTTGAGGAAGATGATCCAATCTACTTCCGTCAAGTCATTAAGGGTTCTAACTCTCAAAAGTGGATTGATGCCATGAATGATGAGATGAAGTCTATGAGCGATAATGACGTTTGGGAGCTCGTTACATTGCCCGAAGGTATTAAACCTATTGGTTGTAAATGGATTTTTAAAACCAAAAGGGATTCAGGGGGCAATGTTATTAAGTATAAAGCTCGTCTTGTCGCAAAAGGCTACACTCAAAAGGAAGGCATTGATTATAAATAGACTTTCTCTCCAGTTTCATTCAAAGACTCTTTCAGGACTATAATGGCACTAGTAGCACATTTTGATCTTGAGCTTCATCAGATGGATGTTAAGACAGCATTTCTCAATGGTGACATTGAGGAAACAATTTATATGGTGCAACCTGAAAACTTTGTTTCGGATGAATCAGAGAAAAAGGTTTGCAAATTAAAGAAATCCATCTATGGGCTCAAGCAGGCTTCCCGTCAATGGTATTATAAGTTTCATGCAGTCATTACATCTTTTGGTTTTGAACCGAATATTTCTGATGACTGTATATACCATAAGTTCAGTGGGAGTAAGTATATTATTCTGGTTTTATATGTCGATGACATACTGCTTGCCTGTAACGATATAGCATTATTGCATGAAACTAAGAAATTTCTTTCAAAGAAATTTGAAATGAAAGATCTTGGTGAAGCTTCTTTTGTATTAGGAATTCAGATACATCGAGATCGCTCAAAAGGTGTTCTCGATCTATCACAAAAGGGCTATATCGATAAGGTTCTGAAAAGATTTGGCATGCAGGATTGTAAATCAGGCAACACCCCTGTTGCTAAGGGAGACAAGTTTAGTCTCAAACAGTGCCCAAATAATAATTATGAAATTTCGGAAATGCAGAAGACGCCTTATGCTTCGGCTGTAGGTAGTCTGATGTGTGCTCAGGTATGTACACGACCTGATATAGCGTACATTGTTGGGATGTTAGGCAGATATCTAAGAAATCCAGGAATGGACCATTGAAAGGCAGCCAAAAGGGTCATGAGGTACTTACAGAGAACAAAGGATTACATGCTTACATATCGGAAACCGGACCAGCTTGAGATCATTGGGTACACCGATTCCGATTTTGCTGGATGTCAGGATAGTTTGAAGTCTACTTCAGGCTATATTTACATGCTTGCTGGCGGTGCTATCTCTTGGAGAAGCAGTAAGAATACTCTTACGGCCACTTCCACCATGGAAGCGGAATTCATGGCATGTTATGAAGCATCCAATGAGGCATTATGGCTGCGGAATTTTGTTGATGGACTGCGGATTGTTGATAGCATTAAAAAGCCAATTAGGCTATTGTGCGACAACAGATCGGCAGTCCTTTATGCTAATAACAACAATAGTTTGACGAAAGCAAAACATATGGACGTCAAATTTCGGGTTGTTAAAGAAATAGTACAAAATGGACAATTGTGCACTGAGTACATTAGTACACACTCCATGCTTGCGGATCCGCTCACTAAGGGATTGACACCAAAAGTATTTCATGAGCATATTGCTTGTATAGGCGTCAAATCAGATAAGGATTATGTATTTTAGTGGGAGTTTGTATTATACAATTATGTATTGTCCATTATATTCAGAAATTCAGTAATTCAGTTATATCTGCGCAGATATTCAGTTTTAAAGTTTTTGTACTCTTACAGTTTATGATTGATCTCAATAAAGAGAACCAGTTGGAAATAGACATTCTATTGACCACACTTTATGTTATTTCCATGCTACATACCTACACTTGATCCATGTCGTTGGTTATATTGATATACGTGATCTATGTTGGTTCTAGTTACGAATGAGTAACGAAGAGCTCTGAGTTCCTATGTTGGTATGATTGATGGACCGGATTGATCATGACAATTTTATTGTGATAGCAATTTTGAGCTCATAAGGTTATATTGTAACATATAATGCTAAGATATAAATTATAAGATATATGGATAATCGTCCAAGTGGGAGATTGTAAGATATATGGACTTATATCTACATACATATGAACAATATATGGATAAATTATATGTTATGTGCTATCTTTTGGTTTGGCCTAAATAAGTGGTCTTATGGACATTAAGTTAAGGGGGTCAATGTGTTGTCATATAAAGTGTAGGACTAATGTGTAGATACCCAAAAGGGTAACCTTAGTTAATGATGGGCTAACTAAGGTTACATATATGTAACCATGGTTACATGCTTGTGACTCTTGAGTTTTGTAACTCATTTGTTAAAAAGTGGGGGTTATGGTTCCCACATTATAGCAAGACAATCTCTTCTTCTTCCCATTGAATCAAGAGAGCCAATCTTTGTCTTGCATATTCTTGTGGAAAACCAATCTCCAATATTTGTTGTTTGGAAGATATACTTGTGAAACAATCTTGTGAAATTCTTGTGTAAGACTTCAAGACAATCTTGAAGTTAGGATTAAGGAGATTTCAAACAATCATCAAAGGAGGCTTAAGGATTTCCACAAATGGATTCAGGTAAGCATTAAAAACCGCAGCTTATATTCTTAATAGAGTTCCAACTAAAGCTACAATCAAAACCCCATATGAACTTTGGACTGGGCATAAATCCAGTATTAGGCATTTACACATTTGGGGTTGTCCAGCTGAGGCAAGGCCTTATAGGCCGAATGAAAGGAAACTGGATGCTAAGACGGTTAGTAGCTTTTTGTTGGATACTCTGAAAGGTCCAGGGGTTTTAAGTTTTATGATCCCACTTCTAGAACTATTTTTGAGATGGGTAATGCTAGGTTTTTTGAGGATATTGAGTTTGGGGGGTGGGGAGATAAAGTTGTTAGAGATTTTGTCTTTGAGGAAGAACATGTGTCTTTCCCTCAAGTTGTTGATCTTGGTCAGGGTGTTCTCATTCCTGACACGGATCACACAACTCCAGCTCAAGACAATCTCGAAAATCTCCCCAATCAGGATCCTGAAATTACTAATGAAAATCAAACTCAACAACCTCAAGAAACTGAAGTGCCATTAAGGAGATCCACTAGAGAGAGGAGAAATGCAATTCCGGATGATTATGTTGTATTTCTCCAAGAACAAGAAAGTGATATTGGACTTGAGGAAGATGATCCAATCTACTTCCGTCAAGTCATTAAGGGTTCTAACTCTCAAAAGTGGATTGATGCCATGAATGATGAGATGAAGTCTATGAGCGATAATGACGTTTGGGAGCTCGTTACATTGCCCGAAGGTATTAAACCTATTGGTTGTAAATGGATTTTTAAAACCAAAAGGGATTCAGGGGGCAATGTTATTAAGTATAAAGCTCGTCTTGTCGCAAAAGGCTACACTCAAAAGGAAGGCATTGATTATAAATAGACTTTCTCTCCAGTTTCATTCAAAGACTCTTTCAGGACTATAATGGCACTAGTAGCACATTTTGATCTTGAGCTTCATCAGATGGATGTTAAGACAGCATTTCTCAATGGTGACATTGAGGAAACAATTTATATGGTGCAACCTGAAAACTTTGTTTCGGATGAATCAGAGAAAAAGGTTTGCAAATTAAAGAAATCCATCTATGGGCTCAAGCAGGCTTCCCGTCAATGGTATTATAAGTTTCATGCAGTCATTACATCTTTTGGTTTTGAACCGAATATTTCTGATGACTGTATATACCATAAGTTCAGTGGGAGTAAGTATATTATTCTGGTTTTATATGTCGATGACATACTGCTTGCCTGTAACGATATAGCATTATTGCATGAAACTAAGAAATTTCTTTCAAAGAAATTTGAAATGAAAGATCTTGGTGAAGCTTCTTTTGTATTAGGAATTCAGATACATCGAGATCGCTCAAAAGGTGTTCTCGATCTATCACAAAAGGGCTATATCGATAAGGTTCTGAAAAGATTTGGCATGCAGGATTGTAAATCAGGCAACACCCCTGTTGCTAAGGGAGACAAGTTTAGTCTCAAACAGTGCCCAAATAATAATTATGAAATTTCGGAAATGCAGAAGACGCCTTATGCTTCGGCTGTAGGTAGTCTGATGTGTGCTCAGGTATGTACACGACCTGATATAGCGTACATTGTTGGGATGTTAGGCAGATATCTAAGAAATCCAGGAATGGACCATTGAAAGGCAGCCAAAAGGGTCATGAGGTACTTACAGAGAACAAAGGATTACATGCTTACATATCGGAAACCGGACCAGCTTGAGATCATTGGGTACACCGATTCCGATTTTGCTGGATGTCAGGATAGTTTGAAGTCTATTTCAGGCTATATTTACATGCTTGCTGGCGGTGCTATCTCTTGGAGAAGCAGTAAGAATACTCTTACGGCCACTTCCACCATGGAAGCGGAATTCATGGCATGTTATGAAGCATCCAATGAGGCATTATGGCTGCGGAATTTTGTTGATGGACTGCGGATTGTTGATAGCATTAAAAAGCCAATTAGGCTATTGTGCGACAACAGATCGGCAGTCCTTTATGCTAATAACAACAATAGTTTGACGAAAGCAAAACATATGGACGTCAAATTTCGGGTTGTTAAAGAAATAGTACAAAATGGACAATTGTGCACTGAGTACATTAGTACACACTCCATGCTTGCGGATCCGCTCACTAAGGGATTGACACCAAAAGTATTTCATGAGCATATTGCTTGTATAGGCGTCAAATCAGATAAGGATTATGTATTTTAGTGGGAGTTTGTATTATACAATTATGTATTGTCCATTATATTCAGAAATTCAGTAATTCAGTTATATCTGCGCAGATATTCAGTTTTAAAGTTTTTGTACTCTTACAGTTTATGATTGATCTCAATAAAGAGAACCAGTTGGAAATAGACATTCTATTGACCACACTTTATGTTATTTCCATGCTACATACCTACACTTGATCCATGTCGTTGGTTATATTGATATACGTGATCTATGTTGGTTCTAGTTACGAATGAGTAACGAAGAGCTCTGAGTTCCTATGTTGGTATGATTGATGGACCGGATTGATCATGACAATTTTATTGTGATAGCAATTTTGAGCTCATAAGGTTATATTGTAACATATAATGCTAAGATATAAATTATAAGATATATGGATAATCGTCCAAGTGGGAGATTGTAAGATATATGGACTTATATCTACATACATATGAACAATATATGGATAAATTATATGTTATGTGCTATCTTTTGGTTTGGCCTAAATAAGTGGTCTTATGGACATTAAGTTAAGGGGGTCAATGTGTTGTCATATAAAGTGTAGGACTAATGTGTAGATACCCAAAAGGGTAACCTTAGTTAATGATGGGCTAACTAAGGTTACATATATGTAACCATGGTTACATGCTTGTGACTCTTGAGTTTTGTAACTCATTTGTTAAAAAGTGGGGGTTATGGTTCCCACATTATAGCAAGACAATCTCTTCTTCTTCCCATTGAATCAAGAGAGCCAATCTTTGTCTTGCATATTCTTGTGGAAAACCAATCTCCAATATTTGTTGTTTGGAAGATATACTTGTGAAACAATCTTGTGAAATTCTTGTGTAAGACTTCAAGACAATCTTGAAGTTAGGATTAAGGAGATTTCAAACAATCATCAAAGGAGGCTTAAGGATTTCCACAAATGGATTCAGGTAAGCATTAAAAACCGCAGCTTATATTCTTAATAGAGTTCCAACTAAAGCTACAATCAAAACCCCATATGAACTTTGGACTGGGCATAAATCCAGTATTAGGCATTTACACATTTGGGGTTGTCCAGCTGAGGCAAGGCCTTATAGGCCGAATGAAAGGAAACTGGATGCTAAGACGGTTAGTAGCTTTTTGTTGGATACTCTGAAAGGTCCAGGGGTTTTAAGTTTTATGATCCCACTTCTAGAACTATTTTTGAGATGGGTAATGCTAGGTTTTTTGAGGATATTGAGTTTGGGGGGTGGGGAGATAAAGTTGTTAGAGATTTTGTCTTTGAGGAAGAACATGTGTCTTTCCCTCAAGTTGTTGATCTTGGTCAGGGTGTTCTCATTCCTGACACGGATCACACAACTCCAGCTCAAGACAATCTCGAAAATCTCCCCAATCAGGATCCTGAAATTACTAATGAAAATCAAACTCAACAACCTCAAGAAACTGAAGTGCCATTAAGGAGATCCACTAGAGAGAGGAGAAATGCAATTCCGGATGATTATGTTGTATTTCTCCAAGAACAAGAAAGTGATATTGGACTTGAGGAAGATGATCCAATCTACTTCCGTCAAGTCATTAAGGGTTCTAACTCTCAAAAGTGGATTGATGCCATGAATGATGAGATGAAGTCTATGAGCGATAATGACGTTTGGGAGCTCGTTACATTGCCCGAAGGTATTAAACCTATTGGTTGTAAATGGATTTTTAAAACCAAAAGGGATTCAGGGGGCAATGTTATTAAGTATAAAGCTCGTCTTGTCGCAAAAGGCTACACTCAAAAGGAAGGCATTGATTATAAATAGACTTTCTCTCCAGTTTCATTCAAAGACTCTTTCAGGACTATAATGGCACTAGTAGCACATTTTGATCTTGAGCTTCATCAGATGGATGTTAAGACAGCATTTCTCAATGGTGACATTGAGGAAACAATTTATATGGTGCAACCTGAAAACTTTGTTTCGGATGAATCAGAGAAAAAGGTTTGCAAATTAAAGAAATCCATCTATGGGCTCAAGCAGGCTTCCCGTCAATGGTATTATAAGTTTCATGCAGTCATTACATCTTTTGGTTTTGAACCGAATATTTCTGATGACTGTATATACCATAAGTTCAGTGGGAGTAAGTATATTATTCTGGTTTTATATGTCGATGACATACTGCTTGCCTGTAACGATATAGCATTATTGCATGAAACTAAGAAATTTCTTTCAAAGAAATTTGAAATGAAAGATCTTGGTGAGGCTTCTTTTGTATTAGGAATTCAGATACATCGAGATCGCTCAAAAGGTGTTCTCGATCTATCACAAAAGGGCTATATCGATAAGGTTCTGAAAAGATTTGGCATGCAGGATTGTAAATCAGGCAACACCCCTGTTGCTAAGGGAGACAAGTTTAGTCTCAAACAGTGCCCAAATAATAATTATGAAATTTCGGAAATGCAGAAGACGCCTTATGCTTCGGCTGTAGGTAGTCTGATGTGTGCTCAGGTATGTACACGACCTGATATAGCGTACATTGTTGGGATGTTAGGCAGATATCTAAGAAATCCAGGAATGGACCATTGAAAGGCAGCCAAAAGGGTCATGAGGTACTTACAGAGAACAAAGGATTACATGCTTACATATCGGAAACCGGACCAGCTTGAGATCATTGGGTACACCGATTCCGATTTTGCTGGATGTCAGGATAGTTTGAAGTCTACTTCAGGCTATATTTACATGCTTGCTGGCGGTGCTATCTCTTGGAGAAGCAGTAAGAATACTCTTACGGCCACTTCCACCATGGAAGCGGAATTCATGGCATGTTATGAAGCATCCAATGAGGCATTATGGCTGCGGAATTTTGTTGATGGACTGCGGATTGTTGATAGCATTAAAAAGCCAATTAGGCTATTGTGCGACAACAGATCGGCAGTCCTTTATGCTAATAACAACAATAGTTTGACGAAAGCAAAACATATGGACGTCAAATTTCGGGTTGTTAAAGAAATAGTACAAAATGGACAATTGTGCACTGAGTACATTAGTACACACTCCATGCTTGCGGATCCGCTCACTAAGGGATTGACACCAAAAGTATTTCATGAGCATATTGCTTGTATAGGCGTCAAATCAGATAAGGATTATGTATTTTAGTGGGAGTTTGTATTATACAATTATGTATTGTCCATTATATTCAGAAATTCAGTAATTCAGTTATATCTGCGCAGATATTCAGTTTTAAAGTTTTTGTACTCTTACAGTTTATGATTGATCTCAATAAAGAGAACCAGTTGGAAATAGACATTCTATTGACCACACTTTATGTTATTTCCATGCTACATACCTACACTTGATCCATGTCGTTGGTTATATTGATATACGTGATCTATGTTGGTTCTAGTTACGAATGAGTAACGAAGAGCTCTGAGTTCCTATGTTGGTATGATTGATGGACCGGATTGATCATGACAATTTTATTGTGATAGCAATTTTGAGCTCATAAGGTTATATTGTAACATATAATGCTAAGATATAAATTATAAGATATATGGATAATCGTCCAAGTGGGAGATTGTAAGATATATGGACTTATATCTACATACATATGAACAATATATGGATAAATTATATGTTATGTGCTATCTTTTGGTTTGGCCTAAATAAGTGGTCTTATGGACATTAAGTTAAGGGGGCCAATGTGTTGTCATATAAAGTGTAGGACTAATGTGTAGATACCCAAAAGGGTAACCTTAGTTAATGATGGGCTAACTAAGGTTACATATATGTAACCATGGTTACATGCTTGTGACTCTTGAGTTTTGTAACTCATTTGTTAAAAAGTGGGGGTTATGGTTCCCACATTATAGCAAGACAATCTCTTCTTCTTCCCATTGAATCAAGAGAGCCAATCTTTGTCTTGCATATTCTTGTGGAAAACCAATCTCCAATATTTGTTGTTTGGAAGATATACTTGTGAAACAATCTTGTGAAATTCTTGTGTAAGACTTCAAGACAATCTTGAAGTTAGGATTAAGGAGATTTCAAACAATCATCAAAGGAGGCTTAAGGATTTCCACAAATGGATTCAGGTACGCTTCCGCTCATGTTATTGTTGTTTCTAAATTATTCGATATGAAGGTTATTGTATTTTAGTCGGAATCATAATTCTAACAGTTAAAATTATAGGTTCGACTCTGCCTGGGTACAATTCCCATTCGATCACAATCTCCAGAATTTCCAATCTTAAAATGGGTTGATGCAGATCACTTTTGACCATAAAATGATGAAGAAATGCCATAAATTATTGAACGTCTTTTACAACTTGACCAATAGGAGATACTTATTAATGTTATTACAATATTGATTTGACCACTTACACCTGTTTCTGCTCCAACTACTAAAATTACTTACAATTTAAACCTCAGAATCTAAACTACGTTTCGGTATGACAGGATCATCTCCTTTAAAGTTAGTGGACATAGATGAATATGGTCTTATATTACATGAATTATTTTAATTCGGATAATATTAGTTGAATTTGAAAGTAAGATTCAGTTGAAGTTACAGAACCCGATGTAAATCTAGCTCAAACTAAAAATTCTCTCTCCCTACTGCTGGCTAATTTAGCCACCACCCCCTTTTTATGATCCGACTCATACATGCGCGATAACATGATTTTGGAGGATCGACCAGAATTAATTAACCCGAAAGCACGATTCAGTTGAATTCATAGAACCTTTTCCAAATCTAGCTCAAACAAAAATGTATCTCCCCTACTCTTGGCTAATTAAGCAACCACCCTCGTTTTATGACCCGGCACGTATAAGCGCGACAATATAGTTTTGGAGGATTCGAGCAGTATTAGTTAAACCCTAAAGCACGATTCAGTTGAATTTACATAACTCGTCCTAAATCAAGCTCAAACTAGAAACTCTCTCCAAATATCCCTTCCCAGGCCAGACCACCCACCCCCTTTCTTCCCCAACCTAACTATTGAACATCAACATCTAATAAATGAGACACGCGTGCATTAGTTTCCTTATGATAAGTCATGGGCATGTAGGCTGGTTCTTCTCTTGTTTGAGTTAAATAAACAAGTCTTTTTCTTAGGTCGGCAATTCAAGAAGTTGCACGTGCATGTATTTATGGCAGCTGCATGGGCACAATTCATTTGGCTTGTCCTTTTTAGGCTAATATTTTTGCTGTTATCCTATCTTTGGGTTAGTAAGATTTTGTGTGGCTACCAATTGATAAGAATGAACTTTAGGGCTAACTCAACCCCAAAAGCTAGCTTATGAGGTGAGGATTGCTCAAGTCATATAAGGAGACCAAGGATTTCAAATTCTTCTGATGTGGGACAACTCAACACCCCCTATCACGCCTAGATCTCTGGAGAGTGGACAACATAAATGGGGGCCCAACATCGGTAACAATAATTGGTATGGGTCTGGCTCTGATACCATGATAAGAATGGACCTTGAGCCTAACTCAACCCCAAAAGCTAGCTTATGATGTGAGGATTGCCCAAGCCATATAAGGAGACCAAGGACCTCAAATCCTTCCGATGTGAGACAACTCAACACCAATTGTGGTGGAGTGATAAATACTTTTTTATTTAAAGGCATACGTTAAAATTTTTGCAAGTGATTTTGATATTTTAGAAAAACGGAGAATTAAAAACATTACATTACTAGACAGCAAATAGCCTTAGTCAATTAATTTTGTTGAAGCTTAGGTTAGAAGAGATTGTGAGTTTAATTCTATCTAACCTCAAGTTTTAATAGAAACTCTCTCAAATATTTGATAAAAATATTATCTAGTTGTGGTTAAAATCTCTGACGACCATCGAGAGAAAAACCAAGAACATAATGAACGCGCCATGTTACAATATGTATCAAGCGGTGTCATTTTCTTTATCTTTTTGTGTTCATACAGTATTACTATATATATTATATAATAAAATTTGACAAAGCGGTGTTGCGCTTTGTTCCACGTGCATATGCCCCTGCCTTTATCCTTAACTAGATGTATTGAATTTGAGTCTTTAGTAAGAAATCACTTTTATTAAAGAGTGTTTTACTTTTAATAGACTTTCCGGTGCAAATTTGGATCTACTAAGACTCTGGTGCAGGTACCGCACATTGAATGGAAAAAAAAGTTTTATTGTGGCTTAGGTGATGGACCAATTGTTGGTTTTTATCTGCTAATCTATGGCATGTTCGTGATTAAGGAGAATGAAAATGAGTCTAGAAGTTAATGTTTTATTTATTGATAGTATAACTTTTTTTTATTAAACTGTCAGACAGCTGGATAATAGGTACATATAACTATTCATAATAAGTGAAATTAGTAACATATTTAAGATACATAATACAATATTATAATATGTTAAATTTTATCAATATAAGAATTATTTACATTATTAATACAATATACAAGTTACATTCATGAGTTTAGCTTCTGTAAACTGAGAGCATTAAAAGCTTTACATTATCAAAACGTTCGACAGATAATTACTTATAACTGCCTATAATAAGTGGATTGAGTAATTCAAAAATAAAGAAACCAGTAATTTATAATAGGTTTAATTGGTTTATAATGTTTAAGCTTAAGTTGTTAGCTAAGGTACGCTCTTAATTATTTATTTGAATATATTTTCAACTGCCTTCCTCGCGTGCAGGTCGGTTCGATATTTTTTTCATTGTTTAAGTACGTGAAAATTCTTCTAATAGTGGCTGCGATGAGATTTGCAGTCCAGACTTATACCATCATATTAAAGTGTGTGACTATTAAATAAAAAAGTTTAAGCTATTAGAAAGAACAATATTAGCAGTTCAATATATGAGGTTATTATAAAGATTTAGGTCAACTTTCTTTGCTAAGTCACAATCAATACACTTAGCTTTATCATGGTACGTACCTATATGAATTTTGTGCATGTGGCATATCACTTCATGCAATTAATGTGATGGATATATTGTTGGCTTTGAGTTTTCATCCTATTTTATATTTTTCTTATTCATTAAAAATCTAGATGGCTGATTTCATTATATAAGTTTGGCTTGTTAAATTTACAAAAGAATTCCCTTTTTCAAATTGTTTCGTCTGATTTTTTTGTTACTGTTTCTGTTTTTCTTTTCTATGTCCTTTGGGCATTAATAACAAGACAATAATAATAATAAACTCAATGTATTTTCATAAGTATTAATATTTATGTTTGTCTTCACATTTGGACTTTGGAATTCAACAATGATTCCTTAGAGGTGATTAATATGCTAAAAATTTATCACCGGGCTTAATTTAATATTATTTCTGATTGCAGGTTATTGTTAAAACAGTTAGGAACCCGCACCTCCTTTGTAGCTTTAGGGAACAAAATCAAATAGAGGATTTAAGAAAAGGTGCTAGCTAATAAACCAAATGTAAGGAAGTTAAGGGCGTGTTTGGTATGAACAAAACTTTTTTCTTGAAAAATAAGTGATTTTCTTACTTATTTAGTTACTAAGCAAAAAATATTTTTTGAAAAATACTGAATCTAGGCAAATGTTCTGGGAGATGAAGTAAATGAAGCAGGGAATGAGCAGGGCGATGATGGTTCAGTCCCCAATAGCGACCCTGATACTCGACCCTGGCCTTGAATCCCAACCTCAACCCAGCGGAAGGGGCCCATGGAGGAGTGGATGGTGGCCAGGGGTGGTTGGTTGGTTGTGAGAGGGAGATTAGAGGGCGAAGGGGGTTAGAGGGTGACGTAGTAGTAGGTCGAGGGCTTGGGTGTGAGGGTGTTGATTGGGGCCGAGATGAGGTATGGGTGGGCAAAAGTTAAAATAGAGTTTTGAAAAATATTTTTTTCCTCTTAGTAGGAAATTATTTTTTTTTATTTGAATGAAAATGAGTTAATAAGGACAGAATTTTTCACCCCAAACGTTCAGGACTTAAATCAGGTTAAGTCACTTTTTTCTTAGCTTTCATGATTTCCCAAAGCACGCAAAAAAGTCAACTTTCCTATATCACTTTTTTCCTTTTTCATGGCAAAAGTTACTTTACTTAAAGCAATATTAGGCGTCGAGCTTTGAGTGATCACAAGATTTAATGAGAAAGAAAGAAACAATTTTTTTTAAAAGAAAATTATGATCTAAAATAAGTAACAGATTTTTTGCAGCTACAAATCATCTCAATTAACAAAACTATGAGAAGTTTAATATATATTAAATTGCTTTTAAATATAAAAATTATTTTATATACTAAAAATAAAAACGTATCACATGGCATAAAGGAACTGTATATATTTTATATATCCCGCATTGACCCGTCCTCGCTTATTTAAGATCACTTAATAATGATAAGTTGATATTGTTTAGTATGATCGCCAGGTGCCGATAAATATTTCCTCGGCCTTTTAGCACAGTAATTGATCACCAATGTTTTCTCCTACAATTGTTAGCTAGTTATTGATGGTGTGGGTGAGAAGAAATTAAGAATTATAAAGGGCTCTTTTTTTTAGTTTGCGGCAAAAAATTATTCATATTTGTTAGTCGAAAAAGTATATAAAATTTGTATAATTCTTTTATATAACATACAATATGTGTGTGTATATATATATATATATATATATATATATATATATATATATATATATATATATATATATATATATATATATATATTTTAGGCTATTATCTTGAAAGCGGTTTGTTACGATCCGAAATTCACTAAGAATAGTAATGGCACCGGACATCGTTGTCAGGCAAGCCAACAACAAAATAACTAGTAATTTCTCGTTTTAGAAATTTTTTAAGTCACTTCTTTTATACGTTTGAACAATACATAATAAATTTCACTGAATAAATAATGAAACATTTAAATTTTTTAAATATGTGAATAAACCCATAGACATCCCAAAACCCGGTGTCACAAGTGCATGAGCATTTACTAGATAATAAAATAAAATACAGTAACTGTTCGGAACACAAAATAGGACAGTAGAGAAAATATAGTACAATACTCTAAAGGAGACTCTGCTGGCTACGGGTTGTCTCCATAAGTGCAGCTCACCTAAGTCTCCATATCAACCATGATGACAAATATAAAAGAGGGAGGTCGTAGGTTTAATTATAATATGGATCACATCAATGCATTACCCAGTAATGACTCCTTAAAAGAGAGGCTACATGTGGTATTAGCGCACCGATCATCATATCCATGTCTACCATTCCCACCCCATTTAGGTATTAAAGCGAAGATTGGTCTCGGCCTCTATTGCATGCTATTACCCATCACATTCCTATCAGTCCCAAAGGAATTTAGGACTACTATTCCTATGAGAGGGGGGATTTTAGGCTGACTCTTGGGTTTTAAAGGTAGAAAGACTAAGGTGGCATTCAGAACACATAGGACTGCATTTAGGGGAAATATGTAAACAACTAAGAAGCTCATATATACCTTCTCAAGTAAAGCACATAAATAGCATGGCTTAAAACACATTTATGGTCAGAACTTAAAGTACTAAGACTGGGGAGTTTCAGTTGCTGAAGCAGAACAATTTATTACATAACTTATATAAGAAGTCCGAATCAGGCCTGCCTGTTGGTGGTACCAGTTGCTAATTAAGCAAAGGCAGATTCAATTTATCGATATTACCTCATGCTTGCCTAGGTATGTATTGATGATACCCCTATAGGCATGATATCTATTACTGATTCCAAAGTGGCAAAGCAGTGATAGTTTTGAACGGACAAATTGGATACTATAGTAATGCTTTCTAGATCGCATTAATGGCAGGAGTAAGTTGTTTAAACTAATTCGAAACAGTACGAGTCAGGCTGATTTTTAACTAAATTGGTTTCAAGTTATAAACTCTATTGTTGTAATTTTAATTCCTACAGACATGATATCTAATATCAAAGCTGATTTGGTCTTATAGGCATGGTATCTAATGAGATGGAGTAGGCAGAATTTATTTGATCATAACGAAATTCCTATAGACATGATTTCTATATTGATATTAACACTATAGACATGACATCTAGTTTAGAAAATAATTTTAACTTTATGGGCATGATGTGTGATTATAGCCATTAGACCCTATAGGCATGATTTCTAAGTATTGAGTTAAAACATGCAGAATTTGAAAGCAGATCCTATAGGTAGGATACCAAAATGTAGAATTAAAATATGCAGAATTTGAAAGCAGATCCTATATGCAGGAGATGTAACTGTAGAATTAAAACATGCAGAACTCGAAAGCAGATCCTATAGGTAGGATATCTAAATATAGAATTATAACATGCAAAACTTGAAAGCAGATCCTATAGGCGGGATATATACCCTCCTAACAACTAAACATAGATAATTACCCTCCCCTTTTCACTATCCAATCCCAATATTTGTTTACAAATTATTATAGATCAAATACTGAATTGCAAGGGAAGTGTAAATTAAGAGATTACAAACAAAAGAAGCCTGATTCTGATTTCCTCTCTGAGTTATGAAACAAAACACCTCAAATTCCACTTGTTTTGAAGCCTTGCTCATACCTAGATGTGTCAGAGTTCCCTAAGGGTCTCAAGAGATCTCGGGTAGTACCTACACCCAGGTCTGCATAACCAGATAGAGAATGAGTGCAGTGTAGAAGGGCCAGCATTTATGTGTCCGAGTTTAGAGGGAGCTCAAAAGTCCTAAGGCAAGGCTCACGCAAGAGGGATTGAACCTAAGTTCTAAGAGTATAATGGAAGTGTAGAAACATAGATTTTGTTTAAATACTGCGTGTAGAATAGTAAGGGGTATGGGTGATTGAAAACAATAGTGGTAAAACTTTGAACCAATAATTGCGCAAGAAGGGGTCAGGCTTGGGAAATGCATAGCAATAGATGATACTGGTATGCCCACAAACCAACCAGAGAACACAAGCACATAGGAGGATATGGGGGTTTGGGATTCATAATTCAGCAAATTGTATAACAAGTGACTGATATAGTACATGCATAAGAAGACATTAATTTAGAATGGGAGGGAGCAGATTACATCATACTTAGTAATATAACTTGATTGCATAAACATAAGTATAAACGGACAAGAGTGAAGGAAACAGCTAAAGAAACATGTTGTTGATGCTTGAAGATTAGATAGGACATACCAATAAGGAGCAAAGTGCAGAAAGAAAAGTGAGCAATTATCCATAGCCTAGCCTTGGATTTCAACCGGCTAGACAAAGCATTAGCACATTAAAAATGCCCAAGGCTCGGCACACGTTAACAGTGCCCAAGGCCATGTTAACCAATGAAACAGTGTTAGACTGGCGTATGTTGGCAAGGTGCTTTCCTGCCGAAATATGGCCCGCTGCTGATGCCCTCCACCTGCAACCACTTCGCACATCGTTACCCCAGCTCCTGGAGTAACCAAAGAGCTTGAGCCATTAATGTTTGGTAACTTTTTGCCTCCGACATTGCAATCGATGGATCCTAAACATGCAAGTACTGCTGTGAATGAAAAGTTGACGCCAGGAAACAAAGATGCTGATCTAGTGAGGAGATTGCAGTTCTCCGATGTAGTTGAATCTAAATTTTCATCCCCAACTGTTGCTGAAGTTGTTCGAGGGAATCGGAATGCTCAAATGGGTAAATCTCTTTTGTTTGTACCTCCAACTGATAGAGATGGGGAAAAGGTTGTTAAAATCAGTGAGGATGATCTAAAACCACAAACAGACTACTGGAAGAACTCGTTAATTGGGTACATCATTGGTGATAATCCTACTGAAAAATCTATGGAGAACTTTGTTATGCATGTATGGAACTTTGGGTCTAAACCTCAAATCTTAGTTCACTCTGAAGGGTATTGTATCTTTCGATTCACTAACAAAGAGGATAGGGACTTGGTTCTACAATCTGGCCCATATTCATTTAGGAATAAGCTTATGGCGTTGAAGCCCTGGGAAATTGATTTTTCATTTCAGAGTGATATTCTGAGCACCATACCTATTTGGATTCGCTTCCCTGGACTGCCAGTGGGATATTGGTCTGTAGAGGTTTTGAGTACACTTGCTAGTGCAGTTGGCAAGCCATTGTACACTGACAAGTTTACAGCCCATTTTGAGAAAATCTCCTTTGCTCGTGTACTAGTGGAGGTAGATGCTTCTCAACCCTTACCTGACCAGATTGAAATTGATACTCCTTATGGGCCTAAGATACAAATCATTGAGTATGATTGGAAGCCTACCTTCTGTAACCATTGCTTAAAATTTGGAGATGATTCCATTGACTGTTGGTACAATACAAACAATAAGGATGAGAGGAGACTGGAGATACAGGGGAGGATTAGGAGAGAAAGAAAACAAGTGGGAAAGCAGACTAGAGTCATCAAGCAGCAATGGCTTGTTAAAAAGCCTTCTGTTGTTACTGCACCCCAAGAAGCTTTATGTAAACAGCCAGAATCCTCTGTGTTGCCAGATCCACTGGAGAATGGTTCCACTTGCACAGTTCCTGCACAACAACATTCACAGGCACTAGCTACAGATCAGCAAGGGACTGAATTAGCAGAAAATGTGAGTAATGTCCACAGTGTAATCATGGGTGAGAGCTGCAATAAAGGGAAGGCTATTATAGAGGTATTAGATGCTGGTAGGGAAGGCCAGCAGATTGATCCAGGACCTTCTCATAATCCTTCTGTTACATGATCATTGTTACATAGAACATTAGAGGGCTAAACTGAGCCCATAAGCAGAAAGAGTTGAAAACCTTTATTACTGTAAATAAAGTAGATGTAATGGGTTGTCTTGAAACTAGAGTAAAGGAGCAGAAAGCTAAAAAGATTCAAGGAAAGATTGCAAAGGGATGGAAGGTTTGCTGCAACTACTCAGAGGCAGTGAATGGGAGAATCTGGCTGCTATGGAAACCACACATTCAGGTGAATATATCCTGTGTGACTGACCAGTTTGTACAGTGTTACTTAGAGGATCCTCATAGCCAAGTCAGAACTCACTTTAGTATTGTATATGCTCAAAACACTGCTAACCTTACAGAGCAGTTGTGGAGTGATCTAAGGAGAATTTCAATACCTAGACAAGATACTTGGTTACTAAGTGGTGATTTCAATACTGCTTTAAGTTCTGAAGACAGAATTGGTTCTACTGTTACTGAAGCTGAAGTCAAGGGGTTCAAGACTTTCATTTCTAATATGCAGCTTACTCCACTTAGCAGGAAAGGATGGAACTATACCTGGACTAATAAGCAAAGTACCCCTACTAGGGTCTACAACAAAATTGATTGAGCTCTGGGCAATTTCCAATGGTTACAGCAGTATGTGCATCTTGAAGCTGAATTCTTGAATCCCTCAGTTTCAGATCACTCCTGTTCTTATTAAGTTTGGCAATCAGAAACTCTTGCATCCTAAGCCTTTCAGGTTATATCTTGCAGTCATGGATATTCCACAGTTTCATGATATAGTACAATCTGTCTGGAGTCAGGAATATGAGGGAAACTTTATGCAACAAGTTTGGACTAAGTTGAAAACCTTGAAGCAACATTTAAAATAGGCAAATGGTCATTTGGCATCTTACAAGCAGAAACTTATTCAGGCCAGGGAATCACTTGATATCATTCAATCCCAACTGAAAACAAATCCTCTTTCACAATCTTTGTTCCTTGAGGAAAGATCAGCATTGGCAGAAATAGAAAAATGGATCTGTGTGGAGGAACAAATCATGAGGCAGAAGTCAAAGGCTTGCTGGATTGACTGTGGAGATGCCAACACAAGATAATTCCATGCCCAGTGGAAGATTAGAAATTGTCAGAACACCATCAAATCAGTCTACACTGATACAGGAGTGAAACTTTTGGATCCTGTAACTGTAGAACATGAATTACAGTATTCCAATCTCTGATGGGAGTATGTGCTGATGAACTTCCTTGTGTTGACATTGCTGTTATTAAGGAGGGTAAATGCATGTGCCTAGCTCAGCAGAGAAGGTTAATTCAGGAGATTACAATGGAAGAAGTTACTAATGCCCTTAAAGAAATGCTTAAAGATAAAGCTCCAGGTGTGGATGGTTATCCAGTGGAATTCTTTACAAAGAATTGGGAGATAGTCAAATATGACATATTAACTGCAATAAAGGAGTTCTTCACCACTTGCAATATGCCTCATATAATTAACACTACTGCTATTGCTCTTGTTCCAAAGGTCAACTCTCCTACAACTGTTAAAGACTATAGACCTACAACATGTTGTACCACCTTGTATAAACTCATTTCCAAAATCATTACTACAAGATTGAAGGCTGTGATCAGTGACTTAGTTGGGCCAGCTCAGTCTGCATTTATTGAGGGTAGGAGTATTGTTGACAACATCCTGCTTAGCCAGGAGATCTTCAAAGGATACTCTAGGAAGGGTGTCTCTCCTAGATGTGTATTGAAGGTAGACTTGAGGAAGGCATATGACACACTGCAATGGTCATTCCTGAAGCAGATTCTTATTGCTTATGGGTTCCCTACCAAGTTTATAAACTGGATAATGGTTTGTATCACCTCTGTCTCCTTCTCCTTAGTTATGAATGGTGGTCTTACTAAGCCATTCAATGCTAAGAGACGAATTAGACAAGGTGATCCAATGTCTCCTTATCTCTTTGTATTGGCTATGGAGTATTTGAGTAGGATTCTAGGGCAACTACACAGAAATGGTGACTTCAATTTTCATTTTCTGAAGCTTCTGGGCTGGTAGCTAATGCTAGCAAAAGTGCTATCTACCTAGCAGGAGTGCAGTAGGATTTCAGACAAGAAATGACAGAGACTTTGGGGTTCATAGAAGGCCATCTTCCTTTCAAATACTTGGGTGTACCTCTGGATTCCAAAAAGCTCTCTATTCATCATTTTCTGCCCCTCATTTAAAAGATTACAGCCAGAATTACTTGCTGGTCAGCTAGATTGCTATCCTATGCTGGGAGATGTCAGCTGATCAAATCTGTTATCTTTGGCATTCAGGCTTATTGGTCTCAGGTATTCACTCTGCCAAAAAAAAGTACTAAAATCCATTGACACAATCTGTCAAACCTTCCTGTGGACAGGTAATGCCAACTTATCTAAGAGAGCTTTAGTACCTTGGACAGAATCTGCAGACCTTTCAATGCTGGTGGTCTAAACATATTGAACATGACTATATGGAACAAAGCATTAATCACTAAACTGCTTTGGGACTTAGCCAGGAAGAAGGAGTGTCTATGGGTTAAATGGATTCATTGCTACTACATAAAAAGCGATGACATAGCCACTGTGCCCACACCCAGGCAAGCTGCCTGGGTTATTAGAAAGATCATGGACTGTAGGATTGATCTCATGGAGAATCAACAGCTACAAGGCACACTTAATGACAGACTTAAGGCAGTGTGCTGCTTGGACAAGTTCCAAATCCAGAAACTGTATCTCGCCATGCTTCCTAACTTTGGTAGGGTTGCTTGGAAGAATCTGCTCTTGACTTCAAATGTCCAACCTCGACACAAATTTACTGCATGGTTGGCTGCACAGAGAAGGCTTCCCACTGTGGATAGATTAGAGAAATATGGCATTCAAGTTCCTCCACTGTGTGTATTTTGCAAGCAGCAGAATGAAACATTCCAGCACCTTTTCTTCGAATGCTGCATTACTAGGAGTCTTTGGTCCAGAATGTGCTGCTGGCTGGGTATTCACAGACAAATTCTTGATTGGGACAATGAGTTGGAATGGATTTGTAGTAAAGCTCGTAGTCGTGCATGGCACAATGCAACTACTGCAGCTAGTTTTACAACAACCACTGCTTTAATATGGAGGGAGAGGAATAACATTCGATTTAAGAGTTCAGTATATGATGAAGATCGACTAACCAGAGAAATTGCTCTGCTCCTTCACATACAAGGAAGGCACAGTAGAAGCTGGCAGATTGGGCTACGACAACTCAATAATTTTTCTTAGTATAGCCCTTAGTTCTCCCTATACTAAATGATTTTGCGCTTCTTTTGGTGAATATATTAGTATAGTGAATGCAAATAGAATGCGTAGTTGGTAGTCCAAACAACTACTATAGGGACACTTTGTAAATTTGTTTTGCTATATATAAATATAAGGTTTAATTGAAGAAAAAAAAAAGAAGAGAGAGTTTTAGTGAAGTGTGCGTTCTGAACTTAGGTAGTTCGTCTGTGTCTTTGAATGAAAAAATGTGGGTATTTATAGTTTTGAAAACATGTGAGGAATAAGGTAATAAGTAAAGTCTTAACACAAATATATAAACAATCACCAGTCAGAATCAATGACACAAGTGATTCCCTTTAATTAAGGAATTACTATTTAACGGGCAGTAACAGGTTCAAAATAAGAAAAAAAATCGGTTTGGGAGTAGGTTGATTATTGCCATATAAGGGGTAGTAAAAACATGCAGTGAACAATCAAGTCCGAGTACGAAAATATGCTTATTTTGTGAAAGAAATCAGCAAGGTAAAACATCACAGTAAAGGAAAAAAATCAATTAGTTTTAAACAGTCGAGTGAAATCAGGGCTCATATAAGAAAATCTTTTGAAATCATACATAAGATAAAGATCAATCAAGGAAGGAACATGCTTCTGCACCTCAGTATATAAATGGAGTGAACAAAAACATAAGTCGTGCGAGGCCAAGTACATTGGCAAAAGAAACAACATGCGATCGTAGCAAAAAATAAGCATAGGATTCAGTAGATAGTCAGGGATCACACATGTAACCAAAGTGAAAAGGAGAGTCAAAACAAGCAAAGGTCTCACAGTAACAAGTCAAGAAACCCTTTTGAGAAATTAGAGTTTCAACCATAGTCTAGTTGAAAGATAGTAAAAATCAGATAAGTCACCTAAGAAAGAGAGTCTGAAACAAGAACTTTCAATCGAGTCAAGTATACATTAAAACAAATAGTTTTATACCAAAAGACCTAGGGTTTTCAACAATAATCGAGTTTAAAAGATGATAAACAAATAAGTCAAATAAGAACGCGAAAACTTAATCAAACAAGTACACATTTATCAAACAGTTTAACAAATCTAATGAGACCACAAAAGGAACTAGGGTTTTAACATGTTGAAATAGATAGAAGAACAACATGATCAAAACTTAGCAAAATTACAAATATGTTAAAATCAGAGATCTTTGAAAAGAGAAACCTGAAGGAAAACCCTAATTGGAGAAGATAAAGGGCCGTTTTTAAAGAAAGTTGAAAAACTTTCAAGAGAACACTTAAAATACTCATAGCAAGTACATATCTAAAGTAGATCCGAAAGAAATCGAAAGGTATTAGAGATTAGGGTTTCAGAAAACCCAAAAGAAACGAGAAAGATCTCGAGAGTTAACGATCTAATCAAAATAGGTCAAGGACCTGCCTTGAAAGGCCATGGATGGCCGAAAAAAGGTCGTGGATAGCCGAAAAAGGCCATGAACAATAGTAGAGCAAGGACTGGACCAGACTCCTTCAAGTTTTGGTCATGAAACCATAGAACCAAACACATAGGAGCCATGGAAGGCTGGTACAGGCCTCAAATGACCATGGAAGGTCATAGATTAGGTAGGCATTAAGGTGGGGTGAGAGGGAAACGTCTAGGATTCATGAGAGTTTCAAAGAGAGTTGAGAGAGAAGGGGATTCAAGGGCGGAGGTGGGTGAGACATGATAGGATTTTGAGGTCGTTTGGGATTAATTAAGGAAAGGTCAAATAGTTGCCGTTGATCTAAATGATCAGCGGCCAGGATTAAATTAGTTAGGTGGGAAGGCAGATTGGGTTATTTAAAATGGCTTGGGGGTCGGGTTTGAGTAGGAATGTGTCGGGAAAATTGGGTCCAAATTGGGGTCAAATTAGGCTATCATTTAAATAGTTGTTTTCCCTTTTGAAATTATAAAAATAGTAAACTAATTTCTGGAAATAAATTTAAAGTGCTAAAATGATTTATAACATATAATTATCAATTTAAAAAATACAAGATCCCATTTTATAAATATGGGACAACTTTAAACCTTAAAATGGCTAATATTGTAATTATGTGCTATTTAGCTTTAAAAATACTAAATAAATTTATAAAAATATTCAAAAATCATCTTAACTATATTCCAGCATAAATGTGTTAATTCAATAAATGAATTACAAAATTAATAATTTTATAATTTATAATTGGGTTTTTATGGATAAAATAGGGAAATGAATTTATTTAAAAAAACCTTTGAAAACTAAGAAAAAACAATAAAACATTTGGACATACTTATATATATATGCTTACATATGCTATGTTGAAAGTTTTTTTCATATTAAAAAATATATAGGAAAAAATTCGGTGTCAAAAAAGAGACGTGTAGAAATTTATAACCAACTACCAAGTCAACAAATCATTGAGTCTATCCTTCTGATAAGAGCAATTACCTTATTTTGAACCAAATAATGATCTTTTCTCTTTAATATGCTTTATATAATCCAACCGGACTGGTCCTAAATCCAATTATCTCGTCTTACCCAGTACGAACTGCTCAGTCATTAAGCCACCCCAGTCATGATCAAAAATCCCATATGCTGCCACAGTGCGCCAATAGGCTAACAACTCGAACGTAATACAAAATAGAACAAACTCTAGAAGGGACTGACCAACTCACGCAAAAATTATAAGCCTTTCCTCAGAAACTGGGAAACAAAATACACACAAGATGAAATATGAAAACTGTATTCAACATCACACTTTTGCGGCGTGCAACTCGATCCAAATAACATACCCATGGAGGCGTGCCACCTGATCCATACATAAAATTCACATAAGGAAATGCATATCGATCTAAATTGCTCATTTCAACAAAATACCGAATATCGGTCACAAGCATGCTAAGTGCATAATATCATCCTTGAGGAGACATTTAGCGCCATAAGCTACAAAACGCAAGCACAACGGAGGTGCGATATATGATTTGAAACTCAAGAGCCATCCTGTTCACATAACACCATCGCTAAGCGGAACCTAAACACATAAGGAAATTATTGCGCCGTTCACAACTCACACAGCACAATATAACGTTACATGAAATAACCGACGACGAGAAAAACATCCCACATCCGAATACTCCTACATAAGGAGAGCTATGCTGAAATGAACGTATTTGGTATGATATAGAGCCCATATTCATATTTAAATCCATTCAAAGACCTCAAGCCGATTCTGATCATACCGAACTAAGCTAGTAATCTTTTTTGTATAAAAAATAACCCCTCTTGCCAAAACACACAAGAACAACCATCATAACCGAGTGTCGTCCAAGCGTAAATTCTCAGATTTAAAACATCACCATAATCTTCACATTTGTTTTCATTCTTCAATCAATTTAGTGACTACATGCCACGATCATATAATATTCCCGTAGGGCATGCTCCCACGACCATCCAAAACAGATAACAAGTCTATACACACATACCTCCGACCGCACTAATGCTGAAAAGCGATCAAGAATCGATAACTAGGATGCAAAGCCTCTTTCACAAAACACTGGTGATGCAGAAGACAATGCTAGCTTACTCCAAACATTCTAGTACCTTTCAGACTCATCCGAACTCGTGACATCCTTGTCAACACCAAACTACAACCTTGATCCTCACTTTCAGATTCGATATCACCCACTGCACCCAGCATGCCACTATGAAATAGCACAAGATTTCTATCATAACTCCGGAACCACTAATAGATTGATACTTCATCATATAGAAACTTTTCATTAGCTCATTTTAGGAGAACCATAGCAACACACAAGTGAATCCTCATAACCGTAGAATATGCATCCTTCAAGTAGTGGTCTAAGCCACTATAGCCCTTCCGGGATTCGCCTACACGTAACGGGCCATAATACTAGAATACTTTCAAATAAAATCAATTACAGCGGCCAACAAGCCTCACATATACCGTCACAAATCACTTGCATAATTTAGTCACACTGAAGGAACTGATCATCGCCACCATCATACCAATCCAACCATGGTTAACTAATCTAACTTCTTATGATTCATCCTTAACTTTCCTTAGACATAATATTAGATCCATTCTTTACATCATCAACCTAAATCCGCACTCATCTTGAGATTCTAGGAGACCACATTGTCTCCAAACCCATTAACTATTCTATGCCCTCTTTGAATACACATTCGCATCTTCAACTGATACACCCGTTCTAATAACTCCTTTACGAATCCGAAGTCTTTTTCTCCCCCTTGCTACATTATAAGTCGATAACATCATAGAATATTCTGAGCCTATTATCACAATCTTCTACATAAGCTCGATTCTTAACTATACTTATAGGCTCGAAATCACTAGACACCACATTTTTAACCTTTGAATTCACTAGGACCGTTGTTGAGAGTCACCCACTCTAACTTGGTCCTGAATATAATCAACTCCTAGGCTCTGCTAGCGCATGAACAACCATCTCAATGAAGCACTCGATTGAATCACTTCCCTTGTAAATCACCTCTGCACGAAGCATAAATCCTGAATCTTCCCAAAGTCAGAACATGAGCCAATAAGGCTAACTTTAGCACACCTTTATCAATTCTTTTGCTCAAATTACCACTTAGTTCCTTTCACTTAGCTGAAATAACCCATCAATATGCCAATAACAAAAAACCTTACAAGAAGATAGCCATACAACCCAATCAGAGGCTTTGGGACTCTCCCGCTTAGCTTCAAGCCACCATTACACAAATCTAGAACCTACCAAAATCCTTTCTTTATGGTTGACATGCTCTTGCACAACCAACCCGCCAAATCCTTTGAAATGTTTCTGTAAACCCCTTTACAGATACTTTGATTCATTAACCACATTCACATGACTTGTCTCTTTACCATATGGCTAGTAGAATTCTTCGCGGAAGCTTCGCTAACTATGTGACCGTTGATATGTTCACAAGAGATAACCCACCTATGGAAATGA
Organism: Nicotiana benthamiana; assembly: GCA_034376525.1. Classification (NCBI taxonomy): domain Eukaryota; kingdom Viridiplantae; phylum Streptophyta; class Magnoliopsida; order Solanales; family Solanaceae; genus Nicotiana; species Nicotiana benthamiana. The sequence goes on from CM067335.1 coordinate 138,122,440, forward strand.
CATCCCGACATCTCCGAACGATGTTTCACAGAGTGCAATCACTATGACATCTGCAATCCATTTTGAGCCCATCTCATTCACCAACAGTACTAGCCTGTTTACTCTTTATAGGCGTATACTAATTGTGCGACAATATCTTCCAATTCAAAGTTATGTTGCATCCTTCTTCATATCAAGCAGCTCTTTTCCGTCACATCAAATCTCCTGCCGTATGCTAGCCAATATTTCAAATTACGCTCGTAGACCCAATCACTGTCTACTAAAATTCCCAAATTATTCTGAACTTTCCTCAAGGTGTGTATTCATCCTACCACTAAACCCATATATTATTTTGCCACTCTTCCACTTTGGAAAAACTCACTACTTTAAGAAACTACTCGACTTCTGCTTCTTACACCTAGCCTTCAAGAAATTTAACCACCACATGGCACTTCCCACATGTCCTTCCTCATTCTTTGCTGCTCCGCTGATGCCTTAAATCAAAGCCCTCCGTTGACATTAGAAACACCGATTCAATCCTGAACTACTGCACCTGCGATTTTTGACAATCGCTTCTTTAATATTGTTTCACAATATCCTGATCTAAAGGTGAATTGTAGAAGATCATGACACCAGCGAACTTAGTACATTCAACAAGGACAACGACACCTCAGCATAGATGAAAATTCCATTACGCTCGCAAATACCAAGACTTGTTACTCCATTAACCCAAATCTGAATATTCTTAGTCTGAATGCCTTTCCTTCACCAGAAATAAAATATTGAATCTCTAAATCATGCACTGAGTAAACCTCCTTTCAAGTCATTCACTGCCCATGCATGTAGGCAAACATCCTACCATCACATCAATACTGTGGGACAACCGTTCATAAGCATCATGGAAACTTTTGCCTAGCCTCAAAGCTTTCAGAAGTAGCACTACTGAGCCGAAACAACTGAATATCATTTCACAAGGTGACGACAATAGCTTAAACAACCACGCATGGAGAAACACCCCGTACCACATTCGTAGTACCATTACAATTACTTACTCACCGATTCATGACTAGCATTTTGCATCGCATAAGATTGAATGGAAAGGAGACGAAGGCATAAGCCTCAAAGGGAATCAAATCGCACGATGCAGAAATCAAGAAGGGAAGTACTCATAACAGCCCTGTAGCCTCTCGAAGATAAGCACAAACGTCTATGTACCGATCCGTAAGACTCTACTAGACTTGCTCATGACTCATGAAAATTTAAATGGGAACCTAATGCTCTGATACCATGTTGTCACGACATAAAATTCACGAAGGATCATGATGGCTCTAGACACCATTGTCAGGCAAGCCAACGACAAATACCTAGTAACTTCTCATTTTAGATATTTCTGAAATCACTTCTTTTATACATTTGAACAATACATACTAAATTCCATCGAATAAATAATGAAACATTTAACTCTTTTAAATTTCTGAATATACCCATATACATCCCACAATTTGATTATCACGTCCCTAAACCCAACCCGATCTTGATGGCACCTCTCGTGAAGAAAAGGCCAGCCGACTCACTTCCAATTCACTTTAGACAATTAAAGTAATAACTTCTAAGTCTTGTATCAGAAATAAAATCCCAAAATAAGCATTTAACAGCATAATTTGTCGAAATAAAAGCCAAAATAGCCCGATACTGGGGTGTAACTAGTCATGAGCATCTACAAAGGTCCGAATATAACTAGAGTAAAAATGTATTAAATACAGTCTAATGAAATTGAGACGGAGAAAAGCAGTGCTGCGAACGTTGGGCAGCTACCTTGCTAAACTCTGATGACTCTGCCTTTGAGCAACCAATATTAGCTACCGGGTTCAAAAATATCTGAATCTGCACACAAGGTGCAGGGAGTAAAGTGAGTACTTCCAACTCAATGAGTAACAAAAATAAATAAAGACTAAGTAATATAAAACAACGTAAGGCACAACATTAAGCTAAAAGAGGCATAGCAAAATCAATAAATTAATTACGTCGTGAAATCTCACAAACATCCTTTACACAGTTAAATAATATATAGGGAAAACAACAAAAAATAAACACACAATAACTACCCATTGGGTACAGTAACAACATAATCAGCCCGTTGGGATCTATCACAGAACAATACAAGCCCCTCGGGCTATATCTCATATCACAATGGGTACCGGCATTTACTGGGGGTGTACAGACTCTAGCAGGGCCCCCTTACAGCCCAAATGCACAATCAAGTCATCTCGTGGCATCACAAACAGGCCCTCGGCCTCATATAAATCTTAAGCCACCTCATGGCATACAAATCTCAGGCCTTCGGCCTCATTATCATAATCAATATATCACTGATGTGGCGTTCAACCCGATCCAAATGTATCCTCACAACACAAGCCCCCGGCCTTACTCAATTAGAATCTCATAAGCCCCTCAGGCCACAGTAAAATATGAAGCTCAGTTCAAATACCTATGGAAATGCATTTAATGTGTTTAAAACAGAATAATATTGCCGAGTCTTCAAAATTGGTAAAATATAGTTTGACTAAGCACCAGTACGAAATCAATCAATGAGGAAGAAGCCCCTAAGAGTTCAAACAGCTGGCATGAAGCCCCCATATGGCATTTAGCCCAAAATATAATAATATCAAATAATAAATTATCAAATACGCAGTAAAATAATCATTCGGGATTGACTAAGTCACAATCCCCAGCAGTGCTCTACCCCACGCTTGTCATCTAGCGTGTAAATCACCTCAACATAGTTGTACACTGTGAAACTCCAGGTTTCATACCACTCAGGACAGTTTTTAAAATCATTACTCACCTCGAACTATCCCGAAAAACTACTCTGCAACACGCTTGCCTCTCGAAACAACTTCTGATTGCTCCAAAGCTATCAAGTTCAGATTTTTTTATTGAATTATGCTAAACGAATGAATTCCAATTGAAAAATATCAATTCTAAGTACAAAACCCAAAATCGGTCAAAACCCTACCCTCGGGCCCACGTCCTAGATTTGGACAAACTTTATACCAAAATGTTCTTCATCTTCTCACGAGTCTGTACAGTAACTGTCCAGGATACAAAATGGGATAGTAGAGAAAATACAATACAATACTCTGAAGGAGACTCTGCAGGCTGCGGGTCGTCTCAATAAGTGTAGCTCACCAAATTCTCCGTATCAACCGTGCCGCTATTCCACTAAGCCACTAGTCACACACAAACTCTGTGCAACAAATATGCATAGAAAGTGTAGTATGCGTACAAAATAACGTGTACTTAGTAAGTATCCCGTATAATCTCAAAGGAGGGTCTGGGAAAGGATTATTGTCATTGGCCTGACGGCCTCTACGTAGAGCTTGAGAAAAGGTAAACTCATCTTGATCAGTATCTTCTACCTCATCCCCTGCCATGACATTACCAAGATGGTCACTAGCATTTAGAGCCATTAGTACCTGAGTGATCGACACAAACAAAATTAGTAAACTAGAAGGAAAGAGAAATAAAACACAAAACTAACTAAACAGATAGTCAACAACGTAAGCTCCCCGGCAACGGCACCAAAAAGTGATCGCTGCCAACTCGACACTACACTAAGATAGGAAGAGGGGGTCGCAATAGCTTTTACCCGATTTGAAGGTCGGGATCGATTTCCTTATGGAGCTGGTAATGGAGTTGGAATATCTGTCTAGCTTAGAGATGTGCGTTTGCCTCAAATATCACTTCAAACATATTTTGGGTTTTCAAATTATAACTACTATTATCTAACTATTGATTGCAACTAAATTATACTATGAGATGATTGCTGAGTTGTATCTAATGGGAAGAAGGACACCAACGCCAGGACATTACCTAGGTGGCTAAATGACGAGTAGATGATACTAAGGTTCAATTGACATGATTGGGGCTTATGCTATAAATGTTGCACAATTTTACCCACTCTCACACCTCTCGGCAGAAAGAGTGATTTTGCCCAATTAACTCTCTCAAGACCAAATGGGTAGGCAAATTGGATCAAGAAACTATGGTTTAAGTAGGGTGATTACTCTCTCGAGATTTAACTCGTTAATTGGGACTACCATTTCTCATTAGTCCATCCCAATTCCTTGTTAGGACAATTTTCGAGACATAGACTCTCTTTCTCAAGAAGAATCAAGTCCACAAAACTTGAATCAATGTTTGCAACCACCAATTCTTAAATTAAAACATAAAATAAACTCAAATAGCAAACACCCATAGTCAATCTAACCCTAGATGGCAACACCTATTAACCATACTAGGGTTGAGCCACAAACCTAACTAATGGGTTTAACCACTCATGCTTGAAGGAGAAATAGATGAAGAACAAGACATAATAACTAAATGGTGAATTAAAATACACAAATCTATCATAAATTTGAAGCTAAACGCCAACAATGGCTACAAAGGGAGTTCTCACGAGCGCAGCCTGGTTCTAAAGATAACAGATGACCTAAACATTGTAAAATATTCTATTTATACTAAGCTGGAAAAACTGGACAAAAATACCCATGCAAGGTCTGTGCGGGCCGCACAAAATGGACTGCGGCCGCACAAGGCTCTTGAAATTCAAAATTTAGCTCTCTGAAGTTGGGCTCCGCGGACCACGCAAAATGGACCACATCTTCAAAGGTAGCTAGCGTGGTTCGGACAATAACGACCGCGGACCGCATGGCTTGGGCTTGGCGTAATTCCAACTATTTGAATCTCTTATCCGCAGACCGCACAGAAAGATAGTGCAACCGTGGAGCCTTTATCACGGACCACTAAAATTGAACCGTGGCCACGTTGTCTTCAGTTTAGTTTACTAACTTCTCAGAATATCCTAGTGCGGCCGCATACCACTTTGCGCGGTCTGCACTAGACCTGCTTTCCCTCAGATTGCCTAGTCTTTGACAATTGAGCAGATTTCACTCCTCTTTGAGCCAATTTTTGATATTTTCTCACTTTGTCGATCAAACCTACAATCAACCACACTTATGAGCCTTTTGGGACTATTTTGTAGCAATTTATAACCAAAGCATAAGCAAGAAGGAGTATAAAACATGGAAAAATCCCTAGTAATCAACTCCCCCAAACTTAAGCTTTTGCTTGTCCTCAAGTAAACAAAGTAAGACCCACCCCTTAAGGGAAAATCCAAGTATTTTCAGCTATCATATAGTATCCTCGACAAGCATCAATTGGGACTAACAATTGCCCTCAATATGAATGAAGCATTAACAACTTTTAGCCCTTGAAATACCATAGATCATGTGCGACACAAGAGCATCAAGAGTTGACTCAATACATCAAGAGTTGACTCAAACATCCTCTACTTCCCTAAGCAAACGTCACCTTTTAGAGTTCTGACACACAAACCGAGGTTAATGGAAATTCTCTCATCTCTCTCAAGAACAAGTCACAAGTTCGGCTCTAAGTACCATACGCTTGAGCCTCATTTAAGTATCCACTAATGCAAGCATCATTCAACCTAAGATCATATAGGGCTTTTATGGAGTCAATGTGAAGGCTTTTGATTCGGGGTAGGACTAGTTATTGGTCTAAATGGATTCCACCTTCCTTTACGTACTTTTTTTGATTCATTTTGGCACAAATCCCTTTGATCTTTGAGTATTTTCACTCCTTTTTCAAGGGGTTAGAGAGACATATTGTCACTCTCTTTTACGCAATTTAAAACATTTCTCCTTTTTCTACTTTTTCAATACCTTTTTCTCTTTTGTTTTTCTTGAATCCCTTTTTATTCTTTTTCACATTGGGCTTTCTTTTTGTCTTTTTTCTTTTCTTTCTTTTTCATTGACTTCCTTTTCTTTTGCTTTCATACCTTTTACCACTTTGATTTCATTTCTTGTCTCCCCCCCCCCCCCCCCAAACTTAGACTTTTGATATTACTCAAGGAAAGATTTGGGTGCCAAGAGAGGGTATAATTTAGAACGGGTATAGGCTATTAGCATTGGTTTGAAAGAAAAAGGTTTAAGGCTCAAAAGAGGTAGCTAGGGATTATATCATTGGTAGGCTATGGAATTGTTCAACTGTCATTTGGTTCAAGGAGAGCCTATAATCACTTCTTAAGTCGAATTTCACTCGAAATTTTGCCTCAACAAACATTCAGGGCAGATCATTGGCTCGAGACTTGGACTCAAAATTCAATTTCTCACCACACACACTCAGAGATTGCTAAAGACATAGATTCGGGGGTCCAGACATCATTGAGCACACAATAGTCCTGAAAGACCACATGATGATTATTTGGTCAACACAAGAGTCTCAAGGTCACTACTTTCACCACCCTAAACACAACCACTTGTATTTGACCATGGGATCAAAAGAAAATGTGTTAGGCCCAAGTGAAGCTTTGCTTGAGGTACCCATAACTATAAACTACCAAAAAAAAAGAAAAATAAAAACGGATTCAGCGTCGAAACCAAGGGCTTATTGAAAGCGCCTAAAAATGAGGCAAAAGGCTACAAGCTTATCTATGAAGCTAAAAATGATTTTTTTTTTACGAAAATAGAAAATAGAACAAATATTTACAATAGGGGATTAGAATATACTATGGGGGATAAATATCTAACTTTATATATAGACCAAAGGAAAGATAAAAATTATGATAAAAGTAGCTAACTGTAAGATTATATACAGACCAAGTGAAAATCAAAGAAAGCATAAACTAAATCAGTATCTATATATACAGTTATCCAAGGATAAATAGGGCATACCCCCTCAAATAAAAGTTGGCATTGTCCCTAATGCCAACTAAAGAAAAAATAAGCACCAAAAAGTAGTGAAAGGATATAAAGACTCCCTAAGCCGTTTTCGTCTGCATGTGATCATCAGTGGTCCCCGGGTTCTCTGTATGCACGGGAACTTCAGACTAGTTCCTGGTATCCTGCTGCTCAGCTGCTGGGACCTGGGACTGGACCTGGATTGGCTGTGGATCTGGTACATCCTGTGGCTGACTAGAGGAAGCCTCTGGTGGGTTTGCCAACTAGCTGATAGCCTCATCTGCACTAGGGATCTTCCTCATCTTCATTGGAGGCCTTTGCACCAACTCTGCATCTAGGTCTGCTACTGGAACTACTTCTGGGGCTGGGTCCTCAAATAATAAATCTAAAGGCAGCTGGTATGCCTACGGTTTATCCACATCTGCTCTCAACTCCTTCATGGACTCCCTAGAGGCCCATGTCTTGCGCAGCTTCTTGTGCTCTTTGGCAAGCTCTTTTAGAGCCTTGCCATGTGAAGCAACTGCCTTCACCAACTCGGCTTGGGTGCTTAGGATTTTCTACTAGTTAGCAAGCAAATTCTTCAAAGCATCCTCAATAGACTGTGGGACCTGATTTGGCGAAGGAGCTAACTGAGCTGCAATGGTGGAGGTCAAAGTGGACAACTTGGATGAAGCAGTAAACATCTATTTGTTCAATCTCTAAAGTGTCTAGTACAGTCTGTGGGTAGTGAGAGGATGGGCCCGGGAAGATGGAATCTCCGGGCCAGCTGAGGTGGAAGGGCCTGGAGGCACCTCAGCAGAAGTGGAAGGTCTAGGAGGCATTGCAGCAACTATGGAGGCAAGCTCAGTGGAGGCCTCTACCTCAACTGGCTCTTCAGATTGGCCAGTTGGGGCAGAAGTAGGAGGCTTGTAGTGCTTGTCTGGCCCCCTCAAATTGTACCGTGAGAAAGGAGCCACTGGTTTGGCTTTGATATCGTGCCTCTTCTTCTCCACCTCCAAGTCACGGAAATACATAGAGAAGGTGTTGGGAAAAGGGTAGTTTTGGTTAGCTTCCGCACCCACAAGAGAGATGATGCGGGAAATTATATTCCCCCCGTTGATGGGGGTAACCCACCATGAATTACGCAACCAACACAACCCGGGAGATAGGAAGAGTCTGGTCATGTGGTAGGCCCCAGCCTGCTGTAAACGAAAGTCTCCCAACCCTTAGCTTCAAAGTTCAGGGCCCCCTCAAAATTTTAACCCCCGTAGTCAACCACTCAGGAACCGTAACTAGGATTGCCGAGTACTGGGCTAACCATGGACGGATCCCCTCACCTATCTCCAACTTCGCCAAATATAGGGTCTCGTCCTCTTTTTTGAAGCCCATATATTCCTTCAAGGCCTGCCCGTCGAACAACACCTTTTTATTCCGTGCCTTTGTCACCTTAGACCCTTTGACGATGTGAGCCACATTACAATACAATTCCCAAACCATATGCTTATTTGCATCAATACACTCTTCCAGAAATATCTCCTAGCCAGGTCTTGTTCTAACTTGGCTCAGCACGTCAGGATTGTGGGGTAGCAAGTCTTTGATAAGAAAGCTCCTCTCTGATATTAAATGCCTCACCGGCCACCACTCCCTAAACTTATGGTAACCCACTTGGCTCACAAATCCATCCTCCCACACTTCGGCCTTGCTAGTTCGGTCAATTCCCACCACCTGAGGTTCACCACCTTCATCTGCGTCTGCACACTCCCCAGATAATGAAGTTGTGAGAGAGGTTGAGAAGTCTTCACTACTGGCTGTGGACTCTTTAGATGAATCCAAAATTAATTCACTAGCCTCTTGATAGTGGGTGATGCTGGAGGAGTATCACTCAGTTGGAAGCTGGAGACAAAGTGAGTTGGGATTGAGTCGGAGGAGATGTGCTGAGATGGCATATACTCATTCCCTGAGGAATGGGAATAAGCTCTATCTGCACCTTTATCAATTGCCGGGTCTTTTTATGTTTTTCGGACTTGGGGAGTGAGTTTTACCACTCTTTTTCCTTTGCCTCCCCTGGAGGAATCACCTCTGCCGGGTTGTTTGGATCCCTTGCCTCATTGTTTTACCATTATGTGCAAACACATGCATTTGACATTATTAGTCTGAGCACAGGCATTGAAACAGATGCATACTGAATTGCATAAAAGAAACTCAGGAATTGCAGAAACAGTTGCAGGAATAGGCCAGTGCGTACCGCACAAAATGGACGTGCAGCCACACTAAGGCCACCACGGACCGCATAGAAAAGACTACGGTCTGCACAAGTCTGAGGCCCCTCAAACATGCTCTCTGAATCTCACCACTGCGGCCCCCATCGCGATCATGGTGGGTCACCGCAGACCTCACAAAGTTCAATACGGCCGCGCTGGCACAATTTGAAGATTAGAACATAAGCATTGCGGACCGCACAAAAGTGACCGCGGTCCGCGAAGGGTGCTAATTTAGGGAACTTAATTAGGGTTCCATTTTTTTGTAAATTTGTTCAATTTTTCCACCTAACTTGTCCCTACTCATTTTTCCAACCATTAGGAATTCCCAACACACAAACCCAGCATTTAAATTACCCTAAGTTAAAAAATAAACGAAAAGAAGAATCTACGAGAACAAAAAGAAGCTTAAACTACTGGGCAAGAAAATAAAATGAAAATATAAGATTACTTACTGAAAAATGGATAAAATTTTACCAGATTGTGAAGATGGAATGCAAAAAATAAATGCAAAAACGAATTACGATCAAGTAAGAGTGTGAACGGTGCTTTTTAGGCCTTTGAGTGTTAAGAGTTCGAAAGGGATAAAGGGTGACCCTTGGGGTCTATTTATGGACAAGCAGTGGGACCCATCCTCACCTACCAGTGCGGCCGCACAAAATAGACCGGAGACCGCACAAAAGCAGACCACGACCTCGGAGGCACACCGCGGACCACAGTAAATGGAATGCGACCGCGATGGCAAACTTCAGAGAGTTATCATTTCTTGCATATACCAGTTCGGACCGCACAAAATGGATGTGAGGCTGCACTGGAAAACATTAGAGACTTAATGCTTTTGCAATTACATCCACCACTACATCAACTCAATCCCTGCAACATCTCACAACCAATTAGCTCATCCTAACCACTAAGAAAATCGAAGAAAACAAAAAGAAAAATGTATGGGTTGCTTTCCTAGAAGCGCCTCATTTAATGTCGCGGTACGACACGGGTTAGCATCATCATTTGAAATGAACCACAGCCACCACATGGCTATGATCAATCTTCCCAATATAATGCCTGACACGGTGCCCTTTGACTCTGAAAACTTCTCCATTTTTGTTCTTGAGATCAAGAGTACCAAACGGGGTCATAAATACGACTTCAAATGACCCGCTCCACTTTGATTTGAGCTTTCCGGGAAATAACCTTAGACGAGAGTTGAACAAGAGGACCAAATAAACAACTTTGAACTCCTTTCCACGAGCATATTTGTCATGAAAGTACTTTATCTTGTCCTTATACAAGAATGAACTCGAGTTTGCATGGAACTAGAATTCATCAAGTTCATTTAGTTGCTCAACACGAAGATTTGCCGCAACATCCCATTCAAGATTAAACTTCTTCAAGGCCCACATAGCTTTATGCTCCAATTGCACTGGTAGGTAACATGCTTTCCCAAACACCAACCGGTACGGTGACATACCAATTGGGGTCTTGTACGCAGTCCAGTAGGCCCATAGAGCAGTATCTAACTTTTTGGACCAATCGATCCTATTTTCATTGACGGTTTTGGACAGGATGCTCTTGATTTCTCTATTTGATACTTCAACTTGGCCACATAATTGCGGATGGCAAGGTGTAGAGACTTTATGGTTGACACCATATTTGGAGAGCAATGTATCAAAAGCCCTATTACAAAAGTGCGATCCACCATCACTAATTATTGTACGGGGTGTTCCAAACTTTGTGAAGATACTCTTTTTAAGAAATGCCACCACACTCCTAGCTTCATTGTTGGGAAAGGCCACAGCCTCAACCCATTTTGACACATAATCCACTGCTACTAGAATGTAAGTGTTCCCACATGAGCTAACAAAAGGACCCATAAAGTCAATACCCCAAACATCAAAGATATAAAATTCAAGAATTGTGTTAAGAGGCATCTCGTCTTTCTTTGAAATCCCTCCCGCACGTTGGCATTGATCACATCTTTTTACCAAATCACTAGCATCCTTAAAAAAAGTTGGCCACTAGAAACCACAACTCAAAACATTCGAAGCCGTCCTCACCCCTCCATGATGGCCACCATAGGGGGATGAACAACAAGCCTCCAAAATACTCAATTGTTCATCCTCTGGGACAGACCGTTGAATTAAACCATCGGTGAAAATCTTAAACAAATATGGTTCATCCCAATAAAAATCCAAGTTATCCCTCTGGAGTTTCTTCCTTTGGTTGGAAGAGAGATCACACAAGATAATTCCGGTAACAAGATAATTTGCGACATCGGCAAGCCATGGCATTCCATTAATTGAGACAATAAGGAGTTGCTCATTGGGAAATGAATCATTTATCTCAAGGCCATCACAAGGACTCCCCTCCTCCTCCAAACGGGACAAGTGGTCCGCCACTTGATTCTCACTCCCTTTTCGGTCAACAATTTCAAAATCAAACTCTTGGAGAAGAAATACCCATCTCATCAATATTGCCTTTGAGTCCTTTTTGGTCATGAAATACCTAAGGGCAATATGGTCGATGTGCACTATAACTTTGGCCCCCATAAGGTAAGGTCAGAACTTTTCCATAGCAAAAATAATCGGCAATAACTCTTTCTCAGTGACTGTGTAGTTTCTTTGAGCCTCATTCATGGTTTTTCTTGCGTAGTACACTGGAAAAAATATTTTTTGGATCCTTTGGCCCAATACAGCCCCAACCGCAACATCACTAGCATCTCACATTAGCTCAAAAGGAAAGCTCTAATTTGGTGCAGTAATGATGGGGGTAGAAGTCAACTTGAGCTTGAGAAGCTCGAATGCTTGCATACATCTCTCATCGAACAAGAAATTTACATCTTTCTATAGCAACTTGCACAACGGGTGTACCACTTTAGAAAAATCCTTTATGAACCTCCAGTGGAAGCCTGTGTGTCCAAGGAAACTCCTTACTCCTTTGACAAATGTAGGGAGAGGAAGCCTTGAAATAACCTTAATCTTGGCCTTATCAACTTCAATCCCATGCTTAGAAATTTTGTGACCCAACACTATACCCTCGTCAACAATGAAATGGCATTTTTCCTAATTGAGTACTATCACATCGGGCCAAAACTTTATCCAAATTACCCAAGCACGCTTCAAAGGAGTCACCAACCATGCTAAAATCATCCATAAAGACCTCAAATATTTCGTCCACCATGTCAGTAAAAATAGCCATCATGCATCGTTGGAAGGTCACCGGAGCGTTGCACAAGCCGAACAGCATCCGGGAGAAAGCAAATGTACTATATGGTCATGTGAATGTGGTTTTCTCTTGGTCCTCCAGGGAGATTAAAATTTGATTATACCTTGAGTAACCATCCAAAAAGCAATAGAAAGCGCGCCATGCAACGCGATCAAGCATTTAGTCGAGGAACGGCAATGGGAAATGATCATGCCGGGTCACCTTGTTGAGTTTCCGGTAGTCCATACAAACTCCCCATCCGTTAATGGTCCGAGTTGGAATGAGTTAATTTTTGTCATTTGTCACCACCATCATCCCTTTTTTCTTTGGCACACATTGGACCGGAGAAGTCCACGAACTATCAGAGATTGGATTAATCACCCCAACATCTAACCACTTGATAACCTCTTTCTTCACCACTTCTTACATCGCGTCATTTAGTCTTCTTTGATGTTCCAAGGAAGGCTTTGCATTCTCCTCCAAGATGATTTTGTGTATGCAAAATGTGGGGCTTATTCCCTGAATGTCAGCTAGTGTCCATCCAATTGCCCTTTTTAGAAGAACTGCCAATGTGGCGTCAACCTACATGTTAGTAAGGCAAGAAGAAAGAATAACTGGTAAAGTAGAATTTGAACCCAAGAATTCATACCTGAGGTGTGGAGGAAGTGGCTTCAACTCCAACATTGGTGGATCCTCAATCGATAGATTTGTTGGTGGAGTTTTTTCGGTTTTCAAGATCCAAAGATAACTTCCTAGGCTCATATGAAATGAACCCATACCATGTAATGCATTCACGCACTCCACTCTACTATCATTATCATTTTACATCCATATTAAGAAGTACGGCCTTAAGGGGATCTTCAACATTGATCATGGAACTTGTCTCATATACTATCACAACTGTGACAATGTCCACAAATGAACACACCTCGGTGCTATTGGGTTGCTTCATGGATTTGAAAACATGGAAGACGACCTTCTCATCACCCACTTGAAAAGTGCGCTCACCCACTTTAACATCAACCAATGCCTTCCCCGTAGCAAGAAAAGGTCTAACCAATATAATCGGCACCTCATTATCTACCTCATAATCCAAGATGACACAGTCGGCCGGCAATATAAACTTATCCACCTGGACAAGTACATCATCAATTATGCCCAAAGGTCGCTTCATCGATCGGTCCGCCATTTGAAGTCTCATTGAAGTTGGTTGAGGTAGTCCAATTCCTAAAGTCTTGAAGACCGAATAAGGCATCAATTTATGCGATGCCCCAAGTCACATAAAGCTCTGCAAAATTCTGCACTTTCAAAAGTACAAGGGATAGTAAAAGCATTAGGGTCATCTGACTTTGGGGGCATTGAATGCACTATAGCACTCACTTGGTGAATCATCTTTATAGTTTCACAATCCATAGACAACTGCTTTGCAACCAAGTTCTTCATGAATTTTGCATAGCACGGCATTTGTTAAAGTGCCTCCACTAAAGGAACATTTATGGACAAACTCCTCATCATATCAATGAACTTCTTAAATTGATTATCATTTCTTTGCTCTGCGAGCCTTTGAGCATAAGGTGGATGTGGCCTAGGAAGGGATGCCTTGGCTTTGGGCACCACTGGCTCGAGTATATCAATCACGTGTTCCCTAGACAGGTTCACGGCATCTTGTGTTTCCACCTTGACCTCATCAATATCTATGCTCACTTCATTGTTTACATTGGTATCAATCACATCTTCAACAATCAAAGGTACATCTTCATCACGCAACTCAACATCATCTTCAATAACTTGCTTTTCTATCGAGGCGTGCATATCACCGCCTCTTCCGCTTCTAGTTGTAACCGACATCACATGAATGTTATTGTTTCCACCCTTTGGGTTCACCACCGTATCACTTGGTAGAGCACCCTTGGGGTGGGTATTCAAAGTTTGAGAAATTTGACCTAGTTGCACTTCCAAGTTCTGTATGGATGTATTATGCGAAGCCAATTGTGCATCGGAATCTTGGTTCTTTTCATTAGTTTTTCAAACATACTTTCAATTATCCCCATTTCATCCCCGAAAGAACTCGGACCTTGAGCAGGAAAAGGAGGTGGATTGTTCGGTTGTTGCTACATGGGGGCCTTTGAAATCCATGCCCTCAGTTTCCTTGGTTCCCACTATTATTCCACCCTCCTTGATTGTTGTTTTTGCTCCAATTATTGTAGTTCCCATTCCAATTACCTTGATTATTACCTTGATTACCCCAATTACCACCTTGGTTGTTGTTGTTCCAATTACTACCACATTGTTGATTTCCCCAATTGTTGCTTTGATTGTTGTTGTTCCAATTGCCACCACCTTGTAATTGATTGGCCCAATTTCCTTGGGGATGCCATTATTGATTGCCTCTATTCCCTTGGTAGTTGTTGACATATTGGACTTCTTCGCTTTGATCATTATAGCATTCATTTGAAAAACCACTACCATCATTGTTGCCATATTGTTCACAATTTCCTTGAGGTTGTTGCCCTCATTGCCTCCTTTTTAGCATAGTAACACCTTCTATGGAATTGACTTGGCGCGGATTTTGGACTTGTTTCAATTGCGCCTTCGCCAATTGGTTCATATTGGTCGTCAATTCCATTATAGCTTGCCCATGGTCGTGTAATCCTTATGTAAATATGTAATCGTAGGGTCACCTTGAGGAATGTTGGCTCTACTTTGCCATGCGGAAGATGTTTCTGCCATCTCATTAAGAATGGCACAAGCCTCATCATAAGTCAACTTCATAAAATTACCCCCGGCCAATTGATTCACTATGCATTGATTTGTAGTATTGATGTCCCGGTAGAAAGCTTATTGCAACATATTCTCCGTCATGTTATTATTGGGGCATTCCTTCACCGTAATTCTATATCTCTCCCAAATTTCATGCAAAGGTTCTGTTGCTCTTGCTTGAAGGCTAAGATTTCATCCCGAAGTGCCGCCATATGACTTGGTGAGAAAAGCTTGCCAATGAATTTATCTGCCAACTCATCCCAAGTTGTGATGGAATGATTGGGGAGCCTTTCTATCCAATCCAATGCTTTACTTCAAGAGAGAATGGGAGAAGACTTAATCTCAACGCATCCTCAGACACGTTTGTCTGCTTGCTACCCCAATATGTATCTATGAACCCCTTCAAGTGTTTGTAAGCATTTTGATCGGAGGCGCCTGTAAAGTATCCTTTTTGCCGAGCAAGGTCAATATAACATTTGTGATTTGAAAGTTCCCCGCCCGGATTCGGGGAGGAACAATGGCACTTGCATACCCTTGATTTGGAGAACTCTTGGGGCCACTCTTGACGGTGGCGGAGGAGGGTCTGGGAAAGGATTATTGTCATTGGCCTGACGGCCTCTACGTAGAGCTTGAGAAAAGGTAAACTCATCTTGATCGGTATCTTCTACCTCATCCCCCGCCATGACATTACCAAGATGGTCACTAGCATTTAGAGCCACTAGTACCTGAGTGATCTACACAAACAAAATTAGTAAACTAGAAGGAAAGAGAAACAAAACACAAAACTAACTAAATAGATAGTCAACACCGTAAGCTCCCCGGCAACGGCACCAAAAAGTGATCACTGCCAACTCGACACTACACTAAGATAGGAAGAGGGGGTCGCAATAGCTTTTACCCGATTTGAAGGTCGGGATCGATTTCCTTATGGAGCTGGTAATGGAGTTAGAATATCTGTATAGCTTAGAGATGTGCGTTTGCCTCCAACATCACTTCAAACATATTTTGGGTTTTCAAATTATAACTACTATTATCTAACTATTGATTTCAACTAAATTATACTACGAGATTATTGCTGAGTTATATCTAATGGGAAGAAGGACACTAGGGTCATGACATTACCTAGGTGGCTAATTGACGAGTAGATGATACTAAGGTTCGATTGACATGATTGGGGCTTATGCTATAACCGTTGCACAATTTTACCCACTCCCACACCTCTCGGTAGAAAGAGTGATTTTGTCAAATTGACTCTCGAGAGACCAAATGGGTAGGCAAATTAGATCAAGCAACTAGGGTTCAAGTAGGGTGAAAACTATCTCGAGATTTAACCCGTTAATTGGACTATCATTTCTCATGAGTCCATCCCACTTCCTTTTTGGGTCAATTTTGGAGACATAGACTGTCTTTCTCAAGAAGAATCAAGTCCACAAAACTTGAATTAGTATTTGCAACCACCAATTCTTAAATTAAAACATAAAATCAACCCAAATAGCAAATACTCATAGTCAATCTAACCCTAGATGGCAACAACCCTAGCTAATGGGTTTAGCTACTCATGCTTGAAGGAGAAAATGGAGAAATAGATGAAGAACAAGACATAATAACTAAATGGTGAATTAAATTACACAAATCTATCGTTAATTTGAAGCTAAGATGCCAACAATGGCTACAAAGGGAGTTCTCACGAGCGCAGCCTGGTTCTAAAGATAACATATGACCTAAAAATTGTAAAATATTCTATTTATACTAAGCTGGAAAAACTGGAAAAAAATACCCATGCAAGGTCTGTGCGGGCCGCACAAAATGGACTGCGGCCGCACAAGGCTCTTGAAATTCAAAACTTAGCTCTCTGAAGTTGGGCTCCACGGACCGCACATAATGGACGGCAGCTGCGGAGGTAGCTACCGTGGTCCGCATAATAACGACTGCGGACCGGATGGCTTGGGCATGAAATAATTCCAACTCTCTGAATCTCTTGTCCGCGGACCACACAGAATGGTAGTGCAGCCACTGAGCCTTCACCGCTGGACGCTAAAACTAAATCGCGGCTGCGTTGCCTTAAGCCTAGTTTGCCAACTTCTCTGAATCTCCTAGTGCGGCCCCATACCACTTAGCGCGGTCCACACTAGGCCTACTTTCCCTCAGATTGCCAAGTCTTTGACACTTGAGCAGATTTCACTCCTTTTGAGCCGATCCTTGATATTTCGTCACTTTGTTGACCAAACCTGCAATCAAGCAAACTTATGAGCCTTTTGGAACTATTTTGTAATAATTTATAACCAAAGCATAAGCATGAAGGAGCATAAGACATGGGAAAATCCCTAGTTATCAATAATAGCAGCTATGCACGGACTCTCGTCACCTCGTGCGTACGTAGCCCCCATAAATAGGAGCATATAACCAATTATTTCACCTATGGGAATAGTTCCCACTTACAAGGTTAGAAAGGAGACTCACCTCGCCCCGAAGTTTCATAACCGACATTCCACACCCTTCCGAAGACTCAAATTGATGCACGATGCACCAAAACTAGCCAATAATTATGCAAATCCATTAATACATGTCAATTACTGAAAATAATCCATTTTGTAACAATTCCTAACCCCAATCGAAAAATTGACAAAACACCCTCGGGCCCACATGCCTGGATTCTAAAATTTTTGGAAGATAAAGTGACTTCACGAACTCAAATACAGAATTCTCTCAATTTCATGCCCAAAATCGTGGTTAAAATTCAAGAATACCAATTCTAAGTCTTTCCACCAAAATCCCAAGTTGCGACCAATTTTCATACTCAAATCCGTAACAAAACCGTGTATTTAATGTCTAGTGAGTGCGGACAACTTATCTTGACATAGATGAAGAAAATCTCTCTTCCAAAAGCTCCAAAATCACCCAATCCGAAGTGAAAATGAACCAAAACTCTAGTTTTAAAGAAATCTCACTACCTCCAGCCCTTCTCGCACCTGGGGTGCATAAACCGCTCATGCGGTCTCCACTTCTGCGACGCACATGACGCCTCTATGGTAAAATCCGCATCTGCGGTCTCCTCAGCGCAGATGCGCACCCGCATTTGCGGTTAAAGTTCAGTACCAACGGTCACAACACTTCTTTGCCCAAACTACATATTCGACCCCTATGGCCGCTTCTAGGGCTCTACACCTGTAGCCAAAATTTGCAAGTGCAATTACACTAGATATCAACTGCCTCAATTCTTTCTCAAACTTTAAAATTAATCCGTTAACCATCTGAAATCCACCCGAGGTTCCCAGAACCCCAACCAATCATACCAACCAGTCTCATAACACCATACAAACTCGCTCGAGGCCTCAATCACCCTAAATAACACCGAAACCATGAATCACACTCCAATTCGAATCTTATGAACTTTAGAACTTCAAGCTTCTACATTCGATGCCGAAACCTATCAAATCACGTCCAATTGACCCCAAATTTTGCACGTAAGTCATATTTGACATTACTAGTCTATTTTAGGTTTCAAAATCGAAATCCGACCCCGATATCAAAAAGTCCTCTCCCGGTCAAACTTCTCAAAAACCTTCAAATTCCTATCTTTATCCAAATGACCCATGGACCTCCGAATTCAATTCCAATCGCGCTCCCAATGCCAGAATCACCATACAAAGCTATTTCTAGACTCAGAATCTCAAATGGACATCGATTACACTGAAATGCACTTCAACCCAAACTTATGAAATTCCTCCAAAAATGCCAACTTCCACAGTATGTGCCGAAACATTCCCGGATCTTTCAAAACCCGATCCGGACATACGCCCAAGTCTGAAATTCTCATATGATCCTGCTAGAACCTTCGCATCCCGATTCCGAGGTCGTTTACTCAATAATTCAATCTTAATTAATTCTTCCAACTTAAAGCTTCCGAAATGAAAATTTTCACATTCCAAATCAACTCTGAATCTCCCGAAATTAAATTCCGACTACGCGTATGAGCCATAATACCTTAAATGAAGCTGCTCATGGCCTCAAAATGTTGAACGATAAGCTAGAGCTCAAAATGACCAGCCGAGTCGTTTCACGATTATACATTGTTATTTTCCCATTAATTAAACCCTCTAATCACGGATTTTGTAGCAGCTTCTTGATTTAAATGAACCGTTGATTGTGGACTTCTACCATTTATTTATTTTTGACAGTTTAATATTATTAATAAATAGAAATAGTAATAAAAAAAGTTCTTACCTCGACGAAAGTTATAAAAAAAGTTCTTACCTGGATAAAAAAAGTCAAATAATAGGAAAAAAAAGCTATAATATAATTTGACAACACCACTTAGGAGTAGTATAGAATGGTTAGAATTATCCTTTAACTGCATGTCTTAGACTCTCAGGGATCATCTGGTTGGAAAATTAATTATTTTGTGATTATAATGATGGAATTATAATATAAAAAGTAAATAATAACAGAATTATTTAGTGAATTTAATATTATTGGAAGATGTCATTGAACTAAAAATGGAATATACAATAATATAAATTATGTGTTTGGCATATACTAGAAAATTTTGGTTAAACTTTTATTTCTAAGTTTAATCTTGAATTTTTTAAAGAATATCGGGAGAAGAGCCTTGAAAAATAGTATCTTTGTCATTGTAGTATTTTATCCAGGAATTTATCTTAAATGTGGGATAAAAGAATATTACAATTGCGGTATAAATTATGGTATTGCTAATATTAGATTTGAAAATTTAATCAAACGTATGATAAAAATAATTCTGCATATATTATCTCTAATCCCACCAACCAAATGCATGTTATATATTTTTATATAAGAGAACTTTGATTGTAAATACTTTACAGAGATGAATTCAAAATTTAAACTATTTGAATTTGAATTCGAAATTCAATCTTAACTAGTTTGACTTATGAGTTTCAACATTAAATTCGAATAACTCAAATTTTGGATACTCCATATTTAAAGAACCCACCAAAAATAAATAACAAAAAAATAAAAACTATATCCCAACTTTTTAACATTAGGAAGTGTGTGTGGGTAGGGGTCATATAACCCTAATGATTGAAGGTTGTAGGACTGTTTAACTTTGTTAGGACAAAGGAAATGGCCCATCCATGTGTGCACATGCATTCACCCTTTCTCTTTGATGCTAAATTTTCTGTTTTTCATTCGATTAATTCGAATTTTACTACACACTCGTTAAAAGAGAAAGTATTCTTTACGAGAATTTTTTCATTCTCAAAGTTCAAGTTCGGAACAGTAAAATTATTTTCGTGTAACTTAAAATTATCGGTTCGAACCGTAAATCAGTCATTAATATTATGTTAAGGTGTGATACTTTTTCAAATTTTACGTAAATACGAAATGCCATATGTTAGGATTATGATTCCTACTAAAGACAACAACCTTCATATTGAATAATTCGGATATATAAACTACATGAGCGGAAGCTAACCTGAATCCATATGTGGAAATGTTGAGCCTCCTTTTGATGATTGTCCTTTGTTGTGAACTCCTTTAGCCTTCCGTCAAGTTTCTTGAAGTATATTTGTCCCCACAAGAATGTATCCACAATACTCAACAATATATGAAAAGGTTCACAATAATAGTGTTATGACAATTATCAAAATTTGGCTTATGGTTTTCCACCCTATTTGCAAGACAATGGACAATATGGTTCTTGATTCAATGGGAAGAAGAAGAACTTGTCTTGCACTAGAATGGGAACCATAACCCCACTTTATAACTCTAGGAGTTACATAACCCAAGAGACAAGAGTTACAAAACAAGAGTTATGTCTTGAGTTATGTCTTGCAAGAGTTACATAACTCAAGAGTCACAAGCAAGTAACCATAGTTACTTATGTAACCTTAGTTAGCCCATCATAAACTAAGGTTACCCTTTTGGGTATCTACACATTAGTCCTACACTTTAGTATGACAATACATTGGCCCCCTTAACATAATGTCCATAAGACCACATAATTAGGCCAAACCAAAAGATAGCACATAACATATAATTATCCATATATTGTTCATATGTGTGTAGATATAAGTCCATATATCTAGATATAAATCCATATATCTTACAATCTCCCACTTGGACGAGATATACAAACATATGTACAATCCTTAATATTATATGTTACAAATCTTAGGTGCACAAAATTGCTATCACAATAAAATTGTCATGAACAATCCGGTCCATCAATCATACCAACATAGGACCTAAGAGCTCGTCGTTACTCATTCGTAACTAGAACCAATCATAGATCACGTATATCAATATAACCAACGACATGGATCAAGTGTAGGTATGTAGCATGGAAATAACATAAAGTGTGGTCAATAGAATGTCTATTTCCAACTGGTTCTCTTTATTGAGATCATACTTAAACTGTAAGAGTAAAAAAACTTTAAAACTGAATATCTGCGCAGATATAACTGAATTACTGAATTTCTGAATATAATGAACAATACATAAATGTGCAATACAAACTCCCACTAAATACATAATCCTTATCTGATTTGACACCCATACAAACAATATGCTCATGAAATACTTTTGGTGTCAATTCCTTAGTGAGCGGATCCGCAAGCATGGAGTTTGTACTTATGTACTTAATGCACAATTGTCCATTTTGTACTCTTTCTTTAACAACCCGAAATTTGACGTCCTTATGTTTCGCTTTCGTCAAAATACTGTTGTTATTAACATATGCAACCATGGTTACATATGTTATTAGCATAAATGGCAAAATTGGAGTCGGTATACCTGATGATCTCAAACTGGTCCGAACTCCAATATGTAAGCATGTAATCCTTTGTTCTATGTATGTTCCTCATGACCCTTTTGGCTGCCTACCAATGGTCCATACCCGGATTGCTTAGATATCTGCCTAGCATTCCAACAATGTATGCTATATCAGGTCGTGTACATACCTGAGCATACATCAGACTACCTACCGCCGAAGCATAAGGCGTCTTCTGCATTTCCGAAATTTCATAATTATTATTTGGGCACTGTTTGAGACTAAACTTTTCTCCCTTAGTAACAGGGGTGTTGCCTGGTTTACAATCCTGCATGCCAAATCTTTTCAGAACCTTATCGATATAGCCCTTTTGTGACAGACCGAGAACGCCTTTGGAGCATTCTCGTAATATCTGAATTCCTAATACAAAAGAAGCTTCACCAAGATCTTTCATTTCAAATTTCTTTGAAAGAAATTTCTTAGTTTCAAGTGATAATGCTATATCGTTACAGGCAAGCAGTATGCCATCGACATATAAAACCAGAAAAATATACTTACTCCCACTGAACTCATGGTATATACAGTCATCAGCAATATTCGATTCAAAATCAAAAGATGTAATGACTGCATGAAACTTATAATACCATTGACGAGAAGCTTGCTTGAGCCCATAGATGGATTTCTTTAATTTTGCAAACCTTCTTCTCTGATTCATCCGAAACAAAGTTTTCAGGTTGCACCATATAAATTGTTTCCTCAATGTCACCATTGAGAAAAGCAGTTTTAACATCCATTTGATGAAGCTCAAGATCAAAATGTGCTACTAATGCCATTATAGTCCTGAAAGAGTCTTTCGATGAAACTGGAGAGAAAGTCTCTTTATAATCAATGCCTTCTTTCTGAGTGTAGCCTTTTGCGACAAGACGAGCTTTGTACTTAATAACATTGCCCCCTGAATCCCTTTTGGTTTTAAAAATCCATTTACAACCAATAGGTTTCGTACCTTCGGGCAATGTAACAAGCTCCCAAACGTCATTATCACTCATAGACTTCATCTCATCATTCATGGCATCAATCCACTTTTGAGAGTTAGAACACTTAATAACTTGACGGAAGTTGATTGGATCATCTTCCTCAAGTCCATTATCACTTTCTTGTTCTTGGAGAAATACATAATAATCATCCGAAATTGCATTTCTCCTCTCTCTAGTGGATCTCCTTAATGGCATTTCAGTTATTTGAGGTTGTTGAGTTTGATTTTCATTAGTTATATCAGGTTCCTGATGGGGGAGATTTTCGAGATTGTCTTGAACCGGAGTTGCATCAACAACTTGAGGGAAAGACACATGTTCTTCCTCAAAGACAAAATCTCTAACAACTTTATCTCCCCACCCCCCAAACTCAATATCCTCAAAGAACCTAGCATTACCCGTCTCAAAAATAGTTCGTGATATGGGATCATAAAACTTAAAACCCCTGGATTTTCAGAGTATCCAACAAAATAGCTAATAACTGTCTTAGCGTCCAGTTTCTTTTCATTCGGCCTATAAGGCCTTGCCTCAGCTGGACAACCCCAAATGTGAAAATGCCGAATACCGGGTTTATGCCCAGTCCAAAGTTCATATGGGGTTTTTATTGTAGCTGCAGTTGGAACTCTATTAAGAATATAAGCTGCGATTTTTAATATGGATTGGGACTTTTCATGAATAAGATATAGGTACCCATAACGAGAGTAATCGTCTATGAATGTGATAAAGTATTGTTGACCATTCCGACAAGGAGTAGGAAATGGCCCACAAATATCCGTATGTATCAATTCTAAGACGTCCGAAGCTCTCTTAGCACCTAATCTAGTCTTGTTTGTTTGTTTTCCCTTGATATACTCAACACAAATTTCCGAATTTGAGGTATCAAGAGAATCAAGAATTCCATCTGACACGAGTTTCTGAATTCTTTGAATGGATATGTGACCCAAACGTTTATGCCAGAGTGAAATAGAATTCTCATTAGTTAATGTTCTTTTAGTACCACTTAAACTTGTATGCAAAGTTTCTTTATTTGAAGTTATTGTATCAACCAAATATAAGCTATCAAATGTTGATAAAACACCAGTACCAATAAGATTTGAATTCCGAAAGAGACTAACTTTATTGTCCCCAAATGTACATTTATAACCGGATATGTGCAATTGGGGAACTGAAATTAAATTCCGTCTAAAAGACGGTACAACAAAAGTCTCACTCAAATCTAAATGAAAACCGGTCTTAAACAACAGCCTAAATTTGCCAATAGCTTCAACTGGCACCTTCTTGCCGTCACCCTCATAGATGTATCTTTCACCATCTTTTGGTTTTCGGCAGTTCAGGCAACCCTGCATAGATATCTTTATGTGAGCAGCATAACCTACCCACCAATTATCCTTAGGTACCGAAATTATATTAACTTCAGAACAAACAAGAGACAGAAATGTACCTTTTTTCGCACGCCAGGCATGGTACTTGGTACAATCTCTCTTTACATGATCAGTCCCATTACAGAGAAAGCAACATAATCCAGTAATTTCAACCTTAGGTTCCTTATGTTGCTTAATCTTGGGCCTTACAACCGCAATTTCCTTATTTTTCCTCTTCTTAGAATCCCTTGAAGAGGATGCCTTAGAAGAAGATGCCAAATGAGCACTTTCTGCCTTATCTTGCTTAATCCTTTCCTCTTCTTGCACACAATGTGAAATGAGCTCATTAAGAGTCCATTTCTCCTTCAGGCAGTTATAACTTACCTTAAACTGATTAAAGTGTGCCGGAAGAGATATCAAAACAAAGTACACAAGCAGCTCCTCAGGTAATACTAGCTTGAGTAACTTAAGTTTCGAAGCAAGATGAGACATTTCCAAAATGTACTCCCTAATGTTTTCCTTGCCCTTATACCTCATAGAAACAAGTTTACTCAATAGTGCACTTGTTTCCGCCTTTTCGTTTTGAATAAAACGCTGTTCGAGGTTTTCAAGGAAAACTTTGGCATTAGGTTCATCATTCATAGTGCCCCTGAATGATTCTGGAATTGCACACTTCATGATCATTAGACTCATGCGATTCGAGCGTTCCCACTTCTCCATCGCTCTCTTTTCATTAGGAGAGGATGTATCCTCAAGAGGAGTAGGTTGCTCAGTCCGAAGTGATAAGTCAAGATCCATGCAACCGAGAACGATCATTACATTCTCTTTCCATTCCTTAAAATTTGTGCCGTTAAGCACAGGGATGCTATTGATATTGGCAGAGATCGTAGAAGCAGAAGAGTTTACTGAAAATTGAACAAAGGATTACTAAATACATGCTTACAAAACTTGAACTTTAACTTTATAGATTCAAAATTAGGCATTTCCCATTACAAGATACCTAGCACAACATTGTTTTTAGTCTTTTGACAGAAAAACAACTTGTAAGTGGTACTCTTGGTGTAGTGATCAAACATAGACAATAAACTCCTGTCAAATATTAAACCTTCCTTTGGGCCGATTTAATATTCACATGGAAAACCAAATAATCGTCTCATATTTACCACCACAAGAATGTTTGAATTCCTGCCAAATAACACCTTCCTTTGGGCCGGTGTTAAACGCATGGAAGACTAACATCCACAGTCATCTTATATTTTAAAATTAATCAATCTACACAATAGAGGTTACTTTGGCAACATAATGCTTCAATTGAATAACTAAAATATTAGATGCTATAAACTTTAGTTCCTTAAGCCATTTTATGAATCTCAACTTAATGTGTTACATGATTGGATGTGTAACACTTGAATATTAATCGTTGTTTACTGAATTGGACAATTCTATAATATATAAGAATTGATGGACTATAAAACAATTAACATTCACTGAAACTTAAGAGAGTTGAAACGTTTTTCTTAAACTTTACTGGACCAGACAATCGATTGTCAACACAGACAATCAATTGTTTGGTTTTTTCTGAAAAAATTTTAAGTCACTGGATGTGACAAGGAAAAATTTTTCTAAGTTACTGGACCAGACAATCGATTGTCAAAACAGACAATCGATTGTTTGGTTTTTTCTGGAAAACTTTTAAGTCACTGGATGTGACAAGGAAAAATTTTTCTAAGTTACTGGACCAGACAATCGATTGTCAAAACCAGACAATCGATTGTCAGGTATAATTTAAAAACATTTCATCTCACTGGAGTGTATACAATCGATTGTACAGTGTATACTTTTTCTGAATTATAACATGATTTTTAACATGAATCTTTAAACATGAAAACATGTTATTTACCAACTAAATCATGCTATATACAACGTTTTAACATGATATAAAAACATCAAACTGAATCAAATCATAACATTCATAAGATCATGCTATCATGCTATTTCATGGTAGAATTTCATAAACAAAATTCTAATTATACTTTAACATGAATCCTAATATAACATGAACCTTATGAACATCCAAATTATCCAAAATGAAGGGTGGCTCTGATACCAATTGTTAGGAATTATGATTCCTACTAAAGACAACAACCTTCATATTGAATAATTCGGATATATAAACTACATGAGCGGAAGCTAACCTGAATCCATATGTGGAAATGTTGAGCCTCCTTTTGATGATTGTCCTTTGTTGTGAACTCCTTTAGTCTTCCTTCAAGTTTCTTGAAGTATATTTGTCCCCACAAGAATGTATCCACAATACTCAACAATATATGAAAAGGTTCACAATAATAGTGTTATGACAATTATCAAAATTTGGCTTATGGTTTTCCACCCTATTTGCAAGACAATGGACAATATGGTTCTTGATTCAATGGGAAGAAGAAGAACTTGTCTTGCACTAGAATGGGAACCATAACCCCACTTTATAACTCTAGGAGTTACATAACCCAAGAGACAAGAGTTACAAGACAAGAGTTATGTCTTGAGTTATGTCTTGCAAGAGTTACATAACTCAAGAGTCACAAGCAAGTAACCATAGTTACTTATGTAACCTTAGTTAGCCCATCATAAACTAAGGTTACCCTTTTGGGTATCTACACATTAGTCCTACACTATAGTATGACAATACATTGGCCCCCTTAACATAATGTCCATAAGACCACATAATTAGGCCAAACCAAAAGATAGCACATAACATATAATTATCCATATATTGTTCATATGTGTGTAGATATAAGTCCATATATCTAGATATAAATCCATATATCTTACACCTTATACATCATACTGTCCTTTTCTTTAAAATTTAAATTCAAAATTTCTAATTAAGGATGAAGGGATTATAAGCATCCTAACACAACCCTATTATCCTTTCATAATAACTTGATTCGACCATTCCATTTGCAAATAATCTTTTAAACATATATAGGTTGTGTGTGTATATGTGTACGTGCAAAAGTGTGCTTACTTTCCTTCATTACAAGCCCATTCCACTATTTATTACTTAAGACAAATTGCATGGGCCATTATATGTTTCTTTTTCCCTTTTATAAAAAAGAAAAATTGTTAGCTTTCTTTATTTCTTTCTTTTGTGGAAAAGACAGTTTTGATTCTAACGAGTTAATTGTGAATATCTAGGTTGTTTTAATTTATGTTCAATAAAGAATCCCTAAACCCCAATGTAACGAGTCTAAAATTGAACGTACAACATTTAATTGACAACATGTTTTGAACAATTATTAATTATTATTCTCTCTGGTCCAAAATAAGTAATTTGTTAGTTTTTCTTTTGATTTAAAATAAGTGTTTTTTTTCAAATTTTAAGAATAAATTTATTTTTTTCATACATTGCCGTTGGAGTATTTGTTAGGATTATTTATGTGAAAAAATAGTAAAAATTAATATGGTCAATTTATTGTTAATTAATATTAAAAGATGAATTTCTTAATATGTGTAAAAATAACCAAAACAATTATTTATTTTGGACCAGAAGAAATAACATATATAAATGGGGAGATTATCGTTTTTATCGTAAAGACAGTTCCTTATTCCTCCATCTACCCTCCTTCCAACATCTTCCCATACCCTTCAATTAGCTTGGTTATTACTCCCCGTTCACTTTTACTTGTTGAATATAGTGCTTGCATTACTCTTAAAAAGTAATAAATGAAGTGCATAATTTACTATGATACCTATATTACTTGATGTATATTTTTAATTAATTTAAGAAAATAATTTAAAAAGAATAATTAATATTGCGGGTATAACAAGAAAAAAAATTATCTTTTCTTGATATACTAAAAGTGATGAGTAAACGTGAAAAGTTATTTTTAAAATACTGGATAAGTAAAGGTGAACGGGGGAATAGTTAATTATACTGCCAAAAAAAAAAAAGAATAATAGAAATATTATGGTGATACTACTTAAAATTCTCTAATACATTTTTTTAACTTGACTACACTAATAAATATGTATTCTCGCCTAAATTAATAATTATCTATTATTGTTTTTATTGTTAAAGATAACTCTTCTTCCCAATTACTATCTTCCCAACACCTTCCCACATCCTCCAATTAGCTTGGCTTATTACTTAATTACAACATGCCAAAAAAATAATAATAGAAAGATAATGGTGAGATATCCAAAAAATAATTCTTTTTTTAAAATCAAATAGAAAAACCTTTCTTAGTTTACATAGAGTGGATGCAGTTACATCACTTTAAAGAAAATTAAATTTTGAATTTTGAAGTTACTTATAAAGCACACAGTATTTGTCTTTAATCTGCAACTGGCTTTGAATAATACTACTTAAACTTCTCTTTTACTACTTTCAATAAAAATAATAACTTATTCAGAAAAGAAAAAAAAAGTTTCATTGTCACATCCTTAATTTCGCAATAAAGAATCCGACACTTGAAATAATACATCCGATTAATCTCGTTTGCCTAAAATATTTTAGATTAATATTATATAAATTATACAATAGTTTATAATTGTACGGAGCGTTAATGTAATGGGTAAAGTTACTATCATGTGACTAGAACGTCACGATTTCAAGTTGTGGAATAGCTTCTTGCAAAAATATAGGGTAAGATTGCCTACAATAATTCTTGTGGTTTGGTCCTTCTCCGGACCCCGCACATAGCAAAAGTTTAGTGCACCGAACTACCCTTCATACAATAACAACAATTCAGAGAAATTTTACTAATAGAGTTTGGAGAAAGTACCGTGTACACAAATCTTACCCCTACCCGAGAGGATAGAAAAGTTTCCGAGAAACCCCCGGCTCAAATATTATATAAATTATGTGATGGAAAAATAAAGCAAATTATCGATAGAGGTGTGTAGTTTGGGTTGGAAAATTGGGGGTCTTGGGTGTGTGTGGGGAGGGAGGGTGGGGGTGAGGGTGGTGGGAGGGGGAAATTATTTGGAGAATATAAGAAACATGTGCAAGGTTGATGGAGCCTAATAAGATTGCAGAATTCCATGGCTTTCTTACGTTTGCAAATCCAATCAAATTCTGAAACTTGGAGAAAATAAGGCAAAGTTTGAGAGGATAGCCGAAAATCACGGGGATCTACCCTTTGTTTAATTAATTCTTTTCTTGTTGATTTGGAACCCTTAAAGCCACTATCTTTCTATCATTTGAGAGTTTTTCTTTATCTTTTATTTTTCTTTTTCGTGGTTTGGTATATGTATTTAGATCGAACTAAATTTCAATTCTCATCGAAAAGTTCATATTGGGGCAAAGTATTTTTCAACAAAAGTAACTTCATATTAATGGCTAAAATCCAAAACCTTTAATTAAGGATGAATAATGGTGAAGCGAGAAATATCATCTAACAACAACAAAACAACAACAACAACTACCCAGTATACTCCCACCAGGTGGGGTCTGGGGAGGGTAATATGTAAACGAGCCTTACCCCTGCCCGAAAGGGCAGAGAGGCTGCTTCCAATCAACCCTCGGCGAGTAGAGTAAAAATGGGAAAGCTGCATTAAGAAACAGAGATAAAATTAGAAACACAAGCAAGACAAAATCAAATAATAAAGCATAGGTACTCCCACAAAAGTAACGTAAATAGTTAATGTAAATAGTTATGAAAACATAAGCAACATAAATACAGTCGCATGCAGTAATATCAAGCATGAACTACCATACTACAACTCTAATCACCTGTGAGCCCCTAACCTACAATCTTGATTCTAGACCTCCAGATTCCCCTATCAAGAGTCATGTAAGGTATCATCTAAGGTATTCAAATTTGAAAGAAATTAAAAAAAAACCCTAATAAAGGATATTTAACATATGTTATATACCATTAAAATTTAATATTTTACTTATATATGTAAAATATTTTTCAATGAAAGATGCTTTGTTGACTATCCTGAGGGCTATGTAGCTTCGTTCTTAAGGATAAAGGAGTACTTATCACTCCACAATAATTATTGTTATGTCGGTGTTTATATTGGAACCGAACTAAATTCGAACTAACAAAGGTGAATCTATATTCAATGCTCGAACCCAAAATTTTTTATTAAGGATAAACTAAAGGAGTATTTACCACTCTTCCACAAGCCTTGTTTTAGTATGTGGGATTCGGGATTGAATAGATAAAAAGCATTTTTAATGAAAGATATATTGCACGAGGAAAATTTTAATAAATTAGAAATTTTAATTTGTTTGATAACATTAGTGTGTAACGATCTGACTGATTGTTTTAAACTTTTATACCTTATTAGCCAGTTCTCGAGCATGACTTGCCCCGTGCGATGTATTATGACTTATGAAAATCGTTGATTTTGGTTTTCAGGGTAATCAGAATGAATTTTGAAGAAAAGTTCTCAGTTTGAAGCTTGAAATTTGAAAGGTATGACCAAGATTTGACTTGTTGATATCTGATCTCGGATCGATATTTTTATGATTTAGTTATCTTTGTGAGGTGATTTGGAACATAGGAGGGTGATCGAAATGCATTTTGAAGGTCCGTGCAATGTGTAGACTTGAAGTGGCGAAATTGAGATTTTGGCGTTTTTCGGTTGATAGGTGAGATTTTGATATGAGTGTCGGATGAAATTCCTGAAGTAGGAGTAGGTCTATTTTGTCATTTGTGATGTGTGTGCAAAATTTCAGGTCATTCGGACGAGGTTTGATAGATTTTTTATCGAAAGCGAAATATGAAAGTTTTTGGAATTTTAGGCTTGAATTTGATGATGATTTGATGTTTTGATATTGTTTTGGGTGTTCCGGAAGTTGAAATTTGTTTGAATGGTGATATGTGACTTCTTTGTATTTTTGGTTGAGATCCTGGGAGCCTTGGAATGATTTCGGATAGGTTTCGAAAGGTTGAACTTGAGAAATTGCAGTTGATGTTGCTGCTTCTGTCATATCCGCACCTGAAGATTAGGGACCGTAGGTGCGAGCTCCGCAAGAGCGGAAGAGAGGCGCAGGTGCGGCTTAGTAACCGCATCTGAGATACCACAGGAGCGATGAGACGACCGCAAATATGAGGCCTGGTGAGATAAGTGAAATCCGCAGAAGCAGATGTTTTCCGCAGAAGCGGAAGTGCGCTTATGGGATCGCAGGTGTGAAAGTACAGGGCAGAATGTATTAAAAAAAGGCCCTCCGCAATTTTCAGTCATTTGTTTTATGGCGGTTATTTCATTGTTTAATCATTAAATTAGTGGGAAAAATTAGAGAAAGAGTTGGGAAAAATTAGGACTTGAAATTGGAGAGTTAAATTGGGATTTGAAGGGCCATTTTAGTTCTGATTTTGATGATCTTGATATGTATAGACTCGTGGGAGGATGAGGATTCTATTGATGTGATTTTTATCAGATTCCAAGACGTAGGCCTATCCCGAGTTAAGAAATTTTGGAATTTTTGAGGTAAATTGAATATTTTCAAGTGGGCCTTGTTCCCTAAGCATATTTTAATGGTTATGTACTGATAGTGGCTAGATTTGGAGCATTCGGAGGTCGATTTGTGAGGGCAAAGGCATCGCGGGCTAGAGTTTAGACTGGATCAAGGTGAGTAATAATTGTAAATAGTATCCTGAGGGTCTGAAATCACGGATTGCATTTCGTTGTGCTATATTAAGTTGACGCACATGCTAGATGACGAGCGTGGGGTCGTGCACTGTTGAGTATGGTGACTTACTCCATCCTGAATGATTGTTTTACCGCGTATTTGACTGAAAGCTATTTGCTATCACCATATTTTGGGTTGAATGCCATATTTGGGCCTCGTGCCAATTATTTGAGCCCCTATGGGATTTTTACTGATATTTCCTCACTATTTGACTTTAAACTTGCACTCAGTCATGTTATATTCTACTATTTCCATAGCTCTGCCATGTTTACTCTGTTGTTGACATACTAACTGATATTTCAAATAATATTTTGGGTTGAGCATCATGTTTATTGTTTCCCGAGTGGCTTATGTGATTTTGACTTAGTAAGATCGAGGGCTTGTGTTGTAAGGATACTTTTGGGTCGGGATGAACGCTGCAGTGGTGATACACTAATTATGATTATGTGGTCGGGGGCTTGAGATATGTAAGCCACGGGGTGACTTGTTGATTTGAGGCCGAAAGCCTATTGATGATGCCACGAGATAACTTGATACTACAGTTGGGATGTAAGAGGCCTCTACAGGAGTCTGCACACCCCTAGTGAGTGGGTACCCATTGTGATAAAAGATATAGCCCAAGGGGTTGGTGTTGCTCTATGTTATTGCCCAAGGGGCTATTTTTGTTCGTATTTGTGCATGAAGGGAGGATTTGTCTATATGTTCTAGTTGCTTTGCATTTAATTGCTTAACTGTTAAAAAGACATTTTAAAAAAGTTTAAACTGCGGTAAGATGTTTTAAGAGATTTTACAACTTCATTGCTTTTCCTACTAGTTTTGTACTGCTTCTATACATCATGTTGATGTATTTTTTTTGATTTCTTATCACTCGGTCTTTATTTATGATTATTATTCACTGAGTTGGATTACTCACTTTACTCCCTACACCTTGTGTGCAGATTCAGGTATTTTTTAATCTGGTAGCGGGTATTGGTTGCTTAGAGGAATAGTCATCAAAGTTTAGAAAGGTAGTTGCCCGACGTTTGCAGCACTGCTTTTCTCCCTCTTGATTTCATTAGACTGTATTTAGTGCATATTTTTGTTGTATCTTAGGCCTTAGTAGATGCTCGTAACTTGTGACACACTAGTATTCGACTGCGTTGGGTTTTATTTCTGCAAATTGTAATGTTCACCGTTTATTATTTATTTTATCAAGTTTAAGACTTAATACTTACTGTTTAATTGCTTAAAATTTGAGATGAAATGTGTCCGCTGGCCTTGTCTTCACGGGAATCGCCATCACGACTGGGTCCAGGTTTAGGGTCATGATAAGCTGGTGTCAAAGCCTAGGTTACATAGGTCTCACAAGTCATGAGCAAATTTAGTAGAGTCTCGCAGATCGGTGTGGAGATGTCTGTACTTATCCTCGGGAGGCTGCAGAACCTTTAGGAAAAAAATTTCACCTTCTTGAATTCTTATCATGCGTCAAGTAACTGTTTGAATTCCTTCCAAGCATTTGTGTGCGTACATGAGTGCTTAATATCATATATGCATCGATGTCTTGTGATTCCTTGATTGATGGACGAGATGCGATCTGTATGTGTTGGTGTTAGCTAGACATGAGGACTTGAGGATGGATTTTTGCCTATAGCTTGAGCCCTGTGCTGATGGTTGTGTGAGCGCATGCTTCTGTATTTATATGTTCTATTGTGTCCCTATTAAGGGGAGTAATGACTGATAGCTATATAATGAGTATGTTAGGACTGCGATGTGTATTCATATGATTTGGAAACGACGAGAAGAGTCTGCTAGAGGATGGAAGAACTATTAGGTATGTGATGTTCATCTTGATTTGAGGTATAGCCCCGAGTTATGGGTGTGTGAAGAATCTTTTCATATTACCTAGTTAGGAGTGAAGTAAATTTCATATTACAGTATGAGTTCAGACTCAGGAAGATTAAGTGACTGCCTAATGTTTATAATGGTGGGAGGTATAAATAAATGTTTATTTGGAGGCAAAGCAGGTGGGTTATCTTCTGCGGAGTGCTATGAGGTTATATGATCCTTATGTTGTCTGTTAAAAGATCTTATGTACAAGTGAAATATATATGTTGAAATTAAAATTTGGGTCGCTTAAGAGAGTGGGCTTGACTATTGCAACGATGAATGCGAGATTTGGAGAAGATTTAAAGTACTAGATGGTATGTGTTTCACGAACTTATGAAGGATCAAGTTTAATCTCACTGTGGTATTATGGCATCAACGGAGTATATGCATTATGAGATATTGTGTGTGTTTTGGTCTATGGCTTCAAGCCAAGTAGGGGAGTCTACTATTGATTAGGTGATTGCACAATTAGGTGCTATGTTGGTTCCAGTTTGAGGCATGCTGGTGAGTCAGTTATGGCTTATGGAGATTGAGACCGAGGATGACTCGAGTAAAGGAAAATTTTGACGAAGGTTATATAATGCTTCATAGGTGTATGCGAATCACGAAATGTCTTGAGTGGTTATTGGTAAGGGTGTGCAGTGCATAGAATAGAAAGTTGCTTGGTTGCATTAAGATGAGGTTACATTCTGCGGTGTCGGAGTGCTAATGAGGCACATGTTGCTCGGTTCATTTGATCAGTCTAATTGAGGTTTGAGTAAAGTGGATTACTCTAGAGAATGGTTCTAATGTGTTCAAAATTTTACACGTAATAATTGGATATTTTCAAGTTCTACTTTTGGCTAGAAACTAAGGTTTTGTATTTGGAGGGTGGCAAGACTTGTAACAGTTTGATATCTATTAGGGAACTCTATGTACATCTGCATCAGGTAGGTGAAGGAAATGGATGTAGAGTCGCAGGAAGTCTCTTCGGAGTAAAGTATATTGAATGTAGTGCTTTGGGTATATTTAAGGGAGTATTCAGCAAGTTATGAGACATAGACAGTGTGGTTTTACGCTTGGGTCCCGTATGGTGAGTCTGGGTTAAGGAAGTGTGGGGTTATAGCAAGAAGGAGTATCAAATTGAAGGTAAATCAGAAGAAAACTCGGATATAGGGTATAGCTTGGTAGTAGGCTGAATCGGTATGGTAAGTATATGATTTGTTCTTTGATTGCTTACAAGGTAATGAGTTTCTACAAGTGTTACAGGGAAATGCTCTTGCGTGATAGTGGCCTGTGCTTGTGTAGTTTGTTGAGTTAGAAGTATTCAGACCTAACGGTTTAGTTTTGTGAAAAAGAAATCTGAGAGTTCTTGATGATTTCTACCACGGTTAGAGAGGTATATTTTCTGCTGGCGTGGAGAGCATGGGACGTATAGTGGTTTTCTTCTGGATGGGATCAATGGGAATTTCTTGGCTAGCTGAGTGCATAGTTGCCTATGGCTCTTAGGGGGATACGAAGTTCTCATGGTTATCCTAAGACGGTATGGTTTATGCGATATATGGGGTAGGCTTGAGATTTGCATGTGTATGGTCATAGTTCAGTTCTGAGAGGAAGATCATAAAATCTTCATGCAGCGGGCAACTTTAGATAGTTAAGGAGATGAGCTTCAGATAATTAGGGGATGAGCTTCAGATAATTAGCGAAATGAACTTCAGACGATTAAGGAAATGGTATTGCTATTGGTGTGACTTAACGAGGGTATATATTTTAGAGAAGAATTGTGATTAAGTTGATGGTACTTCAGTAATATTGCAGCACTCTCTTGTTGGATCGACAAGTTGATATTCGAGTTTGCTTGGTAGTATAGAAGGATTATATAAGAACTCTCATGGATAATTGGGTATTAGAGAATTGTTGTATATTCGGACGACGGTATTGGGATCATGTATGGTGATTCGTGTGCTATATGGAGTTCGAGACTAGGAGTTCTCATAAACAGGTTATGTTGTGGTTGTGGGTCGCGTGTATCGGTATTGTATAGTGACTGTTGGGGTTTGGAGATTGGGGTGGATCTTTTGCTTCTTGGTATGTTAGAATTTGATGTAATATTGGGTATAGACTAGTTGTCTTCGTGTCGTGTTATTCTGGATATTGCGTTAAGGCGACGATGTTGGCTATGCCGGGAATGCCACAGATTGAGTGGTGAGGTTCGGTGGATTTTGTTCTTAATAGGGTGGTTTTATATTTTGAAAACCTGGCGGATAGCTAGGAATGATCGTCTTTCTTATTTGGGCCTTCGTGATGGATGTTAGTGCAGAGACTCCTACTATTCATTCAGTTTCGATGGTGAGGGACTGTTCGGATATGTTTCTTGTGGCCGGGCATGTTGCCAGATAGGATTGTTGATTTTGGTATTGATGTGGAGCTGGACACCATAACATATAGCACCGACGAGGTTAAATGAGTTGAAGGATCAGCTTCAGGAAATCCTTGATAAGGGTTTATTGGTAGACCTATATTGATGTATGTTCTGCATAGAGACGACTTTGTTGACTTCGAATTGCCATTGGTGAAGGATGTGTTGATTCAATTGTTATTGAGCTATTCATTGTTCTGAGGTGATCTATAAGTTACCTTTACAGGCTCCGAGGCGTTGGAATTTGTTGGTTATTAGGCATATGTGGTACGGTTCTATTAGGGTCTCATAGTAGAGTTCGAGCGAGAAGAGTATTGGGTATTTCTCGGCAGATGGCCTATCGGTTATGTCCTTTCGGGTTGTGTAATGTTAGGTCATATTCTTCACGGTGGTTATGATGATTGCTTTGATCTTAGACATCATATTGCGCATGGTTGTCAATTTTGAGCATATTTGCTTAAGGTATTTCATGTGAACCAGTGTTTGGATGAGGTCGCGCATTGAGCAAAGCTATGTGGAGGTATGATTCTGCGGATTGGATTAGTGTGTTCTATTTCTACAATGTGTAATGGGCTCTCAGCATTGTGTATGGTGGTACTGGTGAGCTTGCGATACATCTCTTTCATTTGAGTCATTTTCATGATTTGATTATGTTCGGAATGTTGCTTATTGGTGCACGGATTGCACAAGTTGTTGTTTTAGCCTGTATTGATGTGTCATGTCATCAGAGTAATTGTGTTAGATTAGATGAGATTGTTGGGGTCTTTAATGAATGCAAAAAGATTCGATTTTAGCATGTTAGAAGGATAATATCGAGTTTCGGCTTAGAAATTTGCTATGGTCCTCGCCAAAGGAGAAGTGGTTTCATGAATGGTTGATTTGAGAAATGGTTATGGCTTACTGCGTGTTTCATTTATTATTGGCAGTATATAAAAGTATTAGAATGAGACTTTAGTTGATAAGATGTTTTTCATCGGTAACTGATTGTTGTGTGCAGTTGTTGTGATTAGAAGTTGTCGCTATAAGTGCTTGAGTTATGTGGTATATCATGTAATTACACCTGAGGTTGTAGGTATGGGTTATTACATATTGTTCGAGCTTATTCAGAGTATAGATGTGAGATTCTGATCTGGTGGATGGTTTCAAAACTGGAAATATAATTCTAAGGTTTATGAGCTAAGTTGGATTGTGAAATTTTAGTTAAATTGTGTTATCAGACCTGTATGAGATAGCGTGACGTGGGATCACCCCTGGTATATGCATGGTAAGGTTGCACAGCGATTGGATGTTTTCGGAACAACTCTAGGCACGTTCGAGGATGAATGTATGTTTAAGTGGGGGAGGATGTAACGATCTAACCGGTTATTTTGAACTTTTTCACTTTGCTCGCCAGTTCTCGGGCATGACTTGCCCTATATGTTGTATTATGACTTAGTCAAATTGTTGGTTTTGGTTTTTAGGTAATCAGAATGAATTTTGAAGAACAAATCTCAGTTTGAAGCTTGACCAAGATTTGACTTGTTAATATATGATCTCGGATTGGGATTTTTATGATTTGGTTAGCCCCATTAGGTGATTTGGGACTTAGGAGCTTGATTGGAATGTATTTTAGAAGTCCGTAGAAGGTTTAGACTTAAATTAGCGAAATTGAGATTTTGCCATTTTTCGGTTGGTAGGTGAGATTTTGATATAAGGTCATAATGAAATTCTAGAAGTTGGAGTCGGTCTGTTGTGTCATTTGTGACGTGTGTGCAAAATTGCAGGTTATTCGGACAAGGTTTGATTGACTTTTTGATCAAAAGAGAAATTTGGAAGTTGTTAGGCTTGAATTAGATGATGATTTGATATTTTCATGTTGTTCCGGAGGTTGAAATACGTTTGAATGGTCATATGTGACTTGTTTGTATTTTTGGTTAAGGTCCTAGGGGCCTTGGAATGATTTCAGATAATTTTCGAAAAGGTTGAACTTGAGATATTGCAGCTAATGTTGCTGGTTCTGTCATATCTTTACCTGCGGATTGGGGACCATAGGTGCGAGCTCCGTAGGAGCGGAAGAGAGGCGCAGGTGCGTGGAGGACCGCACATGCGGCTTGGTAACCGCTTCTGCGATACCGCAGGAGCGGTGAGGCGACTGTAGATGCGAGGCCTGGTGAGATAAGTGAAATCTGCAAAAGCAGATGTTTTTTGCAGAAGCGGAAGCGCAAGTGCGCATATGGGACCGCATGTGCGAAAGTGCGTGGCAGAATGTATAAAAAAAGACCCCTGCATGATTTTCAGTCATTTATTCATCATTTTTATGCGATTTTGGAGCTCCGGGTTATGATATCATGAGGGAATCAAGTGTTGATACTTGATAGAGAGGTAAGCTACTTGGGCTTTGTATCTTGTGTTTTATGGTGATTATTTCATTGTTTAATCATGAAATTAGTGGGAAAAATTAGAGAAAAAGT
Organism: Nicotiana benthamiana; assembly: GCA_034376525.1. Lineage (NCBI taxonomy): Eukaryota > Viridiplantae > Streptophyta > Magnoliopsida > Solanales > Solanaceae > Nicotiana > Nicotiana benthamiana. The sequence continues at coordinate 138,160,880 of CM067335.1, forward strand.
TGGGAAAAATTAGGGCTTGAAATTGGAGAGTTAAATTGGAAATTTGAGGGGCCATTTGAGATCCGATTTTGATGATCTTGATATGTATAGACTCGTGGGAGGATGAAGATTCTATTGATGTGATTTTTATTGGATTCAGAGATGTGGGCCCGTGGGCCGGGTTTGAGAACATTCAAAATGTTTGATGTAAATTGGATATTTTCAAGTGGGTCTTATTCCTTTAGCATATTTTAATAGTTATGTACCGATTGTTGCTAGATTTGGAGTTCCGGAGGACGATTCGTGTGGGCAAATTCATCGCGGGCTAGAGTTTGGACTTGATCGAGGTAAGTAATGATTGTAAATGTTGTTCTAAGGGTATGGAATCTCGGATTGCACATCGTTGTGCTATATTGAGGTTACGCACACGCTAGATGATAAGCGTGGGGCCGTGCACCGTTGGGGATGGTGACTTAGTCCATCCCAAACGATTGTTTTACTGAGTATTTGACTGAAAACTATTTGCTGTCATTATGTTTTAGGTTGAATGCCATATCTGGGCTTCGTTCCAACTATTTGAACCCCTATGAGATTTTTACTGATATTTCTTTACTGTTTGACTTTAAACTTGTACTCAGTCATGTTATATTCTACTGGTTTCATAACTCGGCCATGTTTAATTTGTTTTTAACATACTAAATGATATTTCAAATAATATTTTGGGTTGAGCATCATGTTTTACTGTTCCCCAAGTGGCTTACGTGATTTTGACTGAGTAAGACCGAGGGGACTGTGTTGTGAATACTGTTGGATCGGGCTGCACGTCACTGCAGTGATATACTGATTATGATTATGAGGCCGAGGGTCTGATATATGTCGCCACAATGTGGCTTATTGATATGAGGCTGCGATCCTATTGATGATTTTACGAGATGACTTGATATTGCGCTTGGGCCATAAGGGGCCCCTGCAGGAGACTGCACACCCCTAGTAAGCGCGAGTATCCATTGTGATGTAAGATATAGCCCGAGGGATTGGTGTTGTTCCATGTTGTTGCCCGGGGAGCTATTTCTATTGGTATTTGTGTCTGAGGGGCGTATTTTCTGTGCTTATATGTTCTAGTTGCTTTGCATTTAATTGCTTAACTGTTAAAAAGATATTTTTTAAAGAAGTTTAAACTGAGCTAAGATGCTTTAAGGAATTTCACAGTTTCATTGCTTTTCCTACTGGTTTTGTATTGCTTCTATACAGCACGTTGATGTGTTTATTCATGATTTCTTATTACTCAGTCTTTATTTATGATTATTATTCACTTAGTTGGAGTACTCACTTTACTCCATGCACCTTGTGTGCAGATTCTGGTATTTCTGAACCCGGTTGCGGGTATTGGTTGCTTAGAGGCATAGTCATTGGAGATTAGCAAGGTAGTCGTCCGACGTTTGCAGCACTGCTTTTCTCCTATTGATTTCATTAGACTGTATTTAGTATATTTTTAGAATTTTCATTGCATCGTAGATCTTAGTAGATGCTCGTGACTTGTGACATTCTGGTATCGGGATGTGTTGGGCTTTATTTATGCAAACTGTAATGTTCATTGTTTATTATTTATTTTATCAAGTTTAAGACTTAATACTTACTGTGTAATTACTTAAAATTTGAGACAGAAATGTATCGGTTGGCCTTGTCTTGAGGCTCCATCACGAACGGATCCAAATTTAGGATCGTGACATCGTGTCTGTTCAAATTTGAATTAGAAGAAAGTTAAAAAAAAGGATGAAGATATGATGACTTTTAAAAGAGGATTGATTCTTGGCTCTTTATATTATATTATGATTACTGAGGTTAAGTTGATGCCATGTCTCACTTTTTTTAATATCTATTTTAATATATTTTTATATTTTTTTAATAACATCATTATAAGAGACAAAAAGAAAAATATTTTCCATTATGAACACATTTCATTGATTGTGGTTACTTTCTATTAATATCTTACAACAATCTTGTCTCAACAAAGTTACAGGACTCCTAAGTCCTGTACAAGATAAATTTAAGTGTGTATTGAAATATATAATTGAGCAAATATTAGTTGGATTGAGTGGAGAAGTATATATATATATATATATATATATATATATATATATATATATATATATATATATATATATATATATATATATATATATATATATATTCACTCCGTAAATAAAGAATTGATATGTAACTTAGGTGGATCTAACTATATAGAGTAAAATCAAAAGAAAAAAATTATGAATATTTACAAAATTTACTCAAAGCAAGTGTTAATAATTTAGAAAGTAAAAGGTAAATTGTAACTAAGAAATCCCCATTCCGTTCCCTTTAAATATGTGATTCAAAACAAGACACCGTATCATTTGAATTAAAGATAAAATTTAGATTGAAACCAGAATTATGTAAAGAGAAACATATATATTAATTGGAATATATAGAAGAAAAAGAAGTTTGAATTTTAAGACGAAACTACAAAGGAAAAAAAAGATTTTTATGGCCAGAACGTGTTAAAATAGCATGGGCTAGCAGTTTTCGGACTGATCATTCAAAAATAGCCAGCATTTGCTAAGTCATTGAAAAATAGCTACTATTTTTGCTGTAAGAAGGATCGGTCCAACATAATATACTGGAGATCGATGCACCTGTGTATGAACTTCTAGCATATTATGGTGGAACTTCAACACGCAGAAAGTTCCAGCATAATATACTGGAGATTGCGGCACATGTGTATGAACTTCCAGCATATTATACTGGACCGGTATATTATACTGGAACTCCAGTATATTATGCTGGAGTCCGAGTATACTTATGTTGAAACTCCATTATAATATACTGGATTTGCAGTATACTTATGCCGGAACTCCATCATAATATACTGGAGTTCCAATATACTTATGTCGGAACTCCACTATATTATATTGTAGTATTTTTCGGATTTTGAACAGTGTTTTCATTCAGATTTATCTTTACATTAAAAGTGGTTAAATTTTAATTATTTTTAAAATTGTGGCTATTTTTGAATGATCACTTGTACATCTAGCTATTTTGAATTTCTGCCCCAGAACGTAGATGAGCCTAATAATCAAAGACCCAGATCTTAAATATTAATCTTATGGATTTTAGATGGTAAAAATAGCACCTCCTAGCTAGTTTTCAGACTGGTAATTGAAAAATAGCCAGTATTTGTAAAGTTATTCAAAAATAGCTACAATTTTGCTGTAACATAGAAAGTTCCAGCATAATATACTGGAGATTGGCGGACATGTGTATGAACTTCCAATATATTATGCTGGAACTCTAACACGTAAAAAGTTTCGGCATAATATAATGAAGATTATAGAATATGTGTATGAACTTCCAGCATATTATGCTGGACCACTATATTATACTGGAGCTCCAGTATATTATACATAAGTTCCAGTATATTATACTAAAACTCCAGCATAATATACTGGAGTTCCAGTATACTTATGCTAGAACTCCAGTAAATTATATTGGAGTATTTTTCAGATTTTGAACAGTGTTTTCGTTCAGATTCATCTTTACATGAAAAGTGGCAAAATTTCGATTACTTTTGAAATTGTGGCTATTTTCAATTACCACTTGTAAATTTGGATAATTTTGAATTTCTCCCTTTGAGATGTGAAAATAGTACGAGCTAGTATGTTTTCAGACTAATAATTAAAAAATAGCCAACGTTTTAAAGTAGTTACTATTTTGCTGTAACACGAAAAGTTCCAGCATAATATATTGAAGATTGATACCTGCGTATGAATTTCTAGGATATTATGCTAGAACTCCAATATAATATACTAAAACTTCAATATACAAAAAATTCTATTATAATATACTAGATATTAAAATACATGTTTACGAACCGCAACATAGATAATATATTCTCTTCGACTAAGCTCTATAGGCCCGAGGATGCCCTTTTTTTAATATATAGGAGGAAGATGACACTTACAATCATAATTCTAAGGGTGAACCAACATGTTATACCTTTTACACGCAAGATTTAAAGAGTACTAAACTTAATGCTAGAAAATAACCCTACTCCAAGCTATATTATGAAACATTATTAGGAATAAAATTAATTTTCTTAATTTAATATTAATGGCAAGCATGAGACATGTCTAATCATTGAAGAAGATTTTGTAGTCTTGAAAAAACAAAGGCCCCCTCGCATTCTCATCACAAGTCATACTTTAAAAACCCCCATGTGGAGACCATGTGAGTGATTTTTCCTTTCTTGCCCAAAGCCAAAACCTATGCTCTCCCTAAGAAATTTCATTGCTCTTGGGACTCACTATGCACCAACCCCCCACCCCCACACTTCTCCATATTTTCTGGATCCTGCCAATTTTCCCTTTTCTTACTATGTATTCTTATGTTAGTCGCGCTGGTTTATTTATAATAAATCGATAGATACATAATATGTAATTATACGTAAATTTATTTATATATATATATATTATGTTATTAAATTACTTAACCATGATATAGTGATACAATTTGAGTAAATACTCAATGCAAGTAAATTTTTACCATAACTAGCGGTATATATCCCAAAAAAGTTCTTTAAGTTTTTCATTCTTGTTATTGTTGTAAATTGTAATGCCATTTAAGGTTCTTTTGACTTTTAGTCTATATAAACTATCTATTCCCAATCAATCATTTGTATCTAATTTCTATGGATTTAATAGTGTTTGCATGCTGCATTTATTACGAGGCAGACTTAAGAGTATTGGAAAATTGTTGAACTCAGCCCATCTTTTTCATTATGTCGATCATATTGTCATTATCTTTTATTGCAAATTTCTGTTTAGTTATATTGATTACAAGTTTCTAGTTGTAGCGACTTTACAATAACTCATTAAAAAAACGCAGCTCATTAAAAATTTGATCTTTCTAGATTGGTTGTTCACGATTATACGAGGACATATATGTTAAATGGACGCATTAATGTTGGACATCTCGATTGGAAACAGCCTCTCTGTCCTTTCGGGTAGGGGTAAGGCCCGTCTACATATTACTCTTCCCAAACTCCACTTTGTGGGACTATACTGGGTAGTTGTTGTTATTGTTGTAACGTTGGACATCTCGTGAAGCACATTATGAATATTTTTCCTCAATTGATTTTTTCTTTATTTAATTCTTAACTCGGCTTTAAGATAGTTTTGTTTTGAATATTTATGTTAAATTTATCTATATTTGATATTTACATCAAACCATATTAATATATTTACATTCAATTGATAAATTGAGGTCAAAGGATGTACTAACATCTATCGTTAAGTAATACACATGTATCTAAATTGAGGTCAAAGGACGTACTAATATCTATCGTTAAGTAATATAAATGTATGTAAAATACAAATACCATGCATTCATTAGTTCGATATAAACGTCAATTATGGGGAGGTATTTTCTGTTTTGGTAATATTACACACAAAAGCCACTTCTTAATAATCCATCAACGATCAGAAAACCAAAAGTAGTTTACATAATAATCCATCAACGATCAATACTACTTAAACAAGATTATTGTAAATATATTTACTAACCTGCCCTCCCCCCCCCCCCAACCCCCCGACACTGGAGGTGTAGGTAAATGGCTTGGCCAAACTCAAATTAAGAAATTTAGTAATTATTACGAATTATTAATTTAGATTATCATAACTTAAAAGAATTAAAATTTGAAATTTATAAATTTCAAATCTTACCCGCGAACAAATAAAAGAAAAATAAAGGTAAAGAAAAATGAGAGGGAAGGGAAAAAGAGAAATAAGTTGACCGCTAATGACGCTTATGTTTCTCTTTACCCCACACATTTGCCCTAATCATGTTTGAAATTGTCACTATTATATTAAGTGTTTATTTATCCATAATTTATTGAAACCAACAAGCCTACAGTTTCAAAGTATTAGATTCTGGTTCACTGCATCAATTACTGGATTACACCAAACCATTTGTTTTTTTAAGTCAAATTGGATGATAAAACAAAAGAAAAATAATTCCTTAACATGGTTTACTTCAACAAATTTTCTTTCTTGTAATTTCTTTATCCACTAATCTCCTCTCTGTCTATCCACCAAGTCCTCAACTAGATAATCTTCTCATATTTAAGGGATAAAAATCATAGCATGGAAATTAAAAATAAATACTAATTCGGGGAACGTTATATTACTGTAAGATAATATTAGATATTTATTGAACAAATTATCAAAATGAATGAAGAAATGGAAAGGTAAATTCGTTTTTCTTTTCTTTTTCCTCTTCTGTTCTCCCGGACAAGGGCGAATGCAATCTGTCCGTATCAAATTCATATGAACCTAATATTTATAGCGTAAAATATAATTTTATGTATAAAAATTTACTAAAATAGCAATAAAATATAAATATAAATTTATAAACTTTAAATATAATGAGTTTCATGTTAAAAGTCTTAACTGTTGAATACATAGGCGTCTTGTTTGGTTATGAAGCAGGGTATAATCATGGAATTATTATTCCAAATTCAACGTGGGATAGTTAACACACCACTATTTTGGTAAAAAAATTGTGTTGATATTAATTAATACTAATGACCAAATATAAAATAAATACAAACTTAAATTATATCTCGAGATTATATTAGTAATTATACGAATCTTATAGAGCTTAAATTTTATATCCGCTTTACTCCCGGAAGGATGAAAATGTTTCATGGAGCAATATAATTATGTGGGATATATGTTAATGTCCTTTTGTATCCAAATTAAGTTGCAAATATTTAGGTTTTGCATGACATTTAGGGAACCTTTTTATTCTGTCTTAAGTCAAGGTTATAAGATATTATCATTATTATTCCTCTCTCCCTTTTAGGGTTTTTTTGCTAAGTGGGCCATGGGCTTCCATGTGATAGCATGTGCTGTGTCCTTCTCTCATTGGCCCACCATATAAACCCCCCCCCCCCCCCGCAAACCCCCCACCCACACCCTTTCATCTGAACAAATAAATTGGGTTTCTTTCACTATACTTCTTCCTCTCATTCCCATACTTCATTTCTTCTGTTTTCCTTCTGCTTTTGAATCCTAAAGAAACTATATATTTTGTCACCTCTTTTGTTTTGAAATTTGTTGGAAGAAAGTTGACTAAGGTATGTTATTTTTCACTCAATTTTCAGTCCTAATAAAATCATATGATTCAAGCTTTTTTTTTTTGCATGTTCTTATCATATGTAGCTATAAACATTCCTTTCTATTGCCTCTTTAATTCAAGTTCTATCACCAAGTTCTCTACCTGTAAGAACATGTAAATAAAGCTAGATAGACTTTATGCTTTTTTTTCTTGATTGTTCTTTTTTAATATATGTTTCAACAATCTCTTAATAATTCCTACTATTTTTTAATCTTCTTTTTTCTTAGTTTAATTTATTGATTCCAAAACTAATGTGATATATGTCTTTGTTTTCTTTTTTAATCAAGATTGTTTGAAGAATGAGGAATCCTAGTTCACTGAAGCAAGAATTTCTCAAGAAATGGATAAAGGGTCTACAAATATGCAGTGCAACAAAGAAAAAAATGAGCATAATTGAGAGAAAAAAAGCTATAAAATTATCAGCAGATATAGCAATGGCTTCAACAAGAATATCTACTACTTATTGGAGTCATTCCCTTTTGGCCAATGCTTCAAAAGATGACACTAACAAAATAATCATAAATCATATTCTTGGAGATGATGATATTTCTAAGAGATCAATGACATTCAAGAAATCTTCAATGGGATTATTGGCTATGTCCCAAAAGAGCATTAGATGCAAGAAAATTGTAACCAAAAGTTGCAAGATTTCAAGACAACGACGACAACTAAACTTCAGTCCCAAACAAGTTGAGGTCGGCCGCAGAATTTCAAGAAAAGGTAGAAAAATGACCTCTCCAACTTCTATAGCAAGAAAATTGGTGAAGAATAGAACTAAAGTTCTTAAAAGTCTTGTTCCTGGTGGAGAATATATGGATAATGTTTCTTTAATTAAAGAAACCCTAGATTATATCATTTCACTTAGAGTTCAAGTTGATGTTATGAGACATCTTGCTAATGCTAGTGAGATTACTAATCCTAAAACATCTTTATAGGTTTTTTTTCTTTTTTCTTTAATAATTTTAAAAATTGAAGTAAACAATTCCTTCTTTTTCCCCCTTTGTTTTTACTCTTGTGGAGTTTTTTTTCTTCTTCTTATAGTACGAAGAAGAAGAATTTAGATTACCAAAGTATAGTATGTAACAATGTACAGAAGAGCAATATTATAATGAAGTTAATTTTCCTATTATTAAAGCTTCTATTTGAATTAGGTTACTTACTACTTATTTCACTGTTTAAAAAATAGGAATTAGCGACGGACAAATTTATATTAAATAAAAAAATTCGTCGTTAATTCTAATTAGTGACGGACATTGGCAAAATCAGAAATTTTTTCAAAGGAATTAAAACTTACAAGAATTAAAAAAATATTCCTCGACAAGTGTTCACTATATGTTATGTAACTTTACAGCTTAATATTTTACTTATGTGCACGGAAAAAGATTTCGAGAAGGGTCGTCAATTGACATCCTTAGGACAATGTGGTTTTGCCCTTGGCGACAACTTAGTGACAGATTGTCAAGAAATTTTGTTGGTCATGAGCAATTTAGCGACAGATTAAGTTCATAGATTTCCTTTTTTAAGTGATTCTTCATGTATCCTCTATTTTGTGTTCATCATTCAATGGTATACTTCTTCTCATGAGTTGAATGAGAAACGAAGGTGTTTTTGTTTCCTCATTTAGTTATTCCAGTGAAAAAGAAGCAGAGGGATTATTTTTTTCTTCAAGAAAAATTACAATATTAAGCTTAAATGATTTCACTTTCACATAAATCACGGCCATTATAAGCATAAAATTCAGCAATTGTTTTGTCTATGTATAGATGTGGGTGTTTGTAAATGTGATTTTTCCTTTTGGTAGAGAGGGTTCTAATTCTATAACAAATGCGAAATTTCGTCTCTAATTATTTGACATGCTTCCCTTCTCGAGAATCATTTTAAATAATCTTTGAAACTAAAATAAATTAAATTAACATAATATTTCAAAATTAAATTTAGATATTTAAAAAGTTATACTAAAAGTATTATAAGTTATAATTTTTCTTATAACAATACGATTAAGAAAACATTTTAAATATTGGCAAAGCTTTCATACTTTGAATCTCGAGAGAAGCGAGACGTGACAGATAATTTGGGACGGATGATAATATTCCTAATTAGTTATTTTGGTATTTGAGCAATAAATATTTCTATAAATTGCTACCATAATGATATTGAAAATGAGAACACAGCTTGCAGATACTATTTTCAGCTAATTCTTTATTCAAGTTTTACGAGCATGGGGATTTGCAATTATTTAAAATTAAAATTAAAATAAAAAGCAATGAAATACCTTAACATTATATATATATATATAGCGGATGATTCCCGCTTTTCTTTATAGATGAACGAAAAATTTTATTGTATCTCATATAACTGACACTAGATGTGATGCTTCTTTTTTATCTTACAATTGGGTGAGTCTCAGAATTTTATGGACCCAAAAGTATGAGATATGAGTCCACAAATATGTGAGATAAATAGGGGCCTCACACAACTATTATAAGTTATGTGAAAATAAAATCACTCAGTAAAAAGTAATTAATTGTTCGTGTTATATTCCTCTAAATTATTAAATAATATAAGTTTCAAAATATCGTCTCAAAGATTTCATGAAACACCCGTGAACAGGTTTTGAAAACATTGAAGATACGAGACTTTAAGGAAAGTAATTAATAGCAGTAACTTTTTTTTTTAGCTTTTAATATAATTATTAGGCAATGGATAGAAGCAAAATTTTAGCCAAGAAGATTCGAAAAATAAAAAATTACTTGAAAAATATAAGAAAATTCAAGATCTAATATATACATAAAAAATTCAATGTTATATTCACAGTATAATTCGGAGTTCTAGAATCCCCTTCCGCTCTATAGCTCCGCCCCTCCTTAACTCATAGTCAATCGAGGATTCAAATTTTACGAGTTCGAAACATAAAAATATATTGAAGTGCTAGCATGAAATACATTGATATACATGTCTTATGTAGGGTTTTAATAGGATATACATAACTAAGAGCAAATAAATTTGGATAAAACTTTTTCCTATTACACTTTTAGAGCATGAAAATACATTGACATACATGTCTTATGTTAGGTTTTAGTAGACCGTACATAAATAAGAGCAAATAAACTTGGATAAAAAAAATTCATATTACACTTTAGAGCAATTTAGTAAACACTCGTGTGGTCAAGTTCTCTCCTACCACATGTTTAGGGCATTGATTGAAGAAAAAAACAAAAATGACTTGTCTAGATAATTTTTTTTGGGAGAAATTCAAAAGCACCCATATTTATAAGTGGTTGTTCAAAAATAGTCATTGTTTCAAAAGTAATTAAAATTTAGTCACTTTTTATTTAAAGATAAATTTGAACAAAAGTACTGTTCAAAATCCGAAAAAATACTCCAGCATAATAAACTGGAGTTCCAGTATAATATACCGGTCCAACATAATATACTGGAGTTTGGAGCACTTGTGCTTCAATTTCCAGTATTTTATCCCGGAGCCACCAAAGTATACCGGTCCAATATAATATGCTTGAAGTTCATATATAGATGCACCGAACTCAAATATATTATGCTAGATCGATCTCTATTGCACCAAAATAGTAGTTTTTTATTGACTTGGTAAACGTTGGCTATTTTTGCATGACAATCCAAAAACTTGCTAGATCGTACTATTTTTACAATCTTTTTCATAAAGAATTTGGTCTATTAGTGGGCTAGTTACCCGCATTATTATAGAATCCTTACGTAAATAGCCAACTTTTCACGACCCGAAATTTTCACCCTAAGGAGTCATGATGGTGCCTACTAATGAGAGTTAGGCAAACCAACCTTTAACTACCTTTTCATAACTGATTTACTCCTTTTAGCAATTATCGGTAATATCATGAAACAACGGAATAAAGTAAATAAGCAGAAGTCTTAAATTAAAGAATCTGAACAGTAATTCGGAATAACAAAATCTCTACCCAAGAACTAGTGTTACATACTCACGAACCACTAAGAGTACTACACATAACTGTTTAAAAGAACATAACATTGTTTATCTTGCAATACATGAGATAACAAAATGAAAAGAAAGATAGAGGAGACACCGGGCCTGTGGACGTCTGCAAGGCTACATTGGTGTCTCGATGGACTGAAGGCTAACTTCTGATCTAATACTGTTGCTCAAACGCTAGTCCGGCACCTGGATCTGTACAAAAGAGCACAGAGTGTAGCATCAGCACAACCGACCCCATGTGCTGGTAAGTGTCTGGTCTAACCCCGGCAAAGTAGTGACGAGTCTAGGACTAGTCTCCAGATAAGCTGGTGCAATTAGATAATATATGGCGGAAAAGTAAACAAGTAATAAGCACTTAAAGCTAGGGAAGGGGAACATGCTGTGGGGATGACAGAAAAAAAGAATATCAAGAACAATAAGGAAAAACTGTAATTTAACTTCTAACGCAGGTAAAGAGAAGTAAAGACAACTTTCACTTACAGTTTCCATCTTGCTGCAAGCGTTCAACCCAATCTCATTTCTCATATCTCGTGGTAGGCGTACCACCCGCTCCCATTTTATTAAGTCTTGTGGTAGGCGTACCACCCGATCCCATTTTATTATATCTCGTGGTAGGCGTACCACCCGATCCCATTTTATCATATCTCGTGGCAAGCATACAACCCGATCCAATTTTATTATATCTCGTGGTAGGTGTACCACCCGCTCCCATTTCAATATCTTGTGGTAGGCGTACCACCCGCTCCTATTCCAATATCTTGTGGTAGGGGTTCCACTCGATCCCGTTTCATCATATCTCGTGGTAGGCGTACCACCCGATCTCATTTCATCATATCTCATGGTAGGCGTACCAGCCGCTCCCATTTAAATATCTTGTGGTAGGCGTACCACCCGCTTCCATTTCAATATCACATAATCACAAGAAATCCCGGCAAGGGAACAAAGTAACATAATAACTTTCCGGAAAGGGAACAACAATATAGAAAAAATTATTCCGGCAAGGAAGAATCAGCTATAACTAACCTTAACTCAGGTTCATTAATGGAGATGCTCAATTATAAATAGGATCTACAAGGATAAATAAGTCTTTGCCTGATACGGTAAATCATTGGTTAAGGCATATATGATGTTATTTAAGAATGCAACAACTCCCAACTTAGGACTCATGGTCATGCTTGACACCAACGTATAGATACTCGTCACTATGCCTATACGTCGTACTCAACAAATAGCAACTAACACATAAGACTCAACTCTTAAACCCTCAAGCTAAGGTTAGACTGAACACTTACCTCAATGCCTTAAATTCAACTCAAGCCTCAATTACAGCTTTACCCCTCAGTTCCACCAGCAATCCACTTGAATCTAGCCACAAGTTACTTAATCACATTAACAAATGCTAATGAATCAACCCCAATGCATGAAAATAAGTTTTACAAGTTTTTACCCCAAAAGGTCAAAAATACCCTCAGTCCCACGTGGTCGAAACTCAAGGTTCGGACCAAACCCGATTACCCATTACCTTACGAATCCAAATATATGATTTGTTTTTAAAATCGGACCTCAAATTGAGGTCCGATTCTGAAATTTCTAGAAAACCTAAGTTCTACCCAAAAACCTAATTTCCCCATGAAAATCTTTGAATCATGTTAAAAGATGTTAAAGAGTGAAGAAAATGAGTTGGAAATCACTTACCAATCATTTTGAAGAAGAAGAGTTGTTTGGAAACTCGCCTCTTATGTTTTGGGGTTTTGAAAAGTGTAAAATAACTAAAATTCACGTGTATTTATACCCCTCTGAAGTTCCCTATGCGGACCGCGCAAAAAGGACTACGGCCGCACATGCTTTCTAAAGACCTGCGGATCATTGCCCAGTGCGGACCATACCAAGCCGACCGTGGCCGCACAACACCCACCGCGGACCACGCAAAGGCACTCGCGGTAACTCTGGCCCCTCTACGGCCGCACGCGATTTCTCGCGGGCCGCGCATGAGGGTTCAGAGACTTGTCAATTTCCTGAACCTGCAACATCTAATCTTTTTAAGCCTAAGTCATCCCAGAACCTACTCAAATCTCACCCGAGTCCTCAAAACTTTAATCCAAGTATACACACAACCTTAAAATATCTTACGAACATATTCGTGTGATCAAATCACCAATATAACATCATGAACATCGAATTGAACCTCAAGGTCAATGAAATTTTCTCAAAACTCGCTTTTAAGCATAAATTTACCGATTAGGGTCCGAATCGCGTCAAACAACGTCCGTCTCTTACAAAACTTTATAGGAGTGATTCAAAACATATATGAGACTTGTACCGGGTGCGAGAACTTAAATACGGGACCGATAACATTACTTTCAAATTAGATTTCACTTCAATTATCTTAAAACATTTTGAGAAAGCAATTTCACTTAAAAATTCATATCTTGGGCTTGGGACCTCGGAATTAAATTCCGGGCATGCGCCTAAGGTCCATATTTTCCTACTAACCCTCCGGGACCGTCAAATCATGGGTCCGGGTCCGTTTATCCAAAATATTGACCAAAGTCAAATCTATTCATTTTAATATAAATTTAGAATTTTTCATAAAAATTCACATTTAAGCTTTCTGGCTACGCGCCCGGACTGTGCACGCAAATTGAGACAACTCTAAATGAGGTTTTCAAGGCCTCGGAGACACAGATGTCAATTAGAAACAAGTGATGACCCTTTGGGTCGTCACATTCTCCACCTCTAAAACAACTATTCGTGCTCGAATGGACAAAAGAAGGAAGTACTTGAGTGGGGGAAAAGATGAGGATAATGGCTCCGCATATCGGAATCAGACTCCCTGGTCGATGTCTTAGGAGGCTGACCTCTCTACTGGACAAGAATAGAAGCAAAACTCTTGGATCTCAACTGACGAACTTGTCGGTCTAGAATAGCTACCGGCTCTTCCCCATATGACAAGTTCTTGTCCAATCGGACAGTGCTGAAATCTAACACGTGGGCTGGATCGCCGTGATACCTTCGAAGCATGGACACATGAAAAATCGGATGTATGGTTGATAAGCGCGGCAATGCAAGTCTATAAGAAACCTCTCCCACTCGATCAAGAACCTTAAACGAGCCAATGAACCTAGGGATAAGCTTTCCCTTCTTCCAAATCTCATCACGCCCTTCATAGGCGACACTTGGAGAAATACCCGCTAACCAACAATGAAATCCACATCTCGAACCTTACAATCTGCATAGCTCTTTTTCCTGGACTGAGTTATACAAAGCCTATCCTGAATGATCCTGACCTTGTCTAGGCCTCCTAGACCAGATCCGTACCCAACAATCGAGCTTCTCCCAACTCAAACCATCCAATCTGATGCTCATTCTTAACATGCTGACAATTCAAACACCGCGCCACATATGCCACAATGTCCTTCTTCATTCTACACCACCTATAATGCTGCCGCAAATCCTGATACATTTTTGCGATTCCCGGATGAATAGAGTACCAGGAACTATGGGCCTCCTCTAAAATCAACTCTCGAATCCCATCCACATTGGGTACACAAACTCTCCCCTCCAATCTCAAGACTTCATCGCTATATAATGTAAGCTTCTTAGCACCTCCTCGCTGCATTGTGTCTCTAAGGACACACAACTATGGATCATCGAACTGCTAATCACGAATACGCTCCAATAATTAAGAAGGATCGACCGTGCAAGCTAACACCTGACTAGGCTTGAAAATATCCAACCTCACAAGTCAATTGGCCAAAGCCTGAACATCCAAAGCCAGCAGCCTCTGACTGACCGAGATATAAGCAAGACTACCCATGTTGGCTGACTTCCTACTAATCAGCCACCACATTGGCCTTCCCCGAGTGATATAATATAGTGATATCATAATCCTTCAACAACTCCAACCACCTCCTCTGCCTCAAATTCAACTCCTTTTTCTTGAACAAGCACTGAAGACTCTTGTGATCAATGTACACCTCACATGCCATGCCGTATAGATAATGCCTCTAGATCTTCAATGCATGAACAATGGCTGTCAACTCTAGATCATGAACCGAATAATTCTTCTCGTGAATCTTCAACTGCTTCAAAGCATAGGCAATGACCTTGACGTCGTGCATCAACACTGCACCAAAGCCTAATATGGGAAGCATCACAATAGACTGTATAAGGCCCTGAACCTGTCGGCAAAAACAACACGGGTGCCATAGTCAGGGCTGCCTTGAGCTTCTGAAAGATTGGCTCACACTCATCTGACTATCTGAACTGGGCACCCTTCTGGGTCAATCTATTCATTGGGACTGCAATGGATGAAAACCCCTCCACAAACTGTTGATAGTAGCCTACGAACCCCAAGAAACTCCGAATCTCTATAGCTGATGCGGATCTAGGCTAGTTCTTGACTGCCTCTATCTTCTTTGGGTCCACCTGAATACCCTCTACTGATAGAACATGACCTAGAAATGCAACTGAACTCAACAGAACTCAACTTTGCGTATAACGGACTATCCCTCAGAGTTTGAAGAACCACTCTAAGGTGATGCTCATGCTCCTCCTGGCTGCGGGAGTATACCAACATATCATTAATGAAAACTATCACGAATGAGTCTAAATAAGGCATGAACACTTGTTTCATCAAGTCTATGAAATCTGCTGGGGCATTTGTCAGCCCGAATAACATAACCAAGAACTCATAATGACCATACCGAGTGCGGAAAGCTGTCTTAGAGACATAAGATGCCCTAATCCTCAACTGATGGTAGCCAGATCGCAAGTCAATCTTGGAAAATACCCTGGCTCCCTGAAGCTGGTCGAACAAATCATCAGTCATCGGCAGTGGATGCTTATTCTTTATCATTACCTTATTCAATTGACGGTAATCAATACACATTCTCATTGACCCATCCATCTTTTTGAGAAATAACACTAGCGCACCCCAAAGTGAGACACTGGGTCTAATGAAACCTTTCTTAAGCAAATCCTACTACAGTTCCTTTAACTCTTTCAACTCATGCGGGGCCATACGATATGGAAGGATAGAAATGGGATGAATGCCTGAACCAGATCAATGCAGAAATCAATATCCCTGTCGGGTGGCATACCTGGCAGGTCTGAAGGAAAAACATCCGGGAACTTAGAAACAACGGGCACAGAATCAATAGAGGAAACCCCAGAACTGGAATCCCGAACATAGGCTAAATAGGCCAAACACCCCTTCTCGACAATACGCCTAGACTTTACATACGATATAACACTGCGGGTAGAATGACCAGGAGTCCTTCTCCACTCTAAACGGGGCATACCCGGTAAAGCTAAGGTCACAGTCTTGGCATGACAATCTTAGATAGTGTGATAGGGTGATAACCAGTCCATCCCCAATATAATATCAAAGTCGACCATATCTAAAAGCAACAAATCTACACGAGTCTCCAGACCCCCAATCATTACAACACAAGAACGATGGATTCGATCGACCACGATAGAATCACCCACCAACGTAGACGCATAAACATGAATACCCAATGCATCACTAGGCATGGCCAAATACGGGGTAAAATAGGATGACACATATGAATACGTAAACCTCGGATCAAACAACACGGAAGCATCTCTATCATATACTAGAACCGTACCTGTAATAACCGCATCTGAAGCTTCCATATCGAGCCTAGCCTGAAGAGCATAACATCAGGGCTGGGCCCCACCTTCTGATCTACCTCTCTGGGATGGCCTGCTACTGGGTGGTCTCTACCTCTGGCAGTCTGAGCTCCATCTCTATGACCTCTACCTCCACATATGGCACCTCTACCCCCACCTCTAGGTGGTTGAGCGGGCTGTGGAACACCTGGTGCCTGAACCATGGCACGAGAACTCTGATGCTGAGAGCCACCTGGCGCGAGAGGGCAATACCTAGCATTGTGCCTCGTGTCACCCCCTGTGACAATATCATCTCAATCCTCCGGGCCACATTGGCCGCCTCCTGAAAGGATATCTCGCTCCCAACCTCTCTAGCAATCTGGAGACAAATAGGCTGAATGAGTAAAAAAATCAACCATCTCACACTCTCCCTCTCATTGGGAAGTATAATAAGAGAATGGCGATCCAAGTCATTAAACCTGTTCTCGCACTTGGTGACTATCATGGATCCTTGATGGAGATGCTTGAACTTCCTCCAATAAGCCTCTCGCTGTATAATAGGGAGAAACTTCTCCAGAAATAATCGCGTGAACTGCTCCCAGGTCAAGGCCGGTGACTGTGCTGGTCTAGTTAGACAATAATCCCTCAACCAAGTCTTGGCAGACCCAGACAATCGAAATATAGCGAATACAACCCCATTGGTCTCAACAATGCCTATGTTTTGAAGAACCTCGTGCCAGCTGTCTAAATAATCCTAAGGATCCCCGGTCAATGCACCACTGAAGGTAGTAATAAAGAACTTGCTGAACCTATCCAACTTCCATAAAGCAACGGCAATCATAGCTGCCCTATCATCAACCTGGGCTACGACACCCGTTGAGCTGCTCCAACTGGATGCACTGCTGGAGCCTGAATCTGAGGAGCTACCTGCTCTGGAGTACGAGTAGCAGGAGTCTAGGCCCCTCCTCCAGCCTGAGAGACGGCTGGTGCTACTGGAAGAAAACCTGCTCGGGTAACACTCTCCATGAGACCCACCAATTTGACCACAGCATCCTGAAAGATCGGGGTAACAATAAAACCCTCTAGGACCTGATTTGGGCCCACCGGAACTGCTGGGGCCAAAACCTCCTCATCAAAGCCAACATGAGGCTCCACCATTGGTGCTACTGCTCGGGGCTGAGCTCCGCCCCTACCTTGGCCTCTAACACGGCCTCAGCCTCGCCCTCTACCCCTAGCGGGAGCTGCCTAGGGCTCGGACTGCTGATCAAAAGATGAGAAAGCACGTGTTCTCGCCATCTACGATAGAACAGTGTAGAATTTCAATTAGCACTGAGAAACTAATCCGCACGACAACAAAGAACATATGTGACATTTTTCGTAACTCTGTAGACTCTAGAGGATAAATACAGACGTCTCCGTACCGATCCCTCAGACTTTACTAAGTTTGCCCGTGAGTTGTGAGACCTATGCAACCTAGAGCTCTAATACCAGCTTGTCACGACCCGGAATTTCCACCCTCGGGAGTCGTGATGGTTCTTACTAATAAGAGCTAGGCAAACCAATCTTTAACTACCTTTTCATAACGGGTTTACTCCTTTTAGCAATTTATCGGTAATGTCATGAAACACCAGAATAAAATAAATAAGCGGAAGTCTTAAAATAAAGAATCTGAACAGTAATGCCAAAAAATCAACATAATCTCTACCCAAGAACTGGAGTCACATACTCACGAACCACTAAGAGTACTACACACAACCATTTGAAAAGAATATAACATTGTTTGTCCCGGAATACATGAGATAACACAATGAATAGCAAGATAGAGGAGACTCCGGGCCTGAGGACGTCTGCAAGGCTACCTTGGTGTCTCGATGGACTGAAGGCTGGCTCCCGATCTAATACTGCTGCTGAAATGCTACACCGGTTCCTGGATCTGTGAAAAAGAGCACAGAGTGTAGCATCAGCACAATCGATCCCATGTGCTGGTAAGTGTCTGGCCTAACCTCGGCGAAGTAGTGACGAGGCTAGGATCAGTCTCCAGATAAGCCGATGCAATTATATAATATATGGCGAAAAAGTAAACAAGTAATAAGCACTTAAAACTGGGGAAGGGGAACATGTTTGGGGATGACAGATAAAAAGAATATAAAAAAAAAAAGGGAAAACTGTAATTTAACGTATAACGCAGCTAAAGAGAAGCAAAGACAACTTTCACTTTCAGTTTCAGTATTGTTGCAAGCGTGCAACCTGATCCCATTTTTCATATCTCATGGTAGGTGTACTACCCGCTCCTATTTCATCAAGTCTCGTGGTAGGCGTACCACCCGATCCCATTTCATTATATCTCGTTGTAGGCGTACCGCTCGATCCCATTTCATCACATCTCATGGTAGGCGTTTCACCCGATCCGATTTTATCATATCTCGTGGTTGGCGTACCACCCAATCCCATTTTATCATATCTTGCGATAGGCGTGCCATCCGATCCTATTTTATTACATCTCGTGATAGGCGTACCACCCGCTCCTATTTCAATATCTTGTGGTAGGCGTACCACCCGCTCCCATTCATATATCTTGCGGTAAGCGTACCATCCGATCCCATTTCATCATATCTCGTGGTAGGCGTACCACTTGATCCTATTTCATCAAATTTCATGGTCGGCGTTCCACCCGCTCCCATTTCAATATCACATAATCATAAGAAATCCCGATAAGGGAACAAAGTAACATAATAACTTCCCGGCAAGGGAACAACAATATAGAAACAATCATCCCGACAAGAGAGAATCAACTATAACTAACATTAACTCAAATTAATGGAGATGCTCAATCATAAATAAGATCTACAAGGATAAATAAATCTTTACCCAATATGGTAAATCATTAGTTAAGGCATACATGATGTCATTTAAGAATACAACAAATCCCAACTTAGGATTCACGGTCATGCTTGACACCAACGTATAGATACTCGTCACGATGCCTATACATCATACTCAACAAAGAGCAATTAGCACATAGGACTTAACTCCTAAACCCTCAAGCTAAAGTTAGACCAAACACTTACCTCAATGCCTTGAATTCAACTCAAGCCTCATATAGCTTTACCCCTCGGTTCCACCACCAATTCGCTCGAATCTAGTCATAAGTTACTTAATCACATTAACAAATGCTAATGAATCAACCCCAATGCATGAAAAAGGTTTTACAGGATTTTACCCCAAAAGGTCAAAAATGCTCCTAGGCCTACGTGGTTGAAACTCGAGGCTCGGACCAAAACCCGATTACCATTCCCCTACGAATCCAAATATATGATTTGCTTTTAAAATCGAACCTCAAATTGAGGTCCAACTCCGAAATTTCTAGAAAGCCTAAGTTCTACCCAAAACACCCAATTTCCCCATGAAAATCTTTGAATCATGTTAAAAGATGTTAAGGAGTGAAGAAAATGAGTTGGAAATCACTTATCAATCATTTTGGAGAAGAAGAGTTGTTTGAAACATCGCCTCTTATGTTTTGGGGTTTTGAAAAGTGTAAAATAACTGAAATTCACGTGTATTTATACCCATATGAAGTTCCTTATGTGGAAAGCGCAAAAAGGATCGCGGCTGCACAAGCATTCTGAAGACCTGCGGATCATTGCCCAGTGCGGACCACACCAAGCTGACCGCGGCCGTACAGCACCCAGCGCGGACCGCGCAAAGGCGACCCGGCCGCGTTGGCCCCTTCCCGGCCCGCACGCGATTTCTTGCGGGATGTGCAAGAGGGTTTAGAGACCTATCAATTTCCTGAACCGCAACATCTAATCTTTTTAAGCCTAAAGCATCCCGGAACCTACTCAAAGTTCACCCGAGCCCTCAAAACATTAATCCAAGTATACACACAACTTCAAAAACATCTCACGAACATATTCATGCAATCAAATTACCAATATAACATCATGAACATCGAACTGAACCTCACGATCAATGAAATTTTTTCAAAACTACCTTTTAAGCATAAATTTCCCAATTAGGGTCTGGATCGCGTCAAACGACGTCTGTGTTTCACTAAACTTTACAGGAGTTATTCAAAACATATATAATACTTGTACCGGGTGGCGGAACCAAAAATACGAGCCCTATATCATTACTTTCAAATTAGATTTCACTTCAATTCTCTTCAAACATTTTCAGAAAGCAATTTCATTTAAAAATTCATATCTCGGGCTTGGGACCTCAGAATCCGATTTCGGGCATGTGCCCAAGTCCCATATTTTCTTACGGACCCTCCGGGATTGTCAAATCACGGGTCCATGTCCGTTTATCCAAAATATTGACCAAAGTTAGATCTATTCATTTTAATATCAAATTTTAGCATTTTTCATAGAATTTCACATTCAAGCTTTCCGACTACGCGCCAAGACTGCGCACACAAATTGAGTTGAGTCTAAATGAGGGTTTCAAGGCCTCAGAGACATAGATTTCGATTAGAAATAGGTGATGGCCCTTTGGGTCGTCACACAACTAGATTTATTATCTATATTTATTAGCCGGTAAACACAAAACTATATATATATGTGTGTGTGTGTGTGTGTGTGTGTGTGTGTGTGTGTATTGAATATTTTTAATTTAAGCGGTTGGACGAACGACTTGACTATGACATAGATGGGGTGTTTCTTGTGAGCATTAAGCAGCAGATCTCCCTTTATTTTGGGAAAGCTGGTGACTCACTATTTGTTTTTTTTTAACTTGTAACTATTTATTTTTCCTAGCTGGTATAGTAGTATGCATAGATTATATATATATATATATATATATATATATATATATATATATATATATATATATTTATATACTTATTTATGATACATAAATGACCTATTATATTTTTGTCAATTATTTTTAATTTAAGCGGTTGATGAATGACTAGTTAGGTTAATTCTTCTATTATTTTTCTTTCTCTTGATCTTTATGGAATCATATTGGAAACCTGATATTGTATAGCCACTTTAAAAATAATAGCGAATATATATATATATATATATATATATATATATATATATATATATATATATATATATATATATATATATATATATATATATATATATATATATATATATATATATATATATATATATATATATACAAAAATTATGCAGATTTTGTACACTTCGGCTACCATATGTAACTAGCGTCTGGCGCGGGCTAAAAGTGATAATACCCCCAATCATATTTGGAAATTTACCTCCTATAGCAAAGGTATACAACTTATTTACTATAAATCAAAATTATTTTTAAATATTATTTTCTATAGTTAGCTTTTATATTTTATAGCAAAATAAATATTTAATGTATATACTACCATTGATGATGCATGAAATACGCTATTTATGTTTTTCATCTCTCTTAGACAACTCGGCATACCTATTTTTAAGGTGATTGTAGTTACTGTATTTATGAATACATGACGTGAATACATGCGCATACAGTTGGGCTGCCCTGATTTTAGGCGATTTTTATTGATGTATTCATCAATACAGCGACACAAATACATGTGAATACATGCGCGTACAGTTCGACTACCTTGCTTTTAGGCGCTTTTTGCTGCTGTATTCATTAAAACAACGCGTGAATACATGCGCGTATAGCTGGACTACCCTGATCTTAGGTTTATTTTGTTGTTGTATTCATGAATACATGTGAATATATGAGCACCCTGATTTTTAGACGCTTTTTGCTATTGTATTCATGAATACATCAACGCGAATACACTACCGTAACAACTGAATAGCAACTATAGGAAATAATTAATATATTGTAGCTATAACAATTTAAAATCCACTAAATAATAGTGGTTTCCGAAAATTCCTAAGCATATTTTGTTGAAGCCCAGTTATTAAAGGATATCGTTCACCATTGGGCTATGTACAAGTCAACTTGAAGCCCATCATTACAATGGGACCAACACTTCCTTTCTGAAGCCCAAAAGCGTTGCCCAAATTTAACTTTCAACGATCAAAATTGTCAAACAAATTGTGACAAAACTACAAAAATATAAGTTACATGAGGAGTTCACTCCGTGAGATTGTGAGGGTTTAGCATTTTCAAGAACCACATATAACTGCAAACATCAAGTTTCATTCTAATCCGAATTTATTTGAAATTAAGACATAATTATTATTATTATTGTTGTTAGCCTATCATTTTCAATTCTCCACAATCTTATTTCAAAGACTCGGTATTAGCTATGTCAATCTCTTTAAAGAAGCAGTGTAAGATATAATTAACGTGTAGCATAATCATATACATGCAATAAAATAATGAACATGCTTTCTACATAATGGAAACAAATATACGTAAAATATTTAGAAAAAGTTACTTTTAGCCACTCTTAAAAATAATAGCTGATAAAATATATTATTTTTGTGTATATTGTATAATGTATAAGAAAATATACATATTTTATACGTTGTTCGGCTAGTAAATACAATTAACAAGTTTTGTATTTTGCCCTAATACTTACACTCATCACAAAGAGATTACAGCAAAGCAATCTAACAATATCATTCACCAACAAAGTTGTAAGACATTTCTTTTGTATGCAATGATCCAATCTTTAATTCTTAACCAAAGTCTCGGATTTGCATTTTAAATGGAAAAACTACACAACAACAAAATAAATATTGGACTAAAAAATATCAAGGAGCGTGTAGTATGGTTGGAACCTTTACCCTTTATCAGACATTTCGAATTCGACCGAATACTGCAAATATAGAAACTCAAGATAGGGAGTGCTCCTTATATTAATGGATGTTACATAGCACCAATCTGGATTAATTTTACCTGTGCTTTACAACAACAACAACCTAGTAAATCTTACTTAGTGGGGTATGGGGATGGTAGTATGTACGCAGACCTTACCCCTACCCTGGGGTAGAGAGACTGTTTCCAAATAGACCTCCGGCATCCTTCCCTCCAAAAACTTTCCACCTTGCTCTTGGGGAGACTCGAACTCACAACCTCTCGGTTGGAAGTAGGAGTTGCTTACCATCGGAGCAACCCCTCTTTTTTTGTTAATCCTTAACAAAAAAATTTGAATTTATATTTTTAAAGGAAAAATTACAAAACAACAAACTGAAAACATCAAGGAGCGGGTGAGATGGCTGGAATCCTTACCTTTATAATCAGACGTCTCAAATTCGAGTACATAGAAACTCAAGATAGGGAGTGCTTGACGTTATGCATCACGAATCCAAATTTGTTAGGATCTGTCATTCAACCACTCCAACATATCGTTACGAACAATCTCAACATTTTGATCAGTTTCTCCAAACAACAAAGAATGTACCATCCCATCATAAATCTTGATTGTCTTGTCTTTACTTTTAGCTTTTTGGTACAATTCTTTGCTCACTTCTGGATCAGTAACAACATCAGCACTTCCATGTAAAACCAAAAATGGAATACTTACATCACTAAGTTTAGTACTAACAAAATCAGTCACATGCATAAGTTCCACAACTGTCCCTAATCTTAGTTTACCATTATAGCCATTTGGGTTCATTCTTGCAATTTCTCTCTTTTTGGGACTTTTACAGATTTGTCCAAAAGATCAACTGTTGGTACAATTGCCAAAGTTGGTGCAAATCTTGCAAAAAAGGTCAAGATTTGTGGAATTGGCCATTTTGGTCTCATTTTTTCTGAAATCTTGCACATGGGGGCCCTTAAAATTGCACCATTTAACATAATATTGTTCCTAAAATGGATTAATAAGCTAATAGCACCACCCATTGACTCACCAAAAAGAAATTTTGGTAAATTTTGGAATTCAGAATTTTGGGTTAGAACTGAAATAAAATATGAAATACAATCATCTACAACAAGATTTACATTTGGTACATAGGATTTAATACCTTGAGATAGGCCATGACCTTCAATATCAAGTGCAAAACAAGCAAATCCAGTTTTTGCTAAAAAAATTGGAGTTTCTTGAAAAATCCAACTAATGTCATTTCCATAACCATGTACCATAAAAATAATACCTTTATAATTAGGAGAAGAAATATTTTTTGGTAGCCATGATTTTGTGAAAAGAGATAGGCCTCTAGGTGAAGTGAAAAGAGAATTGGTTGATATGATATTTTGGAGGGTATAATATTCTTCTTCTGGTGTATTTCCCCAGTAATGAAGTTGTTGAGTTTGATTTAGGGGTGTGTTTTGGTTTTCCTCCATTTTTTGTTCTTGTTTTTTTTGGGAGTTTTTTCTTTGAAATGAGGAGCAGTGTTCACTATTGTAGAAGTATTCTAGTTGGTGTTGCTCATGAAAAGAATAGGGTCAAAATGTTCACATTTTCCTCATTTTGGTTTTCGTCTTGTTCTGTTTTTTTTTAAATATGTGGTGTTTTTTTTTAAAAAGGAAAGTTGGATCTGGAAAAGGTAATGTGTACGCAGACCTTACCGCTACTCCGAAAAAGTAGAGAGACTGTATACAAAAGACCCTCGGCTCAAGAAAACAAAAGGATAAAAGAAGACATTATTAGTATCACCACAGAAATCATAGGAGAGATAGTAACAACATGAAATCCAGAAGAAAGATGCAGATGCAAAGTAAAAGTGATAGCTAGTGAATAACTCGTGCACTGAAAAGCGAAATAGTAAGACACAGTATTGTCATTAGCTATCTTAAACAAAAACCATATCAGCCTAGTCTTACAAAGATACGAAGTAAGGCAAGACTGATCAACTACCTCCTAATTCTTACTACTCTAATACCGACATCAACCTCTTCTTACCAAGTGTCATGTCCTATCAACATGAAATCTCATCATTAATAAGATTTAGGGA
This sequence comes from Nicotiana benthamiana, assembly GCA_034376525.1. Classification (NCBI taxonomy): domain Eukaryota; kingdom Viridiplantae; phylum Streptophyta; class Magnoliopsida; order Solanales; family Solanaceae; genus Nicotiana; species Nicotiana benthamiana. Next base: position 138,186,521 of record CM067335.1, read on the forward strand.
GAATAATATATACATAGTTATTATCTCTAACAAGGTAGACGCTATTATAATATGTGGTTACACTTCGATCTAAGGAGTATTAACCCGTCGTATCATGTTTTTTCAGTGAATCAAGGGCCACTGGTAAAGTTGGAGGGCGCCTCCGAGCTACAGTAGGATTATTTTCGTATAATTTATAGTTTATATATTTAAGCGGTAAAATTAGTTGATTCTTTTTCGATATCTTATAAATACAAAATACTTTATACATAAACTTTTTTTTTAATCAAGGGCCAAATTAAATGAGTTGGTATAATTTAGAACCCCATCAACTCCATTAAGACATCTGCCACTATTAGTCGTTAATTAAAATAAGTTTGGCCGACATATATTCCCTTTTCCAGAAGTTTCCATTCGATTTATTTTTATAGGCATGTTCATTATTTTTTTTATTGTGTTAGCATTTCTTTTGTTTTTTTAATACTGGTCCTTGTCAATATTAAAACAAATGGACAAGCTTACTCTTGTTTCCTCCTGTCCTTTTATGATGAGTTGCGTTAAAATAATCTTGCTTTGTCCTAATTAGGTTGTATGCTTTATTTTCCTTTACTTGTGAGACCGAATAAATTTTACATAATGCTACATTTTCTCCCACTCTTAAAATAGTAAGGAATTATTTTATAGTAGAGTCGTCAATATAAGATTGGCCCATTGGGCCAACCTAATTTAATTTGTGATTTAATAGGTACGAATTAGAATTTTTGGAACTTATTTATAAACAAGGCTTTTAAGCCTGATCCCAAAAAGCTCGTAGCCCGTGATACTCGATTGAAGCTGGGCTGAGCTAGCTCGTGAGTCTAAGTAAAAGGGATTTTGACACAGTTATCCATAAAAATAAAATTATTTACTCTTATATATCAATTTTTTTGTACTCATAGACTAATTATATTTCTACCCATGATAGGTTTTGTGGGGAATTTTTTCTTTATTCTCCAATTATTTTTTTTATTTCTATGCTTTTTTCTTTCTTTTTATTTCCTCTTTTTCTTTTTTCTCGTTTTCTTCTTATTTTTTTCTTTTTTTTCCTATTCTAATTTCATTTAACTTTTTTATATTCTTTTTTTTTCTTCATAATCTAATTTCATTTACTATTTTCACTATTTTTTATTATTCGTTTATATATTATTACTAAAGAAAATCAAATTGTATACTACTTAAATGTAGTTAATACAACAAAAAGTCAGTTGGTTGTATATATAATATCAGTATAGTATATATTTATATCAACATAGTATACAATTGTATGCAAAGAGTTAAAAAAAATTAATTCAATTATTAAACTGAAATAGTATCAGTTGTCAATAAAAATTTCAAAAAATTCTAAAAGGATCTAATTGTAAGAGTGTACTGTTATATTATATAGGATACTATAATTTCTTTTCCTGCATTTTTAATTTGCCTCTCACGCTGGACAAAAGCTTAAAGTAAATTAAAAGGGAAAAGTCAAGTAAATTTACGGGTAGCAAGTATACCACTATAGTAGATTATATACTATTACAACATATTGTTATAGTAATTTGTATATTATTACGGTATACCAGACCCCACCTGGTGGGAATATACTGGGTAGTTGTTGTTGTTATATTATTACAGTATACTATAACAATATATTGTATATTATAATAATATACTATTGCGGTATAACTATATACTCTTATAGTATATTATATATTGTAATGGTATACCGTTAGGTAACTGTGTTTGCAGTATAGCTATATACTCTTACATCATATTGTACATCATAGTGGTATACTATAGTTGTATTCTTCTTAGATTTTCAACAGAAAATTTCAATCTCAGACACCTCAAAGTAGCTCCAAATGCTAACAAATTTCAGTATGAACTTTCACAAGGCACTATAAGCAATATTAAACAGCACCCACCTCGAATCAAACAAGAAATCTTCAAAAATAAAATTGAGCTTCAAGCCTAACAATGGTAGATATTCAAATACACACAAAAGTTTAGATCTGGGAAGCTTTCTCGAAAGCAATATTTTATAACACCACATCAAATAAAATAATAAATTTTCAAAAGAACTATTTTCTTCCTTAAAACTTTACTATAACATATAAATTGAAAGTAAATACTATTGAAAAGGAGGATAGAGACAGAAGGGGGGTTGAGAGTGGGCGAGAATTTGAACTAATATTTTCGGAATGGGGCTTTTGACACAGTTAGGGAGTTGAGCGAAGAATTGGAGGAAGGTAAAATGAGGAAGAAGAAGAGGAGGAACATAATAAAGGCGAGTAAATAGTTTGGGGTGCAATGGTAGGAGTAGTAAATAATTTGGGTCTGGATATTAAAAAGTAAATAATTTAAAATTAAAGGGCATAAAGTGAGATTTTATCTAAATAAAAATAATTCATTTAAAATATATAAAAAAATAAAAAGTATATGATATTATAGTGATACGATCCGAGATAAACAAAACAATGGAATATGAAAAGAACAATAATTAAAGCAAAACTAATGATAGGTTTGATTAAGATAATCAAAAGTAGTATGATTAATGAAGTGTAGAAGAAAATCTAGAACCCTAAATGAACGTCTCAAGCAATAATCGAAATAATATCCGATCACCTCCCAAAAGGACAAATTAGAAACCCTAAATATAAAGAAAGGAGAAGAAGATTACCCTCAGGAACCCACGTTTTGAAAACGGGTAATCCAAAGTCGAACTCAAACCATGATGTTCAAAGTCTCTCTCAAGAGTTTTTTTATGTCAAAATATGTTATGTTCCTAATGAAATAACCCTAGTCTGTTATAAATACCTAAGGGGTAAAATAGAAAAAGTTTCAGCGTTAATTTTCCAAAAGCTCTCGCTAGGCTAAACTGTAGCCCCAACCATAACACATAGCTCAACCGTGATGAATCCCAGAAGCTTACTTTCTTCAGCTCCTCGGGCCCTTCTTGAATCGTATCCAAAATAGTTGGTGAAGTCACACGGTTTGACTTGAGGTCTTGATTCTTCAAATCTCAAGACTAAAAATACGGTATTCTTTGCATGAATCCTCCAAGCAACTCTCCAAACATCTTATAGTCAACTGTTGAAGATCATGCAGTTCCTCAGCGTGCATCCCTTGGACGTTCTTGGAATTGGAGCGGGTCATCAGTCAACTAGATAATCTGAAATCATTCTCAATATTCTCTATTTTGCATGGGCTATCCATGATCACATCATTCTCCCCTTCTTAGAAAAAGATTCGTCCTCGAATCTTGGCCGCAACACATAAGAAACATAATAAGATGTAGAATTTACATGATAAATAATATTTATTTGGTGAAAGCAATATAAGATAACTTCTATGCATCCTCTTGACCCAATTACACCAACAAAGTATAAATAATCCCCTTGAAAGCATATGGACGTTATCATTCCAATAAAATTTATGTCAACCGAGATATACATAGGATTAAAATCTCTTTTAGATGCATTATACATATGATGTGTACTACATGAAGCTAATGTATTAAATAGATAATTACACAAAATTCATCTTCCTAATGATAGAATCTCTAGGTCCTAAATAAATATCATGTCAATCCTTGGAAGGATCTTACTCTAGTTTCAACATATATCTCTTGGCATAAAATAAAGAGAATGACTCATCAAAATTTGAACTAATTACGCAAAGATATAAACACTAAAAGTAATGTCAAACGGTTACTTCCCATTTCATCTTTGTAGTCTTCGGTCTTGATATTTTCCTCTAAACTTGAGCCATTATATTCTTTTTTCAACTCAATCATCGTGGTATCTAAATAATCAAAATCTCCATGGGCCTCATTTCCTTTATTGGTAACATGTTATTTTATTTCATCATCCCATAAAGACTTAGAATAATACACCTTAACCACTTGCATTCTCATCATTGCCCTTTTCCTCATAATACTTTTCAAATTCCTATATAAAAGGAGAAATAATACTAAAACAAGAAATAGTTAATAGCTTAATAAATAAAGAAGATTCATGCTCTCTCGAGCTCTCTTTGCATTGCTTATTCAACTTTTCTTGTGTCATGCGCTCATCACATTGCAACATATTATTCTCATGAGAAGAAGAATCAACAAGTTTAAACTCACTTAATAAGGAAGTTCTTTTATCAACACAATTATATCTATAAAGCTTAAACAAATAATCAACAAGGTCATGGTCATTAGTACTTTGAGTGATGTCTCTGCTAAAAGCATCAGTCCCTTCAGAATAAGGTGCATATTTAACTTCCCCTTATTTTTCAAATAGATTATTCACAAGGTCAACCCCACATATGACCATCGAGTTCAGATTCATACGGATGATTATTATCCCGACTACTGAGCTCAACCAGTGGATCATCACAACAAACTTATGACTAGCAACAAAAGATTCACTAAGATCACAAGAATCACATCTAATACAAGCATTTATATAAGAATCAAATTCTCACAAAGAATAAGAGTTATGATTACTTATTATACCTCGATTTATTCTCATAAGTTCTTCTTTACCTTGATCATTATGCTTTAATGTTGTATCCGCTGGCTTTTTCTTACCACTTGAAATAGTGGAATCTTGCATGGTTTCCTCCAATTTGCCAAAGATATCCTTGAACACATGTATATTAGAGAAACACACACTAGACAAAGAAGGTTTTAACAAGCCATAATGAAGGCAAAAATTATTCTCATTCAAACTTTATTTTGTAACACTCTCTTCTGTACTTTCACTCGAATTCTTTTATTTTGATATCTCTCTCACATTACTCCTCTCAACCTCTCATTTTGCCTCCATTAAATTGTGAATTATCACTTCCTTACTTTTCTCTTTCTTTTGTCTTGCTTGCTCACTTTTGTTTCTTATAGATGGAGTTAAACATGAAGAAGAAACCTTCGTTATAAGATCTCCTTTTGGAAGGCTTCCATACTTTGATGTTATTGAGTAATAAAAAAATAGATTCCCCCTCCTTTAAGCCTCATTCTTCGCATGCCCCCTTTTTTAAACTCAATGGTGCAAACTTGCTTCTCAAATGAAACTTCATTGTATCCCAAGTCTCAATGGATAGACAGGAAGTACTTTTAAAGGTAGTTTCACGATTGTACCATCATAAAGAAACATTCCCATGAAGTGCTTTAGTAACCATCTCCAATCTTTTACTCATCGAATATGGATAAGATGCAAAGACAATTTCCACTTTGCTATCCCAATTAAGGTAGGCATTCAGATCATGAACTCCTTCAAAGAATGGTATCGATATCCTATAGTTTTCAAGGATCAAACTTACCTCACTACCCTTGTAAAATATATTCCTATATTCCTTGATTCAACTGCGTATCTTTCATGACTAGCATGATGGATATCATACTTGTTAGTAACATACTCGTATGAATCATAACCATCTGACCATAAAAAGGAACATATCATGTTTCGTCATCACTTTAGTATTCACTTGAATCATGACAAGGTATACAACTAGCATGTTCCCCACAAGAGTTACATGAATTGCTTCCTTCATCATAGGAATCCCAACATTCGTCATCACTATATTCAATCATTCTTTCACATCAATCGCTTGACTTTGTATAAGACATGCTTATAGGAAAAATAATTTATTCAAACAAGCCCACTAAACCTCTCATGCTTTATCTTATATTTATGAGTTTTCACTTTTCATTCATGTATAATCCATGCCTCACTCCTTGAAAGTCTTCAACATTCGAGCTCAAATCACAATCACCTATCAAGGAATGAGTTTTCTGGAAAGTAATTTAAGAATTGAGTATATGTAGTCAAGAACGAACTTTTAAAAACTAAGGACAGGAGCCAAGAAATTTTTATGAAAATAACGAGAAAAACACAAACGAATTGGCACAACAGAAATAGTCAATTTTAAATATTAAGAATGATTTATTGCGAACTAGCCATAGTTCGTCCTTAACAAGAATCCTCAATGCATCTTTCTTAACAAAAGTAATCTTCCCACAACAATCAAAAAGAGCACTTCAATAATTTCTTTTTTGAGATTTTTTTGAAACTCAAGTATAATCTCTTTTGTAAGCAACTCGACTAGGTTTTAGTCGAAAAAGAATTATACTTTTTTTGCCTTTCGTTTTTTCCTTACTAACTCAGATCTTGATTTTAGGATTGGGAAATGTAGGTCTTCTAGAAAAATATTCGAGCCTTCTCTCTAATACCAAATTATACGATCCGAGATGAACAAAATAGCGAAATACGAAAAGAACAATAATTAAAGCAAAAGTAATGATAGGTTAATAAGATAATCAAAAGTAGTATGATTAATGAATTTTAGAAGAAAACCTTGAAACCTAAATGAACTTCTCAAGCAACAATCAAAATACTATTCGATCACCTCCCAAGAACGAAAAAGTAGAAACCCAAGATATAAAGAAAGGAGAAGAAGATTACTCTCAAGAACCCACGTCTTGAAAATAGGTAATTGAAAGTCGAACTCGAACTAAGAGGTTCCAAGTCTCTTTCAAGAGTTTTCTTATGTCAAAATATGCTAAGTTCCTAATGAAATAACCCTAGGCTGTTACAAAATACCCAATGGGTAAAATAGGAAAAGTTTCAACATTAATTTCCCAAAAACTCTCGCTAGGCCAAAGCATAGCCCCAACTGTTAACACAAACCTGAACTGTAACGAATTCGAGAAGCTTACTTTCTTCAGCTCTTCAGGCCACTATTGAAACATAGCCAACGATTGGTGAAACTGTATCACATGGTTTGTGTTGGGGTCTTAATTCTTCAACTCTCACGATTCCAAACATGGTATTCTTCACTTGAATCTTCCGAATAACTCTCAGAACTTCTTCTAGTCAATTGTTGAAGATCATGCACCTCCTTAGTGTGCATCCCTTAGACAATCTTGTACTTATAGTGGGTCAACAACCCACTAGATAATTTAGGATCATTCTCAATATTCTCCGTTTTGGCCGGACTATCTAGGGATCATACCATGTAGCATCGGAGTTAACATTTAGCATTGGTAGGTATGTTCATACAAATTACAGAAGTTGCATCCATCATGAAAATGTCTAAACACTTATAACTACTCGAAATTGGCTACACGACTTTTCCCAAACTCAAACAGGTAATAATATTTTAATTATTCTTAACATTTAACTAATTAATATTTTATATGAATTGTAGATGTAGATGAAAGTGGAGATGTTAAGAAGACCTTATCACAAGCAGATTGAAATGTGTTTGACGAAGATGCCATAAGCATCATGAAAATTCTCTAAAATAGCTTTCTTTGAGTTTTGACTTTTAGTGAAATAAATATTGTAATGGCCCTAGGCCCAGAACAGACAATATAATTAGCGGAAAGGCCTTTTACATATGGTATCAAAGCCACTCCGTGTACAACCTTGAACTGTGGTGGGGCTGTTACGACCCAAAATCCAACTAGTCGTGATGACACTTAACCACACCCCGCTAGGTAAGCCAATTAATAACTATCCAATTCCAATAAAATTTAATACGACAAATAAGTAAAAGAAAATATCTGAATCTTATTCATTCCCCTAGGACAGATAGTACAAATACTGAACATCTAAGATTTTAGAATTTAAAAAAGCTGATATGAAATAAAGTACGTCATCTGTTTGAAATATACATGAACAGATCTTTCATAAGTATAGAGATACCATGAACAAGAGGCAGTCATATCCGGAGTGCAGGTAAATCTTCAAACCCAGCTCCCAAGGAACACAGTAACAACAACATCCAACATATGCACGCAAGGTGTGTAAGTGTAGTATGAGTACAACCGATCACATGTACTCAATAAGTAACAAACCTAACCTTAGGTTGAAAGTAGTGACGAGCTCGAACAAAGGTCGGGTCCAACACCAATAGCCAGCAACAACTCATAACAACATAGTGAAAGTAATAAAAGAGGTAACTCGGAAATAAAATGCTGAGATTGTTCACAATTTTAGATAAATAGGCCCACCTTTCAAGTATATCAGTGAAAACTCCAATCTTTTGAAAACTTTGATTTTTCCCAAAAAATAAATTTGAACAATACATCAGATGCTTCAGTTTCAGATAGCATGAGGAAAATACATTTCTTTGCCTACATGTCAATATACAGGTGAAATCATGAATGTCACCCAAAAACAGGTAGCAAAAGCAAATGCATCTCTACTCATGTACCTCAAGTAGGTATGTCAAATGTAATGCATCTCAGAGATAAACTCGTGTATTACACTCTCAGTGTAATCAATCTCACTTTCTCATACTTTCGACTCATCACGCCAAATCACTTGACACACTCAGTCACCTAGTACTGACCAAGGCAGATCTAGCCCAAACATAATAATTGCTAGCGATTGCACTCACTAGGGGTGTAGAGATCGGGTGGGGCTCCTTTAGCCCAAGCGCTATAATCTGCACGGACAACTCACGTGCTGCATAGACAACTCACATGCTATAGTATTAATATCTGGATCTGCTTGGACAATTCACGTGCTATAGTATTAATATCTGAATCTGCATGGACAACTATAGCGCGGCCGCGGTCACACTTACGCGGCCCGCGCGGCCGACCTCAGATAAACCTGCAACATCAGCTACACCAGCGTGGCCGCGGTCATCCTCGTGCGGTCCGCGCTGGAGGTTCAGGTATATTTACACGAGATTTTTCAGTGATTTCTCACCTTTAAAAACCCCCCAAAACTTAAGAGGCGATTTTCTAAGCAATACTTCTTCTTCAAAACGATGGGTAAGTGGTTTTTTACTCATTTTCTTCACTCCTTAACACATATTTACATAATTTCAACATCAAATCAAAGGTTTTAATGGGTAAATTCGGGTATATTGGGTAGGACCTAGGGTTTTGCTAAATTGGGGGTTAGACCTTAATTCGAGGTCCGATTTCAAAACTATCACATAATTGGATTTGTAGGGGGATGGGTAACCGAATTTTAGTTGGAACCTCGGGTTTTGACGATGTTGGCCCGAGCGGCGTTCTGGTCAATTTATCTAAGTTGGCATCTTAGCTTTAAATTAGATAGTAGATTTAGTTGCTTGAGATGTTATTTACGAGATGTTATTGAAATGAATATATTTGGGCATTTGGAGTGGGATACTCGTGGCAAAGGAGTGATTTCAAGTTGATTTTGGGAGCCGATTATGGTAAGTGGCTTGTCTAACCTTGTGTGGGGGACCTTCCGCTTAGGATATGATGTTTGTTAATTGAATGCCTCGTACATGAGGTAAAGAGCGCGTACTTGAGAAAAATGTTGGAAAATCCTTTTTTACTTGAACCATTTAAATTGAATTCTCTTGCTTACCTATTCATTTTAAATTGTGAGTTTATCCTATGCTAGATTAAAGAGACATATTCGTTTGACTTGCTGCCTAAGTGTTAACTATCCTATTTGTATTCTGCGTAGTATGTTTGGCTAATATTTTCTATCTCTTTTCTGGATTAGTGTCTTTCCGAATGTTTGGCTTGCCATTGTGTGTTTTTAATTTGGGACTATGGGTTGCCCTCCCGGGAGATCCGCCTGCACTTGATATGTTCTGGACTGGGGGTGCAGGATACTAAGAGATCCCTGGCATATGAGATTGTAAGATTTGAGGATACCAAGAGATCCTCGGGATACCAAGAGATCCATAGTGAATATAATGAGGATACCAAGAGATCCTCGGGATACCAAGAGATCCTTAGTGAATATAATGAGGATACAAAGAGATCCTCGGGATACCAAGAGAGCCTAGTGAATATGATGAGGATACCAAGAGATCCTCGGGATACCAAGAGATACCTAATGTATATAATGAGGATACCAAGAGATCCTCGGGATACCGAGAGATCCCTAGTAAATATAATAAGGATACCAAGAGATCCTCCGGATACCAAGAGATCCCTAGTGAAAATAATGAGGATACCACGAGATCCTCGGGATACCAAGAGATCCCTAGTGAATATGATGAGGATACCAAGAGATCTTCAGGATACGAAGAGATCGCTAACGGATATAATGAGGTTACCAAGATATCCTCGATTATTATTTCCTGTTGTGAGTAGTGCTTCCTTGCATTGTTTCGCTCCATTTTCCTATTGCTATTTCCCTTATTTATCTTGTTCAGATTCTCGCTGTAGATTTTACCTGTTTTCTTTATCTCATCGTATCGTATATTTATCTCAGTAGGGCCTTGACCTTCCTCGTCACTACCCAACCGAGGTTAGTCTTGGCACTTACTGAGTACCATTGTGGTGTATTCATGCCTTTTCTGCGCATGTTTTCCATGTGCAAATCCAGGTACCTCATCTCAGATGCACTATTACCGAGACAGAGAGATCTAGCGGAGACTCTAGGTATATCTGCAATGTCTGCAGACTGAAGAGTTTCCTTCCTATTCTATCTTATAGTTAGCTAGTTGTTCCTGTTTTTCAATTATGTAGACATTTTCGGAGTTAGAGCCGTACTATATACTTTCTATAGCCTGTTTTGCCCGTGAGATTCTGGGTTTTGGGATTCTGCTTCATAGTTGTGGTGTGAACTGTATGAGCCAAACGGAGAATTATATACATTTCTTTAAGTTACTTAGTTTTAAGTTATTATTGTTATCGTGAATGTTGTTATTTTCGCACTGTTAGGCTTACCTAGTCCTCGTGATTAGGTGCCATCATGACGTATTCACGGATGGTGAACTAGGGTCGTGACAAGTTGGTATCAGAGCTCTAGGTTCACGGGAGTCGTGGAACACAGGCTGGTTTATTAGAGTCTCGCTGATCGGTACGGAGACGTCTATACTTATCTACGAGAGGCTATGTAACCGTTTAGGAAGAATCCTCCCTTCATTAATTTCCTTGTCGTGCGATATTTTGATGTCAAATATAAACTTCTATCTTCTATTCTCTCACAGATGGTGACGAAACGCGCTATTCGTGACGATCAAGCACCCGCGCCCCCTACCACAGTCGTCCGAGGCCGGGGACATGGGAGGTCGAGGGCACGCACGTGGTACGACCAGAGCACCTGCGCGGGCTACCATCGAGGTACCACTAGTAGATCCAGCAATAGCCCAGTCACCTAGCACGCCTACTACTTCCACTTCTATACCAGCCCTCTAGGAGACATTAGCTCAGTTCATGTCCATGTACACCACCTTGGCTTAGGAAGGGTTGTTTCCCCTTGCTGCAGCCACATCCCAGGCTAGGGAAGGAGCATAGACTCCCGTCGTCCGCATTCCTGAGCAGCGAGTGTAGGTTGAGCAGGCCCCAGGGATCATTCCCATTTCGGCTACAGTTCCAGTTCAGCCCGTGGATGGGGCAACTGCTTCTAAGGATGAGCAGCGGAGGTTGGAGAGAATCAAGAAGTACGATCCTGATTTTTAGTGGACTGGTGACAGATAATGCCTTGGGATTTCTAGAGGAGTGCCTCCGTATTCTTTGCAATATAGGCATAGTAGAGTCCGGTGGGGTTTCCTTTACTACCTTCCAATTTCAGGGAGTTGCCTATGATTGGTGGCGCACTTATGAGATAGACAGTCCGGTCGAGGGTGCTTCACTGACTTGGACCCAGTTCTCAGATATGTTTATGAGAGAGTTTGTTCCCCAAAGCCTCAGAGATACACGGTGCGTAGAGTTTGAGCATTTGCACCAAGATGCAATGACCGTTTCGGAGTATGATATCCATTATACCAGATTGGCCAGGCATTCACCGACTTTGGTTGCTAGTGTCCGCGAGAGAGTTTGCATGTTCATCGAGGGTCTTATCCCACCCATCAGATCTAGCATAGCTCGGGATTTGGAGATAGACATCCCTTATCAGCAGGTAGTGAGCATTGCTAGGAGGATTGAGAGTATGCTCACCAAAGAGAGGGGAGAGGGAGGCCAAGACGTCTCGAGATTCGGGCCACTACTCTGGTGCTTGTATAGGTCGAGATGGTAGGGGTTTTGTGGGTTGCCTATTCATTCAGCCCTTCCAACAGCCAGCAGTGCTCCAGCTCCATCTGTACCTCAGGAGCCTTACTATGCACCTCCAGTTTCTAACGCGCCTCCTGCGCGGGGTGTTTTTAGAGGTCAGTCCAGCAGACGTAGCCCTACTCAGTCACAACCACCGTACCCTCCCAATGCCTATTTTGAGTGTGTTGATACCCTTCATATGGTGAGGGATTACCCTAGACTTGGGAGGAGTGCACCCCCACAACTTTCTCAGCCCCAGTGTGCTCAGCAGAGTTCTCAAGCCATGATCACAGCTCTAGTTGCCGCCCTACCCACTCAGCCAGGTAGAGGTGGAGGCCGTGGAGTTCGAGGTCGCCCTTGAGGGGGAGGCCAAGCCAGATATTCTACCCTTCCTGCTCGTGTCGAGGCTTTTGCATCTGATTCTGTTATCACAAGTATTATACTGGTTTGTCACAGAGAGGCATCAGTTCTATTCAATACGGGCTCTACTTATTCTTATGTGTCTTCTTACTTTGCTTCGCGTTTGGGTGTGCCTCGGGATCTCTTGAGTGCCCCGTCTATGTTTCTACTCCTGTGGGAGATTCACTTGTTGTGGACCATGTCTATCGGTCATGTTTAGTTACTATTCGTGGTTTTGAGACCAGAGCGTATTTATTGCTACTCGATATGGTTGATGTTGACATTATTATGGATTGGTTGTCTCCCCATTTTGCTATTCTTGATTGTCACGCCAAGACCGTGACGCTGGCTATTCCAGGTATTTCGTGTGTTGAGTGGAGTGGTACATTAGATCACATTCCCAGTAGAGTTATCTCTTTTCTTAAAGCTCAACGTATGGTTGAGAAGGGGTGTGCAGCGTATTTAGCCTATGTGAGAGATGTCAGTGTGGATACCCCTTCTGTTGATTCTGTTCTAGTGGTACGGGATTATCCCGATGTGTTTCCAGCTGACCTTTCGGGCATGCCGCCCGATAGAGACATTGATTTTGGCATTGATTTGTTGCCAGGCACTCAGCCCCTTTCTGTTCCTTCGTATCGAATGGCCCTTCCTGAGTTGAAGAAGTTGAAGGACCAGTTATAGGAATTTCTTGATAAGTTTTTACTCGAACCAGTGTTTCACCGTAGGGTGCTCATATTTTGTTTGTGAAGAAGAAGGATGGTTCTATGCGTATGTGCATTGATTACCGCCAGTTGAACAAGGTTATAGTGAAGAACCGTTATCCTTTGCCTCATATTGATGATCTGTTTGACCAGCTTCAGGGCGCGTGGGTTTTTTTAAAGATTGTCTTGCGCTTAGTGTACCATCAGTTAAAGATTTGGGAGCCAGATATCCCGAAGACTGCCTTCAGGACTCGGTATGGTCATTACGAGTTTCTTGTCATGTCGTTTGTGCTAACCAATGCTCCAGCAGGTTTTATGCATCTGATGCACAGTGTGTTCAGGCCATATCTCAACTTATTCGTTAATTAGTTTTATTAATGATATCCTGGTATATTCCCGGAGTCAGGAAGATCATGAGCAGCACATGAGAGTCGTGCTTCAGATCCTGAGAGAGAAACAGTTATATGTGAAGTTCTCAAAATATGAGTTTTGGTTGGATTCAGTGGCATTCTTAGGCCATGTGATTTCGAGCGAGGGCATTCGGGTAGATCCGAGGAAGATAGAGGCCGTGCAGAGTTAGCCCAGGCCCTCCTCAGCTGTAGAGATTCGTAGTTTCCTTGGTTTGGTGGGTTATTACATTCGCCTCGTATCTGATTTTAATACATGTTTCAACCTATAGTGTAATTTTAAATTATTTACCTCTTTTAATTAATTTTGAGGAAGATTGAACATCGTCTAAAATATGTATTTGGATCGTATCATGTGAAATGCACCCGCAATCCGGAACACATCTTATTCAATGTTTTAGGATTTGGATTTGGGTCACATGAAATGCACACCCGAGTTACGAAGGTAAAATTATTAAATAACGCGCCTAAAGCAACTAACGCGTTGTTAACATTGCTGGTGGCCATGAAAAGTTGCTAAATGACACGTCCGAGTTGTAAGTATTTATAAGGAATTAGTTAAAGAAGGCCACACATTTGTAATTTTGTTTGGCGCGACGCACCTCAATTCCATTTTTAAAGGACGTCCTAACTAAGCTCAGAGAACCATAAACTATTTACGTTGTCTAATATAACCCATCTCCAAAAATCAAGCTAATTAATAAAACTCAAAGAATTCAAGAGCTTGTTATGCCAAGTCCGAACTTATACGATAAGAACAAATAATTAAAAGGTCCAATCCCCTTTCAAACCTGGGCCCAAGAGAGCACGACTTCTTATTATGCAGGCTACCGAGTCGATGATTTTCAGTGACTAAATTATACATGAAGCCCAACGTTAAAATATGGGCAGCTGAAGTGCTGGGACTCAGGATTGAGCCCCTGCGAGAACACGAGACTGCACACCCGCCCATTACAATTAAATATTGACCCCCATGAAGCACACATGATTGGGAAGACTGTTATTGTCTATTTTCAAATGATTTCAAGATATTGGACCCAGGTTAAGCCCAAATCTATCAAGGGAATGGAAAAATTATCGTGTGGATCCTAGGCCGAACCCCGGCAAGCTCAAATTAATCCAAACTATAGAAATTGAATCCTAAACTTATTATGCTAATTAAAAAGGCTCTTCAATTAATACCAACAGTCACATCTCCAAACTGCGATTACTTCAACGGGGAACAATTAAATATCTGACTTGGTGTGAACATCGAAATAGACTGATAGGCAAACTAAACTACATATACTATGACTGCATGACTAAACCTCACACAAAAACCAAGTTTGCATTTAACGGGGGATCACCATACTTTAGGCATAATTGACTATACATCATTCATTATCATCTCTAACTTATAACTATCAGAATATCTGTTCTAAAAAAATCATTTACCAAACAAGAAACAACCTACTTCAATCAAAATTAGAGCTATACTCATATGTTTGAAGAAGTATGCTGCAGCAGTACCTTGACAGTCTCAAAATAACATACATTTAACTAACATGGTTTAATCACAACACTTAGCTGATGGTCAGTATTTTTTGAGTCCCTTGCCTCAACAGTCCAAAACTGACTAAAACAACAAGAATTTCATAAGAAAATAAAATTACTGCAAAGGCTATACCAACTTCAACAGAGACAGGTTTCCTAATGGTTCTCATGTTGAGCATACAACACATCAATTAACTAAAAGAAACAAATGAAACTAAACTAATAGATTTGAATATGCGGAAGCATATTTCGAATTCCGAATTTCACTTCATTTCAATATCAAACTTCATGTGAGATACATATGTATCTAGGAACATGTACCTGGAATATGAAATGTAGGAAAGCAAAGGAAAGTCAGTAACCATGCAGCACAATAATAGAAGCTCAGCAACCAGGAATAACTAGAAAAAATGATTTGAAACACTTTAAAATCAATGTCAATCGAGCAGTAACTATAACGGCCTTCAAAACCGATCACTTTTGAAACAAAAACCCTAGCTCAACCCATTCTTCAACTCTTAATGTATCAGAAATTGTTTTTGTTTTTGAAAACGTAAAAGAATCAAAGAAGGAATTCAATGTAACAGTAAAAATGCAACCCTTGAAGTTTTTTTTTCTTTTTTCTCTGATTTTCCTCTTCTAAAATCTGAATTGAGCTCCCGTTTTTCTAAAAAAATCTCTACCCTTAGCTGCAAGTAACTATGCTTTTATAGGCAAGTTACTAGGGCAGTCTTGAGGGCTTGGTTATTTCATTTTTGTCCTCTTTAGATTTTCTTTTTGCTATTTTGTCCCTAATTTTCTGACTTGTGGCTCAAGTTAATATGCTATACAGCTTCTAGAAAGCTTCCTGGGTGGTTACTCGAGAGATTCTCTAAGTTAACTACCCAAGTTACCCCTGAACCTTCTGAAATTATTCTTCAAAACCAATCTGGGTCAGATCGACCCAAGGCAAATTCAGAACTGGGTCTTTACCCAATTGGGCTGACCCCTCTTTTCCTAAATGGGTCATAAAAGTCCCAAGGCCCACTAGCCCAACTAAAAGTTTGAGAATACAAACCAAACGCAAACACTCTTTTTTTAGCAATTGTATCCAAGACTGGACAATCCCTTAACCAGACTAAACTATTGAATTAATGGATTAACGTTACTGAATAAGGAAATAATTAAAAACCTAATCATGCACGAACTTGATAATCAAACAAAACTAAAAGAAGCTTGACCTAGATGAGCATGCGTAGAAGGTTTTCCAGAAAACAAACAAAAGAAAGGGAAAAAGAGAAGAAGCAGAAGCAAAACAAAAGAAAAATAGAATGGGAAGACCAGTAATACCTCTACCAATACTAACGGGCACCCTTCTTAAAACCGGCCCTTGACTAACCCATGAATTTGAGGCCGGAATAAACTTCAATCATAAGAACACATTGTGAGCACGTGATTTTTCTCTCCCATGATTTAATCCTACAGAATTCTGAGATTTAGGATTTTTTTTTGTAATTATTTGATTTCTAGGATTTAATTGCGTATTTACATTTCTGTGTGCAATTTTAATTTAACATAATTCATTAAAAAATTTAAAAAAACGCATTGCATTTACATTTAGGATTTAATTTTATATTTTTAGATTAATTAGTAATTAGGGTATTACAAAAATACAAAAATAAAAAAAATTGATTTGTTTTGCTTGGTTTAAATTTTAGCTTTGAATTTTATTAGTTTTCTTTAAATTGATATTCTATTAATAGTGTTGGGTATTAATTATAGTTTAATATAATTAGGTGGGTTAATTTAATTTGTAGGTCTAATTTTAGTTTAGTTTTAATTTGAAAAGAAAAAGAAAAGAAAAAGAATTAAAGAGAATCAGATTTTGGGCCAAGTCAATTAGAATTCCACTAGCCCAACTAGAATTACCGTTGAACCGACCCAAATCCAACCGTTTTCAGCCCGAAACAGCACCCATACCCGGTCCAGGCTCCCACAGCGCCAAAACGACATCGTATTGTTAGATTTAATCACAGCCATTGAGGTTTGATGATCAAATGGCTGGGAAGCTTGCATAAATTAATATTTAAATATACAAAAATTGCCCTCCCCCTCCCCAATACAATCTCCTCTCACACCCAGTTCAACCCGAGAGACAGCCTCACCACCTCCGCCATCTTCCACCGCCGGAAATCGCCCACGGCGGCGGCGAGTCCCCGAACCACCCCAAATTTACACCAGAGCATCTCCTCGCCCCCCTCTTTCAAAATCCCCGTTAGCCTTCCATCAATTCAAACCTCAATTGTTCGAATTTCAAAATGAAAACTCAAACCCTAGCCACCACAATGATTCTCCACCGCCCTTCGATGGCGGCGCCACCACCAACCATTTCATAAATAACATCATGTGACCTCCTTACTCACCTCTTTCCAAATCCGTAATCTTTTTCCCTCGAACGTACCCAGAACTCTTCGAATATCGCATCTAAGTTTGAAGCCCTAAAAGTCCAAAATCGATATTCATGGAGTCCGGTGGCATGCATGGCCTGGAGATTTCTTTTTTTTACAAGCCTTGATGTTTCGAGTCAACAAATTGATGTCGCTCATTTTTTCTTTACAAAGAACAAATGATCGACACTGGTTTGTTGAATTGTCCGTTTCTTTTTGAACTCTTAGATTCTATTTTAGTAAGTCTCGTTCATTCATTCTTCATCCTTTCTTTTATCAACCTATCCTTTGTCCCCTCCCCCTATTTTTTAGTTTTTTTTTTCTATTAATTTGTGGAAGTTTGATTAAGTTTGAATGGCTTTCTTTTCATTCCTCTCACTGTTAGAGATTGATCCTTGATTTTCTTGGTTTGATAAGTTTAGTCATTAACTTGATTTAAATTCTGACCCCTCTTTTAGTTGGTTAGTTTGATAACTCGGTCAATTTCTTGTTTTTTTTTTGTCTAATGATATTTTAATTAGTGTAGGTTTGATACTCGAAACTATTAAATATTTTCCTATTTTGTTTGTTGTTTGGTTCAGTCTCAGTTTGTTCACGTTTGGGCTTTGAAGCCATTTCAAACTTCACTCCCAAGGGTTTATTTGTTTCATAAGGCCGTGTCTATTGAGATGTAGAGCCCATTTGGGGTCTGTAACCCATTTTAGCTTGACTAGTTGACCTGGATGTTTCAAGGGTAAATTCAAGGGTAAATATTGGAGTCTTAAAGGTTAATTTAGGAAATTTAGGATAGGAAATCTTAGTGTAACTGCCTAGGAAGCTTCTAGTGGGGGTTCTTCTGAAATTCAGATTTTTGGGTAGTTTAACTTGGGTAGTAAGTCAATAATTAAAGGATACCTAGGCAAAAAGGAAAAACTAAAAGTGGACTAGGAGTGCAAGAATAAAACCTGTAGTTTCCATATTTGTTTGCATATAAAAGGGCATTACATTATGGCCTGAAAAGGGGGTAGAGATTTTCCAAGAGATAAAAATCCGTAAAAAGAAAAACAACTGAAAAACTTCAGCATAAATATTGTTCCATTAGAAAATTCCTGAAATTTTAAAGACCTCAACTCTAAAATGATTCCTGAATAGTTGAAAGGGGTAAAATGAGTTGAATTTGTTGATATTCAGGTGTTTGGGTCATTTTGATTGGATTTTCAATTGCTGGATGTCATTTTAACATTTTGTTGGTTCAAATACTTCAAAGCTGGCCATATTTTTGTTCCTGGGTTCATATTTTGTTGTACTGCTGCTACTGTCTTCATTTACTTAACCTTACTTCTTTGCTTCCATTATTCCAGGTATTCCTTGATTCTCTAGGAGATGATGAAAAGATACAAGCTGTAATTGCCTGAAGCTTTTCATAAAAGAATGATTGTTTTCCCTTTAATCTTCAATGTCAATTGTCTGCTTAAAATTCAGGAAGTCAGTATTTTAGTGTAGTGGTGTTTAGCCTAGTTCACCCTAGTGTAGTAGTAGTATTTTGGGATTCATGTTGCTCTTTCATTTATTTAGAAACTTGTGGATTGTTAGCTTGTTTGAACATTGAGGGACTGTGTATATGGATTGTTGTTTAATATATATTCACTTGCTTGTTTGTACATATAGTCAGTTATATGATTAACCCTTGTTTTGATCTCCAGTTTGGCACTTTTGCTTGAAAGTTAGGGTGCATTCTTTGTTCAAGGCATGTACACTTGCATAGAATTGATGTTTGCTTTATCGAAAGATGTAAAGTATTTGCTGTAAGTTAGAAATATAAAGGCATGGTTTATTGTAGTGTGAATCTAAAAAAGTTGAATAAGTGTGTTTATATGTTTACACCTTATGTCATTTCATAAAATCATACTTATTGCTTCATATAGTTTAAATTGACGCTGGAATTTCGTGGTTGTTTGGAAAATCTAGTTAACAAATCATTTTTAAGTACAAAAAATCAACAAACCCTTGATTCAAGAGTACTTGATTTAAGTTGATCATTTGTTTTCCATATTTTAAAACAATGGTATATCTGGAAACCAAGTATATGTATAGGTTCGGACCAAATGGGTCATATGCATCATTCTGGGCTTTGGCTAATAACTGATCAATATGAGATCTATGTGGACCCCCATTTATTGGGCTAGCCTCACTTCGACTTCCGACAGCCCAATTCATGTGTGGAAGTGCAATCAGCAACAACAGATTCGAATTAGGGCATTGGGCGTCTCTTTCAGGCCCAGCTATGCTCCAGGCATGCCCTTGCGTGTGGCAAATGGACTTTAAACTTACAGCCCATTTTTGGCTCTGTTTTGCAATTATATACCGACCTTTCTTTTTATCAACTGAGCCTTGCTTAAATTTTGGGCTTGAATTAATTCTTGGACTTTACTCAATTAATAAGATCCTAACAATAATTTGATGAGGGTCATATTATACAACAAAATAGTCCATGGCCTTTCAAGCTTAGTTGAATGCCCTTAAAATAATTGAGGTGCGCCGCGCCAAATAAATATCACAAGTTGCATGGCCCTCTTTAGATACATCTTTAAAATCCTTAGAATTCGGGGTATGCCATTTAGTGAATTTTCATGCTCCCCCCCCCCCCACAAAAAGTTAACAACGCGTTAGTTGCTTTAGGCGCGTTATTTAATAATTTTACCTTCTTAAACTCGGGTGCGCATTTCATGTGAACCAAATTCAAATCCTAAAACATTGAATAAAATGTGTTTTAGATTGCGGGTTCATTTCATGTGACGCGATCCAAAGACACTTTTTAAACTATATTCAATTATCCATAAAATTAACTAAAAACGGTAAATAATTTAAAATTGCACTACATATTTGAACATGTTTTAAAATTGGATAATAGGCCAATTGTAATGGTTTAAGCGACCGTGTTAGAACCACGGAATCAGGGTACCCAACAAACCGGTGATTTGAGATTTTAAAACAAACCGGTGACTTGGGACACCAGAAAAAAAAAAACCATCCCAAGTGGAGACTCTGAATAAAATAAATAAATAATCCTATTTCGAATCATATCACTTAAATTGGAAAAACTCCCTTATATCACCTCTCGTAGTGGTGTGTAAAAAAGGATGTGTGACATCTCTGGCGACTCTGCTAGGGATCGAACCCAGAACTTCGGTTCTGGGTTCAAGAATTCGAGCTTAGAATAGTTGTCATGATTGGCTTTATCTGTTATCTGATTTTCCTACATATTTGAGCCTATTGTGCTAAATGCTTTACCGGTTTGATATTTGTGAATTGTATATAAACTGTTATGAAACCCTTTCTCTTTCTGAGTCTTCTAAATCATGGAGAAGGGTGCACTTCGTGTGACTTCTCTTCTGTTTAGAGTCTTATCCCATTTAGAACGAGGTTAGGACAAGTTGCTAAACTGGCAAAACATTAGAAGCCGATATCTATTGTCACCAAGACAGGTGTCCCCCCACGGGTTTCTGGATTTGCTAAGTATCAGTCGGGACGTTCAAGACAGAAATTTATCTGAGGGGTATTGCACACTCCAATTTTTGTACCATCGATATGGTAACCCCCGAGGTTTTGAAGAGCCGAACACTAGTCTAACCCATGCCGTAAATAAAGATAAATGGGAGGCAAGGCAGGATTTAGCTTTTATTGTAGCTTTCTTGAGTGTTGTGATCTGTCCTTGGAAAGATGGGAATATAGAGATAGGTCTTGTAGGAATGATCGATGTTGCAATCAAGAAAGCCAACAGCACTATGGTTCCTCTGATCGTGTCTGAATCTACTGAGCCCTGACAATTTGTCTCGAAGGGAATGTTTTTCCAAGGTTGCAATTTATTACTCCAATTATGGATGCAAGAACACCTCTATCACCGGGTTGGGTACATGAATTATTGTTTGACCGGTCTGAGCTGCATTGAAGAGTTTGAAAGCTGGGTAGCGGGTATTGAATTCCCTACGGGTATGGAAGCTTGGCTTGCACATTTGAGATCCCTGACTGCTGAAAAAATTGAGTGGGCATTTGGATGGCTCCCTGCCACTGAAGCAGTATACAAGATATCTGAAGTATCTTATATCCAATTGATGGGCATTCGGATTATCCAACCTTATGTTCCCTATAGAGTATTGCGCCAAATAGGAAGATTTCAAACAGTCCACAATGATGAAGATTTGAGTAAACATGCCATTGAACCGAGCTCAAAAGCAGCATTTCCAGAAGGGAAAGTTCGCCAAGTGTGGAATAAGTGTAGGTTTCTTGAACCTAAGACCATAGTGCGAGACTGAGCTAGAGGTGAAGTGGACCCTAAGTACATTGACTGGTTCGGCAAGAAATTCAAAATTCCTAAAAGGCCTGCAAAGAGAACACATTTCCAACAATTCACGATTGAGGCACAAGCACAATGGGACTGGTTGACCAAAGAGAATGAATACAAGGCTAGGATAAGCAAATTGGAAAGGCAAGTCATGGAGCTTCAATTTGAAAATGGTGTTCAAGAAGCAGCAGATGAGGGAGAAAAGAAGAAATTGACCCAGGAAAATTAGGCCCTTAAAGCTCAGACCAGAAAGATTAAAATAGATGCCAATAACCCAGAAAGAAGTCGGGCTGATGAGAGACTCATAAGTGGTCAAGTCCTCAAATGTCAAGAAGACCTGGAAAAGTCTCAAGATAGTCTATCAAAAATCCGGTCACAATAAACAAAGAAAGCAAAAGAACGGGCATGATTTGTGAAACAAATGAAGAGGGACTACGAAGGGACCATTACAAGCCTAAGAAGAAAGGTAACTACTGTTGAGGATAAGGCAACCAAATGAGCTAAATATTTCAAGGCTGCAAGGGAGCACTGTTATAATCTGATGGCTAAAATGGAGGAAGAAATACAGCAAATGCAAGATGAATACATTCATGACTCCCAAGTGTTAGAAGCCCGGAACCAGCAGATAGGGCGATTCAGAAAAAAGGCAGAACTAGAGAAAGGATCAGAACCATCACTGACTACATTACCATGAAATGCCAAGCCTGTGAGGACATGACTCCTACCACCTTCTTTGCCGCGGTGATGACTTTTGTCCATCAAGTTATGAGTGATTTGGAGCAACTACAAGGGGGTCTCGCACATAGGCCCGCGGCGAGGCCGATGACGCCCCGCGGGCTCTAGTAGTTGAAGCTTTAATGTATTCATGATTTTTCAATCATTGAGTCTGTATTTTTGCTTTATTTTGAGTCCGTAGTTCTATTTCTAAAAAATACAAGTAGTTAACATCTTTTGTAATAGAAGTTTTATTAATGAAAATTAAAAATTCCCAAAAAATTGTTTCTTTACTTTTCGTATTTATTTCTCTTGAACTACGTAATGATCTAATTCATGCGGTGTCGTGATACGTAGGCAATCCACATCGGATCCAGCCATAATCTCTTAAATAGCTCCAATAAGAAAAAGAAAAGAAAATGTGAAAAGCATTGAAGAAAATAAAAGCAAGAAAAAGAGAGAGTGAAATCAGAAAGAGAGAAAATGGGAAAGAATAAGGAAAAGTTGGGACGAAGCATGCAACCGTTGCAAGACATGTAGAAACCCATTTAACTACATAGGTGCATCAAAACCCAATGTCTGATTACCTATCTGTTATTTATCATGAACTAACCGTTTGCAGTTGTCCTATCCAGTCTAAGGTTTTTTACAGAACGGTGGTTGGTTTTTAAGGTAACCTGGCCTCACATCCATACTTCACTAGATCAAAAGGGAGCATTGCAATGTCTTCAGAAATGACTCTGCCAAAATGGTTCCCATTGCATATGATGGCCCCATCTCGGGAATCCCGACCTCTGAATCGGCAGCTGCCGAAGAGAATATAATCATGCATCTTAGGGTTAAGGAAATGTGGGGCACTTGGGCAAACGGAAGAGAGCCACAAAGCACAATCCCGGGATTCCACGAAATTTTCCCTAGAATGGGTGGTACCTCCAATGTCCCAATCAGTCACCCAAATATCCCACTGGGAAAACCAACTATATCAGCTCATTTTGTGGGAAACCTTCTGAGGTTCGCCCCCAGGTGTTCATATGCAGTGTGGCCCCAAACATTTTCACCGCTCCCCCATGCTCGGCCACAACACAACCTACACTACTTAGACCCACTTTTGATCCTTCAGCTTTTACATTCCAAACACATACCTTCCAAATAGAGCCTCCCAGTTCCCCAGTTATACTTACCCTCAACCGCCTCAGTTTGAGTTCACTACGGGACAAGAAAAGACTCCCAAAACTCCCCAGCAAGAAGAAATCGTAAGAAAGATGAGGAGTATAGAACAAAGCCTCAAGAACATCCAAGGTTTGAGTGGACATAAAAGTGTTTTATGCTGATCTATATGTGTTCCCCCATGTGCACTTGCCATTGGGATTCAAGACTTCAAAATTTGAGAAGTACGATGGACATGGTGATCCTATTGCTTTCTCAAGAAATATTGCAATCAGTTGCGAGGGGCCAGAGGAAAAGAAGAACTACTCATGGCCTATTTTGGAGAAAGTTTGGTTGGTATTGCCTCCGAGTGGTACATGGATCAAAGATATATCTCGTTGGCACATTTTGGACGACCTTGCTAGATACTTTGTCGGACAATTCCAGTACAATATAGACATTGCTCCAGATAGAAACTCATTGGTGAACTTGAAAAAGAAGTCCTCAGAAAGCTTCAAGGAATATGCAATCAAATGGCGTGAACAAGTATCTAGAGTAAAGCCTTCGATGGGCGAGGTCGAAATGGTCACAATGTTCCGCCAAGCTTAGGAAGCTGACTACTTCCAGAACATGATGTCAACTAAGGCTAAATCAATCGCGGAAACTATCAAAATCGGGGAAATGGTGGAAAATGGATTAAGAACAGATAGAATTCTAAGCTAATCTGCCATCAGAGCATTCTCCCAAGCCATTCAGGGGGGATTTGAGGAGTAGCAAGGGGCAAGAAGAAAGAAGAAACCTCCATGGCAGCATCAGGTGCAAGAAGACACTATGCTCCCAAATCCTTTTCCCAGAAAGAACCCCTCAGCATTATTACCTTCACCAGGACATGGCCTATGCTCCTCAACCATACTCAGTCTTGAATGCTCAACCTTATGTCCGGCCTCAGCAACAAATCAACCGGAACCAAGCTCCAGTTCCTAGAAACTAGCCTCCTCACCAAAACAACTATAACCCCCATCCTCCACAAAATAACTTCCGTCCTCGTGAACTACCCAGGAGGACAAATTTTACACCAATCGGTGAATTATACTCCAATTTATTTCCAAAGCTTGTTCAAATGGGTGTGCTGCAGCCCATACCACCAAAGAGGCAAAATTCAGAATCACCGTCCTACCGACGGGGCACCCGATGCGCTTATCACTCAGGAGTTGAGGGGCATGATACAGAAAATTGTTGGACTTTGAAAAGAGCCATGCCGGATTTGATAGAATAGATGAAGATAATTTTAAAGGATGAGGACATCCCCAATGTGACCAACAACCCACTACCGGCCCACAACAACGGGCCGATAATTGGAATGATCTGTGAAGATAAGGAATTCGACCCGGCATTGAAGGCCATAATTTCCATTGCTAATGTGGAAAGAAAGATAAAAACTTCCTGGAAGAAAGATGAAAGGGTGAAAAAGAACAAAGCCACACACCCCAAATCAGAAAAGAAAATTGAGGCAGAAACTAGGGCAACGCCCGCCAAAGACGTTGTTCTCTATGTCCTATGGGGCCGTAAGGAAAAGCAGTTAACTTTGAGTCCTCCCAAGAGATTCAAACTGAACAAGACCACCTAGATGTATGTGCCCAAGGGAGCTTATGTAGTGCAGGCACCAACTAATCCACCATGGGTGAGTGAGCCCGTGGTTATTGGCTCGTGCCACAGAAGCCTATGATAGACCCTACCGGGGTACCTTGGAATTACCATAAAATAGTGGTGACATATAAGGGCTAGGAAATCTCAGGAGAGGTACAAGAAAATTACCATGTGAAAATGTACTCCAATTTTGAAGAAGTGAACAATGCCACCAGGAAGCGCTTCCTAGTTAAAAGAACTAGTGAGTGCCGAAGAGTTGGAAGCTTTCTTTCAAAAAATGAAGATGGCGGATTATGAAATGGTTGACCAACTTCGAAAGTTTCTTGAACAAGTCTCCTTGCTATCTTTGTTGATGAAATCCCCCGAACACTAGAAGGTACTAATCAAGACCCTCAATGAGGCACACATGCCAGCTGAGACTTCTATGGAGCAATTAGAAAGAATGGCAGAAAGAATTTTTTCTATCAACCAGATTTTATTCAGCAAAAATGAATTGCCTCCGGATGGGTCTGCACATAACAAAGCCCTACACTTAACTGTCAAATGTGAAGGATACTACGTGAAAAGGGTTATGGTGGATGGAGGTTCTGGGGTGGACATCTGCCCACTCTCAACACTACAGCACATGGAAATTAGAATTGAAAGGACCCGTCCCAACAATGTCTGCGTAGTAGCCTCCGATGGTATCAAAGGGACATGATTGGAGAAATCGACCTAATTCTGGCCATCGGCCCAGTGGATTTTGAGGTGACTTTCCAAGTTCTAGATATGGACACGTCCTATAACTTTCTTTTGGGGAAACCATAGATCCACGCAGCAGGGGCTGCACCTTCCACTCTTCATCAGATGGTAAAGTTTGAGCATGAGGATCAAGAAATTATGGTCCATGGGGATGACGAGCAATCAATTTATCGAGATCCCTAAGTCCCATGCGTTGAAGCAAGAGAAGATACTAGTTTATCAGGCCTTTGAAGTTGTGGTGGCAGACCAGTACGAAGAGGGAAACCCTTGCCCCCAACCCTTCCTTTCCAATGCATCAATTATGATGGCTAAAGAAATGATACGACATGGTTTCAAACCAGGGAAAGGACTTTGGAGGTCCTTGCAAGGAATAGCTAAACCAGTTACTCTGCCCGCCACTGAGAAGTTCTTCGGGGTAGGCTTCTAACCTACTCTAGATGATATAAAATGCGCAGACAACAGAAAACACGATGGATAGGTTCTTGCTCAACCGCTGTCACATCTGTACGAGACATTTGTTAGGCTAAAATACAATGAAGAAGAAGAGGATGAGGCCTTTACAGCCGAAGAGATTGAGGAAGTATGTGGGGCAATGAGAAAGATACTATATGAAACCTACATGGTTCAGCCAGGAGAGGGCTTAAGCAACGCAAAGGTGTTGTATATGAAACCAAATGCCAAGCTGTGGAATTGCAAGGCTACACCATTCTCAATCAGGCGGGAGTCCCGGTAGACTTGTCCTGCCACTTTTTCTGCATTGCAAGTTATTCCAGGGTGTAACTCGGATGTTTTATTTAGTTTTTTGTCTTTTAATTTCTAAAATGTAAATCATATTATCTTCAAATTCCAAGAAATAAAATCAATATTTCATCATTCATTTCCATTTATTCTTTCTGATCTTTGCTATTTTTCTCTTTTATTTCGTCTTTCAGTTCTAATAATGCGGCTTTAAATAACATGATATGCTTGCGGACTTCATGCTCAGATCCAAAAGTGATGTCTAACTGTGAAATAATGAACCAAGAACCGGAATACGATGAACAAGATGCTTTTAGAGAAATAAATCAAGAACTGGAACATTTCAAAAATAAACCTAAGCCAAACTTAAACGACATTGAGCCGGTGAACTTGGGCAGTCCCGAAGAAATAAGAGAAACCAAAATAAGCATTCACGCAAATGAAAAAACTAGGGACGCACTAATCCAACTCCTGTTTGAGTTCAAAGATGTGTTTGCTTGGTCATATGATAACATGCCGCGGCTGAGTGTTGATTTGGTGGTGCATAAATTGCCAACTTATCCTGATTGCCCCCCCCCCCAATCCAGCAAAAGCAGAGAAAATTTAAAACTGATGTTAGTGATAAAATCAAAGAAGAGATCACAAAACAGTTGGAAGCAGGGGTGATCCGAGTTGTCCGGTATACCACATGGCTAACCAATGTAGTTCCAGTATCGAAGAAAGATGGGGAAACCTTAGTGTGCGTGGATTATAGAGATCTGAATAGGGAAATCCCCAAAGATAACTTCCCCTTTCCAAACATCCACATCCTTGTTGATAACTACGCCAAACATGAGATATAGTCCTTCGTGGACTATTACGCAGGATATCACCAAGTGTTGATGGATGAAGAAGACGTGGAAAAGACAGCTTTTACCACACCCTGGAGAACCTATTGCTACAGAGTCATGCCCTTTGGTCTGAAGAATGTTGGGGCAACCTACATAAGAGCCATGACCACCATCTTCCATGATATGATGCATCAAGAGATAGAGGTATATGTGGACGACGTTATCATCAAGTCTAAAACTCAAGATGACCATATGCGAGATCTGAGGAAGTTCTTCGAACGGTTGGGCACATATGATTTGAAACTAAACCCACCCAAATGTGTGTTCGGGGTCCGTCGGGAAAACTTTTGGGTTTCGTACTCAGCCAAAGAGGTATCGAGTTAGATCCAACAAAGATAAAATCTATTCAGGAATTACCTCCTCTAAAAACCAAGAAAGATGTGATAATCTTGCTGGGAAGATTGAACTATATCAGCCGGTTCATTGCTCAGCTGACCTCTACATGTGAACCCATATTCAAATTACTGAAAAAAGATGCGGCAATCAAATGGATGGATGAATGTCAGGAGGCCTTCGATAAGATCAAAGAGTATCTATCCAACCCACCAGTCGTGGTCCCGCCTAAAGCAGGGAGGCCTCTGTTCTTGTACCTGACAGTCTTGGAAAATTCCTTTGGTTGTGTCCTCGAGCAACATGATATTACCAGAAAGGAATAGTAGGCAATATATTACTTGAGCAAGAAATTTACCAGCTATGAAGCCAAGTATACTTTGCAAGAAAGAACCTGTTGTGCTTTAACTTGGGTCGCTCAGAAGTTAAGACATTATCTGCAAGCCTACACCACCTACCTCATAGCCAGATTAGATCCACTAAAATACATATTCCAGAAACCAATGCCCACGAGAAGATTAGAAAAGTAGCAGATTCTGCTCACTAAGTTTGACATAGTCTATGTCACTCACACGATAATGAAAGCCCATGCATTAGTAGATTATTTAGCAGAAAACCCAGTTGATGATGAATACCAACCTCTGAACACTTACGTCCTAGATGAAGAAATATACTCAGTTGAGGCAATATCCGAGGATACGACTACTTGGAAAATGTTTTTTGATGGAGCAGTAAACACAAGAGGTATGGGAATTGGGGCAGTCCTAATCTCACCTACTAGTCAGCATTACCCAGCCACAGCCTGACTTCTATTTTTCTGCACAAACAACGAAGCCGAGTATGAAGCCTGCATCATGGGAATGAACATGGCAATCGACCAAGATGTCAAAGAGTTGTTGATTATGGGAGATTCAGATCTGATTATTCGGTAGGCCCAGGGAGAATGGGAAAGCCGAGACGTTAAACTTATCCCCTATCGGCAACATGTGCAAGATCTTAGCAAGCAGTTCAAGTCAATAGAGTTCAGGTACATCCCTCATTATCACAATGAACTAGCTGATGCACTCGGCACCCTAGCCTCGATGTTGCCCTACCCAGGCAATGCCCTCATTGTTCACTTGGAAATCCAAATCAAGGAAAGGCACGGTTACTGCTATACAATTGAGGCAGAACCAAGTATTCATCCATGGTACCATGACATCAAAAGATTTTTGAAAATACAAGAATACCTTGAGCAAGCCACTGGAGATCAAAACGGAACGATTAGACGGCATGCAAGTGGTTTCTTCTTGAGTGGTGATGTCTTGTACAAAAGGACTCCGGATCTCAATTTGTTAGATACGTTGATACTGAAGAAGACGGAAGGATCATGCATGAATTACACGCAGGAGTGTGCGGACCCCACATGAATAGGTATGATTAGGCAAAGAAAATCCTTCGAGCAGGCTATTACTGGATAACCATGGAAAAGGACTGTTTCAGCTTTGTCCGAAAGTGTGATCAGTGTTAGGTGCATGGTGATTCAATTCATGCACCATTCATGGAAATGCATCCCATGTCAGCACCTTGGCCATTCGTCACTTGGGGCATGGACGTCATCGGTCTAGTCGACCCAAAATCTTCAAATGGGCACAGATTCATACTAGTTTCCATTGATTACTTCACAAAGTGGGTCAAAGACATTACTCTCAAATCTGGCACCAAGAAGCTGTAACAGATTCTGTGCACTCCAATTTTATCTGTCGATTTGGTATTCCTGCAACCATCATCACAGATAATGCGGCAAACCTGAACAATCGTTTGATGGAGAAGATGTGCGAACAATTAAAAATAACGCATAAGAACTCTACTCCTTATCGACCTAAGGCTAATGGTGCCTTTGAAGAAGCAAATAAAAACATCAAGAAGATTCTGAGAAAGATGACTCAGAGCTCCAGGCAGTGGCATGAAAAGTTGCCTTTCGCATTATTGGGATATCGCACCACGGTGCGCATGTCAGTAGGAGCAACCCCATACCTCTTAGTTTATGGAACCAAGGTAGTGATACCCATGGAGGTAGAAATCCCTTCTCTCTGAATCATCGTTGAAGCCGAGATTGATGACACTGAATGGGTTAAGACTCGTTTGGAAAAGCTAACCTTAATCGATGAAAAACGAAGTGTTGTGGTCTACCACAGGCAATTGTACCAACAAAGAATGGCCCGTGCTTATAACAAAAGTATGGCCTAGAAATTTTGAAGTGGGACAACTTGTCCTAAGGCGCATTCTTCCTCATCATCAGGAAGCGAAAGGGAAATTTGCTCCTAATTGGAAAGGCCCGTACATCATCAAAAAGATATTGCCGAGAGGAGCATTGTACCTTGGTGGTATCCAGAGAAATGATCCCGAAGCAACTGTGAATGCAGACGCAGTAAAAAGGTACGATGTCTAGGCTTTCTGCAGTAATAACTCTATTCAATTGGGATGACGATGTCTTTTATTCTTGTTATCCAAACACTATCAACCCTTTTGCAGACCCATTTGAGCCGGTTACCCTTTCTTTGATTACCTTCTTTGGAACCTGAAAGTTTTATTGAAAAAAATGAAATTAACAAAAAAAATATACAAAAAAGAGGAAGAAAAAAGAGAAAAACAAAACAAAATAGAAAATACAAAAGAAAAAAAAAGAAATGAAAAGAAAAAATCAAAAAAAGAAAGAGAAAACCGAAAACAATACTTTCTGAACTACGTCTAACTTGATTCCGAAAGGATACATAGGCAGCTTCTCTCTAGGGTTCAGTCACACCACACCAAAAATCCCAATTCACCCAAAAGTGAAACTGGAGTAAATGATATAATGGCACAGCCAATGCCCACCAGAACAGTTCCAAAGTTGTAATTCCATCCAGATTCTTTTACCCAAAACTTGTCCAAGTCCTTCTGATCAATTGGCAAAGGCATCGGAATCGGTAAACACCATTGTTGGAATCTGATACAATCAAACTGAGAGAAATAAAATAAAAGAGTCTTATCCGTGAAAACCTACAGGCACCTTAAGGCGCCAGTGAGTAGAGAAATTGAAAATGAGAGAGTCCGTTTAGTGAAAACTCGTAAATGGAACTATAGAGAGACGGTGAGAAGAGAAATGAGAGAGGTCGATTGGAAAAAACCCGCAAAGGGCGTTTTCAATCGAAAAGAAAGAATTTCCCACCACTGATAGAGTCCCAAAAAGATTCCCTAGTTTGAAACACGGGTCAATGATTTATGAGAAGATGGAGAAGTTTGTGCGGGTCGGGAACCCAGTCCAAGAAGCATGTCATGTCTATTTGAAGCCTGCATGCACCCCAGATAAGTCTTTCTTTCTTGGATAAAGGGACACTTCTCTTTAAATTCATTTCCTTGCCTTTTGATTACTTTTTTTTTGAATACCTTTCGGTCTAACTCTGTTCCTAAAACTAAGAAAAGGTGGCAAGATTGGCGTTACAGGGCTTTGCTAAACAAAAAGTTAACAAAAGGTACCCAGCCTCAACGGATGCGTCAAGCCGATCTTGACTGGCTATGACGGTTGATGTTTTGAAATTGAACAATTCCTGAAAAGAAAGGAAATACAAGTCAAATGCCCACAAAAGCAAAATGAAGTTAAAAAGGTTGAGTCCCACATGGCTAACTATCTTGGCAAGGATTTGAAAAGCCGAGGGATCCCGATACTCTGAAATCAAAGTTATTGAAGAAGGAAAGAAAGATAAGGACAAAGCTCCTAAGGGTAGAGTAAAGTGATAGGGCCAAAGCCCCACGCAGGCGAGCCTTCATGAGAAATATTGAAAATCTAAGTTCCTCGGTTTTGGGAGATGATCCATCTTCAGAAAAGCCAGTAAACAGCGGAGGTTCTTACCAAAAGTTGGGCTAAGACCCAGTGATCAAACAATCAAGGCCACAAAACCAACCACCTTTCAAACTTACAATTATTCTTTGTTTGAAAATTTGAAACAGGTGTGATCCAAAGCGACCATACAAGAAGCAGGTGCAACCAAAAAGTGAAATGCGCAGGAGCTAGGAACGGCTGCGCAGCAACAATCAACCCAAAAGGGAAGTTTCCTCCAAATTCTTTCTTGTATTTTACTTTTTAAAAAAAATGCAAAGTCCCAAAAAAAAAAACAATCACAGTGGCATAGGGCCTCCAGTCTCTAGCTGCATTCTTTCTAACCTAGGACCACACTCCCTAGTTCTCCCTGGCATAACCCCAAGATCTTTTCCTTTTTTCTCTGACATAACCCGAGGATCATTTCCTTTTCTCCCTGGCATAACTCGAGAATGTTTTTCCTTTTCTCCCCGGTATAACCCGAGGATCCTTTTCCTTTTCTCTCCGACATAACCCGTGGATCTCCCTAGCATAACCCAAGGAGTCTTTTTCCTTTTATCCCCTCATAACCTGTGGATCCCCCTGGCATAACCCAAGGAACTTTTTCTTTTATCCCGGCATAACTCGTGGATCTCCCTGGCATAACCGAAGGAGAAATTTTCTTTTTCTCCCGGCATAACCCATGGACCTCCCTGCATAACCCAAAAAGCCTTGCATAACCTGTGGACCTCCCTGGCAAATACCAAGGAGCCTTTTTCCTTTTCTCCCAGCATAACCCGTGGACCTCCCTGGCATAATCCAAGGACCTTTTTCTTTCATCCCCGCATAACCCGTGGCCCTCCCTGGCATAACCCAAGAGCCTTTTTCCTTTTCTCCCGGCATAACCCGTGGATCTCCCTGGCATAACCCAATGAGCCTTTTTCTTTTAATCCCGGCATAACCCGTGGACTTCGCTGGCATAATTGCGTAACCCAAGAAGCCCTTTTCTTTTATCCCGGCATAAGCTGTAGATCTCCATGACATAACCCAAAGAGCTTTTTTCCTTTTCTCCCTGCAAAACCCCTAGACCTTCCTGGCATAACCCAAGGATCCTTTTTCCTTTTCTCCCGGCATAACCCGCGGACCTCCCTGGAATAACCCAAGGAGCCTTTTTCCTTTTCTCCCTGCATGATCCGTGGACCTCCCCAGCATAACCCGTGGACCTTCCTGGCATAACCCAAGGATCATTTTTCCTTTTCTCCCCGCATAACTCGTGGATCTCCCTGTCATAACCCAAGGACCTTTTTCTTTTAATCCCGGCATAACCCGTGGACCTCCCTGGCGTAACCCAAGGAGCCCTTTTCTTTTATCCCGGCATAACCCGTGGACCTCCCTGGTATAACCTAAGACCTTTTGCTTTTCCGGCATAACCCGGTCATTTTCCAACATAACCTGGTAATCCTCCCAATTTAATGCTTCATTCCCAAGGATACACAATCCCGATTTTTATTGCTTTAAATAAAAAGTAGTTTAGATTTTGTGTTGCAAATAGCTCATGAAATTTTCCTAGTGAAAACTGGGGCAGAAACAATTTCGTTCGTTTGTTTTTTTTTGGTGTACGAACAGGTTTTATTTCAAGGAACAGGGGAGATGACCAAAAGAGTGAGTCTCAATCCGGAATAAAGGAAAAGAACAAAAGAACAAAAGAGAAGCGAACTCAAAGTGTTTGGAGTAGAGAAGGGTGCGGCTGCTCAAAATTTGATCGAAGTCACAAGCTTTGCATGTCCCACTCTGATCCAATGCTGAAGAAAGAACCAACACCTACAACTTGCGAGCATCAAGATTCATATCGGGGTCCATAGCAAAATAAGCTACAACTCAAGATCAAGCTTCAAGAAATTTATAGATAGGAATCTTGTAACTCATAGTTGATAGGCATAGCTAGCTTAGCTTTTGATTTTCCTTTTGGTATATTAAGGAGGTCAGCAAGCAGTAGCAGCAGCATCAGCAGTGAATCACAACTCCCGCTAGTCCCAGCTACCAAAACTTTCAGAACTACACTGACATGATTCTTTTACATCCGAGGATATGTAGGCAACCTTTAATGTAAGGTTCGGTCAGACACTTTACAAAGTGCTTCTCATGGAGTACTAAGC
This sequence comes from Nicotiana benthamiana, assembly GCA_034376525.1. Classification (NCBI taxonomy): domain Eukaryota; kingdom Viridiplantae; phylum Streptophyta; class Magnoliopsida; order Solanales; family Solanaceae; genus Nicotiana; species Nicotiana benthamiana. The sequence goes on from CM067335.1 coordinate 138,220,452, forward strand.
GGGCGAAAATCCCTCATAATTGCTCATCTACCTTTGCCCGAAAATCTTTCGTGTCTGTGAGTAAAAAGGGGCAACTGTGAGCACGTGATTTTTGTCTCGCATGATTTACTCCTACAGAATTCTTATATTTAGGATTTTTCTTGTAATTATTTAATTTTTAGGATTTAGTTCCATGTTTCTCATGTTTTATTTGAATTTCTGTTTGCATTTTTAATTTAACATAATTAATAAAAAATACAAAAATACACATTGCATTTGCATTTAGGATTTAATTTTACACTTTTAGATTAGTTAGTAATTAGGATTTTACAAAAAAATAAAAAATAAAATTAATTTGTTTTGCTTGGTTTAAATTTTAGCTTTGAATTTTATTAGTTTTCTTTAAATTGGTATTTTATTAATAGTGTTGGGTATTAAGTATAGTTTACGATAATTAGGTAGGTTAATTTAATTTTTAGGTTTAATTTTTGTTTAGTTTTAAATTTAAAATCAAAAGAAAAAGAAAACATAAAAAAGAATTAAAGAGAATCAAATTTTGGGCCAAGTCAATTAGAATTCCCCTAGCCCAGCCAGAATTACCCCTTAACCGGCCCAAATCCACCTGTTTCAGCCCAAACCCGCACTCCAACCCAGTCCAGGTTCCCTCGGCGCCAAAATGACGTTGTATCATTAAATTTAATCACAGACGTCGAGGTTTGATAATCAAACCGCTAGGAAGCTTGGATAAATTAATATTTAAATTTTCAAACGTTGCCTACCCCCCCCCCCCCATCCAGTCTCCTCTCACACCCCGTTCAACCCTAAAGACAGCCTCACCACCTCCACCGTCTGCCGCCACTGGAAATCGCCCACGGCAGCGGCGAGTCCCCAAACCACCCTAAATTTACACGAGAGCATCTCCTCGCCTCTTTTCTAAATCCTCATTCACCTGCCATCAATTCGAACCCTAATTGTTTGAATTTCAAATCGAAAAGTCAAACCCTAGTCGCCGCCATGATTCTCCACTGCCCTCCGGTGGCAGCGCCACCACCAACCATTACCAAAATAACACCATGTGACCTCATTGCCCATCTCTTTCCAAATCCGTACTCCTTTTCCCTCAAACATACCCAGAACTCTTCGAATATCGCATCTAAGTTTGAAGCCCTAAAAGTCCAAAATCGATACTCATGGAGTCTGGTGTCATGCATGGCCTGGAGATTTTTTTTCTTTGCAAGCCTTGAAGTTTCGAGTCAACAAATTAATGTCGCTCATTTGTTCTTGACAAAGAACATATGGTCGACATTGGTTTGTTGAATCGTCCGTCTCTTTGTGAACTCTCAGATTCTATTTTGGTAATACCCTTTCATTCATTCTTCATCCTTTCTTTTATCAACCTATCCTTAGTCCCCCGCCCCCCCTATTTTTTTTATTTTTTTAGTTTTTTTTTCTTTCTATTAATTTGTGGAAGTTCGATCAGTTTGATTAGTTTAAATGGCTTTCTTTTCGTTCCTCTCACTATTAGAGATTGGTCCCTGATTTTCTTGGTTTGATAAGTTTAGTCATTACCTTGATTTAAATTCTGACCCCCTCTTTTAGTTGCTTAGTTTGATAACTTCGTCAATTTCTTGTTTATTTTTGTCTAATGATATTTCAATTAGTATAGGTTTGATACTCGAAACTATTAAATATTTTCCTGTTTTTGTTTCCTATTTGGTTCAATCTCATTTTGTTGACATTTGGGCTTTGAAGCCATTTCAAACTCTACTCCCAAGGGTTCATTTGTTTCGTTAGGCCGTGCCTATTGAGACGTTGAACCCATTTGGGGTCTGTAACCCAATTTAGCTTGACCAGTTGACCCGGATGTTTTTAGGGTAAATTCAGGGGTAATATTAGGGTCTCAAAGGTTAAGTTATGAAAGTTAGGATAGGAGAATCTTAGTGTAACTACCTAGAAAGCTTCTAGTGGGGGTTCTTTTGAAATTCAGATTTTTGGGTAGTTTAACTTGGATAGCAAGTCAATAATTGGAGGATACCTAGGCAAAAAGGAAAAATTAAAAGAGGACTAGGAGTGCAAGAATAAAACATGTAGTTGCCCTATTTGTTTGCCTATAAAAAGGCATTACATTCTGGCCTGAAAAAGGGGGTAGAGATTTTCCAAGAGATAAAAATTCATAAAAAGAAAAACAACTGAAAAACTTCAGCAGAAATACTGTTCCATTAGAAAATTCCTGAAATTTTAAAGACCTCTACTCTAAAATGATTCCTGAATAGCTGAAAGGGGTAAAAACGAGTTGAATCTATTGGTATTCAGATGTTTGGGTCAGTTTGATTGGATTTTCAATTGTTGGATGTCATTTTAACATTTTGTTGGTTCGAAACTACTTCAAAGCTAGCCATATTTTTGTTCCTGGGTTCATATTTTGTTGTACTTCTGTTGCTGCCTTCATTTGTTGAACCTTACTTCTTTGCTTCCATTATTCTAAGTATTCCTTGATTCTCTAGGAGATGATGTGCAAAGATACAGGCTGTAATTGCCTGAAGTTATTCATGAAAGAATGACTATTTTCCCTTTAATCTTCAATGTCAATTTTCTGCTTAAAATTCAGGAAGTCAGTAGTTTAGTGTAATGATGTTTAGCCTAGCATGTTCATCCTAGTGTAGTAGTAGTATTTTTGGATTCATACTGCTCTTTCATTTGTTAGAAACTTGTGGATTGTTAGCTTGTTTGAACATTGAAGGACTGTATATATGGACTGTTTAATATATATTCACTTACTTGGTTGTATATATAGTCAGTTATATGATTAATCCTTATTTTGATCTCCAGTTTGGCACTTTCTTGAAGTTAGGGTATCTTCTTTATTCAATTAGGCATGTACACTTGCATAAAATTGATGTTTGCTTTATCGAAAGATATAAAGTATTTGATGTAAGTTAGAAATAAAAAAGCATGATTTATTGTAGCGTAAGTCTAAAAAAATTGACTAAGTGTATTTACATGTTTACTCCTTATGTCATTACATAAAATCATACTTATTGCTTCATAAGTTTAAATTAACGCTGGAATTTCATGGTTGTTTGGAAAAGCTAGTTAACATGTTATTTATAAGTACAACAAATCAACAAGCCCTTGATTCAAGAGTATTTGATTTAAGTTAATCATTTGTTATCCATATTTTAAAACAATGATACATCTGAAAACCAAGTATATGTACAGGTTCGGACCAAAGCGGTCATATGAATCATTCTGGGCTTTGGCTAATAATTCATCGATATGAGATCTGTATGGACCCCGATTTATTTGGCTGGCCTCACTTAGACTTCCTACGGCCCAATTCATGTGTGGAAGTGCAATCAGCAATAGCAGATTCGAATTTTGGGGCATTAGGCCTCTCTTTCAGGCCCAGCTGTGCTCCAGGCATGCCCTTGCGTGTGGCAAATGGACTTTAAACCCACAGCCCATTTTTGGCTCTGTTTCGCAATTAGATACCGACCATTCTTTTTATCAACTAGGCCTGGCTTAAATTTTGGGATTGAAATTAATTCATATGACTTTACTCAATTAATAAGATCCTTAGAATAATTTGATGAGGGTCATATTATACAACAAAATAGTTCATGGTCTTTCAAGCTTTAGTTGAATGCCCTTAAAATAATTAAGGTGCACCGTGCCAAATAAAAATCACAAGTTGCATGGCCCTCTTTAATTACATCTTTATAATCCTTTGAACTCGGGGCATGCCATTTAACGAATTTTCATGGCCCCCTGCAAAAGTTAACAACGTGTTAGCTACTTTAGGCGCATTATTTAATAATTTTACCTTCTTAAACTCGGGTAGGCATTTCATGTGACCCAAATTCAAATCCTAAAATATTGAATAAAATGTGTTTTAGATTGCGGGTGCATTTCATGTGACGCGATCCAAAGACATGTTTTAAACGACGTCCAATTCTCCTTAAAATTAACTAAAACCGGCAAATAATTCAAAATTGCACTACATATTTGAACATGTTTTAAAATCAAATAATAGGTCAATTGTAATGGTTTAAGCGACCGTGCTAGAACCACGGAATCTGGGGATGCCTAACACCTTTTTTTTCGGATTAACAGAATTCCTTATTTAGAATTTCTGGTTCGCAGACTTCAAAAAGAAAGTAGAATTTTCCTCGATTTGGGATTATAAAACAAAGTGGTGACTTGGGACAATAGAAAATAAACCATCCCAAGTGGAGACTCTGAATAAAATAAATAAATAGTCTCATTTCAATTGGATATTTGGAAAGATGAGAGGGAGAAGAGTCTATGGTGTAATTTTGGTGATGTTTGGCCACCGGCCGCCAGCGGAGGCGATTTTCGGTAGGCGGCGGGCGGCGGAGATGCCGGAGACTAATCTCTAGGGTTTGAGAGGTGGCAGATGGGGGTTTCTGAGAGGGGGGAAGGGTCACTTTTGGACATATATATATATTTAGTGACCTTAGCTTCTGGACTGTGGGATCAATAAACTTAGATGGCTAGGATTAATTATTAATTAAACGACGTCATATTGGTTGGTACGGGGCTGGACCGTGTATGGTACGTGGTTTTTGGATCGGGTAAGCAGGCTGGGGCGGTTTTGGGCTTGGGAATTTTGGAAATTTGACTCAAAAATCTGAAATTCTCTTTAACTCTTTTTTCCTTTTATTTTCTTTTCAAAACAAAAATCTTTTTCTTTTCCAAATAAAACCTAAATTAAATCTCAAAACTAGATTACCCTACCAAGTTAAATTAATTAACTCCAAACAATAATTAACGACAAACTAATCAAATACTAATTTAAAGAAAACTAATAAAATTCAAAGCTAAAAATTAAACCAAAGAAAAATAAATCAATTTTTGTGATTTTTGTATTTTTTTTGTAAAATCCTAACTACTAATTAATCTAAAATACGTAAAATTAAATCCTAAATATGTATGTAATGTATTTTTATATTTTTGTGAATTATCTAAATTAAACAATGCACACACAAAAATGCAAATAAACATAAAAATTACGCGATTGAATCCTAAAAATCAAATAACTAAAAGAAAATTCCTAATTTTGGGAATCCTGTAGGAGTAAATCATGCGAGTCAAAAATCACGTGCTCATAGCGGTCAAACTTTCAAAAATCCAACTTTCGTTATTGCAAGCCAAATTTAACTATGAGCACGCTCCAAAACTCAAAATCACCCAATGGAGCTAATGGAACTATCAAAACTCCAATCCGAAGTCAAATACTAAAAGTCAAACTTGGTGAACTCTTCCATTCTAAAGTTTTCTAGTTGAGAATCATTCTGAATCAATTCCGAATAAACTTAAAATTAAAACCGACAATTCACACAAGTCATAATACATCATATGGAGATGTTCATGCTTGTAAACTACCAAGCGAAGTGCAATTTCTCAAAATGACCGGTCACGTCGTTACAAGGGCAAACCTCAATGAGGACGTTGAGTCCCAAAGGGAGGTATATGCGACACCTTAGGCGAATCCCACTTCGCCAAAACACGAAAGAGATGCTGGTATATAAGTAAACAAGCCTTAGACTCTAGTGACGTATTTTAAAGTCGTGCGAGATTAGGCCCAAAGAGGACAGTATCACTAGTGGGCAGGGCCGTCACATATGTCTGTTACAAATATATAGTCTTATCTTTTATTTTTTTACTGTTTGTTTTGATATACTGGAACATTATACAAAGTTCTTAAGTTTTGCCAAATTTTTTAAGATATTTTTTAACTTCTAATTTTTTTTAGGTTAGTATTTAAATAAAAAATAAAAATTATATTTTAGAAAATGATGTGCCGCCCCGTAGGCACCGGGGCCACGACCCACATAAGGCTGGGGTGGGATGAGCATTATAAGGCTCACCAAAATTGTAGGCTAGTCCATCCCACGCCGTCAGTGGCTTAAGCCCATGTGGGCTGGGCTAGTCTAATCTGGCCCGGCCGATATTGACAGCTTATTTGGTGAGATATATAAAAATAGTACTAATAAAGTATATTAGTAATGATGGAATTAGTAATGCTAAGATACATTATGTTGGGATTATTTCTTATCGACTGTTTGGTTTGGTGTATTAAGAACATGAATTGCATAATTTTTTAAAAAACTATTTGCATTATAATACTCTCTATATTGGAAAATTTTGAAGAATGCTTGAAGGGGCAATTTTGTCATTAGACATACTTATCCATGTATTAAAAATGATGGTATTGCTAGTGACATAGTTTGCTATGTATAAGAATAGTACTGAATATATTATATTAAAAGCTTGAGTTTCATCTACGAGCTCGGCTGAACTTCACAGTTATGGTTCAAATCATGTACTTGTTCCTAAGTCCATTGAATATGTACAAATTTATTAAGATAGAACTCAATAACTTAAAAATTTTAGAATACCGAACCCATAAACTTCAACTCCCAGCTCCGCCTCCAGAGAGGATAGCCTATATTATTAGATAAGGAAATTTCTTGCAATTTATCAAATCTCCTCCTTCGCAAATTAATACCTTTACGAAGACGCTAATTTCTGCAATTCAGTTTTAATATATTGTTAGACGTCCTGTTACATATTAAAATTGATGCATTAGCTAAATTTAAATTCATTGTAAACATGAAATTCTGT